>OX123185.2:70832172-72157139 GCA_944739405.2 Euclidia mi
GATCAAATTTTGAAACAGGCCGGCAGTATAGTGTAACCAAATCTTTCTTCATGAATGCGAATGAATAATAGATACAAAAGTTCGTGACCCACTTATAGCACAAGCTTCTAGTGACACTTAAACACTAAGTTGGCACTAAACAGGTACTAATTGTGCCTATTTGGCTTCTACAATTTGCTAGTCAAGACCCCCGGTAACTTTGCTCTTCACCAATAATAGTCTGTCAGACAACATAACTTCAGCTCAAAACTGCCAAGTCTACAAACTAAATTAATAATTGCTTGTTTAATAATATGCTGACAACAAAACTGTTCTGGGTATTGATATGGACTAGACAAGTTGTTCTCAAAGTTTCGTTTATGTTCATTTTTGTCAAGCAAAAGCGCGTGAGTGTTCCTTTGATCTTGTGACTTGCTTACGATTGTAAGATTTAAGTGGTTTTTGGTTCATAAAAATGACAAATGGCATGTTTGGCTTAGCAGCATCCTGATCTGGGTTTATACCTACTGGATGACAGTAAATAGGCCTTTGAGAGACCTAAGAACATAGCTAACATGACAGGGGTATTAAAAAAAGTACGGATATTCCTGCTGGAATAAACAGGAGAGGATTATTTGGGATGCGAAATCAAAACGTACACAGTATTGTTCCGTGTGAGGAACAAACCACTTGACAAAATGCTGGACAGAGAGGCAACTGCTTCAACAACTGTCATAATACGTACAAGTCATTAATATTTAGGTTTAATGTAGAAAAATTCAGCTATCAATACACTAAATAACACACATAATACTCTGGTTTCATTGAAACCAAACTAAACGCAGGTAAAACACGAGCTACACCTTGTAGAGAGATCACTAAAAATACGTATTTCAAGTTGACGCTTTCGACCCCCAGTTTCACAAACAGTGGTTTACTAAAGTAAAGCTTCAACGCTGACATGAAATAGTCTAGTTGTATTAGCTGGTAAAACTCCTTACAAAAATAAACTCTGTCTGGCTTATAATTAAAGGAAAACAGTGTTGATTGTCAGGCTACAAGTAAGAGAAAGTTTATTTTGCTCGACGTTGTTGCATGTCATAAGGATTGGGGACGATCATGTCTAAAAATAGAATTTATAGAGTGATGATTCGTATTTAGATACCCGTGGAAACTTCCAGATGGCGAGGCAGATGAATTTATGGATGAGCAACTTATTGTACAACAACTATATACTAAGAAACAGCGATAGCTTAGTGGAGAGACCGACAGACTGCTAAGCAGAGCGGCTCAGTTTCGAATCCACGACGTGCACCAATAACGATCCGAAGTTATGTGCGTATTAATTGTTCATTCTCGCTTGCTGCGTGAACCGAAGGAAAACATCGTGACGAAACCTGTCTGATAGTTCCATAATGTTCTTGAAAGATATAATATTAAGTCTGCCAACTCGCACTTAATCCAGCGTGGTGAACTATATTCTTACCCTTCTCATAGTGAGAAGAGGCCCGTGTCCAGCTGTGAGACAGATTATACACAGGGATGATGCTGATACTGAATCTCATCACGATGAAGATCAATGATGAAGACCAAATGCGTAATATACATATAAAGCGTGTTATAGCAATAATTTTGCCTAATCAATGAAGTATAAATGCGTAATAATTGATTTAAAGCTTTTACAAAATGCATTTCACAGCAGTGGTTGTGACACATTTTGTGGTTTACTTGTTATCGGTTCTGATATTTGTTGATACGAGTAACTACTGCCACTGGCCTCGAGCGCGATGTGTAGAGGGAATACAATTTTCAACCTAATAACTGTAATTCATATTTCGGACTTATCAATTTTTTATGTATATTTTACGGGCAAAATCCGGTTAATAGTATGTTTTTCAAGAAATGCCAGTTGTGTGTAGAAATTGTGCAGTGATAGTGTAGTGGAGTGGCCTGGTCTGTGCTGGAGTGACACAAGCAGAGTCTGCGTGTCACGGAGATGACCGTGCTGCGCTGGATGTGTGGAGTCACGCGGAAGGACCGCATTAGGAACGCCCGCATCCGGGGTAGCCTTCATGTCCGTGACATTAGTGACAAACTGCAAGACTACGCTGGTGTGGCCACGTCTTTCGTCAACCGGCATCTTACGTGGGTAACAAATGTCTTGCCATGCTACCTCTGTCGGGCCCCGGTAAACGAGGAAGGCTAAAGAAATGCTGGCTTGACGTCGTAAGGGATGATATTCGTGCCAATCAACCAACCACCAGGGATGCTGAAGACCGTGCGAAGTGCGAAGTGGAGGAGACACAGCCGGAAAGCGGACCCTGGGCTCCAAGGTTTTGAACGCAACCGGGACAGCGCTAGGATGATGATGATGAGTGTAGTGGAGAGGCCGACATACTGCTACGCGTTATCCGTTCAAAAGTTTTTGCGCGAAAGAATAATAAACATCGATAGGTACATGCATCAATCCTCACAACATTTCACGTCCTAATAGAAAAACTGCTTTGTTTTTATAACATTAACTTCGTATGGAGTGGCCGATGTTATGGTCAAAGAGTAATCAATATCCAACTTCTTCCGAACTTTGACATTCAAAAAGCCTTTGTTCACTATTCGGAATTAAAGAAACATTGAAGTTGGCAGTGTTACTCTGACCTTTACACAGTACAGAGAATCACATCCAAGTCAAAATCACTAAATATTTCACAATACAAAGGCGATCAAAGCAAGGATCCACTCTCGCAATACCAGTGATTGAAATACCTTTCGTAGGTAATATCAGTTAGGTATTGAACTACGAACAGCTAACTGAGAAGCAAAATGGACCTATTTTTTCTGATCAAAATAAGTAAGTAAGTAAAATGAGTTTATAGATACGTATAATGATATAGATAAGACAATATATATAGAAAATGAAGGTAAATATTTTTCTGGTCTTACGAAGTTGAGAACCATGATTTAGCAGTTTGACGGCCCTTAGGGGGCGTTCAAAGTGGTCTAAAGAGGTTATTCATAACATATTATTATCCCTTGAAATACAATTGACCCCTGTGGACGTTGTTTTACCAACATGCAAGAAGCAAGTAAAGATATTGTTAGACTCAGGCGTGTTGTTTTAATTTGAAGACAAACACTAACTTTTGACGAGATTTTACTTGCTCACGTCAGTTTTACCAATAATGTTCGTTACTTAAACACCTTTAATTAACCTCTGAAGATTCATTGTGACGAACGCATAGCCCTGTTTAACACTTAAACGTGGAATTCTATGAGGCCTCATAGTGTTGTAAGTGAAAACAAGTATATATTTAACTAGGTAGGTACAATCAAACAAGTCGACGCTGGACCAGTTTGAAAATCCCTGGGCTCGCTCATAGTCAAGGGACATTAGACACTGGTTTTGTTTACGAGTGTCAATGTGCGTGTAAAGTAGAACTTGAAGCGACGATGTCTTGCTGAGCGATTCTCGCCCTTATGGTGGTCTAGCGGGAAGTTGTTCGACTGTACATATATCTTACCTCGGCGGCATCAACAACGGCGACAAACATCTTGGCGGCGCGTGCCTAGGGCTTGAAGGTGTCGGCGTGTCCGCTAGCGAAGCGAGCGAGCCGTGAGCGAGCGGAGCTGCGCGGACGTCGAGCGAAGCAGCGCGGAGCGGAGATGGCGAGCGGGGCACGCACACGCCAGCTTCCAGCGTGCGCCCGTCTGGTGCAAACGTGCGTATCGCTGGGGAGGAGCCGCGGTGACTCTGCAAGTAATAGAGCGATTTATTATCGAATACATAGGTTATCTGTATGCCTAATGGTGCCGTGAGCAGTCACTTGTAACAGGTCGTGAAGCATTTGCCGTTTTTGAATTTGTCAAACGGACAACAAACAGAGCCAAACGTTGCTGCGAACATTTTCACTATCTTTCTGGTGAACGCTATAATCTGCAAAAAGCTCGAAGCTTAAGTGTCGGTACATATCTGACGGAAAATACGTCGAGCGAATCATCGGTCGCGTCTATTACGTCAAATGGGTCCGTACATATCTGACGGAAAATGCGTCGAGCGTATCTGCATCGGTCGCGTCTATTCCGTCAAATTAGACCTGCCACATTACGCGTCTAGTCAGTTTCTGCGTTTAGCATCTTCAGTGTGGTTGCGTTGTGTGATATTGAATTTGAAAACGCTCAATGCGTCAGTCAAAATACACGTGGTGTATGGCGCGCTACGTCGACCGACAATGCGTTGACGGAAACGGAACAGACACTGTACGCTCGACGCACTAACGTATCATCGGTTAGGTGTGAACGGTTGAATGTTTTATTATACATTCGTCTGTTTTGGCGTTACGCGACGCATCTTCCGTCAGATATGTAACGAACTTTAAGTCCATTCGCTAGCATGTTCGATAGAATGCTCGCTAAAACACACTCATTTGTTCTTTGTAAAGTAAGGGCAGTTTCAGATTATCGTATTTTTCTGCGCGTATACGGTCGTTTCAGCATACGCGCTTACGCCCGTGCTACATTACGCTCTTCACAAAACCGGACTCGCGTAAACGGGCATACTTCGGTGTATTCGCTCGAAACGGTAGTGACATCTTGTCAATGGCAACATGGATTCTGACGGCTCAGTGCCTCAATGTTCGTACGAGTTGCGCGTGTGCCAAAAGGCGCGCCTATACGCGCTTACATGCGCTTCCAAAAATTATACGCGGGTATAAAACGCTAGTCTGAAACCTCCCTAACATTCACATTACAAGTGAATGCTCAAGTGTATCACGAGCGTGGACGACATACCTACTTTTGGTACGATCGAGTCTATGGTGCACAAAAATATAATTATATGAATAGTTTTTCACCTCAGCAGCTCAAACATGCCGCTTTTGCTGCGAGACAACAGTGAACAAAAAGCGATTTTGATTCGAGCGTGAGTAAAAGTAGCTTTTTAATTTTTCAATCTTCAGTGTCACGAATTGACATTGTTCAGCCATAAATTTGAAACATTCGAATTTTACTGTGCTCTGTCTCTTTCACATCCATATAAAAAGTGAGTGAAAAAACAAACCCCTTCGAATTCGAAATTCGATTTTGGAATTCGACCTCAAAGAAAACACCTACGGCAACGCAAAAAAAAAAGATATTTGTAATAAAGAAATTACGTTTTTTATATGTTATTGTTTACATGTTTAATTTATTATTGGATAAAAAAAAATTAGTTTAATGAATAGTAGATATAAAATTAGTATTTAACCAATACATTTTTATTTAGAATTACAACAATGATACATTTGAAAAATAAACATCAGGGACGCGGTCGCGGTATTAAAACGCGATTTAAAAAAGTAGCGGGAATAAAAACGCTGATGCTAATACAGTAGGTATAGCGTAAAGTGTTAAATTATATTAATAATTATATAAAATAATCTAAAAAGATGAGTGAAACTAGCGATGATGACTGTACTTTAACACCAGAAGAGTTAAATCAACAAGTGATTATGCAAAATTCAATCTATTCCTGTTCATTTCTATGTCTCCTAAGTAATAGGTATGTGTTCTCACTGCTGTGGTGAAAAGTTATGTGTGCTACACGAGAGCAAAGTTTTTTGTATCTCGTGCTGTTGAGTCCCTCACCATGCTCAGGATTCTAACTGTGATTCATTCAATCATAGAATCCTTCGCTAACTCGGGACTCAAAATCAGCACTCGAAACAAAAAACACCTTTGCTCTCTTGTTGCACAAACAACTATTACGGGATCCTGCCGTTTTGCCGAAAAGATTTTGACAAAATTTCATTACCCAAACAAACTTTAGCAACCTTTTTTATACCACTGCAATGTTTCGAATGATTTTAGTACGCATATTTTTATTTGGTAAAATTTTTACTTGGCAAAATATTACCAAGTATAATGTCATTATGGCACTTGGTCTTTAATCAAATGATTTATTACAGCAAACAATCTTCAGACAGTAAACGTTTGGTGATATTAGTTTATTTATGGAAGTACTTAGAGTAGGTTAGTTATTAAAAAAATAGACAGGTTAGGTTAGAACTGTGACCTGCTACGCACGAGCCGAGCGAGCGAAGCGAGTGGTGCCGCGGGAGCGGCCGGCGAGTGCCAGAAACGACTTGCATTAATAGAAAAAAGAGATTGTTTTTAGTAGGTTAGCCGGAACTGAACTATTTAGATTAGGATAAATATTGATTTTGCGTAAAAACTGTTATTCCAACTGAAATATTTTACTAAATAAAAAATGTCAAAAGAACTAGTTGGTAAACAAGTTATAGTTTAAACGTTCATTTGCCAAACATTAGGATTGCGTTACAATTTTTTGTGAATAGATTTTTTGCTAAGTAATAATTTGGCAAATGAAATTATGCGAAACATTTTTTGGGAAGGGAAAATTTGTCAAATTCCTTTCGGTCAAACAAGGGAGACCCAGTTTTTACACGTCGCGTCGTATGCGTTAATGAATATAATTGCATAGGTTCAAGTTTCACAGACTAAAAAATGGGTAACAAAATTGTCTATCGTCTAAGCTGTACCTGCATTAATGGTGAGACGTAGCAAGATCAAATAACCGTTTCGATATATTTCAGTGTACCTGTTTATGCAACACAATATTATTGATGGGTATAAAATTGTTATCTATAGCTAAAAACGACGCAAACTATTTAATCCGTCGTTACCTTTGATAACAGATTTACACGAAACATATAAATGACAATAAGCAGCGATAGCTGAGTGGAGAGACCGACAGACAGGGTCTCGGGTTCGAATCCACGGCACGCACCAATGACTTTTCGTAGTTAAGTGCGTATTAAATTGTTAATTATCGCTTGCTAATCGGTGAAGGAAAACATCGTGAGGAAGCCTGCATGTCTGAGAGTTCTCCATAATGTTCTCGAAAGACATGTGAAGTCTGCCAATCCGCACTTGGCCAGCGTGGTGGACTATGGCCTTACCTTTATCCTACTGAGAAGAGGCCCGTGCCCAGCAGTGGGACAGTAAAGGGCTGATGATGATATAAAAGACAATAGTTTTTAGGCTGTCCGGACGGACGGAATGGTTTAAGTGGCTCTCGCTAGCCCAGTACAGAGGATTAAATCCTCGAACGAAAACAAAGTTTGTTTAATAATCTACAAAATATTTCCCAGACGGATGGTCTGTATCCAGTCTATCCGTTAAAATACACTACTTGACTACAAAATGAAATAAGAAATCAGTCTTTTTTTAATTATATTATTACTCTGATATTTTATGCGAATTATACTGTCTATCACTTTCGCTAGTGAAAAACCTTAAACTACCATCGTCTTTACACCCGTTTCTCTTGTAATCAGACATTACATCCGTACTTACAACAAGTACCTATTTAAAGGCTGTTCGTTTTATAGCACCCCGCTGAAAGCTTTTTACTGAGATTAAAGAGGTTGTAAACATTTATATTTTATGGCTGAATGTCTAGACATGCTTTAGACGAAAACTTTAAAACGCGCAATAAGAAACTGCCTCCGTGGTCCAGTGGGTAGCGTATGCGACTGCTGATCGGAGGTCCCGGGTTCGATTCCCGGGTCGGGCAAAAGTATTACTGGGTTTTTCCGAATTCTCAGTAGCAGCACGGAGTCTGGGGAGGTGCCCGGTAACGGCAATAGGCTCGTCCCCTATTACGTGGGACCTAAAAATTCATGGCGAAATGTGGGTGTAATATTACACCTCTGCCTACCCCTTCGGGGATTACAGGCGTGAGTCTATAAGAAAAATAAAAAAAAAGTTAATAAATGGACAGACAGATCATATCACTGTCCTAGTCTTTTCTCTTGTAAGACTTGGCGCCCGAAGTTCGATTCCTGGATGGCGTAGTGGCTTAAGCGGTCGCTTTGCAGTCTTACTCTGCAATGAGTGTTACGAGTTCGATTCCCGCACGAGACAAAACTTTACGTGTTCCACATATGTTTGTTTCCAGTTTGGATGTTCTTTAGTTGTTTGAATATAGGCATAGTCCTCGTGATACAGATTTAATAGCATATGTGGGTTTTGTCCATTATTATACTAGACCAATTTGTCTCTAAAAATCCTTTACTATGTTACATTACATATAAATACTCAAGTGTTCCTATCTGATAATCACCTTATTGCTATCCGTATACATACATAGACTCACGCCTGTTTCCCCGAAGGGGTAGGCAGAGGCATATTAAACGCCCACTTTACGCCAGTGCTTTGATCCCACGTAATAGGTGGCGAGCCTATTGCCGCTTATCGGGATATTTTGTTCGCCAGAGCCTCGTCCGTTGATCGGCAGGTGCACCACTTGCAGGTGAGGTTGGCTTGGGACCCTAAGTTCTTGGTGGGAACCCTATGCACCTATATGTTCTAATATTATTATATAATATAAAGGGTTATTTGTAAAACATCGTTAACCTCTCAGGACTACGTTACTAACATCATAATCAACAACTTTTGTTCTATGACTTTTAAAATGTATTATATTTTAGTTCATCAGATCTTCATACAAAAATAAAAATACTTAAATTGAACACTCTACGTGTTCCGAAGTCTATGCGATATATCTTCTAGTTTCAACGTTAGAATTTCAATTACAACCGGTTATTAGAGGTGTGCTTAGAATTCGTTATCAGCACATTGCAAGCTAATATTATGAAGCTTAGTGCGATCTCTGCGTAAACACACCTGTGTCCTTTAATACGTTTCTGACCTCACATGAGGACGGGCGTGGTTGACATTGTTATACATGCACATTTTGCTGTTTTGTTTTGACTGGATTGTTAATTTGTTGATATAGAATAGATATAGAAAAGTATTTTAAGAAAATTATAACCGTAAAATTGCCAAGAATTTATATGTATTATTGTATGTTGCTCACGTACTGGACGACGCAGCAGGGGTAGGCCTCCCGAAAGGTGGACAGACGATCTGGTTAAGATCGCGGGAAGCGGTTGTATGTGGGCAGCCTAAGATCTGTCTGTGTGGAGAACCTTGGGGGAGGCCTATGTCCAGCAGTGGACGTCTCTAGGCTGACACGATGATGTTGCTCACAAATGGGACCTACAGCTATATGTCGCTTATGGCATTCATGTTCTTATCCCAGCGTTAAAAATCCAATTTCCTTGGACGTAAGGTTTACTCGCCAATTTTTGTTTATAAAATCCTTCAGTGGTGTATTCGTATTTCTGCCTTTTATACTAACTACTAGCTGTCGGCCGCGGCTCCGCCCGTGTGGAGGTCGATTATCGCGATAAAAACTATCCTATGTCCTTCCTCGGGTCTTTGACTGATCGAAGAATTAGATAAATATTAATCTTTTATCATAAAATCCTCATCATACTGCACAACTAGGTACTGCTAGGTCGTCAAGTCTGTATATGGTATAGTGCAGATGGGCTTATATAGTTCCTCATCAGATGTTTCAGATCTTCGATTTTTATAAGTCAACAGAAAATGCTCATCAGACTGAACAACTTTTGCTAAGACGTCGAGCCTGTATATGTTATAGTGTAGCTGGGCTCTTACAGTTCCACATCAAATGTTCGAGATCTTCAAATTTTAAACGCTTATCAGACGTATTGTTTTTTGCCAAACTGCAATTTTTTATGTCTTATAGTGTTGCCGGGCTTTTGTAGTTCTGCATCAGGTGTTCCACTTTCCAAAATCAATTGTAGCCTATATGTTGCCCAGACCTAATACCAATATAACAAAAAAAGTTTCATTCAAATCCGTCCAGTCACTTCGGAGATTAGCGTGTACAAACAGACAAACAGACAATATGTTTTACAAACAGACAAACACACAAACAGATAAACAGACAACATGTCTCATGTTTTTTAGATCCTTTCTTTATTACTATTTCTTAGCCTCCCTGAGTATTTTTTTGTAAATATACTTAATGTACCGGAATACTTTTTTACTGCCTTATTATATGTATAGATAAGAAGACAGAAATAGTTATGAATAATTTTATAGTTACGCGTCTTATGTTCTACAAACAGACAAACACACAAACAGATAAACAGACAACATGTCTCATGTTTTTTAGATCCTTTCTTTATTACTATTTCTTAGCCTCCCTGAGTATTTTTTTGTAAATATACTTAATGTACCGGAATACTTTTTTACTGCCTTATTATATGTATAGATAAGAAGACAGAAATAGTTATGAATAATTTTATAGTTACGCGTCTTATGTTCTACAAACAGACAAACACACAAACAGATAAACAGACAACATGTCTCATGTTTTTTAGATCCTTTCTTTATTACTATTTCTTAGCCTCCCTGAGTATTTTTTTGTAAATATACTTAATGTACCGGAATACTTTTTTACTGCCTTATTATATGTATAGATAAGAAGACAGAAATAGTTATAAATAATTGTATAGTTACGCGTCTTATGTTCCAACTCGATGTTATACTATATCAATTTACTCTGGCAGGACAATTAGCCTTACTATTAAATTTCTTTGTTTTGCTCTTTAAAAACTGTCAACCACCGCGTGACCACAACCGACGTGACCCGGTTGAAACGTCGGGCTACAAAGTGGTATTTACGTAAAACCTTCCGCATTGTATTATAATTATTAACGGGGTGCATAGGGTTCGCATCAAGAACTTAGGGTCCCAAACCAACCTCAACTGCAAGTGGTGCACCTGCCGATCAACGGACGAGGCTCTGGCAAACAAAATATCCCGAGAAGCGGCAATAGGCTCGCCACCTATTACGTGCGATCAAAACACTGGCGAAAAGTGGGTGTTTAATATGCCTCTGTCTACCCCTTCGTGGAAACAGGCGTGAGTCTATAGTATATATATATAGTATGTATGTATGTATTATTAACGTTATTAACATATTTCAATAAATTTAGTATCGTTCGGATTCAGGAATTACAATTAAAAAAAAATATTTATCAACATCGATAGAATGTGGCCTACAGTGTGGTTTTGGTTAAATACACAGAACATTATTAATATATCTATGGTTGAATATCAGTTTTCTCCGAAGCGTAGCCATCTACAAATGTGTTGTTGAGTTTTTTGGTAATTCTAGGTATGACAACACAAAGTGTGCCAATGTAACCGTAAACTGCAATACACTAGAACACCTTTTTAATGGAAACCGAGAACTGGCATGTTATGTATGTGTTGCCAGTTTTAATGTTTTCCCAGATTTTTGCAGACGGATCTTGGGTTACATGCAATCAAACGCTTACAACAATGCCTAGCTATCATAATTATGCATATGTAATGCAAAATATGTGATATTTATCTTCTTAAATTTCATGAAGTAATAACATAAGCTTGATTCATTCAGTAACTACTAATTTAAGGATTTTAATCATATTTATGTAACGGGTAACTAAAGTGTAATTATTATTTATAAGTAAAATACCTTCTATATGTCCCAACGTTTCGGTATAAGTTACATCCGTATTGGTCACACATAAGGACATTGACAGACGGATATATTCAGCTAATAAACGGACGAAAATTTATATAATAGCCTACCAATTTCTCTGCTCGGCATCGGCATTTCCCAGCAGCGAACTGTGGCTGTCAAAATGGTGAATTATGTACAAAATTTCTTATACACCGTATTAGACATGTGCCGGTATCTTTGAGTTTCCCTCGCAATGATTGACAATGTTCAGCCCAAAAGCTTTTAATATTCATACTCTTTTACGCACTAACTTTTACACTTATCGTCTATATTATGTTTAAGATATGTCAATGTGTTTAAGCTGTAGGTATTTTTATTGTAAGAAGTACATTGCATGCTTTGGAAAAGTTGAAAAGTTTGCTATGTAGTTGTAGTTTGCTATGTAGGTCACGCACTTTCATTTGGGCCACTATTTTGAGGCTGAATTAATTATGAATATTGAAACGTATTTCAATAATAGGTAATTATTTTGTACCTACGTCAACTTGCAAAATGTATTGTTCTTATTATGTTGTTAATACAATGCAAACTTTATTTTTAAAAGTTATGAATTGCTTAACTCTTGAATCTTCTAAAAAAATAAGCAAGATAAGTACTTTATAGAATTGGAGAAAAGTGATTAAACAGTAAGTAGTCACCTTTATTTATATAAACTCTCGACTTATAGCTTAACCTTACCTACAATTCATGTAAATAAAGTATCATTATACGTGTTTTTCTACTGATACGACCAGTATACGATATGAAATGTATTGCTTGTCTAAAAATAATAAAAAGCTCTGTTTATAAAATGTTTCACAGCCGGGCACGGATCTCTTCTCACATCATCATCGTCACTATGATTAGGCCATAGTCCAACACGCTGGCCAAGTGGGATTGTTACTTGAAATGTCTTTCGACAACACTATTGAGATTTTTGAGATATTTAGTATCATCACAATGTTATTTTTCATACATGTCTACGCCTGCGTAGTAATACAAATACATGTCTACGACACGCTACGCATATTCCTACGCGCTACGCCATTACGTAGACGGCGTAGCTCTGCGTTTATTTGCTTTAACCGAATTCTGATGTAAACGATAGCTAGCTTCCATTTTACGTTTTGTAGAATCGAAAATATTCTGTGAATTTTCGATATACATATTCAATGCGTATTTTGTTAAATATAGAATAGGCAGTAACGAGATATTTTTGGAGTATCAGATTTTCCAATAAATACAATTGAAGTGTTTGTATTCTAAACCAAAATAAAACGTTCCCACTGAATCTTCACGGTAGTATATAGTTACGATACGTACAATAAAAAAAAGTTGTTTGCGTATCCATTTGCTTAAGTCCAACAGAGGACTATGAAACACTTTAATGGAAGGAAGGAATCCATTTGTTCTGATTAATCTCCAAAAATTCCGAGCCGATTTTGATAAGACTTCATTCACAAAAAGAATTCAGATTGCAAGCAAAAGAAAACTGATATTCACGCTTGCGAAGCCGCGAAACAGTTGGCATTGTATATATTTGAATGTTGTCAGCATCAGCTGGTAAGTTTGCAGTTTATCCTCTCCATGCGTAACCACGTTATCACATCTACATATACGCTATCACACATCTAGACATATGCAGTACTAGCTGTTACTCGCAGTTCCATCCGTTTTGCCTCAAAAACAGTGGTTATTCAAACAAAAAAAGACCACTTTTATTTTCCCAACTGAACAGGGCCAATCATTTCTAGCGAACGCTCTAATCGGCAAAAAGTTTGAAGCAATTTTACTGTCCTTTCCCTAGAATGCTCGCCAGAACGCTCGATAGAATGCTCGCTCAAAACGCTTATTTGTTTTTCTATTGGCGCTGATACACCTGAGCATTCACTTGTAACAGTGAGCATTTCATTGTAGGGCGGTTTCTATATATTTTCTATATTCTAAGGATTGTCGTGAGAATAAAAATGTTCGTAAGAATGCTCGCTAAAAAACACTCGTTTGTTTTTCTGTTTTGTAACATTCGCACGAACGCTCATTACAGGTGAATGCTCAAGTGTATCAACGCCGTTGAGCATGGAATATTTTTTTTTTTTTATGAAGAGGGCTTTGTCTTTAAAGACATGTCAACAGCATGGAATATTAAAATAGACTTCTTTAGTACCTACCTAAAGTCGTTATATAGGGAAATTTTGCCAAAACTTCATGTTTCTAGCTTTAATAGCTTAGGCTATGTGTTGATATGTCTGTCAGGACTAGAGTATCTGGAGATGACGGTGCAAGTTCGACCCAGGGGTAGGAGATCTCAACTAACAATTTCATATTTATATTATACATGCATACATAGTCTCACGCCTATATCCCCGAAGAGGTAAGCAGAGGTATATTGCTACACCCACTATTCGCCAGATTTATTTTAGTCCCACGAATTAGGGGGCGAGCCTATTGCCGTACCGGGCACATTACCAGACTCCGTGCTGCTGAGAAATTCCTAACGGTAAAACCCAATAACACTTTGCCTGACCCGGGGATCGAATCCGAGACCTCCCAAACCCACGCGCACGTTTATGCCGCGAGACCAACAAGGCACTCATTTATATTATGTGGAGCAATATTTACCACATCAGTATATGGATGAGAGCCTTGTAAATGTGACGTCAGTAAACAGGGTAACCGTGTCAACAACATACAGGTGAGCTAATTATTTATCCACTCACAAAAATCTTGTGCGTATTATACTTATGCCATTAATAATAGATGTAACATCTTTGACATTATAATAACTATGTACAGTGTAACGATAATATGGAGTAGATAATATATTAGTTTAGTAGCTTTTGCCCGCGGATTCACCTACGCAGGTGTACGTTATCTCGACAAACAGTAGCTTTGGACTTATTCTGATGTATATAGGTACTACTTACTTATTATTGCAAAGTTTCATCAAAATTCGTTCAGTACCTAGATTTTGCGTGAAAGATACATCATCCACACCTTTTTGTAAAGCTTTGCGTTTATAAATTAGAAAAAAAATACAGTGGGACAGTTGTTGCAAATGTTTTAAGACATTAAAGACAATAAGACACTGTATTTTAATTAACTCGTCCTTTTTCGGGAAATCCTTTCTTAGTACTCGCTGCTCTGGTTATGATCCCCATATAAATCAAAATTCTCCGCTCCGAGTTTCAGAGTTTTAGCGTTCTGTAGTAACGACAACCACATGGAACTTTTACACCTTAAACATTTTGTTTATAATATGTGTAACTTTACCCTTTCAAGGACAGTAAACGAGACACAATATAAGTTTTATTGTTATGACATCTATAGACGTCAACTGTCCTTCAGTGTTAAGTTGTGTTTGCTTGTATGTGTAGCCCCAGAGCCCCCTTATCGATACCTTACAGTGTCATATACAACGCTGTTGCAACTTATATTACCACAGCTAAAAAGGCTTTACAAGTTAATTTATAAAAGACGTAGAAGTATAAAAGGAGTTACGGAATAAAAATTACTAATTCAAACTTGTTTAAAGATGTCTTGCTGAAGTTCTTGCAAATGAGTCTTCGGAACCCGACATTGTGCTTGCGACTGCACGCAATAAACCGATTTTTTTAACAGTGTTTCACACTTAAGGCGCTGTCCTAAGCGACTGTTTCGGTAAATGAGGGGGTGAAGCAGGGGAGGTGAAGGGCGCTTAGCTCAGTCTACTGCGGGGCGCCCCCCTTCATTCTAATCGCGTCCGGCCGTATTCTGGCGACATCCGTATTCCAATATTTCGAAATCGCAAGCAAAACGTTTTAGCATATTGAACTGAGATACTGATATTAAAATTTATATTACATAAATCAATCTGTTTGTACAATATGGGCATAGCGCAATTTTTGTTCTCAGTGGAGCCATGAGCAAAAGAGGTTTACATTTTTAGTTATTCGTATTAATAGTTGACGAAAGTAGGTAAATACCTACGTGCTGTAAGATGATAAAAATAATTAAGTCAGTTCCATGTATGGAGAGGCCCTTATTATTTTTCTTTTGTTTTTGTATAAAAATGGTGAAGCGGTTCAAAGAATACCTACATCTAATTCCATTCCTGCCAGTTTTCAAATCTGTTTTGCAATAAATTGTCTGTGACATACGGGCGGACAGACAGACAGAAATGGCGAATCTATAAGGGTTCCGTTTTTTAAATTTTCGGCTACTAAGCGCAAAAGGATGCGCGAAAGGATGTTTTATTGTTATTATATAATATTATTGAGGTACAGGTTTCGAAATACGTCGCCGTTTTTAGGGGTTGTGAGTGATTGGTTTCCTCTGAAAAAATAAAATCTCCAAACATTGAACACATCACCTCCCCTGCTTCACCCCCTCATTTACCGAAACAGTCGCTTAGGACAGCGCCTTAAGTGTGAAACACTGTTAAAAAAATCGGTTTATTGCGTGCAGTCGCAAGCACAATGTCGGGTTCCGAAGACTCATTTGCAAGAACTTCAGCAAGACATCTTTAAACAAGTTTGAATTAGTAATTTTTATTCCGTAACTCCTTTTATACTTCTACGTCTTTTATAAATTAACTTGTAAAGCCTTTTTAGCTGTGGTAATATAAGTTGCAACAGCGTTGTATATGACACTGTAAGGTATCGATAAGGGGGCTCTGGGGCTACACATACAAGCAAACACAACTTAACACTGAAGGACAGTTGACGTCTATAGATGTCATAACAATAAAACTTATATTGTGTCTCGTTTACTGTCCTTGAAAGGGTAAAGTTACACATATTATAAACAAAATGTTTAAGGTGTAAAAGTTCCATGTGGTTGTCGTTAAACAAGTTTGAATTAGTAATTTTATTGTTCAAATTGGAAAGTGTTCAGTTTCTTTCAAAAACGTCTAATTTACCAACAGCTTGGTAAGTTTTCTAGATTGTTATAACAGATAAGACCTAAGGCGTCACGACAAGGTGAACTGGTATAGCTACGTTCTGTTGGGTATTGTTGCTAGGAATAAAATAGGTACCTACTTGTCATACAGTGCGTTAGTTTAGCTAAGTAGGCATAGCGCAAACAGACATCAATAATTTAACTAGGATTGAAAAATACCGGCTTCAAAAATTTAAACTAAAGAACATTTTATTAAGATGTGTCATCTTAATAACTATAAACTACTCGTCTGATCTAATTTAAACGGGACCACACGGCAAGCTCATCAGACAACCAAATAAAAAATTCTGAAGTAACACATACTAAAAATACAGTCGAATTAAAAACGGCCTCTTTTTTGAAGAATTTGTTTAAGTTAAAAATACTGTGTTCTCTTTCGATCAGTATTTTACTATTTTTTCTATGTAGTGACAAAGGCATGTTATATGACAGGGATATAGGCTAATATCATAAGAAATCAACGTCGTTATTTTCCTTTATAGTTTGGTACCTATCTGGTAATTAAGTGTATATCACGCAACCCAATCAGATTCATTAATTCTTAGTCTATATTTAGTTAATTACCAGTCATTATATTCTCGATAGTTTACGTCACAAAAGTGTATATTAGTCAACTGTCCTTCAATCATGTTAAAGACCTTGCTAACAGCCCACCCCTAAAATAGACATAAAAATATGTCATATGTAATTGGCACTAAAATTATAGTTTGTCCGTAATTACACTGTCTATTCTTTGTCCACTAACATGAATTGTAACGTCCCACCCAATAAAATAATGAATGTAATAACGACATTGGTCGGACTAGTATGTAATTATTTCATTAAGTAATTTGTAAAATTGTTTTTCCGACAAAGAAGTTTAGTACTTAATCTTTTGTCAATAAATCTTTACTATATTTATATATCTGCTCACCATGTTCATAATACATCTACATTTAATGTCTACACCACTCTAAGTGGGAGAAAATCGCTAAGGCATTAAGCTCTTTACGCTCTTTGTTTATTGTAAAAAGTTAATTTATTGTTATAAATGAATAAATATATTATTCATAGAAAGTAGTTATTCTTTCTTTTCAACTGCTTTACCTAAGCTTAAGGTCCTAATTCATTGGATTTACATGGTAGTGCCATTCGTCAGGGACAAACCCAATTTCCAAACAAGCGGTTTAGTGCCAGTTTTATCGCCAGCCACAATTGCTCAACAAATGATTGTAACGAAAACAAGGCTTTAAAGAAAAGCAATCACAGGTAGCACGCTATATTCGAACTAAAATTCGTTTGTAAGGTTCCAGTGGGGTCTTGAAACAAGCGATTAAATTCTAACGCCAATGATGGTACGGCAAAGGCATTTCTTTTTCGAAAACGATAATCTCGTATTTCGGAATACCAGACACAAAGCTGTCGTGTCTCGGATGGAACGCCGCCCATGGACACAAGCAACACCACAGGAGTCACAAGTGCGTTGCCGCCCCTTGGGGATGGGAAAAGGGATAGGATGAGCAGTGGGATGAGGGAGAAGGAATAGGGGATAGGGCCTCCGGCACTCTCACTCACCGAACGAAACGCAACAGTTAAGGTACTGTTACTTTACGTCGATTTTCTGTGAGAGGGTAGTAGGTACTTCCCCGGTCGAGCCGGCCCATTCATGCTGAAATCAGCAAGGCTCTACTACCGTTAAAAAATCCTGTTCATGAAGGATTTGTCCTGGGAAGGTATTGCACCCTCATGGTCTCGGGCTTAGCAGTCAGGGTCTAGGGTGCAATTAGACTGGTCAGTTATAATTTCTAAGTAACATAAACTTCTAGATTATAAATTCAAACGTTTTTCAACGGCAATAATGAATAGAAGCACGAAATGAGAAGAAATCACGCGAGAAATATTATTGCCTCTGGCAAAAATTCAGAAAGGGTTAAATCGTTTTAGTTTCAGAACTTTTGGAGTTGAATATACTTTTGATAATTATAATCGTTTTATTATTTAATTATAAAGTATGAGTTTTCAAATGACTGCGGGGTCACTACGTCATACTAACGTAGTTGCCATGACCCCATCTCACACAAATGGCAGGCCATAATTATAAAATGACAATTCCTGTACAAAGACCAAATACTGTATCGCGGGGTCTACAAACATTCAGTCACCGATACACCCAAACTTGAAACAACGATGTGTGCATCAAACAAAGTGTTCTCCCGTAGGGGAATCGTACCCAAGAAAATAAATTTAATTCAATAATTAGTAACTTTTCGTAACGTACATCATATAATACACCTACTTCTTATCTCTCTGCATCACTCTAAGGTAGACTGGTAGATAATGCCCATGGCATTAAGTCCGCCTATATACTTTGTTTATATGAAGAATAAATAAAATAAAATAAATAAAATCGACACAGTGTTAAGCGGTGAAATATTCAATACGTGCCAACCTCACAACAGCAGCTTGTTCGTTTAGCAGTATAACTTTCGCATTTATTGTAACTGATCGATGATGCTTCGATACCCAAACGAAAATAAATCTAAATCTGTCGACGGGCAGTCCATCTCAATTTATCATGGGACAATATCGTGAGACAAGTCCTTTTATACCGTGTTGTATTAGAAAACAATTTAAACCACAAACAACAAACAAAACAATGCATTAGGATCAGTGGCGTAGCGTGCCTTGTCGGGGCCCCGTATAAAAATTTTTTTGGAGGCCCTTATATGGAGGTAAAGATTTTTCACGAAAGAAAAAAAATATTGTGAGAAGTAATATTTATTTATCACATAATTTACCCATTTTACAAATAAAAATCGAATTTTAAATATTCACTCTCCTTGCCTTTTTATCGGCAAACTGATTTATTAAATCATTTATGGCTGATGATGATTTTAGTTTTTCTAAAGTTTCTGCCTCTATGGACAATAGTGAGATGTCTGACAGCCGTTCTTGTCCCATCGAAGTTCTTAAGTAATTTTTTATTAGTTTTAATTTTGAAAAACTTCTTTCTGCCGTTGCGGTTGTAACTGGAAGGGTCAAGAATAAAAAGCATGCTGTGATTACCTCGGGAAAACTGGATGCAAGACTATTGAATTTTACTAGCAATAATTCAATGAGTTCTTTAATGGAATAAATTTTTTTAATTTCAGAATTTAAGCATGTTTTTAGAGCCTTTAATTGGTCACAAAGATTAAGTGAGATGTCTTTACTGTATTTAGCAGACAGTTTTCCGGAAGCGTTTAATATCTCTTCGCTTGAAGAAGATAGGAGTTTCTCCGGTTGTAATATTTCGAATATACTACTCAGGTTGCAAAGGCTCTGAAATCTTTCTTTAGTTTGAGAAATTAATATATCTAAACAGCAATAGTATACATTGACTTTGAAATAGGATTCCGGGTCGGAAATTCTCTCATCTTGTGATAACTCATCAAAAAAACGCTTCGTTATCTTTCGCCTACTGTTTTTAAAAACAGTTGTTACCCCCCACTTTTTTGCTAAATCTTTGGATTCATTTAGCAAACTATTAAATGAATTCTGATTTCTTAATTGGCACAGTCTATTTAAAAGATTACTTAATAAAATACTAGATTTCTGTAAGTCATTATTTTCATGCTGTAGAGCTTTAGAAACAGGATTAATAATTTCAAATAGTGAAGAAAAAAATGTAACGAGCACTAAGAAATCAAAACTCTCTAAAATATTAATTATACTTTTACATTCTTCACGTTCATCTTTTTTATTTGAAATTAAATTTAGTTGGTACAAAGTTTTCATGATTAGTAAAAAAATTTTCTTTACTGCTAATAAAGCGTCGTTCCTAGAAAACCATCTGGTAGGACATACCTTTTTAAGGGTAATCAAATATTTTTCAGATAAATCGTCACTTAGCATAGCCCAGCGTTTTATACTATTGCCAAAAAAAGTATATATTTTTTCTAAATTATCAAAAAAAGTCGATACTTCACGAACATGTCTCGCAGCATCGTTCAAAACCAAGTTTAAAGCGTGCGCAGCACAATGAACATAATCGGCATTTGGAGCATGCTCTTTTATTAGGGTTTGTAATCCTCCATACACACCCGACATAACATTTGCTCCATCGTATCCCTGTCCTCTACATTTAGTCAAATCAATTCCATATTCTTTAGTCAAATTTAAAATGACAGTTTTCAGACCTGCAGCACTGCAATCAGTTACTGCTATGAATCCTAAAAAGGACTCACAGATTTTTATTTCTTTCGGCACATTATCATCATTTTCTGCAACCGAGATATATCGAAAAACTACAGATAGTTGGTCAATTTTTGACAAGTCTTGTGTTGTATCCAGAATTATTGTCAGAAATGGAGCTTTTTTAATTTCTGAGATAATAACTGATAACTGTTCCTAACGTTAGTACCAAGCAAACTAATAATTTCGTTTTGAATCGTAGGGCTTAAATAATTTATTTCACCTTTCGGTTTTAGAAAAAGTTCTTTTAAAGTTGCATCATAGTTAGATAGCAGACGTGAAATTGCCATAAAATTGCCAGAATCAGAATCATGCCCCCTCAAAGGTAGATTACAAGATACTAAAGTAATTATAACATTAATTATACGATGCAGTACATCTCTCCAGAATGTAATTTTACTATCGATTTCACTTTTCAATAGAGTATCGATGGTATTTCCTTGCAACCAATTATTATAAGAGAGTGAGGCACTAATATGCTGCTGTGACTTTTCATGGTCAAGAATAGTTTGTGTGAAATTGCTTCTAACCGAAACACCGTTAACCCAAGCAGAGGAGTACGATTTGTTTTGACGATCTGCTAATAACCAACAGAAGTGACAGTACGGTTTGTTTAAAACGTTAGAATAACATAACCATGGTCTTATAATTTTTATGCCTGCCTGATTGAAATATGAATAATAATAAGCTGAAAAAGGTCGGTTATTTTCTGAAACTTTTGGAAATGGTCCTTGTGGTTTAAATGGACCCAATTTAAAAAATATTTTTCGTTCGCATTCAGTTAAATTGTCACCAAAATTTCCTCTATCTGATGAAATTATATTACAATCTGCATTATCTGCAGATATATCAGAATCGTTGACTTGGGGTTCCTCGATTTCTGGATGGACATCCGATAAAGTATGTGCTTGGCTTTCTTCTATTTCCGGATGGATATGTGACGAAGAACATGCTTCAGAAGAATCTAAAAATAAACAAGTAATTGCTAAAAAATAAATACGAATGCTTTGATACTAAACTAAAAAGAGTTATATATAAATAAATAACGTTACTAAGGGTCACAGTTAGAGAGTGTTCAGTTCAGACGCACACAGATTCTACGCGGATTGTGCTCGTACCTATTAGTAGATACAAAATCACCTGCAGCCCGTCCGCGTCCGTGCATTACTATACACCTGCGTGCTATTTAAACGCAGCGCGTAGTGTAGTGGCCATACAAAACGAGAACCCGAAAGCGAGTCTGCACATCTGAAGTTCTCAACACGCAATTAACGATACGATACAGACTGATAAACAAACAACAAAACAAATCGATCCTATAGATAAGTTAGAATTTTGTTTTTTTTAATCAAGGCACGGAACCCTAAAAACAGTATAATTGTGAAAATCGAGGGGGGAGACAACTTTTTGTGACGGACAGATGGACAGACCGAAATTAAAAGATTTCCTTGTTTATCACTACGGGCCCCTAATAAATGGGTTGGGTAGTAGTGTAGTACTTACCTTTCCAATCTAAATCACTCACAGTATCTTGTCTCTGAAAAAATGAAGAAATTTTGGGCACTTTTTTTATAACCTCGTCCCTTTTCTGTTTAATTTTTCTTTTCTCAGCGCCGCTGGGATAATCTCTTTTCCTTTCACTCATTTCTTTTACAAATCGTTACTAATACTGCTAAACCAGAAGAACAATATTGTTTGTGCTGAATTACAATGTAATGCACATTTATATAAAGCGCGTAAATAAACAGTGCACTGCACTCCGTGGTTTAACATCCAATGCAAAGTACAACAACGTACACGTACATCGCGATATCGATGAAGGATTCCCGGGGATTCCCCGCTGAGTTAAAGATGAAGTAAGTAAAACGGGGAAGTCCCGCAGCCCGCCATAACGATGTAGTGTTGCCAACTTTTGAACGCACGCTTAAGGCGGGAAAAAAAGGAATTGCTTTATAGAATTTTGTCATTTGTAAAATAAAATAAATTAGAAAGTTTTTATTCTTTTTCCTTACACACTTTGGGGGCCCCCGTGGCCCGGGGGCCCCGTATAATTGATACGGCAAATACGGCGGTAGCTACGCCCCTGATTAGGATTTCTCTAAAATATAGTGCACGAGACAAGCGATAACTCACAATTATTTGAATGCACTATATTTTAGAAAAACGTAATGCATTGTTTTGTTTGTTGTTTGTGTTTTAAATTGTTTTAATACTGTTGTCAGAAAGATCTTTGACAGTCGTTATGTGGAGTCGGTATCCTTGAATATACTGACACTGTCTAAGCCATGGCTAGCCATGACCAAAGAGCTCAGATATTTACATAGAGGCGCATTTCCTATGGGGGCTCTAAAGACAAACTTTTTGTGACCCAAATTGCCGCTTGGTGGCGTGGCAGTCGCGCTGTGACAGCTGTCTCTTCAAGAGCAAGAGAGACGAACGTTCCTCCTGTGTATCTTAACTACGAGAGCAAGAGAGACGGAGAAAGACGCGAGCGCCGCCATCGGCGCCAACTACGAACTAAACTGGAGACAGTCCCCACTGCGCTTCTATGTAAATCTGTATTCATTGCCATGGCTTACGGCCGGTTCCAATATTCGATCCATTCATGGATTTTGAGATTCGAGATTCGAATTTGACATATATTTTGTATGGAGCTTATGTCAATAACGAATCCAAAATAAAAAAAAAAATGGGTAGATCGAATATTGAATTACGTAGTTAGACAGTGCCAGTAATCTTTTTGAGAGTTGTGGCTTCGATCACCACAAAACACGTCACTTTGTGTAATCCTGAAGTTGATGTTTCCACTCTGAGTGTTTTTTTTGTGTCCGTTGATTGCATTATTCGCAAGTCTCCCGCGATAATATCACATAGGAATCATATCAAGATCGACCCCCGTATTAAAAAATAAAAAATATATAACTTAACCTTCTTCAGACCGTTTCAAAACGCTGTTTTCAAAGCCAATCTTTATGAGAGCACCTTAAAGGCATAGTGAGGAGTGAAGCGATGCGATACTTTGATTCGGTCACGTATAGCCACCGGCGTACGCTACCGTTCGTTCGTCTGATCGATGCACCTCGTGGGTAATTGAATAACTTATTTATTGATATGTGCGCTGATTTCACTCGGTGTATAGAGGGTTGGATAAAAGCTGTTTCAGTGGTGCGTTCATAGTTACAGGGAAGCTTATTTGCGTATTTTATTGACTGATTTATGTTGAAGCTTATGCGGATGTCATATCGGTTTAAGTGGTCCTTTCGCCGAAGGTAACTAGTAGTATGCAGCTACTGTATTCAGTGACATACTTGGTTCCGACAGAGAACCAAGGTAATTGACCTAGCTCAAAGAATCAGCAAGCTGAAGTGGCAGTAGGCCGGCCACATTTGTCGAAGAACCGATAACCGTTGGAGTAGTCGTGTTCTAGAGTGGAGACTGCACCTTGGCTAACGTAGTGTAGGACGCCCTCCGGCTAGGTGGAGTGATGATACACGCAAAGTGTGCCGAAAATCGGGCTCAGTGGCGTGCCATTGGAGAGGCCTATATCCAGCAGTGGACTCTTGCAGGCTGATGATGATGATGATGATGTATTCAGTGATCTTTGTAATAGTTGGAATAGAGGCATACCTACCTATTTGTTACCTGAAAAAGAACCATTGTCAATGACTCTCTGCCTGCTAGCGATATTTAAAAAATCTCAACCAACTACAAAGGAAGTAAATTCTTCTATTTTCTTCTGTAGCGTGGAATATATTCCAGTGAAGTTACTTCAGTTGCAGCCAAATCAAGGTTTTTGCATTTGAGGTAGGTATAGGTATTCTACTCCCGCAGCAGTGAAATACAATTAGCTCTACTAGATTAAATAACCCTGACTCCTTGATTTGAGGTTCTAGGAAAACCTGAGTAGTTAGACGGCAACCCGTCAGGTACAAATGTATACCTATCGTAAGCAGATAATCCTATAACGACATTAGCTGTCGTTGAATTATGCATGCATAGGGTTCCCGCCAAGAACTTAGGGTCCCAAGCCAGCCTCACCTGCAAGTGGTGCACCTGCCGATCAACGGACGAGGCTCTGGCAAACAAAATATCCCGATAAGCGGCACTAGGCTCGCCACCTATTACGTGGGATCAAAACACTGGCGAAAAGTGGGCGTTTAATATGCCTCTGCCTACCCCTTCGGGGAAGCAGGCATGACTCTATGTATGTATGTATGAATTATGCCATAATGCGACTGGTAAAGCAGAAACTCCCAAAGTGAGAAGATTTAACCTTTAGAGAAATATCACGAATTGTTCTTGAAACGAAGTTATTATTTTTACTCTTACACTTTACACCTTTACTCTTTACATAATACGCCACATTTTCACCACAAATGACACAAAAAACAACAAAACAACGTCACCAGTGACGCTGGTAAGAAAACTTATTCTATTAACAGCTTGGAAACTTGGGGAAAACAAGTTATTTTCCATCATAAAATGTTCTAGAAAAAATAACAAAAGCATTTTATAATACCTACGAGATAAGTAAAATTTAAATTGCTTTCAAAGGTAGAAAACTGTGTAACAAAGTGCGATGGTAGGTAGGCTACGCGGTGACGCTTGGGGTGTAAAAATATATGAATAATAAACGTGGATTCGCTCAGATCATTGTGGAAGCATATCGCTACGCATATTAAATGAGAGCCCTTACCTGTCCGTTCGTGAATAATTCGCGAATGAATAGTATTTATCTGTCTTGTTGGCTGATAATATCTTTTCTGGTCGTGAAGTATTGACTTTAACGCTTTGCCAATTCTTTGTGTGATGATTGTGAGAATCTGTTCTGTCTGTGGGTGTAATTTTCGTAAAGGTAATATGGATATGTTTGTATGAATATCAGTCGTCACATTAACACAGCGCAGGCTATACAAATTTTGCTTAGTGGAATAACACATGACCTTAATGGTCGGCTTGTGTGCGCGTTGGATAGGGAGGTCTCGGGTTCGATTCAAGGGTTGTGTAAAGTGTTATTGGCTTTTCCGTTAGGAAATTCTCAGTAGTAGCACGGAGACTGGTAATGTATCGCCCGGTACGGCAATAGGCTCGCCCCCTATCACGTGGGACCTAAAAATTCATGGCGAAATGTGGGCGTAATATTACACCTCTGCCTACCCCTTCGGGAATACAGGCGTGAGTCTATAAAAAAAATAGATTCTTTTTATATATTAGTTAAACATCTTAAAATTTACCAATAAAATTTGATAGTCTCTCGACTGAGAGAGAGAAATATCTACAAAATGGTTCTAAAGTTTTTTGACCTATAACTGCGTAAGCTAATACCTTAGACCTACCTACCTCGAAGGCATATACTAGTGTATATGCCTTCGAGGTAGTTAGAGGTCTAAATATGTAGGTACGTAGTTTATAACGTAATAAAATTACTAATATCATGGTAAATAGTTAAGCTGCTTTACAACTAAAAGCTACGATGCAATAATCCGATGAACGCACAAAGCCTGTGCATGCGGGCATTGTATCTGTATGCGGCGGGTTTTACGTCCAATATGATTAATGGAACCTTTGAATAATAATGTTAATACATTGTTAGGAACTCAACTTCACGGCAGCAGAACATACCAAGTATTATTTTGCTGTTAGGATCTTTTAGCCTTTATCAAACGATAATTTGGGGTAAGCCTCCTACAGGAATCTCTACTTTGCAAACATCACACACTTTTATGTACGCTACGTAGAATGAATGACAAACCAAATTTTACATCCATAAATACATCCACACATCCATAAATACAGCCGTGTCGTTGACGGCATAGAATACAAGTGTCACCACCCCCTATCTTCCCGTGGGTGTTGTAAGAGGCGACTAAGGGATAACACCATACAAATACCATCTTTGCGTAGAGATGGAAAACTCGACATCAAACCCTATACGACTGCCTCGTTGGTGTCGCGGCATAAATGTGCGCGTGGGATCGGGAGGACCCGGGTTAGATACCTGGGTCGGGCAATGTTATTGGGTTTTTCTGTCTCGAAATTCTCAGTAGCAGCACGGAGTCTGGAAATGTGCCCGGTACGGCAATAGGCTCGCCCCTTATTACGTGGGACTAAAGTATATCTGGCGAAAAGTGGGTGTAGAATTACACCTCTGCCTACGCCTTCGGGGATAAAAGGCATGACGATATGTATGTATGTATGTATGTAAATACATCCATAAATAATTAAAAGCCCTCAAAGGCTTCTAACTATTAAAAAATATACGTAAGTAGCTAAGTCTGTGCTTATACATACAGCTTTCCTCGATAAGCAGACGCTATTCACACAAAAATAATTATTTAAAGCAAACCAGAAATTACTCAACAAAACAATCATACCAACAAACAAACTTTTCAGTTTTATTATATAAGTATAGATTACCTAAAGCCTACAGTTAGTATGAGTATTTCCGACAGATATCCAATTAACAAATTACAAAATACATAAAAATATATTGTTCAGTGAATCTGCGTTCGACAAGCAACTTAGAGAACCTAATGTTTAATCATAATAATCAATATTTTGTGCAGCTAAATAATTTAATTGAAATAAATTTTAATAAAACAAATTGTACAAATGGCGGCGTTATTTCTTTCGTTGGCTGTTGTTATAGTTTTACATCTATTAATCAAGCACGCAAAGAAAATAATTATTTCAAAAAGTTTCTTAAGGCGCTGTTATACCTCAGAAGCCGTAAAACACCAAATTTTTCGTCGCACAACTAGCCATAACGGTACATATTACAAACTAGCAAAAAATAGAGCTTAAAGTCTAAAGTCTGAACAAAAGACTTTTGAAAGAATTTTTCATGTATGTAAAATAGAATCACGGTAAAAAAATCACAAAAACGAGGCAGAAAATAATCTTTCGTCTCACTGTTTGCAATATTTTGATCGTAAGCTGTCATATTTTATTTAATAATATTGTAGGAAACCTAATGAACTAAAGAATTACCTAGTTTATTTTCATATTATACGTGTATATTTTGTAAAATTAAATAAAATCTGCCAAACGTCTATGATTTTGGCGCTCGGTAGATCCCATCAATATCAAACGCTTCGGCAATTTAAACCTTATTAGCATAAGCGGTGTACTGAGTGTCAGTTGCTAGTTTACGCCCCGCCCAGACCTCATCATTCGGCTATGAGCCCTGAGAGAGATAGGTCATGTCGCTTGCGTCTCCGCTGCACGAAATTTTACGTAAACCTGTTTGTTATTGTAATACGCCGATTTGAGTTCGTAATTTCATGTTTTATGTTATAGACTGAATACTTTGAATCAAATAGGCTTTTCATGTGACTATGGGCACATATAATTAGGACCTAAGTTTATATTCTTGTTGCGTTTAATGTGTTATTGTTTCTGTGCTTATAAATATAAGTATAATTAGAGGAATAAAAAATGGATTGTTAGAGAAATACATTTCTACGAAGGATTTGTACAAGAAAGCGTCGTAATAAAATAGAAATTCATCCATGGGCAAGTGATTATGAAATATTATGTAACATTTTTACACAAATTATTTTCATAAGAGTCTTTTATGACTGACTATGTAATAGATTATCGATTATGCATAATATAATTATATAAATTATTCTCACTTGCCACAGTTTTCAATATTTGAAAGAGTAATAACATAAAATCGAATCATTTTATGTTCCTATATTGCAAATTCATTAGCTTGTCAGAGCGCCTGGGGCGCTAAGATGACGCCACGGCGAACAATATACAGCGCTAATATGGCGCTCCGCAGTCCGCACACAAGCGGTAACGAATGTTGTATTATTGTGTTGTAAATATAAACCTATTTTGGTACATCGGGTAAATCTTTGATTATTCATAAACTACTAGGTATGTCTCAGTACATCTAATATCTTTTTTATTTCTAAAATCAATCATTTATAAGTAAGAGAGTGTATGGCACTGCCAACTTCCACATTCTTCACACTAGTTTAAAAAACTAAGGTTGACGGAGCCCTGCTTCCCAGGGCTCCTATTTTCGGATTAAGGGTCAAAACAGAACCTTACATAACCTATTTAGTTACTTATTACAGTCTCACCTAAGGCACTCGAAAGCAATGACGCACAAATTTGACATTAGCTGTCAATATGATCATTCCAAGATGGCGGGTTTGCGTTTCATTTCACGTATTTCACATAAAATCTAAAAATTACATTTGTCAAACTGTACTAAAGTATAAAAACTATGTTCCGTTTTGCATAATTGCCGAAGTATTCAAGAATTTTTGGAAATTGTTTAACAATATTTAGACGCAACGCCGGCAGCCAAAATTACCTTTAGGGGATTAAAACTAACTCCCTTAAGCCCCCTACACCACCAATACCCACAAATTCAGGCGACTCGTTTCGAAACCCAACCCATTATTATTTTTCAACATAGATGAAATACGAAAAATATATGTGGATATACCTTATTCATGAGATACTACTATGTCGCTTGGAAAATTATAGAATTAAAATTTGAGTTACTGCTTTTTCGTTAGCATACATATACATAATATACATGTTTGTATGGAAAAATATAAAAAAATCTTTCGTTTAAAATCTCTGTTGTTTCAAAGAAAATAAATATTAAAAGATATTTATTTATATATTTTATCATTTACTAACAAAATACAGAGTTTACAGCTCATCAAAAGTAAGCTGTCTGCTACAACCCGGCAGGTTTTCTTTATTCTCATCGAAAGTTAAAGGCAGTGTGTGAGGTGATGAGGCTTCAATACTTATTATTTGCTGTTGTTCACGAGGCACATATCATTTACTTTCCTTTTACGGCTTGGTATTGTAGAAACTTCAAGCACTGATGAATCCTTTTCCTCTCCGTGATCTCGCAATGCCATTCCTTGAGCTTGACGAGAATCAACAATTTCAGGCTGCTGCCAATTCATATAAAACGCCACAAGCTTTTCTTTCATTGTCGTCTTCCAGAAAAAATCATCTCTTTC
This sequence comes from Euclidia mi, assembly GCA_944739405.2. NCBI lineage: Eukaryota > Metazoa > Arthropoda > Insecta > Lepidoptera > Erebidae > Euclidia > Euclidia mi. The sequence continues at coordinate 70,861,726 of OX123185.2, forward strand.
TATAATTTATATTTTAAGTGGTATACTTTCGCCACTCCACACAGCAAATAAACATTTTTGTTTGCGTGTAACGTGGCGTTGCCCCTGAATTTGGCAATAACAATTACAATATTTGTTAAGACTAGTCAGTTCACTTTCTTATCATGTTTCCATATTTGTATTTTATTTGCTCTTATACTATTCTCCAGGCCATTCTTATAGGCAACTATAGAACATTAAATTTCCACAATCGTGTTTGGACCTATTAATCCATCTGGCGTGGCACCAATAAACGGATAATCCACAAGGCTCGACTGTTACATTTTCTTGCTTCGCCAGTTGTTGCAAAGCCATTTGTTAATTTTAGACTCCATGCGCAACTGTTTTTACATTGCAAATATTTTATTTGTACAAAATATTTTTTACTAAGTTGGCTTTACTGCTGTTATCTCTTCTTTTTTAATCATCTGTCAACATATTCTTACGCAATTCGAACCAGTCACTGCTATCCCTCTTGTATTTTTTGCTTATCACTAGAGAGTTCATTCAAATTTGTTAAAAAAAAATGCTAGCTCTTGAACAAATCGTGTTATGAATTACTGCAGTCAAAAGCGTGTAAGACGTTGCAAAACTAATATCTTTAATTTCACTGTAATTACAATAAAGATCATTAGTTAGGTACTTTATTATTTAAAAAAATACTAGGTATAACTTGTGTTATAGCAAACAGAGAAGTCACTCTCTTACTTATAAATGATTGATTTTAGAAATAAAAAAGATATTAGATGTACTGAGACATACCTAGTAGTTTATGAATAATCAAAGATTTACCCGATGTACCAAAATAGGTTTATATTTACAACACAATAATACAACATTCGTTACCGCTTGTGTGCGGACTGCGGAGCGCCATATTAGCGCTGTATATTGTTCGCCGTGGCGTCATCTTAGCGCCCCAGGCGCTCTGACAAGCTAATGAATTTGCAATATAGGAACATAAAATGATTCGATTTTATGTTATTACTCTTTCAAATATTGAAAACTGTGGCAAGTGAGAATAATTTATATAATTATATTATGCATAATCGATAATCTATTACATAGTCAGTCATAAAAGACTCTTATGAAAATAATTTGTGTAAAAATGTTACATAATATTTCATAATCACTTGCCCATGGATGAATTTCTATTTTATTACGACGCTTTCTTGTACAAATCCTTCGTAGAAATGTATTTCTCTAACAATCCATTTTTTATTCCTCTAATTATACTTATATTTATAAGCACAGAAACAATAACACATTAAACGCAACAAGAATATAAACTTAGGTCCTAATTATATGTGCCCATAGTCACATGAAAAGCCTATTTGATTCAAAGTATTCAGTCTATAACATAAAACATGAAATTACGAACTCAAATCGGCGTATTACAATAACAAACAGGTTTACGTAAAATTTCGTGCAGCGGAGACGCAAGCGACATGACCTATCTCTCTCAGGGCTCATAGCCGAATGATGAGGTCTGGGCGGGGCGTAAACTAGCAACTGACACTCAGTACACCGCTTATGCTAATAAGGTTTAAATTGCCGAAGCGTTTGATATTGATGGGATCTACCGAGCGCCAAAATCATAGACGTTTGGCAGATTTTATTTAATTTTACAAAATATACACGTATAATATGAAAATAAACTAGGTAATTCTTTAGTTCATTAGGTTTCCTACAATATTATTAAATAAAATATGACAGCTTACGATCAAAATATTGCAAACAGTGAGACGAAAGATTATTTTCTGCCTCGTTTTTGTGATTTTTTTACCGTGATTCTATTTTACATACATGAAAAATTCTTTCAAAAGTCTTTTGTTCAGACTTTAGACTTTAAGCTCTATTTTTTGCTAGTTTGTAATATGTACCGTTATGGCTAGTTGTGCGACGAAAAATTTGGTGTTTTACGGCTTCTGAGGTATAACAGCGCCTTAAGAAACTTTTTGAAATAATTATTTTCTTTGCGTGCTTGATTAATAGATGTAAAACTATAACAACAGCCAACGAAAGAAATAACGCCGCCATTTGTACAATTTGTTTTATTAAAATTTATTTCAATTAAATTATTTAGCTGCACAAAATATTGATTATTATGATTAAACATTAGGTTCTCTAAGTTGCTTGTCGAACGCAGATTCACTGAACAATATATTTTTATGTATTTTGTAATTTGTTAATTGGATATCTGTCGGAAATACTCATACTAACTGTAGGCTTTAGGTAATCTATACTTATATAATAAAACTGAAAAGTTTGTTTGTTGGTATGATTGTTTTGTTGAGTAATTTCTGGTTTGCTTTAAATAATTATTTTTGTGTGAATAGCGTCTGCTTATCGAGGAAAGCTGTATGTATAAGCACAGACTTAGCTACTTACGTATATTTTTTAATAGTTAGAAGCCTTTGAGGGCTTTTAATTATTTATGGATGTATTTACATACATACATACATACATATCGTCATGCCTTTTATCCCCGAAGGCGTAGGCAGAGGTGTAATTCTACACCCACTTTTCGCCAGATATACTTTAGTCCCACGTAATAAGGGGCGAGCCTATTGCCGTACCGGGCACATTTCCAGACTCCGTGCTGCTACTGAGAATTTCGAGACAGAAAAACCCAATAACATTGCCCGACCCAGGTATCTAACCCGGGTCCTCCCGATCCCACGCGCACATTTATGCCGCGACACCAACGAGGCAGTCGTATAGGGTTTGATGTCGAGTTTTCCATCTCTACGCAAAGATGGTATTTGTATGGTGTTATCCCTTAGTCGCCTCTTACAACACCCACGGGAAGATAGGGGGTGGTGACACTTGTATTCTATGCCGTCAACGACACGGCTGTATTTATGGATGTGTGGATGTATTTATGGATGTAAAATTTGGTTTGTCATTCATTCTACGTAGCGTACATAAAAGTGTGTGATGTTTGCAAAGTAGAGATTCCTGTAGGAGGCTTACCCCAAATTATCGTTTGATAAAGGCTAAAAGATCCTAACAGCAAAATAATACTTGGTATGTTCTGCTGCCGTGAAGTTGAGTTCCTAACAATGTATTAACATTATTATTCAAAGGTTCCATTAATCATATTGGACGTAAAACCCGCCGCATACAGATACAATGCCCGCATGCACAGGCTTTGTGCGTTCATCGGATTATTGCATCGTAGCTTTTAGTTGTAAAGCAGCTTAACTATTTACCATGATATTAGTAATTTTATTACGTTATAAACTACGTACCTACATATTTAGACCTCTAACTACCTCGAAGGCATATACACTAGTATATGCCTTCGAGGTAGGTAGGTCTAAGGTATTAGCTTACGCAGTTATAGGTCAAAAAACTTTAGAACCATTTTGTAGATATTTCTCTCTCTCAGTCGAGAGACTATCAAATTTTATTGGTAAATTTTAAGATGTTTAACTAATATATAAAAAGAATCTATTTTTTTTATAGACTCACGCCTGTATTCCCGAAGGGGTAGGCAGAGGTGTAATATTACGCCCACATTTCGCCATGAATTTTTAGGTCCCACGTGATAGGGGGCGAGCCTATTGCCGTACCGGGCGATACATTACCAGTCTCCGTGCTACTACTGAGAATTTCCTAACGGAAAAGCCAATAACACTTTACACAACCCTTGAATCGAACCCGAGACCTCCCTATCCAACGCGCACACAAGCCGACCATTAAGGTCATGTGTTATTCCACTAAGCAAAATTTGTATAGCCTGCGCTGTGTTAATGTGACGACTGATATTCATACAAACATATCCATATTACCTTTACGAAAATTACACCCACAGACAGAACAGATTCTCACAATCATCACACAAAGAATTGGCAAAGCGTTAAAGTCAATACTTCACGACCAGAAAAGATATTATCAGCCAACAAGACAGATAAATACTATTCATTCGCGAATTATTCACGAACGGACAGGTAAGGGCTCTCATTTAATATGCGTAGCGATATGCTTCCACAATGATCTGAGCGAATCCACGTTTATTATTCATATATTTTTACACCCCAAGCGTCACCGCGTAGCCTACCTACCATCGCACTTTGTTACACAGTTTTCTACCTTTGAAAGCAATTTAAATTTTACTTATCTCGTAGGTATTATAAAATGCTTTTGTTATTTTTTCTAGAACATTTTATGATGGAAAATAACTTGTTTTCCCCAAGTTTCCAAGCTGTTAATAGAATAAGTTTTCTTACCAGCGTCACTGGTGACGTTGTTTTGTTGTTTTTTGTGTCATTTGTGGTGAAAATGTGTCGTATTATGTAAAGAGTAAAGGTGTAAAGTGTAAGAGTAAAAATAATAACTTCGTTTCAAGAACAATTCATGATATTTCTCTAAAGGATAAATTTTCTCACTTTGGGAGTTTCTGCTTTACCAGTCGCATCATGGCATAATTCAACGACACCTAATGTTGTTATAGGATGATCTGCTTACCATAGGTATACATTTGTACCTGACGAGTTGCCGTCTAACTACTCATGCTAGGAAAATCACAAATCAAGGGGTCAGGGTTATTTAATTGATTCGTAGTACAGCTAATTGCATTTCACTGCTGCGGGAGTAGAGTTCCTATACCTACCTCAAATGCAAAAACCTTGATTTGGCTGCAACTGAAGTAACTTCACTGGAATATATTCCACGCTACAAATGAAGATAGAAGAATTTACTTCCTTTGTAGTTCTATCAGGCAGAGAGTCATTGACATTGACTCTTTTTCTGGTAACAAATAGGTACGCCTCTGTTCCAACTATTACAAAAGTCACTGAATATATAATCATCATCATCACCAGCCTGCAAGAGTGCACTGCTGGATATAGGCCTCTCCAATGGCACGCCACTGAGCCCGATTTTCGGCTTTTCGTGTCCAGCCGCTGCCAGCCACTTTGCGTATATCGTCACTCCACCTAGCCGGAGGGCGTCCTACACTACGTTTGCCAAGGCGCAGGCTCCACTCTAGAACACGACTACTCCAACGGTTATCGGTTCTTGGACAAATGTGGCCGGCCCACTGCCACTTCAGCTTGCTGATTCTTTGAGCTATGTCGATTACCTTGGTTCTCTGTCGGAACCAAGTCTGTCACTGAATACAGTAGCTGCATACTACTAGTCACGGCAAAACGACCATTTAAACCGATATGACATCCGCATACGCTTCAACATAAATCAGTCAATAAAACACGCAAATAAGCTTCCCTGTAACTATGAACGCATCACTAAAACAGCTTTTATCCAACCCTCTACACACTGAGTGAAATCAGCGCACATATCAATAAATAAGTTATTCAGTTACCCACGAGGCGCATCGATCAGACGAACGGTAGCGTACGCCGGTGGCTATACGTGACCGAATCAAAGTATCGCATCGCTTCACTCCTCACTATGCCTTTAAGGTGCTCTCATAAAGATTGGCTTTGAAAACAGCGTTTTGTAACGGTCTGAAAAAGTTTAAGTTATATATTTTTTATTTTTTAATACGACGGTGGATCTTGATATAATTCCTGTGTGATATTATCGCGGGAGACTTGCGAATAATGCAATCAACGGACACAAAAAACACTTAGACTGGAAACATCAATTTCAGTATTACACAAAGTGATGTGTTTTGCGGAGATCGAAACCACAACTCTCTGCGCAGTGTCGATACGATCCCTCAAAAAGATTACTGGCACTGTCTAACTACGGATTTTAATATTCGATCTTGCGGCGATCCAAGATAAGTCTTCTCTCCTCCCTGTGCGACGCCGGAAACACGTTTCTTCAGGACTACACCTTCGAATTCACACCCTTTCTTCTATCTTGGTTTAGAGTCAACATTGTTTAAAATCAGTAATTATTTTCCTTTTTGCTAAAAGCTGTATAGATTCTTTTTACAGAAATATACATACCTACTGTTTTTGTTACAGAAATCTTGATATTTTATTTAACTACATAAATAGCGTTGTAATAATATAAAAAAAAATGGATAGATTGAAACGGTGCACCCACGTGCACCGTTTCAATCTATCCATTTTTTTTTGAGATTTTGTAATCGTTTTTGACATAAGCTCCATACAAAATATGTCAGACTCAAATCTGGAATCTCAAAATCCATGAATGGATCGAATATTGGAACCGGCCGACAGACAGTGCCAGTATATTCAAGGATACCGACTCCACATAACGACTGTCAAATATCTTTCTAACAATCGCATTAAAACAATTTAAAACACAAACAAAACAATGCATTAGGTTTTTTTCTAAACTATAGTGCATTAAAATAATTGTGAGTTATCGCTTGTCTCGTACACTATATTTTAGAGAAAACGTAAGAGCCCTTGTACACGTTAAGAAAATTTACCGTGTCTGCGGCAGACAAGACAAATTCTTCGTGTATACGGCAAGAATTTTGTCTGTTCTACACACGAAATTTTTCGTGTCTTCCGCAGACAAGACCAATCGGAACGTGTACACGACAAGATTTTTTTCGTGCAGTCGTCAGTCGGGCGTAGGGTGCGCAAGTTATAACAAGTCTGATAATCATCTTCGTTTATTTATAAAAATGTTAACTACAAAGCAAAAAAGAATGATAATTGCTTATTATTATTATAACAAAATGAAAAAGGAACCAAAAAACTAGAGACTTTACTGGGGTCATCCAATTATTCAAGAGAAAAATGAGTTTGGTGGGTTCATTACCCTTTATCGTCTAATGCGACAACATGAGGAAAATTTGTGGATTATGTTCGCATGAAAATGTCTACGTTTGACAAGCTTTTGACAACTATAGAAAATAATATACGCCGTGAAAATACCAAAATGCGAGAAAGAATTCCTCCATACATTAGATTGGCCGTAACATTAAGGTAAGTAATTAATTATTTTTTAGCATATTGATTTGAACGTTATACAATAATCAATATCTTTGAACTGTTAGATGTTTCTAAATTCAACAGGCCCAAATCTTCATATTCTTTAGAAAATTGAAATTCATCTGTATGCGATGTTTCCACACTACTAATGGTATCAGTGTCAAATTCAATGGATGTAGAGTTTTCAGTACTGTAACCTGGTCGAATCGAGGCTACTTACCTGGCTGTGTGAACCCTACTAGTCCGCCCCCCACCGCTCCGCAACAACGTTCGCCGCGTCTTGTCTTGCGCAGACAACATTTTTTTCGTGCACCGCTGCGACCAGTGTACACAGTTATTTTCTAGAATACGACACGAATTCTTGCATAGGCCCGGCGTATTTTCTTACCGTGTACAAGCGCCGTAATGCGTTGTTTTGTTTGTGATTTAAATTGTTTTCTAATACAACACGGTATAAAAGAACTTGTCTAACGATATTGTCCCATGATAAATTGAGATGGACTGCCCGTCGACAGATTGAGATTTATTTTCGTTTGGGTATCGAAGCGTCATCGATCAGTTACAATAAATGCGAAAGTAATACTGCTAAACGAACAAGCTGCTGTTGTGAGGTTGCTTGTATTATGTATTTCACCGCTTGACACTGTGTTGATTTTATTTATTTTATTTTATTTATTCTTCATATACACAAAGTATATAGGCGGACTTAATGCCATGGGCATTATCTACCAGTTTACCTTAGAGTGGTGCAGAAACATAAGAAGTAGGTGTAAGTATTATATGATGTAGGTTACGAAAAGTTACTAATTATTGAATTAAATTTATTTTCTTGGTACGATTCCCCTACAGGAGAACACTTTGTTTGATGCAAACATTGTTGTTTCAAGTTTGGGTGTATCGGTGATTGAATGTTTGTAGACCCCGCGATACAGTATTTGGTCTTTGTACAGGAATTGTCTTTGTTTAATTATGGCCTGCCCTTTGTGTAAGATGGGGTCATGGCAACTACGTTAGTATGACGTAGTTACCCCGCAAACCTTAGAAACTCGTATTTTATAATTTTATAATAAAAACGATATAATTATCATAAGTACATTAAATTCCGAAACTTCTGAAAATAAAAAGATTTAACCCTTTCTGAATATTGCCAGAGGCAATAATATTATTTTATTTATTCTCATTACGTGCTTCTATTCATTATTGCTGTTGAAATACGTTTAAATTTATAATCTAGAACTTTATGTTTATTAGAAATTATAACAGACCAGTCTAATTGCACCCTAGACCCTGACTGCTAAGCCGGAGACCATGAGGGTTCTATACCTACCCGGGACAAATCCTTCATGAGCAGGCATTTTTGTTCCAGGTGTAATTTATCTATGTATGGGTGTAATAACACAAGCAAAACATAAATATGGCATAGGCATGTAAACATTTTCTTTGGTTTCAGATCCAGACTGGCTTTCTCTGACCAACACGTTGGTATACCTACAATAGTGACCATGTATAGTGTTGCAATCACAGTAGTGTTGTTAATCACTTATGTTGCAATATTGCAAAGTAGAAATCACTGCGTTGTCAGCGCAAAGGACAAGACAGGCGTCCCTGGGCTGACGTGAATTATCTCTTACAACACTGTTGGCTGAGATATGCCTCACACTAGGTTTTGCCCGCGATTGACAATACAGAAAGTAGTCATCAATTTTAAGTTACATTGACATTATTTGTGTTTGATTCATCATGTGTCATAATCATCACTAAAGTGTATTATTTTTAGTTATCTGTCCTCCAATTATGTTCAAGGATGTTGTCCATTCCTACCTAAAATAGACAAAAAGATGTCATGTGTAGCTGTCAATAAAATTATAGCTAGTCTATGTAATTATATTGTCTATTCTTTGTCTTTTTAACATTTTAACACGAACATAAAATCATAATGTAAACGGCTCACCCATTGTTCGCACCAATATATATCATTATTTCAGTATTTTGTTATTTATTTTTACGACGAATTATCTTAGAACATAATATAATAGTTTAACAACAATTAAAAGTATAATGACACGTGCATGTCAAAGCAGTCCGTAAATTTGGCGAGTCGACAAACTTAAGTGACTGAAGTGATATTTTCTTTTACATTAATATTGTGCAATACTTACACAATAATTATAAGCACATATCGGAGATGGTAATTGTTTGTCGCCATTCAAGGTTCATAATTATATAGGATTTAACATAAGCATCAAATGAACGTAAGCATTTGATAAGGGGCAAGGGGCAACATTGGATTAATAAAATCTAAGCTTATCCTTTTGTGTACCGCAAATGCAGTTCCATCCGATACACGTAAGCTTTATAATTGTGTCCGGTATTCGGAAATACGAGATTATCGTTTTCGAAAAAGAAATGCCGATGCTTGCCCTTTGCCGTACCATCATTGGCGTTGGAATATAATCGCTTGTTTCAAGACCCCACTGGAACCTTACAAACGAGTTTTAGTTCGAATATAGCGTGCTACTTGTGATTTCTTTTCTTTAAAGCCTTGTTTTCGTTACAATCATTTGTTGAGCAATTGTGGCTGGCGATAAAACTGGCACTAAAACCGCTTGTTTGGAAATTGGGTTTGTCCCAATGTGTGTTGAATTAGAACCTTAAGCTTAGATAAAGCAGTTGAAAAGAAAGAATAAGGACTTTCTATGAATAATATATTTATTCATTTAGCAATAAATTAACTAATGGTGTGACGACCGGTTGGCGCAGAGGGAGTGTAAGGGACTGCAACGCCGAAGGTCGCGGGTTCGATTCCCGCTCAAGTCAAACATTTGTGTGCGTGAACATGACTGTTTGTCTTGGTCTGGGTGTTACTATGTATAAAATGTATGTATTTACAAAAATAAACGTATATATGTATGTCTATCCGTTGTCTAGTACCCATAGTACAAGCTCTGCTTAGTTTGGGACTAGATGGTGTTGTGTGAATATGGTAGAATATTATTATATTATTATTTACAATATACAAAAAGCGTAAAGGGCTTAATGCCTTCGCGATTTTCTCCCACTTAGAGTGGTGTAGACATTAAAAGTAGATGTATAACGAACTTAGTGAGCAGATAAGTATATAAATATGGTAAAGATTTATTGACTGCCTCCGTGGTACAGTGGATAGCGTATGCGACTGCTGATCGGAGGCCCTGGGTTCGATTCTCGGGTCGGACAAAAGTGTTAATGGGTTTTTCCGAATACTCAGTAGCAGCCCGGAGTCTGGTGATGTGCCCGGTAACGGCAATAGGCTCGCCCCCTATTACGTGGGACCTAAAAATTCGTGATGTTATATAGCCTTCCTCGATAAATGGGTTATCTAACAGTGAAATAATTTTTCAAATTGGACCGGTAGTTCCTGCTGAGATTAGCGCGTTCAACCAAACAAACTCTTCAGCTTTATATATTAGTATCAGATACTACAATCGAGAAAGTATATAATATTTTCCTGAAGCCTATTATCAATAGTATTAAAACATTATAATTTTAACTAAAATTATCATGTTTCACAAAAGGTTGGTAAAGCCTGAATAATTATTATGCCCGCCCATGGGCGGGTTCGGCATGAAAGGTCGGAATCGACATTTTTCCAAACCTGAGATATCTGCAGGCCGTTTTGGTAACGAATAAATTTTAGTAAAACGAATCATTTCACAAAATCTTCCTTTTTTCTAATTGTTATTGGCTTAGATATCGGAGGTTGAAATCCAACCGCCCATGGGCGGGCTTGGCGTGTCAGTTAAGACGTTTCGCCCGCCGATGGGCGGGCACGGCACTGAATGGGTTAATGAAATAATGACATACTAGTCCGACCAATGTCGTTATTTTATTCATTATTTAATTGGATGGGACGTTACAATTCATTTTAGTGGACAAAGAATAGACAGTGTAATTACGGACAAACAATAGTTTTAGTGGTAATAACATATAACATATTTTTATGTCTATTTTAGGGGTGGGCTGCTAGCAAGGTCTTTAACATTATTGAAGGACTGTTGAGTAATATACACTTTTGTGACGTAAACTGTCGAGAATATAATGACTGGTAACTAAATATAGACTAAGAATTAATGAATCTGATTGGGTTGGGTGACACACACTTAATTACCAGATAGGTACCAAACTATAAAGGAAAATAACGACGTTGATTTCTTATGATATTAGCCTATAGGTCCCTGTCATATTTATAACATACGTTTGTCACTACTTAGAGAAAATATTAAAATACTGATCGAAAGAGAACACAGTATTTTTAACTTAAACAAATTCTTCAAAAAAGAGACCGTTTTTAATTCGGCTGTACTTTTTGTATGTGTTAGATACTTCAGATTTTTTTATTAGGTGGTCTGGTGGGCTTGCCGTGTGGTCTCGTTTAAATAAGTTCAGACGAGTAGTTTATAGTTATTAAGATGACACATCTTAATAAAATGTTCTTTAGTTTAAATTTTTGAAGCCGGTATTTTGCAATCCTAGTTAAATTATTGATGTCTGTTTGCGCTATGCCTACTTAGCTAAACTAACGCACTGAATGACAAGTAGGTTCCTATTTAATTTCTAGCAACAATACGCAACATAACCTAACTATAACAGTTCACCTTGTCGTGTCGCCTTAGGTGTTATCTGTTATAACAATCTAGAAAACTTACCAAGCTGTTGGTAAATTAGACGTTTTTGAAAGGAACTGAACACTTTCCACTTTGAACAATAAAATGAAAAAGGAAAGTTGTTTGTCAAGAATAGCACGCGGGCTTTTAGGTTCTGTATATCATTTTAATTAGTGTGGATTTAACCCAGCAAGTCGTTTTTATCTTTCCGTTATGCTGTTTATAACTAAGACTGGCATTGGAGCTGGGATTAGCTTGTTAGCTCACAGCTTAGCTTGTTAGCTTAGTCAGATTTTATACAATGTTAGTATTTCGACAGGGCTACTGCTGTCTGAGCTCTGCAACTCAAGCCGATTGCGATGTTCTATGTCTAAGACTAGTGTATTTTATTTTCAGGGGTAGGTACTCATACCTTACGGTTGTCAAAAATCTTTATGAGAGCCAGTACAGACAGACGGCTTATCGTGCTCTCTGATGCACGGGGCAAGTGATAACAAACATTTTAATGAACACAAAACTTTGAAAAGCTTGTGGTGCGCACCGTGAATTTGATATCCTCTGCATGGCAGTTTTAATAAAATAAATAATTTAATACGTTCGCAAAAGTAAAACACATTAGTTTTTCGCATGGGAAATAGGTATTGATCAGCGAAGCTGCGTTTTTGCCTATTCCGTTATGGAACTCTAAAAACCAAGGCCTTTCAAAGGCCCAGTGTTTATAATGGATTATGTTTTCAGGAAAGGTTTATTGTTCAATGTTTTTAAAGGAACGGAAGGATCGTAGGGACGGTGGTCCTTTATTATGTATTGTGTGGTGAATTTTCTGTCTTGATGGGTACTTCACGACTAAAAGTAAGCGAATTTTTCAATTATTTAAGGCATTATAAATGAAGACCGAGCTCATTTGACATAGCTCACATTGGCGCCCCATAGGAGAGGCCTACGTCCTCTAGTGGACTGATATGGCGGTCTGATTATGATGACAATTGTAAATGGGATCATGAGAAGGTTTGTCACGTCAGAAGAATAAGTGAGATGCAACAGGCTATTGAACAGCAGATGTAGGCCACAATGATCTTTATTTTGTTACTAGCTTCCGCCAGTGGCCTTTGCCATTTAGTATGCTATATAAACACTTAGATCTTCCTTATGAATAATTCCGTCCACTGTCGAGAATCTCATAAAAATCAGTAGTTTTGAGCTAACGCCAAACAGACAGATGTGGCAAGGTCTTTGTTTTATCATATTTTAGGAAGTCAGCACGAGTGACACCTTTGTGCAGGGGCTAAAGAAGGAAGAAGAAGAAGCGACTGTTCAAACATCCATGTTCATGCACACAAATGTTTGACTTGAGCGGGAATCGAACCCGCGACCTTCGGTGTAACAGTCGTTTACGCTCCCGCCCCGCCATTCGGTCGTCGGCCCTCTACTTTAAACATAACATAATATAATATTCCGCTTTAAACATTTAAATCACAAAGGATCGCAATGATAAGTGAGGACGATATAAAACTGAAGATATTCACATTTAAACATTTACAATATACCGAATACCATGATCGTACAGTAGAATATACACATTCAGGATCGGCGCAAACGTGCCACCGACCACAGCCACTGGTGGCCGGCGACAGCCACTTAACACACTTTTGTCATATATTTTGTATAGACGCGCCGCATTCGTGTGGCCGGTGGCGGCCACACTCGTGGTGGTCGATTAATATTGCGCAATACTTACACAATAATTATAAGTACTTATCGGAGATGGTAATTGTGTGTCGCAATTAATCCAAGATACATAATTATATAGGATTTAACATAAGCATCAAATGAACGTAAGCAATTGATAAGGGGCATTGGATTAATAAAAACATAAAAATCTAAATTAAGTTTATCCTTTGTGTGCCGCAAATGCTGTTCCACCCGAGACACGACAGCTTTTTAATTGTGTCTGGTATTCCGAAATACGAGATTATCGTTTTCGAAAAAGAAATGCCTTTGCTTGCCCTTTGCCGTACCGTCATTGGCGTTGGAATTTAATCGCTTGTTTCAAGACCCCGCTGGAACCTTACAAACGAATTTTAGTTCGTATATAGCGTGCTACCTGTGATTGCTTTTCTTTAAAGCCTTGTTTTCGTTACAATCATTTGTTGAGCAATTGTGGCTGGCGATAAAACTGGCACTAAAACCGCTTGTTTGGAAATTGGGTTTGTCCCTGACGAATGGCACTACCATGTAAATCCAATGAATAAGAACCTTAAGCTTAGGTAAAGCAGCCGAAAAGAAAGAATAACTACTTTCTATTAATAATTCATTTATAACAAAAAATGAACATACATACATACATAACCTCACGTCTGTTTCTCCGAAGGGGTAGGCAGAGGCATATTAAACGCCCACTTTTCGCCAAAATTAACTTTTTAAAATATACAAAGAACGTAAAGGCTTAGCGATTTTCTCCCACTTAGAGTGGTGTAGACATTGAACGTAGATGTATTATGAACATGGCGAGCAGATATATAAATATAGTAAAGATTTATTGACAAAAGATAAAGTTCTAAACTTCTTTGTCGGAAAAACAATTATACAAATTACTTAATGAAATAATGACATACTAGTCCGACCAATGTCGTTATTTCATTCATTATTTTATTGGGTGGGACGTTACAATTCATGTTAGTGGACAAAGAATAGACAGTGTAATTACGGACAAACTATAATTTTAGTGCCAATTTTATTACATATAACATATTTTTATGTCTATTTTAGGGGTGGGCTGCTAGCAAGGTCTTTAACATTATTGAAGGACAGTTGACTAATATACACTTTTGTGACGTAAACTGTCGAGAATATAATGACTGGTAACTAAATATAGACTAAGAATTAATGAATCTGATTGGGTTGCGTGACACACACTTAATTACCAGATAGGTACCAAACTATAAAGGAAAACAACGACGTTGATTTCTTATGATATTAGCCTATAGGTCCCTGTCATATAACATACATTTGTCACTACTTAGAAAAAATAGTGAAATACTGATCGAAAGAGAACACAGTATTTTTAACTTAAACAAATTCTTCAAAAAAGAGGCCGTTTTTAATTCGGCTGTATTTTTTGTATGTGTTATTTCAGATTTTTTTATTAGGTGGTCTGATGGGCTTTCCGTGTGGTCTCGTTTAAATTAGATCAGACGAGTACTTTATAGTTATTAAGATGACACATCTTAATACAATGTTCTTTAGTTTAAATTTTTGAAGCCGGTATTTTTCAATCCTAGTTAAATTATTGATGTCTGTTTGCGCTATGCCTACTTAGCTAAACTAACGCACTGAATGACAAGTACGTACCTTTTTTATTCCTAGCAACAATACCCAACAGAACGTAGCTATACCAGTTCACCTTGTCGTGTCGCCTTAGGTGTTATCTGTTATAACAATCTAGAAAACTTACCAAGCTGTTGGTAAATTAGACGTTTTTGAAAGGAACTGAACACTTTCCACTTTGAACAATAAAATGAAAAAGGAAAGTTGTTTGTCAAGAATAGCACGCGGGCTTTAAGGTTCTGTATATCATTTTAATTAATGTGGATTTTACTCAGCAAGTCGTTTTTATCTTTCCGTTATGCTGTTTATAACTAAGACTGCCCTTGGAGCTGAGGTTAGCTTGTTAGCTCACAGCTTAGCTTGTTAACTTAGTCAGATTTTATACAATGTTATTATTTCGATAGGGCTACTGCTGTCTGAGCTCTGCAACTCAAGCCAATTGCGATGTTCTATGGCTAAGACAAGTGTATTTTATTTTCAGGGGTAGGTACTCATACCTTACGGTTGTCAAAAATCTTGATGAGAGCCAGTACAGACAGACGGCTTATCGTGCTCTCTGATGCACGGGGCAAGTGATAACAAACATTTTAATGAACACAAAACTTTGAAAAGCTTGTGGTGCGCACCGTGATTTTGATATCCTCTGCATGGCAGTTTTAATAAAATAAATAATTTAATACGTTAGCAAAAGCAAAGCACAATAGTTTTTCGCATGGGAAATAGGTATTGATCAGCGAAGCTGCGTTTTTGCCTATTCTGTTATGGAACTCTAAAAGCCAAGGCCTTTCAAAGGCCCAGTGTTTATAATGAATTATGTTTTCAGGAAAGGTTCATTGTTCAATGTTTTTAAAGGAACGGAAGGATCGTAGGGACGGTGGTCCTTTATTATGGATTGTGTGGTGAATTTTCTGTCTTGATGGGTAGGTACTAAAGTCAGCGAATTTTTCAATTATTTAAGGCATTATAAATGAACATTCATACATACATACATAGACTCACGCCTGTTTCCCCGAAGGGGTAGGCAGAGGCATATTAAACGCCCACTTTTCGCCACTGTTTTGATCCCAAGTAATAGGTGGCGAGCCTATTGCCGCTTATCGGGATATTTTGTTTGCCAGAGCCTCGTCCGTTGTTCGGCAGGTGCACGACTTGCAGGTGAGGTTGGCTGGGTTCCAAGTCCCTAAGTTCTTGATGGGAACCCTATGCACCCTATTATAAATGAAGACCGAGCTCATTTGACATTGCTCACATTGGCGCGCCATAGGAGAGGCCTACGTCCACTAGTGGACTGATACAGGCTGCTGATTATGATAATTGTAAATGGGATCATGAGAAGGTTTGTCATGTCAGAAGAATAAGTGAGATGCAACAGGCTATTGAACAGCAGATGTAGGCCACAATGATCTTTATTTTGTTACTAGCTTCCGCCAGTGGCCTTTGCCATTTAGTATGCTATATAAACACTTAGACCTTCTTTATGAATAATTCCGTCCACTGTCGAGAATCTCATAAAAATCAGTTGTTTTGAGTTAACGCCAAAGTTTTATCATATTTTAGGAAGTCAGCACGAGTGACACCTTTGTGCAGGGGCTCAAGAAGGAAGAAGAAGAAGCGACTGTACAGCCTCTAATATTCTAATAGAACCACATACACATATAACCATCTAGTCCCAAACTAAGCAGAGCTTGTACTATGGGTACTAGCCATGGATAATAATACATATATACTTTTTTTTGTAAATACATACATATTATACATAGAAACATCCAGACTAAGACAAACATTCATGTTCATGCACACAAATTTTTGACTTGAGCGGGAATCGAACCCGCGACCTTCGGCGTAGCAGTGTCGCTTACACTCCCGCCCCGCCACCCGGTCGTCGGCCCTCTACTTTAAACATAAATTAATATAACATGCCGCTTTAAACGTTTAAATCACTATGTATCGCAATGAGGCCGATATTAAACTGAAGATATTCACACCTACATTTACATTATACCGAATACCATGATCATATGGTAGAATATACACATTCAGGGTCGGCGCAAACGGGCCACCGACTACAGCCACTGGTGGCCAGCGACAGCCACTTAACACACTTTTTTCACATATTTTGCCGCACACGTGTGGCCGGTGGCGGCCACTCGCTACAGAAGTAAAATATATGAAAAGTGGCTGTCGTTGGCCACCAGTGGCTGTGGTCGGTGGCCCGTTTGCGCCGACCCTCAAAGACCAAGATGAGTCTTCGAATTGTGGTAATGTGTAGAATTTGTTACAACAAGTAATAGCCTAGAAGTTACGATGATACAAATATGGTAGTTGGTTCGGTAGATACACTTCATTTTCTCCTAAGCTATCAGTATCCAATACTAAGATAGGATTAGCGCCAAGATATCGAGCGCCATTTAATTTCCTCCCTCGTCTTTAGATGCAAAAGCAAGATACGCTAAACGTGTAATAACTACATATAGTCCAAGATCCCAGGGCCGCCAGACCTTACTTATTTTCTCAGAAACGAAATGTATAGAATAATGTACTTAGTGTTAGTATGTGTCATGAGTGTACACATACTTGTTAGCTTGGATCGTGGGCCAATGTTTAGGTACGAAGTGCTAAAGTTAGGTAAAAATATTACTAACTTTTCTTAAATTCTCAGTGCTGGTTTTTATGTATGTTGTAGAAAATATTATTAAAAATTTATAAATAAACTGTCGCACTCATTTCGGCGCCGGTAATTTTTACCAGATGCTTTAAAGTTTCCAAAATACCCACCACTAGGGGGCGCATTAAGAAAATGTATGGAAATTGTGCCCGTGGACCTTTAGCACCTCATAACTAACAATTGGCCCACGACCCAAGCTAGGAAGTATGCGTACACTCTTAGCAGATACTAACACTACTTTATTCTATACATTTCGTTTCTGAGAAAATAAGTAAGGTCTGGCGGCCCTGAGCTCTTACTCTAATAGGTTGTACACTGATGTAAGATATAGTTACTATTTTCTCTAGGTGCGCTCCCGCTTGGCGTTTACAGCGTTTGAGATTATTATATTTAATAGAGTAAGATATACTTAGGTACTATCCTCTTCATATATTGCTGCAGTTTAATGCCTATGAAACGCAAGACCAGTCACGATGAAATTTGTCTTTGAGGTACGTTGTGCTATCTATACTTTTCTCTGTAAATCTTCTCTTTGTGTCCATTAGTTGAGGGTTTGTAAAGTCCCCTTCTATTATATTATTCCTTCTACTCAATCTTTTTCTAATTTTCGCCTTTAAAAGCTGCTGGAGACCCTCAAGAGGATTTTACCCTTCCCTACCGCCATTAGGTATAATTCACAGAAAAAAGAGTAATTACTTATAACAAAATGAAACAATAAGCAAATAGTTCTAACTGGTTCAACTTTCTGTCGTTCTTGAAATTAATGAGAGAGGGCGAATTAATAAAAGAAAGGGAATTTCGTTGGTCGAGTGGACTTTGACCTACTCGTGGCATTTTCTCATCAATGCCCGCCTCCTATCCTGCATACAAAATACGAACTACATGCAAACCGGTGTCAAACATTCAAGTGATATTTTAAACCGAATTTTTTTATTGATAATTATTTTTTGTGTGAGAATGGAAATGTTCGAATTTAGTTCATATGGCCTTGTGAGAATTGAGTTCATTTGCTGGGTCATACAGATTAACTTATTGTTGCTACCAGGCTTTTCTTTCTTTATTTGTTTATTTTTTCTTTATTTTGAAATACATATAAAATGTTTTCGACAATATAGTGAGTTACCTAAAGATTCGTTTGAATGCATTTTACTCGAATAAACAGATTTTCTCTATCTAGCCAATAACAAGATATAATAACTTAATAATATTATATATAAAACTAATCTTTTAGAATCTAAGAACCTACTATCGCGGATGTTGGATTATGACAGAGATATACTAAACCGTAATGGACTGAACTTTCTCTGAATAAATAAATTTTCTTTGTGGCGCAGTATTGCACCGAGTACGCCAAGTGCGGTTTGCACAAAATAAGGCTGCGTTTCCACAGCAGCTGAGCTGCGCGGAGCTGAGCAGAGACTTATAAAAACTGACCAATCACATTGCTCAAAATAAACATCTCATCTCCGCTCCGATTCAGTGGAAACAGTGTTAGCGGAGTTGAGAAGATTTACATTAAAATGTATGGTGCGCGGAGATAAGCGGGGCACAGCGGTGTCGAGCTTAGTGGAGCTGTGCCCCGCTTATCTCCGCGCACCATACATGAGTTTGTTTGTTGCAGTTTGACCTGTACTGTCATCAAGAGTGCACGTTTATCATAATGACAACGGACTCTCTGGTCCGCCCCGGTCGTCTCAGCTCCGCTCGGATCCACTTCACCCAGCTACATAGCCCAGCCCTGCACCGCTCATCTTTGCGCAGCTTTAGTGGAAACACCTATCTATTTACACGGCTCTGCTCCGCTGAACTCCGCGCAGCTCCGCTTCTGTGGAAACGCACCCTAACTCTGCTAATAATTAGCTTTGTTATCTCCCCTTGTTTTTTAAAACTCATTTGGTGTGTAGGCTTTCGAGCGTTCTATGTAAATTTATCGCTACACTACAACAGTTGTTAACTTTTTAATGACTGTGTCAACATGTGTATAGAGATATTTTTATAGGTATGACGTCAAACGATAACTTTTCACTTTTCAAAAATGGTACAATCGTGTAACACATTTCGCTGAGCATTTTGCGTTACGTGGGCGAAACGCAGATTGCTTCAGTTATATAAAAATAACGCTAGTATTTGTTTATAAACATACCTGGTCAATAAGTGTAAATAATAAAGTCCAGTCCATTACAAAAGTCACTTAAAAATAATCAAGAATGCCCTTGGCTTTGCTTACGTCCAAATACTAGGACTGCAACTTAAAAACCTTAGAAAATAGCCTAATAGTTAAGCTACGTTATGCCAAATGTCCGAAAATTACTAAGACTCTTCAAAGCTTCCTGATGACAAAAAATTCAAACCCAAACAAACAACAGCTGTCTACATAAAGGAATGGTTGTCATAGAGCAAAGCCAAATACATTAGCCCTGTAGGCATAGCAGCCCATCAAAATGTCGGCGTTTCCATTACAAGCTAAAACACAGCCCATGGCATCCCGAGTGCAATTTAGGCAACAGCCAGGTTAATGATTACAAATTACGATCAGCACTCTCGTGTACATGACCCGTCGAGTGCTTCGCCGGTAGTATAGTATTTCGTGTCATTCATCTTATAAATAGGATACGGGATTCCCTCGTTGGTTTTGTGACGTATGTTTGCGGTCTATCATGTTCTTTGGCGATTTCTGGTTGGGGCAGTTTTGTTTTGGTTTTGGTGGACGTATGTTTTTTTTTGGTGAGGAAATTCAATGTAATGGGACGTTTAGGTTTGATCTACATCAATGATGTTATACCTCATAGCAGGAGACACATGTTTTAATGATTATGTATAAGTATGAATGTATCTGTTATGATGTATGTGAGTTTATAAGTTTAGGGAATGCTGGCACATATTGAGGCTGTAAGAAAAATATCGAGTTCTATTATTTTCAAATGTGAAAGAATCTTGTATTTTATTCTTATTTATTTGCTCTTTAGTTTCTTTTAGCGCAGTGTCGAGATTTATTTATTTTTAAGTTTTTTTCGACTAATAAGGATATACGTGATACGACTATAGGGTATAACGACTCCTTTTTACCGAATGTTTGGCTACGACCAGCAGTACTCAAAGTAACCAAACAAATATTAGTATGGATTAATATGTTTAGGGGTGCATAGGGTTCCCACCAAGAACTTTGGGTCCCAAGCCAACCTCACCTGCAAGTGGTGCACCTGACGATCAACAGACGAGGCTCTGGCAAACAAAATATCCCGATAAGCGGCAATAGGCTCGCCACCTATTACGTGGGATCAAAACACTGGCGAAAAGTGGGCGTTTAATATGCCTCTGCCTACCCCTTCGGGGAAACAGGCGTGAGAATATGTATGTATGTATGTGTTTACTTTGGGTACTGCTGGTTCGATTGTAATTATTATTTTTGTGTTCAGTAGCCCATTCATCTAGGGAGGCTATAAGGCTATATAACATCACTCTATGTGCTACGGCGGGTACGGAGCAGTAACCATGCGGGTAAGTATTGAATAAAATCGTGGTATTCCAGAAAGCAATTCCAAATTATTAACCACATTCCACAATGGCCTGCCAGGTTCTGTTGATCGAAGGCCCAGCTTGAAGAAATAAGTAACAAGCCGTTTTATTCTCAAACACAGCTACGAGTACTGGTTGGTTAATAAATATTTTAAAGTTGGAACTATAGTGGACTGCTATACGTTTATTCAAACTTTGACCGCTTCCATATTCGTTCAAAAAGCCGTACTGGCAAATGTACTGAATTAACTACAAGTACTAGAGAGCCATGGTTTTACAAATTCGACATAGATTTTAAGGGTTGTGTTTTGTTCAGACGCTCTGATGGTTTTTATGAGCAGCCGCAATGGATGCACGTCATGGTTGGCTGAGCGTGTGCAGGAGTACGAAGTTAACCACTGTCAGATGTGGGGAATAACAGCAGTAATTTTTTTAAATGCAACGAGAATAAGAGCAGGTCAAAATAATATTTTGAATAAGAAATACGCCATAAGAGTACACCCTGTTTAGCCTGCTAAACAGGATGTATTTTTATGGCGTATTTCTTGTCGTTGTTTGACTAAATGTTTGTAAAATGCCCTGGCTTCCAAATAGAAGATGAAAGAAGAAAGAGACATTTAAACCAATACACCTACCATGTAGTTCGAGTGTTATAAATGATTGTGTCAACCCAATTATTCAATTGTAATAGTATTTAGCGCCTAACTGTCAGTGAACCCACTGAACATATTAAATCTATTATTGTTAACTAATAATTGGATTACTTACAAGGTCATAGGCTGCAAAGAATTGTATTTGCTGCCTACGGCCTACTGTTACTACACTACAGTTTTCGGGTCATGAGATTATTAAACACGATTTTTTGTTTTTTAGGGTTCCGTATTTTCGAAAGGAAAAAAACGGAACCCTTATAGGATCACTTTGTTGTCCGTCCGTCTGTCAAGACCCTTTTTCTCAGGAATGCGTGGAGGTATCAAACTGAAATTTATACTAAATACTCGAATCTACGGTTCCATAGAGCTGTAAAAAAATCAAACTTCTAATCCAACGCAATCAAAAGATACAGCCGTATATGCTGCAAATTGCAGCATATTTTCAAACTGGCATTAGAATCAAAACCTACAGGGTACTTCCCGTAAACTCAGAATCTTGAAATTTGGTACGAAGCAACGTCTTATATTACTCATAAAGCGAAAACTGTAAATTTTTAGTTACAGCATATAAAAAAATATTTTTAATAAATTTAAAATTACTACCCCTTTCTCTTGAACGCGTGGAGGTATTAAATTCAAATTCATATCAAATACTCAGGTATATAACACCGTAAGGCTGCAACAAAATCAAGCTTCTATGTCAACGCAATCAAAAGAAAGAGCAATATAAGCATATTTTCAAACTCGCGCCTACTCGCGAGTGAATCAAAACCTACAGGGTACTTCCCGTGAACTCAGAATCTTGAAATTTGGTACGAAGTAACGTCTTATATCATATATAAAGGAAAAATTGCGAAAACCGTAAATTTTTAGTTACAGCATATAAAAAAATATTTTTAATAAATTTAAAGTTACTACCCCTTTCTCTTGAACGCGTGGAGGTATTAAATTGAAATTCATATCAAATACTCAGGTATATAACACCGTTAGGCTGCAACAAAATCAAGCTTCTATGTCAACGCAATCAAAAGAAAGAGCAATATAAGCATATTTTCAAACTCGCGCCTACTCGCAAGTGAATCAAAACCTACAGGGTACTTTCCGTGAGCTCAGAATCTTGAGATTTGGTACGAAGCAACGCCTTATAGCACATATAAAGGAAAAATTGCGAAAACCATAAATTTTTAGTTACATCATATAAGAAAAATATGTTTAATAAATTTAAAGTTATTACCCCTTTCTCTTGAACGCGTAGAGGTATTAAATTGAAATTCATATCAAATACTCAAGTATATAACACCGTTAGGCTGCAACAATATCAAACTTCAATGTCAACGCAATCAAACGAAAGAGCAATATAAGCATATTTTCAAACTCGCGACTACTCGCAAGGGAATCAAAACCTACAGGGTTCTTTCCGTGAACTCAAAATCTTGAAATTTGGTACGAAGCAACGTCTTATAGCCCAGATAAAGGATGTGGAAGGCTGAGGACCGTGTGCTGTGGTGCGTGTTGGGAGAGCCATATGTCCAGCAGTGGACTGCGATAGGCTGATTGAGATTTCAAATAATTACATAGTCTTCAAACCTTTCTGCTAATTATTCTGTACTTTATAAGTATTTTTGTAACAGATTTCTAATAGTCACTAAAAACTTTGTAAATCAATAACTTTGATAAAAAATCTTACCATCATTCATCAGCAGACTTTTGCAAGGCTGCTGCAAGGCTGGTATAGGCATTTAAGTTATATTATAAAATTAGCGATATACAGGGTGTCACAAGACCCATCACCAAGCCGAAGTCTACTCTTTGTGGACATCATGCCAAGTCATACTAACCAAAAATAATACCTGGGAAACGTGTTTTTTTTTAAGTTTTCACATTTTTTAAACCGCAATTAAAAGCGCGCGCGTGCAATGCTCGACATACCTACTAATCCATGGGGTCATAGGACATCTAAAGAACATATTGGCGGGGTAAATGCATCGATTTTGTACCTAATTAGAAAATTCCATACTAACTTTGAGCCTCAATATCTCCTGAACCAGTAATTTCCCAGGTATGGTGCCGAAGTAAAAAATGTTCGTAGTGATTGGTACAACATGGGATTTCAGTTTTCGTTAAGGGTCTTTTTACACCCTGTATGTTAATATAAAATAAAGGATGACTGATTACAAACGACAAGGACCCCTTTTTCTTTAATTTATGCTCCTCCAGCTTTCCATACTGTAATGTTATGGATTTATTTGGCAATAAAAATACCATAACTATGACTGGTGAACTTTTACTTATATACCTACAGGTTTGTACGGAACCCTCGGTGCGCGAGTCCGACTCGCACTTGACCGGCTTTTTTTTATATCATAACTAGAGTATTTCAGCTGCGCAGCTGCACCCGCACATTTTTGATTTTCCGTTTATGACCGATTCCTTGGAGAATTCGAGAAATCCCTTCTTAGATCATACCTACTGCCTCCGTACTGCCTCCGTGGTCTAGTGGATAGCGTATACGACTGCTGATTGAAGGTCCCGGGTTCGATTCCCGGGTCGGGCAAAAGTGTTACTGGGTTTTTCCGTATTCTCAGTAGCAGCACGGAGTCTGGTGATGTGCCCGGTAAAGGCAATAAACTCGCCACTATTACGTGGGACCTAAAAATTCATGGCGAAATGTGGGTGTAATATAACAACCTCTGCCTACCCCTTCGGGGATTACAGGCGTGAGTCTATAAAATACTTCCTCCTTAAGGAACATAAATGCCAAAAAGCTTCTTGCGCCCAACAGTTTTGGCTGTGCGTTGCCTGTCAGTCAGTCTGTACCCCAAGTATAAAATATATACAGACAGATACTATACATCATCCGCGGCTCCATCTGCGTAGATTATGCACTTAAATTTTCCTCAGGAATCACCGTATCTATTGATGAAAACCGTACAAAAATGCGTTCAGTAGTTTTCGAGATTACCGCGATCCTACATATACACTACAGATAGGACGCGGCCTGCGTCATTTTGTAATATGTATAGACGCAGCATAATATATACAATTTCCTCAGTAGAGTGAATCAAAAGAACTAAGCCTATACATCATTATCACTGCATTGAATGTCGTAAGAGGGATTACGTGTGTGGAACACACTAGATCCATCACACTAGTGTGTAGGTATATCAATAACAAAATGCGTACCGGTTTTATTTCACAAATCTATTACAAATCTTAAAAAGGCAGCAGGTACAAGAATTTACAAGACAAATTAACTTCAATTCTACAAAACACGCGAAAACACAAAAGGGCATAGGCGAAGACAATTTTTCCGGAAACGACAAATTGCATGAGAGAGATTTGACAGTTCATAGTGTGACCATAGTCAAAATTTACTTTTGATTTGACTTATCATAGACAATATTTCTATCTCAAACATTGCCCATCATGCCTCTCTACCCAACGTGTCTCACAAATACCTTGCATGGCCGCTCCGAGTTCTATTTTAAAAAAAATGATGACTCTTAGCGGATGCATTGGCAAATGCCACAACTTTTCTCATTGTGCCAGATGTATTGCGTCAGGAAACTACTTTAGAAGATCTTGCCAATTAGTTATTGAGCACATAGTTGTTGCACGGGCAACGTTTAGCATGAATGGCTATTTTCATCAATTCTTGCACTGCACTTAGGTCTAGCTAGACGTTACGTAGTCGACAAGCGCGCGCAAGTGTGGCGCCAATGAGTATGTAACGGTGTAACCACTGCTCCGTTTTATGTGGCGCGGTAAACAAAGAGTATATAACCCACGCGGTAAAATTCAAATTTTCGATGCGTTCATTCCCAAACGTTAGCCATCATACAAAGTTATCATATTATAAACTAGGTAATTAAATATTAAAGGTATGTAGTTACATAAAATCTGATGGTGACAAAATATATACTTTAATAAAATCTTTATGTTTAATTAGTGGTCCACCTAAGTCCTGGAACCAGCTCAGGCGGGGGTCATGACCCCCATGACCCTCCCCTGGATCCGCCGTTGAGTGACACCTTTGTGCAGTGGCTCAAGAAGCAAGAAGAAGAAGTGACAATACAGCCTCTACTTTAAACATAACATTATAGAACATGCCGCTTTAAACATTTAAACCACAAAGGATCGCAATGATAAATGAGGTCGATATAAAACTGAAGATATTCACATTTATATACATTTACAATATACCGAATACCATGATCATATGGTAAAATATACACATTCAAAGACCATGATAAGTCTTTGTATTGTGGTAATGTTTAGAATTAGTTACAACAAGTAATAGCCTAGAAGTTACGATGATACAAATTTGTAGTTGGTTCGGTACATACACTTTATTTTCTCCTAAGCTATCAGTATCCAATACTAAGATAGGATTAGCGCCGAGATATCGAGCGCCATTTAATTTCCTCCCTCGCCTTTAGATGCAAAACCATGAAACGCTAAACGTGTAATAACTACGTATAATCCAAGACCCCAGGGCCGCCAGACCTTACTTATTTTCTCAGAAACGAAATGTATAGAATATTGTATTCTTAGTATGTGTCATGGGTGTACACATACTTGCTAGCTTGGTGCAAAAAAAAAGGTAAAAATAGTACTGAATTTTCTTAAATTTTTAGTGCTGGTTTTTATATATGTTTTAGAAAATATTATTAAAAATTTATAACTATCGGTAGAGACCACTAAAGGACGCATAAAGAAAATGTATGGAAATTGTGCCCGTGGACCTTTAGCACCTCATAACTAAAAATTGGCCCACGATCCAAGCTAGCAAGTATGCATACATTCATAGCAGATACTAACACTACATTATTCTATACATTTCGTCTGTGAGACAATAAGTAAGGTCTGGCGGCCCTGGGCTCTTACTCTAATAGGTTGTACACTGAGGTAAGATATAGTTACTATTTTCTCTAGGTGCGCTACCGCTTGGCATTTACAGCGTTTGAGATTATTATATTTAATAGAGTAAGATATACTATCCTCTTCATATATTACTGTAAACGCAAGACTAGGCACGATTAAATTTCTCTTTGAGTTACATTGTGCTATCTATACTTTTCTCTATAAATCTTCTCTTTGTGTCCATTAGTTGAGGGTTTGTAAAGTCCCCTTCTACTATATTATTCCTGCTACTCAATCTTTTTCTAATATTCGCCTTTTAAAGCTGCTGGAGACCTTCAAGAGGGTTTTACCCTTCCCTACCGCCATTAGGTATATTTTAGAGAAAAAGAGTAATTACTTATAACAAAATGAAACAATAAGCAAATGGTTCTAACTGGTTCAACTTTCGTTTCAACTGTCGTTCTTGAAATTAATGAGAGAATTAATAAAAGAAAGGGAATTTCGTTGGTCGAGTGGACTTTAACCTACTCGTGGAATTTTCTTATCAATGCCCGCCTCATATCCTTTTTTTTTTTTTTTTTTGGTGTCGGGTTGGAAAATCCTCATGGAGTCCCTCCGCCCTGGGGGTAAAGGGCGAAGGGGACTGTCAGACTCTTACTGACTAAAAACCAACCCGTGCTGCTCATGTACCCATGTGTCGGAGGGTAGGGTTTCACCGAAACATTCCTCGCTACCCCCCGACGGGTATTGGCCCGCCAGATGGTTAGGCGGGCCCCGAACGAAACCCTCTTGGCGGCGGATGAAGGTGTTGGGCTCCGCCGCCAACACACCTAGCGGCCGCAGAGGATAGGGAGGACGGCAACGCAACACCGCATCTCCTCTTCCTCTGCGGCCCCACCGCGACGCAACAATGGTGCGCCCGCATTTGGTCGCGGGAGATAGGGCGCGCGGCAACGCAACACCGACACGCCTCTCCTCCAGCGACCGCACTCGACTGCGAGGGACAGTCAGAACTGTCCCCCGCACCCGCACTTTGGACGCATCCTACGCAGGCCTCACTCAAGTCCACGTGGAGCGTCCCCTCACGGGATCCCGCTTAGCTTCACCGTGGGTGTACCTCAAACCCTCCACCTCCTCGCCTCCACCACGACAAGGTGGAGATCCTACGGGGGGGGGCCCGCCTCATATCCTGCAAACAAACTACGAACTACATGCAAACCGGTGTCAAACATTCAAGAGATATTTTAAACCGATTTTTTTTATTGAAAATTATTTTTTGAATGAGAATGGCAATGTTCGAATTTAGTTCATATGGCCTCGTGAGGGTTTTCGATCATTTGACAAAGAAAAAATTTTTTTTTTCATTTGACAAATAACATTTGACAAATTATACTTGATAAATTTATTATTTTTTATTTTACAAACTATTGTTTAATAAACTACTCATAAGACAATATATATACTATATATAAAAAAAAAGTTATTATGCTAAAACATTAATTGACAAATTGATTATTTTTTTAAATATGTTATTTGGCAAAACAACGTAAAGCATAAATAACATTTGACAAAATGCCTTGATTGGTAAATATTTTGTTAGCCAAAATCTACGATAATACAACAATCTTTGTGTAGGGTCAACTGAAACAATGGCTGGTTAGGTTAGGTTAGGTTAGAACTGCGACCACAACGCACGAGCCGAGCGAGCGAAGCGAGTGTGCCGCGGCAGCGGCCGGCGAGTGCCAGAACCGAATTCTACTTATTTCGCTTAATTCAGGCAGTGCGCATTTTTTTAAAAGACTTAAGTTTCTATGGAATTAGTATTAATACAAAATTATTACTTGCCTATAAATAATCGGTCCAAGATGAAAATTGCAACCATGCAACTAATAGTTTTCAAAATTTCGCGTAAGTATTGGTTAGAAATTAGTTATTTTTATAAACTAATAATTTATCTTCAAACATTTTGTACAATCACCAATTTGGCAAACGAATTATTTAGTCAAATGATTATTTTTAAAATAATTATTTAACATTTTAATTATTTTCTAAGTAAAACATTTGCGAAACCTGTATTATGTCAAATGTTTGTTTTTAAAGTAATATGTTTGCGAAATGAAAGTTTGTCAAATGATTAGTTTTTCAAACGTTGTTTGTAAAATGATTTTTTGTCATACGTTTTTTGTCAAACAATTGAGTTCAATTGCTGGTTTAAACAGATTAACTTATTGTCTCTTGCTTCCAGGCACTTTTTGCTTCTTTTCTTTTTTTTCTTTATTTTGTAATACATACAAAATGTTTTCGACAGTATATCGAGTTACCTAAAGATACTCAACTTCGTTTGAATGCATTTTACTCGAATAATCAGATTTTCTCTATCTTGCCAATAACTAACTTACTTAATAATATTATAATTATATAAAACTAATCTTTTAGAACATATTTATTTTTATTTCATAACAATGTACATATTATTTAGGTATATCATAACTTAACTATCTTAAAATACTATCCTAAAAAAAATATATACAGAACATAGAAAACAGAAAATAAAATAATTTAGAGGGCGTCATCTTTTAGAATCTAAGAACCTACATCGTGGATGTTGGATTATGAGAGGGATATACTAAACCGTGCTGGACTGAACTTTCTCTGAATAAATAAATTTTCTGTGTGGCGCAGTATTGCACCGAGTACGCCAAGCGCGGTTTGCACAAAATAACTCTGGCTATTAAGCCGGCTTTGTTATCTCCCCTTGTTTTTTAAAACTCATTTGGTGTGTAGGCTTTCGAGTGTTCTATGTAAATTTATCGCTACACTACAAAAGTCGTTAACTTTTTAATGACTGTGTCAACATGTGTAGGTATTCTTATAGGTATGACGTCAAACGATAACTTTTCACTTTTTAAAAATGGTACAATCGTGTAACACTTTTCGCTGAGCATTTTGCGTTACGTGGTCGTAACGCAGTTTCGTTCAGTTATATAAAAATAACGCTAGTATTTGTTTATAAACATACCTGGTTAATAAGTGTAACATGCAAATAATAAAGCCCAGTCCACTACAAAAGTCATTAAAAATCAACAAGCTTGGCTTTGTTTATGTCCAAATACTAGTGCTGCAACTTAAAAACCATAGAAAATGGCCTAATAGATAAGCTACGTTATGGCAAATGTCTGAAAATTACTAAGACTCTTCAAAGCTTTCTGATGACAAAAGCTCAAACGAACAACATCTGACTAGCAGAAAAGGAATGATTGTCATAAAGCAAAGCCAAATACATTAGCCCTGTAGGCATAGCAGCCCATCAAAATGTCGGCGTTTCCATTACAAGCTAGAACACAGCCCATGGCATCCCGAGTGCAATTTAGGCAACAGCCAGGTTAATGATTACAAATTACGATCAGCACTCTCGTGTACATTACCCGTCGAGTGCTTCGCCGGTAGTATAGTATTTCGTGTCATTCATCTTATAAATAGGATACGGGATTCCCTCGTTGGTTTTGTGACGTATGTTTGCGGTCTATCATGTTCTTCAGCGATTTCTGGTTGGACGTAGTGTATTTTTTACAATGAAGCAGTTCTTCGTAATGGGATATTTAGGTCTGGTTGTGCTCAAGATGTGCCACATAACACCTGGCACATATTCCCTAACATAGAACAAGGAGTAATTCTCAAGATTAATGTATGTGTCTGTAATGATAATGATGTATATGTGTTTGTAAGTTGGTAGTAAAAGAAAATATTTTTCGAGTCCCATTATTGAAAATGTAAAAGAATCTTGTCTGTTATACTTGCGTTTCTGTTTCTTTCAGCGCAGGGCAGTCGAGTTTGTTTATTTTGAATAATTTTAGACTAATACTTATAATTTTATATACTTTATATGACTATAGGCTTAAGGACTACAACTATAGAGTTAGGGATTACTTTCTAAGTATTGTTTGCCTACGATATTCAATAAAATTTCAGTACTACAGAAAGCCGTTCCTAATATAAAACCACATTCCACAGTAGCCTGCGGAATGCCCAGCTTGAAGAAATAAGTAACGAGTTGTTTCATTTCTAACAGCGCTGTGAGTACTGGCTGGTTAATAAATATTTTAAAGTTGGAACTATGGTGGCCTGCTATGCTTTCTATTCAAACTTTGACCGCTCTCACATTCGTTAAAAATGCTGTACTGGCAAATATTCTGAATTAACTAGAAGTACTTACTGCAGAGCGATGGTTTTAGAAATTCGACATAGGTATTAAGGATTGAGTTCTTTTCCGACACTCTGATGGTTTTTATGAGCCGTCGAAATGGATGCAGCGCATCATGCTTGGCTGATCGTGCGGGGGAGTATAAATGCCTACAATCATGTGTGGTATTTGGAATATGAAATATTTTAGTGAGTAAAATAGCAATTTTATTAAAGAAATTATTTAATAAATAACAAGTTCAGTACAGAAGCAAAGATATTGAAATATTACATATTTCAAATACATACAAGATACGTGTGAAAGACATATAAAATATAACACTTCTTGGCAGTCGGGTAAATATAATTTAATAAAAAAAAATGATAACGACTGCACTCTGGGAATCGTTAGATTTTAGAAACATTTAACCAACGGATGCACAGAACAACCAGATCAGCAACAACTTTGTGGTGAAACCCAAAATAAAGTTCTCGAGTGGGTATCGTATGTACGGCGGCCATTTAAACCAATACGCCTACCGTCCTACCGTGTAGTTTGAGTGTTACAAATAATTGCGTCAATCCAATTATTCAATTGAAATAGTATTTAGCGCCCAACTGTCAGCGAACCCACTGAACATTATTAAAGCTATTATTGTTAGCGAACAATAGGCAGCGATAGCCTAGTGGAGATACCAACAGACTGCCATGCAGAGGGTATCGGGTTCGAATCCACGGCGCGCACCAATGACTTTTCGGAGTTATGTGCGTATTGAATTGTTAATTATCGCTTGTCCCGTGCCTCGGAGAGCACGTTAAGCCGTCGGTCCCGGTTGTCATGAAGATCTTTGACAATCGTTACAGGGCGTCAGTACCTTCTAACATAAACTGACACTAGTCTAAACCATGGAATATCGCTATCCCTTCGGGTTGCGGAGGTCAGACAGGCAGTCGCTCCGTGGAAAAGCTAATATTCAGCCAAATCCGGTT
This sequence comes from Euclidia mi, assembly GCA_944739405.2. NCBI lineage: Eukaryota > Metazoa > Arthropoda > Insecta > Lepidoptera > Erebidae > Euclidia > Euclidia mi. Next base: position 70,893,464 of record OX123185.2, read on the forward strand.
AGACTAGTAAGCGGACCCCAGATTGAAACTGGGATAACGCTAGGAGGATGAGGATGATGATTGTTAGCGAACAATTGCATTACTTACAAGGCAAAGAAATGTCTACCTACACTACAGTTTTCGTTTCATGAGATTACTAAACACAACTTTTTATTTTGTTTTGTTGTAAACTTCGCCCGCAGCTCCACCCGAGAGGATTATGCAGTTAAACCTTCCTCAGGAATCACCGTATCAATTGATGAAAACAGTACTAAAATGCGTTCGGTATTTTTCGAGTTTACCGCGTACTTACATACACGACAAATAGGACGCGGCGGGCACTTCATTTTGTAATATGTATAGATGCAGCATAATATAGACAATTTCCGCAGTAAAGTGCTTCAAAAGAACTAAGCCTATACATCATTATCACTGCATTGAATGACGTAAGAGGGATTACGTGTGTGGAACTCACTAGATCCATCACACTAGTGTGTAGATCAGTAACAGAATGCGTACCGGTTTTAGGGTTGTTGGCTTACTTCCGAGAGTTGATTCATAACTTTAAAAATAAGAGAGAAATTTAAATTATATAGAATACTAGCTTCCGCCCGCGGCTTCGCACTTTTGTGACGGTTATAGCGAGCCTTATGCTATTCTGAGGAAAGACCTTTATTACGGCAAAGTTTTACCAAATCATCCGTTTAGTAACTTGCACGGGTAGGTAAATTATTTTTACATAGTGTTGATGTTTATTTAGTGAAAGTGATCTTAATACTATTAAGTAGTAAAATTTCGGTTTCTAGGCATAGCTATCATGTTAACTTTTAACAGCAGGCTCTCGATTAATTAGATTGAGTATTTAGTTATGCGTTTTTTTTAATGGGACCAGTAAGTAGTTCCTGAGATTAGCGGGTTCAGCCAACCAACCAAAACTCTGCAGTTTTGTTATATTAGTACAGATTTTTGACTATATAGGTACCGGTATATTTGAATCCGATCCGAATTGCCCGACGTTTAAGTTATCGCATGGCTGGCAAGCAGATAGTTTAATAGGTCTGTGTGTATCTGTGTGAATTGGAGTTCAGTCGAATTATATTGATACAAATCCATCAGAGCAAATTGGAAAGCAAAATATTCCTCGAAACAAATTCGATTTATCGTATTTTTATTGCCTGTCATCGGATTTAAAAATAGCTTTGCATTTTTGAAAATTCTTGTAACGGTTTTTCGCTCTCAAATATTTTCAAGCGTCGGTTTTTAGTGAAACTTATGCATCTCTGAGCCATAATATGCATTAGTAACTGTCTCTGCATAATGTATCTGTATTGATTTCTAAAAACGAGAAATGAAATTTTCATTTTGGTACCTAGAGATTTTGGCATTGGTTCAAAGAAGGTTTAAAGTATACAAATGGCGCCTTAAGAATCAGAACTTTTATTTGTTCTGTGGTCAGAACTATCATAGGAAGCATAAAACTCGACACGTAAAGAGTTTATGTAAGAAATTAATTAACTACGTACGTAATTGTACAGCCAAGATGTTTATATTAAGTTGCCTTTATTATGTTTTCCGTTTGGTGACAGATTAAGAATACGGATTGTCACCACCCCATATCATCCCATGGGTGTCGTAAGAGCCGACAGAGGGAGCATATTATGCAGGGAACGGCCCTGTAAGAGAAGGAAAACTTGATACAAACCATATACCAACCCGTTTGGCCAGCGCAGCGTGGTATAGTAGGCCAATTCCTCCTTTCAAAGGAAAGGCCTAGTCCAGCAGTGGACTGTTAAAGGCTGACGATGATAATTATTATATTTTAGTATAATTATAAATGGTAGTTACTATCAAACTGTGATTTGCTATAGGTATAATTATTACACTTAAGGAATTCATCTTTCAGATTGGTCTTGGCGTTTATTTTTTTCATTTTGTTTTTAATTTACTTAAATGTATCAGCTTATCGCCAGCCCTGACTAGATATATAATCTATGCCGACCGCCAAGATTAGTTAATTACTTTCCCTCGGGGTTTAGGCAGACGGTGAGCTCTATTGGAACCAAGCCGTTTTCTTCATAAGATTTGTATTGATATTCATTGTATTAATTCGTAGTTTGTACTCCAGGTATATGAGACGTGCTTTTAAGGCGTATTAAACATCTTTTTTATACAAGTAATATAAGGCAAACATGCAGACAGGTCGCATGATGGTGAGAAATTATTGCCGCCCATGGACACTTGCAATTCTACAGAAGTCACAAGTGCGTTACTGTCCTGTAGAATGGGGATAGGAAAAATAGGAGCGGAATAAAAAACCAACGGGTCTAGGGCCTCTAGTAGGTACTCTCACTCACCGAACGAAACGCAACAATGCAGATTCTGTTACTTTAAGACGATATTCTGTGAGAGCAGTGTACTTCCCCAGTCGAGCTTGCCCATTCCCGCTGAAATCAGCAACATTCTATTACCTATAAATCGTCAGCCTCGTTTATAATTATTTACACTTCAGGGCACAGGCCTCTTCTAATTATGAAAGGGTATATGGATTAGGCCATAGTCCACCATGCTGACCGAATTCAGGTTGGCAGACTTCACATGCTCTACGAAAACACTATGGAGAACTTTTAAACATGCAGGTTTTCTCACTATGTTTTTCTTCACCGTTTAGCAAGCGATTAGAAAACAATTTACCGCTGACTGCCTCCGTGGTCCAGTAGATAGCGTATGCGACTGCTGATCGGAGATCCCGGGTTCAATTTCCGGGTCGGGCAAAAGAGTTGCTGGGTTTTTCAGAAAACTCAGTAGCAGCCCGGAGTCTGCACCCTATTACGTGGGACCTAGAAATTCATGGCGAAATGTGGGTGTAATATTTACACCTATGCCTATCCATTCGGGGATACAAGCGTGAGACTATAAATAAAAAAATTAAAATATAGAAAACAATTTAATACGCTCTTCGAAAACTCAGAAGTGCGTACCGTGGGTTTATACTCAAGACTCTCTGCGTAGCCGTCTGTTACGGCCATTTTCAATATTCGATCCATACATCCATGTATGGATCGAAATTTTGAGATTCGAGATTCGTGTTTGACATATTTTGTATGGAGCTTATGTCAAAATCGAATAAAAAATCTACAGATCTATCTATAGTTCGAATATTGAATTCCGTAGTTAATCTCTCCACTAGTCTACTGCCGCCGTCGCTACCTAATAGTTATATTTAAAACTTTGGTGCAAAATCACTGCCGAAGCTTAGGATCAAAGCTCATGAAATCAGGTCATAGCCTGCCCCGTCTATCGCAGGTGCCTGAACTCTACGGAACTCGTTATTCTTCAAAGTAATGAGCCAAAAGATAACTCCCATGTATTGTTGCATTAGTATGCAACTTATTTGTATTATTTTAAAATTTTACTTTGAAATAAGGTATGTAACAAAATGCAAGATTTTTTATTATTGAAACTCTTAATGGGGAGTCAATAGCCTTGTTGGACAGGTTAACTCATGTCGTCATTTCACCTCGTAATGACTTCGCTTAAATAAAATAATTTGACAAAGCCGAAGACTTTATTCACCTTGAAATTGACTCACCCAGGTGAAAGAAGGCAACTTTTTTATTCATCTTGTGGACTTTTATCAGTGTTATCACCCACATAAAGCAATATAAACAAAAACAAAAAGAAAATACTTTGAAATTCACATCTCCCAGGTGAACAAAATGGAATAAACCTTATAAACATGCTGATGATCTTTCAGACGGTTGAATATTGTCAGCTCATTGGGTTGCAGAGTCCAGGTGGCAGTCTCTCAGTGGCAAAACCAATATTTTGTCCACAATTTTCAATAATACAGTAGCAGATCAGAAAGCTCTGCAAACACTATTGTACGTATATAATGATGTCCTGCGAACGATTCCAACCACGGCGGCTTGTCTTTGTAGGAGACTAGACAACTGCGCGGGATATATTATAGTGCACAAGTGTTTGCGCAAACACAAGTACACTCTCTATTAGCTCACTCTCATAAGCCGATGGGACGCCAAAAGCGACACGACGGTAGAGAGATTGGGTGCAGGACCAATGGCTTAACCGATGGCAATTCCGAGGCACAGGGGTGTGACACCGCCAACTCCCTGGCTTCGAAGTTCTATTTGCTGTTTTTCTGTGCGTATATAATCACTGCTTGTATAAGTAAAAACAAAAAAACACAACCAACTCTACGTTCATAGATTGCATATTGGTAGAACAAAAACAAAACATAATAATGTATCCCCGGGCAATTCATCTATTCTAAATGTAGCTAGATTATTTAAATAACCTCTACAATATACAGTGTCAATATTAAATTAGTTGTCGAGTAACGACTATTGTTTTGTTTTAATAATTACTAGCCTCGGGCATGCTTGGTAGTTAATAAATAAAGTTTGCGTTCAACGGGACAATAGTAAAACGTAATAATTAATGGCGTAGTGGAATAATTGTGAGCATGTTAATTAATGAATAACCATTGTTGCAGAGAAAAAATAACTTATTTTTCTCTAAGGCAAAGAACAGAGCACTTTAAGTAGTGTATATAGGGTTATGATAACAATATTTTAAAACGTTCCAATCCCGTAATTACCTATTTGGAAAGTAGTGGTGAAATACATTCTATATGCCCGATGTTTCGAAGTGGAGTTACCTACTTTTGTCGAGGTCATGGGATTACAACTCGTTAAATAAATATAGTAAATACATACATAGACTCACGCCTGTTTCCCCGAAGGGGTAGGCAGAGGCATATTAAACGCCCACTTTTCGCCAGCGTTTTGATCCCACGTAATAGGTGGCGACCCTATTGCCGCTTATCGGGATATTTTGTTTGCCAGAGCCTCGTACGTTGATCGGCAGGTGCACCACTTGTAGGTGAGGTTGGCTTGGGACCCTAAGTTCTTGGTGGGAACCCTATGCACCCTAAGTAAATATAGTGTGCTTATAAATTGCAAAAAAATTAAAGTACAATGATTTGGACAGCACAGGATTCACTTAACTGAAGGTTGAGTTTATCAAAGAAGCGGATGGACATGCCTGACCTGTGCATTTCCACGTGGTTACCACTTTTACCTAGGCCCACCACTCACTCACCAAATTTATAATATAAATTGGCATCACGTAACTATTTGCTCTAAAGTTTTATTTGCTAGTACGTTGATGTTCATAGCAACTAAAATCCTCTGAGTAATCCTTTCATTTAGCGGGATGCACAAAGCTTCATTAAATAAACAAGCATTAGCGTGCCTGGAAGCGTTAAAATTTATTTGAAGTTTCCACGTCAAATGAATTTCTGGGTACAGATTATCCAAATGCAATGCATGAAACTTTACCTGACTGCCTCCCTGGCCCAGTGGATAGCGTATGCGTCTGCTGATCGGGAAGTCCGAGTTCGATTCCCGGGTCGGGCAAAAGTGTTAGGTACCGACTTTTTCCGAATTCTCAGTAGCAGCACAGAGCTTGGTAATGTGCCCAGTTATGGCAATAGGCTCGCCTCTTATTACGTGGGATTTAAAAATTCAAGAGGTGAAATGTGGGAGTAATATTACACCTCTGCTTACCGCTTCGGGCATATAGGCGCGACGATATAAAAAGTATGCTCGGTGTTACCAATATTGTTCATCATCATCAGCCCTTTTTCTGTCCCACTGCTGGGCACCGGCCTCTTCTCACTATGAGAAGGGTATGGCCATAGTCCACCACGCTGGCCTAGTGCGGGTTGGCAGACTTCACATGTCTTTCGAGAACATTATGGAAAAATCTCAGACATGCAAGTTTCCTCACGATGTTTTCCTTCACCGTTTAGCAAGCGATAATTAACAATTTAATACGCACTTAACCACAGAATAATTAATAGTACTAACGTACAGAAGCTTCACTTTTCAAACCAATTTATTGAAATGACGACTCTTGGTACTAAGCAATAAAGTTCAATTCAGCTCGCATAAGCTCTCAGTGCCTAATGCGATATTAACCTAACAGTTCCCGTTCTTTTCTAACACAACGCTGTCGCTGTCTGGCGCGGAGTGGCGCGCTAGGGTTGTCGACTTGGCGCTGCTACTATATTTATTCATCGTCTATCTACCTACTTGACCACGTACCTAATAATAAATAATTATCCTATAAGTATCCTATCCCACTATTGGAGCTAGTAGAACAAAAGCACAAAAATTCTAGTCGTTTACATTTTTACTATACAAATTCTTAGTTATTTCCTAAACGCGTGGACCGATTTACATGATTCAAACAGATAAAATGGTTTTTGAACTAAATCTTTAATTTGACACCATAATCGTTGAGATATCTCAACAAACAAAAAATCAAATTTTCAAGTTGCTCTCGTAATATAAATAAAATCAAATTTTCAAGTCGCTTTCGACACACAGTAATTAAGCAATACTTTGCATTAGACTTGTGATGATACATTTTTGTTGTTAAAGGCGTTTAAGTTTATAATTTGAACAGTGTATGAACACGGCGCGTGAGAATACGGGGCGGTCGCACTCGTTGCGTGGCGTCTAATGTGAGCGGCGCGCAGCAACCTACTAAATTCAACCATGTCGACATGGTCGGCCGAGGTACTTGTAAGTTTGTACCTAAAATGCGAAGTGCGCCCGGCCTGACTTAACTCCGAAAAGTCATTTGTGTGCGCCGTGGATTCGAACTCGGACCCTCTGCGTAGCAGTCTGTCGGTCTCTCCACTAGGCTATCCCTGCTTCTTGCTCTACCAATATTGTTATTGTCACCTATATTAATAATATGCATTTTCGTCAGAAAATTTAGTTACATAAGCAAAGCCACAGATTACATCTAGTACCCTCTGTTGAAAATTTCATATGTCTCTCTCTCTCTAATTAGCAGTGACTATACAAACATAATGTATCAAAGTTATGAACATGGTTCGGCAACGCGGTGTAGCGTTGATTGGATTAGCAAATAACACTGCCGAGCTGATTATCTGTCCGTTCGCAGCCCTGTATGATGCATTTTGATATATGGCGCGATGATTAATGCGTAGGCAAATATTTTGTTTAATTAGGGAGATGATATTTAGCGTAGCCTTCGCTTCATCACTTTGGTACATATAAATAGCAAGCTACTACTTGATTATGCTTAAGTCTTATGTACAGTAAATATGTACAGGTTACATAGAAGGTGTAACAGTTGCAGCACCTTACAAAAGTTTAATTGTTATGTATTATTAAAAACCTGGCGATGAATAAGAGTGACAGTGAGTATATTGCCCGTTCTTTCTCATGGTTCTTAGCCTTTGCTTTACGAACGTGGCAGTAAGTGTAAATGTAGAAGCATACAGTAATAATGTTTTAAATTTGACGTTCATAAGTGTCACTTTGTGATCTAAATGAATAAAGGATTTTGATTTTGACTTTGACTTACCAATACCTAAGGGATGATGCAAAGCCATGTTTTATTAGTTTGGTCATATTTTATTGTTGGGTAGAGATAGGATCCTTTGGTAGGTTAGGTTAGTCCGATATCCGTTGTTTAACGACATAGAAAACGTTAAAAAAATAAATGTATATACAGTGTGTTGATATGCATTTGCAAAATATTTTCAGGGATGAATATACTACTATAGGCAGCGATAGCCTAGTGTAGATACCAACAGACTGCCATGCAGAGGGTATCGGGTTCGAATCTTAGGCGCGCACCAATGACTTTTCGGAGTTATGTGCGTATTAAATTATTAATTATCGCTTTTCCGTGCCTCGGAGAGCACGTTAAGCTGTCGGTCTCGGTTGTCATGAAGATCTTTGTCAGTCGTTATAGGGAGTCAGTACTTATCTCTGAATAAACTGACACTAGTCTAAACCATGGAATATCGCTATCCCTTTGGGTTGCGGAGGTCAGACAGGCAGTCGCTCCGTGGAAAAGCTAATATTCAGTCAAATCCGGTTAGACTAGTAAGCGGACCCCGGGTTGAACTGGGATAACGCTAGGCGAAAGACGAAGAAAGAAGAATATGCAACTATAACTGAAAACATGAAAAAATTACTGACTAAAACTCAAATTTTTTTCGTAATCATACGTTTTATAAATAAGCTCGGTGTTTTGACCGCCGCCGCCGCCGCGCGCCACTCAGCTGATTGCCGCGAGCTCGCATTGAAGGTACCTAACACACACAAGCGCACGTACCTACCGTGCAATCTTATTCTGCACCAGGCAACAGTTTAATCTGATTTACCTAACAAACATAACATAGTAACAAGGTAACATCTCAAGAAAATAGGGTCTTATATCATGGTAATAAACACTATTTAATATAATTTTAGGTGAATAAGTATCCTGTATATATTGTATTATTAAAAGATTTTGCAAACGTAGATCAACACATTGTATCATCATCATCTCATCATCGGCCTTTAACAGTCCACTGCTGGACTAGGCCTCTCCTTTGAAAGGAGGAATTGGCCTACTATACCACGCTGGCCAAACGGGTTGGTATAGGGTTTGTGTCAAGTTTTCCTTCTCTTACAGTGCTGTTCTCTGCATAATATGCTCTCTCTGTCGGCTCTTACGACACCCATGGGATGATAATGGGGTGGTGACAATCCGTATTCTTAATCCGTCACCACACGGATAAGTACATTGTTTACCCCAAAGAAAAAACTATTGATGTATGTTTGGGTTCAGTTTTAATACCGATTTCTAGAAATAATCGCGTCGCATCGTAGCGACGAGGACTCGTTATATAACATTGTGTAATATAATAGATTTTCAATAGTATTTCAGAGAAACATCAAAATGTCTCTAAATCACTATAATTCAGACTGCACTAGTTTTAGCATAATTTGGCCTTTGTACAACATTAATTTATTCTAATTCAGCTGTTTTCTTTCAGATTTATCTCCTCCTTCGGCTTCAAGGCTTGACGCAAAACAAAGTTTATCCCCAGATATATTATTTTATGAACTGAATTATTATAGCAAAACCACTAGCGTCTATGCGTTGACGTGTTGAAGAGATTGGTCAATTGCGTCTTCATTGCATTTTAGCACTGATTACGTTCTGTCTTTATCTCTCGTTAGGCATGTCCTACGATGGCTAAACATGAGCCCTTAGCACTACACAATAGTAAATAGTAGGTAAAGCCCATCAAACACACGCGCCGCACGTTCCACAGAGGCAGAACTGGGCTGAAAATTCAACCGAATCGAATTAAATTTCATCCAACATGGATAGTGGCGCTTAGTATGGATCGTAAAACGTGAGTGGGCAATGCGTTCACTGTTTTATGTAGCAATGGGGTTATACGATGTTTCAACAATCGAATTAAACCTGTAGGGAGTTTGCAGGCGGTTTAGCAATTCAATTGTTGCGTTCTGGTCAATTGCATCGGATGAACGGTGAGAAAATGATGCTTTTAGTTCGATTTGATTTGTTTTATAGATTACTAGCTGTTTCGGTTTTGAATTACTGGCTGTTCTAGTCTTTGGGAGGTCGCTACAGCTTAAACCACCCACCGAACGGCAGCTGACGTGTGACCATGATATAACTTTCTGGAGCATTTCTTACATTCTTACGTTCCAGGTAGTAGAGCTTTGCTGATTTCGGCATGAATGGGCCGGCTCGACCGGGGAAGTACTACCCTCTCACAGAAAATCGACGTAAAGTAACCGTTCCTAAACTATTGCGTTTCGTTCGGTGAGTGAGAGTGCCGGAGGCCCTATCCCCTATTCCTTATCCCTCATCCCACTCCTCATCCTATCCCTTTTCCCAACCGCAAAGGGCGGCAACGCACTTGTGACACCTGTGATGTTGCTTGTGTCCATGGGCGGCGGTAATTGCTTACCATCAGGCAATCCGTCTGCTCGTTTGCCGCCTATTACCATAAAAAAAAAATATTATCCGAGAAGCACTTTTTCGTACAAAACTATTGCTGGCTCTCGGAATTTATGGAGCACTATGGGACCTATGGGTGCGTGTTGTCGCCACCGCCGTTATTAAACTATGGCTCCATGACACTGAGTGTATAATTCACATTCTGTTTTGTTACTAGACAGTTTTTATGACGCCTTATGTACATTCATTTTATTTTAAAATTTACATAAATTAGGAATGATTAATTATGTTAAGTTTCAGGTACGCCGCACTTAATCGTGGGTTGCTTAGCATTCGTCGTATATAAAACGAGTCGTGCACGAGTAGTACACAATATTACTACTATTACGGCACCAAGGCCAACTATGGATGATAGAAGGCCTTAGGTATACATATTACATGTAAATACTTACAGTAGCCCGTGAAGTGCCGCTGTCCAAGCTGCTTTGTGAAGAGATAGAGGGTGTCCTCGCGAGGCGTGCGTGCGGCAGGGAGCTCGCGGCTCTGCCGTCGGTCGACGGCGGCTGTACTCGGCATTGCTCCTTCGGTATCAGCATCTCCTGTCGACAATGACTACCCTATAAACACTGAATATGTAAATTTGAAAATAATGAAAGAAGTAATCCGAGGATAAGTTCATTTAGTAAATTGTTATTTTACTATAAGTTGGTACACAAGCTATCTAATATAACCAGATATAATAGAATAATTATAAAGTTCTGATCCATCTGACCCCCTAATTTCAAAGAAATAGCGAGGTATTCCATGTGTAACATGGGTACTGACTCCCCATAAAGACCGTCAAAGAACTGAATGTCAATCGGACTAATGCGACGCTTGTGCAGAGCGCTACCGGCACGTAAAGCTGTCGGTCCCGGGCCTCGTCTCAGGACAAGAATTGTTAGGCCATGTCGGAGGCCTTCGGGCGGTCTGAATACTTCAACACAAGATATGGCCACACACTCACACGAAAGGGAAAGAAGAATAAGTATATTTTCCCTTTTAGATGTAACTTAAGTGATCGTATTCTCTCCTTAAAGCCATTTTCAAATTATATTAAAATGCTTGAAACTAGCTCAATAATGAAGTAAATGAAGCGTTAATTTTAAGATCCGAAATAGATTTTAGTATCTTTTATATTTCATCATCATCATTATCATACATCACAAACCCATCACAAAAATTAAACAAAATATTATCATGAACTGGAAATTGAAACGCCACATGAAGTCTAAACACATAACCGTCGCAAAATTGTTGCGAATTAGGTACAATTTAATTGTGGCATTCACTACGAATATAATAGTTATGAATTAGAAATCGACAAAGCGTACAATTATAATGTCACGGTGAAATTGTAATACCATTACCTTACAATCTGGTACATAAACATATGCATATCTACATATAGTAAGAGTATAAAGCGGCTTTATGTTTCATAATTCTAGGACTCCTTCTTTCTCTTAGCGTTATCCCAGTTTCAATCTGGGGTCCGCTTTCTAGTCTAACCGGATTTGGCTGAATATTAGCTTTTCCACGGAGCGACTGCCTGTCTGACCTCCGCAACCCGAAGGGATAGCGATATTCCATGGTTTAGACTAGTGTCAGTTTATTTAGAAGGTACTGACGCCCTGTAACGACTGTCAAAGATCTTCATGACAACCGGGACCGACGGCTTAACGTGCTCTCCGAGGCACAGGACAAGCGATAATTTACAATTCAATACGCACATAACTCCGAAAAGTCATTGGTGCGCGCCGTGGATTCGAACCTGATACCCTCTGCATGGCAGTCTGTTGCTATATCTACTCGGCTATCGCTGCCTCATAATTCTAGGACTCGAACTAGAATATAGAGGGGCTACCATAGGTGGTAGGTATAGCAAAGTGGATCACCTTGATTTGATCAGTTTTCTATCCTTTGAACAGTGTAAAATTCGTAACAGGCCCATTGGATGATTTTGATAACTTACGTTAGTCCGCATACGATCCTCTCATCTAAGCGGATGCTACCAACCACACTGATCTACGTGTCCCGGCTACATCACTCTACAAAGGATGAAGAGGTCGTGGAGTACCTACGCACGAAGACCAACTGGACCTTGAGAGTCGAGAGATTGGAGTCGCGCCATAATACGAACTTCAAGTCGTACGTAGTTCGGGTGCCGACTCATCGTCTTGAGACTTTCCTAAAGGAAGAGTTTTGGCCGAAGGGTGTTGTATTTTGTATATCGGCGTTTTCATGGGAGGTTACGAAATAACACGCAGCCTAACATGAAAACGGTCTAAACAACAACACGCGTCTACTTTAATTAATTATTATGAAATTATTGTATGCATGTCTACATATGAAATTATTGTATGCATATCTACATGTTAGTCTTTAAGGTATGTATCTATGGGTTTTTCTACCTGACAATAAATGATTTATTATTATTATATTATTTAAAGGTAATAAGTACATGGCAAATATACAACACACACAAATATTTTTAAATATATAGGTTATATTTTTTGGAGCTGCTGCCGTTCAATTTCTAAAGGCTTACCTACTACTAACTTCAGTTGTACTTCATCATCATCAGCCTTTAACAGTCACTGCTGGACTAGGGCTCTCCTTTGAAAGGAGGAATCGGCCTACTATACCACGCTGGCCAAACGAGTTGGTATAGGTTTTGTATCAAGTTTTCCTTCTCTTACAGTAATGTTCTCTGCATAATATGCTCCCTCTGTCGGCTCTTACGACACCCATGGGATGATATGGGGTGGTGACATGCTGTATTCTTAATCCGTCACCACACGGAATTGTATCAGTTATACTTGCGTGGTGTATAAATTGTGCGGGAGTAAGTCTGAATGTAATATTATGGATAAATTACAACCAGACTCATTTCAAATAATCGTATTTATCTCACAAACATTTGTCCTGGATGAGAACCAAATCCACAACTGATCGGCCGCGGCGTAGGAGGAGTGACTCTAACCACAAGATCTGTTCGAGGCTGATTGATGTAAAACCTAGAGCGGAACTATCAAGATGTTATGACGTCACAAAATTCATAGTAGGCCTCCAAGCTCTATACACTATATCGTTAGCAACAGATCAGGGTTAACTTCGATAACGTCGAATCTAAAGTTCACTGTTTGCGGCCATTATCAGGTTTTGGGAACTATAGATCCCGTCTATCAGTTCACGATATCGGCAAATTCGAACCACTTGGCTTTGCATTATCGAGTTTACGTTTATAATGAAGCAGCGATAGCCAAGCGGAGAGACCGACAGACTGCTACGCCGAGGTTCTCAGGTTTGAATCCTCGGCTCGCACCAATGACTTTTCTAAGTTAAGTGCGTATTAAATGTTAATTATCGCTTGCTAAACGGTGAAGGAAAACGTCATGAGGAAACCTGCATGTCTGAGAGTTCTCCATAATGTTCTCCAAAGACATGTGAAGTCTGCCAACCCGCACTTGGCCAGCGTGGTGGACTATGGCCTTATCCTTCTCATAGTAAGAAGAGGCCCGTGCCCAGCAGTGGGACAGTTTAAAGGGCTGATGATGGTTTATAACGACATAGGATTTCTTGTGTAAGTCTGCGGTTATAAGGTTGCACGTTATATTTCTTAGTAAATCAAAACCGTTAAGTTCTGGACGATGAAACGAATGGTTGTGTCCGTGATAAACATTTTGATTTTTACACAGAGATATCTTGAAGTTTAGTCGGATGCTGTGTTGTTGCGTAGTACATAGCTGATGAAATATAATATTTATGCTATGCAAGTGAAATTACATGTTAAGTTACTGCTGATGATATGCTATGATGATATGCTCATAGGCACTTGTTTTACGGTGGTGATTCTCGTCTTGCCGACTTAACAAAAGGAGATATCGTACTTTCTCTAATATTAAAAGGTATATTTATGTAAGTATGTATATTTAGTATGACCAATAATTCAATAATGAGCAATTTTTCGTAACCTACATCATACATATAGAATACACCTACTTCTTATCTCTCTGCACCACTCTAAGGTAGACTGGTAGATAATGCCCAAGGCATTAAGTCCGCCTATATACTAGAAGAAAAAAATAAAAAAATAAATAAAAGGCTAACCTCATATTAATACGCTACTGGTACTACACGCTCTCTTTATGAAGACTCGCATATCAAGGCAAAAGCACTATGCAATGTTGCTTGGCATTGATTTTCAAAAGAACCCTACAAAAATATAGCTATAGTGATAGTTTTCTCCGCTCTGGTATCGACATTGATACTCTTATACATAATCTACGACGTGGTATAGTGATGTTGCTGTAAGCGAAATTCTTCTTATTTATGATCCGATTCAGCTTTTGACCTTGAAGTTGCCGCAAACATGCGTAGGCTTTGCAAACACGGTCTCTTATGAAATGAAAGAAAATTCATTAAGCAAATCATTTATAAAAACCACAAAATGTTGAATGCTGTATGATTCACGAAGTAAACAGCTAAACTATCACGTAACGTGTTTCCTACTAGGAAAATATCGCCGCCGTTTTCTTAAAGGTGAAATAAAAATCACCTTTGTTAAATAAAAATATAAGAGGATTACGCCATATAATATTGTGCTTGCATCGCGAAATAAAGTCTATAAAAGCCCGACCTTCTGTGAGATATCCTGAGCTTTCTAGAGCATATTCTTATGCGATATATCTCGGTTTATAACTAAACGAGAATTTTTATATTTCTGTAAATATTCTATTCATCGCATGCCGTTTCATTCGCTCAAGGCTATGAGTTTGAACTAGCTGTTAACGTGACTGGAGGCGTGTAATAAACTTAAGAAGGATTTTCTGCTTCAAGTATTGTTTGGTAAAGTAAAGAGCAATATTTCTGTACTATGAGACTTTTGCACTCAACAGAAACTGCTAGTTAAAGTTATGGTACCTACGGATTGCAAATAATATCAGGTATTACAAATAAAGTCAGTCTAAATGCTTTATTTTCAGCCCTTCGGTAAGGTCTAGAATGTCTATAGATAATTTATTTGCCTTTCACATAAGCCGAATATTTGTATTATCATAGATATTATGAAATTCAAAGTGCTGTTGGTTCAACCGGGAACAGTATTCACAATATTGTTAGAACAACAAGGTACCTAATGCTAAAAAGATGATCAGATGGATAAAAAGACCGACTGATTATTCAGCCCATCAATTTACTGTGCATTTATTTATTTATGGATTGTATAGAGATGTCAGATATTTTACATTTCATTCACAGTTCGTAAAACACATATTTGAACAAACATGTTGATGCAACTGAAGATTCTGCAAATTTATCAGTACTGCAGCTAAATAGCCTCTACGCTTACATAGGAAACATTTCGTCAGAAAATATAGTTTCTAGGAAACGATGTTCCTCAATAGTGAGTTGGGAAACCCGTACAAACATTTTAGCATTTTATACCAGTAATACTCGCATGATCTGTTTATATAAAGTTAGTTACTGGCTGACTGACAGACAAATCACGGCCGAAGCTACTGAGTGCGTTTTTCCATGCATGTTCCTTGCGAGGTGTAAGGAAGAATATACTAAGAGAGCATATCTGAAAATTCCCAACCTAAAGGGGGAAAAATAGTCGTGGCGTGTCTGAAGTCTTGTAATGTATAATTATACAGTTAATTCTTTAATAATACCTGTAATTGGCTATCTGGTACTTACTGAAACTGTAATTCAAATTGTAATAAGCTGTTGGACCGCCAAATAAATAAATAAATAAATACTATGGACATCGAACGAATATTGTTCTAAGTGAAGGTAACATACATACATACATAGACTCACGCCTGTTTCCCGGAGGGGTAGGCAGAGACTACGGAACGCCATTTGCAACGATCTGAGATATCTCTCTTGCTTCATTCACTCCCATCAGATTCCTCATGCATGCTCTTCTGTTCAGGGTACTTCTCACCTGTCCTGTTTTTAGGATGTCTCCAATCTGGTCAGAGAACGTCCGCCTAGGTCTTCCCCTTCGTCCTGTCCCTTCCACACTTGCCTTACCTATATATCTGCTTGGTCAGTCTTTCGTCATCCATCCTCTCCACGTGCCCAAACCATCTTAGCATACCTTTCTCGATGCTTGTCACTATATCTTCTTTTACCCCACAACACTCTCTTATCACACAATTCTTTATTCTGTCAGTCAGAGAAACACCACACATACTTCTCAGTGCTCTCATTTCTACAGCATTTATTCTACTTTCATGACTCTTCTGCCATACCCAACTATCACTACCATACATAAGAGTAGGTACTAACACCCTATGCACAGCCAAACGTGCCTTTTTGGACACGTTTTGGCTATACATAAACGCCTTCAGAGCTCCATTCACTCTATTACCTGCATTAACTCTTCTTTCAATGTCTTCTATATTCTTACCATCTCTTGTAAACAGCGTACCTAAATATAGAAACTCATGCACTTGCTCCACTCGCTGTCCATTGATCATAATATTACAAGCCGTAACGCATTCCTCCTTTTCAAAAACCATAACTTTCGTTTTACTTACATTCACTTTCATTCCTTTCCTCTCTAACGCACCATGCATGATTGTTACCATCTCCTGCAACTCCTCCGCTGAAGACGCAAGCATAAGATTTAAAACAAATCGCTCTTTCATGTTGTGTAAAGAAATATATTATACTTGTTTATATGAACATCGGGCAAAAGTGTTACTGGGTTTTTCCGAATACTCAGTAGCAGCCCGGAGTCTGGTGATGTGCCCGGTAACGGCAATAGGCTCGCCCTCTATAACGTGGGACTTAATATTCATGGCCAGCACCAAATGTAGTAAATGATCACCAATTAAATAGGTTATGTTAGGTTCTCTCGTGACCTTTAAATCAAAAATAGGAGCTTGCGAAGCAGGGCTCCGTCAACTAAGTTTATTAAAGTAGGTGGTGTAACCAAATCCAATTTATGTGTTGGTATTTCATACAACTAACGAAAAAACTTTTGTTATAATTTTTCATTAAAATTTTGGTTTAATTTTGGTGATTATTTACTACTTTTAGGTTAACAATGATTTATTTGGAGTCATTTTGCTTAAATAGGATAGTGGAATGTAAAAGCTTTGGTTATAATTTTACATTAAAATGCGGGTTTCATTTTGATGATCATTTACTATTTTTGTCTGTTATGTGTTACTATATCTGGTGGTAAGATTAACATAAGCCATTTAAAAGGCTTACTACTAACTTCAGTTGTACTTACGGGATGTATGAAATGTGCGGGAGTAAGTCTGAATGTAATATTATAGCTAAACTAGAGGACGCCAGCAGCTACGCCTGCAATTTTTTTGAAATTTACCCGTTTTGGACGATCCCGTGGGAATTTCGGGAAATCCTTTCTTAGTGCACCCCTACGGTCCTCAAGGAACATACATGCCAAATTTCAGCTTCCTGCGCCCAATAGTTTCGGCTGTAGCGTGTCTGTCAGTCAGTCAGTAACGCATGGATTTTATATATTAAGATTACAACCACACTCAGTTTAAAAAATCGTATTTATCCCACAAACATTTGTCCTGGATGAGACCCATATCCACAACTGATCGGCGTAGAAGGAGTGACTCGAACCTTTAGATCTGTCACAGTTCGAGTTTGATTGATGTAAAACCTAGAGCGGAACTATCGAGATGTTATGACGTCACTAAATTCATAGTAGGCATCCAAGTTCTATACACTATATCGTGAGAGTATTTTAGCAACAGATTAGGGTTAACTTCAATAACGTCTAATCCAAAGTTCACTGTTTGCGGCCATTATCAGGTTTTGGGAACTATCGATCCCGTCTATCAGTTTACGAGATTGGAAATTCGAACCACTTGGCTTTGCATTATCGAGTTTACGTTTATAATGAAGCAGCGATAGCCAAGCGGAGAGACCGACAGACTGCTACGCCGAGGTTCTCAGGTTCGAATCCTCGGCTCGCACCAATGACTTTTCGAAGTTAAGTGCGTATTAAATTGTTAATTATCGCTTGCTAAACGGTGAAGGAAAACATCGTGAGGAAACCTGCATGTCTGAGAGTTCTCCATAATGTTCTGCAAAGACATGTGAAGTCTGCCAACCCGCACTTGGCCAGCGTGGTGGACTATGGCCTTAGCCTTCTCATAGTGAGAAGTGGCCCGTGTCCAGCAGTGGGACAGTTTATATACAGGGCTGATTATGATGTTGATGATGATCTTGAAGTTTAGTCGGATGCTATGTTGTTGCGTAGTACATAGCTGATTAAATATTATATTTATGCTATGCAAGTGAAATTACATGTTAACTTACTGCTGATGTTATCATACCATTGCCCATAGGCACTCGTTTTACGGTGGTGATTCTAGCCTTGCCGACTTAACAAAAGGAGATATCGTACTTAATCTAATACTAGACGATGCCCGCGGTTACAACCGCGTTATTTAAGGCTACTGCTCCGCTCCCGTCGCTGATAGCGTGTTGCTATATAGCCTTCCTCGATAAATGGGCTAACTAAGACTGAAATAATTTTTCAAATCGGACCAGTAGTTCCTGAGATTAGCGCGTTCAACCAAACAAACAAACAAACTTTTCAGCTTTACATATTAGTATAAGATAAGATATAAGATTAGATTAAAAGGCTAACCTCATATTAATACGCTACTGGTACTATACGCTCTCTTTATGAAGACTCTATATCAAGGCAAAAGCACTAAGCAATGTTGCTCGGCATTGATTTTCAAACGAACCCTACAAAAATATAGCTATAGTGATACTTTTCTCCGCTCTGGTATCGACATTGATACCTTAAACATAATCTACGACGTGGTATAGTGATGTTGCTGAAAGCGAAATTCTTCTTATTTATGATCCGATTCAGCTTTTGACCTTGAAGTTGCCGCAAACATGCGTAGGCTTTGCAAACACGGTCTCTTATGAAATGAAAGAAAAATCTTTAAGCAAATCTGTATATATAAACTCCTATTAGGCGTAGGAAGCTGAAATTTGGCATGTATGTACCTTGGAGATCGTAGGGTGCACTAAGAAGGGATTTCCCGAAATTCCCACGGGATCGGGCAAATCGGGCAAAACGGGTAAATGTGCAGGCGTAGCTGCGGGCGTCCACTAGTCATTTATAAAAGCCACAAAATGTTATTCATGATTCACGAAGTAAACAGCTAAACTATCACGTAACGTGTTTCCTACTAGGAAAATATCGCCGCTGTTTTCTTAAAGGTGAAATAAAAATCACCTTTGTCTGTTAAATAAAAATATAAGAGGATTACGCCATATAATATTGTGCTTGCATCGCGAAATAAAGTCTATAAAAGCCCGACCTTCTGTGAGATATCCTGAGCTTTCTAGAGCATATTCTTATGCGATATATCTCGGTTTATAACTAAACGAGAATTTTTATATTTCTGTAAATATTCTATTCACCGCATGCCGTTTCATTCGCTCAAGGCTATGAGTTTGAACTAGCTGTTAACGTGACTGGAGGCGTGTAATAAACTTAAGAAGGATTTTCTGCTTCAAGTATTGTTTGGTAAAGTAAAGAGCAATATTTCTGTACTATGAGACTTTTGCACTCAACAGAAACTGCTAGTTAAAGTTATGGTACCTACGGATTGCAAATAATATCAGGTATTACAAATAAAGTCAGTCTAAATGCTTTATTTTCAGCCCTTCGGTAAGGTCTAGACTGTCTATAGATAATTTATTTGCCTTTCACATAAGCCGAATATTTGTATTATCATAGATATTATGAAATTCAAAGTGCTGTTGGTTCAACCGGGAACAGTATTCACAATATTGTTAGAACAACAAGGTACCTAATGCTAAAAAGATGATCAGATGGATAAAAAGACCGACTGATTATTCAGCCCATCAATTTACTGTGCATTTATTTATTTATGGATTGTATAGAGATGTCAGATATTTTACATTTCATTCACAGTTCGTAAAACACATATTTGAACAAACATGTTGATGCAACTGAAGATTCTGCAAATTTATCAGTACTGCAGCTAAATAGCCTCTACGCTTACATAGGAAACATTTCGTCAGAAAATATAGTTTCTAGGAAACGATGTTCCTCAATAGTGAGTTGGGAAACCCGTACAAACATTTTAGCATTTTTATACCAGTAATACTCGCATGATCTGTTTATATAAAGTTAGTTACTGGCTGACTGACAGACAAATCACGGCCGAAGCTACTGAGTGCGTTTTTCCATGCATGTTCCTTGCGAGGTGTAAGGAAGAATATACTAAGAGAGCATATCTGAAAATTCCCAACCTAAAGGGGGAAAAATAGTCGTGGCGTGTCTGAAGTCTTGTAATGTATAATTATACAGTTAATTCTTTAATAATACCTGTAATTGGCTATCTGGTACTTACTGAAACTGTAATTCAAATTGTAATAAGCTGTTGGACCGCCAAATAAATAAATAAATAAATACTATGGACATCGAACGAATATTGTTCTAAGTGAAGGTAACATACATACATACATAGACTCACGCCTGTTTCCCGGAGGGGTAGGCAGAGACTACGGAACGCCATTTGCAACGATCTGAGATATCTCTCTTGCTTCATTCACTCCCATCAGATTCCTCATGTATGCTCTTCTGTTCAGGGTACTTCTCACCTGTCCTGTTTTTAGGATGTCTCCAATCTGGTCAGAGAACGTCCGCCTAGGTCTTCCCCTTCGTCCTGTCCCTTCCACACTTGCCTTACCTATATATCTGCTTGGTCAGTCTTTCGTCATCCATCCTCTCCACGTGCCCAAACCATCTTAGCATACCTTTCTCGATGCTTGTCACTATATCTTCTTTTACCCCACAACACTCTCTTATCACACAATTCTTTATTCTGTCAGTCAGAGAAACACCACACATACTTCTCAGTGCTCTCATTTCTACAGCATTTATTCTACTTTCATGACTCTTCTGCCATACCCAACTATCACTACCATACATAAGAGTAGGTACTAACACCCCTCTATGCACAGCCAAACGTGCCTTTTTGGACACGTTTTGGCTATTCATAAACGCCTTCAGAGCTCCATTCACTCTATTACCTGCATTAACTCTTCTTTCAATGTCTTCTATATTCTTACCATCTCTTGTAAACAGCGTACCTAAATATAGAAACTCATGCACTTGCTCCACTCGCTGTCCATTGATCATAATATTACAAGCCGTAACGCATTCCTCCTTTTCAAAAACCAGAACTTTCGTTTTACTTACATTCACTTTCATTCCTTTCCTCTCTAACGCACCATGCATGATTGTTACCATCTCCTGCAACTCCTCCGCTGAAGACGCAAGCATAAGATTTAAAACAAATCGCTCTTTCATGTTGTGTAAAGAAATATATTATACTTGTTTATATGAACATCGGGCAAAAGTGTTACTGGGTTTTTCCGAATACTCAGTAGCAGCCCGGAGTCTGGTGATGTGCCCGGTAACGGCAATAGGCTCGCCCTCTATAACGTGGGACTTAATATTCATGGCCAGCACCAAATGTAGTAAATGATCACCAATTAAATAGGTTATGTTAGGTTCTCTCGTGACCTTTAAATCAAAAATAGGAGCTTGCGAAGCAGGGCTCCGTCAACTAAGTTTATTAAAGTAGGTGGTGTAACCAAATCCAATTTATGTGTTGGTATTTCATACAACTAACGAAAAAACTTTTGTTATAATTTTTCATTAAAATTTTGGTTTAATTTTGGTGATTATTTACTACTTTTAGGTTAACAATGATTTATTTGGAGTCATTTTGCTTAAATAGGATAGTGGAATGTAAAAGCTTTGGTTATAATTTTACATTAAAATGCGGGTTTCATTTTGGTGATCATTTACTATTTTTGTCTGTTATGTGTTACTATATCTGGTGGTAAGATTAACATAAGCCATTTAAAAGGCTTACTACTAACTTCAGTTGTACTTACGGGAAGTATGAAATGTGCGGGAGTAAGTCTGAATGTAATATTATAGCTAAACTAGAGGACGCCAGCAGCTACGCCTGCAATTTTTTTGAAATTTACCCGTTTTGGACGATCCCGTGGGAATTTCGGGAAATCCTTTCTTAGTGCACCCCTACGGTCCTCAAGGAACATACATGCCAAATTTCAGCTTCCTGCGCCCAATAGTTTCGGCTGTAGCGTGTCTGTCAGTCAGTCAGTAACGCATGGATTTTATATATTAAGATTACAACCACACTCAGTTTAAAAAATCGTATTTATCCCACAATCATTTGTCCTGGATGAGACCCATATCCACAACTGATCGGCGTAGAAGGAGTGACTCGAACCTTTAGATCTGTCACAGTTCGAGTTTGATTGATGTAAAACCTAGAGCGGAACTATCGAGATGTTATGACGTCACTAAATTCATAGTAGGCATCCAAGTTCTATACACTATATCGTGAGAGTATTTTAGCAACAGATTAGGGTTAACTTCAATAACGTCTAATCCAAAGTTCACTGTTTGCGGCCATTATCAGGTTTTGGGAACTATCGATCCCGTCTATCAGTTTACGAGATTGGAAATTCGAACCACTTGGCTTTGCATTATCGAGTTTACGTTTATAATGAAGCAGCGATAGCCAAGCGGAGAGACCGACAGACTGCTACGCCGAGGTTCTCAGGTTCGAATCCTCGGCTCGCACCAATGACTTTTCGAAGTTAAGTGCGTATTAAATTGTTAATTATCGCTTGCTAAACGGTGAAGGAAAACATCGTGAGGAAACCTGCATGTCTGAGAGTTCTCCATAATGTTCTGCAAAGACATGTGAAATCTGCCAACCCGCACTTGGCCAGCGTGGTGGACTATGGCCTTAGCCTTCTCATAGTGAGAAGTGGCCCGTGTCCAGCAGTGGGACAGTTTATATACAGGGCTGATTATGATGTTGATGATGATCTTGAAGTTTAGTCGGATGCTATGTTGTTGCGTAGTACATAGCTGATTAAATATTATATTTATGCTATGCAAGTGAAATTACATGTTAACTTACTGCTGATGTTATCATACCATTGCCCATAGGC
Source organism: Euclidia mi (assembly GCA_944739405.2). Lineage (NCBI taxonomy): Eukaryota > Metazoa > Arthropoda > Insecta > Lepidoptera > Erebidae > Euclidia > Euclidia mi. The sequence goes on from OX123185.2 coordinate 70,916,366, forward strand.
ACTCGTTTTACGGTGGTGATTCTAGCCTTGCCGACTTAACAAAAGGAGATATCGTACTTAATCTAATACTAGACGATGCCCGCGGTTACAACCGCGTTATTTAAGGCTACTGCTCCGCTCCCGTCGCTGATAGCGTGTTGCTATATAGCCTTCCTCGATAAATGGGCTAACTAAGACTGAAATAATTTTTCAAATCGGACCAGTAGTTCCTGAGATTAGCGCGTTCAACCAAACAAACAAACAAACTTTTCAGCTTTACATATTAGTATAAGATAAGATATAAGATTAGATTAAAAGGCTAACCTCATATTAATACGCTACTGGTACTATACGCTCTCTTTATGAAGACTCTATATCAAGGCAAAAGCACTAAGCAATGTTGCTCGGCATTGATTTTCAAACGAACCCTACAAAAATATAGGTATAGTGATACTTTTCTCCGCTCTGGTATCGACATTGATACCTTAAACATAATCTACGACGTGGTAAAGTGATGTTGCTGAAAGCGAAATTCTTCTTATTTATGATCCGATTCAGCTTTTGACCTTGAAGTTGCCGCAAACATGCGTAGGCTTTGCAAACACGGTCTCTTATGAAATGAAAGAAAAATCTTTAAGCAAATCTGTATATATAAACTCCTATTAGGCGTAGGAAGCTGAAATTTGGCATGTATGTACCTTGGAGATCGTAGGGTGCACTAAGAAGGGATTTCCCGAAATTCCCACGGGATCGGGCAAATCGGGCAAAACGGGTAAATGTGCAGGCGTAGCTGCGGGCGTCCACTAGTCATTTATAAAAGCCACAAAATGTTATTCATGATTCACGAAGTAAACAGCTAAACTATCACGTAACGTGTTTCCTACTAGGAAAATATCGCCGCTGTTTTCTTAAAGGTGAAATAAAAATCACCTTTGTCTGTTAAATAAAAATATAAGAGGATTACGCCATATAATATTGTGCTTGCATCGCGAAATAAAGTCTATAAAAGCCCGACCTTCTGTGAGATATCCTGAGCTTTCTAGAGCATATTCTTATGCGATATATCTCGGTTTATAACTAAACGAGAATTTTTATATTTCTGTAAATATTCTATTCATCGCATGCCGTTTCATTCGCTCAAGGCTATGAGTTTGAACTAGCTGTTAACGTGACTGGAGGCGTGTAATAAACTTAAGAAGGATTTTCTGCTTCAAGTATTGTTTGGTAAAGTAAAGAACAATATTTCTGTACTATGAGACTTTTGCACTCAACAGAAACTGCTAGTTAAAGTTATGGTACCTACGGATTGCAAATAATATCAGGTATTACAAATAAAGTCAGTCTAAATGCTTTATTTTCAGCCCTTCGGTAAGGTCTAGACTGTCTATAGATAATTTATTTGCCTTTCACATAAGCCGAATATTTGTATTATCATAGATATTATGAAATTCAAAGTGCTGTTGGTTCAACCGGGAACAGTATTCACAATATTGTTAGAACAACAAGGTACCTAATGCTAAAAAGATGATCAGATGGATAAAAAGACCGACTGATTATTCAGCCCATCAATTTACTGTGCATTTATTTATTTATGGATTGTATAGAGATGTCAGATATTTTACATTTCATTCACAGTTCGTAAAACACATATTTGAACAAACATGTTGATGCAACTGAAGATTCTGCAAATTTATCAGTACTGCAGCTAAATAGCCTCTACGCTTACATAGGAAACATTTCGTCAGAAAATATAGTTTCTAGGAAACGATGTTCCTCAATAGTGAGTTGGGAAACCCGTACAAACATTTTAGCATTTTATACCAGTAATACTCGCATGATCTGTTTATATAAAGTTAGTTACTGGCTGACTGACAGACAAAACACAGCATAAGCTACTAAGTACATTTTTCCATGCATGTTCCTTGCGAGGTGTAAGGAAGAATATACTAAGAGAGCATTTCAGAAAATTCCCACCCTAAAGGGGGATGGGGGGATGTATGAAATGTGCGGGAGTAAGTCTGAATGTAATATTATAGCTAAATTACAACCACACTCAGCTCAAAAAATCGTATTTATCCCACAAACATTTGTCCTGGATGAGACCCATATCCACAACTGATCGGCGTAGAAGGAGTGACTCGAACCTTTAGATCTGTCACAGTTCGAGTTTGATTGATGTAAAACCTAGAGCGGAACTATCGAGATGTTATGACGTCACTAAATTCATAGTAGGCATCCAAGTTCTATACACTATATCGTGAGAGTATTTTAGCAACAGATTAGGGTTAACTTCAATAACGTCTAATCCAAAGTTCACTGTTTGCGGCCATTATCAGGTTTTGGGAACTATCGATCCCGTCTATCAGTTTACGAGATTGGAAATTCGAACCACTTGGCTTTGCATTATCGAGTTTACGTTTATAATGAAGCAGCGATAGCCAAGCGGAGAGACCGACAGACTGCTACGCCGAGGTTCTCAGGTTCGAATCCTCGGCTCGCACCAATGACTTTTCGAAGTTAAGTGCGTATTAAATTGTTAATTATCGCTTGCTAAACGGTGAAGGAAAACATCGTGAGGAAACCTGCATGTCTGAGAGTTCTCCATAATGTTCTCGAAAGACATGTGAAGTCTGCCAACTCACACTTGGCCAGCGTGGTGGACTATGGCCTTACCCTTCTCATAGTGAGAAGAGGCCCGTGTCCAACAGTGGGACAGTTTATATACAGGGCTGATGACGATGTTGATGATGATCTTGAAGTTTAGTCGGATGCTGTGTTGTTGCGTAGTACATAGCTGATTAAATATTATATTTATGCTATGCAAGTGAAATTACATGTTAACTTACTGCTGATGATATGCTATGATGATATGCTCATAGGCACTTGTTTTACGGTGGTGATTCTTGCCTTGCCAACTTAACAAAAGGAGATATCGTACTTTCTCTAATATTAAAAGATATATTTATGTAAGTATGTATAATATTTAGTATGACCAATAATTCAATAATTAGCAATTTTTCGTAACCTACATCATATAATACACCTACTTCTTATCTCTCTGCACCACTCTAAGGTAGACTGGTAGATAATGCCCAAGGCATTAAGTCCGCCTATATACTAGAAGAATAAAAATAAATAAAAGGCTAACCTCATATTAATACGCTACTGGTATTACACGCTCTCTTTATGAAGACTCTATAGCAAGGCAAAAGCAATATACAATGTTGCTTGGCATTGATTTTCAAAACAACCCTACAAAAATATAGCTATAGTGATACTTTTCTCCGCTCTGGTATCGACATTGATACCTTAAACATAATCTACGACGTGGTATAGTGATGTTGCTGAAAGCGAAATTCTTCTTATTTATGATCCGATTCAGCTTTTGACCTTGAAATTGCCGCAAACATGCGTAGGCTTTGCAAACCTCTCTTATGAAATAAAAGCAAAATCTTTTAGCAAATCATTTATAAAAACCACAAAATGTTATTCATGATTCACGAAGTAAACAGCTAAACTATCACGTAACGTGTTTCCTACTAGGAAAATATCGCCGCCGTTTTCTCAAAGGTGAAATAAAAATCACCTTTGTCTGTTAAATAAAAATATAAGAGGATTACGCCATATAATATTGTGCTTGCATCGCGAAATAAAGTCTATAAAAGCCCGACCTTCTGTGAGATATCCAGAGTTTTCTAGAGCATATTCTTATGCGATATATCTCGGTTTATAACTAAACGAGAATTTTTATATTTCTGTAAATATTCTATTCATAGTATGCCGTTTCATTTGCTCAAGGCTATGAGTTTGAACTAGCTGTTAACGTGACTGTATTGAGGCTGTAATAAACTTAAAAAGGATTTTCTGCTTCAAGTATAGTTTGGCAAAGAGCAATATTTCTGTATTATGAGACTTTTGCACTCAACAGAAACTACTAGTTAATAATGGTACCTACGGATTGCAACTGTTTTGCAAATATTACAAGTCATTTCAAATTAAGTAATTTACAAGTATTTTTAGCACATCGGAGCGCACACCGCAATCAGGCCTAGCCTGTCAATAGATAATGCATTTTCCTTTTAAATAGTCCCTATGTTTTTTTATGATGAGATATGATGACAGTCAACGTAATACTATTGGTTCTAACAAAATTTTTTGATCGCGTGCTAGCAAGTGAACCTCAGACTTCACATCAGCACAGCCTAAGCTACTAAGTGCATTTTTCCATGCATGTTCCTTGCGAGGTGTAAATAAGAATATACTAAGAAAGCATTTCTGAAAATTCCCACCCTAAAGGGGGAAAATAGTCGTGGCGTGAGCAAAGTTTAGTAATATTATACAGTAATTCTTTAATAATACTACGGACATCGAACGGATATTGTTTTAAGTGAAGGTAACATGTATGGATTTAAAACAAATCGCTCTTTCATTTTGTGTAAACAAATATATAACATAACATAACTTCACGCCATTTGTCCCCGAAGGGGTAGAGAGAGGTGTATTACACACCCACACTTCGCCAGTTATGTTTCGGTTATAGGGGGCGAGACTATTGCCATCTACCAGGCACATTGCTAAGCGAGCGATAATTAACATTTTTAATACAAATAAATATATTATACTTGTTTATAAGAACATACCTACTTGTACTTAGTATAAAAGCGCGAAAGCTACTTGAATTGTGAGAATGACAGGCTAGTAAGTATTAAATTTAAAGGTAGGAGATGTCAGCTAAGAAGGAAGGGTTTTATAAACTCGGTTTTTTTTTTAGATCTTAAACATTAGCTTAGAGAGAATAGCTCTCTGCCTACTCTTTCAAATAGATGAAGTAAAATGCGGACGAAACCTCGGGTTAGGCTAGTATAACATTGTATCTTTACATTCACTATAAAATATATCTTTCCAAAAACTCGTAACCTATTTAATAACAAATCTCCCCAAGTTACAACAAGGATATCGATGTTCCAAGCTTGCTCAAGGGTTCTCTGTTTTTAAATGATCGAATTATGGGACTAAAGCTTTAATATAATTATCAACTAATGTATAAACTGAATAATATTGTATAATGTTACGTATTTCTGCATTTTAATATATTCATTTCATATTCATTAAAAAGGTTATTATTTGTAGGACGTTATAGAAATCGCGGCAATGGAATTTTTCCACTTTCCACAAAGTTCCTGAGTATAAGCTGTTCAAAAAACGGAAACAATCGCACATAAAGAGGTTTTCACGATTCTAAAGAATAACTTTTATGAACGACTGTCAAAGTTTTATAACAGCGGAGACCGACGGGTTAACGTAACGCAAGCGATAATTAACAATTTAATACGCAGATAACATCGAAAATTCAGTGGTGCGCGCCGTGAATTCGAACCTAATACCTTCTGCATAGTAGTCTGTTGGTATCTCTACTAGACTATCGCTGCCTTTATCACTGGTTCCAAGTACAAAAACTAATTCAAACTAATATATTTTGGTATAGGTATATTTAAAATTGAATATCTTTAGAAATACTCGTCGATATCAATAGAATTGAAATTCGATACAATGCTGCGGACGTTTGTATTGTAGGTAAAATGAAACCTGTCAGATTGATCCAGGTAACTTCCGTATTCATTTCATAGAGCTCACAAACTCGCCGAGTCTATAGCTGCTACAATATAACTGTTTTTCTATAGAACTATTCCAATTAACTATTAAGGATATGAAATGTACCTGGCCGGTTTTATTTCTTTTTCGAACAGCAATTCTTTTTTGTTGATGTCCGTTTCTTAGTTTATGTTGTTATTTCTTAATTAGATTGTTTGAGGAGCTTTCTTATGTCCTTATAGAATGGTCAACTGTGAAAGTAAGCGATTATATACATATAGGTCAGCTTCCTTATTAAATTAATAAGCTTTGTTTATTTTTGTATAGCAAAGAGAGCAAATCAATTTTAAATAATCATTCAGCAGCATTTTGAAAATCAGTAGACGTTTATGTGATTTGAATTCGGAACAACATGATTTTATGGGGTCTGCCACTAAGCCCTTTCAGGTAAAATGATGATGGATGAATAAACAATATCTCAGTATCACTCTGACTGTTCTATCAGAGTTAAGCTTTGTGACCTCGCAATCGGCAATAAAGCTAAGTGCAAGCCTACGCCACAGGCTAAACGAAGCAGTGAAAATATTCAATATTTTAAAATATAGAAAGGCCTTTTATACCAAACTGACGTAAAAGAATTTTCTGTAAAAGCCCGCGGAATTTTGATATGGTTGCTGGAATTTGATTTATTTTTTAACCGCACTATATAAGCGATAGCCTAGTGGAGATACCAACGGACTGCCATGCAGAGGGTATCGGGTTCGAATCCACGGCGCGCACCACTGACTTTTCGAAGTTAAGTGCGTATTGAATTATTAATTATCGCTTGTCCCGTGCCTCGGAGAGCACGTTAAGCCGTCGGTCCCGGCTGTCATGAAGATCTTTGGCAGTCGTTATAGGGCGTCAGTACCTCTAAAGTAAACTGACACTAGTCTAAACCATGGAATATCGCTATCCCTTCGGGTTGCGGAGGTCAGACAGGCAGTCGCTCCGTGGAAAAGCTGATATTCAGCCAAATCCGGTTAGACTAGAAAGCGGACCCCAGGTTGAGACTGGGAAAACGCTAGGAGGATGATGACTATATGAGCTTTCGATGTAGTAAGGGTGCTTGTACACGGTGCATGTAGCACACGCGTGAGTAATATGCGCAAGCTACTTGTTCAAGTTACTCGCTTGTACTTGTATGTACATGGTGCAAATAACTGGAGCAAGTAAAGACACGGGCTACTTGCGCAAGCTGTATGTACAAGTTATTTGTTCGTGGTCAAGAGCTACATGTGCATGCTATTCGCGCGGTAGCTTTATGACTTGAATCGCGTCAAAATGTCTCGACGATCGAAAATTCTTTTAAAATCATATGTTAAAAATGTAATTTTAACAAGTAACATGCGCGAGTGACCCGCGCGCGCCGCAGAGCACGCGAATTAGTTGCGCGGGTGGCTCGCTTTGGTACATGCTCGAGTCGCTGGACCCGCACATTTTATTATACGATATATTTACCGTGCATATAACCCGCGCACGTGCCTCAACATGCTCAAGCTACATGCACCGTGTACAAGCACCCTTATACTTTAACCGTGGTCCAGTGATAGCGTATGCGACTGCTGATCGGAGGTCCCGGGTTCGATTCCCGGGTCGGGTAAAAGTGTTACTGGGTTTTTCCGAATACTCAGTAGCAGCCCGGAGTCTGGTGATGTGCCCGGTAACGGCAATAGGCTCGCCCCCTATTACGTGGGACCTAAAAATTCATGGCGAAATGTGGGTGTAATATTTACACCTCTGCCTACCCCTTCAGGGATACAGGCGTGAGACTATAAAAAAAATACATCCTTTAACGACTTTAGGCTTTTAACTTTCTCAACTTAATGGAAAATATTACTAGATCATTTCCACTTTTTCAGAACTGATGCATCGATGCATCTGTGTATATAAATAAAATTAAAATGTCTGTCGACATCATCAGCCTTTAACAGTCCACTGCTGGACTAGGCCTCTCCTTTGAAAGGAGGAATTGGCCTACTATACCACGCTGGCCAAACGGGTTGGTATAGGGTTTGTATCAAGTTTTCCTTCTCTAAATCTAATAATAAATATCTCAAATGTCTGTCTATGATTTCAAAATAACTATATTTTCCAGTGCATATAGTTAGTTGCAAGATACCAAGTCATAGATAATCTTTCTTAAAATGTTCGTCTGTCTGTCTTGCTGATGGGTAGTTTCTGGACTGGGCGAACCGATTTTAATTGGTCTTTCCATTTTACAGATCAATGGGTAAAACACTGAAAGATGAGACTTTGTGGAAAAACAGAGCTAAATAATTATACTGTAAATTGGCCGTGTCGTGATACCGAAAATAACGCTGGTAGCAGCTAGTGTATTTCCGCAATAAAAATAAGGTACTAAGTTCTCTTTCCGGACCATTATACTGTAACAACATCTAACTGAAGAGTACATCCCTTCACTTATACAGTATATTTAAAGTGGAAAACCAGTCAAACGCAATCACAGGTGTGCCCATAAACAGCCCATAGCATATGGCTTTCAAATGGAATATTGCGGCGCGTCCATAGTAATAAAGTTTTGCACTTTATTTCATTGCTTCGGGAATAAAATAAACGGGATACACTCGCATTTCGCTCGACGCGTTTATAGATTCGATTTCTACGCAGGAAATACATTCCCATAACGTTATGATTATTGTGCTGAGATTTTTGCTGTAACGGGTCGTGCCATTGGAAATCTAATATTTGTTTACTTTAGACGCTTCTTACATCACCTTCTATTAACGGCTTATAAAGATTTGTGTAGCCTCTTTCTGTCCAAATGTAATATTCAATCTAAATTACACATTACCCGTGACTCCACTCACGTAAATTATATATCCAAACTTGCTTCAGGAATCACCCAATATATTCATGAAACTGTACAAAATACATTCAGTAATTTTTGAGTTTATTGCGTTCATATAGACAGAAAGAAACGAGGAATTTGTGTTATAATATATACAGATAGGTGAAATATGACATATGACATTGTCCGTGTGGTGACGGATTAAGAATACGAATTGTCACCACCCCATATCATCCCATGGCTGGGTGCCGTAAGAACCGACAGAGGGAGCATAGTATGCAGAGAACAGCACTGCAAGAGAAGGAAAACTTGATACAAACCCTATACCAACCCGCTTGGCCAGCGTGGTATAGTAGGCCAATTCCTCCTTTCAAAGGAGAGGCCTAGTCCAGCAGTGGACTATCAAAGGCTGATGATGATGATGAGAAATATGACAAAATATGATTCTCAAGAGAGTAAAGAAGGTACTCACACTTAGGATTATCTGAACTAAATTTCACTGTTATTAAACCACCAACGTTTCTTTTCTTAGGGTCGTCACGTGACGTTATATTCCATACATTGTCTTAAGAAACAGCATTTTAGCACATAATACACTGGTTTTAAGATCGCACTTGTATATTCTTGTGATGGACCATTTCAAGGAACAACCAGAAACAAGGAAGATTACGATGAGCACTATATAAAAACACAAATGATAAAGTGACAACAAGAAATAAAAATGTTTATACTGCAACGACTGTTTCTTTTCTTTTCGCTGTTTATGTTGCACATTTTCGAGCAACACAAAACACTAAAATATGCATAGCAGTATTGTTATTCCTATTCTAATTGTATACTCTTAGAGCTGAAATTATTTACAGGTGTTTGTGTGTGTTTTTACGATAAGTTAGTAAGACAGTAGAGGTTAGTTCGTTGACCCATTTTATGATTCTTATGTTATCCACGGTAATTGCATACTATCAGCAGATTAGTATTGTCTTTGGCTGGTAAGCCATTTAGTTACCCTTTGCCAATATGCGTTTGCCTGACATCTTAATATACAGTATTTTTTATTTGCACCTTCCCCGTAGTATAGGTACGGATTTTGATTACAGCAAAGCAGTTCATAAATGATCTAAGGAACCGGATTTTATAAACGTCTATGTCGTCATTATTCAAGCTTCGGTTGGCATACAATTTTCAAATGAGATATTTGCTGGCTAAATCAACTTGGTGTTTATTTTTTGCGGTCATAGCCGCCCTTCGGCAACCTTCCCTCGTAATAAGTGGTATTTGACTTCTCTAAGCGATTTCAAAGGGGGATAATTTAATTACTTTTTCCTTAAGGCTTGTAGAGTCATCGTGACGGGCGAAATTAAAAGATTTTACTCAATATTGTAAATGAGAAAGTTTGGATGGATGGACGGGTTTTACTCAAACCACCGCATTGATCAAATGGACATTTTTGAAATTTAATGTTGGAACCTACTTCACTTCATCTTATTAGGGTGCCTTGTTATTTATTTTTAATATTTTTAACGCTTCTATCCAATTATTCCTTTTTATGAAATATTCTTTTTCTTTCCTTCCTCGTTTCTCTATTTTTATCTCTTTGATTTTATATATAGAGTGACGGCAATTGAAGAGGCTGGCACGCAGAGGAACTATGACTTTCAAATTTATGTGCATATTAAATTGTTAATATCACATGCCACACGCCTCTGAAGTCACACTGAGTTGTTGGTCCCGTTACGCAGAACAACTGACACTCGTGTAAACTAAAGTTATAGCTTCCTTCATGTACCCATGTTTCTTGAGGATCGTAGGGATGCACAAGAAGGGATTGCCCTAAATTATTACGGGATCGAACAGAAACAGTTAAACTATAAAAGTATGTGCGTGCGTAGCTGCAGGCTTCATCTAGTACTTACTACTTATAAAATATTGATTTTGCTCGGGGTGACATTAAAATACAAATAGACCGAACCAATAGAAAGAACTAAATATAAGCACCAAACGTTAGCAGGAAGATTCGTGCCAAAAGATAGTATTTCACGTTCAATGTGGTGTGAACAAGTTCGTAGTGAGTAACAGATGTTCCGGTCCGAAGATATGTTTATGCTTCATGGAGTGTACGCGCCGAATTTTGACGTCGTTGGTGTATGTGTGTCCTTTCGAGTGCCTTCGGAAATGTATTAAGGATATTAGATACTCGTGTAGTATACAAACTAATAAATAATGGAAGAAGCGCTTTTGATACTCCAATTAAGCTACATTATATATTTAGACATACGCAATAACCGCATTCACCAAAGCAGAAAAGCTGTATATTCGACTATAATTAATATATCTATTTCCAATCATATTCTCTACAATTATCTAGTTAACACCCAATTTAATCATTTCGAGGCAGTAAATAAATGGTCACCCAGCTTATCTTGACCGACACATCAATGCTTGCCCTCGTACGTAAAGTAATCACCGCCGTCTCTATGAGCTTAGGGGCACACCCAGTGCTACGTAAGTATAAATACTTACATGAAGTCTACATGTTTACGCCGTCGATCAAAGAAGGAGATTTATTGAGGGAGTGCGAATGTAAGCACCGTTGAAGGATACAAATTGGTCTTCATAAAATGTGTAAGTATTTGTTGATAACTGAAATATTGATCGGTATGATGGAATAGAATTTTGTTTCAGTAATTTCCTGAAAAAACTACGAATTTGCCATTGTAGAGCAGGCGATGGGGAGTAGGGCTACGTGTCGTTATCAAAGGTTAGCTTCTCTGGCATGTAAAGATAATGCAAATAAAACTATACAAACATTAAAATAACAGAACAGGCAAGGCAATTAGTGGATCACATCAATTTTCAAACTGTGTTTTAGAAGCCAAAAATGCATAGGTACTAGATGCTACAGCAGTCAACCTCTATCACGAAAATGTATCATAAAATACGACACAACCTTCTCTAACTTTCTAGACATAGAGAACTGATTTCATGTACATGTAAATAATATTTATCGAGTCTATTGAATCGCACCACAGGGTCGGAGTTCTAAGCCGACGTGTCATCTACGGGACGCAGCCCTAGCCAACGTTCACGTACGAGCTTTTCCCTTTTATATTTGCCGATGAATGCCAATACAGAACAAACAATGGCAGGCTTTCACCAACAGTATTCAATTATACCTGTGACCCCGTACGTCCTCAATGTCACATACATATTGAATTTTTACTGCTGAACAAACAAATAGTGATTAAAGCGACCATTTTTGCGTTATGGGTTTGCGTTTGTGCCCTAACTTGGTATTGTTCGGGGTAATTGATGACTCTATTCGTTATTATAGGCTTTATGACGAAAGTGTTAATAAGTGGAGGTCGTGACATCGAATGTGGCTGGCCTAATAATTGTTTCGTTTCAAAGTTTAAAGGTATATAGTTGAAACGCCAATTAGCAATTGCTATTATCGTATAATGGACCCACATCATCATCATCAGTCTTATATATAAACTGTCCCACTGCTGGGCACGGGCCTCTTCTCACTATGAGAAGGGTGAGGCCATAATCCACCACGCTGGCGAAGTGTGGGCTGGTAGACTTCACATGTCTTTCGAGAACATAATGGAGAACTCCCAGACATGCAGGTTTCCTCTCGATGTGAATGACCCACAGATAAGAGAAAATTGTAGAGGTGGAAGTGGTTAGGAACCAATTGCTGGATCATTTTATTTGGCAAAATGTGCATTTTCAGAGTCGGTTGTTATCACTTATGCCCTTCAACGAACCCATACAATAGGCCAAAAGTTAACTCAACGATTACAACTTGTTAAATGTTGAATACAGTTTATATTTTAAACTCGAGAAAAATAACAATACCTGTAGCCTTACAAATGCCCTGCTGTTTACAAACTACCTAAAAAAACAGAAAAGCAAAAACAATGCTCAAAAAACCCTTTGTTTCAACGAAAGAGCTCGTTAATAGAATCCTTCAATTGTAAAAATAATAACCTGTGCAGACTTGTTTTTTATTTAACTAGTGGATTGCCCGCGGCGTCGCCCATGAAAACAGAACCTACATAATTTAGGAGAATAACGTTTGAGTTGTTATTCAGGTATTTTCTGGACGTTGTATGGTTTATTTTTCTTATTTGTGCACATTATACGTTGACTAAGATAGAATAGTCCTATCGTCACTACTGAATATCTTTACTCCACCTAGCCATCCGGCTAGGTAAAGTGACGATATACCCAGAGTAGCTTGCAGTAGCTGGACATTGAGAGCCGAAAATCAGGCACAGTGACGTGCCAATGGAGAGGCCTGTATCCATCAGTAGACAATGGCAGGCTGAAGATGATGATGATGAAGAAAGAATAAAATTAATTATTCGCTATTTAAAAACTAGCTTCACTTGCATCTACGAACGCGAACGTCCTCTTCGATCACAGCTCATTATTTTCCATCTAGGTTAAATTAAACTTTTGGTTCACTTTTGTACTTTCTTTAAAGGAGGATATTAAACATTGAAGAGTCTTTTCAATGTCTGTAAGCAGAATTTAAAGTAGCTAGACTGGCTGCAGCTTGGGCTGTGCATTATTGACCGTTTTGTTTGACCTGTCATAAAATATAACATTATGGTTTGAAATAAATAAAGCTGTCTGTATCTTCCGTACCGGTTAGAATTTTTAAGTTCTAATTGTTCGGTTTTTATCCAATTTGTTCTAGTATACGGAATATCTGGAAATATAAAGAAGTCTATTTACTGTTTTTGAGTATTATTATAAATAGATATTAAGGAAACATACCATTGCTCGGTGTTCAGAATCCTTTTTAGACATTACCTATTACTATATCTTTGAAAGCTTTGATTTAAATGCCTTTTGGAGGATAGATATTACTAAAACACTATACAAAATGTTGTTAGAACAATGGAATCGCGAAATATTTGAGCGCCGAAACAAAAATTATATAATTCATAAATATAACATTTCTATAACAAGTTCCAGATGTCTCGCCTAATAAACAAAATTATCGTACTAAATTAAAAGTTCGAAGGTTTTTTATTAATTCCATTCAGAAATATAGTAAAAGGTACTATTTAATTTATATATAAAACGCATAGGGTCCGGGTCCGAAACCACGGCGTGCACCAATGACTTTTCGGAGTTATGTGCGTATTAAATTGTTAATTATCAAGCGATAATTAACAATTTAATACGCACAGGTAGTAAGCACTAAACGGTGAAGGAAAACATCGTGAGGAAACCTGCATGTCTGAGAGTTCTCCATAATGTCCTCGAAAGACATGTGAAGTCTGCCAACCCGCACTAGGCCAGCGTGGTGGACTATGGCCTTACCCTTCTCATAGTGAGAAGAGCCCGTGCCCAGCAGTGGAACAGTATAAAGGGCTGATGATAATGATTTTATTTAATGTTTTTATTAAAGTGGAAAACAAGTGAAAAACGAAATCACAGGTATTGCTGTGCCCATAAACAGCCCATAGTATATGGCTTTCCAATGGAATACTGCAGCGCGTCCATAGTAATAAAGTTTTGCACTTTATTTCATTGCTTCGGGAATAAAATGGGGATACATTCGCATTTAGCTCGGCGCGTTTATAGATTCGATTTCTACGCAGGAAATACATTCACATAGTGTGTTGATATATGACGAGATTTTTGCTGTAACGGGTCGTGCCATTAGAAATCTAATATGATTTTTTTCACGAGCAGTGTGAGTTACACCACCTTCTATTAAAGTCTTATAAAGATTTGTTTAGCCTCTTTCTGTCCAATTTTAATATTAAATTTAAATTACACATTACCAGTGACTCAACTCACGTAAATGATAGGTATATCCAAATCTGCTTCAGGAATCACCGAATATATTCATGAAACTGTACAAAATACATTCAGTAATTTTTAAGTTTATTGCGTTCATATAGACAGAAAGAAACGAAGAATTTGTGTTATAATATGTATAGATAGATGAAATATGACAAAATATGATTCTCAAGAGAGTAAAGAAGGTACTCACACTTAGGATTATCTGAACTAAATTTCACTGTTATTAAACCACCAACGTTTCTTTTCTTAGGGTCGTCACGTGATGTTATAGTCCATACATTGTCTTAAGAAACAGCATTTTAGCACATAATACACTGGTTTTAAGATCCCACTTGTATATTCTTGTGATGGACTATTTCAAGGAACAATCAGAAACAAGGAAGATTACGGTGAGCACAATATTAAAACACAAATGATAAAGTGAAAACAAGAAATAAAAATGTTTATGCTGCAACGACTGTTTCTTTTCTTTTCGCTGTTTATGTTGCACATTTTCAAGCAACACAAAACACTAAAATATGCATAGCAGTATTGTTATTCCTATTCTAATTGTATACTCTTAGAGCTGTAATGGTTTACAGGTATGTGTTTGTGTGTGTGTTTTTACGATAAGTTAGTAAGACAGTAGAGGTTAGTTCGTTGACCCATTTTATGATTCTTATGTCATCTACGGTAATTGCATACTATCAGAAGATTAGTATTGTCTTTGGCTGGTAAGCCATTTAGTTACCCTTTGCCAATATGCGTTTGCCTGACATCTTAATATACAGTATTTTTTATATGCACCTTCCCCGTAGTATAGGTACGGATTTTGATCAAATGAACATTTTTGAAATTTAGTGTTGGAACCTACTTCACTTCATCTTATTAGGGTGCCTTGTTATTTATTTTTAATATTTTTAACGCTTCTAACCAATTATTACTTTTTATGAAATATTCTTTTTCTTTCCTTCCTCGTTTCTCTATTTTTATCTCTTTGGTTTTATATATAGAGTGACGGCAATTGAAGAGGCTGGCACGCAGAGGAACTATGACTTTCAAATTTATGTGCATATTAAATTGTTAATATCACATGCCACATGCCTCTGAAGTCACACTGAGCTTTTGGTCCCGTTACGCAGAACAACTGACAATCGTGTAAACTAAAGTTATAGCTTCCTTCTTGTACCCATTTTTCTTGAGGATCGTAGGAATGCACAAGAAGGGATTGCCCTAAATTCTTACGGGATTGAACAGAAACAGTTTAACTATTAAAAGTATGTGCGTGCGTAGCTGGCGGCTTCATCTAGTATTTACTACTTATAAAAGATTGTTTAATTTAATTGGCCGATTCCTCCTTTCAAAGGAGAGGCAGTCCAGTCCAGCAGGGGACTATTAAAGGCTGATGATGATGAAAAGATTGTTCTTGCTGCGGGTGACATTAAAATACAAATAGACCGAACCAATAGGTAGAACTAAGTATAAGCACCAAACGTTAGCAGGAAGATTCGTGCCAAAAGGTAGTATTTCACGTTCAATGATGTGTGAACGAGTTCGTAGTGAGTAACAGATGTTCCGGTCCAAAGATATGTTTATGCTTCATGGAGTGTACGCGCCGAATTTTAACGTCGTTGGTGTATGTGTGTCCTTTCGAGTGCCTTCGAAAATGTATTAAGGATATTAGATACTCGTATAGTATATAAACTGCTCAATAATGGAAGAAGCACTTTTAATACTCCAATGAAGCTAGATTATATATTTTAGATAAGCAGAAAAGCTTATTCGACTATAAATAATATATCTATTTCCAATCATATAAAACTCTATAATTGTCTCGTTAACATACAATTTAATCATTTCGAGGCAGTAAATAAATGGTCACCCAGCTTATCTTGACCGACACATCAATGCTTGCCCGCGTACGTAAAATAATCACCGCCATCTCTATAAGCTTAGGGCACACCCAGTGCTACGTAAGTATAAATACTTACATGAAGTCTACATGTTTACGCCGTCGATCAAAGAAGGAGATTTATTGAGGGAGTGCGAATGTAAGCACCGTTGAAGGATACAAATTGGTCTTCATAAAATGTATAAGTATTTGTTGATAACTGAAATATTGATCGGTATGACGGAATAGAATTTTATTTCAGTAATTTCCTGTAAAAACTACGAATTTGCTATTGTAGAGCAGGCGATGGGGAATAGGACTAAGTGTCGTTATCAAAGGTTAGCTTCTCTGGTATGTAAACATAGTGCAAATAAAACTATGTTGATTTACAAACATTAAAACAACAGAACAGGCAACGCAATTAGTGAATCATATCAATTTTCAAACTGTGTTTTAGAAACCAAAAATGCATAGGTACTAGATGCTGCAGCAGTCAACCTCTATCAGGAAAATGTATCTTAAAATACGACACAACCTCTGACTTTCTAGACATAGAGAACTGATTCTATGAACATAAATACTATGTATCGAGTCTATTGAATCGCACCACAGGGTCGGGGTTATAAGCCGACGTTTCATCTACGGGACGCAGCCCTAACCAACGTTCACGTACGAGCTTTTCCCTTTTATATTTGCCGATGAATGCCAATACAGAACAAACAATGGCAGGCTTTCACCAACAGTATTCAATTATACCTGTGACCCCGTACGTCCTCAATGTCACATACATATTGAATTTTTACTGCTGAACAAACAAATAGTGATTAAAGCGACCATTTTTGCGTTATGGGTTTGCGTTTGTGCCTTAACTTGGTAGGTATTGTTCGGGGTAATTGATGACTCTATTCGTTATTATAGGCTTTATGGCGAAGGTGTTATTAGGTGGAGGTCGTGACATCGAATGTGGCTGGCCTAATAATTGTTTCGTTTCCAAGTTTAAAGGTATATAGTTGAAACGTCAATAAGCAATTGCTATTATCGTATAATGGACCCACGTCATCATCATCATCAGTCTTATATATAAACTGTCCCACTGCTGGGCACGGGCCTCTTCTCACTATGAGAAGGGTAAGGCCATAGTCCACCACGCTGGCGAAGTGTGGGTTGGCAGACTTCACATGTCTTTCGAGAACATTATGGAGAACTCTCAGACATGCAGGTTTCTTCACGATGTGAATGACCCACAGATAAAAGAAAATTGTAGAGTGGAAGTGGTTAGAAACCAATTGCTGGATCATTTTATTTGGCAAAATATTCATTTTCAGGGTGAGTTGATGCCATTCAACGAACCCATACAATAGGCCAAAAGTTAACTCAACGATTACAACTTGTTGAATGTTGGATACAGTTTATCTTTTAAACTCGAGAAAAAATAACAATACCTGTAGCCTCACAAATGCCCTGCTGTTTACAAACTACCTAAAAAAACAGAAAAACAAAAACAATGCTCAAAAAACCCCTTTGTTTCAACGAAAGAGCTCGTTAATAGAATCCTCCAATTGTAAAAATAATAACCTGTGCAGACTTGTATTTTAAATAGTGGATTGCCAGCAGCGTCACTCATGAAAACAGAACCTACATCATTTAGGAGAATAAGGTTTGAGTTCTTATTCAGGTTTTGTTAAGTTATTCGCAAGATTTTGTATGGTTATTTTTCTTATTTGTATATATTATACGCTCTCTAAGAAAGAATACCCCTATGATAGGGGGCTATCTAGGCTGATATCGTCACTATTGAATATCTTTACTCCACCTAGCCATCCAGCTAGTTAGAGTGACGATACAGAGAGTGGTTTGCAGTGGCCCTATAGTAAGAGACGGAAATCGGGCTCAGTGGCGTGTCATTGGAGAGGCCTATATCCAGCAGTAGACAGGTAGTAGAGCCTTGCTGATTTCAGCATGAATGGACTCTACTCGACCAGGGAAATACTACGCTCTCACAGAAAATCGACGTAAAGTAACAGTACTTAAACATTTGCGTTTCGTTCGGTGAGTGAGAGTGCCAGAGGCCCTATCCCCTACTCCTTCTCCCTCATCCCACTCCTCATCCTATCCGTTTTCCTATACCCAAGGGGCGGCAACGCACTTGTGACTCCTGTGGTGTTGCTTGTGTCCATGGGCGGCGGTAATTACTTACCAACAGGCGATCCGTCTGCTCGTTTGCCGCCTATTACTGTACAAAAAAGACAATGACAGACTGATGATGATGATGATGATGAAAGAATAAAATTAATTAATCGCTATTTAAAAACTAGCTTCAATTGCATCGATCAACGCGAACGTCCTCTTCGATCACAGCTCATTATTTTCCATCTAGGTAAAACTAAACTTTTGGTTCACTTTTGTACCTTCTTTAGAGGAGGGTATTAAACATAGAAGAGTCCGACTTTTTAATGTCTGTATGCAGAATTTAAAGTAGCTAGACTGGCTGTAGCTTGGGCTGTGCATTATTTACCCGTCATAAAATATAGCATTATGGTTCGAAATAAATTAAGCTGTACCTTCCGTCCTGGTTTAAATGTTTAAGTTCTAATTGTTTGGTTTTTACCCAATTTGTTCTAGTATTTGGAATATCTGGAAATATAAAGAAGTCTATTTACTGTTTTTGAGTATTATTATAAATAGATATTAACCCATATCTTCCTAGTGATCGATTAATTGATCGGTTGACTTTTAATTTTTTTGTGAGAAATTCGGAACGCATCCATTGTTATTTTTTAAGTGTTGGTAATCCTGACGGTAATGGCTGTCAAATTGTATTTTTGACGTTTTACAATTGGCGCCCTTTTTCTTGTAGTTCAAGTGTATTTGCGGCAATTTTTACTCAAAAATATGTCTCATCGTAAAATGTAAGTACTTTCGCTATATTATATTATTATTTTATTTATTTCTATGATTTTATACTAAACATAGTGTGTGTTATAATATTGTAATGTAGTATAATAAATATAAATTGAATGTGGATAGATATGATGATGTTTTATAAAGTGATCGATTTTTCGATCAGTAGGATGTTATGCCCATGTACGGTTTTGCTCCTTTATTTTGCGTTTACTCAGATATTTTTATTGATTTTGTTACAGTTTGTCAGTAAATGAAATAATTTCACATCTGGAAGATGACGCTGAAGTCTTATCAGCTGATATTTATATAACTCCGCCGGATAATTTTGATAGAAGTGACGAAGATAGTGGTGATGAGGAATCTACCCACATAAATAATTTATCCAGGCATCAACTGTTAGACGAAGCTGAACTTAGGGCCACCGTTGCTTCGGAAGCTGGTATTGAAGTCGAAGACAATTTTTTGGACGATCTACCTCTCGAACCCTTACCCAGTACCTCGTCAGCAAAACCACCACACTATGAAGAAAAGCGCGTTTTTGCATCTAGACGTTGGAGGGCTATCGATATTCCAGATAAAGGAGAAAAAGAGACTGAGATGCCTAGTTTCCTTGAAGATATTGAAACACCAATACAGGTTTTTGAATTATTTTTTGATGAAAAGGTGTTTGAGCTATTGCGTTCCGAAACGGAAAAAAATGCAATTCAGAAAGGCAAGCATGGTTTTAGGGTGACAATGACTGAAATGAAACATTTCATTGGCATATTGTTATTGTCAGGGTATAACAGCGTGGCAAGGTACCGCATGTATTGGGAACAACAAGTGGATTGCAATTTTCAAATCGTGGCATCTCTCATGCCTAGAAACAGATTTGAAGATTTGCTTCGTTACTTCCACGTCGCTGACAATAAATAATTTACCACCAAACGATAAGTTCGGAAAAGTTCGCCCACTTTGGAACCTACTGAATCACAGGTGGTTGAAATATTATCCTGGTGACAAAAACTTGAGCATCGATGAATCGATGATTCCTTATTACGGCAAGCATGGAGCGAAGCAGCACATACATGGAAAACCTATCAGATTTGGGTACAAAAACTGGTCTCTTTGCACCCGTCTTGGATATCTCATTTATGGTGAGCTTTACCAAGGAGCTAGTACAGGGAATACTCATCCAGACCTTGGTGTTGGCGCGTCTGTTGTACTGGACCTCATAAAAAAACTACCGTCTGGCAGTTACAGTTTTTACATGGACAACTTTTTCACCTCATTGGCACTGTTGGATGAACTGAAGAAATTGGGGCATGATGCAACAGGTACTATAAGAGCCAACAGGGTAGAAAATGCGCCATTGAAAGATACAAAACAGATGAAGAAGACCCAGAGGGGTTCATATGACCAATGTACGGATGTGTTGTCCGATATTACTTTAGTTCGGTATAACGACAACAATATTGTTACGGTTGCGTCTACGCAATGTGGCGTACAACCAATAGGAAAAGTCAAGCGGTATAGCGACAAACAAAAAAAGGATGTAGACCAACCAAGGTGTTTCATAAATTATAATAAATACATGGGTGGCGTCGACCGTCTTGATCAAAATGTAGGATGTTACCGAGTATCCATAAGGCTGAAGAGGTGGTACTGGCAGTTACTTATGTTTCCTCTCAATGCCTGTGTGAACAATGCCTTTCAATTATATAAATTGTCCGCAGCGTCGAAGAACGGCAACAGTTATGATCTCTTATCATTTACCAGGTACATTGTAACTACATACTTTCTCATGAAAGAGGCCTCCGACGTCATGTCCGTTGCTAAACTTTCGTTACCCAGATCATCACTGGCCGTCATAAAACGGGTTCCAGATTCTGTAAGGCTAGATGGAAAAGCTCATCACATTGTCAAGCAGGATAAATCAACCCGATGTGGATTATGCCACAAAAATACATTTATGAAATGCTCTAAGTGCAATGTTGCCTTGCATCAAAAATGTACTGTTGCTTTCCATACAAAATAATGTTAAATTTTTCGTCCATAGTATTGTTTAAATAGTTAAAAATGTCTAATCTATTATAAAATAAATAAAATATAAATATAAACCGTATTTTATTTCACAATCACTCGATCCACATATTAGTACAACACATGTATGTATATTCCTACTGATCGATTAGTCGATCGGTTTCAGAACTCCATAAACTAAATAAAACAATTTTTTTTTGTTATCATTTTATGTTGACCTCTCTAATAGGGTGCTGGGATAAAATTTTCATTAAAATTGGTCAAGTCTAGCTATGCTTGGGATGATATGGGTTAAGGAAACATACATCTTAAGGATGTTGGCGACCTTATCTCTCACTCCTTTGACGTACGGTAAGTACGCTGGGTGTCGTTCAACGTGTCGGATGGGTTTCAACTGTCGAGTATCTGGCATCCAGTGGTACGTCTATGTAAAACCCGTGAAAAGAACAAAATCAAACCGCAAGCTGACGTAGTGAGTGTAGTATGTCGTGATCGGGTACAGTGCGATAGTGATAACAGTGCTAGTGGTGTTGAACGCAAAAAACGAGTAAGAAAGCGGGTAGACCGCTATACTTGCTCGTAACATTCATCCACCCGCAATATCATCAGTACATCCGTGAACATGGCGCTTGCAACAGTGCCGAAATATCGGTTACTCCAAACAAAGGTACGTGGTATATATCCCGAAAGACAATTTAAATTATATAACAATTTTAATTATAGAATATTTTTTAATTTAATGTTATTTAGATAGTAAATCTGAATAAATTGTTAAATCGTGCAAAATAAGACTGAATCGCGCAGTCACTTTAGGTACCTACGTGTGCTTGTGTGTGTTAGGCACCTGCAATGGCGATCAGCTGAGCGGCGGCGGCGGTCAATACACCGAGTTCATTTTCAAAGTGTATGACGACGAAAATTTTTTTTAACCTATAGTTACTTATTTTTTCATGTATTTGTATTCAGTTATCTTAATATATATAAAATCCTTGCGTTGCTGACTGACTGACAGACGCTACAGCCGAAACTATTGGGCGCAGGAAGCTGAAATTTGGCATGTGTGCCTTGGGGACCGTAGGGGTGCACTAAGAAGGGATTTCCCGAAATTCCCACGGGATCGGCCAGAATGGGTAAGTTTAAAAAAATTGCAGGCGTAGCTGCTGGCGTCCTCTAGTAGTAGTATATAGATATTTAAAACCTTTTTTTTTTTTTTATCCTCATGGAGTCCCTACACCCCGGGGGAAGGACGAAGGGGACTGTCAGACTCTTACTGACTAAAAACCAACCCGTATTCCTCATGTACCCGTGTGTCGGAGGGTGGGGATTCGCATAAGCATTCGTCGCTACCCCCCGACGGGTATTGGCCCGCCAGATGGTCAGGCGGGCCCCGAACAAAACCCCCTTGGCGGCGGATGAAGGTGTTGGGCTCCGCCGCCAAAACACTCAGCGGCCGCAGAGGATAGGGAGGACGGCAACGCAACACCGCATCTCCTCTTCCTCTGCGGCCCCACCGCGACGCAACGATGGTGCGCCTCCATTTGGTCGCGGGAGATAGGGCGCGCGGCAACGCAACACCGACACGCCTCTCCTTCCGCGACCGCACCCGACTGCGAGGGACAGAAGAACTGTCCCTCGCACCCGCCCGTTTGGACGCGTCCAGCGCAGGCCTCCGTCAAGCCCACGCGGAGCGTCCCCTCCTGGATCCCTCTTAGCTTCACCGCGGGTCACCAATCCACGGTTACTAAGCCCCCCCACCACGACAAGGTGGAGATCCCACGGGGGGGAGATATTTAAAACCTTAAAATATTTTGCAAATGTAAATCAACACCTTATGTACTCGTATGTATAGGTATGATGATTCACATGATATTATTTTTAATTAAAGACATTTCCACATAGCATTAGTATTTAATTCAAAGTGAAGGTTTAAAATTTTAAATAATTATATTAAAACATACGGCGAAATTAAACACGAAAATCGTATTCAGTCGTCTTATTTGATTTAATTTCAAATTACTAGATACCAGAGAAAATCTTGCATCGCTGGAAACAATTCGAAGTTAATATTCAGCGTTACTGATTATGAATTGTATAAATTATGGTATTATCGACAATCGTAACAATTAATGAGAAATCTTTATAAAGAAAGGATTAATTAAATTTAAAACCCGGTCAACTAGGGAGCTTGACTTGCGCATTGAGGTTTGCTTTTATTTACAAGAGGATTTAATTTATCCTATAGATTTGATTTACACGTTTGCATGCATTATATATGCGTGCAAATGTGTTGAAAACTGCCAATATTAAAATAGCTTTTTTTCTTTAATCATAACGTAGGAATATGTTTTTACAGTATAATATTTACAGTATTTATTTACAGTACAATAAAATATTTAGACTTCATTAGGGTTCTCTGCAAATTTCTTCTGCTTATTCGTCTGCAAATTTCATTGTGCGTTCTTGGGAAAAGATGACAAGTAATCTTCGACAGACAAAAAGTCAAATAAAATATTTCGAATTAGGAGTCACTTTGTTGAATTTTGGTTTAGTTATTGAGGTACGTAGCCCTAAAGAACTCACTACCGGTGGTTCCGGAGATCAGTAGTGCTTACCGTGATGAAGGCACTGCCCTATTTCCTGGATCGATAAAAGGCAAATGATAAGCATGAGGTCGCATATATGTGTTGTAAGAACTGCTTATTATTAGGAAGACTAGATAGTCTTCCCATATAGAGTAACCTAGATAGGTTAGTACATTTAGATGTGCACTACGTGTTTGGAAGGAGTGTGTATACTGATAATCAAAATATACTAAACTTACTACAGTGTAAATTGATTTCAGTACAGGAATGTGTGGCAGGTTCAAGACATACATAAACTTGTTTTTGTTTAAAGAACTCTCCCGCACTGTGAATTATTTCTGAGTCGCAGCTGTCGGAGGTGACTTAACAAACGTTCAATCAATGAACACAAACATATTCAGACTCAAAACAACAATTTGAGGATAACTCAAAATGTTGTCGCTTGTGGGAATCAAACGAATGTAGGTGGCGAGGTGACCACTTAAACTACTACGCAATACGTGCACTGAGCAATCAAACTGAAACAGCATCATCAATTGCCATTAGACCTTCATTATCAACGTTTAACATTCCACTGCTGGACAAGGCCTCTCCTTTGAAAGGAGGAATTGGCCTACTATACCACGCTGGCCAAACGGGTTGGTATAGGGTTTGTATCAAGTTTTCCTTCTCTTACTGTTCTCTGCATAATATGTTCCCTCTGTCGGCTCTTACGACACCCATGGGATGATATGGGGTGGTGACATTCCGTATTCTTAATCCGTCACCACACGGACGACCATTAGACCTGCTTACTACAAAACGCTTTCTTTTAATACACCACATCGCATCGTGGCAATGCAAGTACGTATACGCAATAAAATGATATATAGGACTTAACAATAATCGTTGACACGGTACATGATACGGCAAGAAAGTAGACTGAATTTACATCGCCGTAAAAGACATAACTGGATGTCCCACTAATACCTACCAATGAATACAGATTTACATAGAAGCGCAGATCTTAAGGATTACGTGTGCCGATTCCAAGTGGAGACTGTCTCCAGTTTCGTTCGTAGTTGGTGCTGGCGTCGTTCTCCATCTCTCTTGCTCTCGTAGAGACAGCTGTCACAGCGCGACTGCCACGCCGCTAAGCGGCAATTTGGGTCACAGAAAGTTTGTCTTCAGAGCGCCCATAGGAAATGCACCTCTATGTAAATCTGCAAATACTTACATTAAGGCTGCCATGTGACTTGTCATCTCCGTAGCTGTCAGTGGAGTTATGACTTTGTCCACTGCTGGCGCTCGAGGTCCTCTCTCTAGCTGCTCGGGCCCAAGACTCCAGCCTCTTCTGAGCAGCCCAAACACCCGGTGGGCCTAACCCACTCATCGCGACTAATGTACCATCACAAATATACTAAACTAGGCCCTAACACAGACTTTTTTACTTATAACACAATTATTACTGTTTTCGTTGTAATTTATAAAGTGTTAAGTATCACTTAGTTATGCTGAAAGCCAATTTTGATTAATGAAAAATTGGGTTGAGATTCTAATTAGATTGTCGAACGTCGCGCGGCCCTGGAAAGTGCTTGAAACGTTAGATGGAAGATTTTTGAGCAAAACAAGGGGTAATATTAAAAAGTAACTTTGTTTATCGATTTTAATTAAATACAATGGATTATAAGGGACTTTTGATATAGCTGCTCATATTGAAGCAGCTCGGAATAAGCAAACAACTGATAGAACTAGAAACGATGACAAACTTTTATGAAAGGATTTAACCAATATAAATTTAGGCATAAAATATTTTTTTTATATCCGCGAAGTAATTACCATAATGGCGTTTATATGTAGGTTTATGAAAAACACTGGTATTGAAACTTTTAAACACTAGCGTTGCATGTTTAAGAATATATATATAGACGGGAATTAACGCGAACATGCAACGGTCGTGACATCGCCACACCAGTCAGCTTGCGGCCACGGGACGTGCAACCGTCTCGAGACGTCAAGCAAAATAAGGTATGTAAATACCTAATTTGCATGTTCACGTTAATTCCCGTCTTTTTATATATTCTTGAACACTGCTATTAATATGTAGTACTTGTCATAACCAATACCAATATCTACAATACGTAAAAAGTTTAGAATTCGATTCAATTTAGGTATAGGCATCAAACTCATTCAATCAAATGGTATTGGCAGGATGCATACACACTTTAATTGACTAACGAACGTGATGTTTACTTTTTCAGTGGCCAGTCATTGCCTGCTAGAGTTTGTGTCTATACGGCCAGTATACAAAGAGTTTTGTTATGAATAGGTTGATAAAAGGTATTTAGGTCCATTAGTGCATTTGTGGTAAGCTTTCGTGACTTGTGAACTTAAAACAAATACGTGTTAGACGTCTAGACAACCCGTAGTAATATTGAGTAGACTATTACTTATTAGCACAGTTGCATTCTGAATGCTATATATAGTCTACATTAAGTAATTAACATGATTATTAGAACCAGCGATTTAATAATAATGTCCTCCTGACCGATTCCGGCCACGGCGGCTCGTCTATATATGAGACTTGCCATCTGCGCAGGACATATTATAGTGCACAAGTGTGTGCGCAAACACAAGTGCACTCTCTGTTCCCTCACTCTCATAGTCCGATGGGACGCCACAAGCAACACGACCGGAGAGAGATTGGGCGCAGGACCAACGGCTTAACGTGCTTTCCGAGGCACAGGGGTGTGACACCGCCAACTCCCAGAGTCCGAACTTCTATTGGATTATTCCTAACAGAAAAACCCAATATGACTTTTTGGTCGCCCCGGGAATCGAACCCGAGACCTCATGATCCGCAGTCGCTAACACTACCGCAGGACCACAGAGGCAGTGGAACGAGCGATATAGTAGGTAAATAGCTATGTGGTTCTCAACTCACTGACTTCTTCACCACTCAAGTACCCTCTGTCATCGAGAATATCTTCTTCATTTGACGGACACAAAGAAAGAAAGGCCCTCAGACTCAAATCGTATTAAAGTAATCATAACAGCGCTACTTGGATGATTAAAAAGCCAACGACTAGCCATGATTTTTGAAGACTTTAGCTACTTTATCAAGATCAATGTTTCAATTTAATTGGAATGTGAAATAATTATATTATACTTAGATGGTTATTTATTAGGCTCTGGATTTGTTTTGTTATAACTGTTATAAGCTTCTGAAGAGGTCGGTTATTGGGACAAAATATATACCATGTGTTGTTTTGATGTTTAAGCTATTTAATATAGCCACTATAAAGCTGAAAATGTTTATAGGTATTACTTTTTTGTGAAAAAGAAACAAACATCCATATATCTACCTATATATCCCCACAAAGTTGCAAATTTATAAACGTAATAAGAATCCCTTCTTCTTATTTTCCTATTCATCAAAGTATGCCGGATCACTGCTTCAAGCATCATTAGTTCGATGAACTACTTCAACTTGCTGCATCGCTGCAATTTGTCAAAATGTAGGACGAGATAATGTATCAAGTTTCCACCGCCCGTCGTGTTCTCTTACAAATGATTCTAGCTGAACCTGATCCGAGACACTAAAGAACAGTTTCAACACCGCCTGATAAGATTCTGATAAATTAATTGGCAGATAACATCAACCATAAACCGTTGTATTTATAAAGTTAGCTGGCAGATAAGTTCTTTCCAGAGAAGGTAGTTTTGAAGCTTAGCATCAAGTTAACGACTGACTGATAAGTCCGTGTTAAATTTATTGTTAGATCATCATACAAATTATGTTCAAATTTTAAAGGAAATTTATCTGAAAGATATAATTATCATATATAACGCCTAACTAGAGGTAGGGAACTAGGCCTTACTGTTTAAAGAACAAGTCAGTGACTAAAATCAATATTGTCTCACTGATATAATTATTTTCACATAACGCTCAGTGCATTGATATAATATTATATCAATGCACTTCAAAGTGCAAGAGACTGTGTTGCCAAAGAATATTACATTAATTGAAAATAAACCTGCATTAATCATATCTACCATAAAAGCGTTCATTCCCGAAAATTATGATGCAAGTTTGTCTTTGAAGCATCTTTCGGACATAATCGAAAGACATCCATTCGTTTCATCAGCAAAGTAAGTAATAATAATCGAAAGAAATAGCTACCTGACTCTTAAAATAAATTTCTAAATTTCTAGCGTTAATTAATTCACTTATATACCTACTAAAAAAATTTAGTGACTAGCAAAGTATCGACTATGCTTAAACTACAGAGTAATAATATTCACTTGTTCATTCCGAATTCAAAAGAAACACGATCCGAAGTTTCTAGAAATCCAATCAGTAATTCACAATTCGAAACTCAATTTATGCAATGTAACCAAACTTTAAAATATTCTTTTTTTTTTTTTATTTGTAGCGTTTCAGACGGCTCGTCGCCGGCAAAGGCGGGGTCGCAGACAGTCTATGCCCTGCGTGGGCGCCGAGCGATCTTTACTACGTATTGTAGTAAGTGTACGACTTTACGGTGGGTGTTTGTTTACTCACACCGCCTTTAATCAATATGCCCGATGTCCCTTCGAATGTCGATATCGTTTCTTGGCAAATCAATATTTCATAGCTCTAGAAAGTGAACGTAACACGCTAGCATAAACCTCCTTAAATATTGTACTGAAATATGTAATACAAGTCTCAAGCTTAGTGTGAATGAGCTGCTGTAAAATTGGAGTGTCAGTTCATTTTCTTTTTGGCTTATGGATAAAATTGGAAGTTGTAGTCTTCAAGACAAAGGAATATTTGAGACCCATATTTCGTAGTTTACGTATTGATTTCACATTAACTGTACGTGAACTTCTAAAAGCAATTATACTACGCCTCCTTTCTATATATATATTCTATATATATTTAACTAATCATTCAATAGACAAAGCCCACATTGGGCGCCATAAATAGAATATACTTTAATATTAATCAAGCATTATCGAGCGCAATTTACTCTTCAAGCGAAGTTTTCAGGGAGCGTCATAAACCCAATTATACTCTGACAGCATTTTAATTACGTCGACCAAATGAGAGAGTGTTACGCGTTCATATGTAATACGTTATAGTAAGTACATTCTAAAAATGTTACTATAAAGGTTATATGTTTTTCAATTTCGAAGCGTATAAGCTCCTAAAGAGGTATTGTTCATACATTGGTAATGCGAGCGTGGAACGAAGTTGGGACGGGATTATGGCCTAACTGTTGCGCTCGAACCTGCCCCTAGAGGGGTTTTATCGCGGAGATTGCCACATTTATTTAAATTTTCCAGTTACCCGTGCTCTGATTGGGTTGAATAATTTTGTGTTGAAGTTATCATGATTGTTATAAATGTTGCTTAGTATTTTAGATTTATGGGCGTGTTCATGAATTCTGCTGGTTGAGTTTTGAAAATAAGTTTTACGGCACTTATTTTAAAGTTTAGTCGGCTTTCTAATGGTATATACTCGTGTATGTAGTTATTACTTCCAAATAACGTTCGCTTAACAACGTTCATTCATTAATAGTTAACTGCGCAGGCTATTAATTATTTAACGAACGTGAAAATTAATATTTCACAGAACATCCTGCACCGACAGTTTGAGTAAATATGTAAATTTCTCTAAATATGTAAATACGTAGTGAGTACGGCACGCGAAGATATTCACGAAGAATTATTAATGAAAAATGTATAATTTATTCAAGCACTTTCCAGGCGCTATACGTCGTTTTTTATTAACTTATGAAATATTATTTAGTCGGAGTACAACACTGGCACACTTGAAAAACTTTGAAAAAAGAATTATATAAAAAAATACCCGAAAAAATTGAGCACGGAATAGTAAGTGAAAGAGAAAACAGAGTTCTTTTTTCAAACACGTATAACTAATTAGAGATGTGCTACACAGTCTGTTCACTATCACTAGGGTTGTCCGGGAGCGGTCGGCGCGGCGGACGGCTCGCGCACACTGCCGCCGCCCGGGCGTTGTGTTACCAGCCCTCAACGTTCCACACCCCCACTGACTTCACTTGGGTGTCGTGTAACTATCAAATGTACCCACCCGTGTAATAGAAGTTCCTGGGTCAGTGCGGATGTGCAGATTTAGTCTAATTGTTCGTCATTAGACGGACGGAAATGAAGGGAATTATTCGCGATGTAGGTAGGAGGAGCAATACGGTTGCTGGAAGCCGAAGCTTTTCAATAGAAGATCAATTAAGGGTAACTGGTTAGGTGGTTTACAGCGGCTGGTGCAAAAAGCAAGCCATTACGATCAAATAGGCTTTAAGCTGGTAGGTACCGCTGAAAAATTTTGTCCGTAACAAAGGTTTTGTAATATCGTTAGTGCACTAAATATACTTAGAATATAAATCCAATTCCAACACTTTGTACTGTAAGTGTAAGTTAAGAAGACGTAGCAAGTAATTAAGTGAGAAGCGATGGATAAATCGTCATAAAACCCTATACCAAATCTACTGTTAAGAAAATTCGAACATTCTTACGTCCAGCATCGCTGGGACGCTGTTAAAGTGAAACTGTTGCTAAAGTGCTGTAAATTACCTAATAATCTATTTATATTTTTATGTGATTTACAAAATATTCTTGCGACGCTCCAAGCGACGTCAAATGTTGAAAACAATTTTGCTAAATACCAAATAATTTTTTTCTTTTGAATTGTCCCAATTTTGAAACTTTTCATCACATGATACCTAATTCAAAGTTAAGTTTGGGTGAATGCCACTATTTAAAAGTAATGTCATAAGGAATCAGAGTCGAGCTTTCTATCCATCATACTTTTCTCCAGAGTTTTCACTGAGTATTATTTTAAGACATAGCAACACATTTAATTTCATCATTTTGCTAAAAGGTAAAACTATCGCTACGCTACCAACACTTATCTTTGTACTACACGCGAAACTCCCAAATTCTCGGCACATTTTTGCCGTAAGGCAACACAGGGCGGTGGCGCACTTTCGTCGCGTCACTTTCTCCAGACGCAAGCAACAGGTACAGAGGTACAACACGCGTATCTTTTTAACTATACCCCTTAATTGCTTGAAGGATTCGGATAGGCGAACGACCAATCGATAGAATACGATTGAAGGTTGAATTGGAAAACTTCGGGTTTTTATGGGTCGATGTTACCAGAGCTATAACAGTAATTGCCCGATTTATTGTAATC
Organism: Euclidia mi; assembly: GCA_944739405.2. Lineage (NCBI taxonomy): Eukaryota > Metazoa > Arthropoda > Insecta > Lepidoptera > Erebidae > Euclidia > Euclidia mi. Next base: position 70,947,190 of record OX123185.2, read on the forward strand.
GTTAATTTTATTACGCCACTATATAATTTCATGACTGTCTTGTTTTTCGGCAGTACCTATATGAGGTCGTGCATGTCAATAAAGTATGAAGTATTTAGTTTAATTTATGTGATGGGAACTAATATAACATTTTCATAAACCAATAGCGTCACGGAGTGTAAAACATTGCTCAGCAGAGTAGCATAAGCTAAAAACTATTAGTAAAATATGGGTTTGTAATATAATCTTGATACACATTCAAAGTCCAATAAGAGCTTTTTAATTCTCTATGGTACTTTGAAACGTGATGACCATAATTCAACTACGGACTGCTACTAGCCTGTTTGTAACACAGTGGTTTTTGAAATAATTCAACGAAACCTTTCGATTTTGTTGGTTTTATTCCCACACGGGCTAAAAATATTATGATTCACATATCGATGTCTCAAATTCGCGAGTACATCGTATCATGTTTGTACAGCTGTTCGCGACATAGGATTTTCTTTCGTAGCAGATTTTCCCTCTTACGAAATTCTACAGTGAATGATATTTCCTTTCCCAATGCGATAAATTGTCAATATGTTGTCATTTAGGGATGTGTAGCCAAATCGGCATTTCACGTCACTTTTAAAAACAATCCCTTTATACGGGTTTGTATAAATACATAGTGATGTCATATTTTTCAAGTACTTAATTATCACTTCATAGTATATAACAAACTCTGTCTTCTGTCTGTGTGTCCCTATGTATGCTTAAATCTTAAAAACTACGCAACAGATTTTAACGCGGTTTCTTTTAATAGATATAATGATTCAAGAGGAAGGTTTATAGGTATGTATAATTGACGCGGGCGAAGCCGCTGGCGGCGTCTAGTTTATCGATAAATTGACAATTAAATAGAATTTTAACATTAATTGATTTAACAAAACTGCATTTTTTTGGTAAGTTTTACTAGTTGTAAGAAATTCATCATGTCAGCCTAGAGACGTCCACTGCTGGACATAGGCCTCCCCCAAGGTTCTCCACATAGACCGATTTTAAGCCGCCCGCATCTAACCACTTCCCGCGATCTTAACTAGATCTACGGTCCACCTTGCTGGAGGCCTACCCCTGCTGCGTGGTCCTTTGTAAGAACTTATATAATTTATTTACTTCCCGGAAACATCCGTATTATGTAGGTATAAGTAAACCTAGTAATGTATTTCTGCACATTAAACGTATCTCCTCATAACTGGCGCTAGCAACTTAACAGACTAAGATACGTCTTAGATTGTTGAGGAAGTTGTGGGAAATCACGCAAATGTCTGCAGAAAACTATTACCTGCCTGTGCTATTACAGTGTGTTACGTAGAACTACCTACGAAGATGTTAATAACGCACGCTATACAAGTTTTCATGAAATACTCTTAATTAGAATACTACGAAATTTTGTTTTGTTTTCTTTTTTATATGGTGTAAGCTATGTTTTCCTTTTTTTATTATAATGTACGTTTATTTTACTTGCAGTGAATGAAGTCTAAATAATAATATAAAATTATCATCAAAGTTACAAAATCATTTGTTCTGATCCACATATTGATGCAGAGACTGAACTATAGTCGCTAGTTACACAAAATGTGGGTTCTTTTCCTGTCGTAGGATTCCATTACAGGATTGAAAATTTGTATCAAATCACTGATTTTAAAGCTAGCAGTATCAAAGCTTTTCCGTGTGGTGACAGATTAAAAATAAAAAGGGTCACCACCCCAATTCATTGCGTGGGTGTCTTAGAGACTAAGGAAAATGTTTAAATGCAAATAGCATCTTGACGGAAAACTCGAAATCAAACACTATACCATCCCGCCTGGCCCGCGGGGGGTAGTAAGGGGATCCTGCTGTGCCTCACAATGCAATTGTGATAACTATAAAATCTCTCAACGATACGTACATAAGGTACATAATACACATATAGGTTTTGCCCTCAAAGCTTTCCTATAAGAACGAGAGTAGAACTTTGCTTTACGGCTATTGAAAGGAAATATAAACTGGAGACATAGAAACACGGAATTCATGAATGTGCTGCCACCGCTAACTCATGCTGTCCACTCAGTTTGTTTATCATAAAGACCAATTGACGAATTAAAATCATCTTTAATAGTAACACTTGCAGCTCAATATATAGTCAAAACTTAGGGTCAACTCCTGTTGCTCAAATTGTTCTTATATATTTAGCACACTTGCCAGACTGTAGGTATAACTTTGTTATATTAAAGATGTTCATATTAAATGCAATTACGAGGTCACCGCAAGACGCGCTGATTAGGTATTGTACGGAGAGTGATAAGAATGCCTCTGGACTGACCTTGTAGCTGGGGAATGTAGCAAACTTCATTACATAAAAAGTCATTGCCATTAGTTAACCAGTAGATATAATTTACCACTTCACTTATATCCTTAATATTATATCTAACTACAAATTATGATTTCTTAATATTATGAACACAAATTTAGCATGGATGAATGTTTGCTAGGCTTTGCATTACGCGAAAACTATTTTTTTTAACTTAGCTCATACAACAGATAGCCTTTTGTAGCGATATCGAACACCCACGACCGGTCACCAGTCACGGGTATAATCTAGTCAAAATATTTTTTATTTTATAAAGAAATGATAGATATTGATAACGTTCAGAGATTCCGAACCTCACGTACAGGGAGCGGGTGTTACCGACAACGGCCAACTTTACCCCGATGTTACTCTCTGATAAATTGTAAATGATTATGATTGATTCAACGCCCAACTTTCCAGGCAGTCCAATATCGGGTAACATGGTTTCCATTCAATTATTAACTCAAACATAATATTGATTTTTGTGGTTGTTGACAGTTCTGGAGTTTTGAGGTCGTTGAAAGCGAGGGGCGAGTTATATATGTATTTGAATTTGATTTATCAAGTATCTATGTATTAAATAAAATATAAGTACAAGTATATTTATCAGTTATTTGGTTGATACAGTACAAGCTCTGCTTAGACTTGTCTTAGGACATACATACATACATAGACTCACGCCTGTTTCCCGGAGGGGTAGGCAGAGATTACGGAACGCCATTTGCAACGATCCTGACATACCTCTCTCGCTTCATTCACTCCCATCAAGTTTCTCATGCATGCTCTTCTGTTTAAGGTACTTCTGACCTGTCCTTTTTAGGGTTCCGTACCTAAAAGGTAAAAAACGGAACCCTATTACTAAGCCTCCGCTGTCTGTCTGTCTGTCCGTCTGTCTGTCTGTCACCAGGCTGTATCTCATAAACCGTGATAGCTAGAAAGCTGAAATATTCACAAATTATGTATTTCGGTTGCCGCTATAACAACAAATACTAAAAATAAAAAAATACAAAATATTAAGGGGGGGTCCCATACAATAAACGTAATTTTTAAGCAATTAGTTACTCGATCTTAATACAGGTAGAAATTTAAAAAATATTTAAGTATACATACAACAAACGTGATTTACCTTTATAGATGATGGTACGGAACCCTTCGTGCGCGAGTCCGATTCGCACTTGCCCAATTTTATTTTAGGATGTCTCTACTGATGTATGTTTATGTTATTATTATATAACTATTATTATATATATATTATTAGTATATATAATTATAAGCTAGTGTGCAGCTCGCTAAATAATGCAGAGGTTATATAAACAACCTATATGTTTTTTATAGGTTCCACCTGTATCCCCAAAGGGGTAGGCAGAGGTTTAAATATTACACCCACATTTCGCCATATATTTTTAGATCCCACGTAATAGGGGGTGAGCTTATTGCCGTTGCCGGGCACATCACCAGACTCCGTGCTGCTACTGAGAATTCGGAAAAACTCAGTAACACTTTTGCCCGGTCCGGGAATCGAACCCGGGACCTCCGACCAGCAGTCGCATACGCTATCCACTGGACCACGGAAGCAGTCAACCTATATATAACACCTCATAGCGTAGTATTCTATCTGAATTGTTAATATAAATATAATTACAAATTTATCTTCGATAAATAAATAATTAGATTACTTACAAATTACGTACCTAGTAATAAATACGTAATAAGGACTGTTATGGCCAGTTTCCCCCCGGTCCGCTAAAATTTTACATGTTTCGTACAAATTTTGAATTTCTCTAAAAGATAATTTGTATCCAAAAGTGTTGGACTGGACCTCAGTGTAATAACCCCAGTTTACATCACACAGATTCTTTAAACTCTCACGATCACGGCAAAATAAATAAGCGAGTTTCCTTAAATAATAAAATAAACGGATCCCGCCCACTTAGCACAGTCATTTCCCACGTGAAAGCCCTCCTCATAAATCCTTTTACTACTAGGACATTGTTACATATGTTCCCAGATTAGGGCCGGGAGTGGGTGGATTAATTACATACTACTTTTCTTTGTAAGGCGTACTTCAGAGTACGGTAAATAGAGTGTAAAAGATTATCACGCTGACAAATATCTGTTACAGAATACTGATATCTTTACATTATTGTAAAGTAGTATTTATTTAATAGAAAATAAACGCGACCTGAATCCATTTCTAATATTTTATCTGACATCGAAACCATATTCTGAACGATATGAAATTATATTTTGAATTCACAATTGGTATTCTGCTAAAATAATGACATTATCGTCTAATTTGACTTAAGTAGTTCGTGGTTGACACATATTTTGTATTTTTTTTCAATTTACGCTCTAGTCGCGATAACATTCAAGTTGCAGTTAATTTAGGAGAATACCATTTGGGACATAAGTATGACACTGACATTAGATCGAAACTGCATTTTGAACAAATTTATTTAGGACAATTGGGCCTATGATTTTTCCCGTATTTTGTTTAGTCTTTGAATTCTATTGTGAATAATTTGGCCACTATATAATAATATGCTGAACTCTTAGGTTGCCTGACATTATTTACCTTTATCAGGTTTGGCAAGCGATAAATAACAACTTTGCAAAGAATAGTCAGTGATGCGCGACATGGTTTTGAATCCGATACTCTCTGCATACCATTCTGTTAGTCTCTTCACTTGGCTATCGCCAATGTACAATCAAACAAGTCGGCGCTGGACCAGTTTGAAAAAGAATCCTTGGCTCGCTCATAGAGTTGATGCACACTAGAATCTGGTTTTGTATACGAGGGTCAATGTGCGGTAGCACTGAAAGCGACGATATCTTGCTTAGCGATTCTCGCCCTTATGGTGGTCGAGCGGCTATTTGTTCGACTGTACCTATTACAGGCAAAAATATTTAGTGTGAAAATTTATGCGTAGGTATACAATAATAGGATTTCACACAAGCTTATTCCATTTGTGTTATTTGTGTACCTTGTGACTGTACCTTTGTAAATTTGGCTTTTGACATTTAGAATATTTCATTGTGATGCAATCGAGTGTGTGATTAGATTTGTATGAGTGCGCAATCTACGTGGTGTACCTACTTCCTACTCGTAAATATGAAGGGTCGTGCAGCCGGCCCGATATTTTGAACGGGCATTGAATATTAAGTGAAACTTTTGAGGTTCTTTAATTACAGCGGTTTTGTGCTGCCTCTATGAAAATGTAATAGTGGGATATTTTAAGAGTCTTTGACTACATGTTTTAAACAGTGTGTATGAAAATGTAATAATAGTGAGATATTTTAAGATTATTTGATTACAGTTTGGAACTGTGTGTATGAAAATGTACTTGTAGCTTTTTATAATTGATAAGAATTACACAATTAAATATTAATAATTCACGAATATATCATTCCATTCGTTCCTCACATAGGATATTTCAAATTTCGAAACGTTTGCTTCAATGACGTCTGTTCCGTCAAACATTTGGCTTGTTAGGCTAGTGTTGGTGCCAATAACGGCTTCAAAGCAACGTATCGGAGATACAACAGGATAAAGTGTCAATAGGTGTCTCGCTTTGACAAAGGCGAGCTATTAACGAGTAAAGGCACATACGGCTCGGCGAACAGTTCAATGATATTGTTGATTCCAGGTGTAGAATTTCATAGGTAAATGGTGTTCTACAGAGTAACGATGAAACAAATAAATAATGAAATAAATAAAAAAATATGTCATATAAAAAAATTACAACAATGCTTCTTGCCTGTGTAAGGCCGGGCAATTATATTTTTAAGTGAGGTTTCTGAGGGATTTAAGGTTGCCCGCGAATATGTTATTAAAACGAAAAATATATGAAAAACGTAATAATGGTAAAAATAATTGATTATTATGGTACTAGTCTGTTTATGGAAACGATTACAATTTTTTTAATAATAATCCTACAAATTAAAAAGCTATGTGTATTCAAATATGCACTAGCAAGAACAAGTTCGTTAAGACTACATATTTTTATCCGTAGAAAAGATAAACAGAGCTTTCTTGTAAAGGTCAAATGAAGTTTGTACTCGTACATAATATCATTGTTATGTATCAAACCCATATCAAACCAGTGTCGAGGAGTCGCCCTTTGACTGGTGTGCACGCATTCCATTTCCACGTTCTCTCTGCTTCAGAGAATTTTAAAAATGTTTCGTTTTATACTGCCTGGCTACACTATACTCTTTGCAGCCATGTTCCATGTTTAAATTTGTTTTAGCGAGGACTTGTTTTTTATATTAGTCCGGCAGTTTTAAAACGTTGTTAACACCGTTTTCTGCAAGGTTTCTTCAATGCGTTTGGATTTTAATTGCAAGGTTTTCATAAATTTCATCATTTTTAAAATGCAATGGCATTAATTTTAAATGATGCAGGCCTGATCCTCGTAGGTGGAATAATAGGGATAATAAGGAAATATATATTATACTTACTACACCATCGAGTGACTTACAAAATATTTGACTTAAATGCATTTGAATGCATATGACAGTAAGAAAGAAAGTGTCTCTACATTTACAAGTGTTGCAAATAAAACAATACGTGCTCTCGGCGGGGTATCATTTTCAAAGCTTGTCAACATTTCATGTGCTACGGTTGAAAAGTTACTCTCAAAAGTGAAATGAAAGTCGGTGAGTCAATTCACGAGTATATTTCGTCCATTTTTGTGTTGAATCTGATTGGGTTTTTTAATTGGTGAAAGATGAAACGAAAATTCGAGATTCTTGTTTACCGTATCTCTGTCTGACAACACACAATATTTTGGAAATTAGCATTCAATTCTTAGATGAAATTGAAATCATAACCCTGTACATGTATATTTTACATTACTGAAAACCGGTACAGATACACAATCATATTATAATATGTGTACAATACTACTATTAGGAGTTAGACGAGAATAATACTTATGATACTTCTAGTTTCAATTAAGTTGTAATAGTATTTGTTCTTTTTTTAATGTGTATATTACAAATACGTACAGTCAACAGCAAAAGTAGATGATCAAAATCAGAAATTCAATACTAATGAACGGAGTTCGCGTCAGAACTGTGTGGCGTCGAAGTGATTCAAAAGTATGTGATTGTAAATTATACCAATAATTAACTACTAGTACAGCTGCCATAAATTCGTGATCAGTTTTGACTCCAAAAGTTATAAACTCAATTCGCATCAGAACTAAGAAGTGAAGAAAAATTTCAAAACTAGTGAACAGTTAAAATCAAATATAAATGATGAAACTGAGGCCACGTAATCATGAGGCAAATAATTTATTCATACTTATTTTTGAAGTACCCCAGTAATTTAATTTGTTATGTTTTACGGAAAAGCAGATGAATTGCTACCGGGCACATCACCAGACTCCGTGCTGCTACTGAGAGTTTGGAAAAAACCCAGTAACACTTTTGCCCGACCCGGGAATCTAACCCGAGACTTTCGATCAGCAGACGCATACGCTATCCACCCGACCACGGAGGCAGTCACTGGTCCACAGAGGCAGTCTTTGTATATTCAATATAATTTTACCAAATTTCATCTCTCATGTATTTTCTTTTTTGTAACTTCTGTCAAATGTTCAAAAGTAACTGATGTGATACAAAACCATAATTCAATAAATATTACTATCTTTGCATGTTTGTGCATTTATGTCAATGTTCAAAAGTAACTGATGTGATACAAAACCATAATTCAATAAATATTACTATCTTTGCATGGTTGTGCATTTATGTCAATGTTCAAAAGTAACTGATGTGATACAAAACCATAATTCAATAAATATTACTATCTTTGCATGTTTGTGCATTTATGTCAATGTTCAAAAGTAACTGATGTGATACAAAACCATAATTCAATAAATATTACTATCTTTGCATGTTTGTGCATTTATGTCAATGTTCAAAAGTAGCTGATGCGATACAAAATTATAAGTATTATAACTCAATGATTGCTTTTGCCTAGTCGGCTACAATATATCTGTCACAGTACACAGTGTATCTATCTGTCACAGACTAATGCCACAGTATAAAGATATTATTACACTGTGCTAATGCTATGCCTTGCGTTTTGTTTCTTTTTTTATGTTGTACTTTTTCTGATAAAATTATGGTGATTATGGTTATTATGGTGCATAGGGTTCCCACCAAGAACTTAGGGTCCCAAGCCAACCTCACCTGCAAGTGGTGCACCTGCCGATCAACAGACGAGGCTCTGGCAAACCAAATATCCCGATAAGCGGCAATAGGCTCGCCACCTATTACGTGGGATCAAAATACTGGCGAAAAGTGGGCGTTTAGTATGCCTCTGCCTACCCCTCCGGGGAAACAGGCGTGAGTCTATGTATGTATGTATGTATGCATTATTTATATTTACTTCGCGCTTTTGTCACACTGTTAGCAAGAGTTCCAAAGAAATATAACCTTATTAGTCCAACCTCTCTGAAGAGTTCTGTTGGAATAGTGCAAAAATCCAAGTATCGAAACTCTTTAATGTCAATCTGTAATTCGGATGTCATCTACAATAATATAAATTTGCATTTCGAATACAATATTGATGAATTTTACTGATCACGAATATATGACAGCTGTACTAGTAGCAAATGATTGGTATAATTTACAATCACATACTTTTGATTTACTTTGACGTCATATAGTTCTGACGCGAACTCCGTTCATTAATATTTGATTTCTGATTTTGATCATCTACTTTTGCTGTTGACTGTACAACATAGGACGACAACATACAACACTAGGCTGTCATAAAAGGATCGGCATGGCGAGTTGGGGTAAAATATCTACATAGTGAGAGATACAAGACTATTAACTAAACTCTTACGGCGTCCACCGACGTCCAACTATGATGGGCTCTTGCGAAGTGTTTTCATATACGGTTAAGACTTTGTCACAGCTGTGTTAGGCCTCCTTCACATTAGGCATGAGCGTTCCTCGAGCGTGCGCTCGGCTTCCGCCCGTCATCTGACGACCGGTTGGCGCCGCGGGAGTGTAAGCGACTGCTACGCCGACGGTCGCGAGTTCGATTCCCGCTCAAGTCAGACATTTGTGTGCATGAACATGAATCTTTGTCTTGGTCTGGGTGTTACTATGTACGATATTACAAAAAAAAAGTATGTATGTATGTTTATCCATTTACTAGTACCCATAGTACAAGCTTCTGCTTAGTTTGAAACTAGATGGTGTTGTGTGAATGTGGTAGAATATTATTATTATAATTATTATCTCGGCGTGCGTCCGGACTTTGTACTACAAAGTGAACGCCGAGCTCACGCCTGGCGGCCGATCAATGAACGCGCACGCCCAATGTGAGGGTGGCCTTATATGCCTGCGGTAAGGGTTTCGGCATACTTATTTGACCTTTTGAAGCCACGTGAATATTAAATAATTTACAGCTCGCTGTAACGGTGAAAGAGCAGACATGATTATAAAGGCACTAGACATCGCCGGCGGCTCCATCCGCGTGAATTATACACCTAAACCTTCCTCTATCTATTCATTATCATCAGCCCTTTATACTGTCCCACTGCTGGGCACGGGCCTCTTCTCACCATGAGAAGGGTAAGGCTATAGTCGCTGTCCACCACGCTGGCCAAGTGCGGATTGGCAGACTTCCCATGTCTTTCGAGAACATTATGGAAAACTCTCAGACATGCAGGTTTCCTCACGATGTTTTCCTTCACCGATGAGCAAGCGATAAAACAATTTAATACACACTTAACTCCGAAAAGTCATTGGTGCGTGCCGTGGATTCGAACCAGAGACCCTCTGCATAGCTGTCTGTCAGTCTCTCCACTCAGCTATCGCTGCTGCTCTATCTATTGGTAAAAACAATTCAATAAATCGTTTAGTAGATTCTGAGTTTTAAGCATTCATTTAGACCGACAGGCAGGAATGGAGACTTCATTTTTTAATAGGTATAGATATCTGTGAGAATTTTAAAATAAACCAGAGGGACTTAGTGCAGCTTTAGCCACTTTCATCTCTCTTCGTTTTTACTCAGCGTTCGATGCATTGATTGCCTCGCTCCGAATTCTACAACGGTCTAACTTTGAAGCAGGTCAATCCATTTGCCGAACAGTGATCCAACTGTCGGGCCGTACTCTAAGCATTTCTAAATGAAAATGGATATCAAATACGTATCATTCAGTCATGGACATGAGACCTTACATAAGTGGTCGGTTAAAGAGCGTCCTTCTGAAATCGTGCAAAATTTGTATACATATTTATATTTACGGGCCTAGTTCTAGTACCTCAGTATTCCACAACTGTGTGTATCGCTCCAGTGTCCATAGAAAACACCGAGATAACCAGAGGAGATATTTTTTAATGACGAAAAACAGATAGTGGTATTTGGAAACGAAAAGATGATGTGTACGTTAAGTCAGCCTCGCCCATGAAGGGTTTCGTGGGCGAGGTAGGTAGAGGTACGGAACCCTTTATGGGTTATTCGTTCTTGATTTAATTATTATTTCACATGTATGTATTTAAGAATACTCGAGTATATTTATGAGTAGTCCGTTCACCGTAGTACAGACTCTGCCTAGATTGAAATCAAATGACGAATGCCCAGCATATTATATAGTTTATCAAATGTTTTTACAATTGCAGATTTCGTAATGACTAAATGTACCTATAAGCATATAAAAAAATATATATTAATATATTATTTATCTAATTAATATAATATGGGAATACATAAGTATTTTAATGAATATGTTTCGTTTGACGAGGAAAACAACCATTACTACGTGACATGAATGAAAACTTTTCCAATTACTCGTGTTCAAATAGTTAAAGCTGGCACGTCGGTAAAGCAGTGCCTGTGAGTCCACCTTAGCTCTACTTCTAACAAACAGCGAACTAGCCAACGTTACGGAGTAACTTACACTCCACAGTGTTTGTAGACTATGCCAATAATAGTGCAGTAGCTATGTTCGAGTACCCATAAAATGAATATTAGAATTTATATAGTTTACAAATAGTCGGCAACATTAATTGATATAATATATTTTCAGATTAGGTAATTGAGGCAACGATAGCCAAGTGACGATACCAGCAGACTGCCATGCAGAGTGTATCGGGTTCGTATTCGAGTACGACCCCTAGTCTAAACCATGGAATATCGCAGATGTTGGGCAGGCCGTCATTCAAGGCAGTCAAGTCCAGTATGACTAGTTAGTGGACTCCGGGTCGCAACTGGGATAACGCCAGGAGGATGATGAAGATTTTTAGATTGGTTAGTGGCAATGTGAAAAAAAAGTAGCTCTATTGTTTGTTAGATACAAAAGGATCTGGAAAGTCACGTAGACATAATCTCAAACACCTAATGATGTATTGCAGCATAATACACCAAGTATCATATCACTGCACTGACAAGAAGCTAATCAGTCTTATGTTTCTGTGTATTTACATATACATCCGGATCGGCAAGTCGAAACACTCGCTCACATTGCCGCTACAAGAATACTTATAAATTCGATACCCAAATGTGAGATGAGATTCTGTAATTTACTTAATAACGCTATTCACAGTGATGGCATGACTTATGACGAAACCGCTATTAAGCCATGACATTTTCGACCACGTAATACTATCGTCGCTGCAAAACATGCGCATTGTATTAGCTAGTTCTGGCCCTATACATCACAGCATTATAACGTTGCTTAGTAACCAACTGTTATTAGTCATTCAAGAAATTAGCAACCGCAAAACCAAAGAGATTGGATATAGTATAAAAACCTTTGCATACTTAGTTATGACGCAGTTCGTGCAAACCTATAAGAGGTTTGCACGATATAATATATCTATATATAATATATCTATGATTAACACCTAACGTTATTACCGTACTATAACGTTAAAAGTAACGTTTTATTTTTACACTCAACTGTCCATCAATATGTGTGTTATAAACATACAAACGTTCACCATTTTGCTACCTGAAATTAAACGTCACTCAAACAGATTTTTTGTTGAAAAACAGCAGGTGTACGTTTGTCGAAACAAAAGGAAAATGTTGTCCAGTTGGCTACCTTTTAGGAAAATACTGTGTACACGGAATTTCGTTGGTAATAAGCTGATGGATATGAAATCGTACATAAAACGGTTGTGTACAGCTTGTTTACTCATTTATTCAAATAAATAAGCAAAATGGTAAATTTAATATAATTATGTCAGGTAGGTACTAAGCACACTGCGTTGAGCGGGTTGGTTCAGATCCGCACACATCATGTCTAATAACATCCCTCATGTTGGACTAAAGCAACAGATCATCTTATGGCATGGTATTTGTCACCAACAGCTTTCTTAACACTGCTTTTACATTGAATTTACACCAAATATACAGGATGTCATAAGACCCATCACCAAGCCGAAGTCTACGCGTTTTGGACATCATGCCAAGTCATACTGGGAAACGACTTTTTTTTAAGTATTCACTTTTTTCAAGCGGCTATAAAAATGCGCGCGTGCAATTTTCGAAATACCTACTAATCTATGGGTGCATAGGACATCTATAGAACAGGTTGGCGGGGTAAATGCATCGATTTTGTACCTAATTACAAAAATTCCACAGTGACTTTGAGCCTAAATATCTCCTGAACCAGTAATTTCCCAGGTATGATGCCGAAGCAAAAAATTTTCGAAATGATTAATACAATATGGGGTTTCAGTTTTCGTTAAGGGTCTTTTTACACCCTGTATGTTTACGTACATATGTACTAATAATTGAACTCTACTTGCATACACAAGATATAGGTACTTAACAACTAGAATAGCACTTTTTATGCACAGTCATCCAAAATAAATTTTACGCACAAACAAAACTTCCTTATAGGAAACATATTATCATCATCAATGCAGGATTATGGCACGTGCATTGCCTTAATATTGTGACCCTCGTCTTCTTTATTTCATGGTAACTTGGATGTTTGACAGCGCGTCGTAGGCCTAACCACCGGACATGGCACACCCACGGTAAATTATAATCTAACAGTATTGTAACTCGGCCGACTACAGCTACAGCCTACAGACGCGCCGGACGCAACCAAGTGTAGTCCGGGTACGACACTTTTGACAGCTTTAAATACAACTTTGCTTCGAGGTTATAGTGTAAATTGTAATGAGGTGTCAAATGTCGTACTCGGACAACTTCCAAATTCGCCGCTAGAGTCGCTAGTTAGAATCTTAGCATCGCCAAAATGCACAGTCTAATGTGTACTGCGCTCGAGGCGGGTAGCTATAACTCGAGTTTCGTGCGTTTGTATGGAGTTAGAATACTGTTTGATATTATTACCGTGGTACAACTGTATGAAAATTTAATTCGATCACTAACTGTTTTCGTTCCAACTTATTTTTGACTTACGTGGCGATGGGCTACCAAGTTTCGAAGGTGACTTTTGGGTGAAACCGACATGGAGTTTTCACTTTAGTTTGTTTTGGCATATTAGTTTATTTTGTCTATGGAGTAAGTATCTATACATGTATTGGAGGGTAGAGAAGTTTTGGAAGCATTGGAGTATAATATAACGTAAAGCAATATACAATTCGTTATGTTTGGGAAGACGCTATAAATGTAACATTACAGTGTTTTTCAATATGTATTACTTGTAGTAATGCAATGGTCCGAATTTGAAATTGATGATGAACTTGTCAGATTTACAAATGTGACCAGTGTCAAAAAATTACCATAGATAACAAAAGTTACCAAACTAATATTCTCGGTTTATATGAATTATTATAGACAATATATCTATTTCAAACACACGGCCTTTTGATGGCGAGATCAATACTTAACCATTTCTGCAATCCTTTTTTCAGCACGTTGCTTTTTTTAAATAATGAAAATTCGTGTACTTTGATTACTTTACATGAAGTATTGCTAGCAATCCTTTTTCTTTAAAGGGCTATTGTTTAATTGTGATCATTATCTTGTTACACGGAAAAACAGCTGCGTTAACTTACAACTGAAACATAAGAAGAAAATTAGTATAAGTCTATTTTTTCTACATTCATTTATAAGCTCGTCCTTTCAGGATGCCTATTTTAATATTAGCTTTCAATAGAGCTTAAGTTAAAAGCAAAAACGTCAAAGGAGACCTTTTACGAGATACATCCATAAACTTTTTAAGTCGCAGGTGAATGTTACATTGCCAAACGTTAACCTGTCTAGTCTAAGTCTGTCTATATATTTAACATTCTAACGTTGCTGGCTGACTGACAGACAAGCCACAGGCTAAACTATTGGGCGCAAGAAGCTCAAATTTAGCATGTATGGGCAAAGGCAAAGGCGACAAGGAGAGGAGTAAAACGCAAGTTCGCTGAATGATGATTCAATACATTGTAATGAAAAACATCAAAACATATTCAGAGAAAAACATTAGAACAAAATAATAAAATATTTTTCATTCAAATTTATATATTGCCAGTGACATCCAAATTACAGATTGACATTAAAGAGGTTTTTATACTTGGATTTTTGCACTTTTCCATCAGGGATTGCTCAAAATTACCATGGGTTTGGGAAAACCGGTAAATTAAAAAAAACGTGTGAGCCTAGCTGCGGGCATGCTCTAGTCTCCAATAGAAAAAAGTACATATCTAAATTCATTTTATCAATCGATCATGGCAAAATTCCAAACGGGTGAAGCCTTGGGTTCAGCTAGTAGTTTTATACAACCTGATTAGGCTACAGGGTTCAATTGCAAACCCAGATAGACAATTTCAATTGAAATTCAATTCAAGCCATAGATTCAGGGGCGGTGGCAGTAAATTAATAGACAAGATAGAGCTTCGCAGATTGATGTGCTCTATGGTATTGGCGTTAGCTTGCTACGTAATTGGATCTAAGTTTGTTGTTGAGTACATTTCAATATTGTGAAAGAGTATTTGCGATTTTATATTCTGACGAGTTTTCTTCGTGCCTTTACGAACGAAATGTAACGTTACACCAAAGAAGCAAATATAAAATGGTATATTTGTAAGTTTGTAACCCTAACTTTTAAAATAATACCGTTCTCCTACGAACATTCAACGCCAGTGCAATATACGCGTTTTATTTTCGACAAATAATGCTGAGGGCTTAATCTATTAGTAAGTTAAAATTATTTTTATTATATTTAATTATTTTACATTAAATGCGATACCAACGTTTTGATATAATACCGGTACAAAGAAATATACAAATATACATACACAGTTTTGTTTTTAAAATAGGTACTAGCTATTGCTCGCCAGTCCCGTACGGTATATCGAATTACCCTTGAACGATATAACAGTCTACAGAAAGCATGGTTCACCGACGAACGGTAATACGAAAAAACTATTAGTCGATACCATTATTTAGCGACAGCACGTTTCGCCGAATTACGCTACAAAGAATGAATGGTTGGCCGATACCTACCAAGATTTGCCGATTTCGATGCAAATTGCTATCGGTAAAGATTATAAGATTATTTAGTTCAAGCGTGTTGCGGAGAACCATGACATCGGCAAATCTTGTTATCGGCCAACCACACATTCTTTGTAGCGTTATTCGGCGTAACGTGCTGTCGCTAAATAATGGTACCGACTAATCTGACGAAATCTGATACGTTGGCCCGTCGGCACCTATAACATTTAATAGATTTTTTAAACAAAGTGATGTTTCCACAATTGAGGGTAAACTTATAATATTTCGTATAAATTATTAAGGATATTTTGCTGTTATTTATGTTACTATACAATATTTATGAAATATAGTAGGACAGCAACACAAAAATGTTGTACCATGTACCTTTGTTTCGAAACAAAGGTTCTTGGTTTATTTTCCGATAGACAATATAAAAGGAATATTATACGGTAAAATTATTAACTAATCTTAATATATAAAATGCTTGCGTTACTGACTGACTGACAGACAAGCTACAGCCGCAACTACTCGGCACAAGAAGCTGAAATTTAGCATGCATGTTCCTGGGGGACCGTAGGGGTGCACTAAGACGGGATTTTCCGAAATTCCCACGGGATCGGGCAAAATGGGAAATTCGAAAATATGTGCGTGCGAAGCCGCTGGCGTCGACTAGTTTTATATATGAAGCATGACATAATAAACCCAGGCCTTTCAAAAACTTAAGAAATGGTAATATATACACTGCAAATTGAAGTTTCTTCAAATGCAAATGAACCAAGATTTCGTTGCCTAGCCGTTTTCCGGTGATAATGTCGCCTTTCAACCACCGTAGAAATTGATTGCTTGCTTTTCGTGTGAGTGTGTGGCCAACTCTGGTGTCGGAGTTTTCAGACCGCCCGAAGGCCTCCGACATGGCCTAACGATTCTTATCCTGAGACAAGAACCGGGACCCACGGCTTTACGTGCCCTCCGAAGCACGGTAGCGCTCAGATGAAAATGCCACACACGGTCACCCATCCAAGTGGCGACCTGTGCACGCGTTGCTTAACTTTGCCGATCTGTTACGAACGGCAAGCCAAGTCTCGCTATGAGCGCTAAAATTGATGAAAGCATGCAAAGTAAGACGAAAATGTTTAATATTAGAAAAAAACTTTATCTAAGGATTCTACACTAGGATTCATAAACAGAGATAATTTAAATTTATTTATATTTACCGAAAAAGTCAACAAAAACACTAGCATCTCACATTTATGTTTCAACAAAATAAAGAAGCAAAATTCTTTATACCTATTTTACAATTTTATTCATCTCAATTTATCACGTGTCTTCTACAGGGAAACGGATCTCAATAGTTTTGACAGCCGCTACTCAAGTGGGAGAGTGTTTAAGTGGGAATTCGAGTAAACGTAATAAGAGTTCCGTAGTATTGAGGTCTCAATGGATTGTGGATACACGTGCCCGTTTAGGGGTCATACTCTGGCGATGAATATTGTAGCGCAGTAATTATTACGAGGAAATCCAGAATATCGTTATAAGTAATTGGCATAAGCTACAATTAAATTCATTTATTCATTAGATATATAGACCAATACTAGACGTCTCGCCAGCGGCTTCGCCCGCGTCAATTATACATATAAATTATAAACCTTCCTCTTGAATTATGCTATCTATTAAAAAAACCACATTAAAATCCGTTACGTACTTACTTAGTTTTTAAGATTTAAGCACACAAAGGGAATTAGGGACAGACAGACAGAAGACAAACTTTGTTTTAATCTAGTTAGTGATACACAAAGAATGTTAATTATTTCATGATTTCTTTTCGATTCTTGTTATAAATTATGATAATAATGTAGACTATGTTGACACAAATATACCTACTTAAATATTTTTGACAT
Source organism: Euclidia mi (assembly GCA_944739405.2). Lineage (NCBI taxonomy): Eukaryota > Metazoa > Arthropoda > Insecta > Lepidoptera > Erebidae > Euclidia > Euclidia mi. The sequence goes on from OX123185.2 coordinate 70,964,861, forward strand.
TTTTACACATATTTTAAAATTAACTCTTGTCTGTCTCAAATAGTCTATATAAACACGATGAACCCAAAACCTATCTAACAGATGTTCAGATATTCAACATTAGGGTGATTCCTGCATGAGAAGGGATGAGATGAGAAGGGATATAATTCATGCAAGCGGAGCCGCGAGAAAGTCTAGTTAGGTAGAAAAATGTCGTTGATTACCTGGAGTTGATAAGTTCTGTCTGTTAGTGACAATAGCCCATAACTCCGTAGGTAGCATTAATGACATCCATCCATAACTGATTACACAAAATAGACCTATGACGTGGACGGGGAATGCTAGAAAGCTTCTAAATCATGAATTCGTAGTACGTAAATATCCTCCCGGAGTTCCAGTTTTAAAATATAAAACCGGTATGGATAGCTTAAAACTAATTAAGGAATAAACTTCTCTCTAGTAATAAATAAACCAATATTGCTTTAATAATACATCTGCCAACAACCTATACACGCTCTTCTCAATCAGTTTTATGTATCAAATAAATCTTTTAAATGTCTATAATTTCTCCCAGCTAAGCTTTTTTAATCTTTACATGTCTTGATAGATACAGATCTAAGAAACACCAGTCCTATAGGTAATTTATTGGGTATCGATTTCGTTTTAGGGTCCCGTGGCTCAAAACATAAATACCTAATGTCCTAGGTAAACTCATGCACAGTCTTGTGATCCCATACTAAGCTGAGTTTGTACTTTCTCTACAAAGTAACTGATAAATATACATTATCGGTATCATCCTCTTAGCGTTATCCGAATTGCAACCCAGTGTCCACTTATTAGTTTAACTTGATTTGACAAAATGTTAGCTTTTCCACGGGGCGACTGCCTCTCTGACCTCCGCGACCCAAAAGTATAGTGATATGCCATGATTACAGTAGTGTCACTTTATTTAGAAGAGGTACTGACTCCCCTTATCGACGACTGTCAAAGATCTTCATGGCAGCTGGGACGTATGTTACCTGAAAGAAATCGCACTTTGCGATAAGGAGTCCCTTGTGCATTTGCTATCGGTGTATGTACATTTAAGTTATTTATAGCAGACTAGAGGACTCCAGCAGCTACGCCTGCATTTTTTTTAATTTACCCGTTTTGGCCGATCCCGTGGGAATTTCGGGAAATCCCTTCTTAGTGCACCCCTACGGTCCCCAAGGAACATGCATGCCAAATTTCAGCTTCCTGTGCCCAATAGTTTCGGCTGTAGCGTATCTGTCAGTCAGTCAGTAACGCAAGGATTTTATATATTAAGAAGATATAAGACGATGGCCTCGGGTTCGATCCCCAGGTACCTCAGTAACACACCTCTGGACTTTTCGAATTTATGTGTGCATTAAAAATGAAAATTCTCCCTCGCTTTATAAAGTGCCCGCTAGATGGCAAGAGGCTCGCCCTATATTACATTGGGACCGAAATATAACTGGCGAAGTGAGTGTGTGTAATACATAACTGCCAACCCCTTCGGGGATAGAGGCGTGAAGTTATGTTATGTGTGTGATTAATTAGAATCGGCCGTGGAGATATAGCAGGCAACATGATGATATGAAAGCTCTAACCATCCATAAGACAAGTATTTGAAGTAAGCTTATCTTAGTAATTGAAAAACACCCAAAATATTGTCCTTCTTGCTCGTTACAATGGAGCGATGGTATGGCATGAGGTAAAAATAAAATTTATCGTTATAGTTTTTTGCCCACCTTGAAATCAAAGCATCAAACTAGATATGTCTTACTAATTTGTTAAATATGGGCCATTTTGGAAATCCTCGTCGGATAACAATGTTCCCCGGAACCTTTTTGGCTCAAATTCAATGATAGAAATTCAAAGATATCGTCACGCACGAACCGCGCCGCGCCGGTTGCTATTGAAATATGGAACGTTCTGCTCTTTCAATCCTGATATCTTTAAGCGGAGCGTGAAGAAGGTTTTCTTAAAGGGCTTTGATGCCTTATTGCTTTACTAGCATCTGTCATCTCGGCCTTTATATAAGATTTTACTGACAGTTTATCATTAGGCGGCGTATGTTGCAAAAAAACGATAAGGAACATAATTATGCATCCTTATTCAAAACAACTGGAGTACAATTTATTTTCTAATTACCACCCTCTAATATCATCTATCACTTGATTCAATATCTGATCCATCAGAGAATTCGGAAAAACTCAGTAACACTTTTGTCCGACCCGGAAATCGAACGCGGGACCTCCCGATCCGCAGATGCATACACAATCCATTGAACCAGGGTGGCCGTCTTGGCTATGGATACAGTTCAAAATTCGGTGTGTTGTTTACCTTGACAGTTATTAAAAATCCATGGATTTCGGGATTAGAGATGCATATTTGGCATGTTTGTATTCCTGTTACTTTTGTTACAAAACCAAACAAATCAATAAGCTCAACAAAAAAGTCGAATATGCATCTGTCATCGCCAAATCCATTGATAGATCGAATATTTAAACCGGTCGTTAGCCTGTCCACTGAATAATCGTTAATCGGAGGTACCAGGACGGCAGAAACCCAAAAGAGTCCATACGAATCGTTAATCGGAGGTACCAGGACGGCAGAAACCCAAAAGAGTCCTTTCTGCGCTGCGATTGTATTAGATATTTGGTGCCTGTTGAACGCGGCAACAAGTGCTGCATCGATCAGAGTGACGTAAGCACCCCCCGCTCACACACTTCACCCCCTCCGTCGCCCGAAGCCCCGCCCCTCGCAAACCCGAAACTGATTTACTGGAGGCTAAATGTATGTATGTCATGATCATAGATTTAGTAACAAGAATCAGATGTAGCGTATTCGTCCAACTAAGCGTGGCACGTTGACAGCTATGTGTGCGTGACCTTTGGCGACTGGCACTGTACGGACACGCGCGTCTATGTGTGTGAAAAGTTGCCAGATTATGAATAATCTCCCAGTATTTTGCATATAGTTATGTAATATTCTTATATTCATTTGCGGTTTTGAAGAATTTACCATGGATTTAATTAATGCTTTTATAAATACATTTCTTAAATGTAGGTACCGAGTTAAGTTTTAACTACTTCGTAAATCTGTATATATAAAATCCTTGCGTTACTGACTGACTGACAGACAAGCTACAGCCGAAACTACTCGGCGCATGAAGCTGAAATTTAGCATGTATGTTTCTTGGGAACCGTAGGGGTGCACCAAGACGGGATTTCTCGAAATTCCCACGGGATCGGGCAAAACGAGAAATAAGAAAATATGTGCGTTCGAAGCCGCTGGCGTCGATTAGTTGAGAAATAAATAGTATGTATGTACACACGGCACCAAGTCAAGCTAAACAGTTGCTGTACGATTTTGATACTTATTCCCTACGCCATAAGTATATATGTACACACGGCACCAAGTCAAGCTAAACAGTTGCTGTACGATTTTGATTCTTATTCCCTACGGCATTAGTATGTATGTACACAGGGCGCCAAGTCAAGCTAAACAGTTGCTGTACAATTTTGATACTTATTCCCTACGCCATAAGTATGTATGTACACACGGCACCAAGTCAAGCTAAACAGTTGCTGTACGATTTTGATACTTATTCCCTACGCCATAAGTATGTATGTACACACGGCACCAAGTCAAGCTAAACAGTTGCTGTACGATTTTGATACTTATTCCCTACGCCATTAGTATGTATGTACACAGGGCGCCAAGTCAAGCTAAACAGTTGCTGTACGATTTTGATACTTATTCCCTACGCCATTAGTATGTATGTACACAGGGCGCCAAGTCAAGCTAAACAGTTGCTGTACGATTTTGATACTTATTCCCTATGCCATAAGTATGTATGTACACACGGCGCCAAGTCAAGCTAAACATTTGCTGTACGATTTTGATACTTATTCTTTACGCCATAAGAACGGTGCAAAGGTCAAAGTTTATAAGCTTGACGAGTAGCAGGGTGTACACGAATATTTGGATCGTTTGGGGATCGAACTCAAAACAATATTATGTAAGGTATATACTAATGGAAATTGAAATTCTATTACTATATTTATGAGAAAGAAGATATATCTACAGTATACTTTTATAATACGGTAATGTATTTTTCATTAACATGACAATCATTATCACATAATCAATTGACAAGTGCATTTTCCCTAATTCAGGCAGAACGGCGTCGACAAAAACTGGCAACACTTACATATTTCTTGCACAAATACGAATTTTATCGAAATTAAATTAGGAAACAGTCAAATTATCAATAGTTACCTGTGAAAAGATATTCCATTTTCCTGTTTTTGTTTTTAGGAACAACTTTTACAGTGTTTAAAGAACACAAGACGGCATTTTGAGAATTTAAAAGTTGACGTGATCGTGACGCGTGAACTGTACGATGCTTCGTAGCGCACTGAGACGAGTTTGTATTCGCTTTTCAATTTTGTATTTGCTTTAGTGGCCGCACGCAACTGTCCCGTGCGTTACATCTGATACTTGTCATATCTGTGGTCATGATTATCACAAGTGCGCCTTTGCGCGTTCTTGAGGTATCTTTGAAAAGGTAGGTCAGTTATGGACATGTTAGGTTGTTCGATGTGGTGTGTAGGGAAGATTAATCAAAATGTGATTGATTTGAATGTAGATGAAATTTAATTAAGAGCCTCGTTTATAATCTGTTCCACTAGTGGGCACAGGCCACCTCCCATTTACGAAGGGTTAGGCTATAATCTACTACACAGGCCTAATGAGACTTTTTTTATAGTAATAGGCGGCAAACGAGCAGACGGATCGCCTGATGGTAAGCAATTACCGCCGCCCATGGACACAAGCAACACCACAGGAGTCACAAGTGCGCTGCCGCCCCTTGGGGTTGGGAAAAGGGATAGGATGAGGAGTGGGATGAGGGAGAAGGAATAGGACCTCCGGCACTCGCACTCACCGAACATAATCATAATCGATTTATTTGTTTAGCAGGTACGAAACCACAGACAGATATACAAATCCACAGACACGTCGAACTAATAATACTATTCCCTTTCCGTCGGCGCGGCGGTTAGTAGTATCGGTTGTCGCCTCCTCATCAATCGAATGGAAAACAAACGCGTATCACATAATAACATTAATTATAATCAGACTCATTATTATGATAATCCTTTGTTCATGCACCGTTCCCTTGCCACTATTCTTGCGTCTACTACCTTACACTTTTTAACCGACTCCAAAAAGAGGAGGAGGTTCTCAATTCGGCTGTATTTTTTTGTTTTAATGTTTGTTACCTCATAAATACGTTATTTATCAACCGATTTCCAAAATTCTGTTTTTGTCTGAAAGGATATACTTTCAGGTAGGTCCCATATAAATTTTATCAAAATCAATCCAATAGGTTCATTAAAAACTCAAATTTTATCAAAATCAATCCAATAGTTTCATTAAAAACTCCAAAAAGTATGTCATCCAAGTAAACGAAATTAAGCATTTGCTGTGACTTTTCATCAGTGGACACTAGAATAGTCGCAATCAACAGGCCTACTTCAGGCTTCATTATCAGGTATTGATGAAACCAGGAGGAAGAAAGGTTGGAGAGTAAATCTATATATATATAAAATTGCTTGGGCTGAATGATTCATCAACGCAGAGCCAAAACCACAGGGGCTTGAGACTTGAAATTTTGACAGTCGATGCATTTTATGACGTAAGCACCCACTAAGAAAGGATTTTTATACATATTTTTGGTTAGAAAAAGTAAACGCGCAATTTAGATTTTTTTCAAATCTAACAACTAAGAGGGTGATATAGAGGTAGAAAGTTTGTATGGGAGGTCCGTCATTTTTAAAAAGATAGCGTGTAATTTTGTGTGCAAACTTCTGGTTAGAAATAAAACAAATACCTACGTGTTTTAGCGATTTCTAAAATCTACCGTTTAAAAGGGTGAAAGAGGGGTCGAAAGTTTTTATGCGAAGTGAAATTTCATATACTAGCTTCTGATTAGAAATAAATGATCATGTATTTATGCGTTTTTGGACATAGGGGTTGAATTTTTATATGGAAAGTCCGTCATTACGCGCGAGCGAAGCCGCCAACTGCTAGCTTATATAATTATATATAACAACTTTGATTATAAATCACAGAATAACTAATAGTAGTACGGTTTAATTCAAAGAGCAGACGATGAGTACATTCTTTTTTTTCACGATTAAATATTTTTCACTGTAAGCCTGAATTTGTGATAACCTCTTTTCACGCATCTCACTACTTTCTCTTGAAATGGCCTTGGACCGAGATTCCCTACTTTGAGATAGACGTTTCTCCCTTTCTTTGCTAGTTGTGGAGTACTGCTCACATCTCTGGGCCGGAGCGCCAAAATATCAGCTTGATCCACTTGACTCCCTACAGAGACGAGCTGTTCGAATCGTCGATGATCCCGATCTCACGGCTAGACTAGAGTCGCTGGAGAAGCGGAGAGACTTTGGTTCTCTCTGCGTATTTTACCGACTCTGTCACGGGGAGTGCTCCGAAGAATTGTTTAATTTGGTACCAGGGTCACCCTTCTACCAACATACCACTCGCCGACGCAGTAGAGTTCACCCGTACTACCTGGAAGCGTTCTCATCTAGTACGGTGCGCTTTCAGCGATCTTTTCTACCACGTACACGTAAAAAATATTTTATTAGGACTATAATATACAATTACTTATACTATATACGAAAGTATAATTGTATATTATAGTCCTAATAAAATATTTTTTTCTAAGTACTTAGTCCAAAAATATAATATACTTATCTGATTTCTGGTGATAGGTATTTAATTTAGTTAGTTAGTCATATAAAATATGTATTGTGTCAGGTATGTGAATTAAGTGGTAGATACGTATAACTCGCATAAGTATATAATATTCAGTTGAATAAGTGATGTTTATAAGTAAATTGAAGTTAAAGTAACGGAATTTATTTTTTACTTTTAAGTGCTATTTTCACACATTTTCCAGATTTTTGGAGGCGGTTTTTTTGTTAAAAAATGTTTTATCTGCAAACCGTACCGAAATTTCAATTTCTGCGCCTACAAGTTTACCTCTCAACATAAAATAACGAGCTCACGCAAATTTATGACATAAATAAAATGGACTAAATATTAAAGACACAAGGCCCCTTTTATGTTTAGTAGGTTATTCATTGATAATAAGAATGTACTAGTTTGAGGCCACCCTTGAAAAGCATAACCTAGAAATTTTCCCATAATAAGAATGGACTAGATTGATTGAAGCTTAATTTAGAAATTTTCCTCTAAAGCACTATTGAAGATTCTCAATTTTAGTTCTAATCATTGGAAAAAGAAGTCTGCCACGTATTCTACAGACTTATAGTAGCAAGGATAATTTTGTATAATAGTAAGGCCTTGAAGACATCGAGATTGCTGCTTTGAATACGGAAATTTGATCTAGGTAATGAAAGATTAAATATCATAGTGAAGCAATGTATATTTTCTTCGATTGCAAGCCTTCCGGCCGGTCACGAGATCGGTCTTAGCGGCGAGCGGCGCGGCAGGGGCGATGTACATGGCGCGTTTACTCTGAGGCTGGTTTCAGAGTGACGCGCGCGGCACGCGCCGTCGGCCAGCGCGTCTCAACAGCGCGTTTGGCGCGCGGACCACTGTGAAACGAGTTCGCGTTTCTCATTGCAATGTATGAAGCTTCGGCAGCGCGGCCGGCGCGCGCGTCTCACACGCGGCGCGTTTGAACTGCGTGACTATGAAACGCTACTACTAATCTAGTGTATTTGTAAGCGCGCGCGTGTGGCCGGCGCCGGTCGAACGCGTGACTCTGAAACCAGCCTGAGACTGCCGCGCGCCCCGTCACAGTAAACGCGCCATGTACATCAAAAACGCTCGCCGCTGCCGCCCGCCGCTGTAGGTCGTGACCGGGCCCTTCGAGGTTAGTTCAGTATTACTATATTGTCTGTACATCATAGATGTGACATACATGATGACACTGTTGGACAATATAGGTATAAATAGTAATAAATACAGTTAAGAAACTTGAGTGCTTAACAGTCAGACATACAGTCGTCTACTATGCTTCTTTATAGTACTCACTTTTGATATGGTAATAGAAAAATACTGCAACACTTTATTATACTTCGAAAACTACTAATTTCTAAATTAAGATGAGTTTTTCAGTTGTACCGAAGACACCTCGTATAAATTTTTTATATAATTATACCTACTTATAAATGTATAGTCTACTACTGCCTCGTTGGTCTCGCGGCATAAATGTGCGCGTGGGATTGGGAGGTCTCGGGTTCGATATCCGGGTCGGGCAAAGTGTTATTGGGTTTTTCCTTTAGGAAATTCTCAGTAGCAGCACGGAGTCTGGTATTGTGCCCGGTACGGCAATAGGCTTGCCCCCTATTACGTGGGACTAAAATAAATCTGGCGAAAAGTGGGTGTAGCAATATACCTCTTCGGGGATATAGGCGTGAGACTATGTATGTATGTATCGCTGTCACTGTGGGGAGGCTGTCGACAGCCTTGGTCACCATGGCTTATCATGCAACAGGAGCGCAGGTCGTATATCACGACACGGCAATCTCAATGACATATTTTGTCGGGCTCTTGTCACCGCTGGCGTTCCAGCCCAACTTGAACCTCAGGGGCTGGCACGTGACGATGGCAAAAGACCAGATGGTATGTCTTTACTACTATGGAAGTTGGGTAGGCCTTTGGTGTGGGACGCAACGTGTGTCGATACCCTCGCGCCATCTCATCTTCCTGGCACAGCGGGTTGTGCGGGCGCTGCTACAGCGGAGACCTCCAAACGGCGCAAATACGCAAACCTAGTAGGGGAATACGTATTTGAGCCGTTTGGGGTCGCAACGTTGGGGCCATGGGGTCCAAGTGCAAGATCTCTTTTTAGAGATCTCGCAAAGAGACTGGTCGACGCCTCGTGTGACCAGAAGGCTGGGTTGTACTTGGCCCAAAAATTGAGCATTGCCATACAACGTGGCAATGCTGCCAGCGTTCTGGGCACGTTCCCGGTCGACGGCGATGTGGAGGACTTTTATGACGCCCTCTAAATTATTTTCTTTTTCCGTTTTGTTTGTTTTGTATATACATATTTCGTAGGATAGTATTTTAAAATTTAAGTTAAGTTTAATTATTATTAGTATTATGTACATTGTTATGAAAATGAATAAATATATTGCTTCGCAAGGAAAAAAATGTATAGATAATTCAGTATTTATTCTAGTACACTTTTGAACCTGGCGTTCCCAATATGCATTGCGTATTGAATTTATAGCATTCCTATCTATAACTACGTTAGATATAAGTACTACATTTTAAGTCTCCGAAATAAGAGTTCCATACGACCATCATTATATTACACGGTATATTTGTCAAGTAAATTGATAGTACTCATACAATAACATAGACTTAACATTCTCTATCAATGGTAAGGCTTTTACCGTTGGGAAATAAGGTATCATTAATTTAATAGGAGCAATATTTATTTGGATAAATCTATTTGATTTGGTATTGAAGCGATGTAGTACGAAAACAAACATTTGTAAAATTTCTCGTGTGGAGACGAAACATAGTGTATATATAAATCTGTATTTTAATTTATGGTTGCTTTCGATCGTGTTGACGTCCGAATAGCGTATAGCTAAAGAGCTCAGATGGTATAAGCACGCATACGTTACTTTTTTAAACTTTGAACTCATAATCTCTTTTAGAGGCGAAAATGAGGTTGAATTTAAATATTTTTTATTTTATTCATCTTCAGCCCCTTACAGTCCACTGCTGGACTAGGCCTCTCCATTGAAAGGAGGAATTGGCCTACTATACCACGCTGGCCAAACGGGTTGGTATAGGGTGTGTTTCAAGTTTTCCTTCTCTTACAGTGCTGTTCTCTGCATTGTGCATCAGTTATATTATGATAGCACTAATATTAAATAAAAAATTTCATTCAGCAGATGTATTTTCATTACATTATTATTGAAACTACCTATAATCAATTGTACAAGAGAATAATATAATGACATGTGCCGACCCGATATAAGTTGAAACTTCTGGGCTTAAAGCCCAGGCAATAGATGCGACTTAGATCGTCGTACATCAACATCCCTTATCCAGCTCCAATTCTCTACAAAGAAGAAAGGGTTAGTTACGTAATTACGTTCAACATCAGCCTTTAACAGTCCACTGCTGGACTAGGCCTCTCCTTTGAAAGGAGGAATTGGCCTACTATACCACGCTGGCCAAACGGGTTGCTATAGAGTTTGTATCAAGTTTTCCTTCCCTTATAGTGCTGTTCTCTGCATAATATGCCCCCTTTGTCGGCTCTTACGACACCCATGGGATGAAATGGGGTGATGACATTCCGTATTCATAATCCGTCACCACACGGAAATTACGTTCAACACAGTAAAAATATTGTTTATCTGTCTTACGTTAAAAAGAGATAATCCTAACTCTCAAGCATAGTGCGAATAGATGCAAGCAGTTAAGCCGTCGAGAGCGATGTGTGCAAATATTTTACAACTGTTAATGAGTTTAGACACGTGCTTCGAATGTCACCTCGAAGTTTAAACTGCTAATTGGAGGGACGGTGTTTAGTGTATAATTTAATTATCTCTATTTTCTGTCCCAGCTGTGTGAAGTTTGGATTTAATTGGTTTTAGATGCATATTATTCCACGACATTTTAATTAGAGTTACTTGGGCTACAAATAAATAAAAGTTGTCTTGATGACAACGAGTAAGCTAAATAAATATTAGTGTTAAAAGTGGAGGCATGTAAATATTTTTTTTTAATAAAACTTTTTAAGATAACCAGTGTCATTTGTTTAAGTGTTTTTTTTTAATTACTACTTTCGGAAAAAGTCTTGAACCAGGACTTCACAAACATGTAACTAGGACAAAAAGCGAATACTGCACTACATTGTTTTTTATTTAACTATAAATTAATTATTTTGTAAGGCAGGCCATAATCAAATATTGATGAACATCTTTAGCGTGGCTACACCGCGTAACTTAAGCTGCCTACAACTTTACAGATTTTTCGCGAAGGGGAAAATGGGGTTATTCGCTTTTTTTTCCTAAACATGATTATATTAAGCCGTTTATCTTTTTTACACAATAAACGTTACTTTATGAAAGAAAATCTGGTCTTTTGGAGTCTGAAATTAAAAAATAATTTATTATAATGAAATAATAATTTCTTACAAAGTTTAACCAGTTTTTTTTTGTTGCACGCCATGGCGATTCTGCTGCCTGAGGAACTCTTTTTTGGCACTTCCTGTTCTCTTTACAAATATATCGTAACATTTGAGAAGAAAAATGGTAGTAAGACATTCGCGCGACCAGCTGCTCAGTAAAAAAAAAACCATATACCTAGATGTCCTAGGTACTGTTGTTGCAAAAATAGTTCCAAGACGAAAATAAAATAACACAGCAGGATTTTAATGGAGACCAAACGTTAAGACAAATATAATAAGACGATTACAATAATATTTATCGGTGCAGCTATGAGATAGAATTTTGCAGGTTCACAGCGTATAACATCAAAATAGTACAGCCTTTTATCCTAGCGTTATATCAGGAGCATCACAGATATCACTTTAAAACCAGAGGACCACGTTTTCATCAAACCAGACAAAATATTAGTCTTTCTGCCTCAAATGTTCAAATATGTGAGTGTCACAGATTTTTTACATTTACAACTAAAGGTGAAGACATCGTAACAGCACCACTCCAACCCAGTGATGACTCATTACCAGACCATTTAACCGTTCATCATATGTTTATAACTTTAAAATAAAGTGCCAACAGTGGATTTTCAGCGTGCTTGTTGGAGATAAACGTCGAAACAGCGCCATGCTGCAACTGCGCTGTTACGGTGCCGATACGGTATGCAACCTTGACCTTTTATTTTTTAAATTTTCCGTCGGTTATCTAATCTAATATATAAAGCTGAAGAGCTTGTTTGTTTGTTTGCTTGCTTGAACGCGCTAATCTCAGGGACTACTGGTTCAATATGAAGAAACATTCAGTGTTAGATAGCCCATTTATCGAGGACGGCTATAGGCATTATAACATCACGTTATGAGCTACGGGAGCGGAGCAATAGCCTTAAATTACGCGGTTGTCACCGCGGGCTCATCTAGTTCAATATTATAATTATTGCATATTTCACCATTAAAAGTATAACTTCAACTTACAAAATTATACGCCTTCTTTTCCGATGCCGCTAGCGAAAAATTCTTACAGGGCCCAAGTTTGATGTCGTATAAATTACAACAAAGCTTTTTAATACGTTTATTATACAAAGAAAGCAAGAGTTTTCCTTGTTATTACGCTGTTGAATTAAAGTACGTAGGAGAACTTTTAACTCGCCACAATATCCTTTTGCTGAAAAAACAAAAAAATCTTGAAAATAAATAAAACCACCCTTGGTTTTGTATGAGTTCGCAAAGTATTAATTTAGAGGAACGAAGCCTTAAGAGTAAAATAACAATTAACACATTAATTGCTTTACAATGAAATGGAAAATAAATCTGTAGGCTATGATTATTCAGGGCCGAAAAAGGGTTCAAAAGGGTTCATCGTACTTTAATTAAAACTAACAAGTTTTCAACGAAAAGAAAATAAATACGAAGTAATTAATCTATAGAAACTAAAATACTAATGTGTTTATTGAGAATATACCTAGTTTTATCTTATGTATTGTTCATTGAAAAAAAAAACTATTTTAACACTACGAATAAATCCTGTGTCGCTGAGAATTTTATAGTTATTCGATCAACACTTACAGCGGACGCCCAAACCTTGAAAGTTACACATTGAAATACCTCCTTTAAAGAGATTTTTATAAAGAAAGACTTCACAATACCTCATATTATTTGCAGTTTGTATTCAAATAATTAGTTTACAATTTGCAAACGCCATTTTGTTTTGGAAAATTCCGTTCATATTCCATTTCCAAATCCAATAAATACTCATTCAGCTTTATTTTTCTTTACAATAAAAATACAAATTCGTTTAGAGCGCCGAACGATTGGTTTTGCCACTTAGCATTTTGCCCAGAGGATTTCTGTGAATCTGTAGCACCTATTTTCATGCGATTTAAACTGGAAATGTACAGGATTATGTACGTCGTCGTGGATGCATAGTTTTTTATTGAGAAAACCGCAGCAAGGGAAAATTCAAAGCAATGCAGCAGTCCAATTTAGGAGATATTTTATTATTGTTGCAATTTAAACACTTTTATTAGTGTATGTGATAAGACAGGGGCTGAAATGACCAAATGGATTCTTTTAAATTGAATGATGTAATGTCATCTGCTGTAATGTCAACTGCTGTAATGTCATCTGTCACAAATGTGACAGATGACATTACAGCAGGCTATAAAGACGGCGGGACGAGATAGATAGATTTATTCTTTTGATAAGAACTGGTCCCGAAAGGAGCAAATAGAAATAGATGAAGAACAGTAAGGCAGTCTCTAGTAACGTGACTGTAGAGATTTTAAAATAAAACATAAAGAAATAGAGATTATTACCGACTTAGTGTTATTTCGGACGCATCCAATATTAATCGATTTTAAATTACCTTCATGGCTACGACCTTTACCAACCGGTTGAAACGTTGGAGAATAATAGGGGTACTTATATCTTTAAATAAGTCAATTGTCGCGAGTAAGACCAGCTACATAATACTTAGCGTATGATGCACCTCATGCACCCAACATTTTACAGCAACATTAAATGAATGCCTCTAGGCTACAGACAATCGATTTCCTACTAGGATATGTAATTTTAATTGAGCTAGCTTGCCATTAGTGGTGTTAAATTGGGCACGTCCATTAGGGCAAAGGTTAAAAGCTACCGAAACCAATATAATATGAGAGTGATAGTAAAACTGAGCTGAACAATTCCATATTAAAAGCTTGTGTTGATATAAAATGGAGGCTCTCCGGGATGAAAGATTTGAAGGCTATGAAACTCGTAGTAATGTAGCGGCTACATGTATTAATAGATTGGCAAGGTTAAGCGGGTTCTTCACCGTATACCACAAAGATGGGTGAACGATAAAAAAACGGCTCACTCCGTGCCAAGAATCTATAGTAATATTATAAAGCTGAAGAGTTTGTTTGTTTGTTTGTTTGCTTAACTCAGTAACTACTAGGTCGTTTTGAATAATATTTTTTCTGTTGGATAGCCCATTTATCGAAGAAGGTTTAAGGCTATATAACACGGGTGCGAAGCAGTAGCCCTAAATAACGCGAGTGTAACTGCGGGCTCGGCTAGCAGCATATACAATTTTGACAGGTAGTAGAGCCTTGCTCATTGCAGCATGAATGGGCCGGCTCGACCTGGGAAGTACTACCCTGTCACAGAAAATCGACGTAAAGTAACAGTACTTAAACTGTTGCGTTTCGTTCGGTGAGTGAGAGTGCCGGAGGCCCTATCCCCTATAGGAATAGGGGATAGGGCCTCCGGCACTCCCACGATGAGGGAGAAGGATCTCCCTCATTGCACTCCTCATCCTATCCCTTTTCCCCAACCCAAGGAGCAGCAACGCACTTGTGGGTCCTGTGGTGTTGCTTGTGTCCATGGGCGGCGGTAATTGCTTACTATCAGGCGATCCTTCTGCTCGTTTGCCGCCTATTTCTAAATAAAAAATAAATGTTGACCAGTGCCAGCGTTACTTAACTTCGATCTCCTAGAGAGACTATGGTTCAAAAATTTAAGATATGTTTGTATGATGTCGGTGTCCTTATAAGTATTTTAGCTAAACCATTATCTGAACCTACCATCTTCATTTATAAAGATTAATTTAAGTTAAAATATATTACTATGAAAACAAAAAACACCCAAGACTGACTTTCAGTCCCGGCTGTCATAAAGATTTCTGACCGGCTCATCGTCGTTAGGAGTGTTGGTAGACCGAAAATAAGATCGTCGGGTTACGCAGGTCAGACTGGCAGTCGCTCTCTGGAAAAGCTAATATTCAGCCAAATCCGTTTAGGCTAGTAAGCGGACCCCAGGTTGAAACTGGGGTAACGCCAGGAGGATAATATTACACCTTAACCTTTCTTAGGAATTAATGAAAACCTTGTAAAAATCCGTTTGGTATTTTTTTAATCTAACAGACGTTCATACATAAGGACATGACGAAATCGTAAATTATATCTTCGACCGTATCATCGCTTAACATCAGGCGAGATCGCGGTCAAACGTTAGCCTATCAGAAGTAAAAATAAAATAAATAAAAGGGGACTTCATTTTATTAGAAATATAAATTGTCATACGTTATTCCAGTTGCCTTTTTAGTCTTGAAGTCTGGGGTCAATTCCCTAATCGTTCATGGTTACGAGTGTATTTACTTAGCACTCATGATTGTTCTGGGGCTATCCGGAATGCAAATACAAGTTTTTCTTGTCTTGGAGTCCCTGACCTCCGCAACTCATAGTTGTATCAACATGCCACGGCTTACACCAGCGTCAGTATTCAAGGATACTGAATCCCCATAACGACTGTAAAAGATTTTGATGACAGCCAGGATCGACAAGTTAACGTCCTCTCTGAGGAACGAGGTAAGCGAAAATTTAATGCACAGATACCTTGCGCGCCGTCGTCGGTTTGAACCCGATAATCTCTGCATGGGAGACTGCTTTTATATGCACTGGGTTATGGCTGCATCGAAAACCAAATCATACTTCTTAGCCATGCTCCGTTTTATAGCAACTTGTGACTTACTTTTCAATTGTTCTGTAATTTAAGCACTAAACACAGTCAAACGAATGTAAAATTATCGTTTTCTTTACACGTAAAAGAGAAATAGATAAATTGGTTTCATTTGTTTCTTCTACTAAACGTAAGCATGTCGCATATTCACATTAAATACAATGAAATTATTTTATCAGGAGAACTGCGTAGGTTGTACCGTAGACGCTGTAGCAGTCGTAGCACACGTAGCGGCTACGGCGCGTCTTAGAATTATTTCGATTATACTTTTCATATTATTTTCAAAATGTTTAAATCATAATTTAATTGTTAACAGGTACTCATACACTACACACTCCGCGCGCTTAGAACGTTTTCACACCTTTAGCTAATTTCCCAAAACCCTCTCAGTGCTCCCCTACAATTTTAAATAGATAGGCTTTAAGTAGTTATTTGTGCAACAAGAGAGCAAAGTTGTTTTTTGTTTCGAGTGCTGATTTTGAGTCCCGAGCAAGCGAAGGATTCTATGATTGATTCACTCGCTACGCTCGTGAATCAAAGTTAGAATCCTGAGCGTAGTGAGGGACTCAACAGCACGAGATGCAAAAACCTTTGCTCTCGTGTAGCACACATAACTTTTCACCTCAGCAGTGAGAACACATATTACTTAGGAGACATAAAAATTAACAGGAATAAATTGAAAACAAAATTCTGCATTAATCACTTGTTGTTTTAACTCTTCTGGTGTTAAAGTACAGTCATCATCGCTAGTTTGCCTCATCTTTTTAGATTAAGTATTTATATTAATATAATTTAACACGTTACGCTATACGCTATCAGCATCAGCGAAATGTAATGTTTACATTATTCCCGCTATTTTTTTAAATCGCGTTTTGATACCGCGTCCCTGATGTTTATTTTTCAATTGCTTAAATTCCAAATAAAAATGTATTGATTAAATACCAATTTTATACTATTAATTAGACTAATTTTTATTAAAATCCAATAATATATTAAACATGTAAACAATAACATTTAAAAAACAACATAATTTCTTTATATATAAAGATATTTGTATATCTTTAAATTTTAGGGTATTACGCGTTTCCGCACGTGTTTTCTTTCTTTTATATGCATGTGTAAGAGACAGAGCACAATAAATTCGGATGCTTCAAATTTGTGGCTGAACAATGTCAATTCGTGGCACTGAAGATCTTTGCACCACGCTCGAATCAAAATCGTGTTTTGTTCACTGTTGTCTCGCAGCAAAAGCGGCATGTTTGAGCTGCTGTGGTGAAATAGTTATTTGTGCAACAAGAGAGCAAAGTTGTTTTTTGTTTCGAGTGCTGATTTTGAGTCCCGAGCAAGCGAAGGATTCTATGATTGATTCACGAGCGTAGCGAGTGAATCAAAGTTAGAATCCTGAGCGTAGTGAGGGACTCAACAGCACGAGATGCAAAAAGCTTTGCTCTCGTGTAGCACACATAACTTTTCACCTCAGCAGTGAGAACACGTATTACAAGAGACATAAAAATTAACAGGAATATAATAAATTGAAAACAAAATTCTGTTGTTTTAACTCTTCTGGTGTTAAAGTACAGTCATCATCGCTAGTTTCACTCATCTTTTTAGATTAAGTATTTTATATTAATATAATTTAACACGTTACCTTCGCTATACGCTATCAGCATCAGCGAAATGTTTACTTTATTCCCGCTATTTTTTTAAATCGCTTTTTTTTTGGATTTTATGACCTGGTAACTAGACCTTTAGGAACTAGGTCAAAAATCGCGTTTTGATACCGCATCCCTGATGTTTATTTTTCAAATATATCATTGTTGAAATTCCAAATAAAAATGTACCTATTGGTTAAATACCAATTTTATACTATTAATTAGACTTATTTTTATTAAAATCCAATAATATGTTAAACATGCAACAGATATACAAATATCTTTATATATAAAGATATTTGCATATCTTTAAATTTTAGGGTATAACGCGTGTCCGAACGTTTTTTCTTTGAGGTCGAATTCCAAAATCGAATTTCGAAGGAGTTTGTTTTTTCACTTGCTTTTCTATATGCATGTGAAAGAGACAGAACACAGTAAAATTCGAATGTTTCAAATTTATGGCTGAACAATGTCAATTCGTGGCACTGAAGTTTGAAAAATTAAAAAGCTACTTTGCCTCACGCTCGAATCAAAATCGCGTTTTGATCACTCTTGTCTCGTAGCAAAAGCGGCATGTTTGAGCTGCTGTGGTGAAAAAGTATTTATTAACCTTCTTATATGACGATGCAAGAATTATCTCTGCACCACCCTAGGTTGTCTGGTAGAGAATGCCGAATGAATAAGGCATTAAGCCCGTCATTGTTTGTGCTGTGCAAAAAGTTAAATAAATAAAATAAATAATTAGCTTTACCGGCGAAGCTATTCTATTCTTACACCCCTATCGTCTATGATATAACTCACAACATTATCTCTCAAAATATAAACTGCATGGCTGCATATTAAAATAATATGCAAAACATGACACCAATAATAGTATGCATATTAGTAAAGTTTATTAAAAATCGCTCACGTTACGTTTCGTGGGTCAAGTACAACGAATATATACCAATAGATATACATACCTAATCCACAGACGAAACAACCAATAATACACTGTATTATATTGACATAAGGTCGATTTTGGATCAGCTGTTGTTGAATACGTAAATTCCCAAATATAGTAAGCCATCCGAGTCCTGTTGTGGATGTCCCATTAAAAGCACCCCGACGTAATTGCGAGTGCTTTTAACGAAAATGGAGTCGTAATACTATTATTAAGATAATTCATTTTTATCTCAAAGTGTATTTGAATGATCGTGATCATGTTTTAGGCAAATATATGGCCTTTCTTTTGATGAGTTTGGATGAGAATTGTATGAATGTATTAGGTATATTAGGTTATGAAGACTTGTTGTAGTGGACATAGCGTGCTTTGTTTTGCCTTTCGTATTAGCCTGGCAAAGTTAAGCAATATGCGTAGGTTTGCATTAGGATAGGTAGCGATACCTTTCTGTATCTTATTTACGGCAAGTAAACTCATAGGATCCTGGTTATTTCCTCAGTTCAAGAGTTGGTAGGTCAGGACAAGAATGTCAGCGCCATCGGGTAGTCTATAATCTGCGACACAAGAGTAAGACATACATTCACAGAAAAAGAAGGAAAAATAATACTTATTGGTCATTATATCGGTATACTGATCGTGAACCAGCAGGTTAGCTGTATCTTTTTTACGGTAGTAGGTAACTACTGGATCGTTTTGAATTTTTTTCTGTGTTGAATAGTCCATTTATCGACTAGAAGGTAGAGCCTTGTTGATTTCAGCATGGATGGGCCGGCTCGACCGGGGAAGTACTACCCTCTCACAGAAAATCGACGTAAAGTAATAGTACCTAAACTGTTGCGTTTTGTTCGGTGAGTGAGAGTGCCGGAGGCCATATCCCCTATTCCTTCTCCCTCATCCCACTCCTCATCCTACCCCTTTTTCCAACCCCAAGGGGTGGAAAAAAATCGTGCTATATCGACTCGTAATATGAAATCCTGACAAACTTACACTAGTTTGTCTAAGTAAGCCCAAACTAGATAGAGCTTTGACTGTGTAACCAGATAAAATATTGACAACAAATCCTCTGCTGCTGTAGATCAGCGATGACCTAAGAGTAGGGCTTGTAATTATTCGATGTTCTTAGAAATTCGAATATTCGATATTTTTACAGGAAGTATTCGAATTATTCGAATATTATTCGAATATCAGCTGTTTCTTTTAAAGCTTAATAAAAACATACATAAACACTTAATAAACAAATGACAGTTGAATATTTTTATTTATTATCTTTTTAATATATAAAATCCTTGCGTTATTTACTGACTGACAGACACGCTACAGCCGAAACTATTGGGCGCAGGAAGCTGAAATTTGGCATGTATGTTCCTTGGGGACCGTAGGGGTGCACTAAGAAGGGATTTCCCGAAATTCCCACGGGATCGGCCAAAACGGGTAAATTATAAAAAATGCAGGCGTAGCTGCTGGCGTCCTCTAGTTATAATATAAAATTGAATCACCTTTCAGTAACATACACATACTTTGGCATTATAAATAAACATAAAGCAATAAACTGCATTCAAAACAAAACCAAACAAAAATATCTAAATAAAAATTACACCTGCTACGTGGGTTTACATAACAAAACCTTAGTCTTAAATTCTTAGGATTTTGAGAATCATTGAGATCAAATCGTGGTTGCGTAATTTTTGACATATTTCTCTTGCTTCATTCACCCCCATCAAGTTCTTCTGCTTAAGGCACTTCTTACCTGTCCTTTTTTTAGGATGTCTCCAATCTATACTGAACGTACCTGAACGTCCGCCTAGGTCTTCCCCTTCATCCTGTCCTATGCACACTTGCCTTAAATAGCTTCTTTGTCAGTCTTTCGTCATCCATCCTCTCCATTTCCCTACAACACTCTCTTATCACAGTTATCAGACAATTCTATACTCTGTCGACTGAAAATACACCACACATACTTCTCAGTGCTCATTTCTACAGCATTTATTCTACTTTCTAGTCTCTTCTGCCATACCCAACTTTCACTACTCTCTCTTTCTCTATTCGTGCCTTTTTGGACACGTTTTGGCTGTTGATAAATGCCTTCAGAGCTCCATTCACTCTATTACCTACATTAACCCTTCTATCAGTATCTTGTTCATTTATAATCCATCTCTTGTAAATAGCGTTCCTAAGTACACAATTTACTCATTAACTTGCTCTACTCGTTGTCCATCGATCATTTATAAATCATAACATTACAAGCCGTTACGCATTCTTCCTTTTTTCAAAAACCATAACTTTCATTTTACTACACTCCCTTTTTCTCTAAAGCACCATCCATGATTGTTACCATCTCCTGCAACTCCTCCGCTGAAGATGCAAGTATTACCTGATCATCAGCATAGAGGAGTCATTTGACAAGTAACCCATTCATCCTTAATCCACAGTTACTATACTTTCTTAGATCTTGCAAACAACTGTCCACGAAGAGGTTAAACAGCCATGGCGATGCTACACATCCCTGTCTAACACCTGCCTTGATGAAATAGAAAGCAATGATAAGTTTTAATTAAATAAAGATAAATGAGAGATCAGAAATCACACCGCAATCACAATAATCATTCGTGGGATTGACGTAAACTTAGGTAATGCGATCCACGCGATCTAAAAAAATGTAACTGTAAATCATTCAAATATTCGAATTTAACACCCCTCAATATTCGAATATTAAAAAGGAACGAATATTCGCATTATTCGAACATTCGAATATTCGAATTACAAGCCCAACCTACGAGGCAGTTAAAGTTATAATACTTATATTATTATCGATTAACTAAAGGATGTCCGCGTATTGAATCGTTAATTATCGCTTGTCCCGTGCCTCGTAGAGCACGTTAAGCCGTCGGTCCCGGTTGTCATGAAGATCTTTGACAGCCGTTACAGGGCGTCAGTACCTTCTAAATAAACTGACACTAGTCTAAATCATGGAATATCGCTATCCCTTCGGGTTGCGGCGGTCAGACAGGCAGTCCCTCTGCTGAAAAGCTAATATTCAGGCAAATCCGGTTAGACTAGAAAGCGGACCCCAGATTGAACATTTTAACTGGGATAACGGTTAGAGGATGATGAACTAGAGGATGTTCGCAGCTATGCCTGGACATTTTATTTTACCTAACGGTTCCCGATTAATATACTTGCCAAATTTCAACTGCTTGCACGTAATAGTTGTGGTTGTACGCTATTTTTCTGCCAGTCAGGAATTCTTAAATTATTAAAACATAGTTTACTGAGACGGAACAAATGATTTAACTCACACAAAGACTTGCCCTACCCAAACAGATGTGTTTTCCTTCTATGTATATAGTTTCCTAGTAGCAGTGTTTGACGTTATTGCCGTCTGCGAGGCGGATTTAAAAAGCGGAGAAAAAAACATGTCTTCGGAAACTCGACCCGGAAATGGAACCCCAAAGCTCATGATTTGTTGCAGAAATAAATGTTATTTATGTCAAGGAATCAATGAACCGGTCATGTGAGTTTTGTTATTGTATGTTGCTAGCTATTGACTGTTTCACTTGCGTGTTATGCTGATAGAAAGTATTCTTGACAAAAATGTCTTTAACGGGTGTCAATCGCATTAAATAAATAACTTTATGAGTAATTAACCGTCTGTTTTCTTTAACACTGATGTTGTTAAAAAGTATTCTATTAGTTAAATAAAATCAGTTGGGTTTCCATTTAAACTATTACTCACTGTAATCAAATTTTATTCTTCTAAGAGCTGATTAAAAAAATGTATATTATTTCCTATGTTTGACTCCGCATGTTTAATTATCTTCATGCTATTTTTGAGCGATGTAGCCGTGAAAGCCTTATAACCTAGACAGAATTTCGCTTCTAAAATATTGGTATGAATATTGTAATTTTACAATTGTAGT
The DNA here is from genome assembly GCA_944739405.2 of Euclidia mi. Classification (NCBI taxonomy): domain Eukaryota; kingdom Metazoa; phylum Arthropoda; class Insecta; order Lepidoptera; family Erebidae; genus Euclidia; species Euclidia mi. The sequence continues at coordinate 70,987,109 of OX123185.2, forward strand.
TAAGTCACTGTTTCTAAAATATCTTAAATATATGTACATTTTTAAGAAAAATACCTCTAATGAAAACATGCTATGAAATTTAAATTCCTGAAAATTTTAATCTTCCATAGTAACTGAAATCAAATCACAATAATATAATTTCATAAACCATGTAGGTAAATATGTGCAGTAAATTCAAAGAATCTAGCAGAAAAATGCATAGTATCCACAGTTTTCAAGCTTCACCTGTTGTAGTTCACAATCACAATGGAAAATACTAAAGAAATATATGCTTATATAATTTAAATGCATTAAGAGTTGTATGTAGTTTGGCAGTACAATTAAACTGTTGAGAAAAGGATGAATGGCTTGCAGCAGGAATTCAACGACAGCTCACAGTTTCGTAAACGGATGAGACGTTAGCAAGCTCACAATACGTGGAGCCTATATTACGACCACCATACAACGGAATATCATACTTTTATTCTGAAATATACATTCTGAAGATAAATTACACTCCGCAACAAAACAAATCATCGTGTTCGTTACCCAAGGATTTTTTGTAGGCAAGCCTCATTGCGTATCAATTTCAGTCTACTACTAACGCCATCTATAGACATTTTCCGGAACTACGTCCAATGAAATTTCAGCGAAAACCCTCCTTTTTGTTTATTGCGAGGGCGCTGAAAGCTCTATGTGTCGGTTTCTGTAGCAACCGCGAGATGGAGCTTTGCATTTTCACTGGCTTTGGAAATATAAATTGGGTTGTAGATGGAGTTAGTGTCATGAGAGTTTTAGATATCGACGGTGGAAAGCGAAAACGTCGTAGTCCACAAATTATGAATATGTTTTTATTGTACTGTTCTTATCAGAAAAAAACTGCTTCAAATGGTCCGGGTCTCGTAATTTTACGATGAATAGTTATTAAATTAAAATTTTGTAAAAAAATGGAACATAAATGCCTGCATTCAAAAAGGCTGTATTACAGATAAAATCTGTTATAAGTTTTACCACATTATAGCTAGTACTAACGTAGTTTTACTATGTCGATAACAAGAATTCAGTTTTCCGTAAAAAAAGATGCACGTTGATAATGCTGTCAGAAATGCTATTTTTTGCCGCTAAAGCTGCGATTGTATATCTGAAGAAGAGATTAATGATACTAGTCAAACATCAAGTGAAAAAAAAGGAATCATGTTAGAGATTTAGTTTAGTTTTCAGTGAACAGTTGGGCAGCCTTGTTTCAATTTGCAAATTGCTGCTTACCACGTTTTCGCTTTCCTTAAAAAAGGGTTAAGCCCAGCTCCATAATTCAATAGTGCAATTACAGCGTTTTTACGTCCTGTAAAAATAGTTTATAATGTCGTAGTCAACAAAACGTTGGCATTTTATTGTAAGAATGACGTTTAAATAAAAAAAACACGCTAGTTATGATTTTTTGAAAAAAAGTGTAAAGGATTTTTTTGCTCTGGTAAACATTTTCGTTTTTGTGGATGATTACGTTATCGCTTTCCGCCGTCGATATGTAAATGTATGAGGTGTGGCAATAAATATCACAGAGGTTGACAGAGGTAGATACAATGACGCTAAAATGGCTTTTATTATTGGCATGTAAATACATATTGTCTGCTTAGCAATTACGGACAAATGTTTTTAAAACGAATTTACAATAAAATAAAAAGTAAAAGAAACTGCCGAAACAATAAAAACAGCACAAGATGATGTGGTTTACGTAAATCAATTCAAAGCTAATCTATTTAATCGTATAAAACTAACAACCGTACGCGAGGTCGTCAACCTTCAAATTATCGCCGCAACTGCCGGTTTTGGCAATTATTATTATCTAACAAACTTAAAGCTTATAAAATTAACTTTTATATTGTTGTTTTATTCATTTCCAGTTCTCACTGGTTCTCACACATTCTTCAACTTTTTCATTTTATGATTAATTCTGCAGGAATAGATAACTTTTAGCGAAGCTTTGACGTTTCGCATTTTCTACACCGGTGAAATATGTGCTATTTTTTAATTTTCTTCGACAAAAGAGCTTTTAGGTAGAAACCGTTTGCGATAAAAAATTACCGATAAACGGCAAACATTGTTTTATATGACTGCACGGTTGGTGTAGTGGTTTAAGCGAACGCTTCGCCGCTTGACACTGCGCCGAGTGTTGTGGGTTCGATTCCCACACGAGACAACACTCTGTGTGATACATAAATTGTTGTTTCGAGTCTGGGTGTTCATTGTGCCCGTTGGTTGTATGTTTGTAAAGTCTCCCGCGACACAGGATTTATCCCTAGTGCGGGAGTTGTCATTTTCAAGAAAAAATAATCAAATATGTATAGATAATTACGTCCTACAAGGATAATTCAGTAATAATTTAGCTCAGTACCTACCGCTTACGACAAGTACCGTATTCCCTTCCCCTCTTTCGCATCCGTACTGGACAACAAACTCAAGATTCTACAGTAGGCGCCATCTTCATTTCAACGAATCAGTTCAACGTTATTAAATATCATTAGCACAAGTTTGCAACTGAGATAGCTGTGTTAATACGCAATATTTACGCATGACCGGGTCATACATATTTACGCGTATTTACATAGTTGCGCAGCATTTCTCGCTACCCTCGACTTGGCCGTAATTACGCACTTTCTAAAGTCGAAGAAGTCTAATGTCCCTTGACCTTTGATGCGTTGGTTTCTTTGCGTTAGCATGTCTTCGTAACAATTAATATTTATCAATAAATATCGTGTTGATTTCCACTTACTATGTTTGCGGAAGCGGGAGTCGACAAAAGTGTGTCTTCGGAGAGTATGTTGTCTTGAGTTCAAATATGTACTTGTAACAAGAACTTAGGGGGTAAATTGTGAATTCTTTTTCTCTTTAGCAATGACAGCTCCTACACTAAGTGCTTGGCCATAGTAGCGCAGGCAGCCCGCGCGCCTCTTCGTGTGTCCGTAGTGGCGCGTTCGCGGGTGCGGTGTACAGTGTTTGTCAAATTTAGGATCGTGGCTAGATGAATATGAGTTTTCAGTTAGATGACGTTAACACTCACCATAGTAACACTATGTCAATTTACACCAAATTCGCAACTAACTGATAACAGGGCACAGTGTTTTATGAAGACCATTTTTCGGACACCGTCTTTTTATTAAAGAAGCTAATAGATATATTCAATAAAAAGAAATATTTCGTATCCCCACTAAGCTAGCATCTCTAGTTTTTTAGAAAAAGTTTTTTGAAAATCTTCATATTTTAAAGCGGATATTTAGAAAAAAATATATTCCTCTTAAACTAAGCATGATACGCAATAATAATGTTACAAGCACCGATAGCGTCTCTTTCACTGCACATTGTACAGTTAAAATGAACCTCATAACTTAACTAGATTCAAATTTAAGCGAGATTTTGGATTTTTAGATTTTCTTACTTTCCTCGAAGATTCTACCAAATGTGGAAAAGTTATATATACAGAAATGATGCTCTTTACTTTCCTCATATACTCAATAAATTTCAAACCCCAAATCCATGGAATCTAGAAGTTATTCCAAATTAACTGTTTTTGTTAGGGTTTTCACATTTGTATTCCGGGTTTTAATGATAAAATTTTTATTCGATATTGATTTTATAACTAAATTATACGTTGTAAAGAAATCAATATCGAATAAAAATTTAATCATTAAAATCCAGAATATAAATACGAAAAAAACTAGCAAAAACAGTTATATGGAATAACTTCTAGATTCCATGGATTTGGGGTCTGAAATTTATTGAGTAGATGAGGAAAGTAAAGAGCATCCTTTCTGTATATATAACTTTTCCACATTTGGTAGAATCTTCGGGAAAAATAAGAAAATCTAAAAATCCAAAATCTCGCTAAATTTGAATCTAGTCAAGTTAAGAGGTTCATTTTAACTGTAAAATGTGCAGTGAAAGAGACGCTATCGGTGCTTGTAACATTATTATTGCGTATCATGCTTAGTTTAAGAGGAATATCTTTTTTTCTAAATATCCGCTTTAAAATATGAAGATTTTCAAAAAACTTTTTCTAAAAAACTAGAGATGCTAGCTTAATGGGGATACGAAATATTTCTTTTTATTGAATATATCTATTAGCTTCTTTAATAAAAAGACGGTGTCCGAAAAATGGTCTTCATAAAACACTGTGCAGGGCTGTAGCCGTGCGGATAATACAACCGCCTCACGGTCTGACCTCAATCAATCAATGTTCAAACCACATTTATAACTGTTATAATAGTTTTGGTTTTATGATATTTGGAAAATGTTTATAAATATTTGGCAATTATTAAAAATAAAAATAATATTTTGAATAAAAATTGGAAAATTCTAGTAACTTCAGGAACGACTGCATGGGTTAAAAAGAGATATGTGGTAATGTAAATAAATAAAACAAATTAGAATTTATATAGATACTTTGCATTTTCAAGTTCATCATTATATAATAATAGCTTTTGCCCGCGGCTTCGCGCGCGTTGAAGTCGGGGTAACATAAATTTACTTTCAGTCTCAAGATGTGTGAGACTCCTGATTAGTCTAAAGAGTTCAGAAACTCTATAGAGTACAAAGTAATTCGGTCAGTATCCATGACATTATCTACCATTATATATAGGTACCGAATATATCTATAAACACTTTTGCATTTATAATATTAGTAGAGTATTTCTGAAGATTGACTGATATGTAAGTAACCTATCTGTAGGGTTCCCTAGCCAAAGGCTTAAAACTGAACCCCTGATAAATTCGCCATGTCTGTCTATGTATCCGTTTCTATATCACAGCCACTTTATGCCGAAACTATTAAGAGTACAAATTTCAAAATTGGTAAGTAGATGTATTCTGTGAACCGCTTTATGATTTATATACAAAAAAATATATATCTGTCCTTTACTAGCGGGGTGCCTATGGAGATCTTTAAATTTAAATTTTGCTTCCCAAATCCCTTGTTGCTCAATATCAATAAACAATATCGATACACAAACACTACGAAAACCAAAGTTATTTTTGCTGGCGAAAAATTGATAGTGATATTTGGCTATGTGATGCTTATGTTAAGTGAATCCCTCTACTACGTTAACCTTGATGAGCGAGTTCGACTCGCAGTTGATTTCATAATTACTCATAATATCATTGCTCATAAAAATTTGAGATCCGCACGCTCCGCATTGTTTCCCGCTTGCCGCCCGCGCATTCACTACGGACACTTGTATGAAAGTCCTATGGTTTGAGTTGCCCGCGTGCTCCCCCCGCTACACAGCCCGCGTCGCTCGCCGCGCCCGCTCTCCCACTGCGGACACTCCTATAGAGTTCCATATGTTTGAGTTTCCCGCGTCGCGCCCGCACCCGCGCCCGCGGAGACAAACACCGAGGCTGTTGATTTGACTGAAGTGATTCTATTCAACATTTACATAAATCAAATATTGTTTCTTTTTATAAAGACAATTCTCCCGCATTAGGACTGAATCCTGTGTCGTCGGGGACTTTACAAACATACACCCAGACTCGAAACAACACTTTATGAATCACACAAAGTGTTGTCTCATGTGGGGATCGAACCCGATATCGAATACTTCGGCACAGTGTCAAGCGGTGAGGCGGCCGCTTAAACCACTACGCCAACCGTGCAGTCTTACATAATACTTAGATTGTCCAAACTTCTAATTAAATTCCACATACTCGTGTCTGTAATGTTCTACAGTATTTCAGTATCATGTAGCATTTCTGGAAATTTGTTTTCGATTTTTAGGGTTCCGTACCTCGAAAGGAAAAAACGGAACCCTTATAGGATCACTTTGTTGTCCGTCCGTCTGTCAAGACCCTTTTTCTCCGGAATGCGTGGAGGTATCAAACTGAAATTTATACTAAATAGTCGAATCTACGGTTCCATAGAGCTGTAAAAAAATCAAACTTATAATCCAACGCAATCAAAAGATACAGCCATTTATGCTGCAAATTGCAGCATATTTTCAAACTCGCATGTGAATCAAAACCTACAGGTTACTTCCCGTGAACTCAGAATCTTGAAATTTGGTACGAAGTAACGTCTTATATCACATATGAAGGAAAAATTGCGAAAACTGTACATTTTTTGTTAGGTACAGCATATAAAAAATATTTTTAATAAATTTAAAGTTACTACCCCTTTTTCTTGAACGCGTGGAGGTATTAAATTGAAATTCATATCAAATACTCAGGTATATAACACCGTTAGGCTGCAACAAAATCAAGCTTCTATGTCAACGCAATCAAAAGACAGAGCAATATAAGCATATTTTCAAACTCGCGCCTACTCGCAAGTGAATCAAAACCTACAGGGTACTTTCCGTGAGCTCAGAATCTTGAAATTTGGTACGAAGCAACTTCTTATATCACTTATAAAGGAAAAATTGCGAAAACCGTAAATTTTTTGTTACATCATATAAGAAAAATATTTTTAATAAATTTTTAGTTACTACCCCTTTCTCTTGAATGCGTAGAGGTATTAAATTGAAATTCATATCAAATACTCAGGTATATTAGGCTGTAACAAAATCAAACTTCTAACTCGCGACTACTCGCAAGGGAATCAAAACCTACCGTGAACTCAATATCTTGAAATTTGGTACGAAGCAACGTCTTATAGCCCAGATAAAGGATGCGGAAGGCTGAGGACCGTGTGCTGTGGTGCGTGTTGGGAGAGGCCTATGTCCAGCAGTGGACTGCGATAGGCTGATTGAGATTGAGATTTCAAATAATTACATAGTCTTCAAACCTTTTTGCAAATTATTCTGTACTTTATAAGTATTTTTGTAACAGATTTCTAATAGTCACTAAAAACTTTGTAAATCAATAACTTTGATAATAAATCTTACCATCATTCATCAGCAGACTTTTGCAAGGCTGCTGCAAGGCTGGTATAGGTATTTAAGTTATATTATAAAATAAGCTATAATATATGTTAATATAAAATAAAGGATGACTGATTACAAACGACAAAGACCCCTTTTTTTTAATTTATGCTCCTCCAGCGGTCCATACTGTAGTGTTATGGATTTCATTTGGCAATAAAAATACCATAACTATGACTGGTGAACTTTTACTTATATACCTACAGGTTTGTACGGAACCCTTGGTGCGCGAGTCCGACTCGCACTTGACCGGTTTTTTAAATATATTTTCACTATGCATCTTGTGCCTATAGTGCCGTCTACTGCATTTTTTACGGGATAAGAATGTCTGTTTGTGTTTAAGACTACGGACAAACTGGAAAAGTGAAGTATAAGTTGAATCTTAACAAAATGAGCAGTTTAAATATAGCAGCAATTCACGTGTTTCAATATTTTACAGTTGCAGCCTTGTGGAGAGGACAGCCGTTCGTGGGTATTTTTAAGCTTTTACGGAGAAAAAGTTTAAAAGGAGGAAGCCGAGAAAGTGCACTTCTAAGTACTAGGTCGTGGAAAGATATTTACTTATTATTTTATAGCGTCAAGCCTGTTTCTCCGAAGAGGTAGGCAGCGGTGTAATATTACACCCACATTAAATTTCGCCTTGTTAATTAAACATCTAACGTAATAAGGTGTGAACCTGTTGCCGTTACCAGGCACATTACCAGACTCCGTGCTGCTACTGAGAAATCGGAAAAACTCATTAACACTTTCGCCCGACACGGAAATCGAGCCCGGGAACTCCCGATCAGCAGACGCATACGCTATCCACTTGACCACGGAAGTAGTCAGATATTTACTGACCTTTAAAAATATAATTTGGAACACAAAGGGCCAATAGGTCATACCACAGAATATGAGCTCTCTTAGTTCTGTGAGTAAGAAGTCGTGAATAATGTTTATGGGTGTGTGATAGGCGACTCTGCTTGGCGTACTTAAATCGCTACATTCTATTTCTAATCACTCTCTTTGTTTTATGGGTCTCACACTCATTTTAATATCAGCAACTATAGAGTTATAAGGACTGCGACTGTATTACCGCTGAATTCAATATTCATCTTTTTCAAGCTTCGTGAAAAATTTAATTTTAGTCCAACATCGAATACTTTAGATTCCTGCCCCATACAGGGTATCACTTTGTATTTTAGCCACAAATAGATTTTTTTTTAATTGGAAGTTGATATCCTAATGAAGAAACCACCAGTCAGCGACGCAGATAGTCTCGGGTAATCCAAGGCGCTCACCAATAACCTATGTGTCGATTAAATTGTTGATTATCGCCTGTAAAACGGTGAAGGAAAACATCGTGAGGAAACATGCATCTGAGAGTTCTGCATAATATTCTCGAAAGATATGTGAAGTATGCGAAACCGCACTTGGCCAACGTGATGAACTATGGCTTAATTTTTATCACGATGAGAAGCAGCCTGTGCCCAGCAGTTGACAGACTAAGGCCGTGACTCCACCAAAGCGGAGACGAGACGAGCGGAAAGGAGATGTTTTTTAAACAACCAATAGAATTGTGTTATTGAAAATCTCCTCTCCGCTCAGCTTTAGTGGAGATCGCTGTGCGGAGATGTGTTATATTTGTATGGCACGATTGAAGCGGAGATGTGAGCTGTGCGCGGACGACGCGCAGTGGAGACGAGAGATGTGAGCGGCGTGTAGTGAGTACCATTAGAAAAACATCCCTTCCGCACAGCACACAGCGCACCGCACACATCTCCGCTTTGGTGGAGTCCCCCGACCTGAAAAACATCTCTTCTCGCACAGCACACAGCACACCGCACACATCTCTGCTTTGGTGGAGTCCTGGCCCAAAGGATTGCTCTTACTGTACTGGTGGGACGGCTTGGTATAGGTTTTAATGTCGAGTTTTCCGTCTCTTTGCAAAGGTAGGTACTATTTGCCTACTATATTTTCATGGGTCGCTCATTAAGACATACACATAATTAAATATATTTTTTCTTTAATTCGTTTTCTTAATCCGTCACTACACGGAATAGGCTTGTGTCTACTAAGAATAAATCGGCTTGATTGTAGGATCTATAGATTCATTATGATTTTAAGATATCAATAAAGTTTATTATTTATTATAAAAAGGTAAGATTAATGTTATTTTTAGGATTCTAAAACTAAAAATAATGTATTTATTCTTGTGACAGTGAACACCAATCAGAGAACATTACGTCAAACAGTATGTCTGCCATTCATGTTGCTGACGTTTTAGTAGTTAATACAACTAAAACGTCAAACTTTCTACCTGTCAAATCGAATATAACAAAATAAAAGTGGGTACATCAGACCAGACTCCATTCACGGTTTGTTTTGTTTAGGACTTTGTGATATCACTCAACCGCCATGATGGTTTACAGCGTTTTCTTGTCAAATTCAAAATGGTTTTTAAAAAGCCGTAATTAGTAATGTTGCTGATCGATTTTTGAAGAAAAAATCAGGTATTTCAGTTTAACATCTAATAAAGGAACGAATCAATCGCTAATTACATTTTAGGACACAAGCCAATTGCATAATATATTGTATATCTTACCTACTAGAAATCTAATCTTTAATAAATGATCTAGTTGTATTTCCAGTTTAACTTTAACTCATATATAATATAATAATAATCTTTATAAGTGAGAAATACTGTATATAATTAATGATTTTTTATCACAATTAAGGAGCTTAGTTGAACCTTTTTACTCTTAATTGCTAAAAAAATTAATATTTTAAGAACTCGAAGTCAAGCAGAATAGACACAAGCCTTTTTAATTGCCTGTCATGGACAGCTCAGGCTGTTTAACTTTCTAGGAACGTGCTATATAAATATAGTATATTATTTATTTATTTTATTATTTATAGACTCACGCCTGTATCCACGAAGGGGTAGGCAGAGGTGTAATATTACACCCACAATAATATAGGTATAATTTAAGTATTATTATAACTATTTGGAGTGGAATAAAGAACATATTATAATGTTAGTGGGCATAATATTACGGATTCAATATTAAGGATTAAGCGTTAAAAATTGTACTATAGGTAAAAAGATACACTCAGGCATTGTTCTCGTCGGGGTAGGCAGAGACAACAGAACGCCACTTGCTTCAAAACTCACTCGCTTCGTCTATATTTATTACTCATTTCATACATAATACAAGATTGAATATCTTTTACTATGTATAACCATACAAAAAAGTAAATACAAAGTTAAAACTCTTCATAACATTTTAGGGCTACTTCGTAATTTGTAGACTTGTTTTAGATTAAGTTTTTAATACTAACTTTTCGTTTTCAGAATGTTACATAGTCAACGTATATACTCCGTGGCAAACCGAGGCAATTGAAATATAATTTTGTATAAATAGTTAGTAAGTAGTAGGTACATCTGAATTTATACATGTCATGATTACTAGGTAGTCTAGGTAATAATAGTGAATAACAATCATCACAGTTACTGTTGAGTGACTGCACGGTTGGCGTAGTGGTTTAAGCGGCCGCCTCGCCTCTGCGCCGAGTGTCGTGGGTTCGATTCCCATACGAGACAACATTTTGTGTGATCTACAAATTGTTGTCTCGAGTCTGGGTGTTCTTTGTGTCCGTTGATTGAAGGTTTTTAAAGTCCCCCGCGATACAGGAATTTCTTCCTAGTGTGGGGGTTGTCTTTTTAAAAAACAAAACAAACAAACGAAACAGTCATAATATCTCAAACTTGTACCTCAGGGCGGTTTCAGATTACCGTTTTATACGCGCCAACTCGTACGAGCGTTGACGCGCTTCTAAACTCGTATAAGCGCGAGCCGTCAGAATTCATGTTGATACTGACACGATGGCATTACCGTTTCGAGCGAACACGACGAAAGATGCCCGTTTACGCAAGTCCGGTTACTTGAAGCGCGTAACGTAGCGCGCGTGTAAGCGCGTATGCTGAAACAACGTATACGCGCAGAAGAATACGCTAATCGGAAACCATTGTGTGCGAGTGCCAGTTGGCAGACTTCACATAACTTTTGACAACATTATGAGAAGTTTTAAACGTGCAGCTCAGGATATTTCCCTTCACCATTCAGCAAAGCTATATTTACTAATTAAATATGAAAATAACTTTGTAAATTCAGCTGAGGCTGCGTGGGTTTCAGCCCGAGCTTCTATTGACTTCCCCTTTACGACTGCATAATTCCGTATACTGCATAAATAATGATACTCATTCACAATGATCTGTAGAAAATGTGACCTTTACCTTCAAAGGCTTTTATAACTGTCTCTATAATTTTTAGAGCAATTTGTTATAATTCTAGAATAGGTACAGTCTATTATACAGTCGCTACACACGATAGTTTTATGAATGAAAATTCCTAGGTTAATTTACTAACATAACATATCTTTACGCCTCTTATCCCCGAAGGGGTAGGCAGAGGTGTCAAAAGTCAAAAATCATTTATTCATCTAGGTCACAACGTGACGCTTATGAAAGTCAAATTTTTTAAGTAAATTAATAATGCTTCTACATTTACATTTACTGCCCATTCGCAAAGCAATAGGTAGAACCACGAGAAAGAACGGGCAATAAAACTCGTGGCCACTCTTTTTAATCGCCAGTGTTATGGTACATATTTTGTTTTTGTAAGGAGCTGCAACTGTTTCACATTGTAATTAATTACTTGTAAATAGTAAATAAGAACATACATAATACTTAAACAAATATGTAGTTACTAAATTAAGTGCTGTAGTAGTCTTCAAATGTGAAACTTGTGTAACAGGAGCATCCACTTACGCTTTATAATGTAGGCAACTCGCGATCATGTTCAGAACTATGGTGGAAAAGTATGTTACAGAAAGTGACGGTATATGAATACACGAAAATTACAAAAACGTTAGTATCCAGCCCATGATAACGAGTTACCTTCATCTAACACTGTAGCAAATTTTAATAAAATTTGTGGAACAACAATGAAAATGTAAATGTAGTAAGTTGAATGACCTAATAATGCATGCATATTAAATTAATAGAACTAGAGATATTATATAAAAAGAAACTGAAAAGTAAGGTATCTATATAAATTAAAAAAATCAAGAGTTGGCTAGTGTAAGTGACCATCTATCCTTATCACTGAAATAATCATTAATGGTATAATAACCTTTCCTAATAAGGCAGTCTTTTATTTTACTTTTGAACGTACGAAATGGCAATTCTAAAAGACTATTTGGTATTTTATTGTATATACCTAGCCCTACAAAAGAATTATTAACTTTATGTAAACGATGATAAGGGGCATATAACTTATGCCTGTTTCGAGTATTTATGTTATGTACATCACTTTTTGTAGTAAATAAACCTATATTTTGCCTAATATACAATATATTAGCAAATAAAAATTGCGAGGCTACTGTAAGAATCCCTATAGACTTAAAGCGTTCCCTAAGGGTATCTTTTGCACGTAACATGTATATTGCTCGTACCGCTCGTTTCTGTAGAACGAAGATATTCTGAATATCCGCAGCTTTGCCCCATAACAAAATACCGTAGGACATGACACTATGAAAATAGCTAAAATAAACTAGACGAGCTGTGTCAACATCAGTATGTTGTCTAACTTTTTTGACAGCATACGCAGCAGAGCTGAGCTTACCTGCAAGACATGCTATATGTGCACCCCATTGTAACTTATTATCTAGTGTAATGCCTAGAAACACTGTCGAGTCAACTGTGTCAAGTTCCTCCCTATCTAGCCTTATATTAGGTCCCAGTTGTCTAACATTAGGTAAAGCAAATTTAACGCATTTAGTCTTTTTAGAATTAAGCACTAGGTTGTTTGCTGTAAATCATTGTGTAACCTGTATAACTGCATTATTTACATCATAAAATTGATTCCTATTCCTATCTACTTTAAAAATAAGTGACGTATCATCTGCAAAAAGTACGACATCACAAGGAATAGAAAGGGACCTAAAATAGAGCCTTGTGGAACGCCTAACTGTATAGGTAATTTAGAGGATGTAGTCCCATTTACATCGACGCACTGAAATCTTTGCCGCAGGTACGACTCGACAACACAAAGTGCGGTTTCCTCTACGCCGTAGTGGCGGAGCTTACGCAATAGTGTGTCGTGATGAACGCAATCAAATGCTTTTGAGAGGTCACAGAATACTCCGATAGCATTTTAAGATGACTCCCAAGCATTATTAACGTGTTTTATGAGAGCAACACCCGCATCAGTAGTGTTCTCATCTACCTTTAGTAAATCCGTATTGATCTTTATGAAGCAGACTATTTAAATTAAAGTGTCTTAGTAGCTGCTTTAATAAAATCTTTTCAAATATTTTACTAAATGCCGGCAAGATGGAGATGGGCCTGAAGTTATTTACGTCATTCTTACTGCCAGATTTGAATAAAGGTATGATTTTACTTAATTTCATCAAATCCGGAAATACGCCTAAGTCGAAAAGGTGTATTACACACCCATTTTTCGCCAGTTATGTTTCGGTCGCAATATATAGGGGGCGAGCCTATTGCCATCTACCGGGCACATTGTTAAACGAGCGATAATTAAAATTTTAAATACACACATAACTTCGAAAAGTCAGAGGTGTGTGCCCGGGGTACCTGGGGATCGAACCCGAGACCATCGTCTCGGTAGTCCGTTACGTACACCACTGGGCTATCGCGTATTACTAAGTTTATAAATAAATAATAAAGTAAGCTTTCTCTGTTTATGAACATACTAAAATATATTGGGGATAATAATTAAGCAGCGCTAGCGGAGATACCGACAGACGTCCATGCAGAGAGTATACGGAGTTATGTGCTGTATTGAAGTGTTATTATCGCTTGCCCCGTGCCTCGGAGACCACGTTAAGTCATCGGCCCCGGCTGTCGTGAAGATCTTTGAGACGTTTTAGGGAGTCACTGCCTTTGAATAAACTGACACTAGTCTAAACTATGGAATATCACTATGCCTTTGGGTTGCGGAGGTCAGACAGGGAATCGCTCTATGGAAAAGCCAATATTCAGTCACATCTGGTCAGCCTAGTAAGTGGACAGACTGTTGAGATAACGGATATAAGGATGCTGATGATGATTGGAAATAATAACGTAATTAATACAATTGGCCAAATGCGAGTCGGACTCGCGCACGAAGGGTGTGCCATACCATCATATACATATGAAAGAAAATCACGTTTGTTGTGTGTACACTTAAATATTTTTAAGTTACTATCTGTTTATTAAGATCGAGAAAAAAATTGCCTAAAAATTACGTTTGTTGTATGGCAGCCTTTAATATTAACTTATTTTTATTTAATAATTTATTTTGAAAGGTACTATACTTACAATACTCTGTGAAATTTTTAAGCGTCTTAAGAAAAGAAAACACGTTTATTATATGGGACGCCCCCTTAATATTTTTTCTTTATTTTTAGTATTTGTTGTTATAGCGGCAACGGAAATACATAATTTGTGAAATTTTCAGCTTTCTAGCTATCACATTTCTGGTTTATCATATTTCTGGTTTATGAGATACAGCCTGGTGACAGACAGACAGCGGAGGCTTAGTAATAGGGTCCCGATTTTTACCTTTTAGGTACGGTACCCTAAAAAAATCAAAATCATGTAAATAGATATGGACTTATGTATGTAGTTGGCTGTACGTTGAAATCTACATAGATTGTTGGTAACCTTTAAGGTTCTACGTCCGAAAGGATTGTGCTCACGTAATTTCCGGCATTATGGGTGGCAGCTGTAGGCCTTCATAATTGAATTTGATGTTAGATGATTAGAGTGAAAAAACTAACCGGTATTTATAGGTCATATTAAGTTATATATCGTACTACTATAATAACGTGAAAGTTCATGGGGATGGAAGTATCGTCGTTACTCTTTCACGTAAAAACCAATGCACGCATTTTGATAAAAACGTGCAGTAATGTTACTTATAGTTACATAAAAATTTTACTTATTTTACGTTTTGTCTCGATAACCGAACCACAGACTGGCGAAACCGGGACCAGAAGCTAGTTGATACATAAAATTCTTACAGCTTACTAGCTTGTAATTACAAAGATTCCATATGATGGAATAAAATCTATAGGGATTAAGAAGTTAAATTGTCTGCATAAACAGCGGTGTCAAAAGCCTTTTACATAGCACAGAATTGTTATTTTGGGTCTGGTTGCTTTATGTTCTTTACTTAATGTTAGAATAGGGCACCCTGTGATACAGATTTCATTCTTAGCGTCTTAGCCCACAAGATGCTTAAAAAATTGTGAATTATTCATAATTTGTATTAATTAATTCAAATATAAAATGTAAGTACGGACGACAGACCGACTAATACACCAGCCCATGAAGTGGATGAAATGTGTTTGTGACTTTGGGAAAAATAAACACGATTGTAGGGAGATCTTCAAAATATGCTGGCAATCCGTGGTGATAATAATATGGTGCAAAATGCACTCTACTCGACTACTAGAAAGTGTGTAATTTATCTATAAACAATAAAAAAGGCTTATGTTTAACTTACCACCAGATATAGTAACATATAACGGACAAAAATAGTAAATTATCACCAAAATGAAACCTTAAAATGCTTTAATGTAAAATTATAACCAAAGTTTGAACATTTCGCTATCCTATTTAAGCAAAATGACTCCAAATGTCATTGTTAACCCAAATGTAGTAAGTGATCACCAACATTAAACCAGCATTTTAATGTAAAATTATAACCAACATTTTTTTGTTACTTGTATGAAATACAAGTAACAAAACCACATAAATTGGATTTGGTTACACCACCTACTTAAATAAACTAAGTTGACGGAACCCTGCTTCGCAGGGCTCCTATTTTTGAATTAAGGGTCACAAGAGAACCTAACATAACGTATTTATTTGGTGATCCTTTACTACATTTGGTGTTCGAATACAATTTGAAGTGCAGTCGTGACTAAAATAGCTAGTACTATTGTAATTTTAGACTTTATTTTTCTGGTGTAAAGTATATATTTTTGGTTAAAAAACTAAGGGTATCACAGTATTTTATGGTGGTCATTATATTTAGCCCCATAAAAATCACGCATTGCATCAATTTCAATAAAAAGTGCTATTCAAGACACGGTGCAAACGGTAATTAAATAATAAGTACCTACATTACACATAGATACTATACATAGATGTATAAATGAAATAGGTAATTTTTTACTGTTACACATGCACCTACCGTTTTAATTCTACCAATAATATCTCCATCCAAAGGTTGGCTGGTAGTAATCGGTTCACCAATAAGGCTGCCCTTTGTGCTCTACTAAGATATAAGATTTCTTATATTGTTTATATTTGTCTACGTGGAATTCTCAGTAACAGCACGGAGTCTGGTGATGTGCACGGTGACGAAAACAGGCGCGCCCCCTATTACGTGGGACCTAAAAATTCATGGCGAACTATGGGTGTAATATTACAACTCTACCTACACCTTCGGGAATACAGGCGTGAACCTATAAAAAATAAAAATAAAATACCTACGGAAAGTCAATGGTGTGCGCCGTGGGTTTGAACCCGATATCTCTTACATGGCAGTCTATTATTTCCACTATTTTTATATCATCCGATTCTCCACGACACCCAAAACCTTACTCGTATTTTGTCAATAAAAAAGGTTCAATAGTTCAATTTTCTAAGGATTTGTCTAGTGTCCAATAAAACACGATATGAGGTATATTCTAAAAGAAAAACAAATAAAGATGTTGTTTAAGCTAATAAGCCGTACATAATATATTATGTATATTTATTTCGAAATACCAATAACATCCTTTGTAGTATTTTTTCTATTTCGGGACATGAGAGCACGGGCGCCAGCTAAGGCCCTTTGTGCACAAGGCTACGTAAATCTTTGACTTGAATGTTATACGCTACAAAATACTCGCGCCCTAAGTAACGTTGCGAATATCTTGTAGCCCACGATTTGCACATATGGCATTGAATAGCAGGACGCTTTTAGAATTTTCCATTCGGCCACTATATGCTTAGTGGTTATACGGCACATAATTATTATCAATAATTGCTCAGCCATCTTCAGAATAGCGAAGATGCGACGCGCGATGTTTGTAATAGCGATATTTTCTTTTATTCTGAAAGTGTTTTCATAACTATCTAATTCGGACTCCGTATGCTAGCATCTTTTTAAACTTATTTTGCTTGAAAGGGGAGCCTGATGAACTAATGAGTTTATGAGTATCACTTGGGGGAGCAGGCTTGGGGATCCTGGTGGAAGTAACTGTTATTTTGGAAGGGACAGGTAGCGCGCAATACTCGTCGCGATTGGCGAAGAATAAAATAATATATGAATTTGCATTACGGAAGTCGCTTACATATTAAAATCGTCAAATAAAATATTTCTGTAGCCTTGTGTGCAAAGTGCCTTAGGAGAAACATAAGTAAAGAAAGGAGAACATCATAGGGATAACCACATAGAGACGTAAGTTTACATATAAAATTTTATCATACAGAGAAGTTATGTTTGAATAATAATTTAAGCTCGTATTCTGATACTACTTGTTAATGTTGTATTGTTATTTTGTTTATAACTTTGAGAGTTTTGGAAAGCTTAATGTCGGTATTGAAGAGGACTGTTGTAATTAGTTATAACGTAGGTACTAAAAGTACGCTTTTATAAGTAGGTAAGTAAGTACCTACCTAACTTCACATCGATCTTAAATAGGTAGGCAGAGATTAAAAATTGTTATGTTCACCGCCGCAGTGGCACAACTCATCAGTGTGTAGACGTCTTTAGTGTAGTGTGTCGAAGTACCGACAGTGCGAGTAAAAAAAAATTTGGTGAGGGTAAGGGTAGGTGACGAAACCCGAACTTCCATAAGACGGCGCTGAGCTCTCTGAGCTGAACCAATCCCTCTGCGTCCACGGCTGTTGCAAGACGTTCGAAAAACATATACAGGGTGGCGCTACCATAGGGGCACTTTTTGAACAGAGGCATAGCGTACAACATTCTGAAGCCTTGTACCAAAAATCAATTAAATCGGTGCAGTAGTTTAGCCACAATATCGATTTTAAGTTCAGCAATTTTTGCACATGCTTTGAATTCCACACAGCTGATACAAAACGGTCAACGACCCTACATTGCACGCCCCGACTCGCTCCGACGCGACGCCTCGACGTCATCCGAAGTTAGGCTCAGCGCAGATAAAACGGAGCGCAGCGGAGAGGATTTTATTAACGCACTTGAAAATAAACTATATTTTTTTTACAATAAAGTGCATAAATGCTTGAACCTGACAAAAAACATTCGCGCGTCCTCGAAGATATGCGGGAATCCTCGCGCGGCGTCGAGTCGGTGCCCGCATCGTGGTGAGTCGCGGCGCGCAATGTAGGGTCGTTGACCGTTTTGTATCAGCTGTGTGGAATTCACAGCATGTGCAAAAATTGCGGAACTTAAAATCGATATTGTGGCTAAACTACTGCACCGATTTAATTGATTTTTGGTACAAGGCTTCAGAATGTTGTACGCTATGCCTCTGTTCAAAAAGTGCCCCTATGGTAGCGCCACCCTGTATACTACCGCTGAAAAGTATTTGCCCACTTTGATTTGAGGATGTTTGAAGAAAATTATTTGCTTCTAATTGTACCTACTAATTTTATTATGACAATTCATTGGCGTATGTTATAAAACTAATATAGACAGTTTCCCTACCATTATTTAACTAAAATAACTTAAATAACCAAAAAGCAGGTAGCGAAATTAAATACCACATAACTTCCAAAAGTCAGTGGTGCGCGCCGTTTATTCGAACTCCTCTGCACGGCAGTCTGTTGGTATCTCCACTAGGCTATCGCTGCCTGCTTTTTGGTTATTTAAGTTATTTTATTTAAATCATGATAGGGAAACTGTCTATATTATATTTAATAACATACGGTAATTAATTGTCATAATAAAATTAGTACAATTAGAATAAAATCTTTTTCTTCAAACATCCTCATATCAAGGTGGGCAAATACTTTTGAGCGGTAGTGTATGTATCTATATTTATACCTTAAATTAGTTAATTTTAGACCATTAAGACTCGATGAATTTTAATATGATGTTAACAAATTGTGAAAGTTTAAATTCGATTATTGAAGGTAAATGTCACAAGTCAAATGAATCTTTTCGAGGAAACTGGTAAGTTATAAATAGTCAGGACGAAAATAGTATAAAATTTTCTCTAATGTTGTAATGTTTCGAATTCGTCTAATTACAAAGTTTGTAAGAGCGGATGGGGATGGGTGTAACATTGTTTGTTATTCTTGCATGAAAAAATATAGTAAACACTTTTTGATCAAATTTTGTAGTAGCTTGTTAGAATGGCATACGCGAGGAAATGCGGGAACAGTTTAAAAGACTTTGTAGTCAAATTAACAGTTGTTTTAGAAAATTGCGGTCTTAAAACAACTACTGGCTGGAGAAAAAGTAAAAAAAAAACTTTAAACACGGCAGCGTAGCAACGAATTTTGATTGGCGAAAGTACAACGAATATTTCGTGGTCTCATAAACATTTCTAATTATTTCAGAGTATTACCGGAGTTAGTAGGTACATGTGCTATGTAACCGGTGCTAAATTAAGTTGACGTTGGTATCTACCAATTATGTTATTTATACATTTGATAAGTAATGCCACTGTGATGTTTTTATGCCTGAGGTATTAATTGTCCAATTAAACTGAAAAACAAGTAGTGTCAATTTTTAATTACCAGCGATTCCTTTGAGTAAATCATCAATGAATATGTCTGCACTGAAAGCGTCGTAACCAAGTTATGTCACCTCTACGTAGATAAAAATTAAGGTGATCCCAAAGCTTATAATTTTGTTTCTACATTAGGCAAAAATGTATGTTTCCAAGCCATATAATAATATAAGGATGTGCATATAATATGTCCAGTCAGCTCCATAAGTGGTTTTGAATGGTTATACCGTCCCAACTTATAATTATTCTCCATAACTTGCAGGAAATTTAGACAATGAAGACTTACCTAAATCATATGTTTTTATAATATAAATTTCTTGACTGCCTCGTTGATCTCGCGGCATAAATGTGCGCGTGGGATTGTGAGGTCTCGGGTTCGATTCCCGGGTCGGGCAAAGTGTTATAGGGTTTTTCCGTTAGGAAAATCTCAGTAGCAGCACGGAGTCTGGTTATGTGCCCAGTACGGCAATAGGCTCGCCCCCTATTACGTGGGAACTAAAAATTCATGGCGAAATGTGGGTGTTATGTTACACCTCTGCCTACCCCTTCGGGGATACAGGCGTGAGTCTATAAAAAATGTATAAAAAAATATATAAATTTCTTGTGTAGAGGCAACGCACAGCTGAAACTACTGGACGCAAGAAGTTGAAAGGAGAATGGCTAAGAACGACTCGTATTTCTTTTTCCACCAAAATGAATTCAGACATGCTGTCATATAATTAATTAAACTACTTTACGAGGATAACAAAACCAGGTATGGTTCATAATGCTACAGTCAATTTGGTTTTTTGGTACGGGCTCCATATAGTTTTTACCATTATCCTTTGTTTTTTTGTTTACTCATTATCCTTTGCCATCTATGTTCCTTGAGGAGGGTAGAGAAGCATTGAGAGAGGATTTTTGGTAATGCCCACCCAGAGTAGGTAAAATAGTCCCACGCGGGCAGAGCCGAAGCGGGCAAAGTCTAAATTAAAATCAAGGAGTTTTAATTTATAAAAGACTCTGTTAAAATGTTGAGTTGTGTAGCGACTTTTATAGTCGACTGTTGGCTTGAAGCTATCAAGCCCCTTGCACAATGGGCAGTAAAATGATAATAATAGACAAGCCTGTGAATGCGCGTTGATTTTGCAACGTGTTATTCTGTCTGTTCATGGCTGAAAATACGACAATATAACATTTACTTGTCATCATGGTCTATCAAGGGTGATGATACAACTCTGTGAGAAGGATGAATGTAATTACTGTGCATATTTTCAAATATCTTCTATCATATATGATTCTCCAGGCTAAAAATCCGTATGGGACTTATTATTATTGCGAAACAAGTGTTATATCATCATCATCGTGCTAGTAATAGCCTACTTACATCCAAGACATAAAAGGCCTTTGAGCCACGTTCCACTTTATAGCCTTCAGATTTGGCAGAATATTAGCATTTCCTCAGACCGTCAGCGGTCTGACCTGCGCAACCTAAAGGTGTAGCTGTATTCCCTGGCTCATACCAGCGTCAATATATTCAGGCGTACTGACTCCCCGTAACTATTGTCCAATATCATGGTGAGCAAAGACGGTTAACGGTTTAACGTGCTGTTCGAGGCGCAGGCAAGCGATAATTAACAATTTAAAACACAAGTGACTGCTAAATGTCATTTTTGCGCGCCGTGGGTTTGTACCTGATCCCCGACAGATACACTCTGCATAATAGTCTTTTGCTATCTCCACTAGACTACAGCTTCCTTTATAACAATTAAGTTTTAAATAATACATATACCTTAAGTCCTAGGTTTAAATGGTTAAATAAAATATTTAAATGGTTCAAAATGGTGTCATTTTGAACCATTTAAATATTTATTTTGATTGATATTTGTAGCCACGAATTTTAGAGGAAATGCTTTAAAATTTTGCATTAGTCTACGTAAAATAACTTTTATTTAAATAGAGCTGGGATGTTGATGATGTGCATGTTAAATAAAATGTTGTAATAACGCCGTATAGCACAAATAAGCAGACATATAATGCCTCAGCGACACCAAAGTTCGTCTTCTGACAGTAAAATGGATTTTAAAACTAATGTTACACCCGTATGAGTTTCCCAGTAAAACGTCACAAGGATATTGGAACGAAATTTGTGATGGAGACACGTCGTAACTTTACACGGTTTGACTTTTATGTTCCCGTCTCCGTCGAGGACTGTGTGTTTACTCTAGAGAACTTGGATCTTCGATGGCTAAGATCAGAAATTTTATGTATATTTATATGAATAGATCTATTTATGTTAGTTAATAAAATGGGGAGCGTGCCTTCTGTTTTAAATGAAAAACGTCAAAGAAGTTTTTATTGAAGGAGACATGTTTAATTACCAATATTTGAATGAATATAACGTAGTAGAGAAAATAACAGGCTGCTAAGCAAAGGCTTTTGGGTTCAAAGCAACGGTGTGCACCACTTTTTCTTCGAACCTAAGTGCTCACGAATCTGCTAATTACCGTGAAACATCGTGAAGAAATATGCCTTTGGCCAGCGTGGTGAACTATGGCTAGTGAGGCGGACTACGGCTTTAACTTGGCATGCCCTGGAGTGGGACATTTTATATATTAATAGCCCTAATGATGCATTCATCTCCTTCTTTTTCTCATACTAGCATCAAAATTGCCTTGCCGGAAACCGAATGACATATCCCAAGATTCCCAAATCAAACCGCCAGCTGTCATAACTGCGAAAATATAACTACGTTATCACAGAGTGGGCCAAGACAATATATATTAGAGAAGAAAGGCCCTAACATTTAACCTGATAAAAAATCAAATGCCAATATTTATGTCTTACCTTCAATCATAATGATTGTCATTTGAAACTCGACGTTATATACAACCTGCAAGAGCTCCTTTTCGAACAAAGACTAGGGGCGGTATCAATTGTATCAAATATGTTAAGCCAACAGCAAATATTTGGTGTTTTCCTACGAAATAGTCGAGGGTATCAAAAAATAATAATGGCTTTTATTACTGATGGTTTGGTCACGAACTTTTATCTGTAATCAAATAATATGAAAACTCATTTCGGTGCAATAAAATCACACAGCATCATGTCTGTTTTCTTACGTCTTTATAAAATTGAATCGTGTGCAAAGATATGGATATTAATATTTCAATAAAATTTTCTACTGTTGCCAGATTATTCGCGGTGCCTCAGTGTAATGCAGCTACAAATGGCGGTTGCTCCGGGTAAAAGCTAATACTCTGTCAAATCTGGTTAAAGTGCGCTGTCCTCGGGCTACAAATCGTGTGGTGCAACCGGAATAACTTAATTATTCTTCTTCCTCCGCAACCCAAAAGGATAAAGATATTTCATAGCTTAGACAAGTGTCAATTCAAAGGCTGTATGATGTATGTACATATGTCATTGAACTTTAAAGTCTGTCCAATGTAAGAGGAAACCAACAATTCTATTTAAAGACCTTACATAAAATCTCTGTTCTGAGTAAATAGATTTCTTACGCAATGCGTCGGCAGTACCATTATAACTACGCAAATAATTAGGAAACCATTCGATCCGTCAATAGAACTGTGTAGTCCCACATGCCATACAGAGGTGGGGAGCCTACGTATCACCGACATTTGTGCTCAAAAACATCACTTTCTTTATTTTTATACTTATTTTTCACACTTACGTAATGTTTATACTGCTTATTTTTAACACCTATGCAGAGGTGTCAAGCTAAAAATAAATGTACAAAGAAACTATTTTATCCATGTGTAGGCAGTTTATATTTAGTCTGAAACATAGCGGTGCGATGCAGGAAGAGTGCGAAACTCCAAGTAACCACAATTTTATTAACGTTGGCGAACTTTGTCTCGTTCTGGCACGAAAGTTACCTTAGTTGGTGTTTAAACTTGAATCCGAACCGTTAATTTATTGGAACTAAATGAACCGTGCTCAGAATTTTATACGGCTTTATAAATGACTAGCTGTGCCCGCGGCTTCGCTCGCGTGGAAGTCGGTATCCTTTAAGTATCCCCTTTCTGTGGCCTTGATAATATAAAATAACATAATGATCTGTTGATGAAACTCACACTCATATATTTTAAGTTTCTTACTTACTTTACCTATTAGAAAAGTAGTAACCTGTACCTGCCACCTAAATTCTTAGCTCTTTCTTTTAAAAATACTATCTGGCCGGATTACATAAATATTAGTTAATTTGAATCTTTGCACTAAAAAATTAACACCCTATATAGGAAACTACCCTGTATAGTAAGTCTACGATGTTCTACTATGTAATATAAGCTGTAATGGTGTGTAACAGAGAATATTCTACTCTACAGCTAGTTCTTGTTGTGAGCAAGTCGGCAAAAGTAACGCTAAAATAATAATTTTAAGTAATACCCCTAGATGGCACCACTGGCAAAATTAAAAGTCGGTGTTAAGATCCAATGCTGACAATATAAATATTAGAAAAGAAATAAAAATAAATGTTTGCCCAAATTGTGTCCGAATCACTTGGTATCCAATGCGGATATTTGTATATTTTAAATTGCAATTGGCATAACTTTTGATAGAATAAACACGGATTCTGATAAACTAAAGACTAAATGTTAACCAAAGACATAAACTATGCGTTTGTCACTATCTCGATACAAACAATTTAGTATGTTGCTTGAATTAAAGTCTATTAAATTTATTGAACGACACTGATAGGTGATAGCGTGATGATTGTTGTCCAAGATTGTAATCGGGTCTTCAGGCAATATATTGGTGAAAACCGCATCAAAATCCGTTCACTGGTTATTGCGTGATGATTTAACAAACAT
Source organism: Euclidia mi (assembly GCA_944739405.2). NCBI lineage: Eukaryota > Metazoa > Arthropoda > Insecta > Lepidoptera > Erebidae > Euclidia > Euclidia mi. The sequence goes on from OX123185.2 coordinate 71,011,569, forward strand.
ACAGACAGACAATAATTTAAAAAATAATTGTTTTGTGTTCTATATCGATAACATGTTACAATCCATTTGAAATTTCGCAAAAATATTTAATGTACAGACAAAGTGCTCTTTGAGTTTTATTGTAGTATAGATTTGTTGGTTTGACTTAGAATATTTTGGATTCTAAGGATATCTTCGCGTGATGAAGGATTAAGAATACAAAATGTCACAACCCCATTACATTCCGTGAGTGTCATAAGATAGGATAAAGACAAATTTTAGCCAATAGTATCTTTAGAAAGGAACGGAAAGTTCGACAGCAAATTCTCGACTACCAACCCTTCTAGCCACCGTATGCCATCGTGGTGTTTAGCCCAAATGTTCCTATTGACTCACAGTGGTATTGTGATGCAAATTAAGAGGCCTTTGTAGCACTGGACTGCTAATTGCTCTATGATCAATCAGTGGCACAATGAGTGTGGTTTGGAAACAATAAGACGATTCGAGCAAGTCTTTTATTTTCATATCATACCTAAGCGGTTTAATAAGAAGTAGACTACGATCACAGTACCGCTCACACGGGACTATTTAATTTTAATTTCCAAAGATCTAATTCTATCTTAGCGCTCCCCAAGGAGCACGTATGCCAAATTTCAGCTTCTTGCGCCGTTCAGTAGTTTCGGCTGTGCCCTGTCTGTCATTCTGTCAGATTGATGATTGATTAGATAAGTTCAGCGGCTTTATCTGCCGTTCCTTTTACTAAGCGTGATTTCACATACATCACATACCAATTATATTTTCATAACATAACCTTCCTTAATAATTAACCATTCAAATGAGGAATTTTTCAAACTCAGCGAATTGTCCCAAATAAGCGCGTCCAGAAAACCATATTTGTTACTATTTATATAAAAATCCATGAGTTTCTTAGAGCAGTAAAATAAATGTCCACAAATTGTCTGTCCATAAAATGTTGTACCGCCTGCTGCTTACATCAACTACACTCGCGTGCAAGTAAATTGACTCAAGGCTCAAGTGCGCATAAAAAGTGATATAACTTAAAAATGCCTTATTTTACCTCTATATAATGTTTTACATAATTAAAGCCTAGTAATTAGGCTTAAAATGGTAGCATAATTTCAGTAATTTAAGTAAACACATGTCCTTAGAATGCAACTGAACGCAACCTCCCATAAAGTGCTCTGCGCTCTATACACAACTTGCGCGACACAACCCGCTATAAAAACCCCCTGTAATCGTTTTTTCTTATCAGTTGCTCACTAGACGTTGACCTGAACATATCTCTGCAAATTGAAGCCGTCATTTGAAGAAAATTATGGCCACAACACCTGAAGAAGCCGCTCAAGTCGTTGCCCTGTTGCAAGAAGGGTTGAACCAGCGAGAAGTCGCTCGTCGGTTGAATATGAGTCAGTCTGCTGTCTCGAGAGTGTACAGGACGCTTCAAGAGAGTGGTGCCTTCACTCGGCGGCCTAATACCAGCCGACGCCGGTGCACCTCGGAGCGTGACGACCGGTTTTTGGTCTCGACCTCTCTCCGAAATCTACACCTTACCGGCGTGGATGTGCAGCAGGAGCTACGTCAAGTTCGCGGAGTAACTGTCAGTCAGTGGACAGTTAGAAGAAGGTTGAAGGAAGCTAACCTTACTCCGAAAAGACCCGCTACAGGCCCGAAGTTGACCACAGCCCACCGTCAAGCACGCCTTCACTTTGCTCGAAAGCACTTGGATTGGAGCATAGAGCAATGGCAGTCGGTCCTGTTCACAGATGAGATGAGGATGTGTCTCCATGGCAGCGACAGGAGAGGTCGGGTGTACCGGCGTCCTGGTGAACGGTTTTCACAGTGCTGCTTTGTTGAAACCGTTGCATATGGTGGCGGTTCTTGCATGATGTGGGCTGGAATTTCCTTAGAAGCAAAAACGGACCTTGTTTTCGTTCCTGGGGGAGGCCGGGGAGGAGGTCTGACCAGTGATCGTTACATTGAAAATGTTCTACTGGATCAAGTTGTCCCTTATCAAGGCTTTATTGGGGATAATTTCATCTTGATGCATGACAATGTCCGATGTCACACTGTTCGGGCCACACGTGAGTTCCTGAGTGAAGTTGGAATTCACTCTATGGATTGGCCAGCGCTCAGCCCCGATTTAAATCCCATTGAGCACATATGGGACGAGCTCAAAAGTAAAGTTAGGGCGAGGAATCCAGCTCCGACAAACATCAATGAGCTCAAGACTGCGTTGGTAGAAGAGTGGGGCCGAATACCACAATCATCAATTAAAAAGTTGATAAGATCGATGAAGAATCGCTTGAGAACAGTGATCAGGGCTAGAGGAGGGAACACCAAATATTGACATGAATAATTTTTTTATCTTATGCACATTTTGTTTCATTTATACCCAATAACCCCATACTGTGAAATTGTATGAATTTTAAATTTTTTTTACAATATCTTTGACATTCACCTTTTTACTAACCTACTGAATCGATTTTCATGCAACTTACATCATTTTAAAGCTCAATTCAAAAGCTCAATACTAGGCTTTAATTATGTAAAACATTATATAGAGGTAAAATAAGGCGTTTTTAAGTTATATCACTTTTTATGCGCACTTGAGGCTTGAGTCGATTTACTTGCACGCGAGTGTAGTTATATAAACAACAAATTCAATGTGTGAGAAATCGTGGTAAAATTCTAGTAGAAGACTTTTCTTCTTCGTATTAATAAATGGTGCTCTATTAAGTATTTTTTCTTACTTCTTTGATAAAACACACTTGTTTCGTCAGTAGGCAGAAGGGCAGAGATAGCCTAGTGAAGGCTATGCGCTGAAAGACTGCTACGCGAAGTGTCTAGAGTTCGAATTCACAGTGCGCACCAATCACTTTTCAAAGTTGAGAGCGTATTAAATTGTAACTATCGCTTACTAAACGGCGAAGGAAAAATCGTGTGAAAATGTATGTCTGTCAGGTCTCCTATATTATAGTTTTATCGAAGAGTTTTACATCGATTACGGAATTAAATTTGTTATAAAACGATAAACGGATTCGCGAGACTTTACCTGTCGGTCCTGGAAATCAAAGTTGGACGAATCAGAATTCGACACACTGACTACAGCGCCACCTACACACGCCTCACACCCAACCAAAAGAATATCATTCAAATATGAGCTGGGCAAGTCTTGTAAGTGGGCTAAGACCTTTATATATCAAAATTTTTACCCAACGATGTTAAATATAGTACAAGGCACAAAAATTCAAAACCTAATTTATTTCTTAGACATTTATTGCTGCTGTTATTTTACGCTGCCTTTGTTCGGTAATGGACGATATGAGACGGTAATTTATTTAATTTCACGTGTTCTCTTCATAGAATTACATAATACGCATAATGTAAGTATCCTATTAAAAATATGAATCTACCTAACAATTTAATAGCAGTTGAAAGCCTACGCAATGTCACCACCCCATATCATTCTATGGGTGTCGTAAGAGCCGACAGAGGGACCATACCATACTATGCAGAGAACAGCACTGTAAGAGAAGGAAAACTTAAAACAAACCCTATACCAACCCGTTTGGCCAGCGTGGTATAGTAGGCCAATTCCTCCTTTCAAAGGAGAAGCCTAGTCCAGCAGAGGACTGTAAGGGGCTGTTGATGATGAAAGCCTGTTTGTTTAGTGGTTAGTAACCCTGACTGCTAAGTAGTCGTGAATTCGATCCCCACCCAGGTAAAAGAAGCGGACCGGCTAATAAACCACTATGCCACAGCTGCTTTGTTATGACCTTACGTCCATACCCTTTTCATAGTGAGTGCCTCAAATACTGCTGTACCGCTGCCCGTGCCCAGCCGTGCCCAGACTGATGATGATGATCATGATCCGTTATATACGCAAACATGAATATCTTGTTGTTACCTAAAGCAGAGATTTCTAAGAAGCTTTTCAAACAAATATGTAAAAATCCTCTTTTATTTACAAATTGTTTCACGTGCCATTAAAAAACCAACCCACGTCTCAATTGTAACATCTATCAGTTCAGAGTACGAGTGTTTACTTAATTAGCTTTATTGCTAGAACTGTTTATTTGTAAACAAAGCGTTCAGGTTCGTTACTAGATTCTTGGATGTCGTTTGTAAACACAGAAGTACTTGTATAAATGTTCTCAGTTCAAGTGCATTTGCTTTATTACAATCTGTTCTAGAAAAAATGAGTAGAGGCTTTTATATTAGACTAGGGAATTCCCGCAGCTTCTCCCGCACCTTTTAGCTTAATTAACCGTTTCTTTTTGAACCCGCGAACATTTGTAGCAAACCTTTCAGTGCACTCCTACGGTCCCTAAGGAATCCACATGCCAAATTTCGTCTTCTTGCCCCCTGAAGTCTTGGCTTTGCGTTCTTTGTTATTTAGTCGATAACCCAAGCATTTTATATATACAGACAGACGGTTATGCCGACAAAAATCATGTGTCTTAGTCTTATGCCTGTGACTCCGCTCGACGTGGCTTTCATGACAAAAATCATCCGATGTATAAGCTATCTGCTATTCCGATGTATAAGCTATACCTACTCCAGAAATGTTGCGCCAAAATCCCTTGAGGATTTTTCGCGAAAGAGTAACAATCATTCATCCATCCATCTTCACAAACTTGCGCTTCCACAAATATAATAGTCGAGGCTCATGTGCTGGAAAGTATATAGGCAACGTTATGAATAAAGTAGATAATTATTTATTATGACAACAACTCTGGTATCTTTTCTCGCAAACGAATCTGTCGGTGTACTGGTTCTACGTACGGTTTCTGCCCCGACGACACTGAGAATTCAGAACGTCTCATATAGTAGTATTGCGATATATATTATGTTGGGGATCCTGCCGTTTTGCCGAAAACATTTTGACAAAATTTCGTTGCTCAAACAAATTTTAGCATCTTTTTTTATACCATTGCAATATTTCGAATGATTTTAGTACGCATATTTTTATTTGGTCAAACTTTTACTTGGCAAAATATTACCAAGTTATACTTGGTAATATTTTCCATTGTCATTATGGCATTTGGTCGTTAATCAAATGATTTATTACAGCAAACAATATTCAGTCAATAAACTTTGGTGAAATGATTTGTTAAGACAAAAAATATGAAGGCAAAAATAATTTCTTTGCGAATTATATAATTAAAAAATTCAATTTTATTTTAATATAATCATTTATTTAATGCAAAATATTTTAACAGTACAATTAAAAAAAAATTGCAATGGCCTTTAGCAATTTGTTGATTTGTGTTACAGAATTCGAATGGGTAGGTTATCTTAGATTTCCTTGTGACCTAGTACCCAAAAATAGGAGCCCTGCTAAGCAGGGCTTCGTCAATTTAGCTTAAGAGACATAACCTAGTTGGATGAACTAAATTATGCCAACTGAAATATTTGACTAATTAAAAAATGTTTGAAGTACATGTTGGTAAACAAGATATAAAGATATTTAAACGTTCATTTCCCAAACATTAGGTCTGCGTTACAATTTTTTGTGAATGGATTTTTTACTAAGTGATAATTTGGTAAATGAAATTATGCGAAAAAATGTTTGGGAAGTGAAAATTTGTCAAGTTCCTTTCGGTTAAACAAGGGAGACACATTATGTTGATATTTAACTTGTACCTACTTAAATGTGATGTTGATGTTAATCTTGCGGGTTCCACATTGATTTGCGGTTCTACTTTACATTGGCAAAAGCATGACGAAGAGCGCCGCTAATTAGGAAAGGCCTATGTCGAGCTGTAGAATGCGAAAAGCTGTATGATCAATAATCAAAGATAGGTGTGTCTGCCAACCAAGAAACCATTACAGTATGCAACCACAATACACTTATTGTATTACCGTTTGTGTTACCTACAGACGGATCAGAAAACGTTAGACCGATTTTATGAATATTAATGCTAATATTTTGCAGAAGAGGTAATTTTCTTTCTGTCTAGCGCTGTTGAGATTGTGTAGGTATTGATTTCCCGTCTTCTTCTTACAAAGCAGACGTCTATCGTATTGTCGAATGATCACGTAAGCAAGTTGTTTTCCCCTTTAACACGATGATAGTGTGCGTTAGTAGAAAATTTTAAATTGAGTTGTATTTCATTTGAAACCAGACGGGGTGAAATCTTGCTGCAGTTTACTTCGTGAGAACTTTTTATTTTATTTTACCTGCACATTAGTTCTACAATACTATTTCTTTTTTGGGAGTGTGTGGACGACCTGTTTCAGAGTTGGTAGGCCGCTCGAAGACTGCCGAAATGGCCTAACCATTCTCGTCCTGAGACAAAAATTTGGAACGACAAAGGTTTACGTGGACCATGAAATACGCTCTGATGTAAATTCTTCATAGAAAGAGTTCTACATAGTGTTCTCGTTAGTCATGGAATCTACCAACCCGCAGCGTTTTAGACCATGTGATATCATAGTGGAAAAAGTCCCGTGCCTAGCAGTGGAACAGTTTATTATGTAGAGAGGCAACTCTTAGACGTAAAGTTACCTCACATAAGGATGATCGATCAAAGCCGTCGCAGCTCCAATCACGCACGGGTTTTCCTGATATGCTTCGGTTTCAATTACCCAATTGATCCTAAAGATAGATTTTCCAAATGGTATTTTTTATTGAACAAGGATTGGGCTAGTGTTACTTTAGATATTACACTTTGATTGTTTTTGTGCTCTTCCAATACGAATGACAGCGCAATTTACTGATACATGTTGTTTTTATATCTTTCCTGGAGAAAGAAATTAATAATTCTATATTTTTACAGACTGAAATGCCTTAATTGCATATATTTGTACTGTAAAAGAACTGTTAACACAGCCATCTATATATGTCCAGTCCATACTAAATGTATTGGCAGGTACTTGTATTATTAACCTAAATAATTTGTTTGTTTGTTTGGACGCGCGAAACTCAGGCACTAGGTAACTACTGGTTTGATTTGAAAAATATTTTTCTGTCGGATAGTCCATTTATCGAGAAAGGCTATACTTATAACAAAACGCATCAGCTATATAACAACAGTGGCTGTTGTTGGTTGGGTACCGAGTTTTAGCCATAAATAACGCGAATGATTTAACAAGCATTACCTTTGACATAAATAAGAATGAATGAAAAAATTGATCCGTAGCTTTTATTAAACCAAAAGATTCCATTACTTTTTTGAAAAATAAACATAAATTACAATTTTACAAAAACATTGATAATATACTTCAGAAGTTCTGCATATTGAAATTTGTTTAACATTGTTTGATGATAAAAACTTAACAAAGAAATAAAATGACACGAAAGACGCAGTAAATAAACTTACTTTATATCAAATTTACATTTATTTTAAAATAATTCGTTATCTAGAGAAGAATTTATCTTTCCACAAACCAAAACCTTAATACAAAATGAAATTAAATAGCTTTCGTGAAGTCAGGAATGTGTAACCTTTTTTTAAATAAATCTCAGGGATTTTGTGTGAGATGTCTGCTCTGAAAATTAAATAGATATTTGGCCTTGTAAAGCCTATGATGCAAGGATTTATTCACACACATTGAAACGTATATTTTTCTCAGAGATTCTGTATGAATTGTACCTACGTTTTATCCAAACTACAGTAATTACTAACTACTGGACACATTTCTTGCATGGAGATGCATCGTTGACAGGATTTATAAGTAGAGTTTAACTTCAATGGCGACTGGCGATCGATGTTAAAAAATATTGTGCCATTGACATATTACGAAGGTACTCGTACAATCTTGTGACAGAAATATGATAGAAATAACTTCGAATTTGAATCTTAATAAACTGTCTAGCGTGGGGTAAGTGACTCCTATTGTACCGACATGTAATCATCTACTGCATTAAACAGTTTCTTTTAATTATCATAAATCTGTGACTGTTTTTGAAGCATTGGTACAATACATACATAGTAGTGCAATAATCTGTGGTAGTGCTAAACCAGTTTGTCAAGATATTGCAGACCAAAATATCAATTTATGATACCAAAATCCTCGTCGTCAAGCGACTTTTTTGGCATCTTGGATTACCAAAATGTACTTTAACAACGAACAATGACCACTACATAATTCTATAGAAAACTATCCATAACATGAACTGTTATATAGGGCTATACAAAAATCTATTAGAGATGCACTTATGAAACGGTAATTCGATAAGGGTGTATTATCCCCCGGGTTCCCTCGAGAGGGCTACATAATATCTTGTGTATCTACTGCTCCATAAGTAAAGGCCTTCAGAGATGTATCTATTATGTCCGACTGATATTTATAGAACAACGAACTTACGACCCGCGAATGCGTCCGTGTGGAAAGCTGTGGCTTTACTTCAGATGGACTTTGCAATTTTAATGAAATATTTTCGAGATATCTACCGAATGTGGCGAGACCCACAGATTGTTACACAGAGTTAATGAGAGTCTCGAGATTAAACCCACGGACTTTTCAAAGTTACGTATTGAATTGCTAATTATAGCTTGCTAAACGCTGAAGAAAAAACATCGTAGCTTAGGCTGTGCTTTGATATTCCTGCCGATCAGTTAGTTAAATTAATTTCTATTAGTAATATGGTTGTGGAGATGTTAGAGGTTTTAGAATTAAAGATGACATGTTGTGCTCTTTGAACTTTGACTATCAAATGGAAAAGTTTTAGGTATGGTCAGGCATTTCTTTTAAGTTTTCTATGTATACCTATGGCTAATCACATTACCAACTCTTGTTTCGATAAATCTAATTAAAGATGGTACGTTACAACATCTTATCGTCGCGTTGTCATGATGAAGCTCGTGGCTATGTAACTCAAGGTGAGAAGGGAAGGGCCATAGACCACAGACCATGATTGGTATGGTCTGTGTGGCCATAGTCCGCTATTCTGTCCAAGTGCGGGATGGCAGTCTTCTAATCATACTTTACTTAGTTAATATCGGTTAAGGTTGCACGAGTGGTGTAATGGTTTAAATGGTCAGTGTCTTCTAGCATTTAACCGAGTATAGTGGGTCCTCTTCCCACCCGGCACAATACTTTGTGTAGTCCAAACACTGTATGATCCAAGTATTGCTGTTTGGAGTCTGTTTTTTTTTGTGTACTTGTTTGTTACATCATAAAAAGTTTATATGATGTAATAAGTCAGTTGGTTTATATTATAAACCAACTTACTTATATATTATAAAGTTTTTAAAATCTCCCATTATTAAAAATAATTTTAACTGATGCAGAATTTTAGTTTTTGGATGAAATTAAGTCAACTTATTTCAATGTGCTAGACACACACGTAACAGTTGATTGAATCAGGCGTTACTTGGCGGAACTCCATTGTAACCTAATGGAAGGAAAGAGGAACCCATAGGAATAGTCTCCATCTAGGAATAGTCGGCGCATACAGCGGGATACTGCAAGTCAGGTATCTTCCTGGAACCCATACCATTCCTATATCCCTCATTCTTTTAGAGGAGTTCGGTATTGTCAACCTTTTTCTATTGCAATAGTTGGGGTGGTCAATCCGAGGGTGCGTGGTGGGTTCCTCTTTCCTTCCTTTAGGTTACACACGTAACAGTTTTATAAAATATGTATAGTTATGTCAGCAAGTCAATCGTCGAAAATTAAATCAATGATCTCTCAATCTCAAATCAATTCTATGTATCTTTAACGAACCAAGCGTATTTTGAACCGAATTTCCGGAGAAAATACCTTTCAAACACGTTAAAACCAGTTTCTTGGAAAGAGTATTACTTAAAAATTAAGGTAACGGCTGTCGACCGATATTGGTGAACCGATTCGTAGGTATTCTGAGAAGCTGTGGTCGATTTATGGCACGGAAAATAATATATTTGAGTATGGTCAAAGATATATTTTATCGGTTCAAATCGAAATACTTAAGTTTAAGTTTCTATTGACTTCAAAATTATCTTTTGGGGTTTGGAACATATAATATATATATGTTAGTCTCGAGTAGCCGATATTTTGAAAATGTTTGACCTTGGATACATAGATGTACAGTATTTCTATACCTCATTTTCGTGTGAGTGTGGGGCAATCTCTGGTGTCGGAGCTTTCAGACCGCCCAAAGGCCTCCGACATCGTCTAACGATTGTTTTCCTGAGAGAAGAACCAGGACCAACAGCTTTACGTGCCCACCGAAGCACGGTAGCGCTTATGCGAGGTAGGTACATTCATCACGCAGACCTGGTTGGTACATATCTTGAAGAACGTCGGATTAAATTTTTATTCCGCTGTCCATATAAAATGATGAAACAGGTATATATTGGCATCGCAAGTTTTCTTATTTTTTATAGTAAGGCTTTCATATCTACTGCACAACCGCCATCAATAGGTACAGATGCTAATTAAGTGAAGCTCTACATTTGAATGGAAAATTCTCTTTTTAATTATCTTTCCCTATACCATTTCTGTCTTTTTATGTAGGTACGTACCTAAACGAGAAAACAGGCAAGCTAAAAATATCAAATAATTTAAATCCACATTGTTTTCCTTAACAGGCTGTAACCGGTTCTCATGTGTGAATTTCAGCTAGGTAATATGTTCAGAGACTAATAAAAATAGCCTCATTTTAGTAGCTGAAACTTAGCTGTAATTAACTTATGTAGCCCTAGGTAGGTAATTAGTACCTAGTTATAATACTGATTGTTACAAAATATTTTGTGAATTGTAATTATGTGTACTGGTGTCGAAAATAACAAAACTTTTTTGTAATACTTTAATAGTTGTATTGAAATAAAAAACCCTAAACTTTTAAGCACATGAAAATGTAAGCCACGTAGCCTACTTCCGAAGTGTTAAGAACTGTGCACGTAGCAATCGATTATAATTATTTAAAGTTATTCACAGATTAAAAGCAAGTTTCTAAGTCAATATCCAAGAAATTATCACGTGGTGTCACGGATAGATTTTATATAAAACAATTCAACAAACAGATAGAAATTAAAACCCCGCAAATCACTCTTCATCGTAACACGTAGGCATTAAGGTGCGACCCACCTCATAACATACAAACAAGTTATGACGTGTACATCGCTTACACAACTAAACAACAAAAATTACTCACGTTATGTGCAACGTCCATGGGAGCCAGCAGCGGGAGCTCCCGCCTCCTCGGCTTCCTCCACATCAGCACCACAACAGCAATCAGAAGCACTGACCCGGCACCGACCACAGCCCCTAAAGCCGCACTCCAGGCGTTCCCATGCACTTCCCATATCCCACTGACCCCTGCCATCCTCGCCTCAGGTACAACAGTATCCACAACTTTAGTAGTTAATTCTTTTTCGATTTTTCCATAGGCCCACGGTGTCTCGTGCCCACGGCTTTCCAACCATAGCTTATCTGTTGATAACGAAATTAGCTACGTATAATAGTAACATCGATCCGTGTTCGAGCATTGTAGTTATGGATAACAGTGTTTCAGTGGAAAACTACGTTCATGACAATTTTTATAATTGTTTGCGAATGCAATTTTCATTTTTGTTGTCAGCTATGCTAGTTGATATGAAGGTATGAGAGTTGTTCGTCGATATTTAGATAGTAGGTACTGTTTGGTCTCAAGTTAATGAAATAGCGAGAAAGTGTAGACGTGTCATTTGCTTCACGTATCTAAGATCACCGAAATATTTACTTATCAGACACGATGGTAGACGCGACAAAAATAGAATGAAATAATGAATGCGTGAAATAACCTTGTATAATCAGATTATTATAGGATTAGAACCTGTGCCCGTACTTATAAAGATTCTATAGTACACCGCAATATCATAGCATACGTCACCACATTTATTTGATAACATTCGCAGAAATATGGAACGTATTCCTGAAATGAAACTCGTGTTCCCAAAGTGATATGATCCCATTACATTATGTACACAGCGAACTAACAAAACGCGTCACTTACGAAACCATTGACGCACAAAACACCATAAAATTTCATACTCGCACGACAACACACCACAACATACCCATCGAAGTAACTGGCAGAATAGAAACTCATAAACTTCAAAAACACATTTCGGAAATAAAAAACGAAACAAATTTATCTCAAAAACGAAAAATAAATACCGCTTTTTAAAAAAAGAACACAAGAATTTAAAAAAAGGAAGTGATTTTAATTTTTAAAACAGAAGTAAACTTACCCATAAGGTAGAATGAGAAGTATGTGTTGTTGTGTTTGCAAGTAGTTGTAGGATCAACTGGTTAGACACGTGCGTTGGGCGGGCGGGCGCGCGCGACTGGCCGGCGGCGGCTCTTCTTATCATTAAAGCGACTTGTTTACCCCGACGGGACGCCGTGATCTGTGTCGCGATGTTGACTTTATTGCGCAAAGTAATCACATACCATAATATAGTTAAGTACGCATCTTACATGTATAAATAACCGTCGCACCAGAAAATTGAGTTAATAAAATATTGTCGGGTATTTTAGTTGCAAAAGGCTAGAGTACTCTGTCAGATTTCATCATGATGTAATAATACAAAAGAATATAGGCCATGTTAGGCTCGTGTACATTTATCGGCGTCAATTCGCTACGAGATACAATTGGGTCGATATTTTGTGTAGAGTTGATGTATCAATCAACACGTGTTATTTCCTGGTGACGTTGTCAATATAATGAGATATTATGCGAATAGGTGCTTTTATATGCCCAGCCGATTACGTTATAGAAATTTTTTCATTTTTGGACTGTGGGAGTTCATTCTGGATCTTTTACTCCCGAAGTAACAATTATATTAAACAGCAATAAAATGGATGATTTTTAGACGTATAACAGATAGTATCTTTTTTAATTCGTTATATTATTATTTATTTTTTCTCTTTTGACTCTATTCATAGGCTAAGCACCAAGAGAGCGCTCGCTGATTATGGTTCTGAAAAGTACCTATGTCTTTGATTCACAATATTGCTATATTTTTCACCATTCATCATAAGTAGCAAATCACTTTAAAAAATAAATAATTTAAGTAGACTGCCTACGTGGTCCAGTGGATAGCGTATGCGACTGTTGAGGCCCAATTCTGCTAAATAAATATAGTCTCGATATCATGTCAGTGTCATACTTACGTCACAAAAAGCGTATTCTTCTAAATTATCTGATATTTGAATGAAATTGTAACGAGATCGTATGTGTCAACGACGAACTGTTTATTTTAAATTATACGATAATGACATTAGGTTATCAGAATACCGCTTTTAAATCCATTCAAAAGATAATATCAATGTCATATAAAAATAGCAGAATTGGGCCCCTGATCGGAGGTCTCGGGTTCGATTCTCGGGTCGGGCAAAAGTGTTACTGGGTTTTTCCAAATTCTCAGTAGCAGCACGGAGTCTGGTGATGTGCCCGGTAACGGCAATAGGCTCGCCCCCTATTACGTGGGACCTAAAAATTCATGGCGGAATGTGGGTGTAATATTACACCTCTACCTACCCCTTCGGGGATACAGGTGTGAGTCTATAAATAAAATAAATAATTTAAGTAGAGTGTCTCCACAAAACTGCGTACCTTACCCAAACATAGAGACATTTAGTAGTGACATCACGTTCAAAGAATTTAACAAAAGTTTCTTTCTTTTCCCACGTGAGCTCTCCTTCAGCAACAACCTTTTTCCAATTTCTAGTTATGCTTTAGTATTTAACTGTTCTCAATATTGACGTGATCAAGTACTATAAAAATATTTAAAGGAAATCTTGGCTTTGAAGCGAATCCATTCTTAAAACAATGAAGATGTCAAAGAAAGATGTGGCAGTCTGATATTATATGCAAATGTGTTCCTCATATACTCTTGCATAATTTAGCGCTTACATTTTACATCTTATATGAGCTTTGATTGTCAGGTCGAGAAAATAAAAGATAGGTAACTTTTTCATTTGGAATATATTAAGTAGTAAGTGAGAGTCTATAAATAGACTGGAATTGAAGCTTTTTCCATATACTTACTTAACGTATTAAATCGTTACTGGAAGTATACAGTTAGTAGATATACCGGCAGAGGCTTTTGAAGATATATTTACTCATATGTAAGGGAACTATGTAGCCATATTTAATAAAAGACGTAATGAGCTTAAGATAATCCCAAAGAGCCTAAAGTGAACACCAAAAGCAATTTTTTTTTTATTTTGTCTTATACGTTTTTGAAGTTTGCTTTTAACCTGATATTTTCATTTTACCTAGGGCCTGAACCGTCAGTTACAAAACTATTGAAATAGTAGTAGGTATAATGTGTCAATGTGGACACTAAGTCTGCTCTAGTCTCTGCCTAATGCAGATACCAACAGACAGCCATGCAGAGGGTACCGGGATCGAATCCACAGCGCACTATTAAATTGTTGATTATTGTTCCACCATTGCTTCGGAGCTCCCGACTGTCATGAAGATCTTTGTCAGTCGTCGGGGTGTCAATACCTTCGAATAAACTGATATTCATCTAAGCTATGGTATGTTGCTATCCCTTGGAGTTGTGGAGATCAGACGGCAGTCGCTCCGTGGGACACCTGAGGAGATGATGAGGCACTGAATCGCCAGCAACTCACATTGCCTGCTGGTTTTACATTTACATTTATCAAAACTTTGATTAGTTGAGATTACGAAGTATGAAGTCCGCCTGTACTAGTGTACAGTGTCGAACTCTCATACTAGGCATAGGTATTAATACTAAATATTAAGATGCCTATCTTTATATAAGTCGCGGTGCGTTCTGTGTGACCATACGGATTTTGTACGTCTTTCACCAATAGATACTGTGATTCCTGACGAAAGGATTAAGAGTATAGGTCACGCGAGCAGAGCCGCCGGCAAATTCTAGTGATTAACAATATTTAGAGATATTTTTATCACGATATTATGTTACAGAAACTATTGCTATTATTCATTGTGGGGACGCTGTCGACAGCCTTGATCACCAGGGCCTGTCATGCAGTAGGAGCGCAGGTCGTATTTCACGACACAGCAACCTGAATGGCATTCTCCGTCGGGCTCTTGTCACCGCTGGGGTTCCAGCCCAACTTGAAACTCGGGGTTTGGTACGTAACGATCGTAAAAGACCAGATGGAAGGTCTCTCTGCCCTTGAGCTATCTTATATTCCTAGCACAGCGGGTTGTGCGGGCGCTGCTCCTGCCACAGCGGAGACCCTAAAACGGCGTAAATACGTAAATCTCGTAGAGGATTATGTATTTGAGCCGTTTGGAGACGAACCGTTGGGGTCATGGGGTCCAAGTGCTAGATCTCTTTATGGAGAGCTTGCGAAGAGACTTGTCGACGCCTCACGTAACCAGAAGGCTGGTATGTGTCTAGCAAAAAAAAATAGCATTGCCATACAGCGTGGCAATGCTGCCAGTCTTCTCGTTCCCAATAGTTGGCGATGTGGAGGACTTTCACAACATCGTTTGAATACTTAAATGTTTTTTATTTGTATTGTATTTTAATATTTTGATTTAATTTTAGTAGTAGTATTTAAGTAGTTATAATTGTTTTATTCCAAAATTAATTAAACATTTAAATAAATAAACGTTTTGCTATTGTTCAGTGTTAATATTTAGAATTTACCCTCTCCACATGGCCACAAGCCTTTCATTATATGTCCAAATCTGTATTTATCTAACTGAAAATTTATCACCGACCCTTAAGAAGAATTATACACATTAAAATCGCACGTTTTCATTATGTTTTGGTCACACAATATAAGCATTGTATCTAGAAATGGAACCTGGAAAATAGGACCCTTATTACGTAGGGCCTAAAATTTAAACTAGCGAAATTTGGATATGATGCCTACGTCATACAGCTCTCTGTTTTTAAAGACAATAAGTAGCTTGTATTTGAGGTCACCTCTGTTGCTGAAGTTTATAGACCATCCAAAGGCCTCTATCACATAGATTAATTATTTATATCCCAAATTCAAACTCATTTATTCATATAGGTTACAAAAGCAAAACTAATGAATATCATTTCTTTTTTTTGACAACCACTTTCGGGATGGTAGGGTTATGAGAAGAGCCTGGAAGAAACTCATGCCACTCTATTTTTAAATCAGAATCTTAATCTTACAATTTGTGGTACCATGATTGCAGACACAGCCAAAACACTTCGCGACACTGATTAGAAATAAATGGATATAAAAAAAATGAAAAAAGAATCCAACATAGAAACGAGACCGATCGCTCTACGTGTCCTCTGGAGCATGATTCGCTCTGATGTCAATGTAACACAAGCGATCATACCACCAAGTGAAAGAGGTCTCCTCTGCAAGTGTTCAATTATTCTTAACTTTGCTGATGTATTACGGACGTCAAGTCGAGTCGCGCTAAGGGCACTAGACGTTGCTTTAAAATTATATCAATAGACTTGTCTTTCTTTGACTCTTTAGCAAAGATTTATTCAGCACTTCAATTTTTACATTCAGCCTTAGTCTTCCAGTTCTCAAAGCTCGATTTTTTGTAATACTTATTTTGTTAAGAATTAGTTGGGCTTGGGTTTCTGCTATAACATATTTGGTTAAAAATCCATGCCGAGATTTGTTACTAATTGTACTTATAGGTGTTTTTATACGGCCTGACCGCTGTACGCCTCGTTTAAATCGGTAAAACTGTTTAGGTGATTAGCCAGTACATATGTACGTAAAGACAGCAGAAAAATGACAAAAAATGTAGGAAACTTTTGTATTAATTTTCCATCAGAAAGAAAGAAAGAAAACATTTCTTAGACACACCAATGAAAACACAACAAAGTTTGACATTAAATACAAAACCCAAGTACAAAAATAAAACAAATAAAGAAAAAAAAAATGGGCAGTGTGTCCAAAAGGCCAGCCTGCTCAGCCTGTACTACGCATTACCGCAGCGCTGTTTTTCAGCTGAAACCCATGGGCTTGTCACGGATGATTACCATAGTAGGTACAATAAATACTATAAAAGTTAGGCTAGAGAAATATAGCATAACAGTAGAGTACATACACAAATAACAGATAATATTATAGTCAATAACTTCAGATCAGACTCTATTTTCTATGATCCCATCTTACACAGTTATAAATGTGAAAGTTTGTGACTACGTTTTGACCCTTGTTCTTTCACACAAAAAATGTGAGTTTGGTAAAAACTCGCAGTAATAAAGCTTTTACATCAGAATAAGATATCATATACATAGCGATAAAGGACAACCACCCGGGCCAAGCCGTGGGCAATTAAGGATACTAATTATGTATTTACTACAATGCTATTATTTCCTACTAATACAAACATTTCCTACTACTAACAATCACTAATTTATTTACCTCATGTAAATAAATATATCTCCCGAAGGCCGACCTCGCATTGGGCGTCAGCGTTCCTCGAGCGCACGCCCAGCGTGCGCTCGGCGTTCAATCTGTAGTACAAAGTGAACGCCGGGCGCACGCCGAACGGACGCCGAGCGTACGCTCGAGGAACGCTCATGACCAATGTGAGGGAGGCCTAAAAGTGTAGTCTCACTTCACTTACTCACTTACATACGGACTGACAGACACATAAACATAGCGAATTTATAAGATTTCCATTTTTGGCCACGGAACCCTAATTAGGTCAGCTTAAATAGAAACTCTTGGTTTAATTGGACTCTTTGTACCAACTTTACGTAGGTAAGTAAAAAGTCAACAAAGTACCTTCATATGGCTATACTTTTTCATAACGTTGTATTTTCCTCGGACTTTCTTTGAGGCACAAGCAAACAGCCTGTACAGCCAACAAAGAAACTGAAGGACTCGTAGAGCAAAAATGTAAACAAACTCGCTAAGCCTGCTATAATTAACTGTGTAAGTTGTTTACAACAATATTCGGCCCATTGTCCTGTTTCATCAAAGAAGGCTTTGTCCAATCAAATACTTTATTTGCAAATGAATTATTTGATTCATTGACACGATTGTTTGTTTATTGCCCAAGTTTGAGTGTTTTTGGAGTGGACCTTAATTACGCAAAGATGGCAGCGTTGGTTTAGCAAGGTTAAGCAGCTTTGATGCGGTGATGGTTGAAGATTGGTTACCATTAATATAGTAAAATTGCGAATGTGGCACCTAGCACTAAACGTGATACCTAATAATTATTTCTGGCTTGATTATTTTTTCGTGACAGACATACTTACATATATCTATAATGCTATCATTATCATCATATTATCATAACATTTACGCAGTGCAGACCAGGTTCCTTTCGCTTTATCTATAGCGAAAAAAACGAATATTGACAAAAAATATATTATGTCTATCTGTGCTGGTTTTGACAATCTTTATACAAAAATACTCATTTTGACTATTACGTCATTTTGTCTATACCTACGGATTTTCATTATTCTAATATTACTTATTGCTTTTTGAAATAAGTCGGCTTGATATTAATCTTGATTCATCGAATATCAGATCGCAATGAAAATCGCAAACAAACAAATAATGTTCAAGGATAGGCCTGCGGCGAGATAGAGCGATGACCTCGGACTTCTGGGTTAGAGAGTTTGCAAAGGATGGCCGAACAGATGTTGGAGCATCATTTGATAGGGTATTACATAATTATATGTATGCCTAAAAGCTATGGCTACGTTCTTCTAACATACGGAATAAATATACAGAAATATTACGTTTCTTTAAAAAAATGGTGAATGTTTTAAATGAGTGGAGATATAATTTACATATTTTAGAAGAACTTTTATATTCAGTTTAATATCACGAAATCCGACGACCATCTGGATACTTATCTTGAAAGTTTTTGTTAAGAATTTTCAAAAAAGGACTTTTTGGGATTATCACCTAAAATTATCTTTACGCCTCTTTATATTTTTTACTTAGGATAATATTTTTCTTACTCGAATGCGGCCAAACCAAAAAGAGGGTAATAGTATTGTCCCGTGTAGTCATCGAGTGCGGCCGCTTTAACTACTACATGAATCGTGCAATCAAATTAGTTTAAACACTTTTGCAAGTTTTATGAACGAAAGAAAATATGGCAAACTAGATGTCTAATAAAATAACACACATTTTCCAGTACATTATTATTTAAATCTTCTATCGCTCAAAGACTTGTTACTACAGCGCCATTTTATTTAACTATTATGCGACAGCGTAGCACTTTCTCGTATGATGTTCAGTTGCCATTTATTTTCACTTGACTGGCGTCTTAATGCATTTATGAGCACTCTCCTTTGATTGTGCGTGGAGTCATGTAGAAACAAGATGAAACGTTAATAGGACCTTTGCGCGTTGTCGAAATAACACTGAAAGAGAGCACTTTAGGCAACGATGACCTAGTTTCAAAGAGACTGCTATGCAGAAGATATCGGATTGAAATCCACGGAATGCACCACGGACTTTCGAAGTTATATGAATATTAAATTGATAATTATTGCTTGTCCCATGCCTCGGAGAGCACGTCAAGTCATCGTTCACGACTGTCCTGAAGATCTCTCAAAGTTGTTATAGCTAATTCATGAAATCATCGCACAAGCTATTACTAATCGATTTTAAACTTTCGCGATTTGTGTACATCATACAAAATAAATTAGCGGGTCTTAATCGCGTACAATTAATTTATTTATTCATTCATTCATTCATAGACTCACGCCTGTATCCCCTAAGGGGTAGGCAGAGGCGTAATTTTATTTTATATAAAATTACACCCACATTTCGCCATGAATATTTAGGTCCCACGTAATATAGGGCGAGCCTATTGCCGTTACCAGGCACATCACCAGACTCCGTGCTGCTACTGAGAATTCGGAAAAACCCAGTAACACTTGCCCGACCCGGGAATCGAACCCGAGAGCTCCCAATCCCACGCGCACATTTATGCCGCAAGACCAACGAGGCAGTAATTTATTTAAGGTATAAATACCATTTTTTTTCCGACGTTTCGCTCGTCTCGAAAATTAATTGTACAAGCTATTACTGTCTGTATGTACGCTCACAGCTATGATTATTTTATCATCGAGATATTGCAATGTAGTCCTAGACTGGTCGGTTCGTGTGGGCTAACTTCATATAACTTTCGGAGCGGGCGCGGCGGCTTGTTATTGTTACAAGTCGACTTCTCGCTAGGATACTACTAATCTTCCATCGCTTGTTTTCCTAACTTTTCGACCTAGACGTCTACTTATCTAGTATAGATAGTTTAGATACATTATGAGAAGATCATTGCCCTCGGCGTAACTACTTGCGTACCTACTAAGTAGTTCGAAGTCAGATTCGTAGTTCACATTTATTTATTTGGAAGGAAACATGCTGAACAAAAGTAGTGAAATTTCTTCGATTTTTGAGTCAATCTTTTATTAGTCAGTTTCTTGATACCTTGATCTTTCAGATAAACATGCAAATAATTTTTTGGTAAAGATAGTGATAGTAAACCAAGCTTTATGATTATACACATCGACATCAACATCTGAGGTATTCTGTTGGTCTGTTGCTGGTTAAAGAGTGACATAAAAAGTTGTTCATACATCTGAAAGCAACTCTGCAAAAATGCAGATATTATTCGAAAAATGAAGAACCCAAAAAAAGCGATATGAGCATCCTCAATGTTAGATCGAATATCTTGAGAGAAAAGGCAAAAGTTCAGCGAATTTAAACATGCTTGTACCTACTAGACTTTGTTTATTCATTTATTAGGTAAACTCTTTTTATAGACTTATGCTTGTATCCCCGAAGGGGTAGGCAGAGGCTTAATAGGTATTACACCCACATTTCGCCATGAATTTTTAGGTCCCACGTAATAGGGGGCGAGCCTATTGCCGTTACCGGGCACATCACCAGACTCCGTGCTACTACGTAGAATTCGGAAAAACCCTGTAACACTTTTGCCCGACCCGGCACCTCCGATCAGCAGTCGCATACGCTATCCACTGGACCACGGAGGCAGTCATTTATTAAAACTTTCTGCAAAATACCTTGCACAAGACAGGCTTTGCCCGTAGCTCCACTCGCGTCGGAGAGACTTTATAACACTCGAGCCTCCTATTTTAACCCAAAAATCTCGCCATAATACCGCATTGTAAGAGAAGGACAAACAAGCAAAGAACCACACTTTCATATTAATAGTTGTCTAAGATAAATACATCTTAAACAGCAGTTAAATGAAACGGCCTCAGTCCCCGCTCGGTTGCATTTAATAAATGTATAAGTTAACTGGGAAGTGGAGAATAATGAAATTGCGATATTATAGGGCTATAACGCGATGAGGGGGCGAGCGGTCGTGTATTTCATAACTGTTTAGATGTACCAGCTATGTTATGACTGGTCGTGTTTGATTATGACTCCTGACTGAACGGGTTGGTGTGTCAGTAGATGTAGAATTACACTTTGAATACAGACTAATAATAGTGATGATCTTTTTTAAATCGAGGAGTTTTCTTGACAAGCTTAAAAAATGTGAAAGAATCATATTCTAGAGTCCAGATTCAGTTTTTACACTGGCGTCAGAAAACATAACTTATAATATTACCAGATTACTTTAAATATTCACAATGTTTAGCGGTCGTGTCGCGCTTTGTATTAACCTCAGTTTGTTGTTTCGTCTATGTGTAACTCGTGTCCATACATTGAATCCGGTGATCTAAGATGGTTAGTGCAGGAGTAACCTATCAAAAAACATTCAGAACCCAGTGAACTTACGACATATCTAATATAAAATAAACAATACTATCATCTAGGTTACCTCACTGAAAAAACAACAAAAGTGTTATAAAAAGATATCGTCAATTATATTTGTTGCGACACTCACTAAACGCGTACCTAGCCTTTATTTCAAGCTGAAT
The DNA here is from genome assembly GCA_944739405.2 of Euclidia mi. NCBI lineage: Eukaryota > Metazoa > Arthropoda > Insecta > Lepidoptera > Erebidae > Euclidia > Euclidia mi. Next base: position 71,033,363 of record OX123185.2, read on the forward strand.
TTAAAGCTTAACAATGTTTAGCGAGTTTTACTGGAAAGCTCTCAGGTATGCCAGTTAATTTTCTTCTCTGTTTAACGGGTGATATTTTATAGACACATAACTTCGAAAAGTCTTTGGTGCGTAGCGGTTTGAATCCAATCCTTTGCGTTGCAATTTGTTGTTTCAATCTCTCACGAGGCTGTTGGTGGTGTGGAGACTGCATTTTCTAATAATAAATACCTACATAAATTAAATAGTAAAGTGTCAGTACACTACAGATTGCTATTAAAAATCTTACGCCAGACAAAATTGGATTGAGGTCACTGTCAGAACAAAGATCGAAAATAGGTGACCAGATCATTCAGTAAACTTGCATTGACGGAGCAATGGCTTTAATCACTGCTCTGTGCTATTAACGTCTATCTGTTAATGAACGTTTTATGGGGTAGTATAGCCTTTTTATGAGAATTCCTTTACCGTTTCCACAATACGTACACACGGCCTCGTCTGAATGTTATTTTATATGTTTTTATGTAACTTCCCGAAGAAGTATGCTTAGATTAAATAGTACAGCATTTTTATAGTCCACTTCAGGACATAGAACATTGGTCACTCCTAATTTACATCACAGTAGCATTGTGAGAGTCTATAAGGAATTTGACCTACCACGAGGGTTGACAGGTTGTCTCTTCCGAATGATAGTAGTTTCTCTTAGGACCTTGGGAATGTAATGGGGTAGTGACACTTTATTAATCTCGCAGATTACAGCAGCGAGGCGAAAATTATCTGCTCTGCGTGTGGCCTGCAACGTCCATGCGTTCCGGGCCTGCGCGCGGGCGCAAGCATGCATGACAATAAAAGGCCAAAAAATTGTATTTAAATCAACTTACATACACTAACACTAACTTTTTACCGTTAGAGAATAGACGTAACATTAAGGATGTTAGCTATTTGGTTAATATTGCTAATGGTTATATATACTCTCCTGAATTAATATCTAATTTACATCTGCGTACTAACCAAATGGGACTAAGACAAAGACCAGTACTTGATGTACCATTTGCGGCGACGACCTATAGGCGGAAAGCCTTTTTCCTGCGCGCAGCACAACGTTTTAATAAACTGCCTACAGATCTTGCTATAGACCTATTCTGTACTCATCCATGCACAGTGCGACGACAACTTGCAAAAACATTTTTCATTTTTTAAATTATTCCGGCTAGTGGTGTTAAAAATGTATTAAATCGTTGATATATTGATATTATTGTTATAAGTTTGTTGATTTTAAAATGAACTGCAACTGCAACCTTTATGTCAATTAAATTCCTAAAATTAAACTCCATAATGTCTGTTAAATCTTATTTCATGTTTATAGTTTATTATTATGTAAGATACTTTGATAATATGTTTCTATAAGTGGAAGCTTGTTATTGGCAATTTGATTATGTAGTACCTACTAGAAACCTAAAATTGTTGACTGTGACTTGAATAAATGTTTGGTTGGTATGCTAACCACAAAATTTATTTAAAGCTCTCAAGTTTTAAATAAATCTGGTCAAAACATCTCTTTAAATAAACGGTATCGGGTTCAATTGAAAATAGTAAAATTCTTTTGTATACACAAAGTCTGCAGTGGACAGTCGGATGAGCGTAGGTGGGAAACTTGCACATATAACTATTGACTGGTTATCTTGCCAAGGCTGTTGACAATGTGTTTAGAAGGATAACTAGCTCAGTTTTACTTTCTTTTTTAGTATAAAATCTCAATATATAAAATCCTTGCGTTACTGACTGACTGACAGACACGCTACAGCCGAAACTATTGGGCGCACGAAGCTGAAATTTGGCATGTATGTTCCTTGGGGACCGTAGGGGTGCAGTAAGAAGGGATTTCCCGAAATTCCCACGGGATCGGCCAAAACGGGTAAATTAAAAAAATATGCAGGCGTAGCTGCTGACGTCCTCTAGTTTTATATAAGAAGACTTGCTGCATACGCGCTTATTTATAATCTGGAGCAATACATGCCTGGAGGTAAGGCATTATTACAATATCTCTGATTAAATTTATATAAAAATGGTCATGATAAAAATAAAATATGATATTTATAGTATCTGAGGAAAGGATTATTTTGTTGCTACATGTATGTGCGCGCTTCCATGATGATAGTTATCGGTCCGTCACAACAGAAATCTAAGTTACCTGCAGGTATCGATATATACGTAATGTCAATGCCTGCAAGTTATAGTCATCATCAAGTAAAAATAAGCCTTCTCAAAACTCTCTAGATACTTAGACCGATCTTGAACAGCCCGCATCTGCTTCCCGCGAGCTCGAGATAGGTCCTTTTACCTGGAGGGGAGCTTATTTCTGCTGAAACTTCTGGTGCAGCCTATAGTAGGTACTCAAGGCTATGCCTCGCAAAATAGGTACTGCTAAGAAATAACCTTGCATACATACCGACAATGCCACAGCGACAAAATATTGATTCTTGCCATGATTACAGCATTGTGCCGAGTGTGGGCGCAAATGATAGGCTAGGAGTGAGGTACTTACAAATGGAGAGTAATGGAGCTTGCTTGGGGTGTTTTCTTCGATAGCTTGAAGCGGAGCAGTGTTCCTAGGTCTTGGAAGCTGGTAAGCCACCCACAAAGTCAGTTTTCACACATAACACACTTTTAAAATACTTGATTTAAGAACTTTTTTAGCGAAGCGGCGCGGACGCGAATACGAGTTGCGGAGTGCGATTTAATGAGTAGCGAAGTAACGACACTGATTGGAGCAGGGTAGGATGCGCGGGAGTAAGGAGAGAGGATAATAAAGGATTTTGATTGATCCTCGCGTGTTAGAAAAGAATGAATTTGGGGGAATTGTTGAGTGAGGTGATTATGAATGTTGCTAGATTAATAATATTTTTTTTTATTTTGTGCGTGTTTGAGTGAATGGCTTTCTGTTTATAAATATATTAATATTAAATTAAATTAAATTACATATTTGTCTAATTTGATTGTGGCGCAGACACCGAGTGTTGCGAGTTCAATTCTCACGCAGGAAACAACTCTTCGTGTGAACCACGAATTGCTCTTTCTTTTTTTTTCAATCTTTGGTGAAAATTTCTAGAAGCCTTCACGATACATAAGTTATTTCTAGCGCGAGATATGTCTAAAAAATAAGTTACAAAATACAAAACAACACATCACAACAAACAAAACATCCCAATTTTATTTTGATTAATTACCTGGACGGCCTTTGACCTTTTCTAGCTTGTGAATAAGTAAGTGTTTTTATACCAAACAACATACATACATCGCGGTATTGTAGGCGTTATCTCGTTCGGTCTCGATACAAGAACTCTAACAAAAACATGTTTATACAGCTAGGTGTGCCTACGTGTGAATGTGAGCGTCTGTGAACGCAGTGAATAGCAAGAGAAGCTATTCACAACGTGTAAACGTTAATGGAGTGTTTTCTGATAGTTACGTTATAAAAACTGATATTAATATAACGGGTCACAATCGCGTAACTATTTGGGTATATAAGTCTTCTCCTCACTGTCGACAATTCTTGAGCTGAGTTACTGACTTTACGGGCTTTCCGAATCACGGTAGCGCTCTCTTGTAACCAGCCCAATTATCAGTTCACAGGCAGTAGTAGAGCCTTGCTGATTTCAGCATTAATGGGCTTGCTCGACCCGGTGAAGTACTTTCTACAGAATATCGACGCAAAATATCAGTATCTATACTGTTACGTTTTGTTCAATAAGTGAGTGTGCCGGAGGCCTTACCTCATTTCCTTTTTCCTCATACCGCTCCTCCTCTTATTCCTTTTCCCATTTAGGTCGACTCCTCGGGGGTTGCGGGTGTCGATGGGCTGTAATCGCTTACCATCAGGCGATTAGTCAGCTCGTTTGGATACCACTGGAATATTAGGTATTATTTTCAATCACTGGCACTTATGTAAACGTATTTATAATAACTCGTGCAAGTTTCAATATCATTCCATATTGAACCATTGTTTGTTTCTATCTGCCCTTTTTATTTCGAATCCATTTTCAACGGTTGCTCGTCCGGATTCCAGTTTTGTAAATTGATTTCTATTTGATTGGCGTTATCAATTCGAGAGGTGTCTCTGCTACACGCGTTGTTCAAGTTAGGATAACATTGTATTTAATTTCACGGCACATATTTTTATTTAACCTGTGAAACAACGATGCCTGGAGATATTCATTGGTTTTAATGCGAGGCAAAGCATCTCAGATTTTTGGCGCTCTGAATTCTGGGGAGATTTTTCTCCTCACAACGTTCATACAAATACCAACCCTAGGAATATAAAGTAATAACTATTTAATAATTTTCTTTGAACAAACAATTTTGCACTTAAATATTTACTCTACCATATCAGCGATAGCTTAGTGGAGATACAACTTTCCAATATTTTAAATTGTTAATTATCGCTTGCCCCGTGCCTCGGAGAGCACGTTAAACAGTCGGTCCCGGCTTTCATGAAGATCTTTGACAGTCGTTACGGGAGTCAGAACCCTCAAACAGACTGATACTGGTCTAAACCATGGAATATCGCTATACCTTTTGGGTTGCGGAGGTCAGATACCACCATCCACATACCATATCCAATAGTACCTATATTTACATAGAATCACTCCTGTTTCCCCGAAGGGGTAGGCAGAGGCATATTAAACGCCCACTTTTCGCCAGTGTTTTGATCCCACGTAATAGGTGGCGAGCCTATTGCCGCTTATTGGGATATTTTGTTTGCCAGAGCCTCGTCCGTTGATCGGCAGGTGCACCACTAAACTTGCAGGTGAGGTTGGCTTGGGACCCTAAGCTCTTGGTGGGAACCCTAGGCAATATACCTATATTTGCTTAAGCTATAAATGTGTACCTATTAAGTATTGGTGAGTTACATAAGCTTTCGTTTCATACGGAAAAACAACCTACGACCGCATGCTGCGATTGGAAAGCCTCGTACAACTGGACAAATTAATCTAAAAGTATAGCTACCTGCCTACATATGTATATACGTATATATGAAAAACAGAATGGCGAAAACATTTTCTACATATATATGTATATACTTAAACACAGCAACATGGTGGCTTTTGTCCTCTGTTTATGAATATTTTTAAACAATGTGTTATAGAGATCATCCCATCCAAATCATTGTCATGACAGCTAAATATGTAGTATTCGCTTGTAGCGCCATAATATTTCCGGCACTCGGCGGGTTAGTAAGCAAAGCAGAGATAGCTTAGTGAGCAGCCTAACAGACTGCTGCACAGAGGGTCCCAGTTCAAACCTGCAGCGCATCATTTGTCTTTTTGAAAGAAATCTAATACTCTAATACTATACTATCTAATATACTTGAATATATAAAGCTGAAGAGTTTGTTTGTTTGCTTGCTTGAACGCGCTAATCCGAGAAGCTACTGGCCCGATTTAATAATAATTTTGGTGTAAGATAGCCCATTTATCAGGGAAGGTTTTAGGCTATATAACATCACGCTATGAGCCACGGGAGTGGATCAGTAGCCTTAAATAACCGCCGTAACCGCGGACTCATCTAGTAATAATATGTAATGTAAACGAAAAGAGAGTAGTCAATTGCTGTCATATTGCTCTGTACTACGTTACGCCATCTTCATGAAAACCAAGAGGAATCAGGATATACATCATCATTCACGTGTATCGATCGTCGTAGCAACAACTGCGCCAACAAAACAAATTAACGACCTCTAAAAGGTCGGCGCATCGCCTCTAATGTTGACTGATAGCTCCCGTGTCTTATTTATCGAAGCCTGCGACTAGGAACAACTCGCGTGCAGAATCCTAAATAGGGTAGCTGATGCCATTTGCATACTCTGCAAATTGACGCTGCTGGGTTTATTATTCATTGAATTTGTGTCGTGTTTTTATAACGATATTGATGTTGCTGGATACTGAGCAGGTGTTGCCAATGATAAGTAGAACAACGATTGGTTTAAAACGTAGAGTGTTATGTAGTGGATATTCAATGGTTTTTAATTGATTTATTAATCGTATTAGCTCTAGGAATTCCATGGAAAACCGTTCACGAGTCTGGGACCATATCATAGAGTAAAGTAATACTACGGACCATATGACGTTACCTACTGTACCTACTTATAACAAGTTTATTAGTTTTTTTTGTTGATAAAGACATTTATTTTCAAATTATCAGAACCTAGTGTCGTCTGCATGGCCAGCAATTACCTTCAATCACAAAAATATCGTAACACGCAACTTTTCTTGCAACCAAAAGATCTAATAGACTTTTTCACTTAATTAGCTAAATGACTTGCCAGACTGAGAACGCAGTCTTACGAGTATGTAGATTACTCGACGACATTACAACAAAACCGCGCACCGCAGAGAAAAGCCTTCTAAATTACAATTTTCTCTTTTACACACGCTGACCTTTGGAGGTGACTTTCACTCTGAGTTATTAAATTAATTATAGTGCTTTGTATTACCTGCGTTATCTGTATTTATGTGTTACTGACTGATTGACAGACAAGCTACAGCCAAAAGTAGTGGGTGCAGGAAGCCGTAATTTGGTATGTTCTTTGGTGACCGTAGTGGTGCACTAAGAAGGGATTGCCCGAAATACCCACAGGATCGTGTAGTAAGGGATATATTAAAATAAAATGGAATGGCGTAGCTGTAGGCATCCCCTAGTATTTGCATAAGATCAGGTATTTGAATGGTTTAGCACTAAAGTAGCAATGTCAAATAGTACAGAAAATAAGGAAACCATAGCATATTGACAGTAATTGAAACGCTCCAGCGTTTGATTCGCCGAGTCAGGGAGGAGAAAGCCAACGATTCTAGCCTAAATGGTTTTCTATAGATGAATGGGAAAGGGAATAACTCGACGAAAATACTATGGGAGGAGATCCTCTCCATTTCTCTAAACCTTTGTTCTACCTCTCAAAAATTGACAATGCAAATGTGTTGCATGTTCAACACTGAGTGGGATGGCTGTATGCGTTGAGCCGATAGTTCATATTTCGTTCATAACGTGTAAACATTACCAATTCCTATAACGTCCCTAAAACATGAATTCCGAAGAAAGGTTGAAGAGAAAATTAATTTCCAGTCTCGTTATAATATCTATTTTACTTGTCTTCGGTTACAAAAAAGGACTTTAGATTGAAAAACCGTCAGCTACTATAGCTGACTCGGACGTACATAGAGTTGCAAACTAATTAAATAGGTAGGTACCCGAAAGTGCGGTGTAGCTGGGCTGTGAACAGAGTGAAGAACTTACTATGTAGTATCTACCATCGTGCCCAGTTACTTACGTCAAGACATTATATGAACAATGCCTCTACCATGGGATTACTCACATCGATCCGAACGGTATTACGTTCACTGTTGATTCGTAGCATGGTCATATTATCGTTGAAAAACTTGACACGAGCCAGTGCGTTTGATCCTGTTAGTATGGATGCATATGATGATGAGGTGGGACATGCATAGTTAAAGTCATGGCAGAGGCACGGAACCTAGGGTAAGGTGGTGTAAGTGTGCGTGGTCGATAAGAGTACGCATCGAACTTTAAGCCGACCCTGTGCGAGTTTTGAGGCTACCTTTAGATGTGTTTACGTCCAACAGTGATAACGGTTGCACTGCCGAAAAAAACTGGAATTTGGTTAAAAAACGGAGACACCAGACAAGTCAATAGATTTTTGCTCATTTTGATCTACTTTTCTCGCGACTTGCATGGATTTCTGCTCCTAAACTATTATTTGAATAAGTAATAATTTAATAATATTTATTAATTATCCAAGTAACGTATGTACTAGGCTAACCGATTCGTTCGAAAAGCTTCGCACACCTTTCAATAGATGGGGCAGGTAGTTCAATATCTTTGTGACGGGCGAGGTGTATATAAGAGTGCGCACGGTGAGTGTGTATATAGCTTGCGCGGACACTCTTATACGACAGTTATTTTCTACATGTAGGTTGTGAGTAAAATAAAGTTTAATTTTACAAACTAAATGTTTTTCGTGTATTTACAGAATGCTAATCATAAAATGCAGCCCCTTGACAGTGGCTTTCACACTGTCCTAAAAAATACTATGCCAATTAATGTGCGTATCCATCCTGGCAGAGCAGTCACTGTGTTCCAAATGGTCGGAATTTTTACACCAGCATACTTAAAAGCTGCAACAATATCATGTACAGCACAAAGTTTCAAAGTTACTGACATGGAGCCTTAATCCCGATGTTTTTACCGAAGCTGATTTTTCAGCAAGTTCAGTAACAGACAGAGATCTAGTGTCGTCTGCACCTATGGTTTCAGAGCCAGACCCATAGCCACGCCTTTTATTGATACACCTACAGGATACACCTACAGGATACACCTATTGATGATGCGCGCACCCCTGTACAACCCGCCGCGCACTCTTGTACACCTGGGTGTATAAGATTTAATTTTTTTATATTTCTTCAGTTCATACTTAAATTAATGTCGTTACTGGAATTCGTTGTTCTATAATTTGCTAACAAATATATGGAGAATATAAATAAATAATGTTGATTTTTCTAAATATGATAATTATTTAATTTTTCATGGGGCCTCAAAGTTAAAATGCGCAATCTTACACCACCTTGTACCCTATGTAGCTGATCAGTTTTATCGCCATTTATCAATTGTAATGTCGCTCATGCTGAAAACAATGATAGATGACGCTTATAAAATCCCTACCACGGGTTCAGCGGTACAGCAGGAGCCGCGTGAATAAATTAACCTTCTCTACTAATTCATGTTGCCTATACTAAATCCTAATCACCGCCGTACGTGTAGGACATAGACGGTCAACAGTTCTAAGTATGTAGAAAAATAATAAAATTGTAGGTAGGTAAAATTGGAACTTGATCTTTTTTAAATTTATCCTTTAGTGTTGTAGCTGTAGGTATCCACACAACATGTGAGATGTATTCACCAGTCTCGGTGCATAAAAAAATTATTCTCACACGGCATTGGCTTAAAAAGCTATATGAAGTTGCGGCTACGACTAGATTGATCGTGAAACGCTCATCAAACTACTGTAGCACAGAGTCACACAGCGTTGACAACAACCGGTCGCTTTTGCAGCCGTTGAAGTAATGCGTCTATAGAAAACCATTAGCAGTTTGGTCGCAATGATCAGTGTAAGTAGGTACTAGCCAAGTTTGCGTCCAGTTGGCCGTTAGCGCCAATGGATCCCTAACCATCTAATTACTGCTGATTTTCATGATTCAGTCCTTTACGACATCAAAATAAAATTATAAGACATAGTGCATGAAAATCACAAGTCTCTATCTAGTTGCTAAAAGAATGTTTACTTTTATTACCTAGGTAGGTACATTGTCACAGACGCTTGATCCTTAGAGGAGTGCTAAGAGCCTCGCATCCTCGATTATATCGGCGTTCGGTGCTCTGATTGGCTGACTCCGAGTTCTATAACCATTTGACCAAAACGCACCAATCAGCATTGAACAATAATCGAAGGGAGGTGATACTCGAGCCAGGAATTCATGGGATTTCGGAGAACTTTTTTTTTAAGACTCGCGCCTGTATCCCCGAAAGGGTAGGCAGAGGTTTACTATTCAATCACATTTCACCATGAATTTTTAGGTCCCACGTAATAGAGGGCGAGCCTATTGCCGTGCTACTGAGAATTCGGAAAAATCAGCAACACTTTGCCCGACCCGGGAATCGAAACCGGAACCTCCGATCAGCAGACGCATACGCTATCCACTGGAACACGGAGGCAGTTTCGGAGAACTAAACAGCTGAAGCCTGCTACTTGAGTACCTACCTACTTTTATTCTATGTCCTAATTAAAATTGTCCGTGTGGTGACGGATTAAGAATACGTATTGTCACCACCCCATATCATCCCATGGGTGTCGTAAGAGCCGACAGAGGGAGCAGATTATGCAGAGAACAGCACTGTAAGAGAAGGAAAACTTGATACAAACCCTATACCAACCCGTTTGGCCAGCGTGGTATAGTAGGCCAATTCCTCCTTTCAAAGGAGAGGCCTAGTCCAGCAGTGGATTGTTAAAGGCTGATGATGATGATGATGAATTAAAATGATATAAAATCGTGTCAGTCACGTAACGCTTCTGTACCTACATAATGTAATTTAATTTAAGTAATCGAATGAGGGCTATGTTCGTTTCATATTCAGAGATTGAGTGCACGACGCCTAAAGATCGTATTATATTGCCCGTAAATTAAGTGACATAAAATTCAATACAATGCTATGGCGTTAGGTACCTACTTTTTTATTTTGTGGGATAATGGGCTGCCGAGAAGATGGTCTCGAGTTCGATCCCCAGGTACCCCAGGCACACACCTCTGACTTTTCGAAGTTATGTGTGTATTAAAAATGTAAGAATACCACACGTAGTAGTAATACGAGAGCGATGTGGCCTAAAAGAAGATGTTGCAACCAGAATTGGGACTGGAATGCTGAGATGTTTTGGAGAAGTGGAGCGAATGAGTGAAGAAAGATTGACGCACCGAATAGGTATATGAGGCAAACGTGTATGGGCAAGCCGGTCGCGGCCGACCTCGTAGGTCATTCGTCGACCAAATTGGTGACGTTCTGAAAAACGGAAAGGAGCGAAGCACCCGGCACCGGCGAGCTTGTATGAAAAGAGTAGAGGAAGCACGTGAGGTTTGCAAGGATAGAAGCAGGTGGCGTTCCGTTGTCTCTGCCTACGCGGACGGGAAAAAGGCGTGAGTACTTATATGTATGTAAAATTGTTAACTATCGTTCGCTTATTTGTATGAAGTTAAGATACCTACTGTTTAAAAAACATTACCGTGGTTATGGCACAGGTTATAGTTTCAATGAATACAAAAGGGTGTCTCAGTAAGAGTGCACTTTTTTCATTTTAAAATAAAAACAAGTAAGTACACAACAGAGTTGTGATATTTTTTTATTGTATTGTAAAGAAGACTTGTTCCGATTAAGTATGGAATAATCGATTTGAGCTCAGGAATTGTTTTGGGTTTATTCGCATAAACCCGAGATTTCAGAAAACCCCAAAGATAAAAAACGCGCGGCGTTAAATCGCACGATCTTGGTAGCCAGTTGACATCACAATTTTGTGACATGTTTTCTGGAAATCGTTGCTGCAATAAGTCGATTGTTTCATGTGCAGTGTGGCAGGTTGCGCCGTCCTGCTGAAACCACATGTTGTCCAGATTCATGCCGTCCAGTTGAGGCCACAAGAAGTCCGTTATCATATTCCTGTAACGAATGCCGTTCACAGTCACTGCAATTTCGGCCTCATTTTCAAAAAAGTAAGGTCCAATCACGCCGCCTGACCATAAGCCGCACTAGACAGTTACTCGTTGTGGGTGCATTTTGTTTCTCATGGATTGCATGAGGATTTTCTGCGCCCCAAATTCGACAATTTTGTGTATTCACGAAGCCATATGGAAATGCGCTTCATCGGAGAAAATGACTTTTTTCGAAAAATTGGCATCGACTTCACTTTGCTCCATTACACATTGAACGAATTGCCGGCGCTTTCCGTGGTCTGCTGGTTTGAGCTCCTGAGTTAACTGAATCTTGTACGCATGAAGGTCTTTAGTCAAAATTCTCTGCGTAATGCTTCGTGAAATTTGAAGTTGTTTAGAACGATGTCAAATTGATGTTTTTGGGGTTTTCGGGGACACTCGTTTACAACAGCAATGTTTTCAAGAGACCGACCGATTCTTATTATCCATAATTAATCCAGTGTCTTCAAATTTTTTGACCACTCTTCGAATGGTTGACACATTAGGTGCACTTTCTCGGCTGAAAATTTGGCGAAGTTTGCGAGCGGTTTCAACGTAACTTTCCCCATTTTTGTAATGAGTTTTCACAATTATAACGCGTTGTTCTTTCGAAAAGTGCTTCATTTTTAATAATCGGAATCGGATGTTTTCAAGAGACCGACCGATTCTTATTATCCATACCTAATTAATCCAGTGTCTTCAAATTTTTTGTCCACTCTTCGAATGGTTGACACATTAGGTGCACTTTCTCGGCTGAAAATTTGGCGAAGTTTGCGAGCGGTTTCAACGTAACTGTCCCCATTTTTGTAATGAGTTTTCACAATTATGACGCGTTGTTCTTTAAAAGTTCGTTGTTGTTTAAAAGTGCTCCATTTTTAATAATCGGAATAAACAGAGGTGACAGCTGTCAAATTTCAGAGTTGCCACTTGCATGAAAAAAAAAATTCCAATTTTAAAAAGTGCACTCTTACTGAGACACCCGTTAGGTACTCGCTGCAAATGTACCGAAGTGCAAGCGTGTAGGATATCGCTTCTACTAGAATTTATAAAGCCATTTATCTACACATTTTCATATTTAATTTGCCCACAAAGACCGTGGGCGTGCGTGGCTTCCTTCATGTGCAAATCAGATGCTATGATTAATAAAATATGCGTACCTACCTACGTACAGTCATCTCTATGTATGGATCCCCCTTTGTTTACTTATGAATAACGTGCCTACCAATTATATCTCCCTAAAGTATTCATGTCATTTTCAATTCCAGTGCGTGCCTCATTATCATCATCACCCTGTATAATTATATAATAGTAACCGTGACCAGTAGTGTCTCACTGCTGGTCACGGACCTCACACTTAAGAAGGCTAAGGCCATAGCCCACCAAATTGTGACTTGACAGGCTGGTCGACTTCACATGTATTTCGAGAACATAATGGAGAACGGTACGGTAGCGTAGCTATTGGAGGGCTGGATGGTGCTGTGCAACTGGTCCCCAATCTCAGGAGGCCGCCGGGCCCTGACCAACAAACTGTATGCCTATAATATTCCACTAAGTAGTAGGTAAGTACTAAAAAGTTCTACCATATTCGAATGTTAAGTAGGTAAACCAGGTTGCAGTGTTCAGACTTTATTGGTGGTGGCCAAAGGCAATGATATATGATAGCCCAGCTGTATTTTTGTTTTCACCGACGGTATACGACGAGTCAACGTCCAAACTGATAGTTACTATTATTGTTGAGGTAACTGTCACATGTTTTACCTGGAGGAGATATATCCTCCATAAAGGAAAAGGAGCAGGACGGTGACCGGTGTTTCTAATCCGAGTTTGTACTCGATTGTCACGGTGAGTAGTGACAAGGGACTTTGGACTCCATTGACAGGAAAGCTAGGAGACTCATTGGCGATGACCAATTGGTTAACACAAAACTCCAAAACTTGGAGCATCGTCGCAGTGTTGCCAGTCTGTCGGTTTTTTATAGGTTACATTTCGGAGAGTGTGCAGAGGAACTACATAACCTGATTCCTCCATCCCCTTTTTACCATCGGACGACCAGACAAACTAATCATCGTCACCGTTATATGGTTGACATCCCATCCATACGCACGAAACGCTTTGCTTCCTTATTTATTATGTGTACCACAGATGTGAGAAGTATCAGATATAGCGTATTCGTCCAACTAAGTGTGGCATGTTGACAGCTATGTGAGCGTGACCATTGGCGACTGGCACTGTACGGACACGTCTATGTGTGTGTAAAGTTGCCAGGTTATGAATAATCTCCCAGTATTTTGCATATAGTTATGTAATATTCTTATATTCATTTGCGGTTTTGAAGAATTTACCATGGATTTAATTAATGCTTTTATAAATACATTTCTTAAAATAATGTAGGTGCCGAGTTAAGTGTTAACTACTTCGTAAATCTGTATATATAAAATCCTTGCGTTACTGACTGACTGACAGACAAGCTACAGCCGAAACTACTCGGCGCATGAAGCTGAAATTTAGCATGTATGTTTCTTGAGAACCGTAGGGGTGCACTAAGACGGGATTTCTCGAAATTCCCACGGGATCAGGCAAAACGAGAAATACGAAAATATGTGCGTGCTAAGCCGCTGGCGTCGATTAGTTGAGAAATAAATAGTATGTATGTACACACGGCACCAAGTCAAGCTGAACAGTTGCAGTACGATTTTGATACTTATTCCCTACGCCATAAGTATGTATGTACACACGGCGCCAAGTCAAGCTAAACAGTTGCTGTACGATTTTGATACTTATTCCCTAAGCCATAAGTATGTATGTACACACGGCGCCAAGTCAAGCTAAACAGTTGCTGTACGATTTTGATACTTATTCCCTAAGCCATAAGTATGTATGTACACACGGCGCCAAGTCAAGCTAAACAGTTGCTGTACGATTTTGATACTTATTGCCTACGCCATAAGTATGTATGTACACACGGCGCCAAGTCAAGCTAAACAGTTGCTGTACGATTTTGATACTTATTGCCTACGCCATAAGTATGTATGTACACACGGCGCCAAGTCAAGCTAAACAGTTGCTGTACGATTTTGATACTTATTCCCTACGCCATAAGTATGTATGTACACACGGCCCCAAGTCAAGCTAAACAGTTGCTGTACGATTTTGATACTTATTCCCTAAGCCATAAGTATGTATGTACACACGGCGCCAAGTCAAGCTAAACAGTTGCTGTACGATTTTGATACTTATTGCCTACGCCATAAGTATGTATGTACACACGGCACCAAGTCGAGCTAAACAGTTGCTGACTGCTGTACGATTTTGATACTTATTCCCTACGCCATTAGTATGTATGTACGTACACAGGGCGCCAAGTCAAGCTAAACAGTTGCTGTACGATTTTGATACTTATTCTTTACGCCATAAGAACGGTGCAAAGGTCAAAGTTTATAAGCTTGACGATTAGTAGGGTGTACACGAATATTTGGATCGTTTGGGGATCGAACTCAAAACAATATTATGTAAGGTATATACTAATGGAAATTGAAATTCTATTACTATATTTATGAGAAAGAAGATATATCTACAATATACTTGTATAATACGGTAATGTATTTTTCATAAACATGACAATCATTATCACATAATCAATTGACAAGTGCATTTTCCCTAATTCAGGCAGAACGGCGTCGACAAAAACTGGCAACACTTACATATTTCTTGCAAAAATACGAATTTTATCGAAATTAAATTAGGAAACAGTCAAATTATCAATAGTTACCTGTGAAAAGATATTCCATTTTCCTGTTTTTGTTTTTAGGAACAACTTTTACAGTGTTTAAGAACACAAGACGGCATTTTGAGAATTTAAAAGTTGACGTGATCGTGACGCGTGAACTGTACGATGCTTCGTAGCGCACTGAGACCAGTTTGTATTCGCTTTTCAATTTTGTATTTGCTTTAGTGGCCGCACGCAACTGTGCCGCGCGTTACATCTGATACTTCTCACATCTGTGATGTGTACCTACTGCAATCTGGGTGTTCAAGTCGCGGGTACAAGAAGGTACCTATTGTAGGTACCTTTTAGGCAAGCGTGCTCCATCTTCGACCGTATCATCGCTTAAATTCAGGCGAGATCGCGGTCAAACGTTAACCTATCAAAAGTAAAAAAATATATGAAATTGTTCCCGTCGACTAATAGGAGAGAAGAGGTTGATTGGCCGAGACGCTTCAAATCACAAATACCTTAGTGGACAAAGTTTGAAGATAACCCTGTCAAGGCACACTTCGATGCGATCGGCTTTCAGCGAACTGATAGGCTCAACCAGAATCCAAGTATATCAGCTGTCTAGCGAATAAGTTTAGAGGCACAAAAATAGCAGGCTTAACTCCTAAGTTTTGTGAAGCACTACAAGACATTGGAATAATATTATTTGAGATCTTGTTCCAATGTCGTGTAGTGCTGCACTGAAGTGGTAGACGTGTACTAGGAAGTACACGATACACTCGCATTTCGCCCTGATAATTTAGAAGGCGCTGGGCGAGGCTATTACCCTAAACAGGCACATTGCCAGACTCCATGCTGCTACTGAGAACACGGAAAAACTCAGTAACGCAGCCCAACCCGGGACTTCCCAATTAGCAGACGAATCATACGATGACCACTGGACTAAGGAATCATTTTAAACAGAATACGTTTACGTAGCGCCATCTGTTCAACAGCTTACTGACTACCTACTATGCAACGAAAGTTGGAAAGCTGCTGCAAATTAGTTGACTTAACATGGACTAGATATTATAATGACACTTCAATATGTTCATAGATGGCGTTAATGTTTTGCGTGTGATTTGTGAAGTGATTTAATATTCTTGTTTATTACAATCATAGACTAATGATTGGTCTCGCTCTGCTCTACTAGACGGAGCCCTCATACTTGTAAAATGAGGCAGAAAAAACCATGCCAGCTGGCATGGTTGAGCCTGTCACACTGACAGCCTTATACCTATCCGCCAAATTAATTACGGAAATAATTCGCTGTACCTACAATGCCAAGTTGCGTTTTTATCCTGGGTAAAAATAACTCAGCAAGAAATAAGAAGAACTCTGGTATTACATACTATCTGTAAAATAAGAATAATTATGAAGTATCAACATAAAATTACAAAAAACCGAAAACGCCATTCAGTGTTGCTGCTAGACAAGAATCAACTTCCCCACAGTTCAGATTTTTATTTTGTGAATCTATAGTTATTGTATTTCGTTATATTTTACTACTTCTTTTATCTAACCTATATTATATTTTACCGTATATTATTTTATGTTTACCTATAGCTTTACAAATAAGGTGAATAATTTTGGTTGTTAGAAACTGAACATCTTTCCCAAGAAACATGGTTTACCTAATTATATGTGCAATTAAGTGTGTAAGATTATTGTTTTATTCAAAGTAGTTTTTACGACTATTTATGTTAAATTAATAATGTGTAACTAAATTTATATGGACTAGTAGCATGGAAATAGAAAGCACTGTTTTGGAAACACCTTATTTTCTCTATGGTTATTTCTAATTATAATTTGCAAAATACTATTAGTACATTAAACAAACCATCATAATAAAATATAAGACCTAATCATTGGATAATATACCCACCATTTTTCTCATAAAGGAACTTACGCGGTACGCCTAAACTATACACAAATATTTATGCTTTTAATGAATTGTAATTTTAAAGAATTTTTTAAACAGATTTTGAGACCAATAACTTATCCACTAGACCACAGGATAAAATATTTTCCCATTTAATCGGGTAACTGTTGAGAAGCTGACAACACAATTCTTCACGCATGCGTCTTGATGCTTTTGTTTGACACACACTGTCATAATGAGTTGCCTCACTTATGGACCTAATTTTCTTAGGCAGCGCGGTGTCTAGTATAGCGAAGCGATACCAATCATTTGTCTAAGATTACAATACTATTGAAAGACGGAAAAGTTTGAAGCACCCGTAACTGGGGAGCATGTATGAAACAAGTAATGAATGTAGACGAAGCGCATGAGGTTTGTAAGGATAGAAGCATGTGGCGTTCTGTTGTCTCTGTCTACCTTGACGGGAAAAAGGCGTGAGCATATGTATGTATGTAAATATTGTAAATTTAATTGTAATAAAACCGATGGGAATAAATAAAAGATGAATTACATTCAGACTTTTAAGTAAGTTGTTCCTATACTACTTTGCTGTATGAAGCAAAATAAGAGTAACAATGAGTATTACAACAGGTTTTTATTTCGATAATGCAAATTAAGTTACAAAAGTAACATGTTATTTGCTACAACAAATACTGGAGTAAATTAATGAAAGCCTAGGATAAACTACACTGGATTTGGTACCCAAATGCAACAATGTCTCCACAAAAGTATAATAATAAATAATTTATTTACAACCACTGTTTATCTAAACATAAATAATGTTTTTTGTGAGTTACTGTTTATGTACAAATCTTTTTATATATTCTAAAGAAAAACAAGTTACCCACTACTTACAACTATCTTAACAGCTTAGAAGCTAAATAACATTCCACATGGTGATTTTAAATCAAATTTCTCAGTTCTCTTTAATTTCTTGACTTCTATGGAATGGGAATGTTTGCTTGTATCTCGCTACTCCAAGACATATGAAACCTGAAACAGAAGTAATAAGTTTTTTTATATTCAGCCATATATCATCCTTTTTTGGAGCATACTTTGTGTAACACAGATGGCATCATTACCCAATCAGCCAAGTTTGAGTTTGACTCATTTTTAAGTTGAATGATGAGATTGTTTTTTATAAACTTTTAAAAGCCTCTCTTCTAAATAGGTGCAGTCATTGATGAGCGCTAGGGGGCTAGCTTTGAAATATATATGGATGTTTTTCTCTTCAACAACTGACTCATATTCAGGGTAAACCAGAACTAATATTCTGAAATACAATTTAATGTTAATGAGCACAAGAGCTTATTAAAGCTAGTCAAGATGGTATATAAAATTAAACAAATTTATTATACTTGTAAGTAATGTACTCAGTGTTAGGTTACAATTTAAGTAGTTAATTTACCTATTCTTGAAGCATTAAATTTTCAGTGCTTTAATACCACATGTCTTCTCTTAGTGCTTAAATTTTTGAAAAGTGGACATTCAAGTTTGATAGGTACTTAATCTACAACAACAAAATATTGCAACTGATTGCATTATTCATTCCAAATTTTCTGTAAGTATTCAGAAAAGGCACAAAGCTTAAAGTATAGATATCAATAAAAATTATATAAATACCAAATGACAGAAAGGACAAGAAGTATTTCCCAGCTGTAGATTTGTTTTTAGTTGCGTTGATACCAAGATAACCTCCGATTCCTACTAAACCTACGGCGCCTACCGCTCGACAAGCGAAACAGTCGCGGGGCTTAGCTTCTGTAGTTGCAGACATTTCACTGTTATTACTCTTACTGTTATATAACCTCATTGAAAAACTTCATAAACTTTTATTTATGCTGTGAAACTAGGCAAAACTCCCGGCGAGATAAGCTGGATTGATAATGTCAAAAATGTCAGAATGACATTAATTTTTGTTGACATCATTGAGTAAGAACGGAACGTAACGCTGTGTTTAGTTTAGCTAAAGTTTTCAGGTGGTGCCAAAGAATTTATATACCATTGATTTAAAACTAAGCTTAACACTAAAACTTCAAAGGATTGATAAAAGGATCGGAAAATTCAAAATATCAGAACGACATTTAATTATGTAAAATAATTTTGGCAAAACAGATTAAGGAACGGAACGTAAATTAAGTGCGTTCAGTAATTCAGTTACGTATTGCGTTCCTAATATGGCAATGATTTAGAAATAATCTTTTCACAAAATCGAATATTGTTACAACGAAAATTTAAATAAGCTTTTTATACTGGATTTTGGTGTACTTAAATGGTTAAACAAAAGAGTGATACTATATTAAGTTGTTAGTGTGTGAGTATTTGTTATACAAATAAGTTTCCGTACATGATCAGTTAGGTACTAGTCACCTACTCAAGTGCATGTAATGATTGGAAGGCCGTGTGATTGATTTCCATCTAATGCACTACCTACTTAACAACATTAACTCACTAGGCATAATAAGATAGGTACGTAATAAGTATGTCTCGGGATGTTACAGTTACCATCAATATCAACAGCCATTTTATGTAGGTAGACTGCCTCCGTGATCCAGTAGATAGCGTATGCGTTGCTGATCGGGTCCTGGGTTACATTTTTTTTTTATAGTACTAGGCGGCAAACGAGCAGACGGATCGCCTGATGGTAAGCAATTTCCGCCGCACATAGACACAAGCAACACCACAGGAGTCACAAGTGCGTTGCCGCCCCTTGGGGTTGGGAAAAGGAATAGGATGAGGAGTGGGACGACGGAGAAGGAATAGGGGATAGGGCCTCCGGCACTCTCACTCACCGAACGAAACGCAACAGTTTCATAAAAGATACAACCGTTATGCTGCAAATTTCCGCAAATTTAAAAACTCGCAAGGGAATCAAAACCTACAGGGTACTTCCCGTGACCTCAGAATCTTGAAATTTGGTACGAAGCAATATCTTAAAGCTCAGATAAAGGAAAAATTCCGAAAACCGTCAATTTTTAGTTCCATCATATCCTCGTGGCGCCCATTCGCCTTTTCCAGCCCAGAACTTTTTTTCAAATAACTTTCAATTACCGCTCACGCGCCTTTCAGAAGGCCATATTAAAAAACTCTGCATAGAGTTTTGAAATTTCGCGGGATATCGAAATAATTTTATTTAATTTCTGAAGGAAATATTAGAGAGCTATTTCCGGTATGCTACTTTTGTCTGCGACAATTGACAGGCGTCATTTTTAAGAAAACGGACGGGGACGGTGGTATGGCTGCGTCACGAAAACGTGGTAAGTAAATCGTATTTTTTTTACTATAATCCATGGTTGTCACATATATTTTATTCAAAATATTGCTACTTAATAGGTACTATTAAAATTAAGTCAATAATTTCGTATGTTTACCGGTATTATTTTTCGGAATCTCGAGTAAAAATATATTGTCCTTTGAAAAGGCTGTTGGGACGAAATTAGTACCTATAAAAATATTTTTAATTAGGATAAAAAAACGTTGCTTATATTTAACTAACAATTTAATATAGTAAACCTAGTTCAGAATTGCTTTAGGAACCTATACATAATTATATTTTGTTTATAGGTTTACGGGTTGATTAGCTCAACTCTATTGTGAACGTTGGTACTCTAGACAACTCGGTGTTTGAAGACAGTGGGGAAGCAGATGCATCTCGAACTGCAAGACGTGTAGACATTCAGCAAGCAGTCTGATATCATGCACATCATTTAATGGAAAAAGAATTAAAATAAACATATTATTTCTACAAATTTTGTTTAATTTTACATAGCCTGATAATAACTATTAAACTATTAATTGTGACCCAATGACCTTTATAAAGAACAAAAGATAGAAAGCTCATTGATATTAAAAAAACTAACTAATATAATCATTATTATACCCTAAAAGTTTCACTTAAAAACGTTAACTCTAACACAAAAAATAATCAACTCAAGACCTTGGGCGTATATGACTATTACAATTATGTCCTATGAGAAAGACATTTGGGCCATAGTCGAGGACGAGCCAGAAAATCTCTGGGCGCCACGAGGTTATCATAAAAATATTTCCATTTTCTCATGAACGCGTAAAGGTATTAAATTGAAATTCGCGCGCAACTACTCGCAAGGAAATCAAAACCCAAAGGGTACTTACCGCGAATTCAGAACCTTAAAATTTGGCAATAAGCAAAGTCTTATAGCACAGATAAAGGAAAAATTCCGATAACCATAAATTTTTTGTTGCATCATATCATAAAAATATTTTTAATAATTTTAAAGTTATTAGCATTTTCTCATGAACGCGTAAAGGTATTTAGTTAATTGTAATTCGTATCAAATACTTAGTGCTATAATACCTTTAAGCTGTACTAAAATCAAACTTCTATCTCAACGCAATCGACAGACACAGCAATTTTACTATATTTTTAAACTCGCAACTACTGGCAAGGGAATCAAAACCTACAGGGTACTTCCCGTAAACTCAGATTCTTGAAATTTGGTACGAACCAACGTCGTATAGCACAGAGCAAGGAAACATTGCGAAAACCGTAAATTTTTAGTTACATCATGTAATAAATAAATATTTGTATTAATTTTAGCCCTTCCCTTATGAACGCGTAGGGGTATTAAATTGAAATTCATATCAAATACTCAAATCTATAATATCTTTAAGCTGTAACAAAATCAAACTTCTAAGCTAACGCATTCAAAAGATACAGCCGTTTATGCTGCAAATTTCCGCAAATTTAAAAACTCGCAAGGGAATCAAAACCTATAGGGTACTTCCCGTGAACTTAAAATCTTGAAATTTGGTACAAGGCAACTTCTTATAGCACAATTTAAGGAAAAATTACCAAAAATGAAAATTTTTTGTTACATCATGTAATAAAAACATTTTTTTATTATTTTAAAGTTACTACCTCTTTCCTCAGGAACGCGTAGAGTTATTAAATTGAAATTCATATCAAATACTCAGATCTATAACACCATAAAGCTGTAATAAAATCAAACTTCTATGTCAACGCAATCAGCAGAAACAGCAATTTAAACATATTTTCAAACTCGCAACTATTCTCAAGGTAATCAAAACCTGCAGGGTACTTTCCGTGAACTCAGAACCTCGAAATTTCGCACGAAGCAACGTGTTATGCACAGATAAAGGAAAAATTCCAAATACCGTATTTTTTTGTTACATCATATACCTAATTAAAATAAGTATAATAATTTTAAAGATACCAACTAACTAAACTTTCCTCATGAACCCGTAGAGGTGTAAAATTAAAATTCATATCAAATGCTCAAGTCAAACCTAAAGGGTTACCTCCAGTTGATCTAGATCTTGAAATTTGGCATTATCCAACGTTTTATAGTATATAGGAAAAATTTTGAAAACTTTAAATGTTTAGTTACATCACATATTTTTTGAAATAATTATATATACCTACAGGTTTGTACGGAACCCTCGGTGCGCGAGTCCGACTCGCACTTGACCGGTTTCTTACAATTTTTTTCCGTCTGACTGTCTGTCAAACTGTTTGGTTTCGCTAATCTTTTGAACGGCTGGACCGATTTTAACGAGACTGTCACTGGCGGATAGCCGATGTACCAAGGAGTAACTTAGGCTATAAATTAACCGGGTACGCGAAGTAGTTCCTCCAGGACGTGGGTGAAACCGCAGGAAACAGCTAGTATTACATAAGGAGGATGTAATTCCATTTGCCGAGATCAAAATTATTAGGACACCTATTAGTTCTATGCCGTTAATTATTATGAGAAACCGTCATAAGGCTTGGTAGCGTAATTACAGATACCTAGTTACTTTATACATATGATAAAATATAAGTAGGTAGGTACTTAACTACAGTCAATAGTACATCAATTTTATGTTTTACGAAAAATCTCGGTGATCAGGATCCCGTCAAACACCTTGAGAGCAAGATAAATAGCGGTGCATATGTCACCGGATTAGGTATAAAAAGATCCGCAAGTTTATTAGGTTTAGTATTAAACTTGCGGATCTATATATACATTTTCTAGGAAATTTATTAACTTACGTATAGGTTAGGTAAGGTTAGTTATTTTTCCTAGGAAATTTATAATTTTGCGGTTCCCGTTATTTTCCGATGACACATATAAGTTAAGTGGCAGCTGAGAGCTAACGGCATTTCATTGTCTCTCA
Organism: Euclidia mi; assembly: GCA_944739405.2. Classification (NCBI taxonomy): domain Eukaryota; kingdom Metazoa; phylum Arthropoda; class Insecta; order Lepidoptera; family Erebidae; genus Euclidia; species Euclidia mi. The sequence goes on from OX123185.2 coordinate 71,056,491, forward strand.
CCCCTTGACCCAGTTGCTACAGTCACGTTATTTCGTTGTGAGACACCACTACACAAAGAGCTTTGAGAGGACATACGTACATTTTCTACAATGATACGGTAAGGTACCTTCTTCATAAGAAACTAGAGGAAGCCCGCAAGTACGCCCGCACATTTTTTTAAAAGTTAAGTCGTCGTTTTTCAACATCAATACCATTTCGAGGAATCCCTTCTTAGTGCATTCTCTACGGTTCCCAAGTAATATGCATGCCACGTTCCAGCTTCTTGTGCTGAATTGTTTTGGTCGTACCTTCTGTCGTCGGTCAGTCAGTAACGGAAAAAAAATCATTTTTTTTTTTAGAAATTGTCATGTAGCTTATGGACCATAGAGTTCTTCTATGGTAATCTTCAATCTAACTACCTATCTATTCTCGTGCGAAGCGATAATATTGTTTCAATATAATAATAGTTTCTACCGGCGACTCCTCACGCGTGGGAAAAGGCTTCAAAGGCTGTCTCTACTTAAGGTACATAGCCTATGTATTATTCTTTGGAAAAACTACATATAAATTCAGTTCAGTTTTATCAAAATCCCTTCCGTAGTTTTGTTTGAATAATTATTAAACAATACACCCATCAATCCTCATAGACTTTCCCGTTTATAATATGTAGTAGAAGAATCTTGTATGATTATCACACAAGAACCCTATCGTCATTATTTACATATATACATTTACACATATTTTATTGCTTGTAGCCTATAGTCTATATAAAAATATTAATATTTGATTCATATAATGTCTGCGTAAACATTGTACTTTTGTGCAGGCATAAAGATTTCGTAGCAATAGCGATAGCTTTCTATATAAGCATGTACCTATTAAAACTTTTTCAATAATGAGAAACTTATAATTAATAACTTGGAAAACAGCTATTTGTAAGATTTAGGGACTCGACGAGTCAATATCACGAGAGACTACTGGTATTTATAGAAATTCTCACGGAATTGCGAGTTATTTAGATTTTACAGTCGAAACTACGAAAGGCGAAAAAAATATGCGGCGTAGCTTTTTTTTTTGTTTTACGAGGTGGAAAATCCCTTCGGATCTCCGACTCTTGGGGAAATGAGAGCCGGAGTATGTGGTGTTACCACTAAAAACCACCTCGACTTTCTCATATACCCGTGTGTCGGAGGGTCGGGTATCGCTGAAGCATTCATCGCAACCCCCCGACGAGTATTGGCCCGCCAGATGGTCAGGCGAGCCCCGAACAAAACCCCCTTGGCGGCGGATGAAGGTGTTGGGCTCCGCCGCCAAAACACCCAGCGGCCGCAGAGGATAGGGAGGACGGCAACGCAACACCGCATCTCCTCTTCCTATGCGGCCCCACCGCGACGCAACAATGGTGCGGGTCCATTTGGTCGCGGGAGTTAGGGCGCGCGGCAATGTAACACCGACACGCCTCTGCTCCCGCGACCGCACCCGATTGCGAGGGACAGACAGAACTGTCCCCCGCACCCGCACTTTGGACGCATCCTACGCAGGCCTCACCCAAGCCCATGTGGAGCGTCCCCTCCCGGGATCCCGCTTAGCTTCACCGTGGGTGTACCTCAAACCCACGGTTACTGAGCCCCCCCACCACGACAAGGTGGAGATCCCACGGGTGAGGCGGCGTAGCTGCGGACGTCCGGAACGATACTATTAACTTTATGGTACTAGATATTTATAATAAAATAAATACTAATAATTGTATTATAATATTAGATATTATAATAAAATTAATTGTAACGTACCTACCTGCGTCTATTGCAAATTGCTGTCGTCTCATACAAATTGATTCTTATTCGACGGTAGATAAGCTATTAGCTACCCACTAGCTCAGATGCCAGAGAGGATCATTCGGTCATTGGCAAACTTAGCCAAGGCTAGCAAGGGACAAACGCAACTGTTCTTGCTGTCTTCTCTTTCATTATTTTCTCTGTCTCACTATATTTCACCTTCTTTTCTAGAAAAGGGAGAGATGATGGGGAACAGTGCTCAGGCGTCCATTCTTCTCCAATGCCTACCGTATTACAACAGCTAGAATATTGTTATTTAATGTCAATCTGTGAAAGGGTGATATGGATACGACTGTGGTCGAGCTGGCTCACTCATTCTGCAACCAGCGGGTCTTCAACCACTCAGCCAAACCAGATATACTTATGGTCAAATAAAAACATTTCCAGCTACGGCTTTTGTATACTTACCTATTTTTATCAGAGTCACAAGGCACTTCTAGTTTTTGTCGACTGAACGCACGAGAAGAAAAGTAGGCAAATAAACAGAAGGAGTCTTTTAAAAAAATATACATATCTGCCCAATATTTTAACCCGATTTTCATTTGAAAAATCGGGTAGTACAAAAGTATCCAGATACTATACTAAAGGTGCCCTGCAGCTACGTTCTCTATATTTTTTTTTAATTTCACCATTTCTTTTCGATCTCGAGAAAAACATTCTGAGAAAAATCCCTACGGTCCCCAAGGTACATATAGGTAAGTATGCCAAACAGCTTCTTGCGCCGAGTAGTTTCGGCTGTGCATTGTCTGTCAGACAAATAATAACAAAATGGATTTAGAAATATAGAGGTAAGTATGTATATTAGGTATGTGATAAGCATAGTACAGGCTCTGCCTAGAGGACCAGATGACCACATGTGAGTTTTCCGTGATATTTTTATCCTTAGACTCAATCGAGTCTAAGGAGAGATTCCATCAAGTTATTCGATTTTTCTTCCATCTAGATTGCTCCGAGTTAATTTCGTTCGATGTGGCTGATAAGCCACATATATGGGAAGCGTCGGTCATCCAATCAGAAAACAATAGGGAGCTCGTATACTCATATACAACACACGTATATTGTAGCACAGTAATGAACGAAATGAATGTGGTATATAACTGTACGTGCTTTAATCCTGGCCAGAACATTTTTCATTACTTAAAAAATATTGAAGAGTGGTACAGATTATATCGACCTTATAATAAAACAAGGATGAAATGTAATTATCCTCTGCTTCCTGCTTCGGAGTTCAATCGTGGGTTACGGCTGGTATAAAGATATTTGTAAAAGGTTTGGGTTAGGTTTTGGGGAGTCAGTACCCTGGATTCTCGAATATTGTGTTACTGGTCTGAGATGGAATATCCCTATCACTTTGCGTTTCGGAAGTTACATGTGCAATCGCTCTGTGAAAAAGGCTAATCTTGTATCATATCTGGTAAGAGTAGAAAGCGGATCCAGGGGAGAGAAAGCGGGCACCAAGACGAAAATCTTGGATGCTATTACACATGATGAAGATGATGAGTTAAACAATACTACAATAACCATTGAACTTTTTACCTGATAAATACTTCGGGGTGCTCGGGCATTCTAAGATCCTTTTTAAAGGTTTATATTAGGCTGGTTTTAGAGTCACGCGTTTGGCCGGCGCCGGCCACACGCGCGCGCTTACAATTACACTAGATTAGTAGTAGCGTTTCATAGTCACGCAGTTCAAACGCACCGCATGTGAGACACGCGCCGTCGTCGGCCGGCGCTGCCGAAGCTTCATACCTTGCAAAGAGAAACGCGAACTCGTTTCACAGTGGTCCGCGCGCCAAACGCGCTGTTTGAGACGCGCCGTCGGCCAGCGCGTCTCAACAGCGCGCGCATGACACGCGGAACACTGAAAATGACTGAAACGAGTGCGCGTTTCACGTAGGAGGAGCTTGGGCGGCGCGCGCTTCGGCAGCGCCGGCCGACGGCGCGCGTCTCACACGCGGCGCGTTTGAACTGCGTGACTATGAAACGCTACTACTAATCTAGTGTAATTGTAAACGCGTGACTCTGAAACCAGCCTTAAGCTAGTAAGTACTACTAGTAGTACTGCAACTTATGCCATATTTTTATTGACGTTTTTTTTTATTTCTTCATTTTATTACTACTACTATTAAGCACCAGGCGATAACAAGCGGCAATATACCTGATTTATTTCAAGTAGTTCAATCAGACGTACTCTTCACTAGATCGTCCTATCTCTTTCGTCCGTGCATGTTACCAATCGTCGCTTTCGGTAGTAGTTCGTTATGATTTCCTTTCGTTAAGCCTGTTCTTTGTGCTCATGCTAGTGGACTATTTCCTTTGGCAATGTTTCGGTAATGAAAATTCCTTGATACAATACTTCATCAGATGTCTCATTAGACATCTGATGAATTATTGTATGAAAGAATTTTCGAATTGTTTGTTCATTTGTATACGTAGTGAAATTAGCCTCTTTGTTGAAAATAACAGCGGTAAGTTATTAAAATATGTATCTGTTTTTGTAGATATTGGCAGACAGCTTTGTTGATGTTTATACAGCGTGTAGAAAATGTACCAATTTAGCTACCTACTAAAGATTGCTACGTAAAAATCATCAACCTCCTAGCGTTATCAAAGTTAAGACCGTGGGTCTACTTACTTGTCTGAATGGATTTGACTGAATATTAGCTTTTCCACACTTCAACTGCCAGTCTGACTTCCGTAACCCAAAGGAATAGCGATATTCCATGGTTTAGACTACAGCGATAATTAACAATTCAATACGCACACAACACCGACAAGCCACTGGTGCGTGTTGTGGTTTCGAACCTAAGCAGCGATAGCCTAGGGCGCGATACGGAATGTCGTGGCTCGGGCGTAGATATGACGCGCCACGACATTCCGTGTATCCTAAATTGCGCTTTATTTCTATGCACTTGATATAAAATTTGAATGGAATAGGAAGCCGCCCGCGCCGTGTCCGCGCCCGATGCCATTTATGTGTGGCCTGCGCCTAATGCAGATACCAATAGACTGCCATACAGAGGCATGGTGCGAGCGGTGGATTCGAACCCGATACGGGTTCGAATCCACGGCGCGTACCAACGACTTTTCGGAGTTATGTGCATATTAAATTGTTAACTATCGCTTGTCCCGTGCCTCGGAGAGCACGTTAAGCTGTCGGTTCTGGCTGTCATGAAGATCTTTGACAGTCGTTATAGGGCGCCAGTACCTCTAAATAAAGTGATTCTAGTCTAAACCATGGAATATCGCTATCCCTTCGGGTTGCGGAGGTCAGACAGGCAGTCGCTCCGTGGAAAAGCTAATATTCAGCCAAATCCGGTTAGATTAGTAAGCGGACCCCAGGTTGGAACTGGTCTAATCATGATGAGTTTGTTGAAATCATCTAGGAGGATGATGATGAGTTTGTTGAAATGCTTTTCAATCCATCAACTGACTACGAATACGCTAATGAAACATCTAAACATAAAATTTAACATAATATTTATTATACCTGATATATGTAGACTATTTGTTGCGATTAACAGCCTGTATATTGTAAAATCTTAGTATCATCATCATCAGCCTTTAACAGTCCACTGCTGGACTAGGCCTCTCCTTTAAAAGGAGGAATTGGCCTACTATACCACGCTGGCCAAACGGGTTGGTATAGAGTTTGTATCAAGTTTTCCTTCTCTTACAGTGCTGTTCTCTGCATAACATGCTCCCTTTGTCGGCTCTTACGACACCCATGGGATGATATGTGGTGGTGACAATACGTATTCTTAATCCGTCACCACACGGAATCTTAGTATAAATCTCCTCAAAAGCAAAATAACGCGTTGTGATACAGTAGTGCGCAACCATCAATGTCAAGAAATAAGCCGAACTTTGCGACCCCATCTTGACACCCTAATCAGTCTTTACGACTACCATTAAAAAGTATTTTCTTGTAACCGTTTGCGAGCTGCCAAATGCCATGATTAATTTGATGGAAACTACAAGATTGTGAAGTTGTTTTTGCCAAGTAATTTGTCAAAATATTACCTAAACTTTCTTTTTACTTTAGGCTAAGTTTAGATTGTGTGTTATTTTGGTGTTATTAATTCAGTAATATTAATATTACTTTTCACGTTGAAGATAGTTTCAATTGCCATCAGTGGCATAATAAATATTAAACATGACATTATCACGGGACGCATTGAGAAATGTATAATCAGATCTTTTTGCTTATTCCCAGGAGAGTAAGAAGATGACGTCCAAATATGTAAGTATCATTAGAGCGGTTTCAGATTAGCGTTTTATACGCGCGTATAAGCTCGTTTTTGGAAGCGCATGTAGGCGCGTACAGGCGCGCCTTTTGGCACACGCGCAACTCGTACGAGCGTTGACGCGCTTCTAAGCTCGTATATGCCCGAGCCGTCAGAATCCATGTTGACACTGACAAGATGTCACTACAGTTTCGGGCGAACACGCCGAAATATGCCCGTTCGGTTTTTTGAAGCTCGTAATATATCGCGCGTGTAAGCGCGTATGCTGAAACGACCGTATACGCGCAGAAAAATACGCTAATCTGAAACCGCCCTTATGCAGCAGTATGGATGATCTAGTTGGCACTGTGTCGAGTGTTGTGGCTTTGATCCTCATCTTCGCTTTGCGTGATCCACAACTTACTGTTTTGAGTCAGAGTTCTTTTTGAGTCATTTAGTTGATCACTTATAAAGTTCCCTACGACATTAGATTATTTCTAGCACCGATATTATGTTCTAAAGAGAAGAGACAGTACTTTCCTAATCCAATGCAGCAATCTTCTCAAACAAATCAACCGTACAGGAAGGAACTCGTACATTGTACAATAATAATTACCGGTCATTAGAAGAGTTATCAATTTCAGCTGTTGGCTTGTATTCGAGTGGCTATATTACTTCCTCAAGTAAAAGGCGCGTGGATCGAGTAGCGTGCTCTGTGCCTTATAGTTAATCCTAATACCGCTTAAGGCGCTGTGTACAGTACACTGAGTTCAGCTGTTGCTGTCACTGTTGGATTGTATACATAAGAAAGAGAAGCGCGATGACGACGGGACGTTCAGAACGAGTTATTTATCATTAAATACATTAATCCTTATCTTATTCCAATCGATAAATAAAAACAACAGTTCCCTTTATTATTATATATTACATCACTGTTATTAATATTATCAAGATTTGTTTATAAATAATACAGTTACAATTGCTACAATTTCAATTTTAATGGTTATTTTGTGGTTTTTTTTTATCGAGAAAATTTACCGAAAACGTGTTTTGAACACAATGGTCCCCCCATAAATATGATCAAGATTAACATATATTTTTTTAGCTGCTCTAAAATGTTATACATTTGGCTAAAAAACTGTTTTGTGAAGCCTATTTTGACTAGGTACAGCGCCTTAAGGTTCGTAGTGTTCGATCATATAGCCGTCACGGATTAGTATTTGTGCAAATTTTTTTCTGAATATTTTTTGTGCTTTTGTAGGGAAGCCTGCTAGTTGGACTGACGACCAGATACAAATGGCTGGGACGAATTGGACGCCAAAGCCTGACGACCGTGTACTTCGGGGCGTGTTGAGAGGCCTATGTCCAGCAGTGGATTGCGATGGGCAGATTGAGACTTTACCCGCGGCTCTGCCCGCGTGAATTATACAGTACTTAAACTTCCGCAGGAAGTACCAATCCGTCCGGTAGTTTTTGATACGATTGCGGTCATACCGACATCATCATATCAGCCAAATGACGTCCATTGCTGGACATAGGCCTCTCCCAAGGTTCTCCACACAGACCGGTCTTGAGCCGCCCGCATCCAACCTCCTCCCGCGATCTTGACAAGATCGTCGGTCCACCTTGCGGGAGCCTACCTCTGCTGCGTCGTCCGGTACGTGGCCGCCACTCCAGAACCTTTCTGCCCCAACGGCCATCGGTTCTTCGAGCTATGTGCTCTGCCCACTGCCACTTCAGCTTGGCTATCCGGAGAGCTATGTCGGCGACTTTGGTTCTACTGCGGATCTCCTCATTTCTGATTCGATCTCGCAGGGAAACTCAAAGCATAGCTGTCTCCATCGCCCTCTGACTGACCTTGAGCCTTCTGATAAGGCCCATAGTGAGCGACCACGTCTCTGATCCGTAAGTCATCACTGGCAACACACACTGGTCAAAGACTTTCGTCTTGAGACACTGCGCGATATCGGACGAGAAGATATGTTGTAGCTTCCCGAACGCTGCCCAACCGAGTTGGATTCGACGATTGACCTCCTTCTCGAAGTTGGACCTACCTAATTGGACTACTTGTCCCAGGTAGATATACTTGTCGACAACTTCGAGCGTAGAGTTCCCAACCTGAATAGGAGCAGGTACAACATGGACGTTCGACATGATTTTCGTCTTGTCCATGTTCATCTTAAGACCTACTTGTTAGGAGACTCTACAGAGGCCATCGAGCATTGTGCCTAGGTCTTCCATGGTCTCAGCCATGACTACGATATCGTCTGCGAATCGAAGGTGAATGATGTACTCGCCGTTGATGTTGATGCCGAGTCCATTCCAGTCCAGAAGCTTGAAAACATCCTCCAGCGCAGTGGTAAACAGTTTCGGGGATATGACATCCCCCTGTCTCACCCCTCGCTGGAGTTGAATAGGTTTCGAACTCTGGTCCTGGACGCGGACTGACATAGTGGCGTTTTCATACAAACACTTCAGCACTTCGATATATCGGTAGTCAATCCGGCACCGTTGGAGAGACTGTAGCACCGCCCAGGTTTCGATCGAATCGAAGGCTTTCTCATAGTCCACAAACGCTAAGCATAGGGGCTGGTTATACTCCTCGGACTTCTGTATAACCTGCCGCAGCGTATGTATGTGGTCTGTGGTACTATAGCCTTTACGGAAACCGGCTTGTTCGGGAGGCTGGAAGTCGTCTAGCGTGCTCTCGAGACGATTCGTGATGACCCTCGAAAACAGCTTGTAGACGTGGCTCAGAAGTGTGATGGGTCTGTAGTTCTTTAAGTGGGTTTTATCCCCTTTCTTAAAGAAAAGCACCACCACACCTCTGTGCCACGCCTGTGGCGTTTTACCCTCGAGAATGACGGAATTAAATAGCTTCCGGAGGGCTTCTCTAGCGGGTGCACCGCCGGCCTTCAGAAGCTCACTCGTAAATCCGTCATCACCCGGCGCCTTGTTGTTTTTAAGCTGTTTGAGAGCCACACTAATCTCGTGCATGCTGACGTCCGGGATATCTTCGGTATAGTGTTGGGTCAATCCAGCTCTAGGGTCTGACGCTGGAGTGCTTGCGGGTTGTTGCGTTGTCGTGTATAGCTGTCCATAGAACCTTTCGATCTCCTCCAAGAGCTCAGGCTTGGACGATACGATTCTGCCATCCTCTGTTTTCAGCTTTGTCAGCTGACTCTGCCCAACAGACAGATCCCTCTGGAACACTTTGGATCCCTTATTCCGCTCGATCGCCTCACGAACACATTTTGTGTTGTATTGGCGGAGATCGCGAGTCAGAGACTTAGAGATCTGTCTGTTGAGGTGCCGATATTTCGGCATGTCGTCGGAGGATAGTAGAACCATCTTGCGCCTTTCCTCTAACAGCTCGAAGGTTGGATCCGAGATCTTTTTGGTTCTCTGGCTTTTCTGGGGCTTAAAAAATTTAGCCCCTGTTGTATGGACAGCATCCACGAACCCATTACTGTACACGTCCACATCTACGCATTCACCCAGGCATTCGAAACGGTTCTTGAGTTCGAGCTGAAAGCTCTCGGGGTTTTGGATATGAACCGGTGCCGGTCGGAGCGTGGACTTTATCAACCTCGACCGTTCGAGGCTTGTACAGATATTCAATGTGCCTCTTACCATTCGGTGATCGCTCCCCACTTTAAGTGAATTGATCACGGAGACATCATTGAATATCTGCCTCTTCGTCGACATGATAAAGTCGATCTCATTTTTGGTTGCACCGTCTGGACTTACCCAGGTCCACTTGCGGCATTCTCGCTTCTTGAAGAAGGAATTCATCATAAAGAGTCCTTCCTTCTCCATAAAGCTAGCCAGCAAGTGACCCCGGGAATTCCGATGCCCATAACCAAATGGCCCCACTCTCAGCTCATCACCGTCGCGTTTGCCCAGTTTCGCGTTAAAATCTCCCATGACCACGGTGTAATGGGTTTTGTAGCCATGTATAGCCCGAGATATGTCCTCGTACATGGCTTCCACCTCCTCATCGGGGTGCGACGAGGTCGGAGCGTATACCTGTATGACCTTCAGCGAATACCGCTTGGATATTCTGAGTATAAGGTACGCTACCCTGCTCGACACACTCCCGATATTTACCACGTTGGTCACGAGAGATTTGTGGACGATGAACCTGACACCACCTTGGGACTGTTGGTCGCCTTCCCGGTAGAAGAGCAAGTTACCGGAATTGAGAACTATCGAGTCCTCCCCCTGTCTTCGGACTTCAGATAGGCCTATGATATCCCATCGCAACTTGCTCAATTCTTCTTCCAGCTCGACAATCTTCTCGTCGGTCCGCAGTGTGCGCGTGTTCAGTGTTGCCAGGGCCAATTGTCGTTGGTGGTGGTAGCCCGATCTCTTCCGGAGATTCTTCGCCTCGCCGTTACCATGGCCGCTACCATAACCAGGACTAGCGGGGCCGCCGGGGACTAGGGGCCGGTTTTTAATGGTGTGATTCATAATTGGGGGGATATGCCATAATCGCCACGCTTGGCAGGCGTATTGGCGATCGCAGTGGCGGAAGTTCTTAGTGCTGGACGCTGCTGCCCATCTAGCATCTCGGGATTTCCTTCCGCCAGGTTCGGATGGTTTGACCGCCATCTTTCGGTTGACTGTTTGCGCTGGGGGAGATATTATGACGAGTATCTACTCGTCAGAGTAACTCCCCTAGTGGGCGGTGGGGTCGTCACGTCCCGACGCCAGTTTACCGACATACATATAATATAATCTTTAAGCTGAAAGCCTTGCTACGCTACGAATATTTGCTTAAAGTTACCTAGGACAACAGCAAATCTGACCAATACCTAATTAATAGTTTCACATAATATCTCTGTTATGTATGCACAACTTTGTATTTGTACTGATCTTTCTACTAGCTGCAAAATGCTCTTATTGAATGACCCCTAAATGTACTAATAGATATATGTATAGTTTGCCTTTTACGAGTTTTACCTTGCCTCAGTTATTAAATTAGTGAAACAGTAATAGGTCGTGTATAACACTTTTTTGCCTCTAATAAAACGCTCTCAATAGCATAGATGATTATTTAAGCAACTGTACAATTCATGCACTTAATTAATTAGATAATAAATCGTGGATTCTTTCTAAATGCATGAGTGTGGGTTAACTGCATGGCGTGAATTAAATTGACTGTGACTGCAGATAATAGCTAACATAAGCACATAAAGTTTAATGCCACATTTTAAATGATTTTAATATCTGTTCTCTTCTATTATAAAATTGTAGGTATTAAACCGTGTTTATAGCTATAAGTTAGGAAACTAATTTACATAATTATATTAACTTTATAATGGATGCTGCAACTAAAACTATGATTTATTTTGTTTTCATCTCGACTGTATAGGCAGGCATCATGCGACAGCCAGAATGGATAATGGTTCATCAAATCTCCTTCGATAAAAAGAAGCCGCGTGCACCGTTAGATTTATAGAGAATCATTAGATTATTACCATAATAGAAACGTAATTACTATCTAATTACATCGTCGACACAATACTTTGGTGCGTGATTATCAATCGCCTATTTAATATTGGATTTCATGTGATTATATTTTTTACTAACCATGATAACAAGCAGAATTAGCAACCTCCTCAAAGTTAAATAGTACAGACTTTAATTGCTTGTTTTTATAATATTTTTAATACAGCTAGGTTCACCATCTCATTTACACGGCGAGTTCAAAATGTATACAGAATAGCAATTTCTGCGTGTTTGCAGTATAATATATAAGTTGTTTTGCTATCGCTATCTACCAGATATGTTTTCGGATTGCCGTTAATACTCAAATATCGATATTAATATCCCAAAGATACTTTCATCGACTCTGATAGTTGAACTTGAAACCAACACTTGCACAAATGAATACTTATACTTGATTGGAAACTTAGATAAATTATGTTTGTTAGTTTATTATCTTCTGTAAATATAAATTCTTCCGTTACTGACTGACTGACAGACAAGGCCTAAACTAATGGGCGTAGAAAGGTGACATTTGGCGTGCATGTTTCTTGGAGTCCGTAGGGGTGCACTAAGAAGGGATTTCCCGAAATTCCCACGGGTTCGGGCAGAAACTATTAAATAATATAAAATGTGAGCGTAGGAGCGGGCATCCTCTTGTAAAATTAAAAATGTATTAACCAAGGGACATTCAAAGATCATGTCAGATAAAAGTATTTATAAACTTTCTCAAAAGGTCACAGGATGACAGAAATACAATATTTGTAGTAACTAGTTGATAAAATATTATCAGCAATCTTCTACTCAAAGGGCAAAGATCTCTGTAAGTTAACTGATAAAAGATGCATACCTATGTCTAGTTACATAAATAAACAAAGTTATATTGCGATATAACTATGTTTATTTATGAAACTAGACATACGATATATAAAAAAGCAGCGATAGCCTAGTGAAGAGACCGACGGACTGCTACGCAGAGGGTCTCGGGTTCGAACCCACGGCACGCACCAATGACTTTTTGAAGTTAAGTGCGTATTAAATTGTTAATTATCGCTTGCTTAACGGTGAAGGAAAACATCGCGAGGAAACCTGCATGTCTAAGAGTTCTCCATAATGTTCTCGAAAGACATGTGAAGTCTGCCAACCCGCACTTGGCCAGCGTGGTGGACTATGGCCTTACCATTCTCATAGTGAGAAGGGGCCCGTGCCCAGCAGTGGGACAGTATAAGGGACTGATGATGATGATGATATTGCGATATATGATTGTTTGATGAGGTCTGAGTCACGTTAACTAACGTCAATTAATGTCACGTGGTAGTAATATAGCAGTAAGCAGTGTATTTATGACCACGATCAACGATGTGCGGCCGAAACGTCGGGTGAGTTTTTTTTATTGAAGGCCATCAAAGTGACTCCACGCCGCCTGATCTGAAGCGGTCATGGAGTTCCATAGCTTAGCGCCCAAAATATGTTTGTGAACGAGATTGAGCCCTGTTACATTATAATTTATAGGTATAACTTACGTAAATCGCAAATGTCTTAACTCATATGTGTTATTTTGAAATTCCATGCAAGCATTTCCAGGCAATATGCAGACTGACGTTTTATTTATCACTCCGCCAAGCACATCCATTACACAGATAGCTTGAAAAGTATCTAAAAGCCTAATACCCAATTCACGATAAAATTAATCGAATGAGATACAAATGGAGGCAAAACAAATTGGTTCCTACCTGACGTCGGGTCAGGGAATTAAATTAACTTCGCAGACTGGAAACTCCCGATCCATCTTTTACCACAAGCCTCCAACTTATTTGGGTACTCTGTATGATTAAATAATAATATAGAGGGGAATGCAAACAGAGGAACGTGTTTGAATATTCATTGGTTGTTTGTCAACTTTGTTATACGAATTTTCAGGTGTTTGGCGTGTGATTGGTTTGTTGGAGACTAGTAAGTGACCCAATTTCTGGAGTTTGTGATAATTGGATGAATAAATCATTGCGCTGATCGACACAGTGTAGCTCACAGAATGTCATGGCTTGCAGATCGTAGGTCGGAAAAGTTCATTAACCCTTATACTTGTCGGCACCAGGATGGGTGACAGCGGGTGGCTCTTACATATTAGCGCTGCCGCTTCGGAGTAAAGCTGTCGGCGTTCCTCGGTTTTTCCTGAGGATAAGAATCATCAGGTTCAAAAGATTACGATTTACAAGAAAAAGAAAATAGAAAGATCGACACAGTCGTGTATTAAAAATATTAAAATAAAGTGTGTTCTAGTGAAATCTAAAATGCACAAGTAAGGTGCTGGTACGAGAGGAATAGCGCAGAAATGTCAAAATGAAGTTCTTGTTTGTTTTTTCGGTTGTAGGCGCAAATCTCAGGAACTACTGATTCGATTTAAATAACGATTTTTAATTTAAATAGCCCGTTTATTGAGGAAGGTTATAGACTGTATATCTTCACGCTATAAGTCATGGGAGCGGAGCAGTAGCCCTTAATAACGCGCACGGGTAACAGAGTAACAGTGGTCACAGCTATAAGAAAAATCTTAAGTTCTGAAATACACTACTCTTAATATATTTCGAGAAATAACAGTCAATCGTTTATTTTAATGTTTTCATAAAATATTATAATATTACATCTTGCTCAAGGTCTGAAGACAATTTTACGCTCGATTATCTTCCGAGTACCTTCATTTCACTATGATTATCTTTCTTAGAATTACTGATTTGATTTATTTGTTAATTGTCGTAATAATCTTGTGTATCTAAATAGAGATCATCCTCATGGTCCTAACTTTATCCCGGTTGCATCCAATACTCACGTCTTGGAGGCCAGGATCCGCTCAGTAGTCTAACCGTATATGGCAGAATATCAACTTTTGTGTTAGTAAAGGTAGAACACCTGATTGCCTGAAGAACTTCTGTTACTAAATGAGCCTCTTGGTAAAGTGAAGAGTTGGTGATTGCACACAGATGGATCCAGGATTTTATTGGGCAGAAAAGGGTCATCACTCATCATCATTATCAAAAGCCTGCCTCAGATCACTTCAGGATATAGGGCTCTCCAACGGCGCGCCACTATTTTTAGCTGTAAGTGTCCAGCCGCTGCGAGCCACTTTGCGTATATGGGGGCTACTCAGTAGGTAATCACTATAGTACCGTGGTGTCTTATACGTCTTTTTATGCACGGGGCTCGCGAAGGCACGCGAATCGTAGTCAGTCTGATTTACGGCGACCCCGCCGGGACGGTAGTGGGTTCGATTCCCACACGAGACAACACTTTGTGTGGTTCATAAATTATTGTTTCGAGTCTGGGTGTTCATTATGTCCGTTGTATGTTTGTAAAGTCGCCCGCGATACAGGGTTTAGGTCCAATGCGGGAGTTGTCTTTTTAAAAACTACAAACAAACAAACAATAATAATAATATCTATTGCTGGTAAAGTTCACGGTGGTTTTTGACTGAATATAAGCTTTTCCACAGAACGACTGTATTTCTGATCGCCGTAACCCAAAGGGATAGCGATATTCCATGGTTTAGACTAAGTGTCAGTTTATTAATAGGTATTGATTCTCCGAAGCACGGGCAAGCGATAATAAACAATTCAATACGCACATAACTTCGAGAGGTCATTCATTAGTGCGCGCCATCAATTCGAATTCGATACCCTCTGCATGTCAGTCTATTCATCTATTGGTTTGTCCACTAGGCAATCTTAAAGGCACAAATTTTGATATTGGTCAAAACTCCGTTTATTATAAATATTCCACTGTGTAGGCCCTTCTAGGCAGTTTGTTTACAGCCAATATTTACCAATAACTTTTAATTAGCTATTGTTAGAAGTTTAATTTGCCTCGAGCGTTGGATTGTTCAACATTTAGCGTGATTATCTGATATAAAGTACAAATTACGTTTATTTGGATTTTGTTTAACTGATCTTTATCAATATTGCAAATTAAATTTATCTTACGATTTGTTTTTTATTTACTATCCCTCCTCTCTATCTTCAAACTCGTAATATTTAGGTATGTGTAAACTGTAAAAATAGTGACATACATATATAATGAATTTTCAATGAAAATTATAACTGCTAATTAGACTTTACTAATTAACGACTAATAAATAGTAAATTGAAATTTCTACTTGCGAGCGACAAAATGACTAATTTGTTTGAGTCTTACAATTCTTAGTTCACTGAGAAGGGGGCACTACAACTCTACAGTTTTCGTGGTCCGACATGTACTTGGCCGCATTTTATGCATGTTCAAAGTCAGTGCAAGTGATTTTGTATCGATCGATATAATATAGTTATGTGCTTTCTGAATTACGAGATCTTAGCTGTTTTGATTACAAGCTAATAGTCTTCTTCTTCTTCGTGTCAATGGTTTCAGCTATATGAGACCCGCATAATATTCGGCCACTCTTATTGCGTTTGGAGTGGCCTCCCAGAGCTCAGACACAGTGCAGGTGCTCGGGCAAGAAGGGCATATCAGCAAGTGGTCCATTGTCTGCTCCAGCTCACCACATTCACATTGGGCAAGGTCGGCGTCCCTGAACCCCCATCTACACAAGTTTGCTCTGCAGCGGCCAACCTGTGTGCGCAGTCTATTTAGGGACTGCCATACGGGCCAGGGCAGGTTGTGTCCAGGTGGTAGGGATTCTTGTGGCTCATGGTTAGAGGGTGGAGGATACTTTTTGGCCCATAGCTTACATCTTGCTGTCGCCGGGTGGCTAGTGGATATTTTTGACAAAAAGCCTACTATCACTATTTCACTGGATCGGTGATGGAACTGATTTTACCTCTGGACTGGCGTCTCTGGAGTGGAGCTGTCGGTACTACCTAAAAACAAATAGGTATGATAAAATGTAACGTACTACTATTACAAACGTGATAAAAGTTTGTGTAGATGCATGGATGTGTATGTTTGTTACTTTTTCACCCAGACACTTAACGGGTTTAACTAAAACTTTTCAGTAATTTATTTTATACAAGAGAATAGCTCAGGAGCTATTATCTTGTATAAGATATGCCCCGATAACCCCCGATAAAAACAAAAGATTAGTATAATAAAGCTAAAGTAAATCCTCTCATCAGCAAACATAGTGAGTGTTGATTAACTTGGAGTAATGGATTACCTGCCGCCGTCGAACGAACCGTTCTATTTTATGAGCGGCTATTAAAAAGAGATCACCCTAAAAAGCAACCACTTTTTGTTTTAGCTAAATTAATTTATTGTTTACTACTTGTTACTTTTAGAGAGAAGAAAAAAAGAGGAGCTCATTAGGTCAGTCTGTTGAATGGTCGGTTGGTTAATCTGTGGCTTAACGTTCGATTATATACGGTCTTTGAGATCAAATCATCCCATTAATTAGCCTCTCAATCAGCCTATACATTAAGTTAATCTTAACTTTTGTTTACACATTAATTCTTTCTTTACACATTTCTTTATACATAACATTATACGACGTAAGTGGATGCTCCTGTTACACAATATTCACATTGGAAGGCTAACTAAGGCACTCATCGGTAATTTAGTAACTGCATTAATTGCTTAAGTATTATGTCTGTAACTATTTACTATTTACAAGTAATTAAGTACAATGTGAAACAGTTGCAGCTCCTTACAAAAATAAAATACGTACATTATTATGTACCATAAAATTATTGGCGATTCAAAAGAGTGGCCACGAGTTTTATTGTCCGTTCTTTCTCGTGGTTCTACCTATTGCTTTGCGAACGAGGCAGTAAATGTGAATGTAGAAGCATTAAGTAATTCAATTTAAAAATTGACGTTCATAAGCGTCACCTTGTGACCTAGATGAATAAAAGATTTTTGACTTTTTGACTTTGACTCTTACTGTTGTCAGATTATAACTTTGCGTTTAAAATAGCATCCAATATAAATGAATACTGAAAATATTTAACAAGAAATCTCGAGATATTACTTAAATATTTTCTTGAAGCCGAGGCTTCAAACCTCTTCACAAGCACGAAAATCCAGTCTGAAACCACATAAAACAAACAAATTGAAAGTTCAAAATAACAAACTGTAACACTGGAGTAGCAGAGCCTCGTTGGCTTCAACATGAGTGGGGTCGACCGAGGTACTAACATCTTACAGAATATCGCTGTAAAGTACCAAGTATCGAAGATTTTGTTGGCTTAGATAAAAATATGTTTTGAGGTCATGCGACGTGTTGTATCTGAAATAAATATTTTCTGTAACTTTGTTGCCCTTAAGTCGGTAGGTACCTAACTTGTAGTGCTGTGGAGTCATTAATTCATCCTTTCTATCATCTACCAGTTCCTGCCCCGTTCCTGTGATACGTTATGCAGTTGAACGAACATTTATCTCTATAAATTCATTTCAAAATTTATTGTTTTATCTATCTTTAAAACATGCCTTCGTTGGTTTTAGATTTGTTCAGGTATGCTCATAAAAATGAGGAGTGATTCCTGGGTTTTTCTATTTCCCATCACTTCATCTACATATGTTTTAAATATTTATATAGGTACACTTAAGTAAATTTTAGTCACATCACTAATTAGAATTAGACAATGAATCGTCATCTAACTGGGGATTTCAAATACATCACACTGTGACAAAAGTTAGGCGTGAAAATGTCTGTATTGATACAAGATTTGACACAGTCATCTTTACGATAATGGACATAAGTCCATTAGAGATGATAATGATGTTTGTCCAATCTTCGTTTTGTTACACAAAAAACTCCCGGATATGAACGTTACTTGAGTACAGGGCCTTTATACACGTGGACAGCGAAAGAATTTAAAAATTTAATAGATGTTTTGTGATGAACAAATTGATTGCGCAGTAGGTATTGTCTCACTTTCTGCTGCAAGTCTATGGTTGTCAGAAATTCAGAATCGGCTGTTATCCATAGAAGTATTCAGAGAAAGCTGTTGAAAGATCTCCAAATTAGTAGATGTAGGACTGCTCTTCAACGACTATCAGACAGCGTGTCGTATAGGCGCTTTAACGGGTAGACTGAAACGTCGATAGTATGTGCGACAAGCTGGAGTACAGTCGGATACAAACGTGCTTTGAAGAAAGGAAAGATAATAATATGTTTATTGCCACATTTGAGACAACTTACACTTACTCAAAATTAAAAAAAAAATGTCTAGTAATGTGACAAGTATGTATTCGACAGAATATAAGAATCTGTGGTGAAGCAGATAATACCATAAAGCCCTAGTAGCTGGAATTTGACGATCCGGTGGCGTAGCGGCATCGGCAGTGTAAGCGCGGTTTGGATTCCCGCTCAAGTCAAACATTTGTGTGCGTGACCATGGATGTTTGTCTTGGTCTGGGTGTTTCTATGTATAATATGTAGATATATAATAACAAAAAATTAAGTCCATACGTATGTTTACCTATTCGTTTTCTAGCACACCATCTAGTTTGGGACTAGATGGTGTTGTGTGTATTTGGTAGAATATTACATTATTATTATAGCTGGGATAACATTCCCGACTTTTAAACGGAGAAGATTTACCACTAATATTATTTAAGTTTCGCTGGATATGTTTATTATGTAACTTGACACCTTTCCATATATTATATGGGGAGGATGAAGCGATGCTCAAGGTTACAGTTTGAGGAAGTGGCCGTCTTGTCCAATTATTTATCGATGCTAGTCGTGTCGTGAGTTCGAATACCAACCGGAAAATGTAATGCCATGTCTATAATTGCACAGGCAATTGGGAAAGCAAGAGAAAGTTTATTTAAGCCAGTACAAAATTATAGTAGACTAGACTTTGCCCGCGGCGTCGCTAGAATTATACTCCTAAAACTTACTCAAAAATATCATACTACCTATTAGTGAAAACCGATCGGAATCTCGAAACGAAGGTACGAGGAATATGTCCCGAAAGACAATATACCTACATCAAATGTTAAAAATACTACGAAAGTTACTTCATACCACATTGGCTGCCTCCGTGGTCCAGTGGATAGCGTATGCGACTGCTGATCGGAGGTCCCAGGTTCGATTCCGGGCTCGGGCAAAAGTGTTACTGGGTTTTTCCGAATTCTCAGTAGGAGCACGGAGTCTGGTGATGTGCCCAGTAACGGCAATAGGTTCGCCCCCTATTACATGGGACCCAAAAATTCATAACGAAATTTGGGTGTAATATGACATCTCTGCCTACCCCTTCGGGGATATAGGCGTGAGCCTATAAAAAAATAAAAATATTAGGAAAGAAGAATCGAGTTATTCTGAGTGCAACCTGAAAAGCTTCACTCTAGGTTTCTAGGCCATCAATGACATGTATAGGCAACATGTCATATTTCTATGGATGCCGGTCTGTGCAATGGGACTCCACTGTCTGCTTACCATCAAGCATCATGTAATTTTGTTTAGCAATACAAAAAACGAAATCCTGCTTAGTTTCATTACTATGGTTTCATGGTAACCATTCATGCTAGACAACTTTAGCATTTTCTACAAGACGCCTCTAGCAAGCGGCCCTTAGCTGGAGTCATAGAGCATAGATATTTATTTATACCTAGAGATGTTTTTCTTATTGCCGCTTTTAAGACAAACTTTTTGCGATCCAAATTGCCGCTTGGCGGCGTAATAGTCGCGTGAGTGTCAGTGCAACAGCTGTCTATTTCTTACGCCAAAGCAATGCAAGACAGATGGCGAACGACACTAGCGCCGCCAACGGCGCCAACTACGAACTACACTAATGACAACCGTCAATACGCCAACTTTAATCGGCACATGACGTCCTTAAGAAATAAGCTTCTTTAATGTAAATCATCTGTATTCATTGCTGGAGTTGATCGACGAATCATATTACAGACCCTCACATGTCAATTGCATTGTTGCATTGGATATTGCAGTTAACAAGCTTACCCAGTACTACACATAAATTAAAATGATCGATAACTTATAATATGCGGTTCGAGGTAATATTACTTTTGTGCCGTAACTACTACAATATAATAAAGTAATCGTTAGATATACTTTTTCTTTTAAAGTGGTATGAAAGTATCTAAAAAAGCATTGCTTGATACAAAGAAATACGCAAATTTATCTAAAACTTATAGGTTTTAGCCATATTATCAGGTTATTGACATAACATGAAGAAAACGAAGCGTATTAGGTTCTAGTAGGGCCAAAGCACAAATATACCTACTTACATTACTTCAAACTCCAAAACCCATCTTCTGTAAATCACGCTCATATATTAGCTTTGTACCTTAAAGTTGTACAGTGTTGTATCGTCAACCAAGAGGAACCACTTAGGGCGAAAGAACTCCTTTGAATCCTTCTTCAAAACTTGATTGATTTAACTACTACTTTCATTTGAAAGTAAAAAAGTCTAGGGCCTTGTTTTTATGTTTTCCTTTTTATATAATCTAATCAAATCCGATTTCTGGTTGTTTGAACACAGCGGAAGAACTGGCCTACTTTAGGGTTTGAGCAGGGCAAATGTCTCATACAATCATGAAATTTTTGAATGCCATTAAAGGCTATACAGTTTTTGTAAAATAGAAGACTCCTTTTCAAAGAAAACATAAATAACTAAAAAACTTATATAACCACATATTTTCACAAATCTCGTAAGTACGTACCTATTTAGGATGACTTATGCATTAGTTTATAGAAAAAGCGCCATAGCCTCACATACTCACGATAGTAGTCCAAGCAGGAAACCATACAGAATCCACTTACCTATGTATAATCTCGACAGCACACAGAAAACGACAGCCATCTGATCAATAAAAAAATGGGTATACGATCACCTTAGAACATTCACCCTTTGTTTGGTTAACCCGTTTTACATTAGTAAACATGTATATGTTGCTGTATGTGCGCTTGGGTGTTTAGATTACTGAGGAAATCGGTGCCTACGATGGTAGCTGTAGGTAAACATACATATTTTGTTTAAAAATAATAATCACCATCATCATCATCATCTTCATCAGCCTGTTATAGCCACTGCTGGATATAGGCCTCGCCAATGGCACGCCACTGAGCCCGATTTTCAGCTTTTTTTTGCAACCGCTGTCAGCTAAAAATAATTATGATGTCGAAATTAAGTTTACGGCACACTGTACTGGCACCATAAGGCCGCAGCTACAGCGATGATGTCTCAAAGTTGATGGGTACCAGCAAGCTCGCTGATAGATAACCCACCGTTGACATTTTGTATTGACTTTATTGTATGACGTATGATTGAAGGGTAAATAATGACAATTTAAGGTTGTAGGCGTTGTAGCGGTGCCGTAACGGTGAACTTATACATAACTTATACTCAGAATAGTTCATTTGTGGATGACATAGTGCTACCCATAAGAATACTGCCCTGCTTGCATGATAATCGTCCGGTAGCCTTAAAATATGCAATAATTAGTATCAGTCTCATGAATAATTGTCGTCCATTGCTGCATCAATGAAAACAGCATCAAATCCGTTTATTAGTTTAAGAGCAAACAGCCCAACAGACAGACGCAGCACGTGATTTTGTCTTTAAATACATACATACATACATACATATGCTCACGCCTTTTTCCCGTCGGGGTAGGCAGAGACAACAGATCGCCACTTGCTTCTATCCTTGCAAACCTCACGCGCTTCCTCTACATTCATTACTCTTTTTTCTTTCTTTTATCTTTAAATAGGCAAGGATAAAAAAAATCTACGCCACGGCTTCAAAATACGTATCTACAAATTATAATTTCCGATTTATGGAACAAAAGTAACAAGTAAGTGCTGCTGCACTAAATGTAAACATTAAATGTAACCAGTTAATACTGGTTACTACTACTACTACTACTGGTTACTACTACTACTACTGGTTACTACTACTACTACTGGTTACTACTACTACTGGTTACTACAAATTGTACTATTACTCCTTCTTAGAACAATTTCGTCCGGCCAAACCTTTGCCGTAATGAGTACACGTTATTGCATCAAAGGAATCTCAAACCACCTAAGACGGTTATCCTAATTTGGTTAACCATTCTACATTCGTTAGCAGCCAATGAATATTCTATTCTGTTACACGGTGCCCGTTGTGAATCATGTCTTGAGAGCGGCCTACATCGAGAACGGAGCGAAGCGAAGCTGCGTTTAGCTTCGCTTCGTATTTGATAAAGATAAAGCATCTCTTCATGTTTTCCTTTACATTGTTAAGTAGAGTCGTTGGTTAAAATGATTGTCATGATAATTTTGAATTTAATGGGTCACGCGTCAGTGACGAAAGCTTTGAATAACATAACATATCATTCCACCACATTCACACAACACTATCTAGTCCCAAACTAAGCAGAAGCTTGTACTATGGGTACTAGATAATGGATATACAAACATATATACTTTTTTTTGTAAACACATAAATATTATACATACATAGAAACAACCAGACCAAGACAAACATCCATGTTCATGCACACAAATGTTTGACTTGAGCGGAATCGAACCCGCGACCTTCGGCGTAGCAGTCGCTTGCACTCTCGCAACGCCAACCGGTCGTCAAATGACTCTTAACGAATAAATAAGCATACAATGCTTTCATAGGTACCAGTTTATTTGATGACTCTTAAGTTATGTGTTTGTGAAAACTAACGATTTATCAAGAAACTGTCTCCCTGGTCCAGTGGATAGGGTATGCGACTGCTGAAAGGGTTTCCCGGGTTCGATTCCCGGGTCAGGCAAAAGTGTTACTGGGTTTTCCGGAATTCTCAGTAGCAGCACGGAGTCTGGTGATGTGCCGGGTAACATCAATAGGCTCGCCCCCTATTACGTGGGATCTAAAATTCATAGCAAAAAGTGCGTTTAATATTACATCTCTGCCTACCCCTTCAGGGATACAGGCGTGCGACTGTAAAATTAAATAATATATTAAGAAAGCAGCGATAGCCTAGTGGAGAGACCCACAGACTGCTACGCAGAGGGTCTTAGTTTCGAATCCAAGGCGCACACCAATGACTTTTCGAAGTTGTGGGTATTAAATTGTTATTTATCGCTTGCTTAACAGTGAAGGAAAAAAATCGTGAGGAAACCTGCATATCTGAGAGTTCTCCATAATGTTTTCGAAAGACATGTGAAGTCTGCAAACCCGCACTAGGCCTGCGCAGGGCTAATGATGAACGATTTATACAAATAGCGAAAGGTTGCTTTACTTGATGTGAAACCATTGCGATAGTTAAGTGAAGGTTTAGTTCACTTAGCTGCGTTTAGGTTTTGAGCTGTCACTCATAGTTGGCTGAAATGAGCTAAGCTGAGCTAAACAAACTTCGCTTCGCTCCCCCTGTGACCAGCGCCATATGAAAGTTACTCGCTTGCGAGTCTCGGTGTACGGTGCGATACATGGATTCAATGTGTTGCCGTATGCATATTGATGTGTTTCGTTTGCACACACCTGAACAGAATTATTGTTCTAACTTAATGTGTTTACGATTTTGTATTCTTACGAAATTGTATAATCGTGAGTATTCCTTCATGAGATGGGTCAAGAAAGTACGAAATAAGGCGCTCTATTCTCTCTTTCCAGCATGTAGTGTTACTTTCTAAGAGAGAGATACAGACGTAGGCTTTATGAAATAAATTAATATTTCAAGTTGTTCTCATAGCAGTTGAATGTTTGGTCCTATTAAAGAGGAATAGTGAAGTACGAGGTGCGTAAAAATTTTATCACAGTAGTCGCGTACGTGTCCGTGTGGTGACGGATTAAGAATAGGGAATGTCACCACCTCATATCATCCCATGGGTGTCGTAAGAGCCGACAGAGGGAGCATATTATGCAGAGAACAGCCCTGTAAGAGAAGGAAAACTTGATACAAACTCTATACCAACCCGTTTGGCCAGCGTGGTATAGTAGGCCAATTTCTCTTCTCAAAGGAGAGGCCTAGTCCAGCAGTGGACTGTTAAAGGCTGATGATGATGATGAAGTCGCGTACGAACGTTTTTCAGTACACTAGTTATAGCGTGATGTAATTTTCCATTAGATAGTTATTGCTTGCTAGACTATATTCTTGGCCTGTCAGATATTTGCTTAATGATATGATACTCACATACTTACTACATGTTATGTTCTCATGCTGTGATTATATACGGAGAATGGATTGGGACAAAGGCTTTTATTCTTATAAAATTGCTTTGGAGGACAGATGGTGTGCAGTTCCTACTAGAGAGAAATCATGCCTGGCAGAAGTTGCTGACAACTTGTATTCGGGATCTATTCCCGATGTAAACACAGTAGCATACTATAATCTACTTCACCTGGACTATGGGTAAATGCGGAAGGCTTCCAACCCGTTAAAAGTTAACTATACCGGTCCGAAGCCATGATTGTGATCGTTTAACTAAAAACCCATGGATGTCCTGTACTTAGCTGATGTGAAGTGCACAGGACAGGACAGGTGCAAACGCAACGACAAAATGACTGCTAAAAGTTACGTAAAATCGAAAAATATGTCTACTACGTATAAGTTTTAGTGTTTAAAAATCAAAAACCTATTACTCTTTTCTAATAACTTCCAGAAGTCCAAATCTATGCAAGTCAACCTTTGGATAAGGCAGAGATATTCGCGGCAGCAGTATATATACTTAAAGAAGGTAATAAAAAAATAATATATAACTCAATACAATACACATAATATACAAAGTAATCATAATTATGTGACCACATACTTAATCAAATATATTTACTTAAATAGTTAAACAAATAATTATAATAATGACCCAATATAGTGACTTATTAAGGTTTATAATAATAATTAAATAGATTAAATTTAAATACAAACATTGCATTGGGGAAATCCTTTATTCTTGTACATTAAATTACTTTTAATTATAAAGGAAAACTTTATAGTTTTCCTTTATTTGACATGTTGTTATCAACATGTTTAACTATAATGTGACACTTACGTCAACTAAGTATATTATTATTGCTACGAGTATCATCATCCTCCTAGCGTTATCCCAGTCTCAACCTGCCTGTCTGACCTCCGCAATCCGAAGGGAGAGCGATATTCCATGGTTTAGACTAGTGTCAGTTTATTTTAGAGGTAAGTTGACGACCTATAACGACTGTCAAAGATCTTCATGACAGCCGGGATCGACGGCTTATCGTGCTCTCTGAGGCACGAGACAAGCGATAATTAACAATTCAATACGCACATAACTCCGAAAAGTCAGTGGTGCGCGCCGTGGATTCGAACCCGATACCCTCTGCATGGCAGTCCGGTGGTATCTCCACTAGGCTATCGCTGCCTTATATTATTATTGCTATATATAACGCACTTATTTCCTTCACAAATAAACTAAATTATCAAACAAACAGTCACTTCTGTCGAGTCAGAGCCATTAGTGCAAACTGAGATTGGCTGACACTATGTATCTGTAGATGTAGGTGTATAAGCTTATACCTATGTATAAGTTTTTTTTCAACTAAACGAAACTTACTGAGCCCGCGTTATAATCATTCATGGCTACTGCTCCGCACTAGTACCTAGTTCATAGTGTGAGGTTGCCTTCCTCGATAAATGGAATATATAACGTAAGCATATAGGTATTTCAATTCGAACCAGTAGTTGCGGAGGTTAGCGTGTGCAACCAAACAAACAAACTCAGCTTTATTATATTAATTGGATAATAAGTACCTTATGTGAAGTTATGTGTGTACGAAAAGCTCAGTTTTATACGTAGGTAAGTATATATTCAAAAACAAGCCATTAATTAAGTTCTCGCCTAATTAATGAACTCCTTGACACGTTTAACGAGATAATTATGAGCGGGAGGGATTTCGACAGAGTTTATTTAAAATTAACATAAACAAAATTGTTAAACAAAATAATGGTTTACCTCCTTATATCTTAATTGTGTTTCGAAACTCTCAAATTGAGTTTGCAATGATAAAAAAAAACAGAAACAATGTATCGGTCTAACTAAGTCTTCATATAACATTAGACTAAGCTTCTGTCAAACCTCGTCTCAAAAGAAAGTTAACCGCCATAGCAATTGCAGGCTCTGTTTACTGTACACTTACATAAACATTATTTACAAACATTATATAACATCTATCACCATGGCCGTAAGTGTACCTCTATACATTCGAGCACTGCACGGGACACAGTTGGCGGCAGTCTCATACCGACTGTCGAGCCGTACACTTCGCGCTGCTAACAACAACCCACTCGAAAAACACGCGAACGACTGTTTATGTTTACAAATATGGGCCTTTCAAAACTGTGCCCATTCGTTGGGCCGCAATTATAATTTGACAAAACGAGAATTGACTGAGCTATTGTATACTTTTTGTGTGATAAGTGCAGTTTGCGAGTTAATTGTTTGTGTGTGGTGTGTATGAATTGGAACTATGCTGTATGAAGTTATTGTGTATGTGAACTTCTCAAGAAATTAATTGAAAATTATTTAAGTGAATATTTTATTATAGAGACGAGGTAAGTGATAAAATTAAAATTATTAAGTTTCTTTACTAAACTCTTGTTCGATTTGATTGCGGCTTTTGTATTTCAATTGACAGATTCTGATAGACTTACTAAGGATATTGTTTTAATTTTAGTAACCTGTGTAAATACAATTAAATTACAGAAGTGTATTAATATTATATTATAAATACCATACTAATAATTTAATTTTATAAAAAAACTTTGTCTTAAACAACTTTCGGGCGCTCTATAATTATATTTAATTCATTGAGAAAATGTATAATGATTTTAAATATTTAAGTAATAACGCATACAAAATACCATACATAGTATTCTTGTTGAATTTAAGTTTATAATAAACAAACATTGAATTTAATGATATCTCAAAGAAATAACGAAACATTAAATACATTAAAAAATAAAAGCTTTAAAAGATAAACTTACATATCAGGAAGAGATAGTAAACGCAAAGTAAAACCAGAAAACAATAAAGTAAATGTTACTTGAAAGTTAATGTCACGTTATGTTTTAAAGGTCATATCGAATTGAATTTATTCCTTAAAATACTGTTAACTCCAAACAGTTCATTTTGATATTCGCTACTTGTAATTATGAGATTTCAAGTAAAACGTAATGTTTAAAATAAACTAATTTTGGTCATTTCTGATAATCGTATTATCTTATCTCCGAACTACTACTACCTACAAAATATTTATTTATTTATTTATTAAAACTTCATACACGTCGAGTGTACAGGAGGACTTAATGCCAAGGGCATTGTCTCACAGTCTACCTTTGAGTGGTGTAGAGAGAGAAAGGTAGGTAAATATTCAATACTAGAGGACGCCAGCAGCTACGCCTGCATTTATTATAAATTTACCCGTTTTGGCCGATCCCGTCGGAATTTCGGGAAATCCCTTCTTAGTGCACCCGGTCCCCAAGGAACATACATGCCAAATTTCAGCTTCCTGCGCCCAAATGTTTCGGCTGTAGCGTGTCTGTCAGTCAGTCAGTAACGCAAGGATTTTATATATTAAGATTTTCGCAGTTTACTTTGTTTTTAGGATAGATTTATGCCGAGCGATTTATTATTACAATTACATTTGACCTTTTACATGCCGTTTTAACAACCTACTTTACAAAAAACATGACCATACGCAAGATCCGTTAAAATTGAATATTAAATATTTATTATTCACATATTTCACTGGCAGTGAAAGGGAAATTCTGTTTTGGCTAGTTAATCAAAATTACGAGTTCAATACGCGAGTTATTTTTAATTTGCTATGGATCTGTGTAGTGAAATACTGTGGTGTTCTTCATTTTTAGGGTTCCGTATCTAAAAGGTAAGAACGGGATCCTATTACTAAGCCTCCGCTATCTGTCTGTCACCAGGTTGTATCTCCATAAACCTTGATAACTAGAAAGCTAAAATTTTCTCAAATTATGTATTTCCGTTTCCGCTATAACAACAAATGGTAAAAATAATAAAAAAAAATATTAAGGGGGTCCATACAATAAACGTATTTTTTTAAATTTTATGCTTAATATTACTAACGGTAACAGTTAGACTCTTAAATTTTCACAGAAGATGTACCTTTCAAATTAATAAGTAATTAAATAAAAATAAATTAAATATTATTGGTGGCTCCTATACAACAAACATAATTTTTAAGCAATTTTTCCTCGATCCTAATAAACGGGTAGAAAATTAAAAAAAAAGTAAGTAAGTATACATACAACAAACATGTTTTTCTTTAAGATGATGGTACGGAACCCTTCGTGCGCGAGTCCGACTCGTACTTGGTCAATTTTATTATATCTTGATGGGATTATGTCGCGTAATTATTCGACGGTCATCTCGTGAACGTGGAAATATAAGGTACTAGAGGACGCCAGCAGCTACAACTGCATATTTTTTTAATTTATCTGTTTTGACCGATCCCGTGGGAATTTCGGGAAATCCCCTCTTAGTGCACCCCTACGGTCCCCAAGGAACATACATGCCAAATTTCAGCTTCCTGCGCCCAATTGTTTTGGCTGTAGCTTGTCTGTCAGTCAGTCAGTAACGTAAGGATTTTATATAAGGTATATTATCTATATTTTCAAATAATTACGCGACATAAACCCCTTGTATAAATAAATACGTGCACAAGTCGCGAAAGTTTAAAAGCATTCATTTTTGTATTTGACTCTACAGAAAGAGCGCGGTAGAGCGAGATGCCCTCCATCGTAGTTGTGTTCGTCCCGTCGAACTAATTGCCAAGCTATAACTACTTTCATAAATCAATTATACAGAGGCAGCAACGGTAAAACAATCATCACTTCTATTCTAGTCTGTACAATACTTAATTTATTTAGTAAAATCCTACTTATTGCCCTCTTTATCTTAGTGCTAGCTTTAAAACAAGAGTTCAAACAACCTTCTAAACTTTCTATTTTGCCATGCCCTGCCCAAAGAAAAATATTAAGTAATGCATTCGTGAACTTCATGTTGCACGGTCCAGTAGTTTAGGCTATACGAAAATATGTCAATCAGGAGTTGAGGACATGTCTTTTTATATGAGGATAACACATAATTCGATTGATGAGTGTACGTTATTATCTGACAGACGTAATATTTATATGTCCAGGTTGATCAGTACGTTAAGACTAGTCTAGTAACAATAGATAACTAAAAAAGAAAAGCTAGGCAAGACAGAGAATTGCTGATTTCTGATTCTCCTGAATTCTGAAAATTGCTGATCTCCGATTTTATTGGCTTTTCGTTTTTAGAGATAGGCAGGCATTTGCATGGAGTTGTGTCAAGTTGATCAACAAAAATTGCACCTTCGTGGTGCAACAGATATTTTTTTATAGGCCAGTGCATTAAGTCTTAATGTTTCAGAAACGTGCATAGGGTTCCCACCAAAAACTTAGGGTCCCAAGCCAACCTCACCTGCAAGTGGTGCACCTGCCGATCAACGGACGAGGCTCTGGCAAACAAAATATCCCGATAAGCGGCAATAGGCTCGCCACCTATTACGTGGGATCAAAACACTGGCGAAAAGTGGGCGTTTAATATGCCTCTGCCTACCCCTTTGGGGAAACAGGCGTGAGTCTATGTATGTATGTATGTATGTATGTATGTTTCAGAAACGAATATTTCACTAGATCGTGAACAAGGCCACATAATTAAAAGTATGGTCTTGTAATGACTAATTTAGCAAATAATAAATGAAAAGCAAATTAATATGCAAACAGCTGTGAGCGTTATTTATTTAGTCATCATTTAAGTATTAATATGTTCAAATATATAAGTAACACGTGTTATATTGTACATGCTATCAAAATTGATATTGAATAACTGGTTTTACAGACAATTTTTTATAAATTATAATCTAAAACTTCGTTTCATAGTGTTTGTACTCCATACTCCTCTGAAATGGTTGGTCCGATTTTAATGATTTTTTTGTTTATATTTGGCAGAAATTTCATAGCCGAAGATGATTTTTTACGGCTGAATTACGTTTGCAGGGTCAGTCATTACATGTACTAGGTAATCTTCTTAAAATCTATCAAATTCGTATACAGGGTTATTATTGATACGCATTACCGTCATGTAAGTTGACGCAGAGCCTGATGCTGAAAGACGAATACAGTTTTTTGTGTAATTTAGGAACCCATGGGTGTGTAGTCCTTTCTTTTTATAGTAATAGGCGGCAAACGAGCAGACGGATCGCCTGATGGTAAACAATTACCGCCGCCCATGGACACAAGCAACACTACAGGAGTCACAAGTGCGTTGCCGCTTCTACGGGTTGGGAAAAAGGATGGGATGAGGAGTGGGATGAAGGAGAAGGAATAGGGGATAGGGCCTCCGGCACTCTCACTCACCGAACGAAACGCAACAGTTTAGATACTGTTACTTTACGTTGATTTTCTGTGAGAGGGTAGTACTTCCCCGGTCGAGCCGGCCCATTCATGCTGAAATCAGCAAGGCTCTACTACCTGTAAAAGATCTTTTTCATCAAAATAGTTTCACTTTTCACGGACATTAGTGTAACAACAAAGTAGATCTCATTCATGACTAATGTCATAACATGAGGCTTATTAACGTGATATTTTATATTTGTGTGTTAATAATAAAAGTAAATAAATAAAATATTTTCGGACTGTGGATAATCCAGATGCTATTCCGTACAGCATCCCCGGCCACTACTGGTCCAGTCTATAGACTTGAACAACTAACCATACCCCGTGGTTTCCCACGTATTTAATGATGTTAAATTTTCTAACTTTTTCGTGTTTCTATGTGCAAGCTCGCTCAAAAGCGGTTTTGTCACGGAAAATAACTCACTTAACTTTGTGCAATCTTCGACTAGGTCCCCTGAATTAAATTTGATATATTTTCCTTGGTAATTAAATGAAATAATTATCAATTAAAATTTTAACAAAATAGCGACTCTTATTCCTCAAACTTGAATGGGACCAAACAAGAAGTAGGTATATCCTTCCAAATAGAAAATGGATTTTCCGAAATCATTTAACAGCAGGTAACAAGCAAAAAAATACAACATAATTTAGAACCCCTCTTTTTAAGTCGATACGTCTTTTTGATAAAGGAAATATTTTCGTACTTGGCATAGCCCTGGTGTCGTGCGGGACTTTACAAACATTCATAGGAACACAATGAGCATCCAATATATTTGTGAGTCATTCAGAGGTGTATCCCGTGACACAGATAGTAAACAACAATACACAGAAAGAAATGAGATCATACAATACTGATTATAGTAACAGAGGCAAGGCGATCATTGAATCGTTTTTGACTTCCATATTATTAATATAAAAATTTAATTATAGGTGTCATGTATTGTGTCCGGTAACGGCAATAGGCTCGCCCCCTATTACGTCAGACCTAAAAATTTCATGGCGAAATGTGGGTGTAATATTACACCTCTGCCTACCCCTTCGGGGATACAGGCGTGAGACTATAAATAAATAAAATATAGGTATCATTCATGAATTATTTTCAGCTTATTAAATACTACCTCGTGATTCAGTGGATAGCGTAGGCCTTTCCTGATCTAATCTGCTGATCCAAGGTTCGATTCCCGGGTCGGGATAAAAGTGTTACTGGGTTTTTCGAATTCTCAGTAGCACCACGGAGCCTGGTAAAGTGCCCGGTAACGGCATTAAGCTCGGCCCCTATCACGTCGCAACTAAAATTTAAAAGTACACCTCACCCAAGTAAAATACTGGAAAAAGTTGTATACTAATATGCTGTTTAGTCCTTATGATATTTTAATGTAACTATACTCGCAACTTCTTACAAAATGATATCTTCGTGCATTTCACAAAATATATTGCAGGCATACAGCGAATAAAAAGTGGCTATGAGTTTTCTTGCCCGTTCTGTCCCATGTTTCTAGAGATGTCAACAAAATAGGAATTTTGTGAATTTCAGCTTTATGAGTTAAAACGATGATTCAAAGTTTGAAAGCAACCGAAACGTATTTAAGACAACCATGTGACCACACAGTTCATAATTATTCATAAGAAATTGTCATTCTAAGGCTATTTCTAACTACAAACTTAAATGATCTACTATCTAGAACAATACTGGTAGATAATAACGCTCTGCCAAGACTGTTAGTCTATGCAGGAGCGCTGCTCAGGTCTCATCAATTTTGTACGAGTAATTACAAAACTATGACGTCTCAGCGCAAGTTTGACGTAGTAGGGCCCGTTTGGGGCTATAATTACACTAGACCTCAAAATGTTGATATATAGATATCTGTGTGACATGTTTTACTCTAACCTCTTCCTTCCTACCTTCGCTATAATACAGGACAGCGATGATTTATAGTATGAATTTGATGAGATCAAAAGCTATTATGTTAACTAATTTTCATAATTTCAAGATTTGTTTTGAAAGACTCCTGCGCTAGTAATAAATCCTGAATCGCAGAGCACTCTACAAACATTCAATCAACACAAAAATGTCCTAGACTCAAAACAATGTTAGTGGGTCCACAGTGTCCACACAGTGTTGTCCCATGTGGGGCTAGAAGCGATTAAACCAACAGAACTCGTCGCAGTGATAAACGGCAATACGGCCACTTAAAACGATACGATAAAAGTAGATATGCTCTTGCTTTTCGTCTAGTTTAAAAACACAAAAGAGTTGGTGTATGTCGATAAGGGAATGCATGCCGATTTGGACAAGACTTTGCCGTCACAAGTCACAATGTCCTGCGTTTGTCGCATTAGATTAATTAGTCTGCATGTTAAAAATAAAGCAACGAATGCTTTATATAAATAACTAATATAAATAATATATAAAAATTACTTCTTCTTCTTATACTTTAAAAACACAACTCCCGCACTAGCACTAAATCCTGTGCCGTGGAGGTCCTTACAAACATACAACTAACGGACACAATGAACACTTAGACGCGAAAGTGATTCATAAATCGTATGAATCACACGAAGTGTTACCTCGTGCGGGTATCGAACCTACATCACTCGGCGCAGTCGCAAGCGGCAAGGCAGCCACTTCAACCACTACACCAACCGTGCAGTCAAAACAGTGTACTCGATGACAGGTGATCTACATATTTTATGGGATATTACCGCTTCAATAACACTATTTTTCTGAGCTCGAATCTCTTCAAGTGAACTCAGTATCTAATCAAATGAAATGCTGGAATGGGTCTGAAGAGGTAGCTTGCCACTTGACCTTTCTCATTGAGTCTTCAAATGAGTTAAAATATTTTTTAGACTGGTAAAGCCACGAAATATACCTAGCACAGGTTCAGTGAATTATTTTGTGTTAGTGAACTTGCACACATTAAGATTGAATACCATTAAACGCGTGTGAAACTACGGTGCATGTTTAGTTGTACGCGTCTGTTTTAACAATAGTTTTGTTGAATAAATACTGACATTGTTTATGTTGGACCCGTAATTGTTACGCGTAGAAACAAAATAAACCTATTTAGTTACGACTAATCGTTTAGTTATTTTGAAGTCAAACTATCTTGTACGTAGTGAGATAAGTATTTTCTTATTAATCTATAATTCTAGATTTATATTTGACTTAGTTGTTTCACCGGCTGCTGCAAGTACCTAATCGAAAAATCGGAGTAGATAAAAACACAATATCATAAACAAAGCATGCTTTCTTCTATGCAAAAACCATTGGTGTAGTTGCGAGTGAAATTTATAATTACTACACATTTTACTTCAACCATGACTTGCCGATTCCGTAGGAATTTTGGGTAATCCCTTCTTAGTGCACTTTTATGATTCCTATGGAGCACACATGCCAAATTTCAGCTTTTCGTTCCCATTAGTTTAGGCTGTGAAGAATGTTATATATAGATAAAATGTTTGTTATTAAAAACACGTATAAGGTTACAAACTAGCACACGACTACGCGACTGCGCGAACAATGGTATCAAAGGAATTGTAACTGACCTCTTCAGGAATTTTAAGAACGAAAATCGCTTTAAATAATAAACCATTTTCCTAGTGAACTAGGAATTGTGCTGAACTTAGGTACTAATATTAAATGTAGATTAAATACTAGAGTGACTGCCTCCGTGGTCCAGTGGATAGCGTATGCGACTGGTGATCGGAGGTCCCGGGTTCGATTCCCGGGTCGGGCAAAAGTGTTACTGGGTTTTTCCGAATACTCAGTAGCAGCCCTGAGTCTGGTAATGTGCCCGGTAACGGCAGTAGGCTCGCCCCCTATTCCGTAGGATCTAAAAATTCATGGCGAAATATGGGTGTAATATTTACACCTCTGCCTACCCCTTCGGAGAAAGAGGCGTGAGACTATACAAACAAAAATACTAGAGTCTACTGTAAGAAAGAAAAATATTATACTAGCTGACCCTGCGAACTTTGTACCACCATATTTTTCTAAATAGTTTTTGTATTTTTTTCATATAAACCTCCTGACAACAACAAACACACAAAAGAAAGATTTATCCAATTTGGAGCAGTCGTTTCGAAGTTATGCGCGTACAAACATTTCGGTTATTCATTTTTATTTATATAGATTTATTTATTTAAAACATGGAAAACTTACAACTAAAATATATTGAGTTTACCATCAGTTCGTCGTTTCTTCATATTACAATTTAGAAGGACAAGTAAGCGGAACCTGGGTTTCAAGGTCTTGGATCGCAACCAGGAAATCACTGAGATGACGAAGCTGATTTAGAAAGTCAAGTAGAAGATTTTACCACTCCCTCGTCTCACTCTCTCACTCACTTTAGTTCGATATTTCTCAATACATTCATTCTATTGACTTCTCTAGCGGATGGCACTTTTCGATGGCTAAATATCACATTTATAAATTTTGAACTATACCCATTTATAGATCAAATGTGAAGCTAAACTTAGACCAGCGCAAGTTTATCTTTAGACAAAATCTCGAATATCGAATAGACGATTTTGGTATACAGTTTCTAAAATGAACATTTGACATTGGTAGAGCATAAGTTTAGAACTTCATATTTAAGAAAGAGAGAAATAATGTACAGTTATAAGAACTGAATGGTTAAATAGGTACTTAGTGTTATGTTCTCTTTAAACAAGTACATTCTAATCAACATTTTACATTAGTTACCCACAAAGTTTGATAACTGGAAACGAACGTGGCTATCGACTACATGGCAGTACATGAATAGCAAGAAAACTACTATACCTATGGAAAAACTACTAGTTTAAGCAAGCAAGAGCAACTCCCCCCTATGGGATCTCCACTTTGTCGTTGGGGTTCAGTAACCGTGGTTAGGGCACCCACGGTGAAGCTAAGCGAGAACCCGGGAAAGGACGCTCCGCGTGGGCTTGATGGAGGCCTGCGCAGGATGCGTCCAAAGGTGCGGGTGCGGAGGACAGTTCTTTCTGTCCCTCGAAGTCGGGCGCGGTCGCGGGAGGAGAGGCGTGTCGGTGTTGCGTTGCCGCACGCCCTATCTCCCGCGACCAAATGGGGGTGCACCATTTGTTGCGTCGCGGTGGGGCCGCAGAGGATGAGGAGATAGATACATATACGCTTTATTGCACACCAACATAGCATTATACAGTACATATTTTGTAAAGAGACTTAAAACTACGATAATTTACAATCGGCAGCCTTATCGCCTAGGGCTATATACTTACATATGTATATTAGAAAAATATAAGAGACAGTCAAGACAGACAACACAGATGCAAGAAAATCATTAAATTAAATCAGATAGTGCTTTTTGATCAACATTTGAGACGCGGTGTTGTCAGGTTGCCGTCCTCCATATCTTGTGCGGCCGTTTTAGTGCCTGCGGACGGCGGGCGCTGGGGCTGCTCTCCGTCCGCCAAAAGGCAAGGAGGCGGCATAGTGTCCGCGCCGCCTCCCAAGTCATAACGAGACGGGGCCCGCCAACACCAACGGCGGGTCAATCCCGGGCGGGGTCGCGGAACAGTATGCTATACGCGAATCACGTGACCCCGCCACTACACGGGACCCGTAGGGACACCGCGGTGGTTTTAGTGCGTTTGCCCCGCCTTTAGGGGAGAGCCTCCATATACCTCCTACGCCAGTCCCAAGCCCGCTCGATCACACTCTAGCCGGTTTGGCGTCGAGTTGAGATGGCTCATAAGGAGAGTTTCCACGTTTCCACCGTAGTGAACAAAAAAAACAGCAAGAGCAACTGCTCTTGGCGTATTACCTTAAGTGGCCGTATCGACCTTTATCACTGCGTCGAGTTCTATGAGTTCGATCCTCACACGAGTCAACTCTTTCTATGACCTACGAATTGTTTTTTGAGACTTGGTGTTTTTCAAATGGTCGTTGGTTGTATTTTTATAAAGTACTACGCTTTAAAGGATCTATCCTATACCAGAGTTATTAATAAAAGCTTTTTATGACTGTATTATAATAAAATATTCAGCAGTAGTGCAGACTGCACGGTTGGCGTAGTGGTTTAAGCGGTTACCTTGCCGCTTGGCACTGCGTCGAGTGTTGTGGGTTCGATCCCCACACGAGACAACACTTTGTGTGATCCATAGATTGTTGTTTCGAGTCTGGGTGTTCATTGTATCCGTTGGTTGTATGTTTGTAAAGTCCCCCGCGACACAGGATTTAGTTCTAGTGCGGGAGTTGCCTTTAAAAAAAAAAAAGTCATATTAGGAGGATTCCATTTTATAGAAATGTTACCTTCCTTACTTATTTTGATAGCGCAATTATTTTTGTCGGTCTGCATATTATATCAAAACTAGGGGTTGTCCGTAGTAACGCCTACACTGCTTATTGAGTATTATTACTATGATTGTTTATTTTCCTATTCCTTTACCACAATAGAGCATTAAGGATAATTTATTTATAAAATGTATTACCATGTTTTTAAACGCTGCAATGATAAATAATAGGTTATAAATAATATCAGTATTGTTATAGAAACACGTACGCGATACTCATGAATAGCATCGTAAATAATATTACAATGTGTTCCTCACGAACGTAATTGAAAACGTCATAACCACGTAAGGAAAGAATTGGACATTATTATAGACATTTTTGCATAGGGTTCCCACCAAAAACTTAGGGTCCTAAGCCAACCTCACCTGCAAGTGGTGCACCTGCCGATCAACGGACGAGGCTCTGGCACACAAAATATCCCGATAAGCGGCAATAGGCTCGCCACCTATTAAGTACGTGGGATCAAAACACTGGCGAAAAGTGGGCGTTTAATATGCCTCTGCCTACCCCTTCGGGGAAACAGGCGTGAGTCTATGTATGTATGTATAGACATTTTTAGCAATTGTTAGTAGGGACTGCGTTTGCAGTCAATAGGACGACTTGGTTACCACGCTGACCAGACGTATTGGTATAAGGTTAGATATCGAGTCTTCCGTCTCTTCGCAAAGATGCTGTTTGCTTAGTGTATTTTACTTAGTCGCCTCTTACGACGCTCACGGAATGTCTTGGAGTAATGTTATTCTGTATACTTAATCCTACAACACACGGTCTAATACATCACGTAGCGGCTGGCACGGTGCGACGCTACCGACGCTGATACCCCAACAATTCACAATACATAATTATTATGGTCCATAACAATTCGTTTCCTATTGTCTTTTTTCAGTAAGGGAATGTGTTGAACATACATAGACTCACGCCTGTTTCCCCGAAGGGGTAGGCAGAGGCAACACATACTAATTTGTCGAATAATTAATAGGACCCAGGATTGCTTTAAAATATTCCTATTTGGCTCTACCGCGCTGAACTTACTACGAGGATATGCAAAATATATACCATATTTACATGATTTTTGTACACAAACAGGGCTTTTCATTATCTAGAGGTGAAAAGGTATGACAAATAAAATATATTAATATTTTGTTTAAAAAATAAACTATAACCGATTATTTGGGCATTGGTACTAATAATAATCGTAGTGCACGGGTAAATTCCCGAGTCACAGAATATAATAATTATTAACATTATCGTAATGTCAACATTGAGATCATGCACATTTTAAGTTACATACGTGTCTGTTATCTATGATAATTGTGCATTCGGTTGTCTTTAATTTATTGAGAACCATATGACAATAATTAATACATTTTTGAGCTCCTTCTCTATCTTTCTAGGTGAAAAGTGATATGTAAGAGTCTCGTTTTCTCTGTTGCTTTCAATTATGAAAATTTTAACAAAACTCCTGTGGTAGGGTGTTTCAGCGTCACACGGAAAACAAACAACTTCTCTTTTTTTTGCATAAACAATAATTTTAATAAAAATGTGTAGCTTACAACGTTGACTACATTTAAATGATATCCTCGCAAAGTAATTTTCCTAATCTGTGCCCTAGCTATGACAGTTTATATTTAAGTGTGAAACTTGGCACTAAAATAAAATGCAAGTTGTCCTAAAGTTTGAAAGTTCAGCGCTTAGTCACATCTGATGCCAGAGTATATTTGCATTCTTCGAGGTTGCGACATTTGGCGCTAAAGATGTTAATTTTAGATAGTAACAAGAATAGGTATGTAGGTACTATGAATGTATTGTAACTGTTTCCTTGATTTTATGTCCTGTATTTTGTGCCGTGTGCAGATTGACCTAATATCAATCGACTGTCTAACATGCCCATCACCTGACGAACATTTTTATAGTTTTAGGCACCGCGCGAATGGGCCACCAGCCTGGCTAGCAACAACCTGTCTACATAATGTTTTGTATTATATTGCCGCAGACGTGTGGGGTCCACTCGCGACAGCACGCTAATCAAGAAGTTATCTCATAGAGTTTGTCAACTTTACAAACTTAGAAATCAACACCCTGGTTCGAAACAAATTTGTCCAGACGAAGTAAAATCCATATAATCACTATTATTTCACGGTTATAGACATTTTGTTTCGATGTTATAGATGAAATAATTTAATCAATTGGTTGAGCTGTCTTCAGCATATTCCAAGCTCCATTCAAGTAGAATGCCCTCGGGTGGAGGCTATGAATGCCTTGGCAGTCCAACGTCCTTCCGAGCCACAGACCAATCGAGGCCGATTCTTTTATGCATTCTGATCTGAAGGAGAAAATGAAGAAATTTTTCCAAGCTAATAATATCTCAAATAATAGCAATAATCAAATTATACTTGTATATTTAATACATATGCTGTCCATAGTAACGTACCTACTCATTTAACTCGCAACAACATTTTGTGGATCATACAAAGTGTTTGAGATGTGAATTGATCGTCCATTGTTTACTATTATTACAACATATTTTATGTGCTTATAATATGGTATAAAATAAATAATATTATGTAATAAAAATAAGATGAGGAACTACTTTTAAATAACTTGAACGAGATCTTGTAAGAAAATTGCAAAGAACTCTCATCCACTTTACAGTCGTGGAACGATCGAGATGAATGGTTTTATAGGTTAAGTATTCACTTCGCTAATGCTGTATTATATTTGGGATCTAACTTTCGCAAGTTGGTAGTAGAGTGCTGACATCAGCATGAATGGTCCGGCACGACTGGTCAAGTCCCTCTCATAAAATATGAACGTAAAGTATCAATATCTATTTTGCTGCGCTTGGTTCAGTGAGCCTGAGTTCCAAAGATTCCATCCCTTTTTCTTTCTCCCTCATCTCACTTTTTCTCTTATTCTTTTTGGCATCCAGGCTGGCAACACACTTATGACTAACGTGACCATTTATTTTTTGATTCACAACGGGACATTGGTTTATTTAGGTCGTTTATTTAGGTAGGTAGTAAAAGAAAAAGAACCACTTTATTTAAGTTTTTATTTAGAAAAAGTCAGTTAGCTTAAAATTTACGATTAAAAAAACTTATATCTGAAAGGTTTAGATATACTTATTTATGTTTATCAGAGGAACAAATTTGCTTTAATATAGCTGGTGATGATTTCAAGTAAGAATGAAACTCTTGGCATGTTTTTTTTATATTCACCTTAATTATCAACATCGCCTTTAGAACTGAAATTTGTAACTGGGATTTCTCAGATGTCCACAATTTGTTCATCATAGAAAATACTCTTTCTACTGGAGCATTTGTAGCAGGCAAACATAAAATATATTCAATTAAAATAGAAAAGTTTTCATGCTGAAGATCATTGGCTTGAAAGTGTTTGAATACTTCCACCCAACGAGTTTTCGTGGAAACATTTTGATTATTCCATTCGGCTACTTTTTCCGATGTAATGTAGTTACAAATTAATGAAAATTCGTCTAAAACTTCTGTATCCTTATTACACTCAATATATTCTTTTTCAATTAATATATCAAGAGATTTTTGAACGTCTTCCCAAGCGTGGGCGTTTTTTAAATCTGCCCAATAAAATATCTCCATTTCTTTGGTAAGAAAGCCAGTCCACTGCTCCAGATATTTACGGCTTGTTTTATAAAATTCCGTAGTCGTCCTTTTCCCAAACTCTTCGTCTATGTTAGTACCGTTATCTTTCAAATTTATTATTAATTGACGGACCGTAAATGGAAGCAACTGATTGGTCTGTTTCTGAGTCAAACTGTCTTTTAGTTGATTGATTTCTTTTGCAGCTTCAATTGCCGATACAGTCCGACCTTCAAGTTTCAATACTGCTCGATGAAAACTTACTGACTGAGCTTGTAAAAAACAACGCCACAATTCCGATGTGGGATCTCCAAAAAAGTTTTTAAGTAAAAGGGGACATTTTTCAATACTCAAATAGTATTTTTTTTATGGCTGATACATTTTTAAAACCCTTTCTAAGGCAGGCATAAGAGCAAGCCATCTGGTTTTGCTATATCCGAGCATTTGTTAATATTCCGTTTCCAGTTTCGGCGCAAAACTCCTTTAGAGATTCATCTCGAACGGTATAAATATAAAAAAAAAATATATCTTAACAATAATGCTTTCATAATCTAAGGGTAGCCCGTCTGCAGCAGATTTTATTGCATTGTGAATTACATGGGCTCCACATCCAATACCTATTAATGGTTTTTCAAA
The DNA here is from genome assembly GCA_944739405.2 of Euclidia mi. Classification (NCBI taxonomy): domain Eukaryota; kingdom Metazoa; phylum Arthropoda; class Insecta; order Lepidoptera; family Erebidae; genus Euclidia; species Euclidia mi. The sequence continues at coordinate 71,097,944 of OX123185.2, forward strand.
GATGATTATAATTTCGTTAACACATTGTTAGTTCCTCGCCTAGCCGCTCCTCCGAAATTGACGTTGGCATTGTCCTCACAAAATGCCACGACTTTTGCTGTCAAATTATTATCTGTCAACACTTGATTTAAATAATTGACAATGATGTCAGAAGTCTCACCTGGTTGGTCTTGGAGGTCTAAAATTTTTACTTGCACACCTACGTAAGGTTGAAAAAAACGCACTACTATAGGATATATTTTCTTGTTACCGTGGTTTGAAGTGTCGTTTAGTATTGTAATACAATTGGTCTTATGAAAATCATTTGATAAATCTTTCATCGCTGTAGGTGCCAAAACATTCACTACTATAATAGCTTCTGATTTTGTACGCGCGCATGTAAATTTGGGATCAAAACATGATTGAATTTATTTCGATGCACAATCATTATAGCGAAAACTATGGTTTTCTTGTATCGTATGATAAGCCCAGACGCCTTCAGCTGCGGCAATATCTAAATCCCTTGGAGTTGGCGCGTCCGATTTCCTGAAAAAGTTTAACATCGAAGAACTCGAAGCAGCGGCACGATCAGCATTTTTATGTTTTTCAGACTTTAAATGCTGTTCAATATCACCAGCACCACTGTGGGGAACACTTAATTCTGTACGACACTTTTTGCATCTAACATCTGAAGGAGTATTTATTTGCTTGATAAACGAATATTTTCCTTGTAAGTTAACATTGAACGAACACTTGCGTTTAGGCATTTTAACTTATGATTCCAAAATAAAATTGGGCAAGTGCGAGTCAGACTCGCGCACGAAGGGTTCCGTACCATCATCTATAAAAGAAAATCACGTTCCTTGTATGTATACTTAAATGCTTTATAAGTTTCTACCTGTTTATTAAGATCGAGTATCAAATTGCTTAAAAATTACGTTTGTTGTATGGGAGCCCCCCTTTATTATTAACTTTTTTTTAATTTAATAATTTATTTTGAAAGGTAATATACAATTACATATTCTGTAAAAAATTTAAGCGTCTACCTGTAACAGTTAGTAATTTTGAGCGATATACGAAAAAAACACGTTTTTTGTATGGACTCCCCCCTTAATATTTTTTATTTTTTTATTTTTAGTATTTGTTGTTATAGCGGCAACCGAAATACATAATTTGTGAAAATTTCAGCTTTCTAGCTATCATAGTTTTTGAGATACAGCCTGGTGACAGACAGACGGACAGACGGACAGACAGACAGACAGACAGACAGCGGAGGCTTAGTAATAGGGTTCCGTTTTTTACCTTTTAAGTACGGAACCCTAACAAATTAAGTTTAAGTTATTAAGTACGTTCACGAGAATCAAACAACAACAACTGTCAAACAAAACAATAGCAGCTCTGTCGTTCGAAAGTTTTTGGTTCAGAATGATAATTTTGCAAAGGTATTATAACATTATTTTTTATGCAAAAATATAATAAATCTCTCTAAAAGGCTCATCGTTCGATCGTTCCGGGGACACCGGGACTTGTATTTATAAAAAGGGACAGTCCCGTTCAAAACGGGACGTCTGGTCACGTTACTTATGACTCACCTTGCCGTCTATGGTCTGCTCGTTTGCCTTAAATCTGAAGTGGACCTTTTTTCTTTGGATTCGTTTTTCTGGGTTATTAATTAGATTCTTGTCCTGGAAATTGTGGTAGTAGGACCATCATTTCCAAAACATTGTCAGTTTTTGCTTTATGTTTCTGGGTTCTATTTATAAATGACGACTTTTTTGCGTAAGTTGTTTTGTACTTCAGAATGCAATTGGTACAATTTTATTTTTACTTTTCAATTTAAATAACTATATACTAATAATAAGTTACTGGGTACAGAAGAATTATTCGTTTTCGTACTTTATTACTTTTAAATAACGTATAAGTATATTAAAACCCTTGCAACAAGCTGTACATGAAAATATTTTAAACGAATATAATCTTAATCATAAATACTAAACACGTTCGTCTCAACTTATCGCAGAGAATCTTAATTCGTCACTTATCTTTATTAGCTAGTACATTCCATGAGAATGCTTACTGCAAGGTAATAAAGTAGAGATTATTTAAAGGAGGAATATCTTTGCGGATGACAAGCGACTACACATAAAAAGGTCAAGGTATTACATTTCACAATGCGTATCATATTTAAATAATGGTTACATAGAATTAATTCAAATTATTTCTAGAACTGGTAATCAGACATCGCGTCAACTCAGAAGTGGACTGCAACAGGCTGATGTAATGTGTGATTTCCAATAGTTACCTGTGTCCCTAAAACGACTTAAACTCTTCTCGAAGCCTACATGAAGAGACGAGACAGTCAATAGCTGATGAATAAAAGATGTTTTTGTAAGTGCTTTTGATAAATGAAAATTGATGGGGATCGCAAAACCTGTGAAAACATATTATCTAATACAGACTTTTAGCGTAAGAAGTGTCCTTATAGATAAGGAGTGCATATAGGATAGTCACTTAGTCATATGTTATTAAAGAGAAAATACTGTCCGTGTGGTGACGGATTAAGAATACGGATTGTCACCATCCTGTATCATCCCATGGGTGTCGTAGCCGACAGAGGGAGCATATTATGCAGAGAACAGCACTGTAAGAGAAGGAAAACTTGATACAAACCCTATACCAACCCGTTTGGCCAACGTGGTATAGTAGGCCAATTCCTCCTTTCAAAGGAGAGGCCTGTCCAGCAGTGGACTGTAAAAGGCTGATGATGATGACTGTACAATGTGTACTTAAAAATTATCGTCCAATTTTATCTACTTACTCTACGCCTACTAAGTATTAAAAACGGCTCGGGAAATATAGCAGATATTTAGATTGAGATTAGTTTATGGGCCAGGCTGATTATGCATGTAATAAAAAGGTCACTAAACAAAAATGGATTTACTCAAAGATTAGAAGAAAGATAGAAATGTGATTGCCGATTTGAATTCGGTACGGAAATCGTTTTTTGAACATTCACACAAAATAAACAAACTGACCAAAACAAATATATCTATTACAGCTCGATTTGCTAAAATAAGAATTTAAAATAACCTGCGTGAAAATCTTCGGCCTTTCGCTGTCAACCACTGCTAAAATAGGTATCTAAACATTCTAAAAAAAGAACATGGAAGTATTTTTAAATCGTCACTGAAGTATTTTCTGTCGTCATACGGTTGGGTTAAAAACAGGTCCTCCATAGCTATGCGATTTAAACATATTTTATTGGTTGAAACATATGTTTTGGAAGTTGTGGTGTGTTAAAATTTTTATTGTATAGACTAACTTGTAAATTTTACGAAAAATTGATTATTCGAACGAGTCAATACATAATTGTTCTTCGTATTATGACGAGTTTATCAACAAATTAGTTAGCTGTAGAAACACCGTTCTGGTTTTAGTGAGAAGGCCTGAATGCCTTACATGTCAGATGAGTCTCACAGCCAGGACACTAACTCCATAATTCCGGTGAGAGGAACCGTAAAAAGGCTTTCCACTACGATAAAAAAAGAAGAAAGGGCCGAATCCTCCTATTGACTCACAATATCATTGAGACTCAAATTGGGAAGGCCATATAACGTCCAGCTGTAGACTTCAAAAGGCTATATGGTATGCAGACAAACAATCCTGTTTTGACTTTTGATAATGTCACCTTTTCTTTATGCTCTTACTAGACGTCGCCAGCGGCTTCGCCCGCGTCAATTATACATATAAACCTTCCTCTTGAATCATTATATCTATTAAAAAAAACCGCATTAAAATCCGTTGCGTAGTTTTTAAGATTTAAGCATACATAGGGACAGACAGACCGAAGACAGACTTTGTTTTATACTACGTAGTGATGTATTAGGTACAAAACATTTTAATAATTGCAAGAATAGCCGTTGGGACGGCTCGTCAATTTGATTTACAGGGTTCTGGGTTATACATATCGTCTGTTTATCGTGATCCTTGTATCCCATGGTAGCTTTTGATGTGCCCTGTTCCTCTTATATTATTGTGAAACGAGTCATTATTACAATGTTTTGGCAATTTCAAAGGCTTGTTTGTGTTGCTTTAGACCTTTACAATTTTTATTCAGTATTTTAATGGCAGTTCATCAGCAATTTCTAATTGGTGTTTTAATTATTCACTGTATTTTAATTATCCATCCTTATGTGGAATGCCTCCAATTCATATTACAAATAGTTTTCTTACCTCTTTTATTACGCGTACTTTTTTATACCGCAAAGGTGTGGCTTTTTTTAGGGTTCCGTACCTCACAAGATTAAAAAAGGAACCCTTATAAGATCACATTCTTGTCCGTCTGTCTGTCTGTCTGTCTGTCCCTGTGTCACCACCGATTTTCTCAGGAACGGGTGGACCTAGTAAATTGAAATTTATAACAGATACTGAGGACGGGTGGACCTAGAAAATTGAAATTTATACCAGATACTGAGATCTATGGTTCCTATTCGGTGTATAAAATCACGGTCCTGAGTCAACCCGATAAAAAGATATGGTCAAAATTAGATTTTTGCGAAAACTTGTAAAACGACAAAGTACAGCACAAATAAAGGAAAAAATACAAAAAAAATAGTTGAAAATTTAAGGGTGTCCCCATACATACCTACATAGTAGACCATTTAAGATAGTCCTCGAAGTTGTATGGGCGCTCATACAGATTTAGAGGACTAGCGTAATTAGCACAAACCTCAAATAAGGTAAAATGCGTACGGAACCCTCGGTGCGCGGGTCAGACTCGCACTTGCCCGAATTTTTTTATTTGACTGAGTCTATGTTTCCTGTTAAGTACAACCTGTCTTCAAGTAGCGGATGAATAGGTATATTCTAGGCAGGCGCGCGCCATCTTCGAGAGTATTATCACCTAGTATCTGGATATATCATAACCATACTTTCATCTAATAAATCATAAATTTCACCTTAGCAATAATACACGATACTCGGCAAATATAGACCTGTTAAACAACTTCTGTTTTCGTGCAGAGATTTTTAAACAAATGCATAATGATTTTGCATTTCCTAAAATTCTTGTTCTACGTTCTTTAGCTAAACACGAATATATATTTCCTTCCTTACAGTTAAAAAGCGCATCAATAAACACAATAGCAGTTAACAGGTGCACTGCAGTAATTGCTGGTCCAACGTGAATTTCACCTAATTGCCCCTAAGAGTCAGTATGCGCCTATAGTCACGCGACGCTGACGTGAAAATAAAATTGTATGGAATCACTGCACGCAGAAAATTGCACTGAAAAACGATATATATGATGTTTAGCTCAATTACTTCTTAATTTCTAAATATTTTGAATATCTTCTTCCGGAGTTACGACTGGTGAAGCGTCCTGCAGTTGAAAGAAATTAACAAAGTAGGCAAAGAATATTATTAACTAAAAAATATTTAGACAGTTCCGCAGTGCCAATGCACTGCGGAACTGTCTAAATATTGATTATAATTGATTTGAATTTGTATCAATGGGATATATTTGATTTAAGTGTTCGATAAATACCCTGATAAATATTATTTAAATATTTGATAAATATGAGAAATATTTTCGAGAGGACATTGGCATTCAATTTAATGGTAAATATAAAAAATGAAATGTTTTGTAACGGTAGAATTTCACACAAGTAGGTAGTTGTTTCAAGACCGTGTTCGTTGGTCAAATGTTTGCTAATCGCCCGTGAACGGTAAGAAAGGATTTTATAGACTCACGCCTGTATCCCCGAAGGGGTAAGCAGAGGTGTTATATTACACCCACATTTCGCTATGAATTTTTAGGTCCCACGTAATAGGGGGCGAGCCTAATGCCGTACCGGGCACATTACCAGACTCCGTGCTGCTACTGAGAATTTCCTAACGGAAAACCCCAATAACACTTTGCCCGACCCGGGAATCGAACCCGAGACCTTCCAATCCCACGCGCACATTTATGCTGCGAGACCAACGAGGCAGTCGAGTCAAGAAGGATTATTTTATGTATTATTAAAAATGTCAGTTGTTTAACCCATTACAAAACTTTATGATAGAGAGTAACATGAATAGGGACATTTTACTTAGATGACAGTAGGTTACAACTTACAACCGTCTTACTGAAAAGAAGGATTATAATTTTTTAATTATTTGTATTTGTTCACTCTCATAGTCTACGAGTATTTAACCTCATTTTAGTTCAAACCAAGGAAATATTAAATGTGTTTAAAGAGCCAAGCTGGGTGTTCTCGGCGTACAAAATCAAGGGTGGTCCAAGGTAACACAAAAAATAGTAACTGGTTAATTAACTATATACAATCCTAACAACCTCTGGATCTCACGTTACCCTTCTAATGACATATTACCATGCCTTATTAGACACATCACACATCACTGGATAATGTGTTAGATAAACAATCAATAGGTGTATTAATTTTGTGTCTTTCAGTTTTATTCTTTGATATTTACGAAGTGACTGAGCGGATTGTCTTATTATTGAAGAATAATCAGTATGGAATAATTACTGGTCTTTTTGTTTAGCCATGCACCATGGGTGGTAGGTTCGATTTTTACACGAGGCAACACTTCTACGATCCATGTAATGTTGTTCTGAGCCTAGCTGTACTGTGGACTGTTTGTTTAAATGTTTGTTTAAGCCCCTGTGATTTATTTGTTATTGAATAAAACAAAAAAAGAAATCTTTTATGCGACGGAATTATTGTATCGGTACCTACTGTTGTTTCAGAGTTTATTGATTACAAACTAATTTAATTAACTATATAATAGAGGTTTCTGTAACCCGTTACAAAAAACAACGTAAAGACTAATTATTAATTACGCGATCGGAACCCGGCTCAATCGCGTAATTAATAATAATTTTTCACCTTTGTAAAATTTTTATAGACTGATACCTACTGTAGTAAGTTTATCTAGGTATAATGTTCTCGTTAGACATGTAAAGTCCCAGGGCTTAACCATTCCCGCAAGGAGAACACCCATGTTCACATTTCATAGACAAGCCTAATACGAGTATTGTATTATTTTACTCTAGATATATAGCGTCGACAGCTCGGTGGTTAAATATTTTATTATAATCGTGAGGTCGTGTATTAATGCCACTTAAATTTACTCGTTATAATTTTATACCTACATGGGATTTTTCGAATTCTTAGTAGCAGCACGGAGTCTGGTGATGTGCCCTGTAACGGCAATAGGCTCGCCCCCTATTACGTGGGACCTAAAAATTCATGGCGAAATGTGGATGTAATAGTACACCTCTGCCTACCCCTTCGGGGATACAGACGTATAAAAAAAGATAAAATAACTGAGCGCTATCATCTGATTTCTGTCATGTATGTATCTAGAGTGGAAAACTAAGATAGGATTTTTGGAAATTTCTCCTTTATGGTGCCCCGGGCGAGGTCCAGCTAAGTATGAAGTTTAGCACTGACTGAGGATTAACATACATACATAGACTTACATAGTTTCCCGAAGAGGCAGGCAGAGAATACGGAACGCCATTTGCAACGATCCTGACATATCTCTCTTGCTTCATTTACTCCTATCAGATTCCTCATGCATGCTTTTCTGTTAAGGGTACTTCTAACCTGAGGATTAACAAGAAGTAATAATTGATTATATTTATATTATAGCTGCAACTGATACTCAAACCCAGGCCTTTATTAGTTTGAGTCAAAGATTGTGAATCATTATAAAACTACACGTATTGATACATTAGGTATGCTGTAATATTTGATGATAACATCGATCCACCAGAAGGTACTTTTCCTTTAATAGCTTTGGATTATTATACAATGTGGTCGTGCAATCAATACATGTTTAAAAAAATAAAACATGTAATATCATACCATGGGGAAAATAAACAACAATAGGTGCACATGAGTAGGTATAAAGCACTTTATGGAAATTGAATATTTTGTGTTATGGTGGTTTATTATATATTATTACATGGACATTATGATGAAATAATAGTCTTATCAATGTATTCATCAGAACGTACAAGGAAAGAGAAAAGGTTTAAACATTATAGCGTTACAATGGCGAATTTATGAACATGGAGCTCCTTATAACACTTATGAAATATATATACTGTAGTTCAGCTGTTTTAAAAGCTTTACTACTTGTATATTATCTGTGATTTTACATATAAGCAAATGTATAAATTTTTAATATTTTTAATATTCGCTGAAATTCATAACGAACTTCTTTTAACATTTTCTTTCAATGATTTCAATCTAGTACTTGTTTTGGTTAAATGTAACATTGTAAAAACCGATACTGTTGACCCACCTACTTGATAACATGATAGTTATTTTGTGTAATAAATGCGTTATCAGTAGATAGATCTTTAAAAAGTAGAGGTATGCTTAAACGCCATTGACATTCTATGTGAGATCCATCTGCGAAATATTACTTTTAAAATTATGATTGCCATCAAATCAAAGCATTTGTGTATACCAGAACTATTCTAAATAGTAAGTAGATAGAACATCTCTGCTATTTAGAATCATTCAAATAAACTGTATTTAAGTAACAAGGAAAATAGTCGCAACTCATTAGGTTTTAATGGTATAAACCAGCTGGTATTAAGGTAGCGATAGCCTCTGGTTCGAATCCATCTGGCGATCGTATGCTGTGCGCCGGGTGAGAAAATAGTAGAAATTTATAAAGAATCATTTTTAATCGGAGTCAGGTGTTATTGGTGAAGCCAGTGAATGTTTTGTAAAAAAGTCATAAAAATAAACTAAGGAGCCCTACGATGCAGACTTAGAATAGATACATACTAATTATGCCACGGTAATATAATCTAACAGTATTGTAACTCGGGCGTCTCTGCGTTGCCTATCAAAGGGTTGCCGACCGCTAGTCTGAACCATACAATAAGGCTGTCCCTTTAGCTTATACAGGCCAGATGGTCGTTCTGCGCACATGTAATTATTCTATCTCTTTCCAAGCTCCAAAGCACAAGTATTAGATTGAAACCATTTCCTGGTTCGTTTCGCATTTTGATAATAGTATCAGTCTAGACGTCACATTAAGTTAAATACTTATTTTTCCGCAATCGAGTTAGCCATTTAGCCACCGCGCGCCGTAATTATTTGTTAACAAAGTCATTTAACTTTTAATAACTCACTTTTTCTATGTTCATTACGAGCAAGTAATTAAAGATTAAAAGAAAATCAGAATGCAGGATTTTATCGCGGTGTGACTTTAAACAACTTGATATTTATTTAGAGTTTGACCTACATTGAGTGATTCCGTATGTTCGTTACATTTCGACTGACATGTTGGTCAAGCGGGTAATGCCCATGACTGTTCTTGCGAAGATCGTAGGTTCGATGCCTACTCAAAACAAACTATCTTGGTCATCATACATTTTTGTGTGATGGTGATGACTAACGCCCGTAGCCAATTTTCTGTCTATCGATGGATTTGGTTGCTAAAGATAGATATTTGACACGATTTGTATGGGGCTTATGTCAAATATCTATGAATGTATAGATATACATTCATAGATATTTGACATAAACCTACCAGATGGTAGCGAAATCCATTGATAGACAGAATATCGGGCAAAGGCGAAAAATGGTTTGTTCTATAATATTTTCTTGGATTTACGCGAATGTTACACATTGAACTTAAACTACAGTTTACGGATTTTATCGCGTTATATTGGTTTCACTGGTTATCCCTGGGACCCTGTTATCAGGCTAATGATACCCAAGAAGGACAAAGTCACCAGAAGACATCAAGACACAGTGAGCACATTCTGCGTAGATAGTAACACCAATAGTTGAAAAATGTTCGGGTACTTTGAGATAACTTTTAAATTCAAGACAAAGTCAAATATCACCCCAGTCTGCCATGAACATGAATCCTGTAAAGAATTCGAAACGTCGGCTAGTAATAAAAATTTAGTTTCTAGATCATTCGGTTTAAATGTAATAACCAGTGAAACCAATATAACGCGATAAAATCCGTAAACTGTAGTTTAATTTCAATGGTTTGTTCTATGTCTAAATATTATATTTATTGTAAACTTGATAAGTACTAGTTTTATTAAAGAACAATGGCAGAATTTGGTCTGGGTTTGTTGTGGCGATCTTAAACTTTATATGAACAAAACAAATTGTTCTTTTTTCTACGATTTTTAATATTTTCACTTTGTCTCGATAAGCTGGAGTATTTTATGATGATAAAAAGCATTCCAATTGATTACGAAAACTTTATTATTTGATTGTTGCCATAGACACTGGTGTGACAGGAATAGACGTGAGTGCTATATCCGTATCGATTATTAAATAAGTAATCGATACGATCGACCTTTATAGAGTTGGTTTGGTTTAAAATGCAGTTATTTAATATTTAATCAACATTATATCAATAAGCTAATATTTTTGAAGCAAAACAACGTTTTAATCAAATAAAAACGTCACAACATCGTTTTAATGTTGTATCGATTTCACATAAAATCGATTTAAAATGTGCAGCTCTGATTACAGCTGCAGGCTGTGACAGTTAGATGCTACAAAACACTTCCGCGTTTTGATGTCAATCTAACATACCTATGTCATTTGAGAATTCAAACGTAGGCATAGAGCATAGATATTTATTTATAGAGATGTTTTTCTTATTGCCGCTTTTAAGACAAACTTTCTGCGACCCAAATTGCCGCTGGGCCGCGTAACAGTCGCGTGAGTGTCAGTGCAACAGCTGTCTATTTCTTACGAAAAAGCAATGCAAGACAGATGGCGAAAGACGCTAGCGCCGCCAACGGCGCCAACTACGAACTACACTAATGACAACCGTCAATACGCCAACTTTAATCGGCACATGACATCCTTAAGAAATAAGCTTCTTTAATGTAAATCATCTGTATTCATTGACGTAGGTACCTACTATAACTTTCCTTTTACCTACATTGTTCATTCTTAACTAAAAATTCAAACACCGATATCTTCTTTTTCCACCTTTCCTGAGTGAAAATAGAATCATTAATAGACTCTGTTACTTACGCCAAATTTTTTGATATAATTTTTATAACTGTACGCTTCAATTTAATTTCAGACATTTTGATGTATGGAGATCTGCCATTGTCCTTTGCAATGATCATACAATATGAGTTATCTGAATATAAATTATTGGTCATCTCGAGTTTTCGTTGGTCAAACTTGCATGTGAAGGCAGTCTTATGGAATACTTAACTACATATCTAATGGTGAGAAAACATCACACATAGACGGTGTAGTTGAAATAGCGACATGCAGATTATGCAGATAACCTATACTAATTGTAGTGACTCGTCTGATCCCGTTGATAGCGTGAATTACTTAAGAGACTAGTTTCCGTTTCTATCTATGTAACTGTCTGTCTGAGTATTTGAAAACTGTATTCTTAGGCTGGTTGTTTCGTCATGTCGTAATTTATGCATTCGTAAATAAAATTTTAATTATGTGATTTGATCGTATTATGGTGGCTAAAACAGTGACTACAACAAATAGCGAAATACTATTAGTCATATTGTTTTTAAGAACAATAGCAGTACCTACTGACTGGACAGTTACTCTAGAGGTTAGAACACTGACTGCTAGGAGTTCTGGATTCAATGCCCACCCAGGACAAATCTTTGTATGAGTACGATTCATATTTAATAATAGCTGTTTCCCGCGGTTTCACCCACGTCATGAGGGAACTACTTCGCGTACCCGGTTAATTTATAGCCTATGTTACTCCTTGGTACATCAGCTATCCGCCAGTGAAAGTCCCGTAAAAATCGGTTCAGCCATTCCAGAGATTAGCGAGAACAAACAGACAGACAGACAGACAAAAATTGTAAAAAATTTCATTTCGGTATAAGTACCGTGTATACATCCAAATGCATTTAGTAAAAAGTGGTTATTTAAATATTACAAACAGACACTCCAATTTTATTTATGTGTATAGCTATATACTAAACTTCTGTTCGCGATAGTACAGGATCTGCTTTGTTTGGAATCATATCAACGTGTGTCTTAGAAGTTGTTAAGACAATTTAAGGAATATGAATTGTAAACTTGTGCATCTAGACGAACAGAGAAAATTCTCTCCTCTGTTCTTAGCTAAGTATATGTGCGCGGGCACTAAGAGAGAAAACTTTATGCCATTAATTTTTCCGGTTGAGTTAGTTTAAACCAAATTACAGTTTTAAACTGTTATTGTCTCATCTGCGTATTTACTACTGACTAAATAGTCATACATGAAGATAATATGCCATCATCTATTAAGTAGCATGCTAAGGTTAATCAACAGCTGTCGCGTTAATAATAATTCTATGTTACAATGTAATGAATATGTATCGGACAATGTATGATTCCTCTTTTACGAACAGTGTCATCTGCTTAAACACAATTAAGTGCCTCGATCAAAAAAGCAGGACAAACAAACAGATTTTGGCATTTAGGTATAATATTAATAATAGAAAATTCTTATGACCAAAAATTTGCTTTATTATATTGATTTACCTTAATAATACTGCCCATTAAAGGACTCGAACCCGGAACGACATTGCATAAAGTCACTAACAAAAATTAAGTTTGTTACTGGGCATTTTATAAGGTGGATACTGCAGTAAAAGACTTGATAATGATTAAAACAGTGCAGACAACGTACACGCAGGCTTGAAACAACAATTTACGTATCACACATAGTGCCGTCTCGTGCTGATCGAACGAATTACACGGCGCAGCTTTATTCGGCAAGGCAACAATTATATTTATTATATATTTTTTTTGTTTGAGTGCCATATTCTCATTAACTAGTACATTCAACGAGAAAGACTATTTAATAGGCTGTATAACATCACACTATGAGCGACGGGTGCGAATCAGTAGCCTTAAATAACGTGTGTATAACATCGTAGTAGCTAGTAATCTATAACCTCTTTATACTGTGCGTGTAGTATGGCATATTTATGGCGAGTATGTCAAGTTGTCGAGATATTTTAGTACCACAGTAGTACCAGGCTGTACGCAAGGGCGACGAGAGGCATTTTAATGTAGGACAGACGTTGCGCAATTGTACTTCGAGTGAATGGTCGCGGCTACCTTATTATGGAGTGTACGGCTTAAGTAATGCCGATCTGGATTTGTTTAATACAAGGACAAGTTATCTGTATAAAATTTTTGCGTTACTGACTGACAAACAACGCAAGTCGAAACTATTGGGTGCAAGACGCTAAAATTGGGAATGTATATGCCTTGGGGAGCGTAAGGAGGGATTTCCCGAAATTCCCATGTGATCGGGAATAAAGGATTTGTTTGTCAACGATTTTGACAGAAACTGGCCCAATTTGGCAGAAGAGAGGGATGCTTGGAAGAGTGTATGGGAGACCTTTGCCCAGCAGTGGGACAACACATGTTAAAAAAAAATCTACTTAGTATTCTTAAGTGTATAATATTATTTGAAATATTTTCTCTTCGGTTACGATTGTTGATTGCAAGGTCTTGAGGTCATAATATCGTTTCCAAACTGTTTTTGCCAGAATACCAGAAAGTGCATTCCAATGTCAGCAGAAGCTTTAAGTTCCATGGATCGAATCCGAGCAAGCGCTAAGATCATGATGATGAGTCAGTATGAGAGATTAGTGACCACAACTGATATGAACCGATCGAAGGGTCAAGCATTAAAGACGCGTCAATACCTTTAATGAGTTAGTTACCCAGTAACTGTCAATCATTATCATCAGCCCTGTATAAATATTGTCCACCACGGTGGAAAAGTGTGAGTTAGAGGATTTCACATATCTTTCGAGAATATTGTGGCAAACTCTTAGACATGAAAGTTTCTTTACGACCATTTCCTCCTTCTTCCACCGTTATGCAAACTATATTTAACAATTAAAAATACATTTAATTTCAAAAAGTCATTGGTGCGCGTCGTGGATTCGATCCCGAACCCCTCTACATAGCACTTTCCTGTAGAGTTGTAGACTATCGTACCTATCTCTGATTAAACATTACTTTTCCAAGAATTTTTTTTCTGCTTTAATATAAACAAACATCCCTACTATTTTTGACTTTCACTGAAACAGGCCCGATAGACTATTAAAAAGTTTACCGATTCCAATAGCATCTGGTACATTGAGGTTAAATTTGTACGAAACACTAAAAAGTTGTTGATATAAAAACTTTTTACGATTTATTTGGGAACTCCGCTGCGCCGTCGATTTGTGATTAAAGACATGACATCAAGTTTTATTGGCTGTAATACGTATTTTCTGTTTTCGTAGGTTTTCGTATTGGTATGATCCAGAGATACAGATAAAATAATATAATTTTAAAAGTGAATAGGTAGCTAGATGGTTATTTCTGTAGCTCTTTTAATTTACTCTTAATATTATTCGATTTCAATATTAAAATTTAGTCAAATAAGTGTGATTGATTTCGGCGTTGCTTTTTTGCGTTTTTTATTACCCATAGTGCGATATAATTCACATTTTTATGATAAAATAAGTACCTAAAACGTTATTTTCGATATAGAGTCCGGTGTCCGCCTTCTAGTCTAATCCGATTTGACAGAATATTAGCTGCTTTCAAAAGAAAATTCTCGTGTAAACTCCGCAACCCAACAGTATTACTTTTCTCTATGACCCAACAGCGTGGTTATATTCCATGGTACTTCCTTCCTATACAAACTAGCAATGATCTCCATGACAACCGGGATCGATGACCTAACGTGCTCTCCGAGAAACGATACTAGGGACAGTTACCAATTTAATACGAACACAACTTCTTAAAGTTGACTGTGCGGCTAGCGTAGTGGATTAAGCGGCCGCCTCGACACTGCGCCGAAGGCTTGTGGGTTCGATTCCCACAAGAGACAACACTTTGTGTGCGTTATAAATTGTTGTTTCGAGTCTGGGTATTCATCGTGTCCATTATGTTTGTAAAGTCCCCCGCGACACAGGATCTAGCCCTAATGCGGAAGTTCTCTTTTAAAAATATAAAAAGAAATAAAAAAATAACAAATTAAGTGATTGATGCGCGCTGTGGGCTTGAATTCGATATCCCCTGCGATAGACTTGTGGAGATACCAATAGACTTCCTAGTTCGTTGGTATTTCCACTAGTTTAACGCTGCCTTTCATTGCATCAAAGTCTCGGAACCAAACAATATTTAACCCATTGTAAGCAGAATAGCATTGCTGGTTTAGCAAGAAACGGGTTACCTCGACAGAGGAAGTACCTATTATCTTTTCTCGGAATATCGACGCACGGTAGCACAGTTCCGCAATGTCTGTCGGAGTCTGTTTTTATTAAGTCTTGTTAAGTAAGCATTTCTTGTAATTTCACTTCTGTGTAGTGAATTTGCATACGGCCAGGAAAGTGAGTAAACTTGACCGCGACGCCATATTGTAATGAGGGCTACTAGACTGTATCGGTTCGTGTTAATCACTATTGGTATGCGAAGAAATTGCATACAATTGTATATTATAACGTAGTATATTGGATTTTGTATTTAACTTACTTCATGATGTGTCTTTAGCTACATGAAACTGTGTTGACTTGACAACAGCTTTGTATTCATCCCGTTCAATAAACTCAGTGGCATTCGACCTTTTTAAGCACAGTGGTGATAAGGAAGTAATTAAAAACACTCGGGGAAGAATTTAAATACTTTGGTACTTTTTTCTTTGATGGTGGCTATAGGTAATTAGACGTTTCTTACACAAAATTATATATTGTGTCCCTACAGTGAGCATTTTTAATTTGAGCCTGTATAAAAATTGGATAATAATAGGTATATCACATCTTTCGACGGCTATATCAACGGCATTCAAGAATCATTCATTCTCCTAGCGTTATCCCAGTTTCAATCTGGGGTCCGCGTACTAGTGTTTTTTTTTATTACTGATAGGCTAGCGTTTGACCATGATCTCACCTGATGTTAAGCGATGATATGGTCTAAGATGGAGCACGCTTACCTAGAAGGCACCTATTCACTCGCGACTTGAACCGGCTTTGAATATTAGCTTTTCCACAGAGCGACTGCCTGTCAGACCTCCGCAACCCGCAGGAATAGCGATATTCCATGGTTAAGACAAGTGTTAGTTTATTTAGAAGTACTGACGATCTCTAACGACTGTCAAAGATCTTCCTGACAGCCGGAATCGACGGCTTAACGTGCTCTTCGAGGCACGGGACAAGCGATAATTAACAACGGCATTCAAGAATATCATCGTTTATTCTTGAAGCTCGAGCCTTGGAGCTACTTTTTAGTCTAAACAGATTGTTCAGAATTCTTGTATTAGCTAGCGTATGCGACTGCTGATCGGAGGTCCCGGGTTCGATTCCTGGGTCGGGCAAAAGTCTTACTGGGTTTTCGAATTCTCAGTAGCAGCACGGAGTCTGGTGATGTGCCCGGTAACGGCAATAAGCTTGCCCCCTATTAGGTGGGACCTAAAAATTCATGGCGAAATGTGGGTGTAATATAACACACCTCTGCCTATAATCCCCGAAGGGGTAGTTCGGGGATATATATAAATATATAAATAAATGAAATTATATTAGCTTTGCTATTATATTTGGTTGCAAACGTCATCATTGTCCTAGCGTTAGCCCAGTTGCGTCCATAACTCGCCTTGGTGTTCAGGGCTGGCTTCCTAGTCTAACTAGATTTGACAGAATAATAGTTACTTTTTACTGTTCTTACGGATTTTTTTTATAGTAGTAGGCGGCAAACGAGCAGACGGATCGCCTGATGGTAAGCAATTACCGCCGCCCATGAACACAAGCAACACTATAGGAGTCACAAGTGCGTTACCCGCCCCTTGGGGATGGGAAAAGGGATAGGATGAGGGAGAAGGAATAGGGGATAGGGCTTCCGGCACTCTCACTCAACGAACGAAAAGCAACAGTTTAAGTACTGTTACTTTACGTCGATTTTCTGTGAGAGGGTAGTACTTCCCCGGTTGAGCCGGCTCATTCATGCTGAAATCAGCAAGGCTATACTACTTGTAATCATATATCATGTGAGATTGTTTTGTGTTGTGTTGATGTTGACGACCGGTTGGCGCAGCGGGAGTGTAAGCGACTGCTACGCCGATGGTCGCGGGTTCGATTCCCGCTCAAGTCAAACATTTGTGTGCATGAACATGGATGTTTGTCTTGGTCTGGGTGTTTCTATGTATAATATGTATGTATTTACAAAAAAAAAGTATATATGTATGTTTATCCATTATCTAGTACCCATAACACAAGCTCTGCTTAGCTTGGGACTAGATGGTGATGTGTGTATGTAGTAGAATATTATTATTATATTATATTATATATACCACGCACCTTTGTTTTGAGTAACCGATATTTCGGCACTGTAGGAACAGTAAAAAGTAATTATGTGACCACGAAAGTTTAAATTCCTGTAGAATGTTAGTTTACCATAAAGTGACTACTGTCTAGTCTTCGCAACGCAAAAGGTTAGCGATATGCCATGGTTATCTTTGCCTTGGGCTCTTATTATCATTTAGTCGCAAAATCATAACAAACGTCTGTCTGCCTTTGGTCTGCCTAGAGTCTAGGAAGCAACTCTGTCTAGGCCCTAGACAGAGTTGCTTCCGTACTATATTATACTATTAGTAAGTTGAATAACACTCGCAATGATGTGCGTAAGTGTTAGAAATATGCTATTGACACAAATAACCAATGTTTGTATGATCAAATGTTATTGATATTACCTAAGATATGAATGGAGTATTTTGTTGACGTAAAAAGAAATAAATATGAAACTGTTTATAATGGACAATAGGTGTTATACAACTCAGGTGATAAATGAGCACACGATGTTGTTGCGTCATTGAAAATAAAAGTAAATATCTAATAATTGCATCAAAGTTTCTGCATGGA
This sequence comes from Euclidia mi, assembly GCA_944739405.2. Lineage (NCBI taxonomy): Eukaryota > Metazoa > Arthropoda > Insecta > Lepidoptera > Erebidae > Euclidia > Euclidia mi. Next base: position 71,115,831 of record OX123185.2, read on the forward strand.
GTACACAAGTCATGATCACGGGGTGACTTATTGAAAACGGCGAGGTGGAAAGTAAAATATTCATAGCTATACATTTAGATACAACACAAGACTTAGTCTTAGACTTAGACGTTTTTAAGGAGGAGGTCATTATTTATTTCAAATTGTTCATTCCACTAAATATTAAAACCAGGTGCTACAAGAATATTTGCTTTAGTCTGTTCATTATAACGAGTAAGTAGGTACAATGGAAGAGGTGTGTACCATAGTAATAATAACATTGTTTTATAAATACTTCAGCAGCTAACGCTTGAACTAAAACTAAATTTCGAACTACAAATAAATAATTAGCCCTTGTTTTGTAACAAGGCCCTTTGGGTCATTACACTTTAATCAGTGTTTGTCAGTTTGTCCATTTAAAAAGAGTATTTAATTATGTTTGTTTAACAAACCTTCATTGGGCTGGAGGGAGCTTTTCTTTTCGATTTAGTTTCTCCTTAGGTACTAAATCGAAAAGAAAAACATCTTTTAAAATGTAGAAACACATTAAGACTACGGTAAGTATTCAAGTTTTACATCAGTTTGAAAGCATAAACATAGAATAGGAGAGTGAGAGGGAGTTTCTCACCATACCCTCCGAACAAATAAGTACCTGCATGAAAATGTAAATAGCAGTCTTTATTACGAATGTAACCAAAAAAGAAAGACCTCCAGTAAATATACACGATTAACACGGCACGGCACGGCAACATTTCAATCACCCACACATACATTAAGAGTAGTTTTACTTTTGCTTTGTAGTCCTCTTCTTACATTCTTACTTTATTTGAAGCATGCGCACATATATTCATAAAGTTAGCCTTGCTTTTCTCTTCTCCCGCAATAAATTTTGCGCTGTGCTGTATCAACCTTTTCTCTCACAGCCGTAACCTACACTTCTATCCCCTCGTCACGGTCTAGAGACAGTTCTCGCTTCTTGCCGCATAATAGAGAGGTGACTTACTTCCTATGTTTGTTTGAACTCTAACAAACAGAATCATAACTAGAACAAGGAAGTTCTACGTCGTGACGTTGAATATTATTTCAATTATAATATCATCTATTCACTCGCTTAGAGAGATTGCTCACTGGCTTCGATATTTGCAGAAGTTATGATTGTGTCTTTAGCGGATCGGCTTGAATATTATTAATAGGAAACTACGAAGATGAGACAATTTACAGAGTAGGAGTTTGCATATGTTGCTGGAATTTTTTCTTGTTGCTATTTTTATACCTTATTTTTTATTAATTTCATGTATGACCACTAATAGTAATATGGTGTTCTCTACAGCCTTTCGCAGACCATTTCTAAACTTATTTTTTTCTACCTCCGTGGTCCAGTGGATATCATATGCGACTGCTGATCAGAGATCCCGGGTTCGATTCCCGGGTCGGGCAAAGGTGTTACTGGGTTTTTCCGAATTCTCAGCAGCAGCACGGAGTCTGGTGATGTGCCCGGTAACGGCAATAGGCTCGCCCCTTATTACGTAGGACCTAAAAAATCATGGCGTAATGTGGGTGAAATATTACACCTCTGCATACCTCTTCGGGGATATAGGCGTGAGTCTATTCTAGACTTAAGCATCTCCTTATTTGCTTCACAATGACACTGTAAGACAACAGAAGGATTTAGATGGGTTGGTACAGGGTTTGATGTCCAGTTTTCCATCTGCACGCAAAGATACTATAATTTGCTTCGTATAGTTGCCTTAATCGCCTGTTACGACGCCAACGCTGCAACGGAGAGAAATGGAGTACTGACAAGGCATTCTTAATCCGTCACCACATGGATATGATGTTCGTTTGATATTATCTGCAGAATAGTATACTTACCTATTTTCTGTTTGTTTTTTTGAGAACGTGATATTTTTTAAGCAACTGAAAATATGAACTACATAGTTGCCAATTGACTGTCATAAGGTAGAAATTATTTAATGAGTGCTATGTACGTTTCTATCTCAGGTTTTGCTGTAAGTCAGTGACATTCATTAAGTATGTAACTGCTTTGAGTGTTCCAGCTTTATAATAATTATAAAAACTGCCTCCATGGCCCAGTGGATAGCGTATGCGACTGCTGATCGGAGGTCCCGGGTTCGATTCCCGGGTCGGGCAAATGTGTTACTGGGTTTTCCTAATACTCAGTAGCAGCCCGGAGTCTGGTGATGTGCCCGGTAACGGCAATAGGCTGGCTGCCTATTACGGGGGACCGAGAAATTCTTTGCGAAATGTGGGGTGTGGCGAAATATAACATTACACCTCTGCCTACCCCTTCGGGGTTACAGACGTGAGCCTGAAAACATTTAGATATTCTATCTTTAACTAGCATTATGTAAGAAATATTAACATGCAACTAACACCGTTATCTGCAACATTTACAATGTAAGGGCTAGTTTCACAGCTGTCTGACACGTTCCTGTTACATTTAATTGTCAGATAACTTTTTTTTTTAAAAGACAACGTATTAGGAATAAATCCTGTGTCGCGGGGAACTTTACAAACATACAACTAACGGACACAATGAACACCCAGACTCGAAACAACAATTTATGAATCACACAAAGTGTTGTCTCGTGTGGGGATCGAACCCACAACACTTCGGCGCAGTGTCAAGCGGTGAGGCGGCCGCTTAAACCACTACGCCAACCGTGCAGTCAACTCATAGAACATTGGCTCTAATTTTGAACTTAACTGGAAGATAAGGCCTAGCGATAGGATTGAACAATGTGTCAATATTGTTATTTTGTGTTTGCAGACCGATTGCGGTTCTGTGTATCTGTAGTCCCTTTAACGGTGGCGTGTTTAAAGTCCGCAGTCAACCCGTATTGCCTGCCCACCAAGCAAATGTATCTCTCTTTGTAGTCGTGGTTTAGAAACTGCCGAGTGATTTTCATTAAGCATTTGATTGTCACTTTGATGTACAAGTGCCTTTGTGTTCAAATGAACTAGTTTTAGCCTCACATCTTATGCCACATTCTAACAAAGGTTGAAGAAAAGCGATGGAGAAATGAACATAGAATTAGTTTATTATTTTGTCATGAACACCTACTTATTACTTCTGTTTTTCTTTTAAATCTATAGTTAAATAAATTTGTATTCACGTACAAATTAATTTAACTGTCGCATGTTAAAATTACTCCTCATAGTGAGAAGTGTTTATCATTTATGTAGGTAATGATGGTCTGAATAAAATGCCCTACAGAAATTATTTATTAAAACTTATTGAATATAAATACAACGACGAAAATTTAATGATTGCAAGTGAAAAATATTAGGCGCTAATTCGTAATAAATAAAGCGAATGTTGCATAGATTATGAGGGTCTAGTACGAGTTTGCACTCGATCGTCACGGTGGACGATAGCCTAGTCGACGGGAACAATTTCCATACATTTTGTAAATGCGCTAGCAGTCTCCATCGACCGCTACTCTCCGTTAGGGGCGCTTTTACAAAATGTATGGAAATTTGGAGTTTGCACTCGATCGTCACGGTGGACCGTGACGATCGAGTGCAAGCTCGTACTAGACCCTCTGAGCGCATTCCCTCTCTAGCCACTAAGTGGCCACGTAGCTTGCGTGTAGTGGTTTCAATTTAGTTTTGGTGTAAAACTCCTGGAGAATCGTGTGATCGATAAATAATGTACTGTTCTACGAGTTTGAGACCCATATTCACTACCTAAGATAGGCTCTATTATCTAGATAAACTAAAAATGGAACAATTTTTTTACGTGTTGACTGACATATTATTTTAACAGGAACTTATAACGCAGCGATGAAACAGTAGGTAACGGACATGATTGTTAGTATCAATGTGGTGAAATAGTCAAGATATCACCTCGTCATCACGGCAAGTATAGAGGGTTCGATGACCACCAGGGTAAAATAAGTACTTATTATTTAAAATTTACGTTTCATACCTACCTGGATGTTCTTTTTGGCGTCTTTTAACTTTATTAAATATAACTGCAAATAACTGCAGTGGAACAATGAATAACTGCGTATTTGTTAGCAATAGGTACTTTAATTAATGCTTTAAGTTACGATACATTTTGGATTTGATGACGACCGGTTGGCGCAGCGAGAGTGTAAGCGACTGCCACGCCGAAGGTCGCGAGTTCGATTCCTGCTCAAGTCAAACATTTGTGTGCGTGAACGTGGATGTTTGTCTTGGTCTGGGTGTTTATATGTATAATATGTATGTATTTACAAAAAAAAGTATATAATATGTATGTTTATCCATTATCTAGTACCCTTAGTACAAGTTCTGCTTAGTTTGGGACCAGATGGTGTTGTGTGAATGTGGTAGAATATTATATTTATTTGCATGGTGACATCTTAGAAGAAACTATCAGTAAAATTATTACTGCACGTATAGCGTAGTGGTTTAAGCGGTCGCATCACTATTACAATACAGTTGAGGGCCGTGAGTTCGATCCCCGCAAGAGAAAATTGTTTCGGGTCTAGGTTTACTATGTGTCTTAGGTTTGTAAAATCTCCTGACATAGGATTTATTCAAAGTGCAGTCCTTTATAACAAAACTAAAAAAAAAACAAATAAGTAACAAAAGTTCGAGTTGAAAAAATATTACTAAGAGTTCTTTACGTCCAAACTCTACATTTCTTTGTGTTCTAGTTAAGGCATTCTGAATACCTTAACAGTCAACAAGTTGATAGTTGTGGTCTGTAAATAACTCTTAGAGGGCATATAAAAATCATTTTCCACCTTAGATCTCACATAATAAGGTGGTTTATTGATTGGTTGGCTGTTGATAGTTCATTCACTATTCGCATGCAAATTATAAACGAAGTGACGCGCGAAGGTTGACTACTGAAGTTCCGTACGCAAATAAACAAACCTTGTACATGTGGAAACTACTTTCCTCTTGCATCATTTTGTTGGACGTACGGTCTGGGACTATTCCCGTTTCGGGTTGAACAATCTGATATGAAACTCTAATACAAAATACCCTAGCTAGGCAGCCGATATGGGTGCCAAGAGATATTATAGATGTGTGTTATACACAATTTAAATTAAAAATATCAGCAATGACTTGCGCCACGTCTGTGTTAGCTACATGCTATTTTTTTTTAAAGACAACTATCACATTAGGGCTAAATCCTGTGTCGCGGGGGACTTTACAAACATTCAACTAACGGACACAATGAACACCCAGACTCGAAACAACAATTTATGAATCACACAAAGTGTTGTCTCGTGTGGGAATCGAACCCACAACACTCGGCGCAGTGTTAAGCGACGAGGTGCAGACCTATTCAATAGTCTCGTTCCTAAATTTGTTACAAAATGTTTCTCTTTGCATTTTTTGTAGGAAAATTGTTAAGAAAAAACAGATTTCAGATTTCCAACCATGAGACACACTGTCTTACTTAAAAGTGATTAATAGCTAAAAGTACAGAACGCCGTTGTCCTAAAGTGATGTCCATGTTTTACCAACACCTTTTTTAATGTATTAAGTATTGTCGCGTATTTCGGACAATTACTTCCATACATACTTAAATAGAATAACAATCGTAGCCTAGTTTCGACTTGTAACAGAGTCGTTTGACAAGTTTTTATGTAATCGATTGAATAATAGAAGAGACATAGATACTTAACGGTGTCAAGGTCTTGTTTAAACGGTCTATTGAAGTACTTATACATAGAAATGAATGTTTTTAAAGTCTTCCCCTGAGTAGTGGTGTGTAATACTCACATTTTAAAGTACTGATTTAAATACTCTAGAGCATAATCATTTTACTTTTGTTGGTTGGTCGGATCTGTCGGTTCTAACGTCAAAAAATAAATGATTACTCGACAAGTACTCAGTCTTTGGATGCATGTGTTGTATATTCATTTTCGTGTAGTAGGTTATTCCAAATCCTAGAACAAACGTAGATCAAATCTTTTAATTGACTCACACGCTAGTGTGAAGCAAATTGGGAGATGCTTAAGTATAACAGTGCTCTACGAAAGGTCTGCAGCCTTTGGGAAGGATTCAAATATCACTTCAAAAAATTAAATAGACTACAGGTAGTACAGCCCTGCCGATTTCAGCATGAATGGGGCCGGCTCGACCGGGGAAGTACTACCCTCTCACAGAAAATCGACGTAAAGTAACAGTACCTAAACTGTTGCGTTTCGTTCGGTGAGTGAGAGTGCCGGAGGCCCTATCCCCTTTCCTTCTCCCTCATCCCACTCCTCATCCTATCCCTTTTCTCAATCCCAAGGGGGCGGCAACGCACTTTTGACACCTGTGGTGTTGCTTGTGTCCATGGGCGGAGGTAACTGCTTACCATCAGGTGATCCGTCTGCTCGTTTGCCGCCTATTACTATAAAAAAAAGAGAGCACTTGCAATAGGTCTGCCAAAACAGCGAAAAATTTTAAAATTTAAGTAACACAAGTACTAAATATTGTTGAAAGGTACTCGTTCTTGACAACAACTTGACAAGCGTGTGTTAATTTTAAGTGGCTATTAACTGCCCGAGACCAGTGATGCGTGGAAAATCAGTTTCTCGTGAATGAAAATTTGTTCAGTCATCTGTTAAATTATCCGGTATAGTTTATGTGAGGTGTCTACGGCGTTAGTAACATTCGCTACGGTTTAAAAACAAAACATTAAAAGAAAAGGTGTTTTGAATTGAGTTGAAGGAGGTAGGGTGCTATAAAAACCTGTTACATACCGAGCTTAGTGCTTACCGTATCTTTTTAATTAAAACGAAATTCTATTTGAAACATTAATCACTTATTTTAGGGTTTTTCAACTAGGTTAGCAAAATTTAATTTACCATCCGAGAGCCCCCATCTGAACACGTTTTTTTGGCCTGAGTCCGGAGTCTATTCAATGACTTCCAAACAAACCATCGGAAGCCATGCCCAAGTGGAGGACTCTCGGCAGATGACACGAAAGCAGATAGTAGAAAGATCTTTTCTCGCTATAGGTGGCACCTTGCTTTTGATGGCTCCTGGGTCAAAGGATGGACACTTTTAACAAAGCTGCTTCAGCTCTTCAGTCGTGTCTGCTAAAACAAAAGCTGAAAAAATATTACTTCATCTGAAATGTAGAAAAACTGACAAAGTATTGCATAATAATATTACAATGATAAAGACTTCCATTCAAAATCTTGTACGAACGATGTATTGCACGACACATTACGTCACAAATAATAACTCGTTGTCAACCCTAAATCACAATGATGAATGACGTGATTATTGTAAGAAAACAACAGTGAAAGAAAAACTTCATATATTAACTGTCTTTTGTCTCTCTGTACAAATTGCTTTTATTTGTCAAAGGCCTGTTTACAAACAAATCATAAATCAACTGTTTGACGTCAGTAAGACAGGGTTGTCACGGTGTAGATTGTTCAAAGGACTCTTTCATGTAGTCTTTAAACTGAATGGAAAAATATTGTTTTGTTCTACTATGCCAAAGAACACATTGTTTATTTACGATAGAACACGAGGATTACAGTGGTAGGATAAAATTGCGTTTTATGAGCTTAAAAAAATTTGAACGAAATAATGACAAAAACTACTTTTCATCGTACAATTAAACATAAATATATTGATCTAAATAGACATAACTACCTAAATAGGATGAATGCACATTTAAGGTTTCTTATCCTGGGGCACAGGACAAATCGTGAATGAATTAACTGCCCGAATATCGCTAGCTGCGAGGAAAACCGATTTGTCTTATATTATTCGCATAATACTATCAGTTTTTTGGTTAAACATCCCATTGGAAAAACAATTTGTTTTCTATAATTTGGAACCTCATATCAGTTTTTTGTTAGACATCCTTAGATTTGCTATTGACGTCTTATCGTTCATGTACAAGCAAAATGTATTGATCGGCACCTAAATAAATACACATGCACTACAACCCTCTCTTCAAAAATGAAAACCGTGGCACTGCATTTAAATCTTCATTCGCTCGTAAAACTAGGTAACACGGACCGTCTTTCACCTTATTTATGAAAGTTGTAAAGACTAGGAACGGGAGCACGTCATAGATCCATAGTTGATGAGTGTAAGACCTACCATCCGCTTTATGCACATCTGGATCTGCAACTCGACACCGCCCGTGTTAAATATTAAGGAGCCGTGGAACGTCTGCGATGCTTAGAATATGCTATTTCCTCGCATCTAGTGTTACCGTGTGAGAGTATTGAGTCATTACAGTATTAACGAGGACTAGGTTCTTCCATTTAACGCTTGAAATAGAGCATTAGATCTGTTTTATTTGTATTTATATTTGTTTCTTAAATGCAGTAGGTAAGTCATTCAAAACTTTCACAGATAATCTTTTCAAAAAAGTCCTTCGAAACAATAACAAAAAATTCAACAACTAAGACTCATTCGATAATTTTGCACGATGTATAAAAATTTCAAAAGTACCTATAATTTATTGTAGTAATAATGCAATATCTTCTGTAGGTACTTTTGTGACAATGACAAACGCTGTGATGTGTGTTATGTACTAGATGTTATTTTGCTATGAAATGTTTCCGTTTGTCTATGACGTGATCCCGTTTACGTCTACCTATTCTATCCCTTGTCTAATCTGTTTAGCTAATGGTAACACTATTCATGACGTAAGAAGCACTAACAATACAAACACCTCTCGTGAATGTCATTAAGATTACATGGATATTCTATTCATTATTATTCCACTATTTGCTTTATGTTACATAATAGTCGTGACACAAAAAGATCCAATCGTATTCATACCAAGCTGCGATTACAAAAAATATTTACATAAAGGGTTTCAATCGCGTAAATAGTTTAAAAAGTGGTAGTTGGAGAGTTTTTACGAATACCACGTCCTTCTATATCGTACTACTTTTTCAAGCACGGTTTATGACGAAAGCAGGATGTCTCTGAAGATGATGAAACAATACTTAAAAAAAATACTAAAAATAACTATACTTAATAGTCCAGCTTGCGATTGGCCTTAGAAAAAAATATTTAACCGAGAGCGAATGTTAGTTTGTTCATAAGGTTCACAAAGCGCGTCTATCACCTTTGAAGATAAACATCAGAATAATACAGAGGCTACCTTTTGTCAAATTTGGCGAAGATGTAAATGAATGGAAGAAAAGTGGAGAGGCCTTAGTCCTGAATTGGAACATTTTAAGGCTTACAATGAGTAATAATAAGTACCTTTTGTCGCGATAACCGACCTTCACGCGGGCGGATCGCGGGAAAAATCTAGCACAATATAAAACACAGATTGGAACAGAACACAAAACGCTACTTGCTTACAATATCAAGCAGGTTTCCCTCGGTGTGATACACCGAGTGTCAGGTACGTACAAAAGTGCCGCAATCGTCCGTCCGCAAAACTAAGCACCGTGGTAAGCGGGCTTAAAGTCATACTCATTTAAATCAAAATTCCGCTGGGTTATTTTTCAGGAGAAACGCAGGTTTAGTTATCATATATGATAAAACGGTAGCAATTAAAGAGCGCCAAAAGTAATTTCGTGCGTCACCGCTCTCAATCTGATGAGAGGCTCTAATTGCTGAACTTATGGATACCTTCTCTACGGGTAAACGAATGAATCATTTGATCTTATTTGTATGTTCGGCGAATATGTAGACATAATTGAGTGTACTGTGTGTCCGTTGGTTGCGTGTTTTTAAAGTACCCTGCAACACAACATTTGCGAGATTTATATAAAAAAATTGGGCAAGTGCGAGTCGGACTCGCGCACAAAGGGTTCCGTACCACGTTGTATGTATACTTAAATACTTTTTAAGTTTCTTGTTAGTGTTTATTAAGATCGAGTAACAAATTGCTTAAAAATTACGTTTGTTGTATGGGATACCCCTTTATTATTTACTTTTTTTTATTTAATAATTTATTTTGAAAGGTAATATACAACTACATATTCTGTGAATATTTAAAGCGTCTACCTATTACAATTAGTAATTTTGAGCAAAAAATACGAAAAGAAGCATGTTTTTTGTATGGGATGCCCTTAATATCTTAATTTTTTTTATTTGTAGTATTTCTTGTTATAGCGGCAACCGAAATACATAATTTGTGAAATATTCAGCTTTCTAGCTATCACGGTTTATGAGATACAGCCTGGTGACAGACAGACGGACAGACAGACAGACAGACAGACAGCGGAGGCTTAGTAAGAGGGTTCCGTTTTTTACCTTTTAGGTACGGAACCCTAAAAAAAGATAAGTCATAAAAAAATACGAGGGTCAAACTGAAAGTTCTTAGAACTGGCCACTTATAAACAATATAATAAAAGAAATATTCTAAAATTTGAAAATAGAACTCTTTGCCAATATTACTGAGTATATATTTCATTCATTTGTCATTTGTTTTACGATTTGGCGGCAAATTGAAAATTGTCTGTGTCACGTCAACATGAATTTAACACGAGAAAATTTTCGTGCAATGATTTTTTATGACTTTCGATGTCATTTAAGTCAACAAGAAAGTTATGATAGACTACGATTGGCCTTTCACGATGAAGCCCCATCTCGTGCGACTGTTTACAACTGGTTTAATGAGTTTAAACGTGGTCGCACTAATCTCACTGATGATGTACGTGAGGGACGGCCTTCTACGGCGACGACTGAAAATAACATCTGTGTTGTGCGGCGTATGATAGAGACTGACAAAAGAGTGACCTATCAGCAGATTCGGACAAGCTTAGGCATCGGTATGAGTCAAGTGCACAAAATCCTCCACGAACATTTAGCGGTCAGGAAGCTTTGCGCCCGGTGGATACCTCATAATTTGACTAAGGCTCAAAAACTCCATCGTGTGGATTGGTGCCGTAAAATGATTGAAAGATTTAACGGAGGTGACTCAAATGCTGTGTTCGACATACTAACAGGTGACGAAAGCTGGATTTACTGTTATGATCCTGAAACCAAAAGACAATCTGCTCAGTGGGTGTTTCCTTTCGAGGAGTTGCCAACTAAAGTGAAGAGAGATCGAAGTGCGGGAAAAAAAATGGTGGCCTCGTTCTTTGGAAGGATAGGTCATTTCGCAACAATTGTGTTAGAGGATCAAAAAACAGTTTCTGCAGAATGGTACACTACCAATTGTTTGCCACTTGTCTTGGAAAAAGTTCGAGAGAAACGACCTCGCAGTAGGATCCTCCTTCACCACGACAACGCCTCGTCGCACACCGCCAAGCGAACGATCGACTATTTGGCGACATCAAACGTTGAATTACTGGGTCACCCGCCGTATAGCCCCGACCTCGCGCCTTGTGATTTTTATTTATTTCCAAAAATTAAAGAAAAACTTAAAGGAAAGCGGTTTATGAATGCTGAAGAAGCGGTGGCTGCGTATCGCGATGCCATTGAAGAGACCCCTAAGGACGAGTGGGCAAAGTGCTTTTCCCAGTGGTTCCATCGCATGCAGCGGTGTATTGACGTCAATGGACAATATTTTGAAAACATATAATAAAACTAATAACTGGCTAATGTAATCAGTTTTTGATTTTCTAAGAACTTTCAGTTTGACCCTCGTAATTATGTTCATATCATAAAAGTTCGTAACATAATAAAGCTAAACAATTTGTGTCGTTTTAATGAATAAGGAGATGGAAAAATCATTTTGTAATAACAATCCAGTTGCTGATAAAAATATACCTGCTTGTCAATACTTGGTTCACAATTATAATTAAGTAGAGTGTGCCCGCAGCAAGCACAGCAGCCCTGCATATTTTATTTTACTTTAACCGTCTCTTCCCAATCCTGTGTGAGTTTGGTATAATCCGCTCTTAGTGCACCTCTACGGTACCAAAGGATTTCCTATTGCCAAAGGATAATGACATTTTTGTTGTTGACTACGGTGGAAACTCTACTCATAAGCCATCTCAAATCGACGCCAACCCGGCCAGAGTGTGATCGACCGGGCTTGGGACTGGTGGAGGAGGTGTGTGGAGGCTCTCCCCAGGTGATCGGGGCATACCCACTAAAACCACCGCGATGTCCCTACGGATCCCGTGTAGCGGCGGGGTCACGCGATTCGCGGATAGCAATCTTTGCCGTGACCCCACCCGGGACTGGCCCGCCTTTGGTGTTGGCAGGCCTCGCCTCCTTATGCTATTTGGGAGGTGGCGCGGACACTACGCCGCCTCCTTGCCTTTTAGCGGACGGGGAGCAGCCCCAGCGCTCGCCGTCCGCAGGCACTAAAACGGCCGCAGAGGATAGGGTGGACGGCAACCTGACAACACCGCATCTCCTCTTCCCCTGCGGCCCCACCGCAACGCATCAAATGGTGCGCTCTCATTTGGTCGCGGGAGATAGGGCGCGCGGCAACGCAACACCGACACGCCTCTCCTTCCGCGACCGCACCCGACTGCGAGGGTCAGACAGAACTGTCCCCCCGCACCCACACCTAAGCCCACGTGGAGTGTCCACTCCCGGTATCCCTCTTAGCTTCACCGCGGGTGTCCAAGCCACGGCTACTGAGCCCCCACCACTACAAGGTGGAGATCCAACGAGAGGAGGGGGGGGGGGCTATAGGTCTTTATCTATGAAATTCTGCCGTACTGGCCATTTCAAATCAAAATATTTTTTGTGGCAGTTATTTCTAATAGGGTTGATGAGGATGTATAAATGAGGAAGAGGATGAGGATGAGGAATTATAACTTCTAAAAATATGAGGATGCGGATGAGGATGGGGATTTACAAAGAGGAAGAGGATGCGGATGAGGAAGAAATAATATCAGAGAAGATATAAAAAATATGTAAATAATGTAATATTAACATGCCTATATACACGAAGATTTGATCAGCGTTGTAAAGAGTACCTATGCAACCTTTTTTTACATAGATACATTCAATAAATCGCGGGTTAACATGTCAAAACTTTCTTCCACATGTTGACCCGCGATTTGTTGAGAGCAAGACGAAACACGTATTACGTAGCCTACGCCCTAACCCTAAGTAACATTTAAATTGTTTGCTATTTATTAATGCAATACGATTTATTTTCGTGTAAAATAAGTGACACCAATTCCTCATGAATTCCTCATTAGATGGAGGATGCGGAAGCGGATGAGGAGTTTTTGTATTTTAATTTTAGAGGATGAGGATGAGGAGGAGGAATTGTAGAAATATGAGGATCTTCCGCATCATGAGGATGAGGAAGAGGAATCTTGATCAACCCTAATTTCTAATTTCAAATTAATTTTATTTCAAAAACTTGGATTCTTTTTTCTACAATCGTCATTTGTTTAATAGTTAGTGTATCGTTTCGTATTTGAACATTTTTGAATGAGTATGAGTACCGTCGTGGCAGCAAAGCGGCACAAGCGGCACGCAACATCAACGACATTTACGTAGCGAACACGACAAACGAACGCACCATCCGTTATTGGTTTGCCCGCTTCTGTTCTGGCAATTTTGACCTGAAAAATGACGAATTAAAGGCGATTGTGGAAGCTGATGATAGTTACTCAATCTACGGCTGAATTAGCAGCAGCTTTCGACGTAATCATCACAACAATATTTGTCCATTTGCGTCAAATTGGCAAGGTAAAAAAGCTTGACAAATGGGTACCCCACGACCTCAATGATCGTCAGCGCGAAGTACGTGTCGAGACGTGCCTTGCATTGCTCAACAGGCATACAAAACAAGGAATTTCGAACCGCATTGTTACTTGTGACGAGAAATGGATCCTGTTCGACAATCGTAAGCGCTCAGCAAGTTGGTTGGACCCTGGTTCAGCTCCCAAACAATGCCCTTAACGAAAACCTACCCCTAGAAAAGTGGTGGTCGCTGTTTGGTGGTCTATCGCCGGTGTAAATCATCATAGCTTCTTACCAAACGGGATGAGTATTACTGCAGATGTGTACTGTGAAGAACTGAACACAATGATCGAGAAGCTCGCACGTCACCAACCAGCTTTAGTCAATTGTTCGGCTCCACTGCTCCTGCACGACAACGCGCGACCTCATACTGCACAGCAGACGGTCTCCAAGCTACAAGAGCTGGGGTTGGAAGTTCTCCGTCATCCCCCGAACTCACCAGACCTTGCGCCTACAGACTTCTACTTTTTCCAGAATTTAGATTACTTCTTGGCGGGAAACAAATTCAATACCCGAGAGGCAGTACAAAATGTCTTTGAAGAATTTTTTGCCTCCAGTCCAGCTGATTTCTTCAAGAAGGGCATCAATAAGCTAGCAAAGCTAGTTGGCAAAGATGCATTGATTGCAAGGGTGATTACTTTGATTAATTTTATTTATTTTATATATTTATAGACTCACGCCTGTATCCCCGAAGGGATAGGCAGAGGTGTAATATTACACCCACATTTCGCCATGAATTTTTAGGTCCCACGTAATAGGGGGCGAGCCTATTGCCGTACCGGGCACATCACCAGACTTTGATTAATAGAAGTAAAAAATATAGAAAAAATACGCTTAATTTATTTCATGAAAAACGGCAATTTCATAGGTAAAGAATTAAGTAATAAGCCTAATGTGCGATTTAGGTATCGAGTAAAATATTACAACGCCCGTACAAGGAATAAAACCTGTATCACTGATAATTTACAAACATGCCACGTAAGGACACTAATAGTACAGATTTAAAACAACAATTTGTTATCTTTTTCATGTGAGTCTGTGGTCAACTCTGGTGGTCCAAATTACTTACGGACACGAATAGTACCCAGATTCAAAACAACGATTTGTTTTCTTTTTTATGTGAGTCTGTGGCCGACTCTGGAGGTCCAAAGACCTTCGATATGGCCTAATGATTCTTGTCTTGCCGTAAGAATCGGCAACGACCCTCGAAGTTTGGTAGCGCAATGCTACACGCGGTCACCCTTGTGGTCACCAAGTGGTGGCCTGTATAAACTCGCTTAACTTTGCCGAACTAATCCGAACGGCATGCCGGGTCACGCTATGAGCGCTACAAACAACAATTTATGGCACTGTTCAATATAAAGCGCTGAGGTAGCCGCTTAAACCACTCGGAGACTACAAGACTATTCGCGCATTTTCATAATTTTTAATCTTGCGTGATTATTTATCAGCTGATTAATGGCATCCTTGAGTCAATTACAAACATACTTAAAATCCTACGTATGAGTAGTTTTGTTTTATCGTCTCAAGAAAGAATAACATCGCAAAAGAATTTCCAATCTCTATAAATTTTTACACTCGCTGGATGAATCGTAATACGCTTTTCTCGGAGGTAAAATTATTTGCTCCATACCTCTACAAAATTATACGAACGTTTCTTTAAATAACGATAGCATTCTAAGAATGTTTTAGTCGTTAAAGTATAAAAATATAAATAATATGAATTTCCCTTACATAATACACATGAAGAACATCAAAGCCATCAGTAATATCTACCATAAATATTAGAGAATTTAGCAACGAATTAACTCAGTCATTCAAAATTTCTATTTCAATTTTATTGCTCTGAATGTATGCAAATTTATATAAAGGTCTTGCAAAACTTTAAAGCAGGTTACAATTATGGACCCTGACGGCATTACAGTATATAGAAAATTTGTTTAATATTCATATTCATTCTAGGTGGTCCGACGACCTAAAAAACGGGGCTGGATGCGGAAGGCAGAGGATCGGTCATTGTGGCGCATGTTGGGAGAGGCCTATGTCCAGCAGTGGACTGCAATAGGCTGATTCATATCCATTATAGAGTCAGAATAAACTAAGAAGATACAGAGAGAGAAAATACCAAATCAAACCAAAGCGATATGCTAAGACCATGTCTAGTTTGTGCCTCTAATCTAGCTTTAGCCAAGATACATTTTACCTTTAGACTATTAGAACGCACAAGTACATGATACATTTAATGCGTTGTAAGTGAGAAGTTGTGAGAATAATGAGCAAAATGCTTTTCAATCGGTACAACGAATAGTTGATTACATACTTTTTTACAAACCTGATGGAACAACTTATTGAAGTATTTTTCACCTAAACTGAACTACACGAAAGTGATGATGTTAACTATGGTATGTGTCTGAGCGCAGATTTGAAGAAGAAGCCTTTTCGCTTGGTGCGGTCACTTTGTATGTAGACAAGCGAGTATTGGACCCTACCCCATAAATAGCAGCCACCGTTTCATTAATTTACCTAGCAACTGAACGTATTTATTACAATGGAATATCAGTTTCATACAAAGGAAGCCGAGGCACTCATACACTAATATATCACGTAAGGCATATCTCTCAGATACGTATGAGTAACAATATTGTCTTTAACGATATAGATCCCTAAAACTACATACTTTTCTCGAAAGATAAGGAAATATTTCTCAGCAGCCCCAAGGGCCCTGACCCCTTAGGTCGCGGGTTCAATTTGGGTCGTGAATAATAGGTAGCGCTGATAATTCAATAACATTCGGGCGGACGGAAGGGCCTGCTAACAGCGTTAATGTAACTAAATAAAGCCCAGTGAGCTGTCGATGAGTGTTATGCTCACGATGGTATATCCCCAAAAGGGTGGACAGAGGATGGCGCTTTTTGCTGAAATATTGGTCGTCTCCTTATAGCTTTTCTCAGTCCACTGCTGGACACAGGCTTCGCCTTATTTGTTTTACAATAGCATTGTGTGACAATAACATGATTTGGTCTACTATGCATTCTGGCTAAAAGGGTTGGCGTAGGGCTTGATCGAGTGCGCTGTCTATTACTATCTATACATCTATATATATAAATAAAATCGGAGTGTCTGTTTGTAATATTTAAATAACCGCTTTTTACTACATGCATATGGATGTTTACACGGTACATATACCGAAAACACATTTTTTACAATTTTTGTCTGTCTGTCTGTCTGTTTGTTCTCGCTAATCTCTGGAACGGCTGGACCGATTTTGACGAGACGTTCACTGGCGGATAGCTAACGTACCAAGGAGTTACTTAGGCTATAAATTAGGCGGTTACGCTAAGTAGTTCCCTTAGGACGCGGATGAAACCGCGGAAAACAGCTAGTTGATAATATTTTCTTAGTCGCCTCCTAAGACACCTATGAAAGGCAATGGATTGAAGACACGACAACTTCATAATCCATCAAAACACAGGCCACATAAACAGTAGACACTGGCAACCAATCCTCGAAGACGGTTTAAAGTACAGAGAAAGGTGCATTATAAGGGTTCAGTAGTAAACTACAAGGAACTATTATTTATAGTTACGACATGTCTTGTACAATAAAATGCTACAAAAGTTTTGATTTAGGGGTAGGTTGGGAAAGTTGTAAGTGTTAGGTCTTTCTCTGTTAGCCTCATTAGGCTGCATACATGACTCGGCTCTTGAGAAGAATTCTATGAATGTCCTAACAAACGCTGTCAATAACAAATCATTATATTGTTATCCTATACTTATGAATATAAAATTGTCACATTCCCTCTGCAGAGTAAACACATATCGCATTATTATGTTTCGCAATTTTATGGGTATATTCAAACTTTTGCCGTTGGAATATTACGGCTTTTGGGAGGCTTGTACGGGGACATGGGTCCAACGAGCAGAGCCCTGTAGGGAGCATTAATTTAAAATGAGATTGGATACTAGGAACCGTCATAAGTTTATTTACCCTATTAAGTAGATCTACGGACTAGCCGTAGCATGTACCTATATATTGTTTTCATGTGGAATTTGATGGAATTTATTAATACCAGCTATATATTTTTTTAAAGCCACAAATAATAGTTAAGTATCGCTGTTCACAAACTGCTTAAAATATTTTTAACCAACTTTGTAATTTTTAATTTAAATTATTAAGTTTCATCTCGGCATTTTATAATAAGAAAACGGTATAATCGTTTGTATTTTTTATTAAATTGAAATTAAATTGTGTTTTTACGGTTACCTATTATTTCTAAAACTGTGAAAAGTTTGTAAAATGTAATTATTGACCAATCTCAAAGTAAGCTACGAAAAGTTCTGAATGATATGTTGAAAGAGTTTAGTATATATATAAGGCCAATGGAATAAAATTATTGTAATTTTCTATTATTTTTAACGACAGTAGACACACAAGGACTAAATTTTGTGTCACATACGACTTTACACACAATTACCGGACATAAAGAATTCCGAGAGCCAAAAAAAATGTGGATCATATAGTGTTATCTCCTATTAGGGATTGAATCTGCAACACTCGGTGCCCGGACAAATGGCGGGATGATCAAATAAACATGTAAATAAACGGCGCCAGTAATTATGGTTATACAATAGTCATATAAATACATGACAAATTACATGGCAATATTATAGATACCCAATTAGAGTACGCTAGACTGCCTCCGTGGTCCAGTGGATAGCGTATTCGACTGCTGATCGGAGGTCCCGGATTCGATTCCATGGTCGGGCAAAAACTGTTACTGGGTTTTTCCGAATTCTCAGTAGCAGCACGGAGTCTGGTGATGTGCCTGGTAACGGCAATAGGCTCGCCCCCTATTACGTGGGAACTAAAAAATTCATGACGAAATGTGGGTGTAATATTACACCTCTGCCTACCCCTTCGGGGATACAGGCGTGAGACTATAAATAAATAAAATAAACCTAATTGGAGACATTACCGTGAACAATAGTTATTAGCATTAAGCTGGATCTCCACCAAAGAAAAATACCACCTTTTGTGTTCTCAACACGTATTTGTGATAAACGTCTTTAATTACCTTGTGTTAGCAACCACAACTGTAAACAAATATCCGTAATAATGTTTACGTTTATTATTTCCTAAACATTAACGCGCTTGTTGCCGATATTCATTCTGTCTGTGGATACGCTATATTGTCAACATTACATGGAAATAGAAACATATTATTATATACCATGTGGACAAACAAATTAACCGACACAATAGTTAGCGATTTGTTTCTATTAGATGTAGAAGCAACTGAAACGAAAATAGGCAGATTTGCAAACAATTGGAAACACAATAGTCGCCAATCACTTACGGTTACACAGATGAATATAGTGGTATAAATGTGCAACTCAGCGCCTGAAATTGCATTGGGTTGCAAAAAGCATGTTTTTTTTAATAAGTAATAGGCGGCAAACGAGCAAACGGATCACCTGATGGTAAGCAATTACCGCCGTCCATGGACACAAGCAACACCACAGGAGCCACAAGTGTATTGCCACCCTCTGGGGTGGGGAAAAGGGATAGGATGAGGAGTGGGATGAGGGAGAAGGAATAGGGCCTCCGGCACTCTCACTCACCGAACGAAACGCAACAGTTTAAGTACTGTTACTTTACGTTGATTTTCTGTGAGAGGGTAGTACTGCACCGGTCGAGCCGGCCCATTCATGCTGAAATCAGCAAGGCTCTACTACCTGCAAGATGTTTAGGAGTTATCGGGAAATTTAGTCCAAGCTTAGTCACCGCACTTCTCGCTTCATTGACGCGCATCGTATTCTTCGACAATATGTCTTTAAGGCTGGCCAATCAGACTGACTAACGCTATTCGAATCAAGAAGCATTGCGGGGGCTAAGCTTGGATTAGGCCCCCTGCTTACTATAGTTCAAGCAAGTTTGATATTAGATGCTCGAGTGTGAGTGTGTAATGTCCAAGGATATTAGAGGTAATTTTCCTGAAACATGATGCTTCTATCTACAATCCCATATATGTGAAGACGATGAGCTATTAACATTAGTGCAAACATGTTACTAGGACAACGAAACAGTCTTAGCAATAATATACTTCAATTTATACTTAATTGCTCTATTAGTGTCATTACGTCATCTCAGTGATTAGAGCATACACTCGTAAAGCTGGTAGCTGTGTTTAATTTTACGAGTGTCGTTTAAAGAGAGTGATTAAGATATGTTAAATTGCACGGATGGCGCAGTGGCTTATGCATCCGCCGCGCCGGTTAATAGGTACAGCGTGTTTTGTGGGTTCCATCCCCTCGGGGGACAGTGCTTTGTGGGAAACGCAAATTTTTGTTTTAGGTTTGTTTTCTTTATGTCCATTATTCGTTTTTTTGTGTAGTTGCCTGAGTAACAACAATTTGTTTCATGCGTCAACCTTAGTTTATTAAACTAGTGTGAAGAATGTGGAAGTTGGCAGCGCCATACACACCAATGTTTGGAGAGTATATAATTTTTATTTTTTGCTAAGGACCCACTATTTTCACCTGCCGGAAATACACCAAGTATTTCCGGCAGGTGAAAATAGTGAAGGGGGGACCCGACCCCTCCCCCCAACCACTGCCACATGCCTTAGAAAAAAGGAAAACTATACATTTTATGTCAATGGGCATAAAATAAAAGTGGCAAGCCAAAAAGTTTAGTTACTTGAGGCCGTTGCAGAGTGCTACAGATTTTATTTGTATCCACGAAGTGTTAATTTCCGTACGCAAGACTAACATCTCAGCGTGCTAACAAATTCTCTCATTTCTTCGTGCCGGTAGAAAATGACTCGGAAATTGCGTTATTTGCCAACATTTACTGGAAAAATGTGTGTAGAATTAATCCTGACGTTGGCAATATTAATATTAATTTAGTGAAGGAAGTAAGTAATAATGGAGAGGTAAAATAATATTACATAGAGGTTTTATACGATACGTAAGTTGCGATGCAAAGATTATCCGCGCGCCTCTAGCGGCGAAATTGGAAGTCGTCCGAATACAACACTTTTGACAGCTTTCAATACAACTTTGCTTCGAGGTTAAAGTGGTAAAGAGCTGTCAAAAGTGTCGTACCCGGACAACTTCCAAATTCGCCGCTAGAGTCACTAGTTAGAATCTTAGCATCGCCAATAGGCATTATTTTTTTCTGTATTACAGA
The DNA here is from genome assembly GCA_944739405.2 of Euclidia mi. Taxonomy (NCBI): domain Eukaryota; kingdom Metazoa; phylum Arthropoda; class Insecta; order Lepidoptera; family Erebidae; genus Euclidia; species Euclidia mi. The sequence continues at coordinate 71,136,612 of OX123185.2, forward strand.
AAGTAATGTCTGTATTACAGTAGTAGCAAAGAAATGATTATTATTTACAAAAAATGCTAGAAACGATATTCTATAACAAACTACATGGAAACAAATAAATACGAAAGACTTTGTTCTGATTTCAATTATTGTATCGAATCAACTTGGTTCTACAACGCTACGGTTCCTGAGTTTTGCCTGCGATATTTTATTTCCTTATTATATATATTACGCGAGAGACGTAGACTAGTGTTAGGCCTCTTATTGCGGAGGCCGTCTTAGTAATACCTCTGCTGCAGTATCAGTTATTCTGCTATCAAGTAGTAACGTATAATTAATGTTCAGTTCTATTATCCGGTTTGAATGGTTCTGTAGCTAGTGAAATTATAGGGCATTAGAAGACCTGGCGCTGGGCGGCGGATATTGCTTACCATTAGGTCAGTCATCAGCACGTCTTGGCAGACGTGCTGATGACTGACCTAATGGGGCCCTAATTACCACTCTGTAAGGCATCTATCATAATTAAAAATATGTATGTCAATCCATTGTCTAGTATGGGTAGTAGTACAAGCTCTGCTTAGTTTGGGACTAGATGGTGTTGCGTGTATTATAATATGTATTGTGTCTATATAACAAGGATTTTTGTCTTCATCATTGCCTTGACTTCGAAAAGTCAGTAGTACGTGTCGTTGAACAGTCCGTGGTGCGGCGTGTTGTGAGTTTAAAGCGGAAACCTCTGAGTGCTGTCTGTTGATGTAGGTACTCCATTATTCTATCGCTGCCACCTCCTTCTGGGTGTAGAATAAAATGCATATAGCTACTACATTGTTCTAAAGGTACTTTATTAATTTAGACAGCCATAAACTAACAGGATGCAGCCGATAAGTAGCATATTGTTAGTATACCTCATAGATATAATGGTATACCTACTTATTTTGACCACTTCGTTACTACTTAGTAGTTACCCAATAAGCCTTAATATTGCGTCGTGGGCTTTTGGCAACAAACAATGTCTTACGAAAATCCAACAATATTTTCGTAAGCCAGTAATTGAACCTAAGACGTCACAAGTCTTTAATATCAACATAAGTACAAACTGGTGCGTTTAGTAAGACTAAATAATTACTGGTACGTATACTCAAGGGAAAACATGAAGAAACATCATCTCGTAGACGCGTGCTAATCGCATTATCTCATTATATCTAGTGGGAACTGACCTAATTCAGTTATGAAGCGCGCCATCTCTTGCCGAGACTTAAGGGGATTGTACACAGGCCTGTTTGACGAACCGGCTGCTGGTTGCGATAATGCATGGAAGCTAGACTTCTTATGGGTAGTTTGAACAATTAGTCGAATAATAAATTTTAATTAGGGTGATGCAATATGAAAACATGTTTTGAACGACTGACTTTGGTATCCTAAATTCGGCAACAGGCTGAGAAAAGTATTTTTTGGTACATTACATGCGCATATTTTGGATCTCTATAAAGATAATGAAACGATAGTAATAAACCTACATGTGTTTATGTATGTACCACAATGTGTTTATAATTACAATATAATCTTAATATATAAAATCCTTGCGTTACTGACTGACTGACAGACACGCTACAGCCGAAAATTGGGCGCAGGAAGCTTAAATTTGGCATCTATGTTCCTTGCAGACCGTAGGGGTGCACTAAGAAGGGATTTCCCTTCCATTTCAATTTAAAAAAAATGCAGGCGTAGCTGCTGGCGTCCTCTAGTCTTATATTTAGACCGGAGATGTACTACCCTCTCACAGAAAATCGACGTAAAGTAACAGTATCTGTACTGAAGCGTTTCGTTCGATGACTGAGAGTGCTGGAAGCCCCATTCTCCGTTTCCTTCTACCTCAACCCGCTCCTCATCCTTCCATGTGGCGCTCCGGGTATTCATTCGTGGCGCCAATCAGTTACCTTATCAGGTGATCAGTTTGCTCTTTTGCCTCCTATAACATAAAAAATGCGTCCCATTTACATCATCCTCCTAGCGTTATCCCAGTTTCAATCTGAGTCCGCTTACTAGTCTAACCGGATTTGGCTGAATATTAGCTTTTCCACAGAGCGACTGCCTGTCTGACCTCCTCAACCCGAAGGGATAGCAATATTCCATGGTTTAGACTAGTGTTATTTAGAAGGTACTGACGCCATATAACGACTTTCAAAGATCTTCATGACAACCGGGACCGACGGCTTAACGTGCTCTCCAAGGCACGGGACAAGCGATAATTGACAATTTAATACGCACATAACTCCGAAAACTCATTGGTGCGCGCCGTGGATTCGAACCCGATACCCTCTGCATGGCAGTCTGTTGGTATCTCCAATAGGCTATCGCTGCCTCATGCTTTAAAATACGTCCCATTTACGCACCTTATAAATTAGAATGCACCAAAACCGTACTAAATGCACTAAAACCATAAAAAATGCAAACATGCAACGTATTTTAAGTTCTCAGGAAGTAACTGCTTCGACCTAGCTTTGGTACTAATTCGACACTGTATCCAGTGGAAATAAAAGTAATACAATTACAAAACACGCTACCTCTCGCCGGGAACTTAAGAGGATTGTACACTGTTATTGCTTGCAGAAGCGGGGTAATAAGACAGATTATAACCCAAACCTTGTATAAATTATAAACTCATTATGTATTTATATATATAAACAAATCAGTGAGGTTACTTAGTTAGTTTAGTAATTTAGTTTCATGGTGAAGACCTACTACTCCGTGCGATAAAAGTAAAAGATATGGCAAATCATTATTTGACTTGTACAAACACAGGCTTAGTATTATAAATTACACCAAATACATCTTATGTTACTTGTTGAACAGTGGAGGCCTTAACCCATTCACTGCTACCAACGTACCATTTGCGTTGATCGAGATTACTACGTCATGCCACCAACGTCCCATATGCGTTGAGTGTACTTGAGGACGTTTTTGGCATTACATAAAAATGGTTGGTTGCCGTGTGGTTGACGGCATAGAATACAAGTGTCACGACCCCCTATCTTCCCGTGGGTGTCGTAAGAGGCGACTAAGGTATAACACGATGCAAATACCATCTTTGCGTAGAGACGGAAAACTCGACATCAAACCCTATACGACTGCCTCGTTGGTCTCGCGGCATAAATGTGCGCGTGGGATCGGGAGGTCCCGGGTTCGATTCCTGGGTCGGGCAGTGTTATTGGGTTTTTCTGTCACGAAATTCTCAGTAGCAGCACGGAGTCTGGAAATGTGCCCGGTACGGCAATAGGCTCGCCCCTTATTACGTGGGACTAAAGTATATCTGGCGAAAAGTAGGTGTAGAAATACACCTCTGCCTACCCCTTCGGGGATAAAAGGCGTGACGATATGTATGTATGTATAAAAATGGTATAAATTTATTTAAATATTTGGCAACATTCACGACTAGAAAGAATTTCTACATGTGGAAACACTATTGGTTTTTGCTTTGAACTGTCATTCTTGTTTTGGTAAGGAAAAAATGGTAGGTGCTGTGAAGGTCTATTTTAACTAAATTATAAATAAACATAGATTGTATGAATAAAGAATAAAACAACGTCAAATATATTGACATATCGGGCATCAGCTGTCTCCCAGAACATGTTGTATAATACTATCCAAACGTCAACGCAAACGGTAGGTTGAAAGGCACTTACGTGTGGCAGTGCCACCAACGCATTTGTTGCGTTTACCATTTTTGGGTGGTTTTTTTTTATTTTGATTTTGTTTTAATTATTTTTCATTCATTTAATTACGTATTTTCTATTGTAATCATTAAAAATATTAAGTGGCACCCAGGTGATGTTTTTAAAATATAAGTAGCAATGAATGGGTTAATTATGGCCTACACTGTCAAAATGTTTTCAAGTTTAATAAAGAGCTTTTAGACTGCCATCCGAGTTGCAGCCGCCTCCTAGTCTAACCGGATTTAACTGAATATTAGCTTTAATAAATATTGCGATATTTGTGCTTACTTTTTACTGTTCCTACGGGATTCCCACGGGGAACAGTGCCGAAATATCGGTAACTCAAAACAAAGGTACGTGGTATATACCCCGTAGGAACAGTAAAAAGTAATGATAGTGACCACGAAAAATTAAATTCCGATATTTGTGCTTTTCCATTGTAGTAAACAAAACATTATTTTAAATGAGACTCAATCCAACAATCAGATATTTGAGTAACCTAAACGTTGTCAATATGTGCAATCGCCAATTTCACATGGTTAGGACTTAATAAAAAAACGCCAATCGCCAGACGCATTTCAAATGGGATCGATCGTCAGCTGTCATGGGCGTAATAAAAGTGCGGCGTGCTCAGTAAAAATGAAAATAAACTAGCGTTCTGACATCCACCACACACTCTATTTTTGGCAAGATTGAACGTCAGGTGAAGTTGGGCCTGATAGTGTATCGAACGCATGGGTACATAAAAATTAATTAAAAAATACTTGCGAAATAAATAAATTAAATAAATTTAAATTAATTAAAAAAAACGCAATAAGAGTATTATTGCGTTTTTTTTATAATTACTTACTTACAATTTCTGACAGTTACGATTGTCTTATAATTACGATAATCTTTTATGAGTAGGTATCGTTTATCAAACAGATAAGTGAGCTTAAACATGTACGTGCATCTCATCATCATCATCATCCTAGCGCTGTCCCGATTGCGTTCCAAAACCTACGCCTTGGAGCTTGGTTGGGTTCCGCTTTCCGGCTGAATCTCCTCCACTTTGCACGGTCTTCAGCATCCCTGGTGGTTAGTCGATTGGCACGCATAGCATCCCTTACGACGTCAAGCCAGCATTTCTTTGACCTTCCCCGTTTACCGGGGCCCGGCGGAGGTAGCATGGCAAGACATTTGTTACCGGTGGTAATGTAGGTTCATCTGATCACAGGCAAATGTAGATGTATTCGGCATGTTTACGGCAATTGTTAAATTACTGTCACACCCAATTAATGCTTACTTTATACTAAAACATAAGGTCGAGTATCTCACAATGAAACAACACATAAGGAACGTATAAGCTAGACTTGACAACACTATTGTGTAACAAACGGAATTACAGAGAATTGAAGTTTGCCTCAGCGTAAAAAAAATTGCATGGCGAAAACGGGAATAATTCAAACTATAATTTACTTGATATTGCCCGCGGCTCCACCCGCATGAATTGTTTACCTTATTTTCCTCAAGAATCACTCTATCTACCTACTGGTGAAAACCGTACATCCCGGGTGGATTCTCAGAATTTCAAAATATAATGCTATTTAGTTTCCGGTTCAGGTTAAATAATATTTATTTTGATAAGTGGTAACCGCTTCACATGGTCGGTTTTTTGGTACTTTACTAAAAACGAGTCATGGAAACTGAATACTTATGTACTCCCAGTGACCCGGCTGTTAATAATGTTTCGTTAGAAAAATACCCTAGGGGTTCTAGAGAATGGCCCCAAACGCTTCTAGGGAAGTCTCACAGTTCCCCTTCGCGAAGCCTTAAGTTCCGAGGAGATTTCCTCGGAGGCTGTCTTGGACGTAATAAAAATATTATTTTCTACTGTTTAGTGCTTGTTTAAAGTTTGTATAAGTATAGTTTGGTTTTTAGGGTGCCGTACCTAAAAGGTAAAAATCAGGACCCTATTACTAAGCCTCCGCTGTCTGTCTGTCTGTCACCAGGCTGTATCTCATAAACCGTGATAGCTAGAAAGCTGAAGTTTTCACAGATTATGTATTTCAATTGCCGCTATAACAACAAATACTAAAACCAAAAAATATTAAGGGGTCCCTTACAATAAACGTGTTATTTTTCATATTTTTTGCTCAAAATTACTAACGATAACAGGTAGACGCTTAAAATTTTCACAGAACCTTTCAAAATAAATAATTAAATTGAAAAAGGTAATAATAAAGGGGGTTTCGTTGTATGGGTGCCATACAACAAACGTAATTTTTAAGCAATTTGTAACTCGATCTTAATAAACAGGTAGAAACTTAAAATATATTAAAGTGTACATACAACAACCCTTCGTGCGCGAGCCCGACTCGCACTTGCCCAATTTTTTAAATTTTTGAGTCATTACGTAAACTAATCTGTATATTTTACTGAATAATAAATTACTTAATAATTCTTGAGGATATTCGTAGTCTTATCAGCTTCGTAAATCTATACATTTCTAAATACTGAAGTGTTTTGCTGTGATTTCGAAGTAACTATGCATTCTCAAATGCTAAGTTGTGTACCTAATAGGCAATAGCGAGCGTTTTAATTTTTCTTTATGTCCTCCTGCAACGGATTGAATGCCACTTTCACTGCAAAATAGAGGAGTTTAAGGCAGCATATAGGCTAACATTTATCCCAAAAACATTAAAACTTAGGTGCCAATAAAAAAAAAATTAAAACAAAATTGTCCCTGACAACATCTATATGTCTAAATATAAAAATAACGCAGGTGTCACTGCGGGTAAACGGTAGTCTATGAGACTACCACAATTCAATCCAATTTTGAGTGTTCCTGTAAAGCTTGCCGCTGTGAGTGCGCTTCTGTATTTGTTCTCCGTCAAGGAGTTTGAAAACTTGAAACATTCAGTACAAAATGAGTTTTCGGTCTAAGTTCTGATAGAAAATGTCTGAGGTTACGCTACGAACAAAATTACTGTTCACGTTATGAATTAGTAGGTAACATGGTATATACATTGTCAGCGCACACGTTTACAAGTTCTCAAAGTTTATCATCATCATCGTCCTATTTTTATTCAGGTTGCATCAGAGACATTTCACTCCTTGGAGCATGGGGTCTAGTTTCTAACCCAACTAGATTGAACAGAATATAAAAACTCAAAGAGCGACTGCCCAATGGGTGTAATATTTACACTTCTTCTGCCCCTTCGAGGATACAGGCGTGAGACTATAAATAAAATAAATAAATAAAAAAGAGTGACTGCCATCTGACCTCCACGTTCACTATCATAGGTAAATGGACGACTAATTTAATGTCTTTGTTACCTTGTAATATTTACTGTTTTAACTTCTCGTTATAACTTACATTAGTGCATGTGGTGTTAGCCGATTATTGTAACACGTGTAAATGTACATAAATGTTATCAATAAGCTGTTATGAATTGTGTATACAGTTGTTGGTTAGCCTACTATAGAAATAAATAATTAGCCTCCGTAACGGTTTGTCAGTATATTGAAGAGAACTGACTACTCACAACTACTATCAAAGATTTTCATGTCTGCTAGACCCGTTGGCTGCGTATCTAACCCATGACCCTCTGCGTGACAGTATTTTGATATCTCAACCAGGCTATCGCTGCTATTTTAATAATTTAAAATATCTCAACGGAAAACACTATGTCATTTAATTCTATAATGAGTTCGTTCAGGCACGTGTAGGCACAACTTCTCAATTTAATATTTTCACCTGCATGGGAAAAGCATCACCCATAAAATAACTAAAATTAAGTCTAAAATTGTTATACTGTAATATTGTGTTTAAAAACAGCTTATCCAATAAAATTAAAATGTCTAGAATCATAAAGATTAAATTAATTGAATGAAGAGTACTCCACAAAATAGGTATGTCTATTGCTTCATATGACACAGTTTTAAAAGGACATTGTTCTTGAAGATTGGAGGAGTCTTTTAGTCTTTGAGTACAATGATTTCAACTCTAGTAGATAAGATTTCATACTTTTATTTTAAGTTTATTTATAAAAACCAATAAAAATAACAAAATGAAAAAACAAAATAGTATTAGATTAGTAGTAGTTGTGCAGTTTACGGTGAAAATAAGATGGGTAATAAACATGATGATAAAAAAACAAAATGTGAGTGACGAATGGGCGAATTAAATCACTTTAGGAAGAAAACAGGATACCAATGTCGTGAATGTTCAGTATAGGTACTAACGGCTCGATAATATACGAATCACCTGCTTTTTTTACCATCTCCTCAACAATTTGAAAATACAATAGATTCTATGGGTCTGCTGATCTTTGAAGTAAGCGTCGATACACCGTTTCGTAAACCATTTTTAATTATCAATACATTTTTCTATGTACTCAACTAAATGCATCCATATGAATATGCAATTGGCTTCACAATCTCGTAGTTCATTACCTCGTCTGCGACAGGTACTCATGATAAGCAGCACTTGTATGGATTACTCAGTTATTTGACAAGATCACTATAGTCAGATAAACCATTGTCACTAATCAGTTGTCTGGGAGAGATCGTATCAGTCATTCAAACAAAAGAAGAATAAAAATAACTACATTTTATGAACAAAATTCTTACAGTCTAACATTGTTTTGTTTTAGTAACGTTCCTTTATCTCCTTTTTTTAATCTTGTAGTTTTGTTTTTGACGCCATCATGGATGTTTCAAAGGTAGATGATATTATTATTCTTTTAATTTATTTGTTTGTTTAAAACATGTTACTGACTATAAATGCTGTGAAACTAATTGCTGTGTTTAAAATAGAAGAGTAATTGCATAGTCAATTTTGTTGATACAAATACGGACTAGCTTAAAGAAAATCGATGTATTTACCGTTCATCAATTGGGATTTTAGAATTGTGCGCTTTAATGAAATGTACGAAAACTATAGTGTTTTAAAATTGCTAGTTTCACCAAGTTAATGGAGTGGATTCATCGGGGAATCCTCTCACAAAATATTGACGTTAGATTGGACTATGAATCGGAATCGGACGATTACTCGCTTTGATTCTCTGGGGATTTTTGTAAGAAAACTAGCTTATGTCTTTTACATTGCTATTAATAACTCAGTTATTATCTTTAAATTGAGACGAATAAATTATTATTCATTAACTTACTTATATCCCTTTTTACAAACTGACACGTTAATAAAAATAACATTATATTCATATGATGAAAAATCAAATATTTTGTCCAATTCAGACTATATTCAGACTATGGACTCAGTCTTTGTGAAAAACTGAGTCCATAATGAATGACCGGGTGTTGATTGAGAAATGAGAAGGCAAGTGTTAATTCTCTATTGGTTCAAACAATCAGCATTGCACTTGAAATAATTTACCTTCATAATGAAAATTCATATTTTCAGACACATATTTACGGTAAATTTAAAAATCTGTATATCATAAGGTGGTTCAATCTATGCCTTTGTATCTATTGTATATATTTTATTTTGTATTTACTTTTCTGTTTGCTCTACATACTGTTTCTTGCATTTATTATCAAATAAAGAGTCAAGGTCGATTTCGCCGCCGTCAGCCCGTGTCATGTGCCAATGAAATTGAATAAGTTAGTGTTCGATTTCTCTGGAAATCTATCGAGATTTTGTAATTCAGACTGCAGTTTTAGTTTCGCAGCTGTGTCTCAATACATTGGAATTGTACCAACGCGCTCTCCGTGTTCAGAATTCACGATTAAACACAGTTTATGTACGACATCTTCCGTTTTGTTGCCGTGTGGTTGACGGCATAGAATACAAATGTCACCACCCGCTATCTTCCCGTGGGTGTCGTAAGAGGCGACTAAGGGATAACACGATGCAAATACCATCTTTGCGTAGAGACGGAAAACTCGATATCAACATACGACTGCCTCGTTGGTCTCGCCGCATAAATGTGCGCGTGGGATCGGGAGGTCCCGGGTTCGATTCCTGGGTCGGGCAGTGTTATTGGGTTTTTCTGTCACGAAACTCTCAGTAGCAGCACGGTGTCTGGTAATGTGCCCGGTACGGCAATAGGCTTGCCCCTTATTACGTGGGACTAAAGTATATCTGGTGAAAAGTGGGTGTAGAAATACACCTCTGCCTACCCCTTCGGGGATAAAACGCGTGACGTTATGTATGTAATGTATGTATCTTCCATATTTGGAACAATTCCGAAATGTGTGGATTACACAAAGTAGAGGATTCAAAGGTTTTGTGTGAATTATTATTCTACGACTACTGTATGACGAAATATTTGTATGTGTTTAAATTAAACGTGGACAAAACGGTTGACGAAAACTAGATATGTTAGCACCGAGAATATCATAGAATTATGTGTAGTCCAATGCACTAATAGTACTAATTCTAAAACTCTTACATTGATATGTTGCAATATTTACAGCATGCCAGATTCAGATTTGTCTAGCAAACTTCAGAAAATGCATTCCGCATAAATTATTAATATTATTTGTACAATGACTTTACAAGTAACGGTCTAAATTAAACTAAAGTCCGTGTAATTCCCCGATGATGTGTCGCGTCACGTTTAGTTTACATAAACACGTATGACTAATTCCTTCAAGGGGATCCCTCGCTTTAGACGCTTTAGTTACATACATACATACATAGACTCACGCCTGTTTCCCCGAAGGGGTAGGCAGAGGCATATTAAACGCCCACATTTCGCCAGTGCTTTGATCCCACGTAATAGGTGGCGAGCCTATTGCCGCTTATTGGGATATTTTGTTTGCCAGAGCCTCGTCCGTTGATCGGCAGGTGCACCACTTGCAGGTGAGGTTGGCTTGGGACCATAAGTTCTTCCTATTTTATTGTTGTTTGCTCGGTGATGTTTCACGTTAGAGAGACAGAGATAGCTTAGTGGAGATACTTACAAACTGCTATGCAGAGGGTTTCGGATTCGAATCGACGCGACGGCGCGCACCCCTAACTTTTCGGAGTTATGTGCGTATTGATTGAATTGTTAATTATCGTTCGTCTCGGAGAGTAGGTACGTTAAGTCGTCAGCCCCGGCTGTCATGAAGAGTGTTGACAGTCGTTATAGGGAGTCAGTACCTCTGAATAAACTGACACTAGTCTAAACCATGGAATATCGCTATCCCTTAAGATTGCAAAGATCTGACAGGCAATCGCTCTGTGAAAAAACAAATTTCCTTCTTAATTACTAATTAGTCATCGTAACCGAATTCGGTTACAATAGTAGCCGCTTACTCTCCGGTACTCTGGGTTGTAACTGGGATAAGGCTAGGAAAATACTTGGTGACGTTTCACGGATGCATAGAAATGTCGTATTGTCTAGAATTTGGCTAGAAGGAGCTGGGATTAATTGCAGCAGATTTGTGGAAGCGTGACTCTATTCATCAGCCCTTGTCAGCCACAACAAATCTCAGACATAAATGTACTGTGTTGCACAGCGAATACAAGTAATAATAACTACACTTAATATTAATAAAATGTCTTACCAACTCTTAGTGATGTTCTTGAGTGGAGTCCTGGAGGCAAGCTAGATACACACAATACTAAAATTGGCCAATATTAGCAAGTGAATTATCTTTACTTTACCAGACTCTAACGCAGCGTCTTCAATGCACGATGCAAGTTCACAGGATTCGCAATTTCTCCTTGCAAATGTCAATGAATAGTTCACAATGTCTTTTATCACAATTTACCGTTGCCAGCACTAGATCAGGAGGCATTCAAGACGGTTTACTCTATTTAGTTCAATTAATCAATTCACACGAAATGCTAAAAGGTGTGCTCACAATAACTTTTCACAAAATGTTCAATATGTCACAAACCGTGCCGGGAGTCAAAAAAGCGGCAATTTAATAGATTTCACAACTATTCGCGTAGCTACAAGGATGTGCTTTACAAAAGGCGACCAATTCTTTTTACGTACGAGTCGACAACGTGGTAATTTCTCAAGGAAGCGAACGGAAGTGACAGTTCAGTGTGACCATTGTCAGAAATTTTCAATAGACTAAACAAAATGTTACTCAATCGATCTAATCGATTTGACTTATAATAAAAACTAATTCTATTTCAAACATCCACCCGCCCCGGACCGGCCTACCGGTCCGATAATCAGTTGGTAGACGTGACAATGTTGGAACCGCTCTCCTCAGAATCGAACCGTCCACCAAGACCTCAGCAAATCGGGGAACTCCATCAGCCCCAGTTACCAAATGAAGGATGCGCCCCCTGCGCCATCTGAGTGGCGGAAGGTTAGCCTCCTTGATCAAAACGAGGTCACCAACCTTGGGTGGATCGGTCTTGTCGGTCCACTTAACGCGTTGCTGGAGTATGTGCAAATATTCCAAGTTCCAGCGTTTCCAAAAGCTCTGAGTAATCTGGCGTACCAATTCAAAACGCGAGAGACGACCAGGTCTCGTATCAATATAGGGGTACTCAGGCAAGGCGACAAGTGGGCGACCAATCAAAAAATGGCCCGGCGTAAGGGCCTCCAAATCATTCGGATCTGAGGAGGTCGGGCACAATGGCCGAGAGTTCAAAACGGCCTCAATCTTACAAAACACAGTTGCGAGTTCCTCAAATGTAAGGACAGATTCACCGATTGTTCTGCGCAAGTGTGTTTTGGCCGATTTTACGGCGGCCTCAAATATACCACCCCAGTGTGGACAATTTGGTGGGGAAAACAACCAATTTATCCCACGTCGGGCAAGCCTATCACCTATATTAGCTTTGTTGGTTTCAAGAAAATTAACAACATCATTCAGATAATTATAAGTGCCCTTGAAGTTAGTGCCGCAGTCAGAACGGATCAAGGAAGGCAGCCCTCTGCGGGATACAAATCTGTCAAATGTGGCTACAAACGCCTCGGTCGTAAGCGAGGAGACCAGTTCTAAGTGTACGGCCTTTGTGGAAAGACAAACAAAAACACACAAGTAGGCCTTGACAGTCTTGCTGTTTCGAAGTGTCGACGTTTTCACCAAAAAAGGACCAGCGAAGTCCGTGCCAACACCGTCAAACGTCCTGCTTTCAGTTCCGCGGTCTGCCGGTAAGTCCCCCATCAAGGGCTGCATGGTAGAAGCCTTGAGCTTATAGCAAGGGATGCAGCGAAAGACTACACTCCGAATAATTCTTCGGGCAGACAAAATCCAAAACTCGCGTTGCAAAATGGCCAACAAGGCATTACAACCAGCATGCGAATTTTTAAGGTGACGGTCAGTTACCAACAAGCGTACCAAATGACCGTCCTTAGGTAACAAAAGGGGGTGACGAGCCCCGTAAGGGAGGTTGGCGTTCTTGAGACGCCCTCCAACGCGCAAGAGACCCGTTTCGTCCAAAAAGGGGTTCAATTTAGATACAGCTCCCGACAATTTCGATCTCCCTGATTTAAGGATAGCAATCTCCTTTTCAAAATGCGCCAATTGCACAGAACGAACCCAAAAGGTGAGGGACTCCTGTCGTTCCTGTGGTGAGAGAAACGGTGTCAGTCGTTTCTGTTGTGGGTGCCTAAAATTAAAAACAAAACGCTTTATCCAAGCAGTGACACCTAACAACTTGTCGAGGGAGCTGTAACGATTCAACAAAAAATCGGGGTCGAAGGCGCATTCTACCTTCTCAAGAGCGAGTGTTCGTAGACCCGGCAAATTAGAAGTATTCAAAACTGGCGTTCGAGGCCAATCAATTTCTGGTCGACTCAACCATTCCGGACCCCACCACAGTGAATGACCTATCAAACTAGGCGTCAAGCATCCGCGCGAGGCACAATCAGCGGGGTTGAGCTCACCTGGCACGTGTCTCCAAACAAGCTTGACTTCGGATTTCTGGATTTGGGAAACGCGATTAGCGACAAATACCTCCAAGGTGTGGATAGAAGCCTTCAACCAACAAAGAATAATTTGGCTGTCTGTCCAGGCGTAAGTCCCATTAATACAAATGCTTTTACCCAAAGTGTTAGACACGTGGTTCAACAAGCGTACAAGTAGGGCTGCTCCCGAGAGCTCCAATTTCGGAATGGTCAAAGATGTACGAAGGGGTGCAACCTTGCTCTTCGCCATGATCAGGGAAAACCTCACCTGACCTGAGGCACTAACTGTGCGCAAGTACACCACGGCCGCGTGCCCACGCTCCGAGGCATCACAAAACCCGTGAAGGGTGGCCTTGTACTTCCCGGGAGGAAGGATGGGACGAGGCAAGGAGATCTCATTGACGGCAGGAAGTGAGGATACAAAAGAGGTCCATTCCTCAACAAGAGTGCCGTGCAGAGGTTCGTCCCAGGTCAATCCTGCTGTCCAAAGCTTCTGCAAGAAGCATTTTGCCCAAAATATAATTGGACAGATCCAACCGTTCGGATCAAAGGTTCTGGCGACAGTAGACAATACGAGACGTTTAGTCCAAGAACACGGCAATTTCAAGTCTACGTTATATGTAAAGATGTCTTGGACTGGTCTGTACTGAACGCCGAGAACAACCATCATGGCGGGGTTGTCAACAATCTCAAATAGATGTGGATCTTGCTGATGATCCTCTGGCAAGCCTTCCAAAAGCGCTGGTGAGTTGGAAATCCATTTGCGCAACTCATAACCAGCGGAGGCCAAAATACCTATCAATTCGTCCCGCAGGAGGATCGCCTCGTCCACTGTGGAGGCGCCCGAGCAAATGTCATCGACGTAAATATCGTCTTTCAAGATGGCGGAGGCTCTTGGGAAGCGTAAGCCTTCGCGGTCTGCGAGCTCCCAAAGAGAACGTATTGCCAAGTAGGGGCTTGACCTTAACCCGTACGTATTAGTATTGAGCTCGTAGACGACCATGGGATCACGAGGAGACTCTCTCCAAAGGATCAGCTGGAAGCGACGGTCATCAGGGTGGATAATAGTCTGCCTGAACATCATTTTTACGTCGGCCACAAAGACAACCTGATGTCGTCGGAAGCTGGTGATGACGTCACAAAGGTCCTTGACCAACTTGGGACCAGAATGCAAGCACTGGTTCAAGGATACGCCTGTTGAAGTCTGCGCAGAACCATCAAACACTGTGCGCAGCTTGCCAGTCGATGGCTTCAATACCGCATGATGCGGGAGAAAGTAATGCTCCACCGAACGCCAATCCAAATTTGACACTGACATGTGTCCCAATTGTTCATATTCCCTCATGAACTCAATGTACTTCTGTCTGAGCTCCGGATCACGACCCATGCGGCGCTCCATAGCCAACAATCTCTTTTCGGCTAAAGGTCGTGACTCACCAAGCGGAGGCCGAACAGACAGGAAGGGTAGCCTCGTAATAATCCGACCAGAACGGAGTCGACCAGTGTTGTTCTGGAAGAACAGCTCGCACTCCTCATGTTCTGGATTCAAACGGGCAACTTGAGGGGGCTCCTCTACCTCCCAAAACCTCTGAACTGCATCAGAGAGAGCAGAGCCTACAGCCAACAAATTATCAAGTTCGGGTGGAAGGGGGTCCCTAGGTACAGGTCCCATCAAAGCAAATCCAAATATGGTCGGGATGGCAGTCAAACCATTTGGCACCAAGACTCGTTTCCCACCAATCAAAATTCCACCGAGGACATCAGAGCCAATCAACAAGTCGATTTGTCCCGGTGTGTCAAATTTGGGGTCTGCCAGTTCCAATCCCGATGTCAAATTCACCACAGCAGCAGGTAGCTGTTTCTGTGGATGCATACCCAAAATATTCTTCAGCACAATAGCCGAGGTTCTAATCCTCGGGTGTGAAGATTCAACAGGGCCAAACAAAACCTTAACTTGCCCTTCAACATTAGAGGCTACGTCACCTATGCCCCGTATACAATTCGAAAAAGAGCCCATATTTAAATTAACCTGCCCTACCAAATAAGTGGAAACAATGCAACCTTGTGAACCTGTGTCCAATATAGCACGGACAACAACAGAGGTCCCCGTGGGTCCCCAGACCCTAACAGCAACCGTTGGTAGGATAACGGTCTCAATCGGGGAGGTTGGCGTTATAGGGCAGGGGTCAATGACCTATTGTTGCCTGGGCGGCGACCGTTGGCCAGGACCAGGCAAGTCAAAACGAGGGTGCGGCTTGAAGTCCTCAAAGGCGCGATGACTCGATCCGCGCGCCATCTGTGGGGGGTCATAATGACGCACCCGCCCAAAACGAGGTAGGCGCGAGTCAAGGCGGGGACGCTCCGCCAAAGGAGGCGAATACCTGGGGCAGCAGTCATGGTGCTGGTGACGCTGAACAGCACATTCAGGTGCGCGAGAGAGAGGAGGCGTGCGCACGCTACGGTTCTCCAAGCGGGGTGAGCGGCGATCAATTAAGCGAGGCGACTCTCGGCTGCGCGCCGGTGAGCCTCGGCTGCCACCTTCAAAACACCCGCCCGTGCGCGGCGTCGGCTGGTTGGACAAGCGGCCAACCTCTCTGGCATTCATGCAGAGAATGTCCAAATGCTGTCCTCCACAGTGAGGACAGGGGCGAGAGTTTGGGCAGTCTCGCTGGTAGTGGGACCCCAAACAAGAGAAGCAAAGGCGGCGGGCATTCGCGATGCGCCTACGAGAGGCGACATGTAGGTCCAAGAATGCCCTACAACTGGCCGTTCTGTGCCCCGTGACCTTGCAGTAGGAGCACTCCGCTGGGCTCTGCGTGACCGCAAAGCGAGGAGGGCGCCGGTCAACATTGACTCGGGTGTGACCGCGAGCCTGCTCCTTGACCTTGGGCGGCTGCGTCTTAGCCGGCGTATCACCACCGGAGTTGTCCAAGACCCGGCACTCATCCTCCACGAATCTCTCCAGGTCAGCAAAGGGGGGCAAATGGGTCGCGCTATCCCCACCAAAGCGCTGTTCAAAACGCGACCTCAGGTCGGCAGGCAGCTTCTTCAGCACAATGTGCATGTTTTGTGCCGGCCGAAGGTCAGCCCTATCATGGACTAGGCTGTCGAACAAATTAACGAAGCCCAGGTAGCTTCCTAGGCAGCCATCAAAATGGGGGAGGTCCAAAGTAGGGAGCCTACTCACCAGCCCCGGTGCTGACCTAGGAAGCTCCTGCTTCAGGCCGGGTTGCCCTTCCCTATCGGCAACTAGTTGTCTCGCACTATTGGAGACAGCATCATACAGGTCTAAGACCTGGGCATAGTCTTCGCTGACCTTATTTCGCTGGTCAGCGGTGAAATCATTGATTGACACTTCAAGACAGCAAGTGCTGAAAGTGCGGAATTGCTGTTCCACACTTGCCAGGCGATCGTCAATCCGCTCGTACCTCTGAAGTAAGGCCTGCTGGCGATCAGGCCGGTTCACTAAAGCATTGGCCGAGGCAAACCAGCGCAAATCTGATGCAATAGCACCAGCAGCCGCACGCAAGTCCTTGATAGCTGACATAATCAAAATTCAAAAGAGCCCGGACAAGCGCTAAATAAAATTAACAATCAAAACTTAATTTTTCTTAATTCTTTGAAACCAACAAAGTATTAGCCTGTTTACTGCAAGTGAAGGCAAGTGACAGGTATTTACTGCCCAACAAAATTTAAGGTTTCAGTATATTGAAACAAACACAAAAGTTATCAAAGTTATAACTTATAACAAATTAATAAAGTTGAAACTTCAACTTAATTAATTAATTATTTGCAACAGACAGACTAACTGTGTTATTTATGATATACAATAGGAAGTAAGCACAGAATATGTGTTACCTAACAATATTATCTTTATATTATAACAAAACAAAGTTTATTAATGTGACCCGCCCAAGTGGCAAGGTCAAGTTGGTTGTTATGTTTATGAATATATGCAAAAAAGTAAATTTACTAAATTTATTGATACATACAGCTGTTATGTATCCAAACAAACTGACTTATTAATGCAACAACAAATTTAATTTAGATTTTTCAACAATACAAATCAACAATTACTGATTGAGGTTATGTGACAATGTGTTTCAAATTATCTAGGTCACCTTATACAATTAAATATTATGTATTTTAGACAATAACTGACCTGACAAACACTACAATACTGTCTACAAGGTGATAAGATACAAGCTCATACCAATCTGAGTTCAGATACAATCAACGGCTAAGATACAAATTTACAATATAGGCAGTTAACCACGCTCTTGCTATCAAAAATTATGTCTAGAATTTGGCTAGAAGGAGCTGGGATTAATTGCAGCAGATTTGTGGAAGCGTGACTCTATTCATCAGCCCTTGTCAGCCACAACAAATCTCAGACATAAATGTACTGTGTTGCACAGCGAATACAAGTAATCATAACTACACTTAATATTAATAAAATGTCTTACCAACTCTTAGTGATGTTCTTGAGTGGAGTCCTGGAGGCAAGCTAGATACACACAAGACTAAAATTGGCCAATATTAGCAAGTGAATTATCTTTACTTTACCAGACTCTAACGCAGCGTCTTCAATGCACGATGCAAGTTCACAGGATTCGCAATTTTTCCTTGCAAATGTCAATGAATATTTCACAATGTCTTTTATCACAATTTACCGTTGCCAGCACTAGATCAGGCGGCATTCAAGGCGGTTTACTCTATTTAGTTCAATTAATCAATTCACACGAAATGCAAAAAGGTGTGCTCACAATAACTTTTCACAAAATGTTCAATATGTCACAAACCGTGCCGGGAGTCAAAAAAGCGGCAATTTAATAGATTTCACAACTATTCGCGTAGCTACAAGGATGTGCTTTTCAAAAGGCGACCAATTCTTTTTACGTACGAGTCGACAACGTGGTAATTTCTCAAGGAAGCGAACGGAAGTGACAGTTCAGTGTGACCATTGTCAGAAATTTTCAATAGACTAAACAAAATGTTACTCAATCGATCTAATCGATTTGACTTATAATAAAAACTAATTCTATTTCAAACACGTATGCTGTTACTTGGAAAAGTTAATGATATGAACTCAGATTATCTGAGGATCTGAAAATCCTACTAGTCTATCTATTTGTGAGGTTGGTTGTATGTATGAATGGATGCGTGGATGGATGAACGTTAATTTCTCTTTCACCACGTAAATACTTCTGAACAGACTTTGATGAAACTTTATGGCAATGTAGTTTATAGATCAAATTAATATTAATTTGATGAAGTCAAGATTTGACATAGCTACTGAGCAATTTTTCAATTAGGTATTAAATTATTATTTTAACGATTGGCTATGAATGGACAAATCATACATAATCGAAAATCAATGTTCTAGGCGGAGCTGTTTAATATCTCACTCGCGGTATCATCTCGCCATAAAGAATGAGCACCCATCTAAAAAACTTGCCTGCCGAACGTAACTTAACCTCGTGCATCCGAGCGGAAATCTTTAACAGAACAGAATACGTATTACGTACGAATAATGACTTTGTATCAAACAATAGAATAATAGTATGTAATAAGTCAACCGTAACTTATTTGCATCATTACATAAGCCCGTATAATAGAAAGTGTCCATCGTGTTACGTTACATGGAATCTAAATTATTAATTCAAGTCAGCTAGAACGAATCGTGATGAAAGCGATCGTGAGTAAGGAGCAAATGACAGGCCAATTATGTGAAGCCCACACGATATTGAGTGTTGATATATCAGGGTAAATGCGGTTCAGTTTTGTAAAGGCGTTCACCGACATGAGTGCAGAGTGCTATGACATGAATAGGATCGTTCGTGAAAATCCAAAGTAGGATTTTACTGTTCTATTTTTAAACGTGTAGAGTGATAAAATTTAAATGATATTTTTGGTTCAGTTTGAGATTTTGGTTTCACCACCGACATGAGTGCCGCTGTACGCATATAGTGATAGTGATCGCAAAAGTGAGAAATATGTATAGAGTCGTAATGCTTTAGATTAGTTCTATTACAATATATGCGTGGATATGGAGTGTATCGGCAATGTGATGGCATATAATCATCACAAATATAGTAATTCATAAAATAAAATCTATTTTTAAAATAAGTAAATTGATCATACTTTTATGGAGAAAAGAAATGTTTGCATGAAGAATTGATATCAATTGTGCTAAACTAAACTTGTAACAATACATTAAAGATTTTGTATTTGTTTTGATAAAGATATCTGTACTTTAATCTCTATATTACGGTTTAGTTGATAAAAGACAGAATATAATATAATAATGGATACGTGATAATTTTGTTGCAGTTTGTGCAAAATGTTTCCTAAATTGATCTTTGAAACGTTATGAAGAACCTATTTTCTTTAAATATCTCTCTGACTATACCCCATACAACGGGCTAAATTCTGGTAAAGAATGAAAAGCAAATAAACTATAAACCTTTAAAGTACCACGATGATGTTACACAAATATATTTTGTAACACTAGTCGGTTGCCACCTTTGTTTGACACTCGTAGTGATTGAAAGTGAAATGATATGTGAAGATAGGTTTCATCCAAAATTGGAATCGGAATTTTAATAAAATAACGCCAAAGGGTGTATGAAAGTGTCGAGGGATTCTGACTTTTATTGATATTTGAGTAAACGATATGGTACGAAACCAAATTTTATGCGTTTCAGTATTTATATTATAAACAGCGTTTTTCTGCTAGAAAAATTGATGGTTTTCGCTCAAGGTTTCGTGGTAAATATTTTGACATACTATTATTTTGTTTGGAGCTTATGTCAAATATGTTTCTCTATGGATAGAACAAGTGTTGGGATCGGCCGTTGATGTGGAAAATACATAGGGTTTTTTATTTGCAGTAGATTCAGCGGCAAAACTTTTAACGATGAAAAGTTAATCCATCACTTTTGTATCGTCTACTTCATCTCTTTAGAATTGTAGAGTTTTTGATATTTTAGTCGTTATAATAGTTTTCTTTTGGTTAGTTCTGTCACAGAGGCTGTGTCGGAACTAACCAAAGAAAACTTATACAGATACGAGTATATAGGTATAGTACCTATTTGTAAGTTCGATTGTTTGAGTAGAGGCCGAATATCTTCTACCACTTAACTGCTTTTCTTACGCCTTTTTCGGTCCTCGCTTTAGATGTTTATTATTTGTAGTGGTTGCGTCCAAGGCTTTTGCTTTATAGGCCATATTTCCCTTGTGGGTCCGACCAGATTTTTAAGAATATCGGCTTTTCCACAGAGCGATTTGATATCCTTGTTGGAAAAATCCACATGCATCTTGAGCACATCCTATAAAATAAACAATTAAACTGAATTACCATGGTAAAAGTGAATAAATATCAACATACATATTAAATTAAGTGAAATAAAAATAAATATGCAGCCTGTCTTTATCATTTCAAAGGGGAAATAGCAGAACAATATACATATTTATAATAAATCCCTACTGTGGTGGCTTTACCGTTTCACTGGAAGGGATTGCAAAGATCCCCGCGGAATGGAGAAGGATCAGTGCTGAGATGGTACAATGAAAAAATGAACTCGAGACAAGAATAACGTATATCTCATAGATATTAAATGTAGTTTTAGTTTCGTCGACCTTTTTTCTTATTGTTTCGTGCGATTTCAAATTATTAGTATCACTGTTAAGTTTATATCTAAGCTACTAAATAATAATATGTTCTATTGACATGCCTGATTAATAAATAAATAAATAAATATGAACACTGAATTTACGTCAACAGCGTATTCTATGGGGTACGTACCCGATTAGGCCGATTGGTTTAAAACGTATTGCACTTGCAAAAGTGCAGGTTCAATATTTCCAAAAATGTTATATGGATGTGATATACAGAGGCATTGTAGCTTCATAGATACACATAAAATACTGCAATGACTAAAAAAATACTCGGTATTCTCTAAGGTAAGAGGTTTTCAAAGAAAAAATCTTGAACGTAATGGAATCTATCACCTGAAATTACTGCAAAACATAATAAATTTAAAAATAATAACACAACGTTCCTGCCGTTGTGTTATTATCACACTCATTAAACCCTACATATATTTATCAACAGTTATTGCTCTATATCTTGCTGATTATTGATTAATACGGGTAATATCTTTACGTATTGATAGATTATTATAATCTCATTAAATTTGGTCAGATATTCAGTGAAGTGGGGAGTCGGCCTACGGCCGGTCCTTTAATTATTTCTTCTCCTTGTAAATCTACGACGCGGTAAGTAAATTATTGGAATATTCATAATGAGGGAGTATCTGGCAGGGTAACGAATTTAGTGTGTACGCTAACGAAAATGTGTGGTGAGGACGTTGAGTACAAAGTGCGTTTGGAGAATTGTTGGGGTTGTGTCTATGTGTATCCTTCTGTAAACTCTTATCGTTCTTAAAAAAATTCCTAGTTTTCTTTTGTCACGTTGTAAGTTTTTAAGATAGTGGTTCTCCAAAGTTGCCTTTTACTGTGTAAATATTCCTACCGCTATGCGCAACGTGATCGCTGCAAAGTCAACTATTGGTCTTTCCGTGAAACTCGATTGAAGGCTTGTCAGAGGGGTGTGTGGGTTCTTTAGAACCAACATGAACGTGAACTCTTTTAATTACTATCTGAGGGACTAACTTGTGGTCCCAAGAAGAAAGCACACAATTAAATAAAATTTCCTGCTGTTTAAATCTATTTACCATTTACCAATTGCCAAATCAGCTTCAGTTGATTCCCGGCAGAGCAATGTGTTTGGTTAGTTTGTAGGTCAAAAAATCTGAATAACAGCAAACAGAATATGAGATTTAGTATAACGTGATTTTAATGTTAAATAACTTAGTTTCAGTATCCTGGTAGTACCATAAAACTTTTATTATGATAATATTAAGATCTTATCTAGATAGTGTATCTATAATACTACAAAAGACATGCTGGCATTGGAAGCCGTCCATCATATATATACCTTATTTAATACCTATTATAATGAACATAGTATATAGGTACTAGAAATACTTATCATCAGTGTATTCTATTTTATTTTCTGCTCCGAATTATAATTTCATAATGAACATGATTAGCATCTTGTATAAAACATTAATTAGTTGTATTATCACGGCACTATCTGGATTTAAAGTGGGTCGACCTTGTTGGCTTTCGTTATTCAAACCAATTTTTGTATTTTTATTTACTTTTCGCATTTACGATACTAGAATATAGTTAATGACTACAAACTACTTATATTTTCAAAAATATAACTTCTTGAGTAAGAATAAATGTATGTCGCAGTATACAAAAATTCAATAACAGACACAAAATTCAAAAAAATGTAGATCACACAAAGTGTTCTCTCGTGTGGATATCCAGGAAATAAAGATAAGCTTCTATTAGTTTTAATTGTTGTATTTTGATTTGACAGAATATTTTTCTCATCTACAGAGCAACGTCTAACGTTGGTAACCCAAACTTTTCAAAGGGATTGGAGAGTCCATGGATAAATAGAATATTAAATAAATAAATCAGCTATGAATATCAGTGTTATCATCAGCTTGTCAATCGATTTTTGTTCGTTCCGTGTGTTTAAACGAGAAAAAGGGAGACTATATAAAAAGCTAATTTGAAAATTGGTCGAATAATTAATACTAAAATATATCTTTAGTAATTATAGGGATATTTTAAACCGTGCTATAAAAACATTGTACACAGAATATTTTGAAACCAAAAGTAATTTTTTAAGGTTACGTTAGGTTTTCTCATGCCTTTATTAAGCATATTTTGGTGCACTAGTATTATTTTTGATAGTAGAATAGATTAATAAATTAAGGAGCACTTAAATTACTATCCTTTACTAAACTTCTTGCGTGGTGCTCGTCCTCCATCTTCTTAGGGTAAAAGTACTGAAAATCCTGTATTAGGGCTCCCCAACACTCCCTAAGAAACATACATAAAAATTTCAGCTTCTTGCACCCAGTAGTGATAGTGGCAGTGCGTTGTCAGTCTGTAACGCAAGAATTTTATATACACAGATAAGCTATACTCGAAATATAAATATGCAGTGTACTGTACAGTGTGTGTCTACAATATTATTAAATGAAATATGACAGTTTACGATCAAAATATTGCAAACACTGAGACGAAAGATTATTTTCTGCCTCCTTTTGTGATTTTTTTACAGTGATTCTATTTTACATATATGAAATATTCTTTCTAAGTCTTGTGTTCAGACTTTTGACTTTAAGCTAAATTTTTGCTAGTTTGTAATATGTACCGTTATGGTTAGTTGCGCGACGAAAAATTAGGTGTTTCACGGTTTCTGAGGTATAGTAGCACCTTAAAACTTCGTTTTCTATATATTAGTTAGTACCTACAACAAACATTTTATATTGTTGAAGGTTTAATATCTACACAGTATGTATTAGCAACGTCGTTTTATTTCATATATGATAAGTACTCAACGCATACTTACAAAGATAAATTAATAATATTTTACAGTAATATGTTTTATCAATGATATACGGATTGATAAGACAACGATAATTGGGTATTACATAGATTAAGATAAAAGTTTGATAATACCTAAGAGTAACTTTCTGACTGCATCATTTACATATTTTCATTGTAAGTATTCCTAAAATTTATATGTAGGATAGCTCTTTAGCAGTTAGAAACTTGCCACAGCAATCTGCATGGTATTTTATCATCTCAAGCTAGAGACTCAACTGCTGGACATATTATTTCCCCAAGCAACCAGACCGATCGATCTTGGGCCGCCCGCATCCAACCGCTTCCCGCGATCTTAACCAGATAGCCTGATTATATCTTAATATATAAAATCCTTGCGTTACTGACAGACACGCTACAGCCGAAACTATTCGGCGCAGGAAGCTGAAATTTGGCATGTATGTTCCTTGGGGACCGTAGCGGTGCACTAAGAAGGGATTTCCCGAAATACCCAAGGGATCGGTCAAAGCAGACAAATTTAAATAAAAATTGCAGGCGTAGCTGCTGGCGTTTTCTAGTAATAGATAAAAAAATCTTGTATGAAAAGAGTAATGAATGTAGAGGAAACGCTTGAGATTTGTAAGGATAGAAGTAAGTGGCGTTCCGTTGTCTTTGCCTACCCCGACGAGAAAAAGGCGTGAGTATATGTATGTATGTAAAAAAATCTTTAACAAACTTTTTTTTGTCTAATTACAGCTTCCATGCTATACCACTGTGGTTATAAACCTAATTATTTGATAAGTTGCTCTGTAAACATTGCAGAGAAGTCTTCGAATAAAATACAGTAATATTGATCTATCTGTTAATATAAAATCCTTGCGTTCCTGACAGAATGACCAATTACAGCCAAAACTATTAGACGCAGGAGGCTAAAATTTGACACATTTCTTGGGGACCGGAGAGATGTACTAAGAAATGATTGCCTGAAGTTCCTTCGGATCGGGCAGAAATAGTTAAATTTAAAATAAATGTACGGGCCTAACTGCGGGCATACCCACATACATAGTCTCACGCCTATATCCCCGAAGAGGTAGGCAGACGTATATTGCTACACCCACTTTTCGCCAGCTTTATTTTCGTCCCACGTAATAGGGGCCGAGCCTATTGCCGTACCGAGCACATTACCAGACTCAGCGCTGCTACTGAGAATTGCCTAACGAAAAAACCCAATAACACTATGTCCGACCCGGGGATCGAACCCGAGACCTCCCAATCCCACGCGTACATTTATGCCGCGAGACCAACAAGGCAGTCTGCGGGCGTCCTTTAGTATATGTATAATATTTAGTATAGTAAATTTAGTATTGCGTTACTGACTGACTAACAGGCAATGCACAGCCAAAACTCGGGCAAGAAGATTAAATTTGGCATGTATGTTCCTTGGGGACCATTGTACTCTGTACGGATTTCTCTAAATTCCCAAGGGATCTGGGGGATGTGCGGGTGTAGCTGTGGGCATCCTCTAATTTGGAATAAGCTCATTAACCACTGTATACAATCGCTCCATAAATATTTAAAATGGAATGATATAAAAATAAAACAATTTTTTATTTGTTCACAGGTCGTAAGCTTGAGACAAGATGGCTCAAGACAACAGCAACTCCACCATGGAGATGGGGACCAGTGACCAGGTAACGTTAATATTTATTTATTTTTCTATTTTTACGTGTCTAGGGTAGCGATAGCCTAGTGGAGATGCCAACAGACTGCTATGCAGAGGGCATCCGGTTCGAATCCACGGACCGCACCGAAGGATAATGATATATATTACGTTCCCTCCTAAAGAAATAATCAGTTTGAAACAGAGTGGACCGAGAGAAGTGTGGTCTAATAGCAGATGAAGTAGAGAGTGAAAAATCGGAAAATTTTAGTTATACGCGCTATTATATACCCGCCCAATTATCTTTACCTTTGTCATTCTCTCTCCCTGTGGACAGGATGGAAAAGGCAGACTGGATCCGGGGCTCTAAATCTCTGAACGAAATGCAAAATTAGAATAGTTTGAACCCTAAACTTTAGAGGATTGTATTACCCCAGTTCATAAAAGACGTCTTAGCGTAGCTCTATCATGTGAAACTAACATTAGAGTACTGCCATCTAGTGGTCAATAGCAGAACTAGACAATTTATTTCCTAATACTATTCAAATATTTTTATTTCTCAATTGTGACTCATTCATGGAATATGTTAGCATATTTTTCCGTACCGCATTTACGTTTATTACGCTTAAAATAAGTGTCATTTCTCTGTGTTCCATTACAAGTTACATTTGAACATAGTGTAGTGCTACTATCTAATGAAATATAAATGAACTTAATCACGACGTTCGTCTGGTTATTTTCTTTGTGTTATGTACTTGCACATAACCGATTCCAGATCACACAGGGTTATTTTATTATTACAAAAGTCTACATATATAATTATGTATAAGTAGTAGAGAAATATCTTATTAGCAGTACCTACTACCTCGTATGTGTCGGACTGAATATGCAAAAATCTTGATTTAATTTATACTTATTCTCTGCTTGGTGATGCATTCTTGTCACTGGAACAAAATAATTATCTAACATACAACTCGTAGTTACAGTGGAAATGTAATTCCCCATATACTACTTGTAGTATACCTACAGAAGAAGAACGCACATAACTTCGAAAAGTCAGTGGTGCGCGCTATGGATATGAGGCCGATACCCTCTGCAAGGCAGTCTGTTGGTATCTCCATTAAGCTATCGCTGCCTAATGACCTATTATTCTCTGACGTGTCTGTAATTTCACAGCCAAACTATTATTTATCGACATTGTTTTTATTATGAATAACGTCCTAAATCAATTGACACAACAATCAGTCCTTGCTTAATTTTAGATAATTTGGTTTTAAGTAAAAAAAAAATTGATTAAATGGTTAAGAACCAATAAGCTGATGAGTGGATAATTACAACTTAACCTTTTTAAAGGAAGACAGTATGTGTGTAACACACATGGTCATGTACGCCGGCCCGAACTCAATAAAATTTAGCATCATAATTTCTACCTTGATTATGTAATTACTTTCTCACTTTTTCATAACATGAAGAAAAACTATAAATATCACTCACACACAAAAAAACATAGACATTGTGGGCGCCTAGAAACTTGACCAGAGTTCCTAGAAAGGCAAATAATAATAACTTAAAAAATGAAACTATAATACAATTCTCAGAAATCGGTCTAGGTGGTACCAATAACAAGGTACGGCATTACTTAAAATTGTTAAAAGGAACTGTCACACACATATTATGATGACTTTACTTTATGGATAAATATAATAAAATATAATAAAATGGTGCATAGGGTTCCCACCAAGAACTTAGGGTCCCAAGCCAACCTCACCTGCAAGTGGTGCACCTGCCGATCAACGGACGAGGCTCTGGCAAACAAAATATCCCGATAAGCGGCAATAGGCTCGCCACCTATTACGTGGGATCAAAACACTGGCGAACAGTGGGCGTTTAATATTCCTCTGCCTACCCCTTCGGGGAAACAGGCGTGAGTCTATGTGTATGTATGTATGTTTAATTTATACTTTATCTGTTTGTTTTGTTCTTAATAACACAAAACGTCATTAAGCACACATTATGTTCAGAGCAGGGGAATCCTCTGATGTCACCAGTGACTCAAACATTCTCAGAATCAAACGCTTCGTTTCTTTAATCATACACATACTCTGTATTCAATGTTTATTAGCAAAATGTAGTGTCAGTCAATAACAGATGATAATGTTTGTACTATTGATATCAGCTTAAACTTAAACTGCGAAGTTTTACTTTTCTACCTTTACTACTAATGGAACAGTAGAATATCGTCTTACAGTAACAATTCTTATAATGTTACGTTTCTGTCTGTAACTGAGATGGCTGGAAGCCCAACCACCTGTTTAAATGTCTATTTCCCTGCTAATCTATCGCATTTATTGTGGGCGTCAGCAGATTTACTTGTGTATATTGGTACTACCAGCGGTTAACCATCAAGTGTGCCTCATACCGTCTTTAGCGTGTTGATGACAATCAAAATCGAATCAGCCCAAAACATGGCTACGGGTATGACATTTTCAGTAGCGTCCATAAGTTCCTTTAACGTAGCCGTTGTACCTACGCAAGTAACGCAAGTAGTAGGGCACGCTTGACAAGCCACACATTAAGCTTTAATTATAATAACAGACAGATGTCAAAATAAGTTCATATGAACTTAGTACGATAGTTATGCTGTTTGCCACAGCTGAATGGTGATAACGAATCAAATCAGTTCCGACCGGATAATTGTTTTGTGACATTATGTCACAAAACAAGCCGTATAATGAATAATATTACGTAATATAGATAAGGAAACCGTCACGCTCAAAGTTGAAGAGGAACACGTGGAAAATTCCACTTTTTATAAGAGGTCAATAATGTGACTTCGATTCCGACTCTAGTAGGATAATTTGACGACCGGTTGGCGTAGCGGGAGGGTAAGCGACTGCTACGTCGGAAGTTGCTGGTTCGATTCCCGCTCAAGTCAAACATTTGTATGCAATAACATGGATGGTCTTGGTCTGGGTGTTTCTATCTATACCTATATGTAAGTATTTACAAAAAAAAAGTATATATGTATGTCCATCCATTGTCTAGTACCCATAGTCCAAGCTCAGCTTAGTTTGGGACTAGATGGTATTGTATATTTGTGGTAGAATATTATAGAAAGTTTTTAATTTAGGGTATTCTAGATTTTGTTAGTAAGCTCTCGTTTCTAAGTTATGGTTGATTAAAATACAAGTAAGAACACAAAAATCAGATATTAAGCTCAAGTTTTTTGTGGTCGAGGTTATCAAGATAAAGTTCAATGACCTTAGTGGTAGTCAGTCGTTACATTTATTGAAGTTATTCTATTGATAGTAGTAATTATGTGCATACATTTTTTAATACCCTACGTCTTTGATAAACACTAGTTGTAATGGCATGAATTTTAAATAAGTACCTAATCCCACAATTAGTATTTTGTTGTTGTAATATTTTACTGTTCTTATTAATGATATGTGTACACATTTTAATAAGGAGTCAAGTGCATTACTTTACTTTAAATTTATTAATACGATAACAGTTTTTATTTTATTTTATTTTTATTTATTTAGGATCTCCAACTAAGAATATACACTGCAATTAACAAAGATTTTTCACATTTGGATCATGGATGTGTACTCCTTCAATTATAGGAGACCACAGCATGCAAAAAAGGTAACTTAACTAAGTAAAATTAAAGCTATATCCTTGAGACTAAAATTAAAAGTTTGGACTAAAATTAAAAGTTTTAACCGCCTTTGCTTAATATGTTCGTGTTCTGAGATAAACAACCGTACCCCTGTGGTCTCACCGTATTAACGGGGAGACCATAGGTGAGACTTATCATCTAAGCTTCTTTTGCTAATGTACATAAAGTCCATGCCACGAGAACATAGACTTTTTGTAAACAAGGAATTTCTACTAAGTCACTTGGCGACATTTCTGTCAAAAACAAATAATGTCAAATCCAATGAGCGCATCGCGCAACGGTACATAGATATGTGTCATTGGAAAGTAATGAGTATGTCAATTGATCGTGTTTTTATCGATATAGGTGCAGTCAGCAGTGTTTTGTAGTACAACGTACTGGAACGTCAACATTTTGTGTTAGTCCATTGAAAAGTTACATTTTTGAACTAAGCGAGAATTTATCAGAGGATAAAAATTTATTTTTTAGTTATCGAGAATAGGTTCGTTTAAAATTCTAGTGTAAAATTATGAAAATTCTTGTGGAAAATTCGACCACTCAAAAACTAAATTATGTTCGTAAAGATTTTTGGACACGTCAGGAAGTCATTAGATATATTAAAAAATACACATCCGAATACATAGTAGCATAATTGAGAATTGAAAAAAAACGACAATTCAAAAAGTATAAAAGTTCACTAAATCATAAAATCTAAAACACAACTGTTTGAAAAAAGGTTGTGAAGCCCTGAACGTGTGTTTACAAAAAGTCTATCTTCTCGTGGCACCAACTATAGATGCCAACCAGCATTACTGAGCTTGGTTAGGTGCTTATAAAAAAATCTATTAATTCGATACATACAATAATAATTTTATTTTGTACTAGCTTTTGCCCGCGGCTTCGCGCTTTATTTATTTATTTTATTCTTTATGCACAAAAATAGTACACAGGTGTGAAAAAGAGGAAACGTTATATTCAGGGTTATACAAATCTCCTGTATTGTACGGATACATTAATATGACAATATGTATACGATAGCACATGCGCAGCAGTCAATGCGCATGCGTTCTAACTTCAAACTTCTACCCTTCCTACAACCTACAATCCCTCCCAGTTTAATTTTTGGAACTAATGGTAGCCTATGTCCGTCTCCATGGTCCAATATATATCTATATTAAATTTCAACAAAATCGGTTCAGCTGTTATAGCGTGAAAACGGAACATACATACATACACACTTTCGAATTTATAATATGTATAAGTAGGGATAGGGATGGGTCAAACCTACAATTTTCGATATGCTTGGTAGAGACGCGGCACTACCATCACATCTAAAATTCTTTTAAATCATTCTTTATAGCTGAGCCCGTGTTATTAAGGATTACTGGTCTACCCCCATGGCTCGCAGCGTCATGCTATACAACATATAGCCTTCTTCGATAAATGGTCTATCCAACACTATAATAATTATTTAAATCTAACTAGTGCCGTGTGGTTGACGGCATAGAATACAAGTGTCACCACCCCCTATCTTCCCGTGGGTGTCGTAAGAGGCGACTAAGGGATAACACGATGCAAATACCATCTTTGCGTAGAGACGGAAAACTCGACATCAAACCCTATACGACTGCCTCGTTGGTCTCGCGGCATAAATGTGCGCGTGGGATCGGGAGGTCCCGGGTTCGATTCCTGGGTCGGGCAGTGTTATTGGGTTTTTCTGTCACGAAATTCTCAGTAGCAGCACGGAGTCTGGAAATGTGCCCGGTACGGCAATAGGCTCGCCCCTTATTACGTGGGACTAAAGTATATCTGGCGAAAAGTGGGTGTAGAACTACACCTCTGCCTACCCCTTCGGGGATAAAAGGCGTGACGATATGTATGTATGTATGTATGTATCTAACTAGTCGTTTCTGATATAAGCGCGTTCAATCAAACAAACGTGTTTAATTCTAGTCTTAGTACAGATAAATTATCTGTGTTTATTATTAGTCGATGTCATATCTTAAAAAGTCTACAGTATAGACGTATACTGATATACGTATACAGTATAGACCCGATGCTATGCGACAGGTAAAAAACAAAGTGGAATACGATTAGGTTAGCTTCCAGGAAAATTTAGTAGAACGACATCGTCTCTACCCAGAAGTGGAATATTAGATTTATACGCGGCGACATACCCTCTAGTCAACAGAACTCATAAAATCGATATCTATCGATGGTTTAGTATTTTTCCACTTTAAAGTAGAAATATATTTTTTTACTCCATACTTATTCGGCGCAATGCTAAACGGCAAGGCACCGCTTTAACCACTACGCCATCCGAGTAGTCAAAATAAATATCAACGGTAATTCATTGTAATCATCATCAGGCTGGCAGTGCCCTACCGGATATAGGCCTCTGCAATCTACTTCACCGATCCCGATTTTCGGGTTTCGTGTCCACCCGCTGCCAGCCACTGTGCGTATATCGTCACTCCACCTAGCCGGAGGGTGTTCTACACTACGTTTGCCAAGGCGCGGTTTTCACTCTAGAACGCGAATACTCCAACGGTGATCGGTTTTGCGACAAATTTGACCAGTACATTGCCACTTCAACTTGCTAAATCTGAGCCGAGCTCGGATAACTGAGTTTTGTTGACAACACAGCAAAATTAAATAAATTACACAATTTTTCATTGCGTAATCGGATATAGATAGTTAATACAGATGATTATTTTATAATGATGTACATTTTTTTATTGATTGAATTAATGAAAGCAAGTAAACTAAAGTAACTAAAATAGTTATACGTCCGCCGATGCAAACTTAAACGTGTTAATAGATAGGTACATACAAGTAAAAATAAAATGAAGTATATTTGAGTTAATACATTTTACAGTTTAGTTCAGTTACACATTACCTACAGTTAATAAATACGCAATTTCGTAGTTTAACATAGGTGGAGTTTGTATAATTTTGAAACAATACTGTGTAAATCACAAAGACTGAGCGACGCGGTATAATAATGTTCAACTTTAACGTAAAAGGGTCCGCGTGATTGAAATGCTTTCCCTCTGAAACGCAGCCGGTTTCAAAGTTATTTTTATACAACACTTACAACATTTAAGAAGAAATAAGTCATCATCATCTTCGCCCTAACATTATCCTAGTTGCATTCAAGACTTTCGGTTTGAAGCCCCAGACCCAGCCTTTTTCAAAGGTTCAAGGGTGCTAAGAATTAGATCTTCGACATTCGTTACTGGGTAACGAATGTCGAAGATCATCGCAGCTGGGACCGTCACCTTAACGTGCTCTAAGCACGAGGCAAGCGATAATTAACAACTTAATTGCATCATCAAGTAATCGTCACGATTAGTTAACGAATTTTTAACGATCGTAAAAACTATCCATTACCTCACACCTAAATTGCATAGTAAGTATCTATTGTCATACAACTTCATAACACCAAACACTTTGAATAAAAATCCGTGCCCGTCACAGTTCAAGATACCTAATAATTATAAGGTAGGTACCTACTAGGTATATTTCTGGCCTCTGGTACTACGATTCGTCACCGGAAAGTTAATTGATACTACGCTACTAAACGCTAAACGAACACACTTGATAACCTTCGATAACCCTGCATGGAGTAAAAAAATCCTAATCAAGGTTATTATTCGCACTTCAGTCCATTCCACTTTTGTTCCGTGAGCGGAATGGCCGTAGTCTTTTGATTCGTGAATTTTCTCTGAACGCGATTGTGTGTGAAACTGTGTGTGTAGAGTGTATAAAATGCAGTGCTAAAAAGGGCTGGAAGTGACAGTGCAAATGTGTACGTGTGAGTTTGTTTATATTTTGTTTTATTTTATTTATATTCGTTTTTGATAACTATTGCTATTTTTTTTGTATTTATCACTAAATATAAACAACTGACTGGCACTTTATATTTGTGTATTTTAAACAAAATAAAATCAAGTAGATATTATTTGTTTGTTATTTATAAAAAATAGTATTTGGCGTGTTTTATAAATAATATAAACACAAATATAACAATGGCAATACAACACAATAATATTCATATCACATAGTGATTAAAAATAAACTGTGTCCAACACATCATATCTGTTAAGTATTGCTTGTTTTATTAGTTATTATGCTTGGACGATCTATTAATATTAGGTAAATTCAATATGCTAGGTATATTTTGCCATATTTTATTTAAATTGTATGACAAATTATGTCATTGCATCAAGCGGCAAGCATTTCTGTATTTAATTTACCTGTTGTTTTAAATTACGTGTTTGCAACTGTGTTACGAGAAATTTTAATCGAACATATTCATAATATATACTAGTTCATATTTTGCCTAAAAGAGTAATAAGCATCCATACATCTATGCATCCTCACAAACTTGCACGCTTATAGTACCTATTACTTACATACATACATATCGTCACGCCTTTTATCCCCGAAGGGGTAGGCAGAGGTGTATTTCTACACCCACTTTTCGCCAGATATACTTTAGTCCCACGTAATAAGGGGCGAGCCTATTGCCGTACCGGGCACTTTCCAGACTCCGTGCTGCTACTAAGAATTTCGTGAGAGAAAAACCCAATAACACTACCCGACCCAGGAATCGAACCCGGGACCTCCCGATCCCACGCGCACATTTATGCCGCGAGACCAACGAGGCAGTCCTACCTATTACTTAATTTGTAACAAACAAATTCCGTGTGATGACGGAGTAAAAATACAAAATGTGGTTACCCCATTTTATTTTGTAGGCGTCTTCGTTGTGTATCGTGGTGTATTTTCGTTTTGTATCTTAGGGAACAGACGGTAAACACGACAGCACATCTTGTACCAGCCCTTCTGGCCAGCGTGGTATAGTAGGCCAAATCCTGTTGACTCACAGTGATACTGTGAAGCAATCTACGAGAGGCTTAAGTCCAGCAGTTGACTGCGAAATCTTAATATATAAAATCCTTGCGTTACTGACTGACTGACAGACACGCTACAGCCGAAACTATTGGGTGCAGGAAGCTGAAATTTGGCATGTATGTTACTTGGGGACCGTAGGGGTGCACTAAGAAGGGATTTCCCGAAATTCCTACGGGATCGGCCAAAACGGGTAAATTAAAAAAAAATGCAGGCGTAGCTGCTGGCGTCCTCTAGTAACTTATAAAATAACAAACAATAAAAATGGACACAAAGATTTATACCCAAAATACTAAAAAAAGTTTACAAAGTAATGTCAATGCATAGATAGGCAACCCACTACACACGGCGCAGTACCAGTTACGAGATAACCATTTAGTCGGTTGTGCCATTTGCGCAAGCATAGAATCTGATAATATTAGTTGTTTACCTTCGCAATTGCCTTCCTGTATGGTATGCAGTTTCCTAGAAACGCTAACTAGAGCGTTTATTATTACGTAACTAACAACCAAACTTCAAAACAATTATGAACGCTTATAGTTGGATTTCAGTATAGTGTTATAGTTATCATAATAATAGCTGAGCCGTGGTTACACCCGCACTATTTAGGGCTAATGTTCCGCTCCCGTGGCTCATAGCGTAATATTATATGGCTTATACATACATACATAGACTCACGCCTGTTTCCCCGAAGGGGTAGGCAGAGGCATATTAAACGCCCACTTTTCGCCAGTGTTTTGATCCCACGTAATAGGTGGCGAGCCTATTGCCGCTTATTGGGACATTTTGTTTGCCAGAGCCTCGTCCGTTGATCGTCAGGTGCACGACTTGCAGGTGAGGTTGGCTTAGGACCCTAAGTTCTTGATAACCCATTTATCGCGGACGGCTATTATATAAGATACTAGCTGACCCGGCAAACGTTGTTTTGCAATTTTTTTTTTTTTTGAAAAATAGATGTTGGCCGATTCTCATAGATACCGGATAAGCACAAAAAATTTCATCAAAATCGGTCAAGCCGTTTCGGAGGAGTATGGGAACGAAAACTGTGACACGAGAATGTTATATATTAGATTATATGGCTTATATAATATCTTATATAATAGCCATCCGCGATAAATAGGTTATCCGAAACAAATCATTCGAATCGCACCAGTAGTTCGCGCGATTACCGCGTTCAACCAAACAAACAAACTCTTCAGATTTATTTTAATACTGTGAACACTCCGTCAAACCTCTGGTCATAGAGTGATATTTATACCCCCAAAGGTATCATGGCACTGACATAATCTTATCATGAATCAAAAGCCTCTATATAAATTTAATATACAGCCTGAACCAGCCACAAAAATAAGTGTTACGATATTGTGTTATGTATTGAAGTAGCAAAACGCCAAGACATTAATGTTTACATAATTATATTAGATAATAATTATAAGCATTGAGAGGATATTGTACTTGAACCTTGACAAACATCGTATTAATATAACAGATATAACATGGATTCAGTTAAAATAAAGACTTATCACACATATCTTTATGTATGTATAACATTCTTGCGTTACTGATCGACTGATAGACAACGCCAAAACTATTGGGCGCAGTAAGTTGAAATTTGGCACGTATGTTGCTTGGGGACCGTAGGAGAACACTAAGAAGGAATATCCTGAAAAGCCCAGGTTATCGGGTAGTAACGGTTAAATTCAAATAAAATTTGCGGGCGTAGCTGATATCCTCTAGTTACTCTAGTATTTAATACGTCAAACTGCTTTTGCTCTCATAATAGAGCCTGTGGCCGTAAGGTTCTGAGTTCGATACCCGAGGTAGACAAACGCAGGATTGCCGTGACAATAACGCTGACGAGTGCTACTGAGAATCATAAACTCAGCATGTTAACCCATATCTCAATGTCTGCATCTCTGCCTACCTATACAAAGTTTACAAGCGTGAATATACATCAGCTTGAACTTTGGTTTAAAATATGTCTGTTTAGGGATTTCTAGCAACTGCCTGTAAATCGTTTTACCGAAACAATTCTCTACTCCTCATTTCAAAAAATACGACCCAGAAATAGTAATTCTGAAGAAACAAGCACAAAAACCTAGATGTTTTTTGTGCTTGTTGGTTCTAATTTTAAGACACCTCACGAGCAATGAATTAAATTTGTATTTCGTATACTATAAACAACGTTGTGCTTAGCATACTTTTTAAGTGGTGATTGTACCGTATTTAGGTACTTATTATGAAAATGTATATAACTATTCCCCGCATTTTCATTCGCTTTATTTCGACAACTGCGTCACATACATGGTTAATTTATGGCCTATATGTAGCCCTACAAACTCCTCTATCTTACAGTGAAAGTCCCATTAATATTCATACCTCAAACAAACAGAAGTGCAGACAGATAGGCCGATGGCCAGACAGAAATATTAAAAAACGTTTGTTTATGACTTGGTATCGTATAACTAACACAACGCACTTGAGAAAACATAGTGTTACGAATTGAAAATAACGCCATCTATCAGTGAATGGGAGAACTACATGAGATTAGATGTATCGGTTGTTTAAGGCTGTTTCATCTATCCTCTAATAGATGGCGTAGGTGTAAATAGAACATTTACGCAATTCTAGAAACACCTTACACGTTTCCAGAAATATCGTAAGTCGTCTCGAAAAGCCTAGTGATGTTATCCGGCCAGTATAAATAGAGCGCGAGCGAACGGAACGGACAGTTCAATTGAATACGGAAAGCGATCAACAAGAAGCGAAGAAATAAGTCGGAAGTGTTTAGTGTTGTTCTAGTGGTGTGGAATAGTGTGTTTTATTAGTGAAGTGAAAATTAAGCGTGTGTATCTAGTGTTATTGTGTTAGAGAATAAAGTTCAATTTAAGTGGCATAGTGAGCTATAATTTATCGTCGAACCCCAGCTCGTAACAAATTGGTGATGCGATCGAATGGGTGGACCAAAGAACAGGCCTTAACCGCCCTAACCTTGGGCCTTCGCGACCGGGCCTTGACAGTGTTGGAGGCACTCGGACAAGACGTCACCTACGAGAAGCTTCTTGAGGCGCTGGAGGCGAGGTACGGAGACGCGCACCTCGAACATGTGTATCGTGCTCAGCTGAAGGACAGGACGCAACGCACCGGAGAAACTCTGCAGCAGTGGGCTCTAGAGGTGGAAAAGCTGGTCAGGAAGGCATACCAGTCGTCCCCTGCGCTTATTGATGGGAACCTCGTACAGGCGTTTACGGATGGGATCCGGGACCTGGAGGTAAGAGCAGCAGTGAGGCTTGGGCACTTCAAGGACCTCAAGGATGCCTTAGCCCACGCTCTGGAGGTGGAAGCAGTGCGACGCGACGACCGAGGTCACCGCATCAGGGAAGTCTTGTCGTCACCTCGGTGCTACAACTGCGGAGAAAGAGGCCATATCCGCTTGAGCTGCCCAAAGCGTAGGCAGCCTGGTGACACCCTGTCTCCACCAAAGGGGTCGCCTGATGTGCCTGCCAGGCAGCGAGAGCAGGGAAACGAGTAGAAGCCAGGACTGCGGGGCGGGTGCTGGCTGGTAATGGAAGAGCCCCAAGTATCTCGATCTCGCAATCATGCGACGGGAACAGCCTGATCATCGAAGGCGAAATTAACAGAACACCATGCAAGCTGACATTGGACACGGGTGCTTCTCGGACAGTCGTCGGTTTCCATCTGGCAAGACGGGTTCTTCGGGGCTGCTTCAGGAACAATGAATGTGTGAATCTGAGAACAGCTACCGGTCAGCACATAACCGTCCGAGGTGAAATGGAGGTGGATCTGAAGCTAGGCAACAAAATTTACCGTCACAAAGTCATCGTGGCCGATATAGTTGACGACTGCATCTTAGGCTTAGACTTCATGCGGAAGTATCACTGCGAGATCGATGTTAACCAAGGAGTGTTGAAATGTGGCTCGGAAGAAGTCTTCATGGAAGGCGCAACTTCAGGAAAAGTGTACTGCCTGAAGAATGTCACGCTTCAACCGCGGTCGGAAACGGTAGTACCGGTTTGTTTACCCGGGAGTTCTGGTCGAGGTAACCGCTGCGTACTTATCGAAGGCCTAGAGGAAGATGCCTCATGGAAGATTGCACGAACCTTGGTAAGGGGTACCAAAGTTTCATCAGTACGCGCACTAAATGCAAGTGACAAGGAAGTGTTGCTCAAAAAAGGGACGGAATTGGGCACCTATGAAGGAGCGGCTTGGATGCGTAGATGTCAAGAGCAACCTACCAGCGACAAGGTTCAGGGTGCACGATTCGACGTGTCTTCACTTTTGGAGGACTGCCAAAGTACCCTGTCAGAAGAAGAGAAGACCAAGGCTAAGAAGATGTTAAACCGGTTCGCCGATATTTTCTCGACCAGTGATGCCGACATAGGGAAGACAGCACTAGTCCAGCACAAAATAAACACGGGAAGTGAAGCACCGATTCGCCAGCGACCAAGACGTGTGCCAGTGGCACGGGAACGTTAAGTGGAAGCTATGATCGACGGTATGGTGAAAGAAGGCGTAATCGAGCCTTCGTCCAGCCCGTGGTGCTCTCCGGTTGTCCTAGTAAAGAAGAAGGATGGCAGCATGCGCTTCTGTGTAGACTACCGCCGATTGAATGACATCACGAAGAAGGACAGCTACCCGCTGCCAAGGATCGATGACACACTGGATACGCTGACGGGGATGAAGTGGTTTTCTACCTTAGACCTAAAAAGTGGCTACTGGCAGGTGGAAATAGATCCTCGAGACAAGGAGAAGACGGCATTCTCCACAGGGAAAGGATTATGGCATTTTAACGTCATGCCCTTTGGATTGTGCAACGCTCCGGCTACTTTTGAGAGACTGATGGAGCGAGTGCTTATGGGACTGATTGGAGACGCCTGCCTGGTCTACTTGGATGACATCATCATCGTGGGGCGCACCTTCCAGGATCACCTTCGAAACTTGGAACAAGTGCTGTCAAAGATACGAGGAGCTAATTTGAAGCTGAGTCCGAAGAAATGCGCGTTATTCAGACGGCAAGTGAACTTTCTATGACATGTGGTCTCGGAGAACGGTATTCAAACTGACCCGGAAAAGATCATTGCCGTGAAGGAATGGCCA
This sequence comes from Euclidia mi, assembly GCA_944739405.2. NCBI lineage: Eukaryota > Metazoa > Arthropoda > Insecta > Lepidoptera > Erebidae > Euclidia > Euclidia mi. Next base: position 71,175,945 of record OX123185.2, read on the forward strand.
GTTCCAGAGAACAAAACGCAGGTCAGAGCATTCCTCGGATTATGCTCCTACTACCGACGGTTTGTGAAGAACTTTGCCGACATTGCTCGACCTCTTCATAAGCTCACCGAAGACAGAGTGCAGTTCTGTTGGAATGAGAGCTGTGACGTTGCATTCCAGAAGCTCAAGGAACATCTGTGTACTGCACCTATTCTAGGCTACCCTGACAATGAGCATGAATTCATAGTTGACACAGATGCCAGTAACACCGGAATTGGCGGCGTGCTGTCACAGAAGAAGGGTGATCAAGAAGTTGTTATAGCATACTTCAGCAAGACCTTATCCAAACCCGAAAGAAACTACTGCGTCACCAGGCGGGAACTCTTGGCTGTAGTAAAGACATTGCAGCATTTCAACAAATACTTGTTGGGCCGTAAATTCCACCTGCGAACCGATCATGCAGCGCTGAAATGGCTGCTTCAATTTAAGGACCCAGAAGGACAAGTAGCTAGATGGATTGAACTACTGCAAGAGTTTGATTTTGTAATACAATATCGCAGCGGCAAGTCCCATGGTAACGCAGATGCCCTATCGCGTAGGCCGTGTCCCGACCAGTGCAAGCACTGTAGCCGACAGGAAGCAAAGCAGGCAGCGCTAGTGAGGATGTTAAAGACGGATCTAAGCGACGAATGGAGAGAAGCTTTGCGGAGTGCTCAGCAAGATGACAAGGATGTACAGCCGATTCTTGAATGGAAGAAATCAGATGCGCCTAGGCCCAAATGGAGTGATATCGTAGCAATGAGCCCTATCACCAAGAGTTATTGGGCACAGTGGGAAAGCTTGGTCGTCCAGGATGGAGTTCTGTTCCGCAAATGGGAAAACGCTCGCGGTAATCAGTGCCATTTGCAAATGGTAGTGCCCAAAACTAAGGTGCCGGAAGTCTTGCAGCTCTATCACAATGGTGCTTCGGGAGGTCACATGGGAGTTAAGAAGACCCTTACTAAGATCCGGGAGCGGTTTTATTGGCTCTACTGTCGGGATGACGTCGAGGATTGGTGCCGCAAATGCACAAGTTGTGCGGCTGTCAAGGGGCCACATACTCGAAGCAGAGGTGCATTAAAGGTGTACAATGTGGGAGCCCCATGGGAGCGCATAGCCTTGGATGTCGCTGGGCCGTTTCCCAAGAGCCAGGATGGAAACAAATACTTCTTGGTTGTGATGGATTACTTCACGAAGTGGCCTGAAGTGTTTGCAATCCCAAATCAAGAAGCTACCACAGTGGCCGACAAGCTGGTGCATGAAGTCTTTTGTCGATTCGGGGTACCCTTGGAAATCCACAGCGATCAAGGCCGGGACTTCGAATCCGATGTGTTCAAGGAGACTTGTCGCGTGATGGGTGCACATAAAACCAGGACCACGGCTTATCACCCGCAATCAGATGGCATGGTTGAACGATTTAACCAATCACTGGAAAGGTACCTGGCGAAGGTCGTGGAGAGCAAACAAAGAGATTGGGACAAGCACATCCAACCATTCCTTCTGTCATATCGCAGTGCGGTCCACGAAACTACAGGAGTAACACCAGCTTTTGCCAATTTCGGTAGAGAGCTCCGTTTACCTGCAGACCTTATCACCGGTATTCCACCAGAATCTCCACGCAATATAACGGATTACGCAACCGAGCTACGCAACAGGATGAACGACGTATACGAGCACATCAGGGAATCTGGACAACAGATGTCTGAGAAGATGAAGACTCGCTACGACCGGAAGGCAAACAACAAAGGCTTCGATGAGGGATCATTGGTGTGGCTTCATAACCCAGTACGAAGCAAAGGAAAATCGCCTAAGTTACAAGCCAGATGGGACGGGCCATATCGCATAATTACCAGGATGAACGACGTCACCTATCGAATCCAGAAGGGGTCTCGAGGTGCACCGAAGATTGTTCATGTGGACCGGTTGGCTCGTTACTATGGGTCTAACGATGTTCGAGACGAACACGTTTAAGAGGGAGGCCATGTTACGAATTGAAAATAACGCCATCTATCAGTGAATGGGAGAACTACATGAGATTAGATGTATCGGTTGTTTAAGGCTGTTTCATCTATCCTCTAATAGATGGCGTAGGTGTAAATAGAACATTTACGCAATTCTAGAAACACCTTACACGTTTCCAGAAATATCGTGAGTCGTCTCGAAAAGCCTAGTGATGTTATCCGGCCAGTATAAATAGAGCGCGAGCGAACGGAACGGACAGTTCAATTGAATACGGAAAGCGATTAACAAGAAGCGAAGAAATAAGTCGGAAGTGTTTAGTGTTGTTCTAGTGGTGTGGAATAGTGTGTTTTATTAGTGAAGTGAAAATTAAGCGTGTGTATCTAGTGTTATTGTGTTAGAGAATAAAGTTCAATTTAAGTGGCATAGTGAGCTATAATTTATCGTCGAACCCCAGCTCGTAACAATAGTTATTTAAAATCACAGACAGACACTTCAATTTTATTCATTTGTTCAGATGTAAAGATTAGCGGCGTATTGCTTTTAAGTCTTAAAAGTATTTCGCACAGAATAAATCAAAATTTCAAATACATATTATTATAACATTTATGTAGTAGGTACGTGTCCAATACAAAAGATGAATTAATCAGTGAAGATGAAAATTTAAGGCCTTTTTTGTTATCATTATATTATTATTTTTCGTCGTCCTAGTATTGGCTCGGTCACAATCCAAAAAGCCTGGGGTACACATAAAACATTTTTAATACATACATACATTCAAAGACTCGCGCCTGTTCCCCAAGGGTAGGCAGAGACTACCGACCACCATTTGCAACGATCCTGGCATAATAATTATCTGTCTTACTATAATCACTCTCATTAAATTGCTCACGTCCTTTAAATTATTTATTTAAAATACTATTTGTATATCTTATGTTTTGTAATTCAATACGAAAGATGAACAATGATCACAAGGTATTGTCTTATCATTTCGTGTTTATCTTAGAACGTAATCTTGTGGAGATTACGGCGTTCTGTTTCATCTGTCCACGGGACTTAACCTTACTGTGACTCATGACTGTCAGTTCTGATAAAAAGTTGTTTATCATTTTGTTTTTGGATATTTTAACTACAGGTGTACGGGTATACACAGGCACTTTGTTAGACGTATGAAACACACGGATGAAACAAATATCCACCAATAATTGTCATTCATTATTTTTACAATTACGCGCATATGCTTACTACATACACATCTTTGAAATTAAACTGCTATTAACTGATCTTATTACAAAGATACATAAAAACTAATACTTCAATGCCTTATTATATATTGATACCTTAAATTTTAAACAATACGAAGTAGAATTAGGTTACAAGAAGAGTATGCAGTGTAAGCCTGGTGTAGGTAAAGTAGAATTTTAAGCAGTATCACCCTTTAAAGTAGCTTAAATGCCAATTTAATCATAGAGTAATATAAATTGTTTTCGTTTTTATGCCATCCTTTGTTAAGGCCTAATTCTGTTTAGCACTATAATAAAAAAAACTGTTTGCTAAGAATAACAAGTAAAGAAACCAAGGTGACTGACCTTCTTACACTTATCATTCCATTTCCAGGTCTTGGTCGACACGAAACGTAAAACAACACTCAAATACGTAATCGGCGGCGTCGCGATGCTGGCCGTTGCGGGTGTAGTGATTGCTCTCATCGTGATCTTCACTGGTGGAGATGGAGCGGTCGTTGAGCCTATAGTATCAACCACAGAGGGTCCCACGCCCCCAACGACTATACCGACGACAGATGCACCAGCTACGGTAACTACTACGACCGAAGGACCCGTGACCGATCCACCTGGGCAGCTAGATCTAGAGGATATAATTGAAGGGGCTTTCGCTCCTCCATCGTTCAATGCCACTTGGACGTCTGGTGAGTAGATTTTGGAAGTAATGATTGCTCAGATTTGTCTTTTATTCTGTACTAGCTTCTGCCAACGACTACGCTCGGGTGAGTTCTGGTTATCGGTCATTGCGCTATTTGATATATACTTATAAGCTTTTAGTGGTAGTGCTATTACGACTATTTGGTGTATTACTACAAAGTTTCATCCAAATCCGTCTAGATTACAAACATCTGTTCATCCTCACAAATTTTCACGCTTATAGGTAGACGTAGGATTCGTGGCACCGAGCGCTATAGTATGTTTGATAAGAACAGTTTCTGTATTTCGTAGGGTAGCCCATGATCTAGTGAAAAGGGCCAACGCATGTGGGCCCTGTAGCATGCGCTAGGACAGATCTGTCTGTATCCTACATCAAACCTATTTAAAGAAACCTCTGGGTGGTTTAAGTCTAGTCTACTAACTAGCAAAATTAACCTGTGTCTAAAATGTCTCAAATAAATGTATTTTTTTTGTCAGATAGTTATCATTGTCAAACTGAGGCTTATATCACAGCCTTGTAGGCAAAATTTGTGATCGAGCGTTCTAAAGCGTTACGAGTACAAATTGGGAATCTATTATACTAGCAAACGCATTTATCCCTTCCGGTGACAAAAACTGATTTCTTTTTCGCATAACATGTTCAAGAAATATCGGTTACGACAAGATTTACGGTGCGTTTGTGCGTTTTTTTATTGTGAAAAGTAAAACAATCAGTATTGTTCCATTATTTTGATCTCACGTGAGACAAATAGTATTTTCCCAAAATATCGAACACCGTTGCTTGTACTGTTACGTTATGAGTGCCGGTTTTGAGTGGACAAACTCTTTACACCTTTTATTTAAACAAATATAAACGATTATGTTGTTTTAAAATCTAACTAGCCTGTTTGTGTTATAACTGCAGGGTCGGCGGTTTAAGCGGACGCCTCGTCTTTTGACTCTGCGCACAATCTTGTGGGCCATTTTGTGTGATTCATAAATTGTTATTTCGAATTGTTTAATATATTATGTGTATAAGTCCGTGAGTTGTATATTTGTAAAGTCCCCCGCGATACAGGATTAATTAATACTAGTGTGGGAGTTGTCTTTAAAAAAAAGATAAACAGAAAAAGAAAATTAGAGTATACCTAATCCATATTATAAACTAATTATTTAGTATATAAGGAGCCGTCTGTTTCAACAAATATTGCCAGCATAAGCGTGTGATATGCAAAAAATTGCAATGATAACAAAAACACAGACTACATCGGGCATTAAGCCATAGAGCATAGATATGTAAATCTGTATTCATTGATTAAGCCATCAGCTGCAGATTAGAAATTCTGACAACTCGGTAATTTTATTATAGTGTTAATGTAATGGTTCTGGTTGTAAAGCTATTACTTACTCAAAAGTTCGATTAAGTGAATACAAAAGTGTGCCAAGGTTTTGTTAGAAAATACGTTTACGCTTTGTCTGCATTATCTACGTATCAGACTGGCTTTTTTCTTTCTAGTAGGTACTAAATATATTAACATACATACTTTATAAACATATAATAGTATATATATTTAGATAATATTATGTGCTAAACCCATTAGGCATAAATTTCAATACGCCAAAGGTACTATAATTTATGATAATCTAACCCGCTCGGGAATACTAGTAAGGCCTATAACAAGACCAAATGTATTAGTTGCGAACGCGACTTCTTTTGTACAACGAGAGAAGGGGTATCTTTTTATAGCACTCCCGGGATATAGGCAACATTCCTAAATTACCAGTTTTATACACGATCATGATTATCTAAAGCAGCCATTCTCAGTGTGCTCTGCGGAACCCGAACCTCCGCGAAGCATCTCTAGGGCCTCCACGAAGATGTTGGTCAGTAAAATAAATAGTTTTAAAATGCACGGAGGATTCGGCTTTGTTTTATTTTAGGGCTCCACAAAAAATTTGGTTACCCAAAAGGGTTCCATTCCTGAAAAAGTTTAAGAGCCGCTGACCTAAAGGATTTTTCGATTACAATAGTTATTATTATTGCTTCAAAATCAGCGATAGCCCTCAGACTGCTTTAGGTATCGGGCTCGAAAACACGGTGAGTACCACTGAGTTTTCGAAGTTATTAAATTGTAAATATTTGCTTGACTCGGCGGTAAAAGAAAACATCGTAAGGCATGTATGAGATTTCTCTATAATGTTAAGACGCTTCATAATGATAATAGGCCAGTGTCCAGCAGTAGAATAATATGATTACTAATTCTGTTTAAATTAGTAATTATATGATTTTTTTTTATTTTTTTTAAATAAGCAAGGCAGCGATAGGTGGAGATACTAACATACTGCCATGCAGAGGGTATCGGGTTCAAATCCACAGCGCGCACTAATGACTTTTCGGAGTTATGTGCGTATTGAATTGTTGATTATCGCTTGTCCCGTGCCTCGGAGAGCACGTTAAGCCGTCGGTCCCGGTTGTCATGAAGATCTTTGACAGTCGTTACAGGGCGTCAGTACCTTCTAAACAAACTGACACTAGTCTAAACATGGAATATAGCTATTCTTTTGGGTTGCGGAGGTCAGACAGGCTCTTCGTGGAAAAGTTAATATTCAGTCAAATCCGGTTAGACTAGAAAGCGGACCCCGGGTTATAATTGAGATATCGCTAGGAGAATGATGATTAATTGTGTTTAAATATTGCTCTCTGTGTGTGCGCTCGTGTTTGATCGCTACCGGGACAACAATTAGAGTACCAAATTATTGTTCTCTGTCTGGAACTAATTTATGTCCGTTGATTGAGTGTTTGAAGAGTCCACTGAGATACTGGATTTATACAGGGTGTAAATAGACCCTTAACGAAAACTGAAATCCCATGTTGTACCAATCACTACTAACATTTTTTACTTCGGCACCATACCTGGAAAATAACTGGTTCAGGAGATATTGAGGCTCAAAGTTAGTATGTAATTTTTATAATTAGGTACAAAATCGATGCATTTACCCCGCCAATTTAGATGCCCTATGACTCCGTGGATAAGTAGGCATTTCGGACCCCGTGGATAAGTAGGCATTTTTAATTGCGGTTTAAATAATGTAAAAACTTAAAAAAGAATTCGTGTCCCAGGTATTATTTTTGGTTAGTATGACTTGGCATGATGTCCACAACGAGTAGACTTCGGCTTGGTGATGGGTCTTGTGACACCCTGTATAGGTAGGTACTTGAAGTACGGCAAAATGTAGATATTTTAAAAAGTTGCAAAAATAACGTATAGTTTTGTATTGTAGTTTTGGTTCTATTTTAAGAAAAATATGATCTGCAGGTATTGTTACGTGTCATTTTTTTGAACATTGTTTCAATGGCCTGCATTTCAAAACTCAGGGTGACGGAAAACTGTCGAGCTAACTTTCAAGGTCACGGATAATTCATATTTTTACACAAATTTAGTTTTAATGCGTACTATTTGTGCAGACATCTGACGTAGACCTTGAAATAGCAGTTTTGTATGTACAAGTGTTTCAGTATATTAACTGAATTACCAGACAATGTTAGTAAGTGTCTGTCTTCTATTTCTTTGGTATAATTATATATATTTCAAGGCCATATTCTAAGCGTTAGTATTAATCTGAGTCACTGTCTAGTTGAATTTTGTACTCATAACTTTTATCAAAATCGGATTTCATCAAATCTAAGCCATCAAGGAACCACTCTCACACACACACGTAATTATTGAAAACGTTTCAGCCGTATATTAAGAAGACTTAAAGGTCAGAGTTTCATACTGTATACATTTATTTTATCTTAAAAAGCAAGTCGCGCACTAGAAAATAACGTCTTGTCGGGTCGTGTCTTGCAAGAATTTACAAATATTCAATCAGCGGACACAAATTACACCTAACTGCAAACAAAAATTGTGGATTACTCATTAATTTGTATTGTCTCTTGAGGTAATCGAACCCACTACACTCGACCGCTGCGCCAAAAATGCCGACAACATTTTATCAGAACTTTCACTCCACGATAATAGAGTATTTCGGAGGACTTGCGTATTATTATGCGCAAACATTGCGTGCACACATTATGTAACAAGTTATGTAAATACAAGTTTACCTTGTGATATACGCCGATGCTAATTATTGACCAGATCCGTATGTAAAACACGTAATCTTAATATTACCTTGCGTTACTGACTGACTGACAGACACGCTACAGCCGAAACTATTGGGCGCAGGAAGCTGAAATTTGGCATGTATGTTCCTTGGGGACCGTAGGGGTGCACTAAGAAGGGATTTCCCGAAATACCCACGGTATCGGTCAAAACAGATAAATTTAAAAAAATGTGCAGGCGTAGCTGCTGGCGACCTCTAGTATAATACATAAAAACATTGTAATAAGCAAAAAATATGTATCTAACATTACTAATTGATTAAAATTTGTGCTAAAAGAAATATTTAATTACTAGATGCCGCTTGCGTCTTCTCTCACCTGGTATTAGTTACCGCAACAAAAGCCTGCGCTATCCTATTGAAAAAGTGTCATCAAATCATTTTAGTACTTTTCTCTTGAAAAACGGACAAACCAAGAAATAAACACACTTTTACATTTTCTGTAGACATAATACTGATATTATGTTATCGAATGATAATTATACATTATGTTTAAAACATATACCTAAGAATGTGTCGTATGGGACTAGATACATAATTATAATAAATAGGTAATTATACCGGCCGTGTGGTTGACGGCATAGAATACAAGTGTCACCACCCCCTATCTTCCCGTGGGTGTCGTAAGAGGCACAGGCTAAGGGATAACACGATGCAAATACCATCTTTGCGTAGAGACGGAAAACTCGACATCAAACCCTATACGACTGCCTCGTTGGTCTCGCGACATAAATGTGCGCGTGGGATCGGGAGGTCCCGGGTTCGATCCCTGGGTCGGGCAGTGTTATTGGGTTTTTCTGTCACGAAATTCTCAGTAGCCGCACGGAGTCTGGAAATGTGCCCGGTACGGCAATAGGCTCGCCCCTTATTACGTGGGACTAAAATATATCTGGCGAAAAGTGGGTGTAGAAATACACCTCTGCCTACCCCTTCGGGGATAAAAGGCGTGACAATATGTATGTGTATGTATGTATGTATGTAATTATCAACTGATTATAGTTATTTAAGACTTACACCTTATTACTGTTGAGATAAATTGATACAGGTACCTAGTAGCTAAGTATTTTTGGTACTTTTAAAATAATAATCATAGATGCCCTTAAATTACTGCCTTCGGTGTATAATTTAGTTAAATACCAAAATTACGCGAAAAGGTCAATATTGTTCAAAATTGGTATAAACATGCGAATTATGGTTTATTATGAAGCTATATGGCATGACAATTCTTTTACTACTGACTGATTCATTATTTAAATTTTGCGGTCCTAAGCTTGAAATAGTCTTGAGTCAGCCTTACCACAGACAATATAATATTATTTACCGGCCGGCTCGACCATCGCGATCGTAACTAAAGACAATGCAGTACCTAAATATTTTAATGAATTATCTTAATATTATTTATAAAGTAGCGTTTAGACAGCGTCATGAAAATATAACAAATATAAATCTTATTTCTTGGTGACGTTTTGAAAAACGGTAAGGTCCAATGCACCCGGAACCGGCGAGCATGTACTTATATAAAGAGTAATGAATGTAGAGGAAGCGCGTCAGGTTTGTAAGGATAGAAGCAAGTGGCGTTCCGTTGTCTCTGCCTACCCCGACGGGACAAAAGTCGTCAGTATATGTATGTATGTATGTACACACATCAACAAAGTCTAGGGATATTTTATATTTCATCAAATATCTAAAAATCTATGAAGAATTTTCTGATACAGTAAATAGAAGAATCATAGATTATTTTAAGGTCTTTAATAAAAATAAAAAACATTTCGTGTTTTTTTTTGTTTTAAATAAAAAAAATATTTTTTTTAATCATCATGGAAAATTAGTATGATAACAACAAACATTTCTTCTTAAAAAACTATTAATTTTAATAAAAATGGAAAAAATCTTGTAAAATCTAATCATTAATAATCAGTGTTGCCACCTCTTACATTGATTACACATCGACATCGATTGTTAATACTTAAAATTAAATTGTCAATGTCTTGCTGCGGTATGAGGTCCCATGTCCTTTGCAAGTGTTCGTAAAGTTGTTGTTCAGTCGTCAAATTTGGTGGAAAATCTCTCAAAGCTTTTCGTTGTAACATGTCCCAGGCATGCTCGATAGGATTTAAGTCGGGCGACTGTGCAGGCCAATCCAAAACTTGAATATCGTGCTCTCGGAGAGCGGTCGATACCAGCCGCGCCGTATGGCAAGGAGCATTATCGTGCATGAGTAGAAATTCATGGCCTATTTGAGTTCTGTGTGGGACAATAACGGGCTCTACTACCTCCTCGTGGTATTTTTGTGCAGTCATGCTGCCTTGGATCCAAACGAGTTGGGTTCGTCCGCCAAGACGAATTCCTGCCCACACCATGATTGTCCCGCCTTGGTATGGGTGGACCTCCTGAGGGTGCCGTAGACGGCTAACTCTCCCTGGAGCTCTCCAAACGCGTGTTCTTCGTGAATCCGGGTGAAACCCAAACCGGGACTCATCGGTGAACAGCACCAAAGACCATTATTCGTCACTCCATGGTAAATGCTCCCGAGCCCACGAAAGCCGCCGACCGCGATTGCCACGTCGCAATGCTGGAACACGCAATGGTCTTCGAGCATGAAGATCAACTTCATGTAACCTTCTTCGCACGGTTTGGTCGCTTACCAGCAGCTGGTGGTCCTCCTGGAGCCTTTGCACTAGTTGCAGCGCTGTGATATTGGGTTGTCTTCTGGCGGTCATTTGGAGAAATCGATCCTGTCTCTGCGTAGTAACACGATATCTACCTGTGTGCTGTTCGGCCACATCTCCAGTACTGCGATAACGTGACCACAACCTTGATATCACATTTTGACTGGTATGTAGGGCCTCAGCAACGACGCGTTGAATTGCACCATTTTCTAACATGCCCACGGCTCGTAACATTTCATCTCGACTCAAATGACGACGTGACATGACTTTTAAAGTTCGTACGTCACGTTAAATTAAAAAAGAAAAACAATTAAAAACCCTTTTCATTAATAATTATAATAAAACAGTTTTAACTTTCTTTAATGTAACGAATTACTAGCAAATTTGCCGCCATATTTTGTTTATTATTTTGTTTTTTTTCTTTCCATGTTCAAATTTTGAAAATAGAATAAAAGAGGTTTTAATCTGTATATAAACTTTTTGTGGAAACTAACAAGGTTCTAAACTATAAACTCGTAAATAATTTAGGATTAAGATATCCCTAGACTTTGTTGATGTGTGTATGTAGGTATGTACATTTTAATTCGTGCGGGGATCGATTCCATATATGCAAGTTATACCAATTTTTTCACCATACCATTTATGCACGCGACAATGCACCCACATACTCACACGATTTGTCAAGCCTCCGGTTGCAAAACAAAAAGTTTGGTAACACTGAACTAGTTTATTGGCACAGCGTCGTTGACCTGCAGGTGTTATCTAACTCGCAAACAGCCGCGACGAATACAAAACATATTTCAACACGTGCTTTTTCTTACAATAGAATTATGTTTAATATTATCTTTAAAATTATTAAGGAATATGGTGAAATAATAGTTTATATCCTATTATGATATAATATGTATAAGTTATGGTATTGCAAAGTTTTATCAAAGTTTGTTAAGTAGTTTCTGACGCAGACGTGACGTTCACGCAGAAAGCAAGCAAGAATCCATCGACAAAAATATCGCGTTAAAAATATTATACTAGTACTATTATAGTACTTTGTAGGTATATCGTGCATATACTCGTAACTATTTATTGCATCTCGTATTCTGGGGTATTCCTGAAAGCGCAACTATTTTTGAGCGCAACTAAAAAAGCGCAACTACTTTATTCCACAAAGCGCAACCACGTCGAAAAATAGTGAAGGGGATAACAGATTCTTAAAGGACTATTTACTATCGATAGGATTTGTAAATCGTCTTCCCATTTTTTTATTTATTATATTATGGTGACCATTTTTAAAAGTACCAGGATAACAGAAATTAACAGTAGAAGTGTTTAAGAATCTGGTAACAAATATCAATGAGTAAAATGTTTTGAAAAGTAACAGGGTAACATAAATGAACAGAAGTTAGTAGCCTAATAAAAACCTGGTTTTAGGGTCATGAATCAGAAATAAAGCACTGGATGGTATAGGTAAAACTCAGGCGCACAGTAATAGCTAAAGTATACTAAAATGTCCTGTCTTATCAACTATCGATATTTTCCGTTTGTTATTAACACTATTGCATCTTTATATTTAGTTGCGCTTTGTGGAATAAAGTAGTTGCGCTCAAAAATAGTTGCGCTTTCAGGAATACTCCCGTATTCTCACTACCTCTTAACAATCAAATAGCACTTTTATTGCCTCGCTGCATAAATACCTACACAAGTCAATCAAATCAAAAGATATTGCAACATGTATGTATGTATTTAATAAGAGGAAATACCCGTTATGACGTCACTTGGGCATAATTATACTGTAGTTTAGTCACATCGTTAAAATTGAGTACAGCGCACACGTTATTACATACCTTTTTAAATATATCATATTTTGCGATGTTATGAATTTTGGATACCACGTAAAAGGAGCGAGCCTATTGCCATTACCGGATACAGACTCCGTGCTGCTATTCGGAAAAACTCAGAAAATGTCTTGCCCAACCCGAAAATCGAACCCCAAATTTGATCTGTAAACACAATCACGATCAGCAGATCTGTACGCTATCCACTGGACACGGAAGCAGTGTTACCTATTATGATAACTAACAGATATGCGCACGGTGTAGTGGTTTAAACGGCCTCCTCTCCCCTTTACAATGCGTTGTGTATAGGACGTTTGATACCCAACATTCTGCGTGAAGCACGAATTATTGTTTTATGTGGGGGTTTTTTGCGTCTATTGTATTTATATGTATATTGTAAAGTCATCGGTACATGATTTATTCCTAGTACGTAACCTTTTTTACTCGCCGAAAGCAGGCCTCCTTCACTCGGCCGTACCTACAGCGATAAGTGCCTACACATTGGCGCGGCTTCCAAGCCCGGCGGCCGACGCGCCGCGCAAGGGTTGTTGACTTGAAAATTTGATTTTATTTATTTTACGAGAGCAACTTGAAAATGTGATTTTTTGTTTGTTGAGATATCCCAACGATTATGGTGTCAAATTAAAGATCTAGTTCAAAAACCATTTTATCTGTTTGAATCATGTAAATCGGTCCAAGCGTTTAGGAAATAACTAAGAATTAGTATAGTGAAAATGTAAACGACCAGATTTTTGCGGTTTTTGTTCTACGAGCTCAAATAGGAGGATATATACTTATAGGATGATTATCTATTATTAGGTACGTGGTCAAGTAGGTAGATAGACGATGAATAAATATAATAGTAGCAGCGGCAAGTCGACAACTCTAGCGCGACAGCTAGCGCGTCACTCCGCGCCAGACAGCGACAGCGTTATATGTTAGAAAAGAGCGGGAACGGTTAGGTGAATATCGCATTAGGCACTGAGTGCTTATGCGAGCTGAATTGCACTTTGTTGCTTAGTAGCAAGAGTCGCAATTTCAATGAATTGGTTTGAGAAGTGGTGCTTCTGTACGTAAGTACTGTTTATTCTGTGCCGAAAGGACTGAAATTTCTGTTTCCGTTTGAATTGTCAACACTCCAATCTCGAAAATATATTACAACTTATATTTTTTGCGCTGCTAAAGTTTGAGCTCAGATCCTGATATAACATTGATGTGGTTTCAATAATAAAAAGGTTGAAAGAAAACTAACTAAGTATCAAACTTGGATTTCAGCCGGACAAAAGTTTCTTTGTTAAAACTTCAGTCCGTACCTCAAAGTTGTGGCTTATCCGGCTTTAGTTTATTTTTTATTTAAGAGTAGAGGCGAAGCAGCAAGGGTTACTCTCGTAGTTTTTAGTTTTCCAGGAGGTAGTTTTCTTTATACATGTGGAAAAAAAATCTACGTTTTGGTTTGTCGGTTTATGTGGAATAATGGAAAGCTTTTTGTGGTATTTTACTGTAAACTTTTTAAGCTCATGCTGATATTTATGAAAGACGTCTCAGTCGCGTCATTATTTAACATAACATAACTCACGCTTTATTCCTGAAGGGGTAGGCAGAGGTGTTTTACACACCCACACTTCGCCAGTTATGTTTTGGTCCCAATGAAATACAGGGCGAGCCTATTGCCATCCACCGGGCTCGTTATTAAGCGAGTGAAAATTAACATTTTTTATATTAATGTTTGGAATCGTTTATGTGACAATTTTATATATTTTTGACTCTAGCAATTAATTTAGTTATAATGTATTATTTCCCAGCCCACTAGATTGTGCATGCTGTGGCTACCTTCAGGGGTTATACATCCTACATTTAGTGCCTTGTATTGTATTATTGTTTCTGAATTGTTGATATAACCATTGGTAGTCCTAAATAAATAAAATAAAAATAAAATAAACATTATTTAAAAAGGTGAAATATTGTTTCGCCTACTAGTCCCGGAGTTTCGTCATGGGTTACATCAGCCATGGTCATGGAATGACTCACATAGCCACGGCTTTTAACTAATTTAGTAATTATTAAAACAATATTACTGGAATATTTGTATATTAATCGTTTTGTGAGCCCACATACCTATTACCTAAGACTATAGAACAAAGGGCAGACAGAGCGCGCGGAACACTTGCGTGAGGCCACTAAAGCAAATACAAAATTGAAAAGCGAATACAAACTCGACTCAGTGCGCTGCGAAGCATCGCACGGCTCACACGCCACGATCGATCTAGCTTTTAAATTCATAAAATGCCGTCTTGCGTTTATAAACATTGTAAAAGTTGTTTCTAAAAGCAAATACGGGAAGATGGAATATATTCTTACAGATAACTATGGATTATTTGACCGTTTTATAATATTATTTCGATAAAATTCGTATTTCTGCAGACAATATGTAAGTGTTGCCAGTTTACATCGACACCGTTTTCCCTGAATTAGGGAAAATGCACTTGTCAATTGATTATGTAGGTAATAATGATTGTCATGTTAATGAAAAATACATTAACGTATTGCAAAAGTATATTGTAGATTATATTTTTTCTTATAAATATACTAATAGGATTTCCATTAGTATATACATTGTTTTGAGTTCGATCCCCAAACGATCCAAATATTCGTGTACACGCGGCTACTTGTCAAGCTATACACTTTGACCTTTGTACCGTTCTTAGACCTTTGTACCGTTCTTATGGCGTGGGGAATAAGTATCAAAATCGTACTTCGACTATTTAGCTTGACTTGGCGTCGTGTGTACATTAAGTACAGAAACAGAAATTATTGATTGTAGCCATTATTTATTTTTAATTGCAATTTTTTTTGGTTACATACATACATACATATCGTCACGCCTTTTATCCCCGAAGGGGTAGGCAGAGGTGTATTTCTACACCCACTTTTCGCCAGATATACTTTAGTCCCACTTAATAAGGGGCGAGCCTATTGCCGTACCGGGCACATTTCCAGACTCCGTGCTACTGAGTCGTGACAGAAAAACCCAATAACACCGCCCGACCCAGGAATCGAACCTGGGACCTCCCGATCCCACGCGCACATTTATGCCGCGAGACCAACGAGGCAGTCGTATAGGGTTTGATGTCGAGTTTTCCGTCTCTACGCAAAGATGGTATTTGCATCGTGTTATCCCTTAGTCGCCTCTTACGACACCCACGAGAAGATAGGGGGTGGTGACACTTGTATTCTATGCCGTCAACCACACGGCAAAATTTTTGGTTACGATTTATGATTATGATATTCATAATGTATTGTATGCATGACAAAATGTTTTTAGCTAATTAATATTTATGACGCAAGCCTATCTATTTATTTCTCAATTTACGAATAAAATTAGTTAAAACTTAACTCGGAGCCTACATTTTTTAAGAAATGTATTTATAAAAGCATACATTAATGGTATCTTTTATTTGAATAATTTTCACAACAGCATTACATATTAAAAGCATTAATTAAATCTATGGTAAATTCTTCAAAACCACAAACGAATATAAAATATTACCTATGTAATATTTTTATATTCGTTTGCAAAAACTATATGCAAAATAGTGGGAGATTATTCATAATCTGGCAACTTTACACACACATAGACGCGCGTGTCCGTACAGTGCCAGTCGCCAAATGTCACGCACACATAGCTGTCAACGTGCCTCACTTAGTTGGACGAATACGCTACATCTGATTCTTGTTAATAAATCTATGCCTATTACAATAGGGATCCATTATCGCGGTGCTTAATGTCTAAATTATGATGGTATATTAGTATTACTTTAGTATATTAGATTAATAACACGATTAGTAATACACGTGCCATAATTAATTATTAGGCTAACGTATGAATATGTAACAATTTATTGTTATACAGACACATAAAATTACCATTGAATGAATGAGACATATTAGACGCAATAGTTATATCAAATAACTACAAAATATTACCAAAACATCATATTATGCGTAACATACACATACCAGTAGCATATTTTGATATGACAGCGGTAAATAATAGATATTTAGAGAAGTAAAGAGATAATAATGTAAAAAAGAAGTATCTATTAACGTAATAAATATAGTGCTATTAAAAGAAATATTCTCTTAATACGTACCTTTATGAAATTTTAATCGTTGTGTGGTCATGGAAAGACTTTTTCACAAGTTTAGAACGCAGAGATTCTTCCTCTATAAGGTGTGGAAAGAGTTTATTTAAGTATCTTAAACAAGCACATTCGCGATTGAGAAACATTAAAAATATCGTTTGACGAGTCCTTTATACGAGACCAATAGCTGATACAATCCAGTAGGTCTAAAATAGTATCGTCTATTAAAAGACAATCCATTGGATTGTCTTCAAGACAATGATCGAGCGGTTTTCTTGGATTATTATTGTCTTGGCTTACTGGATTACAAATGGTGACAAATGCCCATTCGGTTAGTATAATTCTATATTAGCAATAGAAAATTGCTTTAACTCAAATGAGAAATCATCCATATTAAAACCAAGCTGTTGATCATAACTTAGAAACGAAATATACTGATAAAATACCTCAACTTAAGTAGTTGAATGTAATATCAATGATTAGATACATTTGATCTTTAGCTTATCGCAGCTAACAGCTGTTATCAAGTGTTATATTATCATATCAGAAGTTGTCCCTGACTGCTTCTTACATTCGAAACCTAGTTTAAACGTTGCCAAGGTATCAAGTTGACAAATAAGAATACGTTTATATAAAGCGATTTTAAACTTTCGCGATTTGTATACATTGCGCAAGTTCATTTAAGGGGTATTAATAACATTTAAGGCAATTATACCTTCAGTAGCGGACTACTATACCTTATTATAATTAGTCGGGCTTAGTGGCGTGCCATTGAGAGGCCTATATCCAGCAGTGGACTACGGCAGGCTGATCATGATCATGAGGGATAATTACCTTAATAAGGGGATTAAAACGAAATCGTAATGTAATTAACTCATATTTCCAGGTGCACCCACGTCTATCTTTATCGGCCCAATTATTGTCCAAGTTTTCCTGATTGATCGTTGTAGTTCTAAGTAAATGTTTGTTGGGTGTCTGATTTATAAGCTCTATAGATTTTCGGTTGCCCGTAAGATATACTTCATGTAAGTAAAATATATTTTGTGCCGGAGTTGCCTGACACGATCCTATTTTGACAATTTTATATAATAACGTAGGCATGCCACAGACAGGTAAACAATAAGTATGAATGTGCCTCTCCGCTGAGTTTAAAATTGATAGTTTTTTCTTGAATGAATTCAGTTGAATAATTTAAAGCAACACTTTGAAGAATACATGTTTACAAGTGTGGGCGTCTGTTGTGTACAAACTAAGCAGATTGAATGAAATGCTTGGTGAATGAGACTGGCTACTATTTGTCTTGGACATAAATAAAGATAAAGTTCTCATTATGTAGTTTAAAAATAGAACAAGTGTTTGTGTTTAAAGAAGGAAGTAGTATCCTTGCTGTAGATTAAAACTATGGAGCATCGTCTAGAAGATTTTTAATGTTGGAGTTAAGTTTATAAAAAAGTTGTCATCATTGATGTACATGAGAGCAGCAGCTATACTTTGCGATATCTTCATTTTCCTAGAACAAAAGTTGTTCATAATAACGAGTACAATCAACCCGAGTTAAAATTAATTTCAATACCTATTTTCTTACCTTAGAGAATCTATAATATTCGGAAATGTAAGGGTACCTTAACATCTTTAACACCTTTCTTCTTTTGTTATTTAAAAAGCGTTTTAGATTCATCGTACTGCTTCTTACTCGTATCATAGAATTAAGCCAGAAGATACAGCTTATTCTAAAGTCTATAAATAAATAGATTTAGTTTTTGGCATACAAATGCTTGGTAGTGATATCCCTCCACTTGATGGCATATTTGAATGTGCGTGCCTTATATGATATTAAAAAAATATATTTCAAGTTTGTTTGCTCAATGTACGTGTTTTTAGACACAGCGGGGTTTTCGTAACCTTGTCAGTCACTTTTATTATATAAAACTAGATGTCCGCAGTGGCTTTGTCCGCTCAATCTTAATATATAAAATCCTTGCGTTACTGACTGACTGACAGACACACTACAGCCGAAACTATTGGGCGCAGGAAGCTGAAATTTGGCATGTATGTTCCTTGGGGACCGTAGGGGTGCACTAAGAAGGGATTTCCCGAAATTCCCACGGGATCCGCCAAAACGGGTAAATTTAAAAAAATTGCAGGCGTAGCTGCTGGCGTCCTCTAGTTATACATATAAACCTTCCTCTTAAATCATTCTATTTATTAAAAAAAACGCATTTAAATCCAAAAAAAAAAAATTAATCCGAAAAAAGATATTTTAGGCGTTGTTATACTTTGGGGCGATTTGTAATAATATGAAGCTGTTTGTTTGCAGGTAACGAGGTGCTATTCAGAAACGAGTTCGGCGACTTGGTTCTCTATGATGTTGACACAGACACAAGTACTGCTCTCGTGCAAAATTCCTCACAGGTGTGTATACTATGTAATGAGCTATAATAGGTGATGGTGTTTAGTACTGTCTCAGGTTGGACACCTAATTCTTACCACTATCATCCCAGTCTTAAGGCCAAAGAAGATTTCGCCGTGGAACCCAAGAAAGTAGAAACTTTAATGAAACTAGATTTGATTGAATATTAACATTACGAAGCGGCTGCCATCCAACCGCTGCAACCCGGGAAATAACGTCTGACTTCCACAACCTAATATTATATACAGAATAACGATATTCTATAGTTGAGAGCACTGTTTACATATTTGAGGGTGAGACGTTTGGCTCTCAGGTAGATTGTCGGGGTTCTAATAGAAACACTGCTTAGAAGGAACAGGTTTTTTTTATGTCTCACTACCGCTTACATACAGTATGACCGACTAGGTAAGCACTGGCCTAAAGGCTGGAGTGTAGACTCCTGCTGTTCTCCGACGCTCGCAGGGTAGACTGCTCGTAGGGTCGCCGGTGAGTAGGCCGAAGTACACGGTGAGTAGGCAGCTTACAAGGGTACTGAATTCCCGTAACGACTGTAAAATTTATTTACCTCCAGCGGAAAATAATGTTCTACTCACTTGCACTATATTACTTTCAAATCCATACCTTGTAATCGCTATTCTCTACTCACCATACTGCCTATGAAGATTTCTTGACGTAATTTTTCAATATCAATTTGAATAAATCTGTTATGCAGATCTCTAGCATCCGCTCTTGAGTTTTTGCACCATATAATATACAGCCTGGTTCACCTTTATACGGTATTTTATAGAAATAAATTTAGTATTCCACACGTTTATCCTTAATAGTAGGTTAAGCACATGCTTACCTAATCGGAGTACAAGTCGTTGCCAAATTGTATTGTTACTTAAATGTTGATGTCGAAAGAGTCTGGATTCCGGAATCATGTGAACGTCAACTAAGAAACAATCAGTCGTAATAAACTCGAGTTTTTTATACTAAGGCAGTTCACAAGCATATGAGCCTTTTATTAAACGGCAAACGTGGCTTATGAATTTAAGACTCTAGCTAAAATCTACAGCATATTATTATGGTTAAAATAATACTGAGATATTTTACAAATTACAGGGCTTTAAAACATGACCTTTGATACACACAAAAGCACTGGTAACAGTCCTTGCGAACGCTTTTCTTGTAGCTTAGAAACTATTAGAAAGCCTGCCTAAAGAGCAAAAATAATTCAATTTTGTAATATAATATTATATTTAAATATTTAATCCAGTCTTGTAATATCGTAGGTCGTGTAAGTATAATAATCTTTCTTACATTTATGTGACAAAACATACGGTTATAATTATCGTCGTACGTCTGTTTGCTGCAGTTGTAGAGAGGCACCATGATTGGTATTCGTTTGTCAGGATCCTAACACATATTTGTTGGTATAGAAGTAAGCCACATATTGTGTAGGGAACAATGGTTTTGTCACTAGCTCTTTCAAAAAGTGACAAACAATTACATTTTCAGGGCTTTATAATATTGATGATGACATTTATAACGATTTGCTCATATTATTTCCATTGCTCCCCTTCCACTTGCGTTTTATTTATTTTGAAATAGCTAAAGCGCCACTATAATCATGTGGTCGACTAATGGTGATACAAATTCTCTGGATAAAGGTGACCATCCAGCAAATTTTGAGCACCTTTCTTTCTATGAAAGGGAATCGAGTCCGAGGAACACCTCTTTCTTCCGAAGACTTTTCGTTTCAACTTGGAAAATAACCTGCATTACGTTTAGCTGCTGTTTATTTCAAAAATATATAATAAAATCACATACAGATATGTATTTATTTTGCTATCTTTGGTATTTTCTATTTTTTTGTATAGACACGGCTTTTACAGGGCTCCCAGCCAATAACAGCATAATGATCCATAATTATGTAGGCACCTACTACATCGTATTTTGAAGTGCACTCTCGCATAAATTGGATATTATAAAAGCTCTTTTACTGGCTAATGTATTCGTTTCAATGCGGAGTGTTCATTATTGCTGCTATTTTGCGGGTTGCTTCAAAATAATATTCACAGGCTCTTTATAAATATTTTAATATTTACTCATATGCAACGTATCTCATATGTACAATTATGTTTCGTTTAAAACACTATGTATGCGCTATGTTGTGCTTAGTGGTATAAAGGGTCGCCTCGCTGTATAACACTACACTGGGCGAGCGGGTATCCGATCATTTGACAAAAAACAAATGAAGAATTTTCATTTGAAAATAACATTTGACAAAATTATACTTGATAAATTTATTATTTTACAAACTATTGTTTAATAAACTACTCATTAGACAATATATTTACTAAAAAAAATATTATGCTAAAACATTAATTTACAAATTGATTATTCTTAAACATGATAGCAAAACAAAGTAAAGCATAAATAACATTAGATAAAATGTATTGCTTGGTAAATAGTTTATTAACCAAAATCTACGTTAATACAACAATGTTTGTGTAGAGTCAACTGAAACAATGGCTGGTTAGGTTAGGTTAGAACTGCGACCACAACGAAACCGAAGCCAGAACCGAATTCTACTTATTTCGCTTAATTCAGACAGTGTGTATTTTTTTTAAAGACTTAAGTTTCTATGAAATTAGTAGATATTAATACAAAATTATTACTTGTCTATAAATAATGAATCTGTCCAAGATGAAAATTGCAACCATGCAATTTAACATTTTCAAAATTTCGCGTAAGTATGGGTTAGAAATTAGTTATTTTTAAAAACTTATAATTTATCTTCTAATTTTTTGTACAATCACCAATTTGGCAAACGCATTATTTAGTAATTTGATTATTTTTAAATTAATAAATTAACAGTTTAATTATTTTCTAAGTAAAACATTTGCGAAACCTGTATTAAGTCAAATGATTGTTTTTAAAGTAATATGTTTGCGAAATGAAAGTTTGTCAAATGATTAGTTTTTCAAACGTTGATTGTAAAATGATCTTTTGTCATACGTTTTTTTTAAACAAAAGTAAACCGGGCGAGCGACGTCAAGTTGGGTTCGATTCCCAACAAATCAATAGTTTGTGCGATCCACGAATCACGAATTGTTGTTTCGCGTCTGGATGTTCTATGTGTCTGTAAATTGAATGTTTGCACAGTCCTTACGCACCGTCCTACCTAGACACAAGGTGTGTTACGAATGCAGGAAATGTTTTAAAAAGAAACCCAATATCTTCTTAATATATAAAATCCTTGCGTTACTGACTGACTGACAGACACGCTACAGCCGAAACTATTGGGCGCAGGAAGCTGAAATTTGGCATGTATGTTCCTTGGGGACCGTAGGGGTGCACTAAGAAGGGATTTTCCGAAATGCCCACGGGATCGGCCGAAACGGGTAAATTAAAAAAAAAATGCAGGCGTAGCTGCTGGCGTCCTCTAGTAAGATATAAACATGGCAACTCTTGAAAAGGTAGTAGTAAATTGATAATTTATTTCAGTATCCAAACTGATCGCCATTTAGGCAGCCTAATCTAACGACCTGTCAGAAGTAGATGGAGGTGTATGTCTACGATGAAAGAAAACCTGTATGCAAAATTTTAAATTTCTATCTGCCAGGTTTTGCGCTCTACATTCATATGTCTGCACAATTAACTTCTATTTTTTCCTTTTATTATTTATCCAGAAGACAACGAAATGCATATCTATTTGTCTTATTACTTATAGACTCACGCCTGTATCCCTGAAGGGGTAGGCAGAGGTGTAATATTAGACACCCACATTTCGCCATGAATTTTAAGGTCCCACGTAATAGGGGGCGAGCCTATTGCCGTACCGGGCATATTACCAGACTCCGTGCTGTTACTGAGAATTTCCTAACGGAAAAATTCAATAACACTTTGCCCGACCCGGGAATCGAACCCGAGAACTCCCAATCAGTCAGACGTATAAGAGGCAGTCGTATAACAGTTTATAATAAATGTAATATTGTTCCAGATTCTGCAGCAATCGTCGAGAGTAATGACGTTATCTCCCGACGGCTCACGAGTTGTTCTGGCGTACAATGTCGCCCCAGTAAGTTTCACCCTTTTACTATGTATCTAATAAAATTATTATTATACAAAATGTCACTTGTCAGTTGCTACTTATAGCGTAGTGGTCTAAGCAGCCACCTCGCCGATTAACTTTGCGGGTTGTTAGTGTAGTGGGTTCGATTCCCACACGAGACGACACTATTTGAGACAAAATTAAAAAAAAATGTTCTTACTGTGGATCTTCCATGGATCCGTTGCTTGTATATTTGTAAAGTCATCAACCATACAGGATCACCAGATAGCGCATAAGTGGTCTTTATTAAAAAACAGAAAAAAACTACTTTTTTTAATGAAAATGAGACTCGCAACTAACTTGCTGGATCACAAGAACTATACTCACACAAACACACACCCATATTCATATTCCATCAATACACATAAGCATCTCCAACCAATGTTAAAAAAATAAACAGTATACAAATCGGTTCTTCCGTTCGGGAAGTACGACGTCAAGGACAAACATGCAGTAAAACATTATAAACACCTCTCTCTTTGTATGGTAATTTAAAACAAGTCGCCGGTTATAAAACATTAAAGCTCAGAATATCAACTGCATACAAAGCGACACACTCGTATGAATATCAATCACTGCATTCAAGAGATTTGACATGAAACCTCAATGTTTGTCGTGCGCACCACAGACCACATAGGTCGCACCAAGGGTCGCACGTTTTCATTGCGTCTAGCTCAAAAAGAGAAGCGTTGTAAGCTTGTACTATGGCCACCGGGGAAAGATCAACGTACAAATACCTATTTAATTCGAAGTGTATCCTACGTCTACGAAAGCGAAGGTTTGTGAAGGTGATGTCTGTTATGCTATAAATCAAGGGAAAGAAATGATGAAACAACTTTGTCATATGGCTTAAACATCGAAATAGTCTACTGAAAAAAAGGACTTTTATCATTATAACTAAAATCCAATTTGATTTTGTTTGGGATTGGCAGAGTATGTCCTTCGCCTTTCAAGATATCTGTTACCCATCATCCATCCATCTTTTCCAAGGTAAATCTCCCTTTTCGTCTTCCTACATCTACTAGCGGGCCAATCATAGTATCAAATGCTGCCAGCCTTCTGGGTACGCTACCAGCCGACAGCGTTGCGGAGGCATTTTTTGACGCCGCGTAGTCTATTTTGTTATTATTATTTATTTGTTTTATTGGTTAAGTTAAGAATAGTTTATTTGCATTAGTAGTTTTATTCTGTTGTATATATGTTATTTGTTACATTAATAAAGTAAAATAGTATCAAACTGAAGATTACTTTCATGAACCCATTAAATCGAAGGTACTTACATCACATTCCACGAGAGTGAAGCCGTGAGCTTAACATGAATAAGATACAATAATCATCTTTTTATTATCCACAACAATTTAGGTTACCACTCTGCAAAAAGTATTTTCCAACGAATACCCAGAATTCTGCGGCCCACCAAATCCCCCAGGATTTATACCATGTACGAAATAGATATTATTTCTTTTATACTAAATAAAATGAAGCCGTAATAGCCTTGTACATTACAAGGTACGTACGTAAAATATAATTATCTTCGCACATTATTTTAGCTCTAGAGTTCTAAACGTTTTTTTAGCGAATGCGGCCAAAGCCCTCGTTTCGCGAAGCAAATTGCTTTTTCATATTGTGTAAACACTCGCATAAAATGTAAACGTTTTAAGTGCCACGTTCGCAGAAATAAGCGATAATGATAAAAATATGTATTAAGTGCCTTTTTCTGTAATTTCGTTCGTGTTGGGTAAATCAATGAAAAACCGTTTAACGGATAGCTTAGTTGTTGGATATTGGAGCTTGGAATAAAAATGAAAAGAAAATTCACTAGATATACAGTTAACGCCATATTACGGTATATGGGAATGGCAGTTGCTGTTCCGTTGTCATTGAATAACAACATTTTAGCCAACCTTCTTTCCTGTTACTCTACCACCTACCAACTTACTGATTATGAGCACATGGAGTATCGTCTTAGTGGACGTGGTCAGTTCGAAAGAAGTAGTAGCTTGGCAAAGGACATGGAAATACATAGAGAAGAAAGGAAATATTTCCGTATACTTTGTTTCAAATCTACCTCATAGTAATGCTGTCAAACAAGCTGATTATACATTACAGTTCAAAATTTACATTTCCAAATATTGGTGTAAAATTTTCGCATTGTCATCCAGACGACAATGTGCAAACAATTTGCCAATATTTGTTGCTGCAGTGTTCAAACTCATTTACAAACTGCGAAACCGACGTGCATCAATTACTATGCAGTTGCATCGTTGTTTAACTAAATTACTAACTGTGAAACTAAACTAGCTCGTGGTGATTAGTTGACTACTGTTGTAGTGACGTGATATTAGTTTACTAATAGTAACAGTTTTCAATTGTTATCATATTTTGTTTTTATTTCTGTATCAGGTGAAGTTTAAATTTTAATATAGTATGTTAAAATGTCTTATGCTGCATCATTGATCATCATCATCATCGTCCTAGCGTTATTCCAGTAGCATCCAATACTGCACGCCTTGAAGCCCGGGGTCCGCTTACTAGTCTACTTACCAAGTATGACTGTATGACAGAATATCGGCTTTGCTGCAATATTGATCGGATGGCATAAGCTTGTCGGTGAATTCTGAAAACCTATACTTCCGAAAATGAATTAAAATGAAAAAATGAATTATTGCTATAGTTACTTAAAAACATTTTATATGTGTATTTGAAACTAAACACAAAAACCACGGTATTAGCGTATAGGTAATTTTAATTGAACACAGTTACGCAAATTTTGTTCTACTTTAAAATATCCCTTGTCGCCCTTGTACACAATATGCTGTAGTAAAATATGTCGATAAACAGCTCATAAATGTTACATAGTTAATTACAAAACAACTCTCATAGTTTATATCTTAAACTAGCTGACCCAGCGAACTCCGTATCGCCTTTTTAAGAGTTTTTATTTAATTCCCTTTTTTCCAAGCCCCTTTTCCAAAGTTACCATTGACTTAGCGCTTAATCTCTTATCATTTCAGAGTCTGTAAATGATGAACAAACAAACATAGATTTTTATATAATATTGAATTCCCCATTCCTTAAAATATCGGAGACGATAACCATACCTATCGACTTTAAAAAAAAAAACCCATCCACCATCTTTGATTTCCTATCCGCCATCTTTGATCACGAAATAGATGTTGTATTTGGATTCACTATCCCTTAGATCATCAGAGACGATACCCATATTGATTTTTTTTTATTTTTCCCATCCGCTATCTTTGATTTCCCATCCGCCATCTTGAATCACGAAATAGATGCTGTATTTCGATTCCCCACCCCTTAAAATATCGAAGGCGATACCCATATTGATTTTTTTAAATTTCTCATCCGCCATCTTTGATTTCCCGTCCGCCATCTTGGATCACTAAATAAATTTCATATTATTAATCAGCGTCCCGAAAATCTCGAAAACGATACCCATATAGATTGTATCCTATTCGTTTAGCCTTTTTTTGCCTTTGACCCAACCCTCCGCCTTCTCGTTTGACCATTTTATTATTTTTGTCCGGCCCCTAAAAGTTGTGGCGTAATTTTATATAGCCAATAGCCTTTCGGAATAATTGAGCTATCATAGGCAATAACAATTTTTTAAATCCGACTGCTAGTTCCTGAGATTAGCCGACATTATCTTATAGCCTTTTTAGCCTTTTGCCCGGCCCCAAAATGTCAAAGCGTTATGTTATATAGCCTATAGCCTTCCGGAATAACTGGGCTATCGTATACAAAAAGAATTTTTCAGATCCGACCGGTAGTTCCTGAGATTAGCGCGTTCAAACAAACAAACAAACTCTTCCGCTTTATTATATTAGTATAGATAGAATAAATACCGAAGGTGGAATGACATTTGGCTTATAATGTCGGTTTGGGCGATTTCGAGTCGTTCATCATCAATTTATTTTTGCTGTCGCGGTGCAAAACCTTAGTAGTGAGTCATTCCACCACTCAAATTTGACTTCCTTCAAAGTTAGGGAAGAGCCTAGTGGAGATAGTAGGTACATACGACTCCAGAAATTAGTCCGGCCTACGCACTAAAAATCCAATCAGTGACTGGCCCATTCGGACTAGGCGCTCTGAATCAAACTACAACTTGGACATTTTACCACAATCGCTATTTCCACGTGCTCCCGTCTCCCTATGATCCCGGGACCTTTAAGCAGGGCGTGAAAAAGATTTTCTCTAGGCTATCAAACTAGGAGCCATCATACCACTATTATTAATATTTTATTGGCACGATGACTTTGCTATGTGATTCCGTGACTGCTTAATATCAGGCAGCATGTATTCAGTTTGATAGACTTCAATAAAAAACAAATACTTTTTTTAGTAATAGGCAGCAAACGAGCAGACGGATTGCCTGATGGTAAGCAATTACCGCCGCCCATGGACACAAGCAACACTTCAAGAGTCACAAGTGCGTTGCCGCCCCTTGGGGTTGGGAAATGGGATAGGATAAGGAGTGGGATGAGGGAGAAGGAATATGGGTTAGAGCCTCCGGCACTCTCACTCACCGAACGAAACGCAACAGTTTAGGTACTTTACGTCGATTTTCTGTGAGAGGGTAGTCCCTAGTTGAGCCGGCCCATTCATGCTGAAATCAGGAAGGCTCTACTACCTTAGAAAACAATATTAAAACAATATTAGCAACTAGTCATATATGTTTATCAAACAAATTAATGTCGCTTAATTAACCGCGAAATCGAACTACATTTGGCTAGCCTTACGCTAGAGCAAGTAGAACGGCTTTGATTGTTGGATGCTCATACGAGCGTGAAATCATAACAATAATCCCAAGTTCGCCTCTCAGATAAATTGAGGAGATTTATTTATTTATTTATTATTAGGTTAACCAACGATTGTTTACACTATACATATCGTTTTACTTGCTAAAAACATTAACATGTGTAACAACCACTTACAGGCTAACACGACATGCTCAAAAAACGGTTATTGATTATAAGTATTATAACATATTATTTAAATAATGAATTATATAATATAACAACATATGATTACTTAAATGAAAACTAATATTAAATAAAATCTTATCAAATAAACAATAAATTGAACAACAATAATCTACCCACACACTAAACAATAAATAAATTAGAAATTTTAGAAATGATTACAAATAACAGTTTATTTTTTAAATATCATTTTGCATTTTATATACAATACATTTTATACAATACACACTATTAATTCATTTAATTTAAATTTTGCAGTCATTTGTATATTATAAAAGTTTTTGGCCTTGGAATAATTTTACAAATTTACCAATGCTGTCTTGGTGTATATCTATGTATAAATATTTTACTGAGGATTATCATGCTAGATTAATAAAAGATGGTGTTAGATCGAATTAAAAGAGGACTTCCTCTATAGAGTTATCTATGTACTAAGCCAACGTGTCTTTAAATTGCAGTATGCCGATTTGCCGTTTACTATGACATTTATGAGTGACCTTAGACAAATGATTGGTTTCGCTCTGTATGAAGCGATACCAATCATTTGTCTAAGTGACTGACTATGGGCACTAGGCAGCCGAGATGTGTAAGACGATGCGTTATGATCATGCTTACTAAACTTTAGAATATACATTCTGAAAATAGGTTCTATATGTATATATAACTACTATGCAACACCATAACATTATACATTCTGACAATCTATCATTTACCCAGCCTACTATTAAATAGCATCTATCTCTATATTTATTAACGATTGTAAATTTCAGTGTGTGTAAAATATAAATATATGCTTATGATAAGTAATCATATACATTTATGTTTATGTACCATATGGATAAGTACCATAATATATCACATAACTAATTATATAAATTTTGTTTCAAGAAATAACATTAAATAATTATAATTTATTGTTTTTCAAGTTATAGACAGCAGTTTGGCATTAGAAATTGATTAATCAATTCAGTATGGAATCAAATCACTAATTTAATAGCCTAGGCTTACAGGTTTTTAATGATTATTACACACAGTGTAGACAGTGCAATTAAAAACAAATCACATATACCTTCACGGCGTAATCGTTTTCCTATTGTAATTCTTATACAAGGTTGTAACAACATTTCTTGTCCTTCGAGTATAGATACTTTAGATGGGTCTTAGACGAAGTGAATGAAATTTTACAAAAGATAAAAGACAAAACTGCACTGACCTAGTTTAACTGACCGACCCAATTGGACGATTCAATTTCAGTTGTACTTACTTGAAACTCGAAATGAAGTTAGTAGATCGTGTTATTCGAAACTTACAGCTGGAAACATATTTCTTGAAGAAAGAATTGATGTAACAAACAGGTTTAGGTTAGGTATATTTTGCGCTTGAATGTTAAAATAAAATAAATATATTAACTTAAAACATCGTAGTTGGTACACTAAGCCGGCCTGGACATAAACTCAATTTTTAAATACACTCCTTTGAGTTCAATGGTATAATTTTTTGGACATTTTGAACAAAGTGTTCATAAATTTATTTTTAATAATATTACTATTTGAAAATAAGCTTACATATATCTACATAAGTCATTAAATTAATAGGTTATTACTAAAACGACCTACAAAATATGATACGGATGTGTGGCAGCCATGGGAATCGCTTGCAAATAGAACTAATTTCTAGCTGTTTTGGGTTTTTATCACTAAATAGCGTAGGTAGTTGTGAATGAATAGGTATTGTACTTGTAAAATGAATATTATTTTGTTATAACTTGTATTTATTACGATAGGATGACTCATTTTACAAATCGTTTCCAAAGACGTCCAGCTCATTTCCCATTTCACTAACAGCAATTTTATTTTGTGGCTTATTAACTTTTATACCTAACAGTTCATATAAAAAATATGACGTTAAAATCCAGCCATCCTTTCACACTAATGAAGCAAATTAACGCTGTTTCAAATTAGAAAACCAGCTGTCGCGTTTCCATTCTGATGAAAAACGATATTGGCACTAAGCCAAGCATTACATCCACTTAAAAACATGAAAAAGGGGTGTAATTTTATTAGGCGAGGTCCTAAAAGGCTTTTTGCTTAATTCGTTTTGTAAATCAGTAGAAGAATGATTTTTTATTGGTACAAAAATGCCGATATAATGTAACGTTTTTTTATACTTATTACAGGACGTAGGTACAATGGATATTTTAGGATGCTTAGGAATAAAAATGAATTATCCATACTTTTTAATTTATTTTCATTTATTTATTTATAGTCTCACGCCTGTATCCCCAAAGGGGTAGGCAGAGGTGTAAATATTACACCTTCATTTCGTCATGAATTTTTAGGTCCCACGTAATAGGGGGCGGGCCTATTGCCGTTACCGGGCACATCACCAGTCGCTGGGCTGCTACTGAGTATACGGGAAAACATAGCAACACTTTTGCCCGACCCGAAAATGGAACCTGGGACCTCCGATCAGCAGTCACATACGTTATCCACTGGACCACGGAGGCAATCTTACTTTTTAATTATTGTAAAGTAAACTTTGGCCGCAGCTCCACCCGTTTGGATTATACACCCCAACCTTCCTCAGGAACGGATCATACCATAATATCTTTTAGTGATATCCGTATAAAAATACTTCGGTAGTTTTTGAATTTATCGTGTTCATACGGACAGGGCACGGCGGCGGCCGGGACATTATTTTATAATAATTACTAGCTGTGTCCCACGGTTTCACCCGCGTCCTGGGGGAACTACTTCGCGTACCCAGTTAATTTATAGCCTAAGTTTTTCCTTGGTACCTACATCAGCTATCCACCAGTGAACGTCCCGTCAAATCGGTCCTTCCGTTCCAAATATTAGCGAAAACAAACAGACAGACAAAAATTGTAAAAAATGTCATTTCGGTATATGTACCGTGTATACACTATACATCCATATGCATTTAATAAAAAGCGGTTATTTTAATATTACAAACAGACACTCCAATTTTATTTATGTGTATAGATTTATAATGCCAACTCTACATCTTGAACTATGTTATTGATCCTAATAAATATATTTTTGTAAGTCGTTAAAGAAATTTTACAGCACAAACTGACACATTTGTCATCTGAATTTAACGTTAAATTTATAGAACCATAAAAATAACATGACCATGTTATTAGTTTTGCAACTTGTTTTCAATTTACTTAGCAGTTCAATGACTTAGAATAGTGATGAATTTACACGTTTATTGGCATATCTATCAACTGAAATAATTTTACGAGCTTGCATTTATAGCTTTCAGTCGCTGTCACTATACCGCCGATACCTGACCATTGTGCCCAGCTATGGCTGACAATGTTCTCACAATGTTGTCCTTCCTCGGTTCATCATCAGCCCTTTATACTGTCCCACTGCTGGGCGCAGGTCTCTTATCACTATGAGAAGGGTTAGGCCATAGTCCAGCACGCTGTCCATGTGCGGCTTGGCAGACTACACATGTCTTTCGAGAACATTTTGGAGAACTCTCAGACATGCAGTTTTCCTCACGATGTTTTCCTTCACCGATAAGCAAGCGATAAATAACAATTTAATACGCACTTAACTTCGGAAAGTCATTGGAGCGTGCCGTGGATTCAAACTCGAGACCATCTGCGTAGCAGTCTGTCGGTCTCTCCACTCGGCTATCGCTGCCTTCCTCGGTTAGCAAGCGATTATTAACAATTGAACACTAAATAATTTCGGAAAGTCAATGGTATGTGCCGTGGTTGAAAATATAGACTCTCATGAGATATAAGCCAACTAACACCTAATAAATAAATTTGTCTAATGCCCTAAATGTTTCGTTCAAAGTATGTAATGACCCTGTATGAACATGACACCGAGCCGAAAAGTGTCATGTTTCATAAAGTTGCTTGTCTTTCAATTTCTGAACTTGAGGAGGGTAAACGATTGCTTCTGAACTCTATAGAGGACGTACATGGCTTGTTTTTGACAGTGTACCTCCTTAATCGACTGCTTGTAGAGACGACGGAATTTTGGATTGTTAATAATATCTTGTTATTTTGATTTCGTATAGTACATACGAGTACAAGGGCGCCTGATTGCAGAAAAATAATGATTTGCAACTAGCTGGCCGCGGCTTCACTTGCTTTGGTCATACGTCGTACCATGACAAAACGTAGCCTATATGAACTTTTGTTGTCTAAATTTCATCACTGCAAAGGTCCATCAAAATCCGTTAAGTAGTTTCTGCGTAAAAGAGTATCAAATATCCATCCATGCTCACAACTGTCTCGACACGATAGGTACTGGTAGGATAGCTTTGCGACACGTGTATTCAATCACTTTATATCTTGCTAATCATAAAGTTTTATTAACTGTACAGTATAAAAATAAGAATTATTTAACGCTCGACATGCACTGCAATAATAACATGTTACATCTACTACTATGTCAGCAATTTTATCTAAATTTAGTACAGTATCATATTATCTGAGCCGAAATGTATAATATGATTGAATATCCATTGGAGACTGCCTCCGTGGTCCAGTGGATAGCGTATGCGACTGCTGATCGGAGATGCCGGGTTCGATTCCTGGGTCGGGCAAAAAGTGTTACTGGGTTTTTCCGAATTCTCAGTAGCAGCACGGAGTCTGGTAATGTGCCCGGTAACGGCAATAGGCTCGCCCCCTATTACGTTGGACCTAAAATTCATGGCGAAGTGTGGGTGTAATATTACACCTCTGCCTTCGGGGATACAGACGTGAGTCTATAAATAAAAGAAATAAAAAATCCATTGGATTATTACTTTCTCTAACCTCTTCAAAGCTCATACAGTATGTTCAACGGTGATACTGTATTGTGACAGCCGCTAGGTGATCAATTGACTGCACGGTTGGCGTAGTGGTTTAAGTGACCGCCTCGCAGCATGTTGTGGTTTCGATGCCCACACTTTGTGTGATCCGTAAATTGTTGTTTCGAGTCTGGGTGTTAATTTTATTGTGTCCGTTGATTATATGTTTGTAGTAATACCTCGGGACTTACGATTATTACTAGTGGAGGACTTGTCTTAAAATAAAAAAAAAATGTTTTGTAAACACACTATAGCCTGTACCTTTATTTTCAGATTTACAGGTACAGTTTCTTGGCCCGATATGCAGCGATCGACTTGCTTACTGGCAGCCAAACCGACATTGGGCCGGACGGCGTTGTTCCCGAAGAGGCTTACCTACAAAACTTTGTGTGGGGACCCTCTGGAACTGCCTTAGCTTTTGTCTATAGAAACAATATCTACTACAAAACTAGCTTGGCTACGGCACCCAGGCAGATTACCACCTCTGGACAACTGAACTTGATCTACAATGGAATACCTGATTGGGTTTACGAGGGTGAGACTTTCTTTACTATTTAATTGCACCCTTATGCACCCTGTCGGCACGGTCAACGCAATCCATAGTTTCAACAATTTTTTTTTCTTGTTGCTTTCTTTCATGGTGGTATCCCGAAATTACACACAGTCCGGGAGAGAAACTCTCCTACCGGCACCATACTGTCCTGTAATATTCCATAGCCGAACCTGCATAATTTAGATTTTTACCGTAGACGAAATTATTGTCACTTCAATTTAACAATATTTATGTAGAAAGTACATACATGGTTAAAATATCGGTCCTATTAAAAAGGTCGGTCTATGTGGAGAAACTTTGGAGGAGGTCTATGTCCAGCTATAGGTATCGGCCGGCGGCTATAGGCCTCCTATCTCCAAGACACGTCACTAATTTAGAGTAATTATTTCAGAGGAGGTCTTCGGTTCAAACAACGCCATTTGGTTCTCCAACAACGGCGAGAAGATGGCATTCGTGACCTTCGACGACAACAACGTGGGAGTGATGAATGTTCCTCACTTTGGTATTCCCGGAGCGATCGAATGGCAGTACACTCGCCATGATGAGATTCGTTACCCCAAGGTATGTGGATAAATATGTTGTTAAACGAATGTTCGGTAGGTGACGGCGCAGATCTGTCGCGTTACTAAGTTTAACTTAAATAAATAAATACTTTAAAATTTAAAGACAAAATCAAAGTGAAATTATTATTATTAGTAGTATCGTTAAAGTTGCACATGTTAACTGTTAAAATATCTAACATTCTACTTATTTGTGCTAATGAAAATTAACTTTGTATACTATCAAAGATTTCTATCAAAGTAATTTAGGCCAAATACGAGTAGATACATAATAAATAGATAATGAATTAATCGAATCTTATCAGCTGATAATGGTAGTCTCTTATAATCCTTACGAGTACATACATTGCCTACTACACCTAATTATTTATGTGTTGGATAGCCTTTTTAACGAGGAAGGCTAACGTCACGCTATGAGTCGCGGGTGCAGAGCAGTACTGCTAAATATTATGCTTACAGAGAATAAGCAATTATATCAGCGTATTTGTATTTTGTCGGTAAATAAATAACTTTCTTTCTTTCTTTCGGTGAAATTTCCCTTGATCTTGCTACATTTAAATTATAAAGGTTGTTTCGCTGTCATGGACACAAAATTATCCATTTTATTCTTGTAGTAGCGCGAGTTTTCATATTTTCTGTAAATATAATCTGCAAGTATTATTTTAAAAGTCATGAGCAAAATTATTGAGAAATCGTAGGAAAATAAAAATAAGTATCAGCATAGAGTCGCGTGAAGCAACATTTTTATTCAATGAAAAAATGTCGCTTCATCCACCAAGCTCCGAACTGTGTTACACTCGACTAAAATCATTAAAACTTGTAGAAAGCTGGGGAAAGTTTAGCGAAGGTTACTGCAGCTCGACATACAGTCTAAAACTCGATCAATCTGTTTATTACGGGGTTAGATACGAGATTATGAAACAATATAACAGTTGCTATAAACATGAAAAAATATTTAACGGGTAATTAAAACAGCTTCAACTTAGTTTTTATGTTTTTGTCAACATTTCGACTGGCTTACAGGACAGCCTGCTAGTTCAAAAAATAATATTTGAGGTCGGTGCCACCAAGGAGCACGTATACACACATTTTTTTTTCTTTTTCATCAAGTTGCTCATGGCTGGCACCTGCTTGAAAAGAATACCACATAAACTTAAATCAGTGTGTTCTTAGAAAACAGACTTTGTTCAAGATTTAAATTTTTAGGTTCATTTGTAATTTAGTAGGTATGTATCTATTGTAGTATGCCGCTTTTTACTTCATTTAGGCTTATGTCTCGCAAACAAGAAGTAAATACAATATTAAAAGGGCTTTCACGGAATGTACTACCTAAGTGCTACTATTGAAGGCTCAGAAAATTCGCCGGAAATGTGACAAGTTAATGCCACACTTCGGCGCAAAGCCGGTGGTTTCAACTGTCATGAATATTTACGTCAGTCAGTCGATGTGGGCAGTAGCTACCACTGAATAAGAACCCAAAGGATGTGGCAAACGTCTAGAATAACTTCAATGAAATTAATAAAGATTATGGAGGATGTGGCGTAGAACTGTTTTGTCAACATTCTAGACTCTGAAAGTTAACAGAAATACTTATACCCAAACATAATCATAATTTATACTTATTTTTAATGTCTTTATTTTATTTTTATTTTCTTTTATTGGCTTACCAACAACTGTTAACACTTATAATAGTTCATTATTACACTGAAATATTAACTAAATCTAGTGTTACAGTCAATTATAGTTGAGCACCACTTTAAATTATGTGAGATAGTTGTTGTAATCTGTAGGCTCACTTACCGATTCTGCTCACCTATCGTTCTCACTCATAATTTTCGTAGCATAATGTTGCATAATAATACTTAACCTACATAACACACAGCGATAATTCCCTAAAGCGAGAATTGTCTCCATTTAAAAATATAATTTAATCTCTAAGCTAATCCACGAGCAATTGTAGGACCATATAAGAAGGCACCAATATCGTTTGATTCTTTGACGAGCAGTAAATCGCCAGTATTTAATAGCAGTTACCACATAATATCACAATTTGTAACATGAAACAGTAACCGGAAGCGTACCTACCATCACATATTCATATACTAGCTGACCCGGCGAACTTCGTACAGCCATATATATTATGTATTATACATATAAACCTTCCTCTTGAATTATTCTATCTATTAAAAAACTGCATTAAAATCCGTTGCGTAGTTTTAAAGATTTATGCATACATAGGGACAGACAGACAGAAGACAGACTTTGCTTTATACTATGTAGTGATGATAATAACATGAGAGCGAACAATACTACATAATAAAAAAATTGATAATAAATAAATCTGAAAATTCCAAAAAATAAGAAAAGAAATATTTTTTTCATTCCCTTGAAGTAAGTCAAGGCAGCCATTTCATTGTAAAGCAATGAAAACAGGATACCTACTAATCCTGATAGCTATAAAACTGATTTTAGCCAATGCATCTTGCAATGATGCAATCCGATAAATTTTCAGCCAAAAAATAATCGAAATAATAACCGATTTATCCATTTAGAAGCTAAGATACCACATACAACCCCACAGAAAAGTAAACATATAATAACAGTTATTTTGCAACAGGGCTTAAAGCAAACTGCGAACACAAAGTTTTCCATTTAAACAACGTAAGAAATAATGCCGACTAATACAGCTGTTCCCCTCGTTGTCACGTTTTGTGTACCAAAGTTCACAATGACTCGCTCCTCAAGATTTTTAATTGAATCGCTTCATTAATGTTGAAGAGAAACGGTGCCCTTTGTAGGGTATTCATTGCGCTCCTTGCTTGAATGTTTGTCAAAACTCGAGGTACAAGATTTGTACATACTTAGTATGGGAGTTGTCTTATAAAAACTATTGAAATGCCTATATTGCTCAGCAGCCTCATGCATAAAGCGGAGGCGTCTTAGCGGCAATCTTTGCTTACATAGTGCCCCTTATTTTAATTTTTCTCTGTAGAAATCTTAATCACGGTCTCATCCGTACATGCCTTTGTGAGTCACTAAAAGCATCGCGGTGTCAGTCAATGTCTGGTAACGCCACGAGACTCGCGGTAACGTTTGGTTAGGCTTGTTGCTCGATATGCATTACTAGAGGAGGCCAGCAGCTACGCCTGCTTTTTTTTTTAATTTACCCGTTTTGGCCAATCCCGTGGGAATTTCGGAAAATTCCTTCTTAGTGCACCCCTGCGGTCCCCAAGGAACATACATGCCAAATTTCAGCTTCCTGCGCCCAATAGTTTCGGCTGTAGCGTGTCTGTCAGTCAGTCAGTAACGCAAGGATTTTATGATTATCGACAGGTTTCAGTATTTGAGACGCAAAATAGTGATGTTTTTTTTTGTTATTATTTCAGTCTGGCACCGTGAACCCTACAGTGACGGTGACCCTGTACGACCTGACGACGAACACCAATAATGTTTATACAGCACCCACCGACCTTAGCGAGTAAGTAGCTGCATTAGTTCAAATAGATTACAGATTTCTTTCGTAATAAAATTATGACTGTGTAATGGGAAACTTCAACATCTAGATGAAGAGAGATTAATAACGATGTTAACACAGCGTCGCGCGAGAGGGATTGAAAGGTTTTATATGGGTTCGATTCCCACATGAGACAACACTTTGTGTGATCCATAAATTGTTGTTTCGAGTCTGGTTGTTCATTGTGTCCGTTGATTGTATGTTTGTAAAGTCCCCCGCGACCCAGGATTCATTCCTAGTGCGGGAGTTGTCTTTTTAAAATAAAAAAATACACCTAAATATCATTTATTTTGGAATTTGGAAAATAACGGGGTCTACTCCGAGTTTGCACTTGATTGTCACAGTAACTAATGACTAGCCGACGGGATAAATTTCCATACATTTCCTAAATGTAGAGATTGTATGGATTCAATGCTTTTGAGTCTCCTACTATGGGAGAGTGGGTAAAAGTGGATCACTTTTTTTTTCAAACATTGCAACTGGAAAGTTTATGCCTGAATTATTAATCTCTGAAATTAAATCATAGTATTAGTAATTATTCTTTAAAGAAAGAGTCATTTGAAGGCTTTCAGTACATTAAGTTACGAGGTACAACGACTATATTAAAAATGGAAAATGATCCAGTGTTTCCCGGGAATGGGTCACTTTGGATCATTGCATGGGTGACAGTGAATCGACTGAGAGTGCGCAAAGATAATCCATTATCTCTTTTTCTAAGGTTACACAGATACTCTATACCTTAGTTCCATGCCATTTATCTGGTAGTTTTATTTTATTCGACATCGGTACTTCATAAATTAGACCTCGAACGTTTGCAATAGTAAGTTCATAGAACATTTGACTCCACTTAACAATATAATCGACTATATTATTTTCTTGTTCATCGGTAAATATTTTATGAACTGCAGCATGATTAAAATGCATATTTTAACCCGATCGCGGTGCATTTTCCCTAAAAATTAATTACGAATGAATTTCAGTTCCGCGAGTCACAGTGGATTAGTAGTTCACTGTGACCCAAAACGAAATGATTCATTGTGACCCAACGGCGGTTATGGAATAAAAATATCATAAAAAATACACTACCTATTGCAAAGAAAAAAATACGCAGTTTACATAAGACTTAGGATATAACAAGCCTACGACACAATAAAAACATTAAGATTTCTTATTCACTGTACTTATCAAATGTAAATGTAGAGTCTTTAAGTAATTATTTTATAAATGTATTATTTTGACATTCATAAGCGTCACATTGTGACCCAGATGAATAACGGATTTTGACTTTGACTTATAAAACAAATTTCAAAACCACGTGAAAAATACTTTTGTTACTTATCTACTGAGTGGACCATAGCAGCGCGACTTCTAGCTTTGACACCGCGTTGACGATTAGTACGGCAAGAACAAGTTAGATTGTGTCCCTAAGCGTAACACATACTGAGTTATAGTACACTACTGTACCCCGTGATCCACTGTTACCCATCTCCCCTACTCCTGAGCAACTATCACACATACACATACTTCATTCTTTGTGTTTTACATTTTACGCAATATTCGCAAATTTTATTTTATTTCAAACTAGAGGACGCCAGCAGCTACGCCTGAATTTTTTTATAATTTACCTGTTTTGGCCGATCCCGTGGGAATTTCGGGAAATTCCTTCTTAGGAATATACATGCCAAATTTCAGCTTCCTGCGCCCAATAGTTTCGGCTGTAGCGTGTCTGTCAGTCAGTCAGTAACGCAAGGATTTTATATATTTAAGATAATAATTACAATCTTCCAGGCCGATTCTGAAGACAGTTCGGTTCATAAACAACAACGCCATCGCTCTGATGTGGACGAACCGAGTCCAGACTTCGTTGAGAGTGGTGCAATGTACTGCTGGCACTGCTACGTGTACTCAGGTATTAAAAAAAAATATATATATTTACAGATAAATATTTTCTACTTAATGCATGTGAAAATACACGCTATTATTTTTTTCCATCGCTCTGTTTGTGCTGAATTATCTCAGAAACGGCTGAACTGAAATTGACGGGATTGTCACTGCAGATAGTCGATGCTATATGATAAAATATACCTACTTGTTTAATGAAATCATCTAGCTCATCACAAAAAAAATTGTCCAGGGTCCATCATCCTGCAGATTTGTAGTCAGATTCACTAACCACTAGCTAAACGGACAGTTAATTAAGACTGAAAGTTATCTCAAACTGAAGTAAATAACTGAAATAGGTTATTTACTTCAAGTTAAACTGTTAGGTATGAACTCTCCAACTTAAGCTGCGATAAAAAAATAATAGGTAGGTATCAGCGACCATAATAAAGCAGAAGAAATATTTTCGAATTATTTTTAGACGTGACATCTTCATGTTTTCAGATTTACTCATACACTGAAACCGAAGGCTGGATCGACAACATTCCTCTCATGTTCAACGATGCAGGCAACTCTTTCATCACCATCTTGCCACAGGTAATACAAGTTAAATATAAGTAGAGCGCCCTCTATTGTACGCTTAAATTACTTGTTGACGACAACATTAACTGACTGGAAAATTGTAACTGGAAAAGCTTAACGCAACCGTTACACAAGTAGTTCCATATAAAATTAATAGATGGCAGTGTTATCAACAGCACACAGGTGCACCAATACAGTCCAAGTGAACTAAATAACTTAGTTATAATATCATCATCATTATCATCAGCCTTTAACAGTCCACTGCTGGACTAGGCCTCTCCTTTGAAAGGAGGAATTAGCCTACTATACCACGCTGGCCAAACGGGTTGGTATAGGGTTCGTATCAAGTTTTCCTTCTCTTACAGTGTTGTTCTCTGCATAATATGCACCCTCTGTCGGCTCTTACGACACCCATCGGATGATATGGGGTGGTGACAATCCGTATTCTTAATCCGTCACCACACGGACCCTATACTATTCCTTATACGACTATATTATCAGACTTACTTATAATTGGTCACACTTTTGCCGATTAGCAAGCGAAAACTATCAATTTAAGCACTCTTCTAAACAATAGTGGGCCAACCGTTAGTTTGAAACCGAGACCATTTGCGTAACAGTTTGTACCTATTGCCACTAGATTATACGAGTATTGTATGTTTTAAATTAAACTAATTAAACTACTTATATATTTCAGAGTGTTGGCGGCGTTCTGTACAAGCAGATAGTTCAAGTGACCCAGGGCACCGCTACAACCGCCGCTTGGACCGCCAACAACCGTGTCAACACACCACACACTGTGCTGGAAATATTGCAATGGAGTTCTAATGACGTCATGTAAGTTACTGGTGTATAAATGCCTGGGTTTTCGAATTCTGAGTAGCAGCACGGAGTCTGGTGATGTGCTCGGTAGCGGCAATAGAATCGCCCCCTATTACGTGGGTACTAAAAAATTCATGGCAAAATGTGGGTGTAATATTACAGCTCTGCCTATTTCATGGGATTTCACTTTTAAAACAAGGATTCGGATGCCGTGTAAAATGTCATGCAATGGAAAGCAAATGACATACAAGGCAACAAAAGAGATATCTATTCTAATATTATAGGTACATGCGAAAGTATGTTTGTTCGTTGGTGTGTCCTATATTCACGCTGTACACAACCAGATACTGAACATATTACTGGACGGACATTGATGAAACTTTGCAGTAACGTAGCTTATATAGTAGAGTAGCTCACAGGCTACCATTTCTGGCAATAATCAGCACCTAAGCAGCGTTTATAATAAAACAATCAAACTGAAAAAGCCACACGCACAGGAAAGCCAAAATAGATTTGGAGATAACTCGTAGTCTATGTAAAATAATGTTTATGGCATAAGGTCTATCTATACTCACTATTTAAATAAATAAATATTATATAAAAATAATCTTTTTCAGCTGGTACAAAGCCACAAGCATCGCCGATTCCGCTGAACAACACATCTACTCAGTGAACGCAGAACGCGACGTGAGCTGCTTCACATGCGATATCAAAAGAGAAGATGGCGGCTCCTGCCTGTATAACGAAGCTAGCATCAGCACCAGTGGGGAGAGAATCGTCATCAACTGCGCTGGTCCTAACGTGCCACAAATCTTCATTTATAATACTGTGAGTATTGTTTTATATAAAGACAGTCTTAAGTTTTTTAGGAAAGAAATAACGCAAAAGTCCAGTACACACAACACAAAGGACTAGAGCTGCATAATTTTACAAAATAGCAATGAAAGAGAGTTTTTGGCCAAGTATCAGTTTAGGACTCGGATATGGCAGTCAGTGAGACAAGGAGCGTTTTTAGAAGCTATGTAGTAGCGTCCGTGTGGTGACGGATTAAGAATATGGATTGTTACCACCCCATAGCATCCCATGGGTGTCGCAAGAGCTGACAGAGGGAGCATATTATGCATAGAACAGCACTGTAAGAGAAGGTAAACTTGATACAAACCCTATACCAACCCGTTTGGCCAGCGTGGTATAGTAGGCCAATTCCTCCTTTCAAAGGAGAGGCCTAGTTCTTATCACCGAACGTCCCGAATGGCGTCCAAACTCGATTTAGGCAGGCAGAGAGTCTTCTAAAATGGTCTGAAATGTGAGATAGCAGATGGCATGGCAAAAATAGATGTCATCTCAATTCAACCCCCTTTCTTTTTATTTTTTTTCGGCTTATTTAATTTTATTTTCATAAATGTCGTATCCGAATCTTAGCTTTACATGAGATCCGACTTTTTGAGAGAGTGATCGCCATGGTTTCGCCTTGGCCACATTTTTAATTAAATTATTTTTGTTGGGATGAATCTATGACATATGTGATATAATACGATCAATCAGAAATCTGTAGTCATGGGTTAAGTCTAGTTAAGTTAATAATAAAATTTAATTCCAGGATGGGTCTCTGGTCCGCCTATGGGACGGCAGCGACGAGTTAAGCGCAAACTTGGCAAACCGTGAGCTCCCGATCACCATCCGCAGATCAGTCCCCATCCCGGGCGCTGCTCCCGCCGACGTGCACATACAAGTGCCGGCTGACTACGAGAGGCGCACGAATGTACCTATGTTGGTTTATGTGTGAGTACCTTTGATGTTACATTTTCATACCACAGATTTTAAAATAAATAGTCATATTTTTTTATAAATGTTCATCTTGACACAGGATATGGATTTGAAGAAGAAATAATTATCACAAATTTGGGCATCTCATAGTATATTTGATCGAAGATCTCATAAGACAATGGAACAAACGTTTTTTTGTTTGGGACATTTTCGCTGGCCACTTGTTTGACATGCCTACGGCGGTCAAAAGGTCCCTATTCCATCTATTGGCTGTTTTGCAGGTATGGTGGTCCTGACACAGCGCTAGTCACGAAGCAGTGGAGTGTAGACTGGGGCACGTCGCTTGTCAGTCGCTGGGGCATCGCAGTTGCACACATTGACGGACGAGGCTCCGGACTCCGTGGTGTAGCTAACATGTTCGCCTTCAACAGGAAACTTGGAACTGTCGAGATTGAAGACCAGATCAATGTTACCAGGTAAGATGTTTTCAATATTTATAAATATCATTCCAAAATAGGGCATGGATCCCGGAATTCTGAGATTTCGTAATTCCGGAATTTCGGAGGGTTTTTTACGATATTCTAATATCGGAATTGAGAGCCCAAATATCGTAATTCCGGTATTCATAAATAAAACAAAGTGACTTTTCTGGATAAAATTTTTTTGAGAACGTGGCCAATAATACACAGTGTTAGGTCACCATTCCTTCCCCAGCGACACCGCGCTCCCCCTTGAGTGTTTCCTATGTCACCGACATGTTGCTGATTCCGTGAACGGCCCGAGATCATAGTTGACCATGAAGAATTAAATGGAAGCAGATCTCACTCTGATGTGGTTTTCTAACCACATCAGAGTTAGCTTCAGTGTTAACGATTTATGAAACAATTCTAATTCTTTTAAACTAAATTAGAAAGCAAACAATTGCAGAAATAAGAAAGCGAATTACACTAACAAACACGCATTGAGTGCTATGTGAGTTTTCTCTCTCTATAAAGGGAATACTGAAACCTATCGTTTCTTGTGATGAAAAAATGTGTCACTCATTAAAGTGCTTGAACCAAGGTAAAACTAGGAAAGTTTATTCAGAAAAAGTACTGTTTGTTGTCTGTGGAAACAGTGCTGGTATCATGCACTTCAGCTTCCCAGGATTTGGACAGCATATTACAGTAGCAAATTTTACTATCAACAATTGCAAACAATGATGGGAAGGTGCCTGTTAAACAACCGAAACCGACCAATCATAATCATATCTTTATTCGTTAGTCTACTGCTGCTTGAGGAGAACCAACACTTAGATCACATGGGTACTTTGCGAAAGACGGTCGCTAAATTAGAGAGAGCTGAGATTAAAATTCCGACATACTCCCTAGAGCATGTCACTTCCTCTAATAGATTATCACTATTTTGGAAATTGAACAAGTTCATAGGAATAAAATCGATTTCAAAGATTTTATTGATTCTTGCCCCCACGATTTTTCAATAATTGAATCAATCACCTACCTATAAAACGAGGAACTTGCATAAACTGTCACTTTATTCC
Source organism: Euclidia mi (assembly GCA_944739405.2). Taxonomy (NCBI): domain Eukaryota; kingdom Metazoa; phylum Arthropoda; class Insecta; order Lepidoptera; family Erebidae; genus Euclidia; species Euclidia mi. The sequence continues at coordinate 71,220,212 of OX123185.2, forward strand.
CAAATGTAATTTTAAAGTTTAGTAATATTTGTTTTTATTTTAACCGTTACTGTCCTACTGCTAAGCAAAGGTCTCCCCCACACTCTTCCATAAATGCTGATCTTTGGCTTTATTTTGCCAGTCTGCTAGCAAAATATCAAGCCATGCCGCTATCGTTTTTTCGGCTAGCTCCTGTATCGCCTTCAGGGTTCTATTGTGTGGTGATGTATTTACACTTTTCGAAATGCATCCTACAGACATATCCCACCGAATCCTATTTTAACTTCACTGCTTTGACGCCCACTTCGATTATGCCTGTCTTTTTAGTGTATATCGGTGTTTTGAATTTCATCGGTTCGTCTTACACGGTACAACTAACACGCTACTTTACTTTACGTTGGCAAACCATGAGCTAGGAATTTTGAGAATCGGTCAGGTTTTATTATTTTAATGTTACATTTTAGATAGCTGATTTTATAACAATGTTTAATTGTACTATTATTCTTCGGAACTTTTTTCTACTAAGGCTTGAATGTTCCTGGCTTGTTAATTTATAAAAACTGTAAAAAATGTTCAGCTGTTCAAATTCAATGGTAATTTTTTTCTATAGACTGATGAAAGTATATAACTTGTTTAATTTTGGCATTATACACGTTTATTTTATATTAGAAATTTAAATCTTTCTAGAACATGACGACTCCGGAACCAGTTCCGGAATTGGCACTCCAATATCGTAACTCAGTTCCGGAATTCAATATCTTCCGATATTACAAGCCCTATTCCAAAATGCTATTTATTGCTCGTGGTGTTCTGTCAATCCTGTCAATGTGCCTGTCTAGATTGCTAAGAAACAAGAAACCATCTATTAAAATATCAACATTCAATTCATACTATAGTACAACGCCCCTCAATAAGAACGATGGAAATCATTGATAAAAATTAAATAGGTAGTTGCGGAATGATTTAACGAGATTATTGTGTCGAATAGAGGTATCATCACAGGTGCATACAAGCTTTAAGTTATACCTTATCGCCTGCTCATTCTTATATTTGAACCTTTCAATCTTCTTCCGTCCTTGAAAACTACCGTACCAGTGATGTTCGGTTACTTGAGTTGTTTCCTATATCTGAAAACATGTCGTTCCTCAAACATTTTGCCAACAAGCTTGACTTACCTACCTCTTTTATTCCAGATACCTCCACGAATCCCTACCGTGGGTGGACGCCAACCGCACGTGTATCTGGGGCTGGTCGTACGGAGGTTACGCCGCGAGTAAGGCGCTGGCCGAAGGAGGTAACGTGTTCCGATGCGCCGCCGCCGTCGCACCTGTTGTGGACTGGAGATTCTATGGTATGTCGACTCTTTCTTTTTCTTATATAGCATCACGCCTATATCCCCGAAGGGGCATGCAGACAAGGCAGGGGCATTGGCAGAGTTGTAATATTACACCCATATTTCGCCGTATGAATTAGAGGTTCCACCCACATGATAGAGAGCGAGCCTATTGCCGTAACCGGCCACAATGCCAGACTCCGTGCTGCTACTGAGAATTAGGAAAACTTAGTAACGCTTTTGCCCGAACCTTGTAATCGAACCCGAGGCCTCCCGATTAGCAGACGCATACGCTATCCACTAGACCACGGAGGCAGTCTATATTTACATGTATACAATTGTATAAAATCTCAAACCTTGTGGTGACGGCTTAAGAATACAAGTGTCAATTTCTTATTTCAAGATTTTTACAAGACGCACTCCGTGTGGTGACGGACTAAGAATGCAAGTGTCAGTACCCTATTTCATTCCATGAGTGTCGTAAAAAGCGGCTATGGTAAATACTCGAAGCGAAAAGGATTTTTGTAAAGGGACGCATAACTTTATATCAGACCCTGTACCAATCCATCTGGGGGTGTTTCCTAATTTCTAACCAAATCTTTTTATGTATCACAATGCTATCGCGAGGCAATTTAGCAGAGGCTTTTCTCCTGCGATGGACTGTGAAAAGCCGAATGATAATGTATAATTTATGAGAAAACTTTAAAGTATATCGTCGAGTATTGCATTTCATTCATCGTGCATTTTCGCTTTGACTTTTGAAACTAACTCGACATTTTTTTTTGCAGACACAATTTACACAGAACGTTACATGGATCTTCCAACGACAAATTCTGAAGGTTATGCTGTGTCCTCCCTACTCACTGACCAAATTGTAAGTTATTTGCTTTTTAGTACGCAGTAATCTCTATTGCTAACTATACCTACTTAATATTATAAATGTAATAGTGTACTTTTCAAATCATAACGCCTGACTGATTTAATGAATCGTAATATAATATGCCGTGTTGTCTTCGTAATGTTATTAAAAAAAACTGTTATTAGCTCTGTCGCTCAACTTGCTCATAATAAAATAATTTAGCGGGACTTAATCGCACCGATCATGGTCGCGCAGGCTCTCCGCGACCACGGTCGGTGCAAGACGATCGAAACGTCGGTAACAAATAGGTCTTTATACCTTACATACATACATAACTTCACGCCTTTTATCCTCGAAGGGGTAGGCAGAGGTGTATTACACACCCACACTTCGCCAGTTATGTTTCGGTTCCAATGTAACAGGGGGCGAGCCTATCGCCATCTACCGGGCACATTATTAAGCGAGCGATATTTAACATTGATAATACACACTTAACTTCGAAAAGTCAGAGGTGTGTGCCCGGGGTAACTGGGGATTGAACCCAAGACCTTTGTCTCGGCAATCTGTTACGTATACCACTAGGCTATCGCCGTTTTTATACCTTAAATCTGTTAATTTTACGCGATTAAGACCCGGTTAATTATTTTGTATGATGTATACAAATCGCGAAAGTTTAAAATCGTTTGCTCATAGAAACAAAATTAAATACAAAACACAGTTTGCTGTGAATTTCTTAGCCCACACTTCTTTCATCAGGTAAACTCAGAGTTTTTTTTAGATTCATAGAAACAAAATCGTAAAATTAAATTTTAGATAAAATGGCATCTGTAAGCAATTAAAGACTGAACTATAACAAACTTAAATTTATCCCCAGGCGGATGCTCTCCGCAACAAGAGTTACTTCTTAATCCACGGCACTGCAGATGACAACGTGCACTACCAACACGCCATGTTGTTCTCAAGATTGCTGCAGAGAAGAGATGTCTACTTCACACAGATGGTAAGGAAATATGTTTGTTTTTAACTTTGTCTGGACGGTATACTGATTGATATGAAAAGGCTTCGTATCAATCAATTTCCCGTCTTTATTCTCTTAGTGCAGGAGTTGTCTTTTGAACTGACTTACCAAATTCTCAACTGTAAAAATTTTAACTGCAATTCTAACTCTAATAATTTCGTAAGTAATGAGAAACAAGATAATGATTACCATAATTATGTAGTTATTACAGACTTCGAACTAGTTACGAATTCGTCACGTATTTTATGATCGACGACCAACCACATTTATCTCTTGAGGTAGTACCGATTTTCTGTTGCAAAAATATTATGCTCAGCTATCAGCATTCTAAGTATTTCTCAATATTATCCTTGGACGAAGCCAAAAAATAAAAAGTATATAATAAAATGTATCTTGTTAGTGGTAACACAATCGCGCGATCTATTATCGTAACATTAATTAGCTTTAAGTGTGCCATCCTTTCCCAAATTCCATTTTGTTCAAAAGTTTTCCCTATTGTATAAACACAAACACCTATATAATAGAAAATGGTAGAAACAGGCTGTTAAGTGCACGAATAATTTGCTACTCACCAACTTAATTGGAGAAACGACCAATTTCCTTCCTCCATGTCCCAATTTTCAGCAAAAACGGTCGTTTAGCACCAAGTTAAAAGGAAACTAATGTCTTCCGAAACGACTTCATACAGTATTACACTTCAGCACTCCATTACTCTTTGACCTTAACAAAAACACGTGAAAGAAAAGTGCCAAACTTCAGACACTTCACATGAAGTATTCCCGTAGAAATATCTCCTCGTTTATATAAATAATGGTCTGTTAGAACATTGGCTGGCTCAGCAGATCGTGCCCTTGGGACGATCGGTCCGATTAAGGACTGTGTGATGTACGGCTGTTAAAGGTTAAGGCTTCGATAGGTACTAAGAAGGTGAAACTTGGTTGAATATTTCTTCTGAAGTTTAGATAAGATATCGAATGTATAGGGGCCTAGTAGGTAGCTAAACATTTTGCCAACGTGCTTAATTTGGTTTTTGAATTAGCTTCTTATTACTCGAACTTGACGAAGTTGACTTTGAACATGTTAATTTTCAATGACATTCGGGTAAGGTAGCGATGAAAACTATTTGAGGTGACTAGTCCTTTCATATTATGCTTGACGGCGTTATATAGGATACATTCAAATCGTGCCTATTTAAATAACTTGAAAAGGTATACGATGGTTATGACGTAAGTGTGTGTAGATAACTGTCATTTACATTAATAAGTAGCTATAGTTTGACCACAACCGCTGTACCGCGCCTTAGGTATGTGCGGGGAGGTGGGGTGTGGGTAGGAAAGAGCATGAACGCACATGAGATTCGTAGTGTCAGACAGATCTTACGATATCGAAGCACAATTTTTTTAACTATATTTACGAGTGTAATTATATTACCCAATCCCTGTTTTGTCCAATGTAGCGAAGTACAATAAAAGAACCAATATAAATAAAATGAATATTTAATCCTTGGAAATAACATTGTACATGAAAAATTAAAACCTATTTATTAGGTAAATAAATTACACTGACTATTCTGACATAGATTCTGTTTCAACTTCACATTCCATTTCGCTATCGGAGCTTGAATCAGAGTCATCCTATAGATTTATTATTATTGGCTCAATAATATCATCGAACCTATTGTCGCGATCCCAGTAAACGTTTGAATTTTTTTGGACATGGTCATCACATCTCTGCCATTTTTCTGCCGTGTACTCCGAAAACAATAAATTCAGTGCGTTTATCTTTTTGTCTAGAGAAGAATTAATATGGTTTTGCGCTATATGTTTGTTTTTGACATCAGCCCAGACCAAATCGATGGGGTTCCGGTCTGGATAGTATGGCGGTAAACGCAGTACTGTGTGTCCATGGGCTTTTAAGAGTTCATCAATTTTGTAAACGGGCTCTTTGTGTGTGTTATTGATAAGAATTTGCAATTGGGCTTTGTCATAGTTTCGGAATATTCAACGTTGTGTCGCCGCAACCAGTTCTGCATTTCACTTTTGACGCTTGTAATGGTCGGTTTTTTCTCAACTTGAACGCTGTGGTAAGATGTGTTGTCCATGACAATTACAGAGTTCGGCAGCAACTTATCTTTTAGCTTTTCATACACCCACTTATAAAAAGTAAACACCGGTCTTAGCGTCTGAATTAAATATAGTTAATGCACCTTGAACCAAGGCATTTCGACACCCAGCGTAAAGAATTACCACAGGTCGTCCTTTCCCGATGACAGTGTGAATTCCAGGTTCTGATACTGATTGCCAACATTTGCTCACATTGTGACTAGCATTAATATATGTCTCATCTAGGAAATATATATTGCGGTTTTTGCTTCTGTATTTCCTGATTTTCGTCAAGTATTTTCTCCGCCACTCTGTAATATTAGGTTGTTCTATGAGAAGATGTCTCTTCGATCTACATTTTTTGAAACGGTAACCCATTGTGTGTAAAATATTTCGCAGATATTCTCGTCCACAATTCAATATGCCATCCTGTCTCAATCTTGACAATAATTTACGAATACTTGGCACTCTTTTTTCGATCGCATAAAACTGATGAATTTTTCTTCTGATGACTCCCAAATCAAAATCGTCAAGAACATATTTTTTCTTTAAAACTTTTGTTTTTTTTTTGGTGAACTAAATTTCAGCCGGCCTAAATTAGTTGATGAATTTCCTGCAGTTACTTCATTTCTTACAGTTTTTTCGCAACAATTTTGGCGATATTTGCGTCACTTTTATATTCAAAACTTTCTTTGTCTGCTTTCCTTTTTTTACAATATTCGGCCACTTTGAAAATGACAGTCTTGATATCTCTTTAGATATTTTACCTCATGTGCGTCTGACACAGACAGTCCGCAACAAATAAGAGTGGTTGCCGCCGTGAGCGATGACGGCAGAATGACCAGATGGGGTAACTGTTTCGCCCCCCCCCCCCCTCGTCTCGCCGCTCGCATACGTAATAGCCGTAACACACGCTCGAACTTGGTCCGAACAGACCACGGATTTGGATCGCCTCCGGACCAAATCTGCCCGTCTGTAGAGTAGTCCGGCGAACATAATTATTATTAATTGAGTCCGCTTCGGTCCGCTAGTTTGCAGATCGCGGTCGGATCGGATATGGCTTACGTGAAGCAACTGTCCGATCCGGTCGTCTGTAGCGAGAACGAATTTGGTCCGCCGGACAAGTTCGAGCGTGTGTTACGGCTATAAGGCGTGGTACAGCGGTTACGGTCAAACTATAAAGCGGGTATAGTCCAGTAGTAAGCGGGCCATGTCGACTCCACTTTCAGAGACTTCTGACCACCTGAGGAGCTTTTAAAAAATATATGAAAATATGCTCCTATCGACGACAGACTTGGCTGTGATCCAGTAGTGCCCATATTCGAACTAGCAAGAATAGGTAGTCGGGCCAGTCTGACCATTGAAATATTGCTCATTGATTTAATATTTAGTATAGTTTTTATCACTATCTATCAGACTGCGGTATTTATATTATTATTTTAAGATGAGACTGCCTCTGTGGTCCAGTGAATAGCGTATGCGACTGCTGATCGGAGTTCCCGGGTTCGATTCCCGGGTGGGGCAAAAGTATTAGTAGGTTTTTCCAAATTCTCAGTAGCAGCACGGAGTCTGGTGAGTTGCCTGGTAACGGCAATAGGCTCGCACCCTATTACGTGGGACATAAAAATTCATGGCGAAATGTGGGTGTAATATTTACACCTCTGCCTACCCCTTCGGGGATACAGGCGTGAAACTAAATAAATAAATTAAAATGTTTTAACATGAAACTGTCACGCTTTATGTGGTCATCAATTTTTGCACATTTAAATAATAATGTAACTAACTATTTTACAGAGCTACACGGACGAAGACCACGGCTTGGTAGGAGTAAGACCACATCTCTACCACGCGCTAGAGAAGTTCCTACAAGAACACATGTTGTAATATTAGCAAAGTACCAAACTTACCAATTTGCTCACACTCAAACAAAATATTTTATTTTTGAGTCATAGAAGATATTAAATCAAAAGTATTTATTTTAAATAGTAATTATCAGAGACAATATCAAAATGAAATGAGTATATGTTTAAATTTTATATTTTTTTATTCTATGAACAAAGATACTTTTATCAATGTTGGTCAAGATGAAGATATTTTAGCCAAACGGTTACAATAAATATATCCCTAAAAGTAGTTACTCTTATATTTCGTAATTTGTATTTATGAAGAAGTAAGATAATATGTATTTTGTAAGCAGTAATTACTAGTAAGGGAATTAGATAACAGATATTGTTGCAAAAGTGAACCGATACGGTCAACAATAAAAAAAAATAATTAGGAAGGTTTTTTATGCATGCAATTGAGCGAATTAAGAAAGAAAGAAATTATACCAGAAATGCCAAGATGGAGTCTTCGATTCTGTTTCCGTTCACTTTTGCGACTAACTAGATAAACTATGACATATTAATAAACTATTACACAGTTACCTGTTTATTAGAAAAATAATTATAATTAATAAAATATTTTATGAGTCATGTAAATATTTGTGGGCCGCTTTCTACTTCCCTGAAATATATTATTCTTGTTACAAGTTATTTGGAGAAACTTTCGTAAAGTTGTTCACTGAAGCAAGATTTTGCTGAAGATTATCAAACTTTAAAAGAAGTTATTGGAATAAGAAATAATAAAACAACAGATTTAAAACAAACTCTAGTACCTCATCGCGATTTAAATTTGGACAGTGGCTGTATCGGTAATACATTCCTGCGAGGTTATAAATATGTAATCAATACTTATTTTACAAACGGATTATGACTTAATATTTACTACCAAAATGGTAGTCTGAATACGCTCAATATAATTTCAGTCTATAGAGGCCCTAAACATAATATTATTTCGAGTATTGTAAAGTTACTTAAAGTTGCCAATGTTAATAGTATGAAACAGGGTTTTCAGTCAATGCTGTGTAGATATTTGATATTTGGAGTCCCAACTTATGTCAAACAGCGTCACATCTGACATATTATTATATTTAAATAGATGCTGGATGTATAGTTTCAATGATACATTGTTTTGTTTGTAAATATTTTTAAGTACTTTAAGTACAAATGTAATTAATAAATCAAATGTGTTTTTTACAATTTGGCTTTTTATTGGTATTGAACATACCCTTGATACGGTGAGTTGATATTGAATAATAATATTTGAGGATGGATTACGAAAAGGTACAAAAGGCTACCACCACCATTCAAAGTCAAAGTCAAAATCATTTATTCATCTAGATCACAAGGTGACGCTTATGAACGTCAAATTTTAATGTACATTACTTAATGCTTCTACATTTATATTTACTGCCCATTCGCAAAGCAATAGGTAGAACCACGAGAAAGAACGGGCAATAAAACTCGTGGCCACTCTTTTTAATCGTCAGTGTTATGTTACATATTTTGTTTTTGTAAGGAGCTGCAACTGTTTCACATTGTAATTAATTACTTGTAAATAGTAATTAGGAACATACATAATACTTAAATAATGAATGCAGTTACCAATTTAACTGCTGTAGTAGCCTTCCAGTGTGAATATTGTGTAACAGGAGCATCCACTTACGTCTTATAATGTAGGCAACTCACGACCATGTTCATAACTATGGTAGAAATATGTTACAGAAGTGACTGTCTGAATACACAAAATTACTAAAACATTACTTTACAGCCCATAATCACGAGTTATCTTCATCTTACAGTGTAGTAAAACTTTAATAAAATTAGTGGAACAACAATGCAAATGTTAATGTAGTACCTAAGTTGAATGACCTAATAATACATGAACAGTAATTTAAAAGAACTAGAAATATTATATAAAGATTAACTGAAAAATGCAAAGTATCTATAATAATAATAATACTTTATTGATACAAAAGATACAAGAACTTTGAAAACATAAACATTGCAAACATAGGTTATGAAGTATTACAATCAATTTGTTGTCCACTGGTACCCAAGCTAAGATTGAACTTGTGTTATGGGTACCAGGGCTCTCGTACGTTATGAACATTCATTCTTAAAAAAACAATGTATCTTTTGGTTAACTATGTAGAAATGCTGTGTTTTGTACGTGTGGAGTGCATTCGCATGTGTATGTGTGTGTGTGTGTGTGTGTGATATATATATATATATAAGAATAGACAGTTATATACTAGATTACTATGTTATATTTAATAGTTTGAGTTTGTTTGCGCGATATTAAGTACTTACATAAACCTTTTTTTTTTAGATATATATATATATATATATTATCACAAAATACTCAATTTTAATAAATCTTCCGTGTCATCGTAGGATTTTGACATAAGCCAGTTGCTAACTTTCTTTTTGCATTGGTATCTAGTCATTGGGTAGATGTTACACACTTGATTGATTTTATTGTAGAGATGACATCCAAGTACTCTGAAGTGATGTGCAGCTAGGGCAGTCCTATATACCTGTGTCTGACAAACCTTATATTTGCGACGTTTTGTTGAAGCACCATTCTCATAGTCTAGACTAAGGTGCTTTCTACAGACTATCTCAAGCACAAAGAGCTGTCTCACAGAAAGTACCTGACATTCAGTATAGAGTTTAGTTGTAGGATACCTGTAGATCTTAAAGGTCATAACTTTGAGTACAGCTCTCAATGCCCGCTCCAATGGTAATAGGTGCGACTTTGCAGCTCCACCCCATACTGATATACAATATGTCAAAATTGATTGACATACGGAGAAGTAAATTAATTTCAGAATGTTGAACTCAGCAGCATGACGCAATTTTTTGAAAATAAATATCATCTTACGTACACGTGCAGTTAAGGTAGTCAAATGATGTTTCCAACTCAGGCGGTTATCAATATAGACACCGAGATATTTTATTGCAGTAGAGTGACTCAGGGGACAGCAATTACAGTTTGTACTGCTTACCGTCTTGTCTTCAGCGCAAGTGTGAGCTCTCAAGGTGAAGGTATCAAGAGACGGTTGGGTGGCAGAAGTCAAGGAGAAGGTCAGGTAGGTAGTTTTACTAAGGTTTAGAGTTAGGAGGTTAGCCGATAACCACTGCATCACTCGACGAAGGCCCTGCTCTGCAAAATAAAAACCTCGTGCCAGCTTTTTCCCCGAACGAGTAATGCAGTGTCATCGGCATAAGTGAAAATGGAACAATTTGGGAGGGAGAGGGTGCACAAGGAATTAATGTAGAGGAGAAAGAGAGTGGGTCCCAAAACCGAGCCCTGGGGAACGCCAAAAACAAGGGGGAGGCTGCTGCTGACTGAATTGCCAATTTTTACACATTGGGTTCTGCCAGCGAGATAATTTTAAAAAATCCTAAGCGCGTAGCCACGAATACCTGCTTTTTCCAATTTTTTCAAAAGATGTGGAACAGAGACAGTGTCAAACGCTTTTGTAAGGTCTAGAAATATACCCAAACACTTTAGTCTTTTATCGAGATTGTCAACTATCTGATCAGTAAGAGAAGAAACTGCTCCGTCTGTAGACTTCATGTTACGGAAACCAAATTGATTGGGAGCTAAAATGTTATGTTTTTCTAAAAAGTTCATAAGACGTTTATTCAAATTTTTTTCTAAAATTTTTGACAAAGCGGGTAATACTGAAATAGGTCTATAATTGTTAACACTGTCTCTGTTCCCGCTCTTAAAAATTGGATGAACAACAGCTTTTTTAAAGGCTTTAGGAAATATACCATTCGCAATCGATATATTACATATATATGCGTAATGATTGGAACTAAGGCTTTAGAGCATTTCTGTAGTAAATGTGCTGAGATTGTATCCCAACCAACGGCAGCGTCTTTCCGTAAGCCAAATAAAATCCTTTCAACCTCAGCCTCGTCCGTAGGAAGGAGAACAAAAGAATTAAAAACAGGGCTATTGTCCCCAACTAGGTTAGTGTTGTCGGGATTGGGACTACATTGCATTGCTAGGTTACGACCTATATTAGAAAAATAGTGATTGACCCTGTTTACCGAAGTGATTTCGTCAGATTCAATTTTTAAAAGAGCTTCTGCCGAGTCCTTCTTACAGTCAGAGTAAACTATGTTTTTGACAACTTTCCAGGTAGTGCGTATATTATTTTTTGCTTTACTGAGTTCACCCTTCTCATAACAGTGTTTTAAGCGCTTAAGTAACTTATTACAGAAGTTGCGGTACCTGAGATATGTAATCTTAAGTGTATAGTTGTTTGGTTCACTCTTGAGTTGTTTACACATAGAGTCACGGTTACGAATGCAACGCAACAAACCCTTAGTAATCCATGGCTTCATAATTCTGTGTTTAGATGGAATTTGGATTATTGTGGTGTGTCTTTGAATTATTGACCTAATTTGTGCTACTAAAGTATCAGCTGCAAGATCAGGGTCCAAAATATTAAGCATTGACGAGAAGTCCGTATTCAAAATCTCTGTAAACACTGAGGGATAGTCAACTTTCGAAAAGTCACTTCGTCGTTTGGTTAATTTCAATCTAGTCTCAATATTAAATAGGATAGGTGCATGGTCAGTTAAGCTCGACTCGAGAACTAAGGTTATATTTTTAAGGTCTGATTTTATCAAGACATGATCCAGGCAGCTATGAACCCGAGTAGGAAGATTGTGGGTCGGTAGGAGGCCATGTAACGCAGTCAGGTCAAGATATTCATTTGTCTGGCGATCCAATTGTGATGGTGCAATATTTATATTAGTATCACCAATCAAAATGACGTCCTTATAATTAGATATAGATGTGAGTGTGTTATCTAACCCATTTAAAAAGCTATCTATATTGCGATTGCAGGGGGGTCGATATATGGCTATAATGACAAGGTTTATGGACTCAATTTTGCAGATTAAACAGTTTGTATCTACAATGTGCGATTCTGTAACAGCATGTGCAACCATTGACTTTACGTAAACAATAATACCGTCATTTTGATTGATGTTCTTATTTGTGTGATAGCTTACATAACCATTCAATGTTGGAATGTGCGGGGATTTACTTAATGGGATATAATTTTAATTAGGTATAAAGATCATGAGTTGTCTAGCGTAAGTGACCTGTGTGTGCGTAAGTGATCCTTATCACTGAAATAATCATTAATAGTATAATAACCTTTCTTAATAAGGCAGTCTTTTATTTTAGTTTTAAATGAACTAAATGGTAATTCTAAAAGACTAAGAGGTATTTTATTGTAAATACGAATACCTAGCCCTACAAAAGAATTATTAACTTTATGTAAACGATGATAAGGGGCATATAACCTATGCCTGTTTCGAGTATTTATTTTATGTATATCACTTTTTGTGGTAAATAAACCTATATTTTGCCAAATGTACAAAATACTAGCAAATAAAAATTGCGAGGCTACTGTAAGAATTCCTATAGACTTAAAGCGTACCCTAAGAGTATCTTTTGCACCTAACATGTATATTGCTCTTACCGCTCGTTTTTGTAGAACGAAGATATTCTGAATATTCGCAGCTTTGCCCCATAACAAAATGCCGTAGGACATAACACTGTAAAAATAGCTAAAATAAACTAAACGAGCCGTGTCGATGTCAGTAAGTTGCCTAACTTTTCTGACGGCATACGCAGCAGAGCTTAGCTTTGCTGCAAAACATGCTATATGTGCACCCCATTGTAACTTATTATCTAATGTAATACCTAGGAACACTGTAGAGTCTACTGTGTCAAGTTCCTCCCTATCTAGCATAATATTAGGTCCCAGTTGTCTTACATTAGGTAAAGCAAATTTAACGCATTTAGTTTTCCTAGAATTAAGTACTAGGTTATTTGCTGTAAACCATTGTATTACTTGTAATAGTGCATTATTTACATCATCAAATTGATTTCTATTCCTATCTACTTTAAAAATAAGTGACGTATCATCTGCAAAAAGTACAACATTACAGATGTTTTTTTAAATAAAAAGGTAAGTCATTAATATATACAAAAAATAGAAAAGGACCTAAAATTGAGCCTTGTGGAACGCCTAGCTGTATAGGTAATTTAGAGGATGTAGTCCCATTTACATCGACACACTGAAATCTCTGCCGCAGGTACGAATCGACAACACTAAGTGCGGTTTTCTCTACGCCATAGTGGCGGAGCTTACGCAGTAGCGTGTCGTGCTGAACGCAGTCAAATGCTTTAGATAGGTCACAGAACACTCCAATAGCATTCTTTGATGACTTCCAAGCACTATAAACGTGTTTTATGAGAACAACTCCCGGATCAGTAGTGGATCTACCTTTAGTAAATCCGTATTGATCTTTGTGAAGCAGACTATTGTGACGTCAATCCTTGACGCATCACTCAGCTCGGTCGACCCCGCCGCCCGCGCCCTGCAACGGACTATAAATACCCAAGCGCTGGCTGCGCCCGCTCTCTTTTGGCTGCCTTCAGACGAGCTAAGTGACCACCTTTCCTGACGACCACCGGGCAGGCGGACCCTCAACAAATCCCTTACCATCGCCGAATCACGCGACCCTGTTTATATCTTTTCTAATAACATTTTTTGACGTGACAACGTCTTATAAATTGGTTTGCCGGGTGACACTTCAAGAAACTGCGTTACGCTCCGCTCACGTTATGCGCTCACAATGAGAGCGAGTGAGAGGCACGCGTCCCGCCTAAGAGTGAGAGAGACAGACATAAAAAGTGAAAGGCACGCGTCTTTCATCCTTCTTCCTACTATACGAATGAATATTCACATTAAAATTATTTTACCACTCAAAGTCGTTGTCACGTAAAACTTTCGCCCGTATACCTACTTTACAGGCAACCAATTTTTTCTGTCAAGGTGTATCAATTGCCTTCCGTTTATGTTTTGGTCCTACTGATAAAGATAGAGATGTTTACAGAGAAGAGCAAGGCAGTTGCCGAAGCCTTGGCCCCATTCCTATTTGTGTTCAAGGCCTCTATCAGGCCTGATCTTCGTATTTACCCACTCCGTATCTACTCAAACCAATATTGCGACTATGCACATTTGAACTAGCTACTTTATGCTCGTGTTTTTAGTAATTTTTTCGCTAGTGAAACGCTTGCTAAATGATGTTTAGATTTACTTGAAGAATTAAATCAATTTTTATTGTAACATTTAACCACGTTTTTCATTTAAACACACCCTAAGTAGGGACAACGTTACACTATTTAAATTAAAGTAGTTTAGTAGCTGCTTTATAAAAATCTTTTCAAATATTTTACTAAATGCCCGCAAGATAGATATGGGCCTAAAATTATTAATTTCATTTTTACTGCCAGATTTGATTAAGGGTATATTTTTACTTAATTTCATCAAATCCGGAAATACGCCTAGGTCAAAGCATTGATTAAAAATTATAGATAGGTAAGGCGCAACAGTCTCAACTATAGTACATAAAATTTTAATGGAAATGCCCCAAAAGTCACCAGTATTTTTAATATTAATTGAATTATATGCGATCAATATATCTCGCGGGGTAACGTGCTCGAATCTAAACACGCTCTTGCATTCAAGTACAGTGCTAAGCAAAAAATTCCTAGCGTCTAAAGATGATGATTGTAAACAGCTAGTAGTTGTTGAAGGTATGCTCGCAAAGAAACTATTGAACATATGTGCTACTTAAGTTTTATTGGTGACTAATAAATTTGATTGATTTGATTTTGACTTTGACTTTGACTTTGACTTTGACTTTGACTTTGACTTGACTTGACTTTGACTTTGACTTTGATTTTGACTTTGACTCTAGTGACGTTCGCTCGAGTCTGGGAGGGGGGATGACGGTTGACGTTCAACGGAGCAACGACGACTATCACTTCTCTTGGAGACTCCGGGCGGGCAACAAGTACCTAGAAACTGTCACTCGTTTCGTGTTCAGTACTAGTCAGTTTTGTTAAATTTGATTTAGTGTGAACTTATAAACAGAATGTGACGTGAAGTGTTGATATCGGCCAAGAATCAAGCAATCCGCCGTCATATAGTAGGTATATTGAATATAGTGGTAGGTATGTATGAATTTATATGTATGTGTAGGTCCCTTTACACCTCTGCCTACCCCTTCGGGGATAAAAGGCGTGACGATATGTATGTATGTGTAAACCTATTACAAGCGAGTTTTAATTTTGATAAATTAGAATTAACTGATTGTCCTGTAAATTGTTTTCACACTGAATGATGCTTAATTTAATTTACCATATTAAGATACATACAAGTCATAAAATGATGCATTGGCGATTAATGCCTATACACTTTTAACTACTTAAGATAACGAAGTGTAGGAATAAAATTCTAATATTATACTGAATGTGTAAGCCATAGACCGTTATGCTTAAGGCAAGAATCTTAAGTCTAATCATGTTAAATACATTCGTCCCTATGGTGTCCTATAAACATTAACATCATGATTGGCAGTCATACAAAATGTCATTACAATTAATCTCTTAAGTTTATAAATCGCCCGAGAGCCTTCAACATACTCTGACTATTCTTGTACTAGGACAAGAATCGGAGCCAATGGCTTTATGTAAATGCCACATGAGAGGACACCCTTTCCAAATGGTGACGTCTATGATCGTTGCTTAACTTTGTCGATCTATTAAGCACGGTAAGTCTAATCACGCGATCAGTGCTTATAATTAATTACAGACAATATTTATTTCAAAACACAAAAATAATAAATATAACGACCAGGCAGTCACATAAATAGTACTCGAATTTATCGATCAGTACAGATCAATATCGAATACGATATAAATAGAAAGTCGATTACGTCGCCGCGCTAATACAGATAAAGCGAATGTAGGTACCTTTAATTACCCGTGTTTAAAGCCTCCTTCATATTGGGCATAAATAACAGTTCCTCGAGTGAGCGCTCTGCTTGCGCCAATCTCACATGGGGCGTGCGCGTGTGTCCTTTAGGCGTGGGCTTTGCGTAAACTTGGTACTACAAAATGAACGCCGAGCACACGCCGGGCACACGCCAGGCGCACGCACGCCCAACGTAACGTTGGCCTAAATTAGCGCAGATTGTGGCAATATTTTGTACTCCAATACTAGATAAACATCAGGTAGACTGTGTAGTACAGACCAAGATCCTACTTGAACCTTTGGTAATCAACAATGTTTTTTAGTTCATGTAGCTGCCGATATAGGCATTGTAGTTGGGGCAGTAGTGGTCAGCGTTGTTGCAGGAGTCCATGCAGTAAGGAATGCACACGCAAGGCCAAAATCTGAAAACCAAGCAAACACCATATTCATGCCATGATCATAAGCCCTATATATTACTGTCCTACTGCTGGGCTCTAATTATGAAAAGTGTAATGGCAACACGGAGGCTTAATGCGGGTTGACAGACTCCACAAGTGTCGAAAACATTATGGAGAACTCTCAGGCATGCAGGTTACCTCACCGTGTTTTCCTTCACTGTTAAGAACTTTATAATTGATTCGATATGGATTCGAACTCGAGACCCTGTACCTAGCAGTCTAACGGTCTCTCCACTAAGCCGTCGCCGTATCTACTTCTGTAGCCTAAAAATTGCAGTTTACAGTCAGTACCTAGGACCTTATTAAAAATGCTGGGAAAATGCTGTCTTTGACTAACAAGCAATCCATATTTTCGTATTTGGTTAAACTAAAAATCTAAACCAAAAATGATCCAAGAAAAGTTCAAGAAATGACTTTTCGGCTTATAGATTACGGGACTTTTGGCGCAGCATCGACAAAAACATTTGATAGTATCTATAATGTTGCTTTTAAGAGCTACAATAAAGTCGATAGCATCGGTCCTATTGTCAGTTTATTCTTCGCGAGCAACACACTATCGATAGTATTGCACTGATTAGTTAGTACTCAGAGCTATCGATAGTAAAGAATCTATCGGTAGACCTACCGATAGTAGCAATCGCTTAGCTATGGAAGGTTATGGATTATTCTTACAGTCGACTATCGACGAGCGACACTAACAGACAGTCCTCTCCTGTATATATTTATGAAGAAAACAAGTATTGTTATCAGTTAGATAGTAGATACGTTGATATTTTTGTATACCTATTAGTTCGCAAGACAGTCACACGTGATGTCAACTAATCAATGAGTCACTTATCTAAAACGTCGTATGACAACAATACTTGTGTCTTATCTCAAAAGATAATTATATCCTAGGGCATTTCAACTGCAAAAAGGTTTTGGCATGTATTTTACTAGCCTAAACATAAATTGGGACCGGGGCAAGCATACGATGGGGGCATTTCAAGTACAACTCGGTAAGACCTAAAACCGGCGAGCATGTATGAAAAGAGAAATTAATGTAGAGGAAGTACGTGAGGTTCGTAAGGATAGAAGCAAGTGGCTTCCTATTGTCTCTGCCTACCTCGGAGGGAAAAAGGCGTGAGAATATGTATTTATTCATCATCAGCCTTTAACAGTCTATGCTGCACTAGGCCTCTCCTTTGAAAAGTAGATTTGGCCACTAAGCCAACACTCGTACGAGTAGCGCGTGTGCCAAAATGCGCGCCTATACGCGCCTATATGCGCTAAGATGCGCTTCCAAAAACGACCTTATACGCGCGTATAAAACGCTAGTCTGAAACTGCTCTTAGACGAATCTGAAAAATAAATCGTAGTCGCAAAAAGCGCTAAGTTTTGTTCGAAAATCACGATTTCTTTCATTTCGTGTTCCTTTTTAAATATTTAATTTCTTTTGAAAACATCAAATATTATTACATATTTTACATATAACATTAAATATTACATATTTGATAATGCATTAGCACTGAGGCTCAAGACCATGAGGTCTGAGCGTCATTATGGTTGCATGTAAGATTGGAGCCCGGACTGTTAAGAAAAGTTATAAACTAATGAACTTAACAAGACTACGGATCTAACATCACACAACGACCTTCTAGGCTTTCAGCAAAATAAAAATCAACGCTTAGCGAATAAGATCGGTGGGTAGCAATGTAAACTCACGTATAAATAAATACCTTTGAAAAATATGTAAATAAAGGAAAACAAATTTCAATTACGTAATTACACTACGTAAAGGGAGGTCAACAGATGACTGTCATCAGTCATCCTGTGATCACGGCGGGTCTAATCTATTAACGGTAGTATAAAACGCGGGCGAAAATATATGGAATTTTAATCTAATCTATACTATAATAAACCGGTCAAGTGCGAGTCGGACTCGCACACCGAGGGTTCCGTACAAACCTGTAGGTATACATAATTATTAAAAAAGAAAGTGATTTAACTAGGTTTTCGTTTTTTTTCTTAAGTGTTATAAAACGATGCTTTATGCAATATTTCAAGATTCTAGATCGACTGAATAACCAATTAGCTTTGACTTGAGCATTTAATTTGAATTTCAATTTTCTACCTCTACGGGTTCATGAGGAAAGGGGTAATAACTTTAAAATTATTAAAAATATTTTTATTATATGATATAACTAAAAATTTACGGTTTTTGCAATTTTTTCTTTATCTGTACTATAAGACGTTGCTTCGTACCAAATTTCAAGATTCTGAGTTCACGAGTAACCTGTAGGTTTTGATTCCCTTGCGAGTAGTTGCGAGTTTGAAAATATGCGGCTTATATTGCTGTTTCTTTTGATGGCGTTAACAGAGAAGTTTCATTTTGTTACAGCTTAACGGTTTTATAGACTTGAGTATTTGATATGAATTTTAATTTAATAACATAACGCGTTCATAAGGAAAGGCGTAGTAACTTTAAAATTAATAAGATATTTTTTTATATGATGTAACTAATAATTTACTGTTTTTGCAATTTTTCCCCTATTTGTGAGTAATTCTAATAAATAATAATAAATTTCAAGATTCGAAGTTCACGGAAAGTACCCTGTAGGTTTTGATTCCCTTGTGAGTTTCGAATATTTGCGTAAATTTGCGGCATTAACTGTATCTTTTGATTACGTTGGCTTAGAAGTTTGATTTTGTTACAACTTAAAGATATTATACTGACTTGAGTATTTGATATAAATTTCAATTTAATACCTCTATACGTTTATAAGGACAGGGCTAGTGACTTTAAAAATTTAAAAATGTTTTTATTATATGATGTAACAAAAAAATTATGGCTTTCACAATTTTTCCTTTATCTGTCTTTAGACGTTTGTTCGTACCAAATTTCAAGAATCTGAGTTTACGGAAAGTACCCTGTAGGTTTTAATTCCCTTGCCAGTAGTTGCGAGTTTGAAAATATAGTAAAATTTCTAGTTTCTGAGTTCACGGGAAGTACCCTGTAGGTTTAGATTCCCTTGCGAGTTTCCAAAATTGCGGCAATATGCAGCATAAACGGCTGTATCTTTTGATTGCGTTGGCTTATAAGTTTGAATTTTTCACAACTTCAAGGGACAGCAGATTTGACTATTTCATATTAAGGACAATGGCAGATCTGCATACATCAAAATGTCTGAAATTAAATTGAAGCGTACAGTAATAAAAAATATATCAAAATATTTGGCGTAAGTAACAGAGTCACTCAGGAAAGGTGAAAAAAGAAGATATCGGTGTTTGAATTTTTAGTTAAGAATAAACAATGTAGGTAAAAGTAAAGTTATAGTATAAAAGTTAAAAAAGTAGGTAGGTACGTTTGAATTATCAAATGACATATGTCAGATTGACATCAAAACGCAGAAGTATTTTGTAGCATCTAACTGTCACAGCCAAAGACAAAAGCAGAGCTACACATTTTAAATCGATTTTATGTGAAATCGATACAACATAAAAACGATGCTGTGACGTTTTTATTTGATTTAAACGTTGTTTTGCTTCAAAAATATTAGCTTATTGATAGAATGTTGATTAAATATTAAATAACTGCATTTTAAACTAAACCACCTCTATAAAGGTCGATTGTATCGATTACTTATTTAATAATCGATACGGATAAAGCACTCACGTCTATTCCTGTCACACCATTGTCTATGGCAACAATCAAATAATAAAGTATTCGTAATCAATTGGAATGCTTTTTATCATCATAAAATACTCCAGCTTTAACGAGACAAAGTGAAAATATTAAAAATCGTAGAAAAAATAACAATTTGTTTTGTTCATATGAAGTTTAAGGTCGCCACAACAAACCCAGACCAAATTCTGCCATTGTTCTTTTATTTTTATGTTATATTTTATGGTCCGGAGAGTGTTCCCACATGCCTCTGTCAAGTAGTGAAGGAAGACCTTCTCGTCTATTATATTTTAGGTACATAGAATTTGAGAAGCGTCATCAAAAAAATAGTCAATCTGTGACATATAATAAACGGAAGAAACTTGAAGAGGTTTTCGTCTTTCGTAGCTTTACACGATACACAAATTTGACGCTGTACTTGACCCTGGGCTCATTATTATGACATGCTTGAGCTGACTGATCCGATTCGAAGGCAAATAGTTGTGGAGCCCGGTGCGAGGTGGCACAAGTACGCAAACCTCCTACAGCAGTGCTGATTGAGGAAACGCTCTGTATCAGTACTATACAGCTATGGTCAAAAGAACATCCGCTTTGGATTGTTGTTTTATATAATTCTTGGCCCAGGGGGACTATGAGACTCCCCGAGGAGAAGCCTCAGGACTACTCACTAAAACTACCATGGTGTTCCTCTATCTGATCTCATTGAATGGCGGTGCACAGGACCGTCAACATTACTTCCGCAACCCGGCCTGAGCTGGCCCACCGAGGCGGGCCCCGTCCCTCACATGCATCCATCATACCTGCCCTCATAGATACTTTCGCATACTATGAACGGAAACGACGTAGTCGAACGCTACGAGAAGCGCACGCTGAACACGGACGGCGCGCGGTCCAATAGTCCCCACTCCGCAGGTGTGTACTCACGGTGGCTGGAGATCGTCGAGCGCTCTCTGGCGACGAACCCGGTACTGCGGGTGTTCGTTCTGCGGTAAACAACTATGGCCGGTTATCACCTGTGTCAGCCGTAATGTGAAGGCACCATGTAATCTCTCCAGCCACTCATCGATTACGGTCCTCACTGGGGTTGCGCTGGGGTGCGTACTATCGCGATTCTGCATCTAGGACCTGTCGGAATACGGCCTTCCGTGCTTCAATCTTGCCAGGCGTGGGTTCTCCACCTAGAGAACGGGCCTCGCGGAGCCACCTATATACACCTGACATTTTATTGAAAAAATTTGCTGACATAGGTTTTACTCACAACTTGTTACAACTGATCGCAAGTTATTTTAAAAAAAGAACACAGTACGTACAAGTGAATGGTAGTCGATCTGACCCTTATTTGACCAGGTCTGGGGTGAGTCAAGGGAGTATTTTACGAGCAACACACTTCCTGATAATGATAAATGACTTGCCGCAGGCAGTGAGCACGGCTCGATGTCTCATGTTTGCTGATGACTTGAAACTATTTCTGGGTATTCGGAATGCGGATGACTGTGATGCGCTGCAGCAGGACATCAACAACGTAGTAGCGTGGAGTGAGCGTATTCAACTGGAATTTAATCCCGCCAAGTGTAAAACCATTACCCTTACTCGGTCTAATTCACCTTACGACTATCATTACAGCCTGCACGGTAGTCCGCTGGAGCGTGTCACAGAAATTCGTGATCTGGGTGTGATCGTGGACAAGGAGCTCAGATTTAACACCCATATCACCACGATGTGCAAACTTGCTTAGAAAGCTCTCGGCTTTGTTATGACACAGTCAGCTCGTTTCAATGACAGAAACGTCATCATCTCTTTGTACTTTGCTCTGGTTCGCAGTCAACTTGAATACAAATTTGTAGTCTGGGACCCACACGAGGCGAAGTATATACTGATTGAACGAGTACAACGTAAATTTGCAAGGGCGCAATATAAAAAACTTTACGGTTTTTATCCGTATTTATACCCGACTTTGTTCGTGTCTGGCATGGTGGGTATCGATACCCTCGAGTTGAGGCGTAAGGGTGCGCTAGCAGCACATTATTTCTTGCCACTCAATGGTGACATCGATGATCCAGACACTCTTCAGCTTTATGGATTGTCAGCTCCAAACCAATACAACCGGTTGCGCGCGCGCCGTCTGAGGTACATGAGCGGCTCTGCCTTTCCGCTCATGTACCTCACAGTACGCGACTACTAACCGAGCTATCACAATGCTCACTACTCTGATTGCTCAACAACCAAATGTTGATATTTTTAATGACAAAGGACCATGGGCAAAAATGTATGAAGCCTGGGCTCACACACCAACAGAAATGAGACCACTTGAATATACTTGTAAAGCACTAAATATAAAGATATAAACTCATTTTTGCGAAGAATCCATGGGGTTATTCTGCTATAAATATTTTTCTCCTACCATAAATAAAACTATAATCCTGCAAAGCAATGCTGTTATGGCATTGTAGTTTTATTGTTTGACATCTTTAAATAGTTTTAAGTCCAGGGGCAAAGAATACATAAAAAATAAATGAGCTGCTAATAGATAAAAATATTTGTATTAACATTTCTAACATTTCAATCAATATCAATAATAATATCGTTTAGATGACCTGCCGGTGGATTAAATTGTATGTTCCGAGAGGACACACGAAAACTATTGATTTGCTGGATCGTTAAAAATGTATATCCGCGGATATGGATTGGGATACGGATATTTGGTGTCAAGCTCCGAGGATACGGATACGGATCTTTATTTTCTTACTGAATCGATGTCGGTGCGCGCGACTTTGAAACGATAGTTGACGTTACGCCCTCCCACCGGAACAATAGACAGCTCATGTTTCGATTTGTATTGAAATTATATTAAAATACTCTGAATGGAATTTAATAGTTTACTAATTCTACCTTACCACCTATAGCATTCCACCCTGTCAATTGGAAATTAATAAGGTGCAAGATCCGTAAAAGATCCGTGAGAAAAGTTCCGGATACGGATCTTTCTTCTTCCTCGGATATCCACGGATTCGGATATCCGTGGATACGGATATCCAGAACATCACTAGCGAAAACACACAACTAACACCGTGAGTATCACGTTGGAAACACGAGTCGACTGACTGAGAGTAGTGACAGCAGACGGGCGCCCGGGCAGGCATCCGAGAGGTCTGAGAGATATGGAGAGTGTTGTAAATCACACGGGCGCAAGCGCATCTATCGTTTACCATTATTAAAGTATGAATATATTGTTACTATAACAGTTTTATGACTAACAATTGTATTTTTCTACTAAATCTATTTAAGTGCATATCTTTTTTCTGCAATGGAATTGAAGGTGGTGCCGGTAGTAACAATTTTAGTACGAACAAAATCCTTTACGATGGCATATGCCATAACTCTGTTGGACACTGAGCCCAATTTGACGCATAGTCCTTTGTGAAATTCATCCGACATGTAAAAGATCTCTTAAATGCTTAATAAATTGAATAAGAATAATAATAATATATGTAGAATAATAATAATAATATAGAAAATTGTTAATATTGACATTTGGTTTTATAATTGTTTGACATTAATATAATCAGAATAATATAATTATCTACTTAATGTATAAAGGACTATGGGCAAAAATTTATGGGCTCCGTCCCCATATACCAACACACATGGAACTGATGCCAATGTGTACCTTAAGTATCCACTATTTGATTAAAAGCCTTCTTTTTACTTAAATCCATGGGACATATCCATAAAAAAACAATTGATTATTATTAATTAACCTATATTTTCATTTTACACTTGCAAGTTATTATAAGGAGACAGTACAAAACATGATTTAGTAACGATATCTTCAATGTGGCGCCACTTGTCTTCAATGTGGCGCACATGTTTGCATTGTTTTTGCCAGTCTTCTGCAGTGATAGAGTGAAAAGCTTCTTTAGCTAAATTCACAATGTTGGTTGCCTCTGTCCTACATTTTTGCTTGTGACTCGTCTTTTAATGAGACTCCACATAAATTCAATTGCGTTTAGGTCGCAGTGGTATGGCGGTAATCTAACCACTTTGTGGCCCTGAGCTTCAAGCATTTGAACAGTTTTATATTATATTGGAGCTTCTTTATGGTCTTTTATAATTTCATACAGTTGAGCTTTCACCATGGTAGGCAGATAAGATAACCTCTTATTTGTGATCCAGTTTTGCATTTCAGCTTTAGTAGAACTTAATGTTGGTACCTTGTTTAACTTGACTGTGTGATAAGGGGCATTATCCATAACAACTACAATATTAGGCGGCAAATGAGGAATTAATCTTTCCTGAACCAATTTCATGAAATTTGTTTTGTTCATGTCTTCATGGTAGTCTCCCGATTTCGACTGGGATTTAAATATTAATAAAGCGTTTGGTATAAACCCTATTTCACCAACCGCATGGACAATTATCCATCGTGCACCAACGGAATCGTTTTTTAAGACACCCATTTCATTTTCTATTTGCCAGTATTTATTCACCGTGTAAAACGCGTGAATATAGGTCTCATCCAGGAACACAATAGGCCAGCCTTCATCGCGATGTTGTTTCAAATTGGTAAGGTACCTGTATCTCCAAGCGACAATATAATGCCCCTCCAGGAGTAACTTCCTTTTTGTTCTACATTTTTTAAATAGAAATTCAATTTGTCGGATAATTTTACATAATGTAGTACGACCTCCACGAAAACTTATATCAATCTTTAACTCCGCCAAGAGTTTACCCAAAGTCGGTACTTCTTTTCTGACGGTATACATTTCGTTTATTTTATTTCGAACTCCGCACAGATCGAAATCATCTAACACAATTTTCTTTTCTTGCTTGCGTTTTTTTCTAGGCGCGGAGATTTTTTGAGATGTGGAAGCCGCAACTTCGCCTTCTTTAGTGATAGTGCTAAAGGTTTTTTCAGATAAGCATGAAACAAGAAAATAGTCTTAAGAGAGAACCAACATTGCAAAGAGATAGAAAACTTGAAACAAATCCTTTACCTACCCGTCCGGCCAGCGTGATTTAATAGGCCAATACCTCTTTTTTTGGAGAGGCCTAGCAGTGAACTGCAAGAGGCTGTTATGATATGACTGATTCAAATTAGAATCACACAAAGAGGCTTACAATAATTAGCAATAATGATGAAATAATGCATATACAACACAATAGTAGTTTCCTACATATAAGTAGTGTCCCAAAAATACAAGCAGTTTAACGTGACTTGTTGGCAGCAAATCAAAGCAGACGTGACAGAAATTAGATTACACACTCATGGTGGTTACAGTTGAACATTCGAGTTTTATGACTAACAATTGTATTTTTATACTAAATCTATTTAAGTGCATATCTTTTTTCTGCAATGGAATTGAAGGTGGTGCCGGTAGTAACAATTTTAGTACGAACAAAATCCTTTACGATGGCATATGCCATAACTCTGTTGGACACTGAGCCCAATTTAACGCATGGTCCTTTGTGAAATTCATCCGACATGTAAAAGATCTCTTAAATGCTTAATAAATTGAATAAGAATAATAATAATATATGTAGAATAATAATAATATAGAAAATTGTTAATATTGACATTTGGTTTTATAATTGTTTGACATTAATATAATCAGAATAATATAATTATCTACTTAATGTATAAAGGACTATGGGCAAAAATTTATGGGCTCCGTCCCCATATACCAACACACATGGAACTGATGCCAATGTGTACCTTAAGTATCCACTATTTGATTAAAAGCCTTCTTTTTACTTAAATCCATGGGACATATCCATAAAAAAACAATTGATTATTATTAATTAACCTATATTTTCATTTTACACTTGCAAGTTATTATAAGGAGACAGTACAAAACATGATTTAGTAACGATACAAAATAAAAATAATGTATTTTTAATCATATACTTACATTTAAATGATTATGAACGAATAATACGAAAATAAAAAACTAAAGTTGAAGATGTGGGAAATAGGCTGCTAACCTTAAATGGAACTGGGCGGGCCATGTCAGCCGTATACATGAGGATCGTTGGGCGAAAATCTCGACACTGTGGGTGCCAGAAAATGGTCGTTGTCACCGGGGTTGGCCCTGAAAACGGTGGCGAGATGACCTAGACGCCTACCACAAGATTTGGCTTGAGATTGCAGGCGACAAGAGAGCGTGGAAAGATCTGGGGGAGGCCTTTGCTCAGCAGTGGGACAGTAGAGACTGAAGAAAAATGAGAACATAACGAATATAAATAAATGAATCATTTAAATTCATTGTCTTCTAATATTCATTCTTACAATGCTCATAGTACGCAAATAACAATAGTGATAGAGTATTAATATTACTGGTCTATTTTATATACTATATTGACGACCGGTTGGCGGCGCGGGAGTGTAAGCGACTGCTACGCCGAAGGTTGCTGGTTCGATTTCCGCTCAAGTCAAACATTTGTGTGCATGAGCATGGATGTTTGTCTTGGTCTGGGTGTTTCTATATATAATATGTATGTATTTACAAAAAAAAAGAAGTATATGTATACAGATATACTTCTTTTTTTTTGTAAATACACGACAATAAACATACGTTTATCCATTATCTAGTACCCATATTACAAGCTCCTGCTTAGTTTGGGACTAGATAGTGTTGTGTGAATGTGGTAGAATGTACCATAACTTCCTATAATAGATAAATGAGTAGGTATTTTACAATTAATCGTCAATAATGCCTCAACAAAATATTTGTTTAAACGTTAATTACTATGAAAACCCCATGCATTTGGGCAACGTCGCCATACTAAAAAAATATCATCTTGCCAAGATGTGTCGATTGAGCTACATTTCATTTCTGTTGATGGGTGGGGACGATTCCGCCCATGGTCCTTTATGAAATGCTTATTATATTCGACAAAAATTATAGGTAAAAATAATGTTTTAAATTGATTTATATTTAATGTTTAATTTATGATTGTAAATAATATCTATAACTCTAGCTTTTGCTACATATTGGGTAACTGTAAGTAGCGAGTAAGCGAGAGTACCTGAATTGTGTAAATAAATAAATAAAGAAATGAATGAATGAATGAATGAACGAACGAACGAGCGAACGAACAAACAAACAAACAAACAAACAACCAAACAAACAAACGAACAACCAAACAAACAAATAAGTAAATAAATATAGCGACGCCAGCAGCCCCGCCTATAGGTCCCAGGGCAGTCAAAAGGTGAGAAGGGGAGCGGCTCCGAAGGAGACCGTGTGGTAGCTACAAATGACCCTGACGGCAAGATATGTGATCTAAGTTTGAACATACAACCCCTGACTTGGCAGTCAGACGTACTTCGTATTATTTTACCACCAGCAACAAAATAATTCGCAGAAGTAACAAAATTTAATAAAACTTCTTCATTTAAGATGAGTGCTGTTGACGTTACTCAAAGAAATTGAATGAAAAAGTAAATTTTAGTGCAAATTAGATTGGTCAGTTGATTGAGTGTGCACTCGTCCATCTTAAAACATACACTTCATAATTCCATTCTTTTAGCCTCGGTGTTAATTGGAAAGCTCTTTGGCATCGCTCCAATGTTATCAAATTTTCCAATATGGCATTAAAACGGTTGATTAATTTGTTGCAGTAATAATTGAAGTTTTAGTAGAAATTATGAGACTATTGAACTGCATATTAATAAGACTGAGATCGTGAATAAATTTGACTGAATTCGGGTTCTTTAGTGAATATACAATACGCTATTTGGTGCATGGTGTAGTATAGTGAATATATTATACTTACTCATGTGTTGTTTGTGTTTATTAAAAGAACCCAGTCCCGCTCTACATTATAATTATGTCTACATGTAGTATGTAAGGGTAATCTTTAAGATGATATCACGACTCTATTTCCTGATTTCCTTACTCTACTTTGATTTGGCGATTTGACCTTTACGACAGTGACTAAGGTCGAACCTCAGACCCCAAGGGGAAATCCTGCGCCAGATCCTCGTCCAAGCAGATAAAGGTGATTTGGGCCGCGAAGAAACTTTTTATTTAAGTATAGTGTCAAGTTGTTATAAATTGCTCCAAACGATTCTGTATCACCGAAAAATGTAAGTAAGAAAATGCCAAAAACTCTGGAGACCAATTTTGAGGCAACAAGTTTTGTTTCGTGTCTTCTGGGAGGCAGCCAACTATCTCAACTTATACCATTACAACTTTTGTTACAGATTTTTCAGTTTGTCTCTTACAGCTTTAATTTAAAATAATGGTGATTCAAAATACGTTTTTTATGCCTTTTTGAGCGGATTTAATTTTAATGTTTTTTGTTATCATATTTTACTGTATGTACCATGCCGTAAATACAAATTTACATTTTTAAGTGACAAAATAAATGACATTTAAATATGCAAATTCTAATTGTCTCTATGATTACCGTGTTCTTTATCTACCTTGCCAGGTTTAAACGATTAAAAATATGAGAATAAAAGAATGTATGATTTATTCCACATAACATAGTACCTTTTTCTAAAACTTAGGTCGAACTCTGGTATACCCAGTAGCACAGAAACCCACGAACCGATCTGATTTACTAATGTTTTACTTGTTTTGATAAAGATAATGAGGATTATACAAAAGCAATCATTTAAACCTTTATACATTCCTTTCCATTTTAAGTCTGTCCCAATTTTTTCGCACGGCAAGCAGCAGTGAATTATTCACTGCTTTTTGCTTCGTTTTTAGGGTTCCGTACCTCGAAATGAAAAAGAACGGAACCCTTATAGGATCACTTTGTTGTCCGTCCGACTATCAAGACCCTTTTTCTCAGAAACGCGTGGAGGTATCAAATAATCAGGTCCACAACACCGCTAAGCTGTGATAAAATCAAACTTCTATGTTAACGCAATCAACAGAAACAGCAATTTAAGCATATTTTCGAACTCGCAACTACTCGCAAGGGAATCAAAACCTACAGGGTACATCCCGTGAACTCAGAATCTTGAAATTCAGCACGAAGCAGTCTTTTAGCACAGATAAAGGAAAAATCCGTGTGGTGACGGATTAAGAATACGGATTGTCACCACCCCATATCATCCCATGGGTGTCGTAAGAGCCGACAGAGGGAGCATATTATGCAGATAACAGCACTGTAAGAGAAGGAAAACTTGATACAAACCCTATACCAACCCGTTTGGCCAGCGTGGTATAGTAGGCCAATTCCTCCTTTCAAGGGAGAGTTCCTAGTCCAGCAGTGGACTATTAAAGGCTGATGATGATGATAATGAAAGGAAAAATTGCGAAAACCATACATTTTTAGTTACATCATATAATTAAAATATTTTTAATAGTTTTAAAGGACCACCCCTTTCTTCATGAACCCGTAGAGGTATAAAATTGAAATTCATATCAAATGCCTGACGAATATCAAACATAACGAATATAAATAAATGAATCATTTAAATTCATTGTCTTCTAATATTCATTCTTACAATGCTCATAGTACGCAAATAACAATAGTGATAGAGTATTAATATTACTGGTCTATTTTATATACTATATTGACGACCGGTTGGCGGCGCGGGAGTGTAAGCGACTGCTACGCCGAAGGTTGCTGGTTCGATTTCCGCTCAAGTCAAACATTTGTGTGCATGAGCATGGATGTTTGTCTTGGTCTGGGTGTTTCTATATATAATATGTATGTATTTACAAAAAAAAGAAGTATATGTATACAGATATACTTCTTTTTTTTTGTAAATACACGACAATAAACATACGTTTATCCATTATCTAGTACCCATATTACAAGCTCCTGCTTAGTTTGGGACTAGATAGTGTTGTGTGAATGTGGTAGAATGTACCATAACTTCCTATAATAGATAAATGAGTAGGTATTTTACAATTAATCGTCAATAATGCCTCAACAAAATATTTGTTTAAACGTTAATTACTATGAAAACCCCATGCATTTGGGCAACGTCGCCATACTAAAAAAATATCATCTTGCCAAGATGTGTCGATTGAGCTACATTTCATTTCTGTTGATGGGTGGGGACGATTCCGCCCATGGTCCTTTATGAAATGCTTATTATATTCGACAAAAATTATAGGTAAAAATAATGTTTTAAATTGATTTATATTTAATGTTTAATTTATGATTGTAAATAATATCTATAACTCTAGCTTTTGCTACATATTGGGTAACTGTAAGTAGCGAGTAAGCGAGAGTACCTGAATTGTGTAAATAAATAAATAAAGAAATGAATGAATGAATGAATGAACGAACGAACGAGCGAACGAACAAACAAACAAACAAACAAACAACCAAACAAACAAACGAACAACCAAACAAACAAATAAGTAAATAAATATAGCGACGCCAGCAGCCCCGCCTATAGGTCCCAGGGCAGTCAAAAGGTGAGAAGGGGAGCGGCTCCGAAGGAGACCGTGTGGTAGCTACAAATGACCCTGACGGCAAGATATGTGATCTAAGTTTGAACATACAACCCCTGACTTGGCAGTCAGACGTACTTCGTATTATTTTACCACCAGCAACAAAATAATTCGCAGAAGTAACAAAATTTAATAAAACTTCTTCATTTAAGATGAGTGCTGTTGACGTTACTCAAAGAAATTGAATGAAAAAGTAAATTTTAGTGCAAATTAGATTGGTCAGTTGATTGAGTGTGCACTCGTCCATCTTAAAACATACACTTCATAATTCCATTCTTTTAGCCTCGGTGTTAATTGGAAAGCTCTTTGGCATCGCTCCAATGTTATCAAATTTTCCAATATGGCATTAAAACGGTTGATTAATTTGTTGCAGTAATAATTGAAGTTTTAGTAGAAATTATGAGACTATTGAACTGCATATTAATAAGACTGAGATCGTGAATAAATTTGACTGAATTCGGGTTCTTTAGTGAATATACAATACGCTATTTGGTGCATGGTGTAGTATAGTGAATATATTATACTTACTCATGTGTTGTTTGTGTTTATTAAAAGAACCCAGTCCCGCTCTACATTATAATTATGTCTACATGTAGTATGTAAGGGTAATCTTTAAGATGATATCACGACTCTATTTCCTGATTTCCTTACTCTACTTTGATTTGGCGATTTAACCTTTACGACAGTGACTAAGGTCGAACCTCAGACCCCAAGGGGAAATCCTGCGCCAGATCCTCGTCCAAGCAGATAAAGGTGATTTGGGCCGCGAAGAAACTTTTTATTTAAGTATAGTGTCAAGTTGTTATAAATTGCTCCAAACGATTCTGTATCACCGAAAAATGTAAGTAAGAAAATGCCAAAAACTCTGGAGACCAATTTTGAGGCAACAAGTTTTGTTTCGTGTCTTCTGGGAGGCAGCCAACTATCTCAACTTATACCATTACAACTTTTGTTACAGATTTTTCAGTTTGTCTCTTACAGCTTTAATTTAAAATAATGGTGATTCAAAATACGTTTTTTATGCCTTTTTGAGCGGATTTAATTTTAATGTTTTTTGTTATCATATTTTACTGTATGTACCATGCCGTAAATACAAATTTACATTTTTAAGTGACAAAATAAATGACATTTAAATATGCAAATTCTAATTGTCTCTATGATTACCGTGTTCTTTATCTACCTTGCCAGGTTTAAACGATTAAAAATATGAGAATAAAAGAATGTATGATTTATTCCACATAACATAGTACCTTTTTCTAAAACTTAGGTCGAACTCTGGTATACCCAGTAGCACAGAAACCCACGAACCGATCTGATTTACTAATGTTTTACTTGTTTTGATAAAGATAATGAGGATTATACAAAAGCAATCATTTAAACCTTTATACATTCCTTTCCATTTTAAGTCTGTCCCAATTTTTTCGCACGGCAAGCAGCAGTGAATTATTCACTGCTTTTTGCTTCGTTTTTAGGGTTCCGTACCTCGAAATGAAAAAGAACGGAACCCTTATAGGATCACTTTGTTGTCCGTCCGACTATCAAGACCCTTTTTCTCAGAAACGCGTGGAGGTATCAAATAATCAGGTCCACAACACCGCTAAGCTGTGATAAAATCAAACTTCTATGTTAACGCAATCAACAGAAACAGCAATTTAAGCATATTTTCGAACTCGCAACTACTCGCAAGGGAATCAAAACCTACAGGGTACATCCCGTGAACTCAGAATCTTGAAATTCAGCACGAAGCAGTCTTTTAGCACAGATAAAGGAAAAATCCGTGTGGTGACGGATTAAGAATACGGATTGTCACCACCCCATATCATCCCATGGGTGTCGTAAGAGCCGACAGAGGGAGCATATTATGCAGATAACAGCACTGTAAGAGAAGGAAAACTTGATACAAACCCTATACCAACCCGTTTGGCCAGCGTGGTATAGTAGGCCAATTCCTCCTTTCAAGGGAGAGTTCCTAGTCCAGCAGTGGACTATTAAAGGCTGATGATGATGATAATGAAAGGAAAAATTGCGAAAACCATACATTTTTAGTTACATCATATAATTAAAATATTTTTAATAGTTTTAAAGGACCACCCCTTTCTTCATGAACCCGTAGAGGTATAAAATTGAAATTCATATCAAATGCTCAAGTCAAAACTGAAGGGTATTTCCAGACGATCTAGAATCTTCAAAGCAGGCACAGGAAGCTGAAATTTGGCATGTATGTTCCTTGGGGACCGTAGGGGTGCACTAAGAAGGGATTTTCCGAAATGCCCACGGGCTCGGCCAAAACGGGTAAATTAAAAAAAATGCAGGCGTAGCTGCTGGCGTCCTCTAGTAATTATATATGGCTACAGGTTCGTACGGAACCCTCGTTGCGCGAGTTCGACACGCACTTGACCGGTTTATTCAATAATTGAATATATTGCCTAGGAATTGGTCCTGAATATGTAAAAGAACTGTAACGTTTTCCCTACTTAGGGTGTTTTTAAATGAGAAACGTATTTAAATGTTACAATAAAAATTTATTTAATTCGTCAAGTAAATCTAAACATCATTTAGCAAAGCGTTTTACTTACGAAAAATTTACAATAAAATGCTATCGAAAAGGTATAGACAGGGTCGCGTGATTCGGCGATGGTAAGGAATTTGTTGAGGGTCCGCTGCCGGGTCGTCCAGGAAAGGTGGTCACTTAGCTCGTCTGCCTGGAGGCGCCAGAAGAAAAAGCCGGGCGCAGCCAGCGCTTCAGTATTTATAGTCCGTTGCAGGGCGCGGGCGGCGGGGTCGACCGGGCCGAGTGATGCGTCAAGGATTGACGTCACACACTCCCCCCTTTAGGCCAGAATTTTCCCGGAGGGAAAATTCTGTGGCTGGTAGGTGGCGACTGCATTCCGGGACCCTGAAACAGATGAGTGGTGGTTGTGTCAGTAGGTTAAATACAAGGCAACTACTAACCCTGAAAGAGAAAAAAAAACAAGTATAACCCTCGACCATTCATACGTCACCAAGCATTGAACGTTCCTATTACCTGACATACATCACATTCAAAAGGCCCACACACAATCATACGTATGAACAAGCCAGCATTCATTCCCGACGCGAGTCGTATTCATTATAATACACGACGCGCGAAGAGGTATTATACGTGAGTTTTAGAGCAAATAGCCACTCAGTCTATGTTGGTAGGCACCACCTGACAACCCGGGTTCGATAAGTGAAATTAATTGAAAATGTATAAGTCGTAAACCAATATTACGATCTTACTATATTACGATACTAACAATCATACGATCAGTTGGCAATATCACAAACAAATTGCTCATTAACAAGGTCGATGCAATATTGCAAGGACAAATTGTATTCATTTAAAATGGAATAACAATGATTACGGCGATCGAAAGTTTGAGCCGGTGAACACGTGAGTCATCACTGCGCGCATGGCGCTGACCGCATTCCATTGACGCGAGTCATTATCTAGTTTCTGAACACGATACAAATTAATTAAAGACAAAATATGCACAATTCTTAGTAAGATGTAATGAATAATATATCATCGAAGGAGACGGTCGATGATATAGTATACACTACCATAGTTAAAAAACACAAAAAAAACACAAGCGAGAATCGAACCACAGACCGATCCGACAACAACCTTTAAACCACTGAGCCATAAGGGAAAAAAATATTTTAATATATTTCGATCAGTCATTACTAAAGCTATATGTAACAAGATAATTGGGTACATGATTTAGCTGTAATTAGGGATTAAAGATTTTTGTACTATTTGTAACAAAGTGTTAAGTTATTTTAGTGATTAGATCATTAGTGATGAGCATTAATCATTACATTCTTAAACTTTGTAGTGAGTTAATTTAAGATCTTTTATATGGAAATCACCAAGAGAAACATATCTGATATTTAGATAGTTAGATATTTAGTTAGATAAATAACATATTGTGCAACAATATTAAGTTTAGCAAACCTCTTCGACAATTTATAACAGTAATATTTATTCATGTTTTATGTTAGCATGTTTATATGAATCGTTAACACAACACAATGCGTTATCTTGTGAGCTCCAACTCGGAAACAATAGCACTATTGTTGGCCTTCACAAACAATTATGTAGGTAATTATAACTTCGCATACATATGCGTCTTACATTGTTGCTAATGACACTGTACCCCATCGTTTATAAACACATTGATGCTATAATAGAATAAGATTTAATTATTTTATTCAGCTTTTAGGTTTAAAATAAACGATGGTGAAATACGAAATGGTATTATCTTAAACTTGTACATCAATTTATTTGCTTTAGTTATTAAAGTATATAAATTATTGATTTATGTAGAAATACCCACATTAGTTTCGGGGATATGACATCCCCCTGTCTCACCCCTCGCTGGAGTTGAATAGGTTTCAAACTCTGGTCCTGAAAGCGGACTGACATAGTGGCGTTTTCATACAAACACTTCAGCATATCGATATATCGGTAGTCAATCCGGCACCGTTGGAGAGACTGTAGCACCGCCCAGGTTTCGATCGAATCGAAGGCTTTCTCATAGTCCACAAACGCCAAGCATAGGGGCTGGTTATACTCCTCGGACTTCTGTATAACCTGCCGCAGCGTATGTATGTGGTCTATGGTACTATAGCCTTTACGGAAACCGGCTTGTTCGGGAGGCTGGAAGTCGTCTAGCTTGCTCTCGAGACGATTCGTGATGACCCTCGAAAACAGCTTGTAGACGTGGCTCAGAAGTGTGATGTTTACCACTGCGCTGGAGGATGTTTTCAAGCTTCTGGACTGGAATGGACTCGGCATCAACATCAACGGCGAGTACATCACTCACCTTCGATTCGCAGACGATATCGTAGTCATGGCTGAGACCATGGAAGACCTAGGCACAATGCTCGATGGCCTCTGTAGAGTCTCCCAACAAGTAGGTCTTAAGATGAACATGGACAAGACGAAAATCATGTCGAAAGTCCATGTTGTACCTGCTCCTATTCAGGTTGGGAACCCTACGCTCGAAGTTGTCGACAAGTATATCTACCTGGGACAAGTAGTCCAATTAGGTAGGTCCAACTTCGAGAAGGAGGTCAATCGTCGAATCCAACTCGGTTGGGCAGCGTTCGGGAAGCTACGACATATCTTCTCGTCCGATATCCCGCAGTGTCTCAAGACGAAAGTCTTTGACCAGTGTGTGTTGCCAGTGATGACTTACGGATCAGAGACGTGGTCGCTCACTATGGGCCTTATCAGAAGGCTCAAGGTCACTCAGAGGGCGATGGAGAGAGCTATGCTTGGAGTTTCCCTGCGAGATCGAATCAGAAATGAGGAGATCCGCAGTAGAACCAAAGTCGCCGACATAGCTCTCCGGATAGCCAAGCTGAAGTGGCAGTGGGCAGGGCACATAGCTCGAAGAACCGATGGCCGTTGGGGCAGAAAGGTTCTGGAGTGGCGGCCACGTACCGGACGACGCAGCAGAGGTAGGCCCCCCGCAAGGTGGACCGACGACCTCGTCAAGATCGCGGGAGGTGGTTGGATGCGGGCGGCTCAAGACCGGTCTGTGTGGAGAACCTTGGGGGAGGCCTATGTCCAGCAGTGGACGTCGTTTGGCTGATATGATAACCCACATTAGTTATTTAAGTATTGAAATTATTATTAATTTGTGTGTAAACAACCACTTTAGTTATTTAATGAGGTATAAAAAATATTTATTTGATTTATATGTAAATAGCCACTTATTTATTCAAGAATAGAAGTTATTGATTCAATTTATGTGCAAATACCCACTTTAGTTAAAGTTAGTTTCAATTCAATTAAGTTTGATAAGTTCAGTTTGATATAATAACATTTGCGTAAACACAAGAACACATTATAACCAGCACTATTTAATGCCGCGTTTCCACGCTTGCCAAGCCTCGACAAGCTTCCACAAGCTTCAAGCGTCCACAAATCTCGCTTGGCGGTTGGGAGCCGTTTACACGCTTGTGAATGCGTCAGTATGCTACGTACAGCCAAGCATGGCGGACACCGAACTTGTATCGACTATAACCTTTGGTTTAACCTACTTTTATTTCAAATACCTACACTTAAAGAGAAGCAAAACCAATTATTTTGTATGATGTAGATTGCCAGGGCCTCTTCCTTACCCTCTACGGAAAACCTTACCTACGTAGCCTCGAAATATTACTGGTGCCATATAGGTTACGGCATTAGGTATGTCAATACACCTGCATATTATTAATATGTTCCCTCGTGACATTCCTCTGGGAACGATATTGTGCATAAGCTACATAAAAACGAATCAGTCAAAATAAGATTTGCAAGTACATTGTTCCCAACAAACCGTAGGATATAGTTATATACTAAGATCAAATGTTTGTTGAGGGAAATTGAGACAGCTGAGTGTATCCTTTTAAGTTACTTCAAATATAGCCGATACGATGTTAACCCTTAAGTAATGCTTTAACATCGGAACGAAATTGATACGGTGTATCGGTTTTCACTATAGGATAGGATGAAGCTTGAATTGTTATGAGAGGTTTATATAATTTATATATTTTACTAGCTAACCGGGCAGACGAATTATTTGTCAAATTTGGAGTTACAGTTATCTTAATATATAAAATCCTTGCGTTACTGACTGACTGACAGACACGCTACAGCCGAAACTATTGGGCGCAGGAAACTGAAATTTGGCATGTATGTTCCTTGGGGACCGTAGGGGTGCACTAAGAAAGGATTTCCCGAAATTCCCACGGGATCGGCCAAAACGGGTTAATTTAAAAAAAATGCAGGCGTAGCTGCTGGCGTCCTCTAGTTTATGATATAAAATCATGAAACTACATAAATCACAAATGTAGTTTTAAAAAAGCTCACGGCTTCTGTTAGCTTTTTAATAAAAATATAAACTATATCATGGCAAGAATTATTGAATTCGGCCTCTGATTAATAAGATATCAACTTTTTCTAATACCGACATCCTTTGTTGTGCGTTTATTATTTTAATGGAATTGTCAATTTTAGCGTTATGGCTAGGTGGCCGAATGCCCTAATCTCATACCATCGTACGGTTTCACACACGAACTACCAAAGTATAAAAACCAGTAAAATCTGAACAAGAATCATTCAAAGTCCATACAAGGAACGTAAGGCTACTGTTTGTTTTGTAAACAATAACATTTATAAGTCAGATATCGGGACTTGGCCTCCATTTCATTACGAGTCTTCGGCGAAGTGATATTTGCTATGGATACACAGATTTTGAAACACTGTTCTGTCGTTCGATATTAATTCTTTGACTCGAATTTCTGTAGCTAGTGAAATCATTGAAGACTTAACAAAGACTTAATACCTTATGACTCAAGGTAGGCAGGCAATGGCTTGGCTGAGTCCCTGACATGGCCAACGTCTATGGACATCGGTTGCCGCTTACCATCAGGTGGGCCGTTAGCTTGTCTGTCACTGCTATCAAAAAACTTTCAAACACTCGTTCAGCAATCATCCCTCACGCGCTGCAAAAATAGGCAATGAAATTAATACATGGAACACGTTAATGTATTAAACACAAAGAGTTCTGGACGCTTTCCGAGCATAAAGGGTCAATTTGTATAACTATCAAAGAAAGTATACAACTTAAAACTAAAACGACAGCTCAGCCTTTCTTTATTCATATTATACACACTTTTCTAGCCCAGCAAGTACCTAATCGACGCTCGCTTTTAATTATACTGTTGCAAATTCAAATCGGTTTCTCTCTTAAGTTAAATAAATTACAACACTAATTCTAATTAAAGCCCACTTGGATGAAGGGTCTTTTCACACTGAGGGCAGTTTAGTTCAAAGACCGTAGAGAAAACTTAAGCTTTTGTAGAATAATATTAAATTAAAATGCATAGGTATAGGTAAATCATGAAACTTATACCCACAGTCTTCTCATTATTTAATCATAGTAATAATATTGTACCCAATAATCATGAATACTTTTATAAGTTAGGTGTTAATGATTTTTTGTGCACAACTTCTACTCTCACTGCAATAGGCTCACTCCACGTAATTACGTGGAACCTAAAAAAATTATGGCGAAATGTGGGTGTAATATTACACCTCTGCCTAGCCCTTCGGGTATACAGGCGTGAGTCTATAAAAAATAACCTACTACTGTTGTCACAATTGTCAAGACATGGTGTCTTGATAGTTGTGGCAACTATTTTTTGAAGTCTTGACTAAGAGCGAGCCTTGTTTAACACGTAGGCGTTGCTATTTTTAATAAGTTTAAAATTATTTAAATATCAATCAAGCAAGCTATAAAATACGAGAGCCTCAGAGGCAATTAATAATGAAAACAAGAACCACAGCCATCAATTACATTTTATTAACCTTTTTTCCAAGTGTTGCATTTTGTGAACGAGCCTTTGCATTTAACTTGTAACTGCCAGCATAAATTAAAATGAGGCGCTGAAAAAAATAAAAATACCAACCGGGCAGGTATAATAGGGAAGTTTCCTTCAAGTGCACTAAATTATACAAGTATTTTTATCTAGTGAAATATGTCAAAATAATAGTAGTTTCATTCATCAATTAATTTTAAAACTTTATTTAACATTTTTTATCGTCAATTTATTGATAATAAGTATTCTACTTGACAGCAAAACACTATGACTTCACTACGTTTTTGACATTTCATTAAAAGTGCTTGATTTGAATAGTTGGAAACAACCCTTTTAGTCTACCAAGTAATTTCTCAAGTTTGCCGTATAATTCCCTAGCGAAGTCGTGGACCGAACGGGAAAGCTATTTACCTGAACCCACCAGAGCAGTATGTTGAGTCATCAGTGCATATGACATAATTATGTATAGTCCGCGGAGTGTTCCCACATGCCCCTGTCAAGTAGTGAAGGAAGACCTTCTCGTCTATTATATTTTAGGTCCTTACCATTTAAAAAGCGTCATAAAAAATTGTAGCCAATCTGCAAGAAACAATTCAAACTTAGACACAAGAAACTTGAAGACGTTGAAGAGGTTTTTTGTCTTTTTGTCAAGCTTTACGCTAAACACAAATCCGTCGCTGTACTTGACGCTGAGCTCATTATTATGACGTACTAGTGCTGACTTATTCGATTCAAAGTCAAATAGTTGTGGAGTCCGGTGCGAGGTGGCACAAGTACACAAGTCTCCAGCAGTGGTCATCGAGGAAACGCTCTGTACCAGTAGGTACTTCAGCTATGGTCAAAAGAATATTCGCTTTGGATTGTTGTTTTATATAATTCTTGGCCCAGGGGGACTATGAGACACCCCCGGGAGAAGCCCCAGGACTACTCATTAAAACTACCATGGTGTTCCTATATTTGATCTCATTGAATGGCGGAACAGGACCTGCGTCAACATTACTTCCGCAACCCCGCCTGAGCTGGCCCACCGAGGCGGGCCCCCTCCCTCACATACATCCATCATACCTGCCCTCATACATACTACGAACGGAAACGACGTAGTCGAACAAGTTTCGAAAAAGTGGCTGGAGATCGTCGAGCGCAATCTGGCGATGACACCCGGTACTATGTGTGTTCGTTCTGCGGTAAACAACCATGGCCGGTTATCACCTGTGTCAGCCGTAATGTGAGAGGACCATGTCATCTCTCTAGCCACTCATCGAGTACGGGCCTCACTGGGCCTGCACTGGGGTGCGAGCTATCGCGATTCTGCCTCTAGGACCTGTCGGAATACCGCCTTCCACGCTTCAATCTCGCCAGGCGTGGGTTCTCCACCTAGTGAACGGGCCTCGCGGAGCCACTTATATAGCGACGCCAGCAGCCCCGCCTGTAGGTCCCAGGGCGGACAGAAGGCCAGAAAGGGAGGCTCCGAAGGAGACCGTGTGGAAGTTACAAATGATCCTGACGGCAAGATATATGACCTAAGTTTGAACATACAACCTCTTACTTGACAGTGCAACGTATAGTCCGTTCACAGTTATTTTAGCTCTAGCTGTTAGATTGGCCAACCTGGGCGTTGTGTTGCTATATTTGGTATATAATACTCCCATTTGAAATATACAGTATTGCTAAAAATGTACTTATTTTTTTATTGCCTACGCGATCGTATTAAATATTTGGAAGTAATGTTTGTAACAAAACCTCTTGATATCGGCATGGCTATATGCATGTACATTTATTTTCTTAAGAAATAACTAATTGCCTATGAAGATAAGTAGTTATAATAAAAATTTTGTCTATTTAATATACATAGGTAAACGCATCATAATTACGTCAATGTGAGGTTTTAATTATCAAATACAAAAACTGCAAATTTGATTTTCATATTTATTTTGAATAAGAATGATGTGGGTGTAATATTACACCTCTGCCTACCCCTTCAGGGAAACAGGTGTGAGTCTATAAGAATGATCCATTTGGACTGCCAATGTTATGATGATTCGTAACTGCTGTCAGATTCTCGGACTGCCAATGATGATTCGTAACTGCTATCAGATTCTGTATCAGACACAGAATTTAATTCTATTATGAACCTGTCCATTTCAGCATCCGTAGACCCATCTGTTTCACGAAGCTTGTCTTCAATGTGGCACACATGTTTGCATTGTTTTTGCCAGTCTTCTGCAGTGATAGTGTAAAAAGCTTATTTAGCTAAATTCACAATGTTGGTTGCCTCTGTCCTACATTTTTGCTTGTGACTCGTCTTTTAATGAGACTCCACATAAATTCAATTGCGTTTAGGTCGCAGTGGTATGGCGGTAATCTAACCACTTTGTGGCCCTGAGCTTCAAGCATTTGAACAGTTTCATATTATATTGGAGCTTCTTTATGGTCTTTTATAATTTATTTATTTATTTATTTATTTTAAAACTTTATGCACATAATTGTACAAAGGCGGACTTAATGCCGAAGGCATTTTATACCAGTCAACCTTTGGGTGATGCAGAGAAATATGTGATAGGTGCAGTTTTTAAATTAAAATGAAAAACAAAAGACAAACCTACTCATTAATATAAAATATAAAATGATATACATAGAACTTATATACGTACTTACATACATACCATAACTATATATTATATACATATTAATAAACGCCTAAATATATATTCTATAATTCTAATAAATATATACATAAGTAAATAAAATAATTAAACGATAAATAACTTATGACGATTCAGTTAATGCATTTAGATAATTCTGCCGAACTCTAGTTTTAAACGTAAAATGGTTAGTGGACATCCTGATATCAAGAGGGAGAGCATTCCACAGAAGGATAGATTGTATGATAAAGGATGAATGTACTAGGGTGGAATTGTGAGAAGGACAAAGAAGCAGAAGATTATTAGAGGAACGAAGATTTTTCTCTTGTGTATTACACAGAAATTGAAGATGGGAAGTTAAATAGACGGGCGCACAAGGAGAGTGCAGTAAAGAATGAAGAGTACACAAAGTACGCAAGCTACGCCGTTGACGAATAGGTAACCATCGTAACTTTAATCGGTACTCAGAAATGTAGTCAAATTTGCGGAGATTAAAAACGAATCTAATGCAATTATTGAGAAGGCGATCGAGCTTATTGAGGAGATCTGCATTAAGGTCG
Organism: Euclidia mi; assembly: GCA_944739405.2. NCBI lineage: Eukaryota > Metazoa > Arthropoda > Insecta > Lepidoptera > Erebidae > Euclidia > Euclidia mi. Next base: position 71,262,395 of record OX123185.2, read on the forward strand.
AGATAGCACACGTCACCATAGTCGATGATGGGAAATATTAAAGTCTGTACTAGCATTGTCTTAGTCCTGAATGGCAGAAAGTTCTTCAATCGGTAAAGCGACCGCAAGGCACCAGTGACTTTACGACTCACATTCGCTACCTGAGTCCGCCAGTTAAGGTTGGCATCAATATGTAAGCCGAGATCCTTGACGCTTGAACTAAACGAGATTATAGATCCACCAAAAATGACAGCAGGTAGTGATTGCAAGTCAACCCTGTTTAAAATACGGGAACTACCAACGAGAATAGCCTGACATTTAGCAGGGTTTACTGCCAGGCCAAACTGTTCCGACCAGACCTTGATAGCATTCAAATCTTGGTTTATAGCTGCTATGGCTGAATCTAAATTTTCTGAAGAGGACTGTGTATAAAGTTGTAGGTCATCAGCATACAGATGATACGCACAATGAAGTCCATGAGTAAGGAGATTAATAAATAATGCAAATAGAAGAGGAGAAAGTATTCCACCTTGAGGAACACCAGAGTCCAAATTACGCCATGTTGATGAAGTTTCATCGACGCGTACCGACTGCTGGCGTCCTCGAAGATAACAGGAGAACCATTCCAGTGCCATAGGTGAGATCATTAGATAGGATAGGACTGGAAGGAGAAGGTCGTGACTGACGTTGTTAAAGGCGTTTGAGAAGTCCACCAAGACCAAAAGAGTAAGCCTGGTGTCCTCCACCCCCGCCCTCATATCGCCAGTCACCTTGAGCAATGCGGTGACAGTACTATGTCCAGGTCTGAATCCAGATTGAAAGAGTGACAGGATGTTGTTTTCGTAAACAAACCCAGACAACTGTTTCAGAACGCATGACTCAAGTACCTTGGATAGAAAGGGAAGAATGGATATGGGACGGTAATGTGTCAGGAGAGTGGGATTCGACATTTTGGGCAAAGGACGCACATAGGCTTTACGCCATATGTAGGGAAATTGACCAGTGTCAAGGGAAAAGTTTAGGATATGGGTAATTGCAGGTAAAATTTGTTCAAGGATAACCGTGATCATGCGACGACTAATGCCATCGCATCCCACGGCTGTAATTTCATACAATTGAGCTTTCACCATGGTAGGCAGATAAGATAACCCCTTATTTGTGATCCAGTTTTGCATTTCAGCTTTAGTAGAACTTAATGTTGGTACCTTGTTTAACTTGACTGTGTGATAAGGGGCATTATCCATAACAACTACAATATTAGGCGGCAAATGAGGAATTAGTCTTTCCTGAACCAATTTCATGAAATTTGTTTAGTTCATGTCTTCATGGTAGTCACCCGATTTCGACTGGGATTTAAATATTAATAAAGCGTTTGGTATAAACCCTATTTCACCACCCGCATGGACAATTATCCATCGTGCACCAACGGAATCGTTTTTTAAGACACCCATTTCATTTTCTATTTGCCAGTATTTATTCACCGTGTAAAACGCGTGAATATAGGTCTCATCCAGGAACACAATAGGCCAGCCTTCATCGCGATGTTGTTTCAAATTGGTAAGGTACCTGTATCTCCAAGCGACAATATAATGCCCCTCCAGGAGTAACTTCCTTTTTGTTCTACATTTTTTAAATATAAATTCAATTTGTCGGATAATTTTTCATAATGTAGTACGACCTCCACGAAAACTTATATCAATCTTTAACTCCGCCAAGAGTTTACCCAAAGTCGGTACTTCTTTTCTGACGGTATACATTTCGTTTATTTTATTTCGAACTGCGCACAGATCGAAATCATCTAACACAATTTTCTTTTCTTGCTTGCGTTTTTTTCTAGGCGCGGAGATTTTTTGAGATGTGGAAGCCGCAACTTCGCCTTCTTTAGTGATAGTGCTAAAGATTTTTTCAGATAAGCATGAAACAAGAAAATATTCTTAAGAGAGAACCAACATTGCAAAGAGATAGAAAACTTGAAACAAATCCTTTACCAACCCGTCCGGCCAGCGTGATTTAATAGGCCAATACCTCTTTTTTTGGAGAGGCCTAGCAGTGAACTGCAAGAGGCTGTTATGATATGACTGATTCAAATTAAAATCACACAAAGAGGCTTACAATAATTAGCAATAATGATGAAATAATGCATATACAACACAATAGTAGTTTCCTACATATAAGTAGTGTCCCAAAAATACAAGCAGTTTAACGTGACTTGTTGCCAGCAAATCAAAGCAGACGTGACAGAAATTAGATTACACACTCATGGTGGTTACAGTTGAACATTCTAGTTTCCACTAATATTGGGTAAAATGTTATGCATGGGTAACCTTATTTTATATACCTGTCATCACAGAGTACAATTCCAACATAAAGAAAACAAACACCGACATTTGTCAGAGGTAAAATAACTGTGAACGGACTGTACTTCGTATGACTTTACCGCCCGCAAAAAAATAATTCACAGAAATAACAAAATTTAATAAAACTTCTTCATTTAAGATAAGTGCTGTTGGCGTTACCAAAAGAAATTGAATGAAAAAGTAAATTTTAGTGCAAATTAGATTAGTCGGTTGATTGAGTGTGCACTCGTCCATCTTAAAACATACATTTCATAATTCCATTCTCTTAGCTTCGATGTTAATTGGAAAGCTCTTTGGCATCGCTCCAGTGTTATCAAATTTTCCAATATGGCATCAAAACGGTGGATTAATTTGTTGGAGTAATAATTGGAGTTTTAATTGAAATTATGAGACTATTGAACTGCATATTAATAAGACTAAGATCGTGAATAAAATTCACTGAATTCGGGTTCTTTAGTGAATTATTGCAAAAAGCTATTTGGAGCCCAGTGTAGTATAGCGTATATAAAGGACTAATACATACTCATGTGCTGTTTGTATTTATTAAAAGGACCCAGTCCCGGTCTAGAATATAATTATGTCTACTTGTAGTATGTAAGTGTAATCTTTAAGACGATATAATCTATTTCCTGATTTCCTTACTCTACTTTGTTTCGGCGATTTAACCTTTACGACAGTGACTAAGGTCGAACCCCAGGGAAAACCTGCGCCAGATCCTCGTCCAAACAGATAAAGGTGATTTTGGCCGCGAAGAAACTTTTTATTTAAGTATAGTGTCACGTTTTGTTATAAATTACTCCAAACGATTCTGTATTACCCAAAAAACTGTGACATTGAAATATGGTAGCAAAATGTAAGTAAGAAAATGCCAAAAACTCTGGAGACCACTTTTTTGGCAACAAGTTTTTTTCGTTTCTTTTGAGAGGCCGTCAGCCAACTCAACTTATCTTAATATATAAAATCCTTGCGTTACTGACTGACTGACAGACACGCTACAGCCGAAACTATTGGGCGCAGGAAGCTGAACGTAGGGCTGCACCCCTACTAAGAAGGGATTTCCCGAAATTCACACGGGATCGGCCAAAACGGGTAAATTTAAAAAAATGCTACGTAGCTGCTGGCGTCCCCTAGTACTATTACAACTTTTATAAGTGTTTTATAAGTTTGTCCCTTAAAACTTTAATTTAAAACAATGGTCATTCACAATACGTTGTGTGTGCCTTTTTGAGCGGATTTAATTTTAAAGTTTTTGACTATCATATTTTACTGTATGTACCATGCCATAAATACAATTCTACTTTCTTATCTGCCCGTATTCTTAGAAAAGATCTTACAGGCAAAATAAATGATATGTGAATATGCAAATTCCAATTGTCTCTATGATTACCGTGTTCTTTATCTACCGTGCCAGGTTTAAATGATTAAAAATATGAGAGTAGTATAAAAGAATGTATGATTTGTTCCACTTATCATAGTACTTACGGCACGGTGCGGCAATAGGCTCGCCCCCTATTACGTGGGCCCTAAAAATTCATGGCGAAATGTGGGTGTAATATTACACCTCTGCCTACCCCTTCAGGGATACAGACGTGAGTCTATAAAATTAAAAACAAAATACTTGTTCCTAATACTTAGGTCGAACTCTGGTATACCCAGTAGCACAGAAACACAAACACCGATCTAAGCTTCTAATGTTTTACTTATTTTGATAAAGATAATGAGAGTTAAGCAAAAGCCATCATTCAAACGTTTATAAATTCCCTTCCTTTTTCAGTCTGTCTGTCTGTCTGTCTCAATTTTTCCTCATGGCAGGAAGCAGTGAATTGAATATATTGCCTAGAAATTGGTTTCAAATATCTAAAATAATATAGGTATATAAGCTATGCCACATAAAAATAAACCAGTAAAAATATTTAGATTCGTAGTAAGTACATTGTTCCCAACAATTGGTAAGGTATAGTTATATACCAAGACCAAATGTTTGTTGAGGGAAATTGAGCCAGCCGAGTGTACCCTTTTTAGTTGCTTCAAATATAGCCGATAAGATGTTAACCCTTAAGTATTGCTTTTACATCGGAACGAAATTGACACGGTGTATCGGTTTTCACTATAAGATAGGGAGAAGCTTGAATTGTTATGAGAGGTTTATATATTTTGTATTCACTCGTATTTAGAATTATAGGTTTCGTTATGCCTAATCATAAAACCATATTTACCAAAATAATTAAAAATGGCCAATACCTATACAGACCTATCAAAGATATACAAAAAAGGGTTATAAATATGGATGAAGCCGTTTCGAAGGAGTTTGATAGCAAATACAATGTTAGAAACAACTTGTTTTGTTCTTCTTTAAAAAGCAAGAATTTTTCAATTGGGTTTTGCAAAATGTTGAGATATTTTACATTAATTGTATTATGTACATGTTTTTTTTACGTTTAATCTACATAGAATTCACGTGACTATATTTGTCCACCTACCAATTTTAGCGTTTTAGGCAGGTGGTCGATCACCCCAATCTCATATCATCAGAGGAATCAAAGTATTTTTGGTTTCACAAACGAGCTACAAAAGAATAAAAACCAATAAGATCTGAACAAAAATAATTCAAAGTCGATACAGGCTACGTGAAACTACTGTTTGTTTTGTAAATAATAACATTTACAAGTCAGATATCGGGGCTTGGCCTCCATTTCATTACCGCGAAGTGAAATTCACTATAGATAGATTTTGAAACACGGTTCCGTCGCTCGGTACTAAATCTATTTCTTTGACTTGAACCTCTGTAGCTAGTTAAATTAATGGGTGTTAGAAAACTTGGCACCTTACGTCTCAAGGTTAGGTAGGAAGGCAGCGGTTTGGCTGTGTCTCTAAAATGGCCAAAGTCTATGGGCAGCAGTTGCCATTTAGCATCAGGTTAGCTATTTGGTCGTCTGCCACCTCTTGTAATAAAAAAGCAAATTATAAAAAAACCGGCGTAGTAACACATTAAGAACACAAAGTCTCATTTGATTCCATGGGTGACGTAAGATGCGACTAAACAAAGCACACGAAGCAAGTAAAATCTTTGTGAAAAGACAAAATGCTTCACATAAAACTCATCATAAGACATATACAAACCCGTATGGCTATCGTAGTATAGTTGTCCTAATCCTCTTATTGGCTTCCATTATTATTTTTATTCAAACTGGGAGTCTTTATCTAGGTAGTAAACTGTGAAAATGAAGGAAACGCTGAACTTTAAAAATGAAATCCATAATCATCATGAGTGCCAATAACACTGTTAGAAATAAAAGCTTGTAAAAAAAGTAAGAAAGTGAAATGAACGTCCAATAAACTATAACCCGACTACGTCAAAAAGGGGGTTTAAAAAAAATTGGTTTAAAAACTATAATCTGACTACGTTAAAAAGGGGCTCTGAAAAGGACGAAACAAGAAAATAGCTCATCTTAATATATGAAATCCTTGCGTTACTGACTGACTGACAGACACGCTACAACCGAAACTATTGGGCGCAGGAAGCTGAAATTTGGCATGTATGTTCCTTGGGGACCGTAGGGGTGCACTAAGTAGGGATTCCCCGAAATTCCCACGGGATCTGGCAAAACGGGAAATTCGAAAATATGTGCGTGTGAAGCCGCTGGCGTCGACTAGTTCAGATATAAAGCGAGAGCCGTGGTCGCACCTATTGTATACCTACCTTATGTGGGTGCCAGGAATACTTAACTGCAGGTAAAGAAACGTGGCAGGTAACTAAATGTATAATAGTATCCAGTAGGTGCGACCACGTCTCTAGCTTTATATCTGAATGAGTTAGTTTCTTGTTTCGTCCTTTTCAGACCCCCTTTTTAACGTAGTCGGGTTATAGTTTTAAACTTATTTTATTATTTGATCCTTTCCGTATCCTGATGTGGCATGTAAACTAACCGTGCAATATTTACATTGTCATATATAAAGGAAGAAAGAAAGAAAATAGGTACCTAATGCAAAGCGTCTGAACCTCGCGAATTTTAAGTAAAACCTCGTTTCAAACTTATATTTTGACTTAAACAGTATAATATATGTAAATATTTGCAATGCTCATCAATGCCTTTCTTTTGATACCAAAGAAGTTAAGTATTTTTTGAGGTTGGAAACTGAAGTATTAATTCCGTAATAGAAAATTTAGATAAAATTTATATAGCCTATGTCACCCGAGCCATTTTTACGAATCTATTGACACCCCATTTATTAAAATCGGTCCAGTAGTTTAGGTGCTACGTGGAACATTCAAACATACATCCATACATAGACTGAAGAAAACTCTTATTTTACTATTACCCTTCCTTTTGGCTTCGCCGTAGTCGGGTAAAAAGAACGAAACAAGAAAATAGCTCATTCAGATATATATCCAGAAAAGTGTAAGCACAGAAATACTCAAGCTAGAGCCGTGGTCGAACCTATTGCATACTAGTGTACATGAAGTTACCTGCCATGTTTGTTTAATGCAGGTGGGTATTCCTGGCACCCACATTAGGTATACAATAGGTGCGACCACTGCTCTAGCTTGAGTATTTCTATACTTTTCTGGATTGATATCTGAATGAGCTATTTTCTTGTTTCGTTCTTTTTAGACCCGCTTTTTGACGTAGTCGGGTTATAGTTTTTACTCTTATTTTTTTATTTAATCATTTTCCGTATCCAGATGGGGCATGTAAACTAACCGTGCAATATTTACATTGCCAAATATAACAATATACGAAGAATGTAAGAAAATCAGGTAACGCAAGGCGTCTGAACCGCGTTAATTGTAAGTATAACCGCGTTTAAAACTTATGTTTTGACTGAAGCAGTATAATAGATGTACATATTTGTAATGTGCTCATCAATACCTTTCTTTTGATACCAAACACGTAATGATTATCCCAGTTTTTTTTTTGAAGTTGGAATCTGAGCTAATAATTCCGTACCTAATAGAAAATGTTGATAATATAGCCAATTTCACCTGCGCCATTTTTACGAATCATTGTCACCACATTTACTTTAATCGGTTCAGTTGTTTTGGCGTTACGGTGGAACATACAATCATACATACATAAAAAAATATTTACATACATACATAAACTGCCAAAAACATTACCCTGCCGTTTGGCTTCGCCGTAGTCGGGTATAAAACAAAAGGATTTGGAGAAGATTACAAAATAACTTACTTAATGAGATTATTGTATCACGGTAAATAATAAAGTATTAAATTTGATATTGATTAAATAATAACAGTCCGTAATTATTAAATCCTATTTGTAATAGAAATATAATATTCCTTTCATCCCAAGAATGACCTAGCAAATTAGCATTCCTTTCATGCTTACTGACCTTAATTAGTAAACATAAAAACTAAACTATTTGCAGACGTATCTAAAACTTCACTGAACTAACTACTGCTGCGTAAGCAGGTTTTTTAGAAGAAACCAATTTAAATTAAAATCATGCAAGGTACGTGTCCCTCAAATTTCATGTTTATAAGACTTGCGTGGGCAGTCTTAGAATCAACAATTTAGTTCCAGAAATGTTCAATTAGCTGAACGTTAATCTTACCATCCACTTCATTTTTGGGTCTCCGAGGTATGAGGTGATGAGGTAAGTATCTGTGAGTACCTTTGGGTGATGCAGAGAAATATGTGATAGGTGCAGTTTTTAAATTAAAATGAAAAACAAAAGACAAACCTACTCATTAATATAAAATATAAAATGATATACATAGAACTTATATACGTACTTACATACATACCATAACTATATATTATATACATATTAATAAACGCCTAAATATATATTCTATAATTCTAATAAATATATACATAAGTAAATAAAATAATTAAACGATAAATAACTTATGACGATTCAGTTAATGCATTTAGATAATTCTGCCGAACTCTAGTTTTAAACGTAAAATGGTTAGTGGACATCCTGATATCAAGAGGGAGAGCATTCCACAGAAAGATAGATTGTATGATAAAGGATGAATGTACTAGGGTGGAATTGTGAGAAGGACAAAGAAGCAGAAGATTATTAGAGGAACGAAGATTTTTCTCATGTGTATTACACAGAAATTGAAGATGGGAAGTTAAATAGACGGGCGCACAAGGAGAGTGCTGTAAAGAATGAAGAGTACACAAAGTACGCAAGCTACGCCGTTGACGAATAGGTAACCATCGTAACTTTAATCGGTACTCAGAAATGTGGTCAAATTTGCGGAGATTAAAAACGAATCTAATGCAATTATTGAGAAGGCGATCGAGCTTATTGAGGAGATCTGCATTAAGGTCGAGATAGCACACGTCACCATAGTCGATGATGGGAAATATTAAAGTCTGTACTAGCATTGTCTTAGTCCTGAATGGCAGAAAGTTCTTCAATCGGTAAAGCGACCGCAAGGCACCAGTGACTTTACGACTCACATTCGCTACCTGAGTCCGCCAGTTAAGGTTGGCATCAATATGTAAGCCGAGATCCTTGACGCTTGAACTAAACGGGATTATAGATCCACCAAAAATGACAGCAGGTTGTGATTGCAAGTCAACCCTGTTTAAAATACGGGTACTACCAACGAGAATAGCCTGACATTTAGCAGGGTTTACTGCCAGGCCAAACTGTTCCGACCAGACCTTGATAGCATTCAAATCTTGGTTTATAGCTGCTATGGCTGAATCTAAATTTTCTGAAGAGGACTGTGTATAAAGTTGTAGGTCATCAGCATACAGATGATACGCACAATGAAGTCCATGAGTAAGGAGATTAATAAATAATGCAAATAGAAGAGGAGAAAGTATTCCACCTTGAGGAACACCAGAGTCCAAATTACGCCATGTTGATGAAGTTTCATCGACGCGTACCGACTGCTGGCGTCCTCGAAGATAACAGGAGAACCATTCCAGTGCCATAGGTGAGATCATTAGATAGGATAGGACTGGAAGGAGAAGGTCGTGACTGACGTTGTTAAAGGCGTTTGAGAAGTCCACCAAGACCAAAAGAGTAAGCCTGGTGTCCTCCACCCCCGCCCTCATATCGCCAGTCACCTTGAGCAATGCGGTGACAGTACTATGTCCAGGTCTGAATCCAGATTGAAAGGGTGACAGGATGTTGTTTTCGTAAACAAACCCAGACAACTGTCTCAGAACGCATGACTCAAGTACCTTGGATAGAAAGGGAAGAATGGATATGGGACGGTAATGTGTCAGGAGAGTGGGATTCGACATTTTGGGCAAAGGACGCACATAGGCTTTACGCCATATGTAGGGAAATTGACCAGTGTCAAGGGAAAAGTTTAGGATATGGGTAATTGCAGGTAAAATTTGTTCAAGGATAACCGTGATCATGCGACGACTAATGTCATCGCATCCCACGGCTGTAATTTCATACAATTGAGCTTTCACCATGGTAGGCAGATAAGATAACCCCTTATTTGTGATCCAGTTTTGCATTTCAGCTTTAGTAGAACTTAATGTTGGTACCTTGTTTAACTTGACTGTGTGATAAGGGGCATTATCCATAACAACTACAATATTAGGCGGCAAATGAGGAATTAGTCTTTCCTGAACCAATTTCATGAAATTTGTTTAGTTCATGTCTTCATGGTAGTCACCCGATTTCGACTGGGATTTAAATATTAATAAAGCGTTTGGTATAAACCCTATTTCACCACCCGCATGGACAATTATCCATCGTGCACCAACGGAATCGTTTTTTAAGACACCCATTTCATTTTCTATTTGCCAGTATTTATTCACCGTGTAAAACGCGTGAATATAGGTCTCATCCAGGAACACAATAGGCCAGCCTTCATCGCGATGTTGTTTCAAATTGGTAAGGTACCTGTATCTCCAAGCGACAATATAATGCCCCTCCAGGAGTAACTTCCTTTTTGTTCTACATTTTTTAAATATAAATTCAATTTGTCGGATAATTTTTCATAATGTAGTACGACCTCCACGAAAACTTATATCAATCTTTAACTCCGCCAAGAGTTTACCCAAAGTCGGTACTTCTTTTCTGACGGTATACATTTCGTTTATTTTATTTCGAACTGCGCACAGATCGAAATCATCTAACACAATTTTCTTTTCTTGCTTGCGTTTTTTTCTAGGCGCGGAGATTTTTTGAGATGTGGAAGCCGCAACTTCGCCTTCTGTAGTGATAGTGCTAAAGATTTTTTCAGATAAGCATGAAACAAGAAAATAGTCTTAAGAGAGAACCAACATTGCAAAGAGATAGAAAACTTGAAACAAATCCTTTACCAACCCGTCCGGCCAGCGAGATTTAATAGGCCAATACCTCTTTTTTTGGAGAGGCCTAGCAGTGAACTGCAAGAGGCTGTTATGATATGACTGATTCAAATTAAAATCACACAAAGAGGCTTACAATAATTAGCAATAATGATGAAATAATGCATATACAACACAATAGTAGTTTCCTACATATAAGTAGTGTCCCAAAAATACAAGCAGTTTAACGTGACTTGTTGCCAGCAAATCAAAGCAGACGTGACAGAAATTAGATTACACACTCATGGTGGTTACAGTTGAACATTCTAGTTTCCACTAATATTGGGTAAAATGTTATGCATGGGTAACCTTATTTTATATACCTGTCATCACAGAGTACAATTCCAACATAAAGAAAACAAACACCGACATTTGTCAGAGGTAAAATAACTGTGAACGGACTGTACTTCGTATTACTTTACCGCCAGCAAAAAAATAATTCACAGAAATAACAAAATTTAATAAAACTTCTTCATTTAAGATAAGTGCTGTTGACGTTACCAAAATAAATTGAATGAAAAAGTAAATTTTAGTGCAAATTAGATTAGTCGGTTGATTGAGTGTGCACTCGTCCATCTTAAAACATACATTTCATAATTCCATTCTCTTAGCTTCGATGTTAATTGGAAAGCTCTTTGGCATCGCTCCAGTGTTATCAAATTTTCCAATATGGCATCAAAACGGTGGATTAATTTGTTGGAGTAATAATTGGAGTTTTAATTGAAATTATGAGACTATTGAACTGCATATTAATAAGACTAAGATCGTGAATAAAATAATAATAATAATAATATTTTACCACATTCACACAACACCATCTAGTCCCAAACTAAGCAGAAGCTTGTACTATGGGTACTAGATAATGGATAAACATACATATATACTTTTTTTTTTTGTAAATACATACATATTATACATAGAAACACCCAGACCAAGACAAACACCCATGTTCATGCACACAAATGTTTGACTTGAGCGGGAATCGAACCCGCGACCTTCGGCGTAGCAGTCGCTTACACTCCCGCTGCGCCAACCGGAATAATTCACTAAAGAACCCGAATTCACTGAATTCGGGTTCTTTGGTGAATTATTGCAAAAAGCTATTTGGAGCCCAGTGTAGTATAGCGTATATAAAGGACTAATACATACTCATGTGCTGTTTGTATTTATTAAAAGGACCCAGTCCCGGTCTAGAATATAATTATGTCTACTTGTAGTATGTAAGTGTAATCTTTAAGACGATATAATCTATTTCCTGATTTCCTTACTCTACTTTGTTTCGGCGATTTAACCTTTACGACAGTGACTAAGGTCGAACCCCAGGGAAAACCTGCGCCAGATCCTCGTCCAAACAGATAAAGGTGATTTTGGCCGCGAAGAAACTTTTTATTTAAGTATAGTGTCTCGTTTTGTTATAAATTACTCCAAACGATTCTGTATTACCCAAAAAACTGTGACATTGAAATATGGTAGCAAAATGTAAGTAAGAAAATGCCAAAAACTCTGGAGACCACTTTTTTGGCAACAAGTTTTTTTCGTTTCTTTTGAGAGGCCGTCAGCCAACTCAACTTATCTTAATATATAAAATCCTTGCGTTACTGACTGACTGACAGACACGCTACAGCCGAAACTATTGGGCGCAGGAAGCTGAACGTAGGGCTGCACCCCTACTAAGAAGGGATTTCCCGAAATTCACACGGGATCGGCCAAAACGGGTAAATTTAAAAAAATGCTACGTAGCTGCTGGCGTCCTCTAGTACTATTACAACTTTTATAAGTGTTTTATAAGTTTGTCCCTTAAAACTTTAATTTAAAACAATGGTCATTCACAATACGTTGTGTGTGCCTTTTTGAGCGGATTTAATTTTAAAGTTTTTGACTATCATATTTTACTGTATGTACCATGCCATAAATACAATTCTACTTTCTTATCTGCCCGCATTCTTAGAAAAGATCTTACAGGCAAAATAAATGATATGTGAATATGCAAATTCCAATTGTCTCTATGATTACCGTGTTCTTTATCTACCGTGCCAGGTTTAAATGATTAAAAATATGAGAGTAGTATAAAAGAATGTATGATTTGTTCCACTTATCATAGTACTTACGGCACGGTGCGGCAATAGGCTCGCCCCCTATTACGTGGGCCCTAAAAATTCATGGCGAAATGTGGGTGTAATATTACACCTCTGCCTACCCCTTCAGGGATACAGACGTGAGTCTATAAAATTAAAAACAAAATACTTGTTCCTAATACTTAGGTCGAACTCTGGTATACCCAGTAGCACAGAAACACAAACACCGATCTAAGCTTCTAATGTTTTACTTATTTTGATAAAGATAATGAGAGTTAAGCAAAAGCCATCATTCAAACGTTTATAAATTCCCTTCCTTTTTCAGTCTGTCTGTCTGTCTGTCTCAATTTTTCCTCATGGCAGGAAGCAGTGAATTGAATATATTGCCTAGAAATTGGTTTCAAATATCTAAAATAATATAGGTATATAAGCTATGCCACATAAAAATAAACCAGTAAAAATATTTAGATTCGTAGTAAGTACATTGTTCCCAACAATTGGTAAGGTATAGTTATATACCAAGACCAAATGTTTGTTGAGGGAAATTGAGCCAGCCGAGTGTACCCTTTTTAGTTGCTTCAAATATAGCCGATAAGATGTTAACCCTTAAGTATTGCTTTTACATCGGAACGAAATTGACACGGTGTATCGGTTTTCACTATAAGATAGGGAGAAGCTTGAATTGTTATGAGAGGTTTATATATTTTGTATTCACTCGTATTTAGAATTATAGGTTTCGTTATGCCTAATCATAAAACCATATTTACCAAAATAATTAAAAATGGCCAATACCTATACAGACCTATCAAAGATATACAAAAAAGGGTTATAAATATGGATGAAGCCGTTTCGAAGGAGTTTGATAGCAAATACAATGTTAGAAACAACTTGTTTTGTTCTTCTTTAAAAAGCAAGAATTTTTCAATTGGGTTTTGCAAAATGTTGAGATATTTTACATTAATTGTATTATGTACATGTTTTTTTTACGTTTAATCTACATAGAATTCACGTGACTATATTTGTCCACCTACCAATTTTAGCGTTTTAGGCAGGTGGTCGATCACCCCAATCTCATATCATCAGAGGAATCAAAGTATTTTTGGTTTCACAAACGAGCTACAAAAGAATAAAACCAATAAGATCTGAACAAAAATAATTCAAAGTCGATACAGGCTACGTGAAACTACTGTTTGTTTTGTAAATAATAACATTTACAAGTCAGATATCGGGGCTTGGCCTCCATTTCATTACCGCGAAGTGAAATTCACTATAGATAGATTTTGAAACACGGTTCCGTCGCTCGGTACTAAATCTATTTCTTTGACTTGAACCTCTGTAGCTAGTTAAATTAATGGGTGTTAGAAAACTTGGCACCTTACGTCTCAAGGTAGGCAGGCAGCGGTTTGGCTGTGTCTCTAAAATGGCCAAAGTCTATGGGCAGCAGTTGCCATTTAGCATCAGGTTAGCTATTTGGTCGTCTGCCACCTCTTGTAATAAAAAAGCAAATTATAAAAAAACCGGCGTAGTAACACATTAAGAACACAAAGTCTCATTTGATTCCATGGGTGACGTAAGATGCGACTAAACAAAGCACACGAAGCAAGTAAAATCTTTGTGAAAAGACAAAATGCTTCACATAAAACTCATCATAAGACATATACAAACCCGTATGGCTATCGTAGTATAGTTGTCCTAATCCTCTTATTGGCTTGCATTATTATTTTTATTCAAACTGGGAGTCTTTATCTAGGTAGTAAACTGTGAAAATGAAGGAAACGCTGAACTTTAAAAATGAAATCCATAATCATCATGAGTGCCAATAACACTGTTAGAAATAAAAGCTTGTAAAAAAAGTAAGAAAGTGAAATGAACGTCCAATAAACTATAACCCGACTACGTCAAAAAGGGGGTTTAAAAAAAATTGGTTTAAAAACTATAATCTGACTACGTTAAAAAGGGGCTCTGAAAAGGACGAAACAAGAAAATAGCTCATCTTAATATATGAAATCCTTGCGTTACTGACTGACTGACAGACACGCTACAACCGAAACTATTGGGCGCAGGAAGCTGAAATTTGGCATGTATGTTCCTTGGGGACCGTAGGGGTGCACTAAGTAGGGATTCCCCGAAATTCCCACGGGATCTGGCAAAACGGGAAATTCGAAAATATGTGCGTGTGAAGCCGCTGGCGTCGACTAGTTCAGATATAAAGCGAGAGCCGTGGTCGCACCTATTGTATACCTACCTTATGTGGGTGCCAGGAATACTTAACCTTACTTAATGAGATTATTGTATCACGTTAAATAATAAAGTATTAAATTTGATATTGATTAAATAATAACAGTCCGTAATTATTAAATCCTATTTGTAATAGAAATATAATATTCCTTTCATCCCAAGAATGACCTAGCAAATTAGCATTCCTTTCATGCTTACTGACCTTAAGTAGTAAACATAAAAACTAAACTATTTGCAGACGTATCTAAAACTTCACTGAACTAACTACTGCTGCGTAAGCAGGTTTTTTAGAAGAAACCAATTTAAATTAAAATCATGCAAGGTACGTGTCCCTCAAATTTCATGTTTATAAGACTTGCGTGGGCAGTCTTAGAATCAACAATTTAGTTCCAGAAATGTTCAATTAGCTGAACGTTAATCTTACCATCCACTTCATTTTTGGGTCTCCGAGGTATGAGGTGATGAGGTAAGTATCTGTGAGTACCGAGAAACTGCAGTAATCTTGATAGAATTTTACAATATTGGGCCTTTAGGATCATAGGTTGTAATAGTAGCTATATAACACCAGTGCTATGGATTATACACTGATGTCACCTAATGGTGCGTTTCCATGCTTGCCAAGGCTCGACAAGCATCTACAAGCCCCAAGCGTCCACAAATCTCGCTTGGCATTTGGAAGTCGTTTACACGCTTGTGAATGCGTCAGTGTGCTACGTACATCCAAGCAACGCGGACGCCGAACTTGTATCGGCTATTAAGTTTGGTTTTTTTTATAGACTCACGCCTGTATCCCCGAAGGGGAATTGCGCCATGAATTTCTAGGTCCCACATAATAGAATAGCAGTCGCATACACTATCCACTGGACCACGGAGGCAGTCACGTTTGGTTTAACCTACTTTTATTTGAAATACAAGTAAAGTAAAGCAAAAGCAAGGAACAAACATGTAAGAGAAGTTCAACCAGCCACTAATTTTCAGGCAGAACTACATGTGCGTTCGTTGCAAGATCACAGCGGCTACTAAGCGCGTGCCAACGTGTGAACGCGTTGCAAGCGCTTGCCGCAAACGCCCTTTGATCTGTGTCTCTCAAGGGAATCAAAATCTACAGGGTACTTCCCGTGAACTCAGAATCTTGAAATTTGGTACGAAGCAACGTCTTATAGCACAGATAAAGGAAAAATTGCAAAAAATGTAATTTTTTGTTACATCATATAATAAAAAAATTAGTTTTAGAGTTACAAGCCCTATCCTTGTGAACGCGTAGAGATATCAAACTTAAATTTATATCAAATAGTAAAGTCTACTGTCCCTTGAAGCTGTGAAAAAATCAAACTTCTAAGTCAACGCAATAAAAAAATTCAGACACTAGACCGGATCCTGTTCAAGCGTCCACAAGCTCACGCGAGCCAAGCCAAACGCTCTCATGTTTATGCAGGAAATTTCCACAAATTTTTGAAACTCTCAAGGGAATCAAAATCTACAGGGTACTTCCCGTGAACTCAGAATCTTGAAATTTGGTACGAAGCAACGTCTTATAGCAAAGATACAGGAAAAATGGCAAAAAAAATATTTTTTTTGTTACATCATATAAAAAAAAATAGTTTTAAAGTTACAAGCCCTTTCTTTGTGAACGCGTAGAGGTATCAAACTTAAATTTGTATCAAATAGTATAGTATACTGTCCCTTGAAGCTGTGAAAAAATCAAACTTCTAAGTCAACGCAATAAAAAAATACAGACACTAGACTGGATCCTGTTCAAGCGTCCACAAGCTCACGCAAACCAAGCCAAACGCCCTCATGTTTATGCAGGAAATTGCCGCAAATTTTCGAAACTCTCAAGGGAATCAAAATCTACAGGGTACTTCCCGTGAACTCAGAATCTTGAAATTTGGTACGAAGCAACATCTTATAGCACAGATAAAGGAAAATTTGCAAAAAATGTAATTTTTTTGTTACATCATATAATAAAAAAATAGTTTTAAAGTTACTAGCCCTTTCCTTGTGAACGCGTAGAGGTATCAAACTTAAATTTATATCAAATAATATAGTCTACTGTCCCTTGAAGCTGTAAAAAATAAAACTTCTAAGCCAACGCAATTAAAAAATACAGCCGTTTATGCTGGAAAGGAGATGTATCATTTGGCCATATATTATGGCCTTGGTAAGGACAAACACGAAACCATGTGTGTTTTGAAGATAAATGACTACTCTATTACCGTGTATAATTTTTTTAAACTAACATTTGGTGGAAATAAGATACCATATATTTGAAATGGAAATACTTCCACAACTAAAACTACCTCAAAATTTTATTTTAACATAAATATAGTACCTATAGTACCTATATATATATACACGGTGTCACAAGACCCATCACCAAGCCGAAGTCTACTCGTTGTGGACATCATGCCAAGTCATACTAACCAAAAATAATACCTGGGAAACGAATACTTTTTTGAGTTTACACATTTTTTAGACCGAAATTAAAAGCGCGCGCGTGCAATGCTCGAAATACCTACTTATCCATGGGGTTATAGGGCATCTAAAGAACATATTGGCGGGGTAAATGCATCGATTTTGTCCCGAATTAGAAAAATTCCATACTAACTTTGAGCCTCAATATCTCCTGAACCAGTAATTGCCCAGGTATGGTGCCGAAGTAAAAAATGGTCGTACTTTTAACACACTGTATATCACATCTCCAGGTGTGAGGTAGTGTCCTTCTACCTATAAGGTATGTAAATACCTAATACATGTTCGCGTTAATTCCCATATGGTCCAGCGCTTTATGGGTTTAATTCTTTAACGTGTTCCAGTTATTAATTTGACTGCCTGCTTTTGTAGTGCATTTGGGATGATTCCTGAAACCAATGGATAGTTTCTTTGTGGCAAGGGTGTGCTGCATGGCAGTCAGTTCTTATAATATTACTGTAAGAACTACTGTTTACTAAGTGTTTAAGAAACCTGAATGTAATTTTACCATAACATTTTAATGAAATATGTTTTAGTTCATTCTAAGGTTTTCATTCATACACAACGTAAAATCTCCATACCTAAAAATTTTAATACGATTTACCAGCTAGTTGAAACTTATAAACACTCGCGTTGCATGTTTAAGAATATATATATATCCTGTTCAAGCGTCCACAAGCTCACGCAAGACAAGCCAAACGCCCTCATGTTTATGCAGGAAATTTCCGCAAATTTTCGAAACTCTCAAGGGAATCAAAATCTACAGGGTACTTCCCGTGAACTCAGAATCTTGAAATTTGGTACGAAGCAACATCTTATAGCACAGATAAAGGAAAATTTGCAAAAAATGAAATTTTTTTGTTACATCATATAATAAAAAAATAGTTTTAAAGTTACTAGCCCTTTCCTTGTGAACGCGTAGAGGTATCAAACTTAAATTTATATCAAATAGTATAGCCTACTGTCCCTTGAAGCTGTAGAAAAATCAAACTTCTAAGTCAACGCAATTAAAAAATACAGCCGTTTATGCTGGAAAGGAGATGTACCATTTGTCCATACATTATGGCCTTGGTAAGGACAAACACGAAACCATGTGTGTTTTGAAGATAAATGACTACTCTATTAACCTGTATAATTTTTTTAACTAACATTTGGTGGAAATAAGATACGATATATTTCAAATGGAAATAATTCCACAACTAAAACTACCTCAAAATTTAATTTTAACATAAATATAGTACCTAGGTGTAAATAAAGGAATGTCTTTGTGTCATAGAACAAAATCTATATAAAGAGATGCCAATAATTATGAATAATCACCTGTGTACTAGGGAACCTCGTACTATACTCGTCCAAAAAAACTAACCACAAACACCGCTGCATATTTTTAGCATGGGTAGAAGGTAGTGATCATTATTATTGAATTTATATTCAATAACATTACAATTAAAACCGTACGAAAACACTAATAAATCGGAGCAAAACATTTACGATGCGCAGTAGCAACACGAATGACATAACAGATAAAAAATGTGTTGCAAATGGTTGGAAAAAAAATTATACTATCGATTAAAAGAAAAGGTTTTTACCTAATAATATGGAATATGTAATAAATTATATATTTCTTGATCCTTTTTACAAATATATTTAATAAGTAAATAAAAGATATTGTTTTCTAATATAATAATAAATATATTATTTCCTTAAAAATAATTTCTGCCTACCATACTTCATTTTATTTTTAATGCTGGAAACATAAGACATTCATCCGCTATTACTATAATTCAAAATAACAATCTTTTAAAACTAAAATCTTTCACCAAAGTTCGATCAAGAAACGAAAACAATGTATAAATTTTAAAAATTATATGTTAAATTTCAACGATTCATAACTTTCTGGCCGCTACAGGCCGTCTTTGGTATTTCTCCTTTCCGCAAATTTTCGAAACTCACAAGGTAATGAAAACCTACAGGGTACTTCCGTGAACTTAGAACCTAGAAATTTGGCACGAGGCAACTTCTTATAGCACAAATTAAAGAAAAAAATCCAAAAGTTTTAATTTTTAGTTACATCATATATATTTTTTTAATTTTAAAGATACTACTTCTTGCCTCATGAACGTGTAGAGTTCTTTAATTGAAATTCATATCAAATACTCAAGTCAATAACACCGTTAAGCTGGAATTAAATCAAACTTCTATGTCAACGCAATCAACAAAAACAGCAATTTAAGCATATTTTCAAATTCGCAACTACTCGGAATCTAAGGCCTATTGTCCACGTAAACCGCACGTCATACGCACGCTTTCGTCAATTGACGATTGCAAGACGAATGCTTGCATCTTGCGTATAAAAAATCAAAACTGTGTCCACGTCTCGTCATGCGGTCGTCATGCGATGCGCGCGGCAGCATGCCGCACGGTGGACACAGTTTTGATTTTTTGTACTAATTAAAAAATAGTGGTGTATATAGTAAGCCGGTTAGTGTAAGTCGGTGTAGTGAAAAAACTGTGATCTGTGTATTGACAATGGAAACAGGACAACGGAAATACGTGTAAGTTTAGTAAATAATACCTACTTAAGTAAATAATAATTTGAGGCGGGCGGCTCAAAATCGGTCTGTGTGGAGAACCTTGAGGGAGGCCTATGTCCAGCAGTGGCCGTCTCTAGGCTGACATGATGATGATAAAATAATTTGTAAATAACAGATGATTCTAACTTCATAAATACGCCAAAATTACTCTTTTCTTTTATTACAGAATACCTTCTTTTATTTTGATATGTGTTTGCTTTCTAACTACATACCTTCGTATTTAATTACTTGTAAAACGGTATGTTTTACAAGTAATTAAATACGAACGGTGTCCGTGTGGTGACGGATTAAAAATACGGAATGTCACCACCCCATACCATCCCATGGGTGTCGTAAGAGCCGACAGAGGGAGCATATTATGCAGAGAATAGCACTGTAAGAGAAGGAAAACTTGATACAAACCCTATACCAAACCGTTTGGCCAGCGTGGTATAGTAGGCCAATTCCTCCTTTCAAAGGAGAGGCCTAGTCCTGCAGTGGACTATTAAAGGCTGATGATGATGATGAAAACGGTAAATTTTGCCGGTCCTAAGCCCGGATAAACTATGAAAGAGAGGGTAGAATTAAGAAAATTAAAAAGTAACTACCTACACTGATTATTTTATTGTCTAAGGCTACCTACATTAATAAGTGCGACGGAAAGAATGCGTAAGAGTAGGACGGAAAGTAAGTACTATCAATGAAGTAGTAAATGGATTGTAAAATATGTCTATGGTTTAGGTGAGATTTTCTACAAAAAACAAATGATTATAACTTGGCTATTAATAGATATTATGAAATTCTTATGTCACATATATGATAATAATGTCTTCGCTAATATGTCCTTAAAGTTTTTGTACTAATTAAAAAATAGTGGTGTATATATATACCAGCTAGTTGTTTGTAAAATATACCATTTGTGGCTAGGAGCAAAAATTTATTGCCTATGATTAAAATAAATCGTTCAACTGCGAGTCGGAGTCGCGCACCGAGGTTTCCGTACAATTCTGTAGGTATATATGATTACTTAAAAAATATGTGATGTAACTAAAAATTTAAGGTTTTCGAAATTTGCCTATGTGCTATAAAACGTTGCTTTATACCACATTTCAATATTCTAGTTCGACCGGGAAGTACCCTTTAGTTTTGACTTGAGCATTTGATATGAATTTCAATTTTATACTTCTACGGGTTCATGAGGAAAGGAGAAACCTTTAAAATTATTAAAATATTTTAATTAATATGATGAAACTAAAAAATTACGTTTTCGTAATTTTCCTTTTATCTGTGCTGTAAGACGTTGCTTCGTGCCAAATTTTAAGATTCCGAGTAGTTGCGAATTTGAAAATATGCTTAAATTGCTGTTATTGTTGATTGCGTTGACATAGAAGTTTGATTTAATTCCAGTTTAACGGTGTTATTGACTTGAGTATTTGATATGAATTTCAATTAAAGAACTCTACACGTTCATGAGGCAAGAAGTAGTATCTTTAAAATTAAAAAAAATATATATGATGTAACTAAAAATTTAAACTGTTGGATTTTTTTCTTTAATTTGTGCTTTAAGAAGTTGCCTCGTGCCAAATTTTAAGGTTCTAAGTTCACGGAAAGTACCCTGTAGGTTTTCATTACCTTGTGAGTTTCGAAAATTTGCGAAAAGGAGAAATACCAAAGACGGCCTGTAGCGGCCAGAAAGTTATGAATCGTTGAAATTTAACATATAATTTTTAAGATTTATACCAGGGTTGTTACGGATGCGAAAATTTAGACATCCGCGGATGCAGATGCGGATGCGGATTATTAGAAGTACACATCCGCGGATGCGGATTCGATGCGGATGCGGATGCGATACGGATGCGGATGCGGATATTGCGCTTTTAAAAAGAAAATTTTTGAAATACATAAATAACTGGAAATCAATTTAATTTTAACTTTTTATTTATTTAATCATATTTTAGAAAAAAAATGCTCATGTTTTTAGTTTTTAATTTTGAGCTTCAAGTTTCGTTATAAAAAATCTTTGTTTATCTAATAATTATAATCTTAAAAATTGGTTAATTATATTTAATAAATAGAAATATTGTAGCCGTCTCAGCTTCCATCCTGTTTCTAAGTGGATTATACCTATTAACCCAGCTCCACTAAACAAGTAGTTGTTCGCTGGGAAAACTGGCTGGTGAAGGGGATAAATATCTACATGCTAATTTGGAGAGAATTTTAAATTCACAACGGTTAACTTTCCACCAATTAAGTTAATTTTCATCATAATCCAGTCTTTTCTCGTCACGATAAATATGTAACTAATTCTTTGCCGATAAGAGCATCGGGGCTACTGTTGTCTAGTTCTCCTTCACGTTAATCCTTGCTCGATGAATCTAAGACCATGGCAAGATCGCTTTTTAAGCAAGTCTTCTTACCCGTACAGGACGTTGCTGGTTCAGGATCGAGAGAATCTCCCATTCTCATTAGAATTAGTAACGAAATCATTTACCATCTTCATTATTTAATCTTTTATTTTTCTTCGGTGACTAGTTTGAAAAAATTACGCTTATAGCGAGAATCTAAATATTTTGAAATTGCATATAAGTTGTTATCTTCCAAAGAAGAATATTTCCAAAACAAACGCGAAGCACGTGCCACTCTGGCTCCGCCCACTTTCTTTACATGTAATGTAGTTACTTGTTGATGTGAATCTGCATCCGTAAAAACTCCGCATTGATTGATGCGGATGTGAATGCGGATGCAGATGTCTAAATTAATGCGAATGTTCCGCATTTACGGATGCGGATGCGAATATTCGTAACACCCCTGATTTATACATTGTTTTCGTTTCTTGATCGAACTTTGGTGAAAGATTTTAGTTTTAAAAGATTGTTATTTTGAATTATAGTAATAGCGGATGAATGTCTTATGTTTCCAGCATTAAAAATAAAATGAAGTATGGTAGGCAGAAATTATTTTTAAGGAAATAATATATTTATTATTATATTAGAAAACAATATCTTTTATTTACTTATTAAATATATTTGTAAAAAGGATCAAGAAATATATAATTTATTACATATTCCATATTATTAGGTAAAAACCTTTTCTTTTAATCGATAGTATAATTTTTTTTCCAACCATTTGCAACACATTTTTTATCTGTTATGTCATTCGTGTTGCTACTGCGCATCGTAAATGTTTTGCTCCGACTTATTAGTGTTTTCGTACGGTTTTAATTGTAATGTTATTGAATATAAATTCAATAATAATGATCACTACCTTCTACCCATGCTAAAAATATGCAGCGGTGTTTGTGGTTAGTTTTTTTGGACGAGTATAGTACGAGGTTCCCTAGTACACAGGTGATTATTCATAATTATTGGCATCTCTTTATATAGATTTTGTTCTATGACACAAAGACATTCCTTTATTTACACCTAGGTACTATATTTATGTTAAAATTAAATTTTGAGGTAGTTTTAGTTGTGGAATTATTTCCATTTGAAATATATCGTATCTTATTTCCACCAAATGTTAGTTAAAAAAATTATACAGGTTAATAGAGTAGTCATTTATCTTCAAAACACACATGGTTTCGTGTTTGTCCTTACCAAGGCCATAATGTATGGACAAATGGTACATCTCCTTTCCAGCATAAACAGCTGTATTTTTTAATTGCGTTGACTTAGAAGTTTGATTTTTCTACAGCTTCAAGGGACAGTAGGCTATACTATTTGATATAAATTTAAGTTTGATACCTCTACGCGTTCACAAGGAAAGGGCTAGTAACTTTAAAACTATTTTTTTATTATATGATGTAACAAAAAAATTTCATTTTTTGCAAATTTTCCTTTATCTGTGCTATAAGATGTTGCTTCGTACCAAATTTCAAGATTCTGAGTTCACGGGAAGTACCCTGTAGATTTTGATTCCCTTGAGAGTTTCGAAAATTTGCGGAAATTTCCTGCATAAACATGAGGGCGTTTGGCTTGGCTTGCGTGAGCTTGTGGACGCTTGAACAGGATATATATATATTCTTAAACATGCAACGCGAGTGTTTATAAGTTTCAACTAGCTGGTAAATCGTATTTAAATTTTTAGGTATGGAGATTTTACGTTGTGTATGAATGAAAACCTTAGAATGAACTAAAACATATTTCATTAAAATGTTATGGTAAAATTACATTCAGATTTCTTAAACACTTAGTAAACAGTAGTTCTTACAGTAATATTATAAGAACTGACTGCCATGCAGCACACCCTTGCCACAAAGAAACTATTCATTGGTTTCAGGAATCATCCCAAATGCACTACAAAAGCAGGCAGTCAAATTAATAACTGGAACACGTTAAAGAATTAAACCCAAAAAGCGCTGGACGGTTTCTGAGTATAATATGCTCTCAAGTTTATATTTGAAGAACTATAAAAGAAAGTATAAAACTTAAAATGAATAAGACAGCTCAGCTTTTTATTATTCACGTTCTACAGAATATGCTAGTCTAGCAAGTAATACAAAGTCAAAGTCAAAATAATTTATTCATCTAGGTCACAAGGTGACGCTTATGAACGTCAATTTTTTAAATCGAATTACTTAATGCTTCTACATTTACATTTACCGCCACGTTCGCAAAGCAATAGTTAGAACCACAAGAAAGAACGGGCAATAAAACTGGTGGCCACTCTTTTAAATCGCCAATATTATGGTACATAATTATGTATTTTATTTTTGTAAGGAGCTGCAACTGTTTCACATTGTACTTAGTTACTTGTAAATAGTAATTAGTTACAGACATAATACTTAAGAAATCAATGTAGTTACTAAAATTAAGTGCCTTAGTTAGCCTGCCAATGTGAATATTGTGTAACAGGAGCATCCACTTACGTCTTATAATGTAGGCAACTCGCGACCATGTATAATACACCGCTGAAAATACTTCATTACGTTTAATTAGTGTAAAACTACTGACCTAAGTAAAAAATACGGCCATTTCAAAATTAAACACCTCCACCGCAAAGCGCCGCTCGCTTTTAATTAAACTGTTGCAAATTAAAATCGGTTACTCTCGTAAGTTAAATAAATTATAACACTAATTCCAATTAAAGCCCACTCGCACATAGGGCCTGTTCACACCGAGGGCAGTTTGGTTTTAAGTCCGCAATGAAAACTAGAGCTTTTGTAGAATAATATTAGATTGGAATTATTACTACTTACGAGTATTGTAGAAAAGCAGTAGCCTAGTCGAGATATTAACAGACTGCCATGCAGAGGGTCGAAGTTAAGTGCGTTTTTTTTTTTGTAAAAGACAACTTCCGCAGTAGGACTAAATCCTGTTTCGCGGGGGACTTTACAAACATTCAACTAACGGACACAATTAACACCCAGACTCGAAACTACAGTTTATGAATCACACAAAGTTTTGTCTCGTGTGGGAATCGAACCCTCTACACTTCGGCACAGTGTCAAGTGGCGAGGTGGCCGCTTAAACCACTACGCCAACCGTGCAGTCAAGTTCAAATTGTTAATTATCTCTTGCCCCGTGCCTCGGAGAGCACGTAAAACTGTCGGTCCCGGCTGTCATGAAGATCTTTGACAGTCGTTACGAGGACTCTGAGGAAAAGCTGACATTCTGTCATATCTGGTTAGACTTTTAAGCGAAACCTGGCCTAAAAGGCGTGTAAGTGCTATTTGCCTGAACCTACCATAGCAGCAACTCGAGGCATTAGTGTATATTATTCTGTTAAAGTCCAAGGAATGTTGCTACATGCCCATGTTGAGTGGTCAAAGAAGACCCGCTTATCTTTATATAGGCTATCAAAAATATATCATCTAAATATACAATCTGCTACAAATAACTAAAACTAAGGCGGATGACGCTGAAAAGGTTTTTGCCTTTTCTGTCTTTTTGTTATGCTTCATGCTAATATAAATTCATCGCTGAACTTGACGCGGAGTTATGAAATCTTTGTGCTGCCTGATCCGGTCTAAAGTCAAATAGTACTACTATTATTGAGCCCGGTGCAAGGTAGCACAAGTACGCAGACCACCTCCAGCAGTGCTATTTTTCTAAGAAACAGTCTCAGTAGAATAGCACTTTGGGTTGGGTTGGGTTTTAGCCGCTTGCTCATCGAGGAAATGTTTTTTTGCTTCTGCCTCTGTCCAAGTACTTGATGATTCAGACATTTAATTCACGTGATCCCTATCATCAGCCAAAAAAAAAAAAATTGGTGATATAAAACAGTTACACGATTTATAATCGTTTGTATCTAAACTTAAGGAATTAATGTACTATGTACCCAAACTGTGAACTTACAACCTCTGACTAGGCAGTGCAATGTACTTTGTATTAGATACTTTACCGCCAGCAACAAAAGTATTCACAGAAATAACAAATTTTAATAAAACTTCTTCATTTAAGATAAGTGCTGTTGACGTTACTCAAAGAAATTGAATGAAAAAGTAAATTTGAGTGCAAATTAGATTGGTCGGTTGATTGAGTGTGCACTCGTCCATCTTAAAACATACACTTCATACTTACTACTACTTTTCTTAGCTTCGTGTTAATTGGAAAGCTCTTTAGCATCGCTCCAGTGTTATCAAATTTTCCAATATGGCATCAAATCGGTGGATTAATTTGTTGCAGTAATCATTGGAGTTTTAGTTGAAATATTATGAGACTATTGAACTGCATATTAATAAGTCTAAGATCGTGAATACATTCTACTGAATTCGGGTTCTTTAGTGAAATATTGCAAAACGCTATTTGGAGCCCAGTGTAGTATATGTATGAAACGAATAATACCTACTTATGTGCTGTTTGTATTTATGAAAAGAACCCAGACCCGCTCTAGATTATAATTATGTCTACTTGTAGTATGTAAGTGTAATCTTTAAGACGATATCATGACTCTATTTCCTGATTTCCTTACTCTACTTTGTTTAGGCGATTTAACCTTTACGAAAGTGACTAAGGTCGAACTTCAGACCCCAAGGGAAAACCTGCGCCAGATCCTCGTCCAAGCAGATAAAGGTGATTTGGGCCGCGCAAAAACTTTTTATTTAAGTATAGTGTCACATTGTTATAAATTGCTCCAAACGATTCTGTATCACCCAAAAAACTGTGACATTGAAATATGGTAGCAAAATGTAAGTAAGAAAATGCCAAAAACTCTGGAGACCAATTTTGAGGCAACAAGTTTTGTTTCGTGTCTTCAGGGTGGCAGTCAACGATCCTAACTTATACCATTACAACTTTTATTAGAGTTTTTTCAGTTTATCCCTTACAGCTTTAATTTAAAATAATGGTCATTCAAAATATATGCAAATTCCATTTGTCTCTATGACTACCGTGTTCTTTATCTACCTGCCAAGTTTAAATGATTAAACATATTATGAGAATAAAATAATGCATGATTTGTTCCACATAACATAGTACTTGTTCCTAAAACTTAGGTCGAACTCTGATATAGGTACCCAGTAGCACAGAAACACGAACAATGTTTTACTTATTTTGATAAAGATGATGAGGGTTATGCAAAAGTCATCATTTAAATGCTTATAAATTCCCTTCCTTTTTAAGTCTGTCCCAATTTTTCCTGATGGCAGGCAGCAGTGAATTGAATGTATTGCCTAGAAATTGGTTTCAAATATCTAAAATAATATAATTATGCATATAAACTATGCCACATAAAAATGAACCAGTAAAAATATTTAGATTCGTAGTAAGCACATTGTTCCCAACAATTGGTATAGTGATATACCAAGACCAAATGTTTGTTGAGGGAAATTGAGCCAGCCGAGTGTACCCTTTTAAGTTGCTTCAAATATAGCCGATACGATGTTAACCCTTAAGTAATGCTTTTACATCGGAACGAAATTGATACGGGGTGTATCGGTTTTCACTATAAGATAGGGAGAAGCTTGAATTGTTATGAGAGGTTAATATAAACCCTTTTGCAAAAAAAAACTGGCTTCTTACAGATATTGGCTTTTCTATTGATAATATACACGATTCTCAGTTTACATTGACTAAAATATTGATTCCAGGATTTAATGTGTTAAAATATATGTATATTCGCATTGATAATAAGAAATGTCTAGTCGTTTATGCTAATGAGATACATATATATATTTGAATATATATATGTATGTCATTAGTATATGTATACATATATATATACATGAATATATATTTTAACACTTAAGCCAATGACTGTAAGGTGCCCGTTTTTTTTGCAAAAGGGCTTATTTTTTGTATTTTACGAGTACAAGCTGACCGGGCAGACACTGATTTGCGAAATACTCGTATTTAGAGTTATAGATTTCTATATGCCTAATCATAAAACCATATTTGCGAAAATAATAAAAAAAACTCAGACCTATCAAGAAGATATACAAAAAAGGTTTATAAATATGGATGAAGCCGTTTCGAAGGAGTTTGATAGCAAATACAATGTTAGCAACAAGTTGTTTTGTTCTTCATTAAAAAGCAAGAATTATTCAATGGGTTTTGCAAATTATTGAGAGATTTTATACTAATGGTAATATCTACATGTTTTTTACGTTTAATTTACATAGAATTGACGTGATTATATTAGTCAACCTACCAATTTTAGCATTATAGGCAGTGGTCGATCACCCCAATCTCATATCATCGGAGGAACCAAAGTATTTTTGGTTTCACAAACGAGCTACAAAAGAATAAAAAACAATAAAATCTGAACAAAAATAATTCAAAGTCGATACAGGCTACGTGATAACAACATTTACAAGTCAGATATCGGGGCTTGGCCTCCATTTCATTACCGCGAAATGAAATTCACTATAGATAGATTTTGAAACACGGTTCCGTCGCTCGGTACTAAATCTATTTCTTTGACTTGAACTTCTGTAGCTAGTTAAATTAATTGGTTTTAGAAAACTTGTCACTTTACGTCTCAAGGTAGGCAGGCAGCGGCTTGGCTGTGTCTCTAAAATGGCCAAAGTCTATAGGCAGTAGTTGCCTTTTAGCATCAGGTTAGCTATTTGGTCGTCTGCCACCTCTTGTAATAAAAAAGAAAACTATAAAAAAGCAGGCGTAGTACATTAAGAACACAAAGTCTCATTTGATTCTATGGGTGACGTAAGAGGCGACTAAACAAAGCACACGAAGCAAATAAAATCTTTGTGAAAAGACAAAATGCTTGACATAAAACCCATCGTAGGAACATACACACATCAACAAAGTCTAGGGATATTTTATATTTCATCAAATATCTAAAAATCTATGAAGAATTTTCTGATACAGTAAATAGAAGAATCATAGATTATTTTAAGGTCTTTAATAAAAATAAAAAACATTTCGTGTTTTTTTTTGTTTTAAATAAAAAAATTAATTTTTTTAATCATCATGGAAAATTAGTATGATAACAACAAACATTTCTTCTTAAAAAACTATTAATTTGAATAAAAATGGAAAAAATCTTGTAAAATCTAATCATTAATAATCAGTGTTGCCACCTCTTACATTGATTACACATCGACATCGATTGTTAATACTTAAAATTAAATTGTCAATGTCTTGCTGCGGTATGAGGTCCCATGTCCTTTGCAAGTGTTCGTAAAGTTGTTGTTCAGTCGTCAAATTTGGTGGAAAATCTCTCAAAGCTTTTCGTTGTAACATGTCCCAGGCATGCTCGATAGGATTTAAGTCGGGCGACTGTGCAGGCCAATCCAAAACTTGAATATCGTGCTCTCGGAGAGCGGTCGATACCAGCCGCGCCGTATGGCAAGGAGCATTATCGTGCATGAGTAGAAATTCATGGCCTATTTGAGTTCTGTGTGGGACAATAACGGGCTCTACTACCTCCTCGTGGTATTTTTGTGCAGTCATGCTGCCTTGGATCCAAACGAGTTGGGTTCGTCCGCCAAGACGAATTCCTGCCCACACCATGATTGTCCCGCCTTGGTATGGGTGGACCTCCTGAGGGTGCCGTAGACGGCTAACTCTCCCTGGAGCTCTCCAAACGCGTGTTCTTCGTGAATCCGGGTGAAACCCAAACCGGGACTCATCGGTGAACAGCACCAAAGACCATTGTTCGTCACTCCATGGTAAATGCTCCCGAGCCCACGAAAGCCGCCGACCGCGATTGCCACGTCGCAATGCTGGAACACGCAATGGTCTTCGAGCATGAAGATCAACTTCATGTAACCTTCTTCGCACGGTTTGGTCGCTTACCAGCAGCTGGTGGTCCTCCTGGAGCCTTTGCACTAGTTGCAGCGCTGTGATATTGGGTTGTCTTCTGGCGGTCATTTGGAGAAATCGATCCTGTCTCTGCGTAGTAACACGATATCTACCTGTGTGCTGTTCGGCCACATCTCCAGTACTGCGATAACGTGACCACAACCTTGATATCACATTTTGACTGGTATGTAGGGCCTCAGCAACGACGCGTTGAATTGCACCATTTTCTAACATGCCCACGGCTCGTAACATTTCATCTCGACTCAAATGACGACGTGACATGACTTTTAAAGTTCGTACGTCACGTTAAATTAAAAAAGAAAAACAATTAAAAACCCTTTTCATTAATAATTATAATAAAACAGTTTTAATTTTCTTTAATGTAACGAATTACTAGCAAATTTGCCGCCATATTTTGTTTATTATTTTGTTTTTTTTCTTTCCATGTTCAAATTTTGAAAATAGAATAAAAGAGGTTTTAATCTGTATATAAACTTTTTGTGGAAACTAACAAGGTTCTAAACTATAAACTCGTAAATAATTTAGGATTAAGATATCCCTAGACTTTGTTGATGTGTGTATACAAATCCGTATGGCTATCGTAGTATAGTTGTCCTATTCCTCTTATTGGCTTCCATTATTATTTTTATTCAAACTGGGAGTCTTTATCTAGGCAGTAGACTGTGTGAAGATGAAGAATACGCTGAACATAAAAAATGAAATCCATCATCATCATGAGTGCCAATAACACTGTTAGAAATAAAACCTTGTAAAAAAAGTAAGGAAGTGAAATTAACGTCACAAAACTAGAACCCGACTACGTCAAAAAGGGGGTCTAAAATGTTGATGTGCCTTTCAAAATAAAAAAGTTGTGCTGTGGTCAGTTTTACGTGTAATTTTTTTATTTTATTAAAGAGTCAGCTTTTCTTTGAATGTTTTTGTAAAGATTTTTAATCAAATGAAATGTTTTTGTATTTGGTATGCGTTATTTACATAACAAAAAGTGGACAGTCATCTTATTATGATTCTTATCTGTTAGGTATCTTTTTTAAGATTGGTTGTTAATGCCTGTATCCTAAGGGTGTGATTGTGCCGTAGTTTGACTTGTCATCAGAAATATTTATTTTCTAACTCAGGGTTCCGTCAACTAAGTGTTTTTTTTTTTACCAGTAAATCTTAAGATTTACCAGCATGAGTTGATAAATGTCCGAAATTTTTAATAAAAAAACACTAAGTTGACGGAACCATAAGTAAGCTATTATTGTTATTGTAATCGTATTACTGTAGTGTGCAATAAATAATTGTTTATCGGTAAACATGGTATATAGTTAAGCCAATTTAAACAGAATCGCATTTAAATGCAAAGTAAATCGGAGCAAAAAGAATATAATTGGTTTACGTGACCCAATGAACAGATCGATAAGAAGAATAAGATTGTAGAAAGGCAATAGTGCCGGCTAAGTGTGAGACGCTTGCATATTTCTGGCCCTTCAAAGAGTGGAGGCAAGAGTGATATACGCGATATAACTCTGGTTTGATACAAACTTTTTATTTATTGTAAGTCATGACGTTATTTGTGTATATAGCCATTTGGCCTCAGATACTAGCTGAAACACCAACATACTGACAGCGCTGGGTATCGGGTTCGAATCCACGGAGCGCACTGAGTTTTCAACGTTATGTGCGCCAGTCATCGGTCTTGGCTGTCATGAAGATCTTTGACAGTAGGTATGGGGAGTTCTCTCTTTAGTCGTACACTCTTGACAGAGTGGTCGTGGCTCCGTGATGAATGTCATGAGTGAGTTGTCATGCCGGTTGTAGCCTTCTCCTTGGCTACTGAAGCCTTTGCGATGTTTCTCCATCTGTTGCGGTTCTTTGCATTGCGTGAGCACTCTACAATGGAACTCTGAGTGGCAGATTTAATTAGGTCAGTCCAGCGCGTAGGTGGATGACCAGTCGCTCCATGGAGTTCTCATTTCGTGATACATGTCCGAAATACTTGAGAATTCGCATTTGCACAGTCGACGATAATCTGTTCTGAATTTTTAGCTCTTTAACTATGGACACATCAGTACGCCGAGAGGTCCAAGGTATCTGTAGAAGTAGGCAAGGAAGTAGGAAGAAGGAAGGCAAAGTAGATCGGAGCAAAAGAATATAATTGGTTTTCGTGACCCAATGAACAGATCGATAAGAAGAATAAGATTGTAGAAAGGAAATAGTGCCATATAAGTGTGAGACGCTATCTTATTTCTGGTCCTTCAAAGAGTGGAGGCAAGAGTGATATACGGAACTGTGGTTTGATACAACCTTTTTATTTATTTTAGGGATTGGCGTTATTTGTGTACCTATATAGCCATTTGGCCTCAGATACTAGCTGAAATACCAACATACTGACAGCGCTGGGTATCGGGTTCGAATCCACGGAGCGCACTGAGTTTTCGACGTTATGTGCGCCAGCCATCGGTCTTGGCTGTCATGACGATCTTTGACAGTAGGTATGGGGAGTTAGTACCTCTGAATAAACTGAAGCTAGTCGATGACTATGAAATATCGCTATCCCTTTGGATTGCTGAGATCAGACAAGCAGTTGCTCTCTGGAAAAGCTAATATTCAGTCAAATCTAGTTAGACTAGTAAGCGGATCCTGGGTTGCAACTAATAATATGAAAAGGCTACGAGGATGATGATAGCCTCAATATTATCTAACTTGAGCTTGATTTATTTAACAGTAGTTCTATGACACCAACTTTCCACTGATTTCTCAAATAATTTCTAACGTTTTGACTCTGTAAACACTATATGAGTCGTATAGAAGCAAAAACAGCAATCTGTCAATTTTACGCAGTCCGAGTTATGACTATGGTAACATTGTATTTTTAAAATATGTTTTACTTATTTAGTCACATCGTATCAAAAACAGCAATATTCCACCAAAAACCTGAATGTTAAGCCTATATTGGTATCAAATACAGCAATCTGCATACGATGAGATGCAAAAACAGCAATCTGCTAGCTTCGACCAATCACAGGCGTTCATTGATCATGACGTAAGGATGGCGTCTGATTGATTTAGTCGTAAGATCCGTTTGCGTGTTTTGTAATTTTATTGCAAAAATAGTGTTAAATAATTAGTTTGGAGGTGAAAAAACATAACATGGATGTAGGTACATCCCACACGTGTATATAATAGATACGCAAGAAAAAAGAAAAGATATCCCGTAAATTGGAAATGAGAGCACTGAAAGGTATGTGTGGTGTGTCTTTGACCGACTGAGTAAAGAATTGTGTGATACGAGAGTGGTGTGGGGTAAAAGAACATGTAGTGACAAGCATCGAGGAAGGCATGTTAAGATGGTTTAGGCACATGGAGAGGATGGATGACGAAAGACTGACAAAGAAGATATATAAGGCAAGTGTGAATGGGACAGGACGAAAGGGAAGACCTAGGGCACCTAGGCGGACGTTCTCTGACCAGATTGGAGACCTCCTAAAAAAAGGACAGGTCCGAAGTACCCTTAACAGAAGAGCATGCATGAGAAACTTGATGGGAGTGAATGAAACAAGAGAGGTATGTCAGGATCGTTGCAAATCGCGTTCCGTAGTCTCTGCCTACCCCTCCGGGAAACAGGCGTGAGTCTATGGATGTATGTAAATTGGAAAGTAAATGTCGCCAAACTTGCAAGATAAGGTTATGCCCATTAAATTATTACCTACAGAAACCAAGTACGCGCACGTAATACGCGCCGTTCATTTGGGTCAGAATCTGACCCAATCGTCGCCCGCGTTGTCTGTGGTCCGAGTGGCATGGTAGCGTAAGCATCTCCCGCAAAATAATCGAAATTATGACATATTGTACAGTGGTTTTGTGCCACAATGCATCAGAAAAAGATTATAAGGTTGCTGTAGTATAATTCCACCGGTCAGACATAAATTTTATAACGTAGATTGTCTAATAATACAAATACAGTGAATCATAATAACTAAATCTAAGTACAAGCGGAGTGTTGCCAGTTGGGTGTGAAATTGACCCAGTTTAATTTATTGACAGTAATAATAAAAAAAAATTAGGGCGGTGCATAATATATAAACTTAACCTGTCAAACACCGCTGGCTGGTACATGCCAATCGGTTACGACAAAGTCACGTCAAGCTCGGCTGAGACGACATCGTCTCAAAGCACTCGATTATACCGTTTTTGTACTGAAAGGCTTGTATTTAAAGTCTTGTATTGTCTTGTAATGTACGCGTAACTAACTTCGTCGTTGAACGAATGACCTTACCGACCTAATTACATTATAATTTTTAAACTTGGTGCCTTTTTTTGGCCACCATAGCGCAACGGCTCACACATAGTACTCGCTGTTGATTGTTGTTAATTTTTTCTTACAGACATATATACTTTCATGTACTTACTATAAAGAGCATTTAACTAGGAAATCACTCGGCACTTGTTAGTGCTTACGTTTGAGCGCACAAAGTTTCGTCAAGATTGATTTAGCCATTCAGTCGTAAAAACTTAAAAAGCAGATAGACTGACTTTAGAATTTATAATGTACAATTTAGGAGTGCCTCGAGGGTTTACCCGCGATTAAAACTAAAGATGTTAATAAAAAGTGCACTTCTCCGACTCACAAAGTATATGCATGCAAAAAATTATGAATTTACCCTATTTTTAGGTGAAAGACGTTGTTACTGGCAACTCTATAATGGCGTCTGTGTGCGTGATGCAGCAAGTAAACACAGTACAGCTCCGCACACATAGCGAATTTTCGGCTTAGCTTCTGAGCACGCGTTGTTTGAGTACTGACTTTCTGTAGGTAGTAATTCAATGTATATGCCATTTTTAATTCGAGGGTTGTCAAATGACAATGAAATTGACTTGTTGAATAGATTTATTTGGTAAGAAAATCGAAATTAGTTTTAGCAAACCAAATAAAAAGATTGTATTCAATTATGAAGTTTTATTTATTGACAACCCTATGTGTGTTTCATTTTGGCAAGAATCAAAGACAGCAATCTAATCATTGTTAAGTATCATACTCAGCAATGTTTTTAAAGTCAATATCAAAAACAGCAATCTGATAATTTTAGTTAATAACTATTAATTAAATTCAATTTAAATGTATTTACATCTTAAAATAATGAATTCAAAAATCTAAAACATACGTAATTATAAACACACATTAAAAAATAGATGTAGTTTGTAATAATGAAACTACTTTTCCAAATTACCGTTAATAAGTCAAAAGTCAGATTGCTGTTTTTGATTCTATATGACGACAAGCAGTTGCTCTCTGGAAAAGCTAATATTCAGTCAAATCTAGTTAGACCAGTAAGCGGATCCTGGATTGCAACTAATAATATGAAAAGGCTACGAGGATGATGATAGCACAGTATAAAGACATACAGTAGTTTGACGCCTTTGATCTCTTAGAAAAAGCCGACAACGTCTAGACAAGGGTAAGTAGGCTAGGGCTGCCACATGTCAACAATACCTACTTATTCAAATACCGTCTATTTATTTTAGAAAAATATTGCAATTGCTAGGTACGCTACATGAATAATATAGTGTAAATCACTTATCTATACATATAAATAAAATTGGAGTGTCTGTTTGTAATATTAAAATAACCGCTTTTTACTAAATGCATATGGATGTATACACGGTACATACACCGAAATGACGTTTTTTACAATTTTTGTCTGTCTGTGTGTTTGTTCTCGCTAATTTCTGGAACAGCTGGACCTATTTTGAAGGGACTCTCACTGGCCTGATGTACCAAGGAGTAACTTAGGCTAAAAATTAATCGGGTACGCGAAGAAGTTCCCTCCGGACGCGGGTGAAACCGTGGGAAACAGCTAGTTTATTATATTACAATAATTAACGATAAATAATTATTATAAAACACGGTGCATTTTTCCTGCGGAGACAGATTAGCATACAAAGTGTCAGTCAGCACCTATTTCATCCCGCAGGTGTCGTGGGAGGCGGTTAAGAATATAAAGCATTTTTCGTACAAACCAAGTTAAAATAAAGCGATTGACATAGCGCTGGTTTAATGGATGGGTAACCTTGGGAGCTTGCAGAGCCTATGTTATCGATATGAAGTATTTTGCAGATTTTTTTCGTGCAAACTACGTTAAGGTAAAGCAATAGACATCACGGTCATTTTATGGATGGGTGACCGGACTATGAGATTACGGAGAACATGTGTGGGGTTTACAAAAGGGGGCCAAAAATATGGTTATTTTTGAGCTAGGATGCACCGTTGCCAAGATACATAATAATATGTGATAGGTACTTACCTAATGCGAAGGTACTAGGTACTTATTGCATGAAATTAAAATCACACCAGAATCAAATATTACCTTACAACGCATATCTTCTTACGTCTGCCATGTTGTTTACGTACAATAATTGCTACTTTATTCTGTGATTTGGCCAGATATTAGATATGGTAAACAGTTAGTAGATTAGTTGGAATGTGCACATTATTTTAAGTGGTTATAGGTACATACATTTCAAAATAATATAAATAATTATAATTAATGAAATTTTCTTTTTTGTTATAAGTAAATTGATGAAATCGCAGATTTTTTAAATCCTTATTTATTGAAATCTTTAAACAGCATAAAGAATTTCAATGTCTCACAGCACAAGTCGTATGCACCATCTTAATTAATATTCATAAGCAAATAAATAAGTAACGAACAAAAAACAAGCACGTGCCAGCCCCCAAAAACATATACCTAGTTAGGAACTAAGGCGATATACGTAACTAGGTACCGCTCTTCCCGCGTCTCACCTCTTGGCCCCCGCACGATTGACCCGTCTAGACGCGTTCGTCGAACGACTGTATGGATTATTTGACTGTGATGATAGCCTCAATTATTATCTAACTTGAGCTTGATTTATTTAACAGCAGTTCTTTGACACCAGCTTTCCACTGATTTCTCAAATAATTTCTACGTTTTGACTCTATCAACACTATATAATTGAATCTTCCACTCCTGTCACTATCATCACTAGTTATACATTTTGAATTTGAACAATCGTAAAGTATTCTGGCCAGTTCAATGCCTTCTGATTAGACCCTTTTAAATTACGAAAACATACTAGATATACACATTGTTCGATTTCTTAATTATTTACGTGTTAAAATGGCAGCGATGGCGTTGTGGAGACAACAATGGAGACAATAGAGGATCTAGGGTTTAAACTCACCACGGCGCGCACCAATGACTTCTTAGAGCGATTTGCGGATTATTTTGTATTTCACCATCAGCTAAACAGTAAAGGAAAACGTCGCGAGAAAACCTGAATGTCTCCGAGTTCTCCATATTTTTTTCGAAAAACTGTGAAGTGTACGTATACACTGCACTTGGCCAGCGCTTTGGACTATGACATAAACCGCCTTATAAGACGAGATCTATTTCCAACAGTGGGACAGATTATAAATAAGGCTGTTGATTGATATGATAACTAGAGAATGCCCGCAGCTGCGCCCGCACATTTTGTTGATTGGAATTTCGAACAATCCCTTTTTTGTGCACTCTTACGGTTCCCAGTTTCAGCTGTGCGCTGTCTGTCAATCAGTAACGCAAGAATTTCATATACAGATGCTTATTCAATGGTGGTGACGAGATCAGACGTAAGACTGCGCTAATCCCAATTCCTTTTCTTCAAGCAAGCTGAATCAATTGTAGCTAGGAGCAATGTACTATGACCTCTACGAATTGAAGGGATAATTATATATAGTAGTAGGAACGTTTCTAGAGAGGTAGTCTCTCTAGAAACGTTTTAGGCTTTTAACGAATGGGTCTTTTTTATATAGTTATCACATACAACAATCATAACAGCCATCCCAACCCATTGCAATAGAGGAGTAACATAAATATGTATTTTTTTTGTTGGAAATGGATAATATCCGAATATGATGATCGGTTAAGGCTTCGATGCACGTGTGCAATATTTTTTAAATGTATGTATGTTTGTAGGTTTGTCCACGAAATTCGCAGGAAATAAGAGTTTTATTTTGTATTTAATACAGTAATATTCAAACTTAGGAAACAATGCAAGTTTATTCATGTAATAAGACTACATGCCTTGTTATACGGCACTATCCGGGATGACGTTGTTGTAATTCTGTAATTATTTACTTTTGATGCAATGTGTATATTGCTTGAAAATATATAGTTAAGGAAAGGCCATAAAATCGCGGTGATGTTTTTACCATTTTACTCCCGCTTTAAGGTTGTTTGTATATTGATCTGCAATTTAAACTTCTGCTTAGCATATTTGCATTCCATACAGTTACTGCCAACTTTGAACGTAATATTGTATATGATATGATTGGACACTCGCTGTGTTTGTATTTGAGGATCAGCATCGCTTATTGTGGCTTTGATTTGCGACTAATAAAAGTTAGCCACAAGTAATGTCAATAAAGGATACTCAAGTGATTTACGGATAAGAATATATCTAAGAATGGATGAACTTGGATAGACATAACAACATAATAAATTATGTTCTGAAAAGTTGGTCCCTAATTCAAAAGACTACATGTATATTTTTAGAGCCAAAACAACGACTATTTACTGCCCTGCGTCGGAAAGCATCCCCAAATCTGTATAAACTAGAAACCAAGGCGGGTAATATAACATATTACAGTGATTACAGTATTTGTACATAGGCCCAAAGTCTGTATTATAAATATGATGATTGGACTTTGAGCGCCCGAGGGGTTGTTTCAAGTATGTGGATTGTTTGGTTAAATGTATGAAAGTGCCAATTATATTAAACGACAGTAATTGTAATACCTACTTTCTATATTGACTTGTATTTTTTTTAAGAAATTTTATGTTTCAAATTTAGTTGAAAATTTACGAATCATTACGCATCGCTATGCTTTACAAGTTTAGACAATGGACATCTGTCGACTCAGAACAAAGGGATAACCTTTATTTGTAACCTCAATGATTATGATAGGTGTTGATCATTAGGTACATTTACTATAGCAACAAATGAGTGTCATGTATATCGTGTTGGGATATAATAATTAATCTGTGTAAATAAAATCCTTGCATTTCTGACTGACTGACAGACAAGCTTCAGCCATAACTATTAGGCACTGGAAGCTGAAATTTGACACATGTTCCTCGGGGACCATAGAGGTACACAGTAAAAAAATGCGGGCGGAGCAGCTGCGGGTATCCTCTAAATACGCACACCGACACAATTAGGGGAACACAAAAGAAAGGTAGATTTTTTTAATTAATATAGTTTCTATATTTTTTTGCAGTTATAAAATAAAAACATAGTCTTAAAATATCTTAAATTAAAGCAAAAGAAGCTACGTATTGGCAAGTTTTTAGAAAATACACTTGAATTGCGAAAATTTGCAAAATAAGACATTTTACGGTATAATTTTAAATTTATTTTTTCTTTTAATTACACAAAAGTATTAAAATTAATATAGAGTATTGGCTCCGCAGGCTCTTAGCAGAACTTGTATACGATTTCCCATGCTATGAATAAGGCTGTCGAACATTTCTTGGGTGAATTGTGCCACTCTTCCACGAAAGTCAGTTTCAGCTCTTCAACATTCCTGGGAGCTGGATTTCGCTGTCAAAATCTTCTTCCCAGAATGTCCCAAGCGTGTTCTATTGGGTTCATGTCCGGTGATAGCGCTGGCCAATCCATTTGATTGATACCAACCTCACGGAGTTAGCTATTCACTATACTCGCAGTGTGGCCTCACACTCGCATTATCATGCATAAAATAAAATGTTTGCCTATAAATGGGGCAAAAGGCATGACATGTGGTTATAAGACCTCTGTTACGTATCGGTGCGCACTGAGAGATCCATTTTCAATGAGCACTAACACTGAGCGGGCTCCTAAACATATACCACCCCATACTATTACTGACCCTCCACCATATGACACCGTTTCCGTGAAGTTAGTCTGGTTGTATGGTTTACCTCGATACCTCCACATCCTTTCCCTCCCATCCACAAAATTGACACAATAGCGGCTCCCATCGGTGAAAAAAACACGACCCCACTCATTTGTCCAATCTCGGTGCTCACGGGCGAAGGCTTATCTTGCTACACGATGAGCTACCTTGAGTTTCGGTGCTTTTGCTGGAACGTAAGACCTTAATCCAACTTCATTAAGACGTCTTCTAACCGTCCGTTCACTAACATTTACGTTACGGACCTCAGCCAGTTGATTACGGGTCTGAACAGCGGTTTGTCGACGATTTCTCAAAGATTGCATGGTGATAAATCGGTCGTCAACGGCCCGAGCCCGATTTCTGCCCTGTCCTCGACAGCGCACGTAAGACCCCGTCTCCCTATAGCGGCGAACAATGCGGTGACTCACTGACGTCGATACACCTAAGGCTCGGCTTACCGAGCGGTAACTATGCCCTTCTCCGATCATGGTTACAGCCCTAGCCACTGAAGTTGCTGGCAAATCACTCATTTTGTATCAAGAATGTGTACACAGTTCAAAAATAAACAGTGGAATGACCCACAGTTACTTTACACTGAACCCATGAACGATCTTATCAGAAGCAATTCTAACATTAAGTGTCAGCAAATTCTTAAAGTGTCATAAAATCTGTTAACACACGTTTAAATGACAAAGGACAATGGCAGATCTCCATATATCAAAATGTCTGAAATTCAATTGAAGCGCTCAGTAATAAAAAATATATCAAAAAATTCGGCGTAAGTAACAGAGTCTATAAATTATTCTATTTTCACTCGGGAAAGCCGGAAAAAGAAGATATCGGTGTTTAATGTTTAGTTAAGAATGAACAATGTGGGTACGTTTGAATTATCAAAGGCATTATGTCAGATTGACATCTAAACGCAGAACTATTCTGTAGCATCTACCTGTCACAGCCAAAGACAAAAGCAGAGCTGCACATTTTAAGTCGATTTTATGTGAAATCGATATAACGTTAAAACGATGTTGTGACGTTTTTATTTGATTTAAAAGTTGTTTTGCTATAAAAGAATTAGCTTATTGATATAATGTTGATTAACAATTAATTAAATGCATTTTATTATTATATATTTTAAACCAAATCAACCCTATAAAGGTCGATCATATCGATTACTTATTTAATAATCGATACGCATCAATGTCAAATGTCTATTCCTGTCACACCATTGTCTATGGCAACAATCAAATAATAAAGTAAGCACCTAATTCGTAATCAATTGGAATGCTTTTTATTATCATAAAATAATCCGGCTTTATCGAGACAAAGTGAAAATATAAAAAATATTAGAAAAAATAAACAATTTGTTTTGTTCATATGAAGCTTAAGCTCGCCACAACAAACCCAGACCTAATTCTGCCATTGTTCTTTACACTTAAGACAGCTTCCAAAGAGGGTATTAACACATAAATAATAACAACTTGTCAAGATACCCGAAAGTTTGGAAAAAAATCGACCTTTCTTTTGTGTTCCCCTAATTGTGCCGGTGTGCGTATTAATATACCTAATTACAGTTTCCTCCAACAAAAGTTTCAGTACTACTACTAGCGCACGTCCAAACTAGTAAATCGCTACGTGTGTGGCTATCATGACGGCAGTTTTTGCGCGTAAAGTTTTGACAAAACCAGCAGTCTAAAAAAAAAGAAATTGAGCAACAATAAGTACGATCTAGTGCAAAACTACCATTAAGTTTCTAATCATTTTAGTTTGCCATAGCTGCAGTAGCTAATTTTAAATATTGCCGGCAATATTTTAGCAGGCGCATGGAGAACTTATTACTTGTTAAATAAAACAAATCGTAGTATCGGTGCCTTTAAACCCACTTCCGTAGTGTATCTTATTTTTTCCTGTAAACATTGATGTATTATATACATCGTAGGGAAACGGCCTCTTTGTTTTCATAAATTTAATAAAGAGCGGTGTGTTTGATATGGAAAACAAAACAAGCTAAATAATTTTTGGACCAATGATCACGTGGAATCTGAAAAACTAAAAATAGATTCGACGATAAGTGATAATAATTGTATAAATTGTTTGATTAGAAATGCAATGAATATAGTGAGGTAATTATATCAGAGTACCTACTTATTGCAAATTACGAAATCACAAAATCTTTCTTCCAGAGGTGCAGAATTTTTTTATAAACTTACCTTATCACTAACCTAAGCTAACTTGACTATTTCCAAAATCATAGCAAGAATTCCTAATGAACTTACCAATTAATAGATGTTTTTCTTTAGCACAATCTTAAGGGTGTATCAATGATATAAGGGTAGTATGTATCTCTTCCTTAATTTAAGTCTGAGTTCTACAAAAAATATACTTTCGTTCCACCAAAAATATTAATTGCACACCAAAATATACGTACTCACTAAGGTATTTCATAACCAACACAATATGTTTATTGACTGTTGCAAATCTCTCATAATAATAATTTTATAAGGTAAGTTGACGGAGCCCCGCTTTGCAGGGCCCCTATTTTTGGGTTAAGTTTTCTGAGTGGTTAAGTTACCCGAGCAGACGAGAATTATCATAATAAATGATATTTTGTAAATTAAATATGATAATTCTCGTCTGCTCTAATCTAATCGAATCGAACCGAGGTCTAAATGAAAGATTGGTATATTTGTTGTACTATCGACAAACTTGAATAATTTATTACAGACATTCAAGTACAATTAGGTTGACATTCGCGTAAAAATACATTTCCATTATAACGATCTTGTTACCTGTCATTTAATAACACAGAATATCTGTTGCAGTCTCCATCTTTGTTAACACACGAGTGCGGTATAAAACTGAATGCACACACCGTATAAATCGCACGCCGCAAAAAATAAATACGACGCTTACACATTGTGGTATTAAAATAAATGTGTTTTTAATCTTATATTTATTTACTTGATATTTATTATTTACTAGCAGTTGCCCGAGGCTTCGCTCGCGCGAATGACGGACTTTCAATTATAAACATTCAACCCCTATTTCACCCTCTTAGGGGGTAGATTTCAAAAAACGCTGAAACACGTATTTGTTTATTTCTAACCAGAAGTTTGCACACGAAATTACATGCTCCTCATCTTTAAAAATGACGGACCTCCCATACAAACTTCTAACCCGTACTTTACTATCTTAGGGGTTGGATTATCAAAAATTCTAAATTGCGTGTTTACTTATTTCTAACCAAAAACATAAAATACGTGCTTCCAACTTTAAAAATGACGGATTTCCATACAACCGTTCATCCCTTATTTAACCCCTTTAGCGGTGGAATTTCCATAAATTGATGAATCATTCAGCCCAAGCCAACGACAACCCAACCAACTAGACGGCACACGTAAGGCGAACACTTTCA
This sequence comes from Euclidia mi, assembly GCA_944739405.2. Lineage (NCBI taxonomy): Eukaryota > Metazoa > Arthropoda > Insecta > Lepidoptera > Erebidae > Euclidia > Euclidia mi. The sequence continues at coordinate 71,305,964 of OX123185.2, forward strand.
AACAACACATTAGACTTATACGTCTTATATAAGACCAATCCCAACACTAGATATGAATTATGACGTTTCGCAAATTTGAATCGGCCAATTAGAATGCATTTTGGTACCCCCCCCCCCCTTGCCCCACATACCTCACTGCTTTGACAGAATTTTTCGTTTGTAGAATTGAAAACATTAGGTGTCTAGTAGGCTGTGTTGTTGTTGGCCTAAGCAATTATATATATATTGTGTTCAGCTTAAATATGCTACAAACGAGATTCCGCCGTCTTTGCATACATCTTCACAAAATTTTGTTTGCGTTAAGGCAACAATATGATACGGGTAATTAAAAGGCTTAAAAAATATAAAAATTATATTGTTAACACATTATTATTTAGCAATAGTCAATATCGAGTGTAACCACCATTGCTTGCAATAGTCTCGAACGCATTGATCCAACTAGGTGACTGCAAATATCACTTCCTCTCATATACTCCCAAATTTCGTTGCAATGTTGTTGAATTGCTTGCTGTGTCCTCTCGTTTCTGTTATCCCACATTTGGACCATTAAAGCCCATGCATTTTCTATTGGATTTAAGTCCGGGGATTTAGACGGCCAGGGAATTAGCGTAACTTCTGGATGTTGGCTGGCCGTATGCACTCTGCAGTTATCGTGAACATAATAAAAGCTTGGAAATTCTTCTCGCGGGTAAACCTTTCGCACTGTCGGTAACATAGATTATTCTAACAAATCCACATAAACACTTGCATTCGCATGAGAAGAAATCTGAACAAGCTCGCCTACAACTCCGGTTCCCATCCAGCCCCACATGTAAGCTGAGATTCGGCCAGATTATTGATTCGGCACTACGTGATGCTCGGCGTATCGTGTATTGTACGCCACAAGTTTATGCGACCGTGCTGAGAAGATCTAAAAGATTTTTCGTCTGAAAATATAGTGTTAGTCCAGTCAAAGTTTAAATATTGACGAGCAAAATTTAATCTTGCAAGTTTGTGTGCATCTGATAAGTCAACTTTCTTAGCGTGGTGTCTATAGTGTAGTTCAATAGAGTGCAAATGATTTCTTTTTGTTTGTAGACAAACGTCGTAACGTGCCGCAAAATACCGAGTGGGAGTAAGATGATGTTCCTCGTAATGATGACGCATGTCGGTTTTCTGTTGATTCGTGATTTGACAAACGCCATGATTATGTCGTCGTCTATCTTCCAGGGTACCCTGTTCTTCATATCGTCTGTTCCAGGTTCTCACTGTGTTTCGAGATAATATATTTAACTACGGACTAAAAATGGAGGTAATTGGCGGTCATGGTCAGTATACCAATAGATTGTTTCTTACTGCCGGTTCGTATACCGTTGTCGTCATGCTCACTAAAATGACATTTCTTGTGGTGGCGTCGTGTGTCGGGTCATCCCTGTCCCTCTAATATGGCGAGAGGGATGATGGCTGGCACATGCGTTATACTCGTGAACGAGTGCTACTTGCGATGACTAGTCGATGACGGTCTTGCGGGCTGGTATTAGATTTTAATATTTAACTGCATCATATCCATCATGGGTCTGATCACTTTCGCGGATTGCCTGCATTATTAGGTATATATAATGTAAGCGGATGCTCCTGTTTCACCATGTCTATTCTGAGGAGGCTAACCAAATGAACATCAAAAGTATTATGCTTGAGTATTATTATGTACAGTAAATATATACAAGTGATAAAGAAGGTGTAACAGTTGCAGCACCATACAAAATGTAAATTATGTGTATTATGCAAAACCTGGCGATGAAAAAGAGTGACCGTGAGTTTTATTGCCCGTTCTTTCTCATGGTTCTACCTATTGCTTTGTGAACGGGGCAGTAAATGTAAATGTAGAGTCTTTAAGTAATTATTTTATAAATTTATTATTTTGACGTTTATAAGCGTCACATTGTGACCCAAATGAATAAAGGATTTTGAATTTGAATTTAATTTGAACTACCGAGATATTTCTCGTATACCGTAGCCTTGCTCTCTGAGAACTATAATCCGAGCTCTATGTTCTGCTTCTCTATTTGACGATATAAATATAAACGAATTATAGTTTATTGTAATAGAAATTATTATTTGACACCAATTTCTGAGTGGCTTTTCGATTCTTTGTAATTTTATAATAGAAGGAGCATAGATAAATAATTGGTCTCGCTGAGCTCTACTAGATAGAGCACTATCTGAAAACAAAACCTCCGTGAATGCGGCAACTTTTTACAGCAGTGTGCGTCTATCGGCCTCATGTATGAAGGTTTACACCTTAGACTATATTTACTTACTTTGTGGTTTACACACGCCTGGCAGTCACGTCTTGTAGAGCGCAGCGAGACCAATTATTTATCTAAGAGAAGGAGTTTGAAATTGGTTTGGAACCTGCTTTTGAAAAAAAAATACATTTGTTCTGAGTTATAGTTAATTCGAAAGAGTTTGGATTCAAATTATGATTATTTATCAATGTTTTATCTAAAATATTCTCTATTGCAGTGAAGGCAAGGTTAAAATTGCATAGATCGCCGATCCGTTTTGACATAGCTTGCAATATTGCATTATATTTAAAACGTCCTAAGTGCGGCATGTACTGTAAAGGAGGGAAATCTTTATTATTTTGACGGTTTCAAACGATTTATCGCCAAAGTGGGTCATGATTCAAATTTGTCGATAGTACATTTAGTATTTTAGTGTGAAATTAGTACTTTAGTGAAAGAAAAAAGATTTTTGCTTAACGCATTTCAGTGTGTTACTTAAATTTTTTGATGCACTGTTATGCTTCTGCTACACCTGCGTCTTAACGCGTTAATTAAGGCGCGTAGATGTGGCCAACGTTTAAATGCTTTAAATTACTCATGGCCAACGCGCATTTTTAAAGCGTTTATGAAAGCGTAGTTGGCCATTAGCATTAACGCTAACGCTAATGCAGGTCTAGCAGTAGCATTAAAAATATCCCATGATTTAATTCTAGTCTCAAAACTTGCAAACCAGTTAATGCTTCATATTAGATATCTCGCGAATTTAATGTTATCAAACGGGGTTACATATTACATGTCACTTTGACCTTAATTTGTAATCTATAATCTTTATATATAAAATCCTTGCATTACTGACTGACTGACAGACACGCTACAGCCAAAACTATTGGGTACAGGAAGCTGAAATTTGGCATGTGTGTTCCTTGGGGACCGCAGGGGTGCACTAAGAAGGGATTTCCCGAAATTCCCACGGGATCGGCCAAAACGGATAAATAAAAAAATGGGCAGGCGTAGCTGCTGGCGTCCTCTAGTAATACTATAAACCTGAAAAGTTTGTTTGTTTGTTTGACGTAACTCACGGTTCACGCAAATCTCAGGAACTACTAGTCCGGTTTTAATTATGCTTTTTTGTGTTGGATTCTGTTTTTTTTTTATCGAGGAAGTCTATACCTACTAGGCTAACTATACATCACGCTATGAGCGACGGGTGCGAAGCAGTAGCCTTAAATAACGCGGGAGTAACCGCAGGCTCGACTAGTTTATTATATCGTAATGAGTTTGACGGCACGTACCTACACTAATTATGTTGTATGATAAATCTCTTATCATCCAGCTACGTACCACCTACACCTGCTACCACTTATAAGTTTATGTTAAGAGAAAATAAAAAAATATCCGCATGTATATAACACCTTTGCTTATAAGCTAGCTTGTGCTCGTGGCTTTGACCACTTGGAGGTACGTAACAGGGATAAAAGTAATTTCTGTGCTATGCTGACGTATAGGCAACATTTATACAAGGATTTATTAAAATCGAGATTGGCAGTTATTGTTTGAAATACTAACAAAATTAAACATCCATCCACACTCACAAACTAATGGTAGTAAAGTGTAATATTAGTTAAAGTCGTTTTTATTATTTTTAGTTGCCTCTTTTCTCTAGTACTACCAAAAACAATGAACTTTGAAATAAATGGCTGAAAAATAATAAAATATCATCGATTTTAAATATATTTAATATAAAATTAAATCATCGAAATTTTACAATTGGTTTCCAGCATACGATACGATAAAAAATGTTTATTGGCTCAAAACACACAGATTCTTAATTTAAATTCTTTCGCTTCTGTGCTAGCTTGAGCAGTGTTTAAAAATAGTTAGCTTGATGGTGGCAGTGAGACGAACGTCTTACAAAGAGACATTAATTTTTTCAAATCTCTATATCGTATAATGTAAAACATTGCACTGATGAACTGTAGGTACGTAATATAAGTGCTATTGACCCTAATGTCTATTATTTAATAACAAGTTTCAACTTTGACCCGGATGGTCAAAGTTTATGCTGATAATGGTGACGTAATGTAGATTACACAGTCTTTGCACTAACTCCGTCGGAGATAGTCGAGTGCGCAACAAGTTTTTATTTGATCGGACATTATATTGGTGATTCACGACATGTTATCTCAAAGTACGTATTGTTTTTTTTTATAAAAATTTTCGCCCGTAGGTGACCATCATCACTGTAAGCCGGTCGAAACGTTAGAGTCGAGACTATTTATTTATATCTTAAATATTTTGACACTGCGCCGATTATTTTATCTCCACAAGGTACAGCGTTTTATATTATCCACAATTTAATAGTTATGCCATATGTACTTATAAGCAAAATACCGTTATAAGATTGTATGATAATTGCATGACATACAGTTATCATACTATATTATAGTATTATTCTTAACACGCCTTTATAAAATATCAAATAAGAGCTACTTTATTTTTATCTTAAGTCAAACCCACGGTGCGCATCATCGAATTTTTAAAGTAATGTGCATTTATATTGGCAATTATCGCTTGTTCATTGAAAAAAAGAAAAATACCGGTAAAGGCAAAACATCGTGACGCAACCTACATTTGTCTTATAATATACTCTAAGATCCCACCGCAAGATTTCTACGTAAATTGGCTTTCTAAATAAAATTACCATTTTATAGTTTTAAGGAAAAATAATACGAATCTGCAAAGGTGCCTGTAAAATTTGGCCGCAAGTAAGTAATATATTTTAATCCTATGTGCTCACTGTTTTAGTTTTTATATAAAATGTTATGCATTTGAAAGAGATAAGTATAAATAAGCATTAGGTACTTTAAGTCTGAGTTGGTTTTCATAAATAATCAGCAAAAATGACATATCGTGTTTTTATATTATTATAATGTAAATAAAATATATCAATTAAAGAATAATTTTTAGATTTGTTTATTTAATAAGTTTGACAATTAGGATCACGCACGGAGCAAAGGACCATGGTCCTAGTTAATTGCGGCCTTAGTCGCCAGAATCCTCAAATCCTCTTGCCCTGACCACGGCACTGATGATAGCGGCTTGAAACGTCGGGCGGGACCAAAAGAGACTTTCCTACTCATCAAATAAATATCTAAGCGATTAAAACCTGTCAATACATACCTATAGTGTATTCGTTTGTTTATTTTTATTTTGTATCTCAACTGCAGGTGTTATTAAAATAGATAATTATCTTTATTTTCCTTCGTTGTTTTTACAATATGTTATTCAGCTAACTTTGGTAATAGGCCATTTAAGTATTAAAATATGTTTATTTGTTTATCACTGGCCCTTAAAAAGAGCGCACTAGAAATAATTTCTGTGACGCTAGGAGTTTACAACCATACAATCAACGGACTTAATGAACACCCAGACTCGAAAAAAGAATCCATGGATCACACAAAGTGTCGTCTCGTGTAGGGATAAAGACAGTGTTGCCATTACCACAGATAGCCATACCGAAATGTCACTTCACCTTAAGTTTCTAATAATGACACAATATACACCTGTTACAGAAATAAAAGTATGTATGGAAGTCGTGAAAGTTTAAAAATAAAATTATCGTATCAATATCAATGACCAAAATTAATCATGAATAAGTAACTGCCATTAGCTTTCAATAATACCAGTTTATTAACAAGTAGTTGCGAAATGTATAATTTAAATTGCAACCCATTTATATTTCAGTTATCAATAAAGAAGAGCATTTCAAATAATGACGGTTCGTTAATTGGGTTCCAGTGTCAAATGTTGTGGCTGGTGCGGATATCATTATGATCGCGTATATTTCGATTGAACCGATGAAATTGAATCGATTGTGGTCTCATTTGTGTTTGCAGAATATAATTAATTGGCAGTTTGGTCCCATTGCATTAAATGTTATATTTGGTCCCTTGGGTTTGGTTTGCTAACAGCTGCGTGCTTGGGTTTTAACTCTGGATACTAAGGTTAAGGCTGGAATGCATACCAAGGTCAAGCATATTTCGTTGTTCAGACACTTTTATGCAGCTGCTATATCCTACGTGGAAATTTTTTAAAAAATAGCTAGTACAAAGTACGGTTTCAATAATTGCACTGGAATCGATTTCAACATTCACTGTTGATCAAATATTACAACTTTTACATTTAATACAATAGATTATGCTTTTTGTTCGTTTATATTGGCTGCAATGATATATTTATTTATTTTTATACACTACAAAAATATAGTATATGGGAAGACATATTTGTGCACTTGCTTAAAAAATAAATTATAAATAATTCAATATGTAATCATTTTTTTCAATTTGTATCACTTCAAGAGTGTAATAGTAATATGCAATTCAAATATATCTTTGACCTTAACGAATACAATAAAACAGCAATCATTTCTACAGCTCAATTCTCTCGGTCAAACAGAAATCTTTCTTGAAATCGGTTGGGACGATTTCACTAACGAGTTTTATTTGCGCAGCCATCGAACGGGTGAGTGCAGTGGACGTGGCGCTCGACGTACTATTTAGAGATGGAAACTCAATCAAGTTTGAGGACTGTTGGCTCAGAGACCATTGCAGGTAGCAATTACTAAGATTTATCTATTTCAATTTTCTTAACAAGACTCGACTACGACACGAAAAGGACGGCTGTCACCGTATTTCTATCAGCAATTTTGTATTTGCGCGTTCTATGGCGATTAACGATATTTTATTTTGAAACTTAAAAAATATGATAAGAGCTAGATGTAACTAATTGATGCTAGTTACTTTTTGTGTTGTCGTTATTTAATGGAAGTAAAAACTCTTCGTATTTTCGAAATTTCTATATTGTAATATTATGATATTTTGTTTTAATGTTTCCAAAAAATCTACTTGGCAAAAATACGAAAGTACTGCTAAAATTTATTAAGAAAAAAATAAAATTCAATGCCTAAAAAATCCAAACATCTTAATATATAGCACAGAACAAATGACTTGATCTGTCATATCCAGGCAATTCTTGAATGAGAATGAAATTCAAAATTAAAATCCAATTTTCAATTAAACACTTCAGTCAGAATGTAAACAGAACATTGTTTCAGGTGTTCATCGTGTTACCATGCCGACACTTACCAGAGAGCCAATCATATACTAGAAATACCAAACGTCACAATATTAAATGTGAGCCACGATAAATCACAGGTCTATATAATATGTAAGTAATTATAACGCCAATGATAGTGAGTGTTTTAGTTAAATCATCCAAAAAATAAAATATATTATGCTCGCTTTTTCCCTATTCTTAACAATCATCATCATCATTATCAACCTGCCATAGCCCTCTGCTATCCAGCAGTGGGCTATGAATGGGACTCTCCTGGAGAGGCCTATTCTTAACAATTTGTTGACAAAATATCATGACGATCAGTTGTCGACTTTAGTGGTACAAAATAACGTTATTTTTACTATTTCTGTGTGTGTGTGTGCGAGTGGTATAATCGTCTATTTTGTTACTGTGATTATTACCAGTCATCGATTAGGTCGTAAATAATGCAGTACTATATATCTTTGCTTTTCCCGTTCGTCAGTAAAATTTTATTGCAAAATAAGCATAAATTTATATTTTCGGGAATCTGACACGCATTAAACGGATGTTGATACTATATTTATTTCCAGGGAGTGACAACCATGAATCAACCTATACACAAGAGTTTTTATCACAATTTAACTACAAAAAATTGAAGGAAAGTCGAAGGCTCAAACCGTTACTTTGGCATGGAGATATCACCGATAAAGTTGGGAAAGTCCACGTCGACGAGTTTCTTAACTCTGTGGCTGGAGCGAAGAGAGTCTTTCAGTCACTGCTCGACTATGGGGTAGCGTTAATAGAAGGGGTAAAGTATAGTCTAGGTTTCAACTTAATTTGCACACGCTTAACTTTTTATACCAATCTCAAAAAATGACGTGAATGTCGGCGATCCAATTCTTTTTAGCATTGAGACAATAACGATAAAGTTGGGAAAGTCCGTGTGTACGAGTTTCTTAACTCTGTGGCTACAGTGAAGAGAGTATTTCAGCCACTTCTCGACTACGATATTGTGTAGATAAAAGGGGTAAAGTATTTGTATTTGTTACTCAAAATATGATTTGATAAACTGTTTAATTGGACTTGCCAATTTCTTGAACCAAGCACGACCTATAAGTACATAAATTAGCATATGCAGGTGTTATGTTTAATAAAAAATGTTGTTGGTTAAACCTATCTTATTGATATGATTTTCACTTTGATAAACTTAATTAAGTTATATTGAAGTAATTTAATTAAATGTATTAAATTTTTTAATACAGATTTTATATTGTAGATGTGTAGTGTCTGTAAAATAAATGCCATATTATTTGAATAAAACTATACCAAATACGTAATTGAAGCCCATGGGAGCCCTAGATCCTTTTCACTTTGTTTTCTTAATGGTGCGGTTATTATGACCGCAATAGGAATAAATGTTATAACTCAGAGAACTTAACAAAAATTCTAACAACGAACACAATGGACACCCTAACTAGGAACAAAAAGTTGTAATGAACACCTTAACGTGGACGCAAAGTAGTGTCCTGTGTGGTGTTGAAGACACAATACTTGCCCCATTGTTGAATGGCTAGACAGCAGCTCAAACCATCACATTGGGTACATTAGTTACCTGTGTCTTCTTCTTACACTTTTAAGAGCCAAGCTTTCTCGGTGGAGCAATTGTCATTGGTTTCGGTTTTCTTCCCGTCCTTTAACCTCGTGATACGACCCGACTCCATTTATTATGTATAATGACTAATATAATAACACCGTCAGTCCACCAAACAGTAAGCTTGCCAACAATTTATACGAAATTATTGATTTTAAAGTTTGAATACAAATACTTTGTCAATTTATTTGAGTAAGTCATATTGGGCAGACTATAATACAGTAGACAAAAGATATATCTCCGTAATTAATGATGACAGCCTGTCAATACCTCGTTGGGACTTGTGTGCAGTATTGTATTCACTTTGCAGCTATAAAATACGACCTGTGTGGCAGTTTGCCAAATATACCGTATTGACTTTAGTTCTGATAATATGGTAAATTATATTCAAGTTTATCTAGTAGCGAAAGTTTAGTTACATTTTATACTAACTTCATAATTATTTATAAAACTGTATTTTTTTGGTCTAGGGGCGTGAAAAACTGGTTGATAACGTGGAAACTGTATGTGTGTGAAAGTGTATAGTGGGTTCATTTTCCACCTGGGATAGATTATTGTTTTTTTAAGCGTGTCTATTTAGGCTTTAACTTGGTGTAATTTTTCGACGTGATTTGAGGTAATAGAGATAACATGTATGTATTTGAGAATACTTAATTTCAAAGTTTAGCGATATTTAAGATACCTCGTATCGCCGCTATGAGGGTCCGATATTTTGGCACACTTGCCATAGTATTTCGATAAATATTTTAATTTCATTGTAAATACCTACCCTTATGTATGGTAGTGAAAGTTGGGTATGGCAGAAGAGACTTAAAAATAGAATAAATGCTGTAGAAATGAGAGCATTGAGAAGTATGTGTGGTGTGTATTTGACCGACAGAGTAAAAAATTGTGTCATACGAGAGTGGTGTGGGGTAAAAGAAGATGTAGTGACAAGCATTGAGAAAGGCATATTAAGATGGTTTGGGCACATGGTGAGGATGGATGACGAAAGACTGACAAAGAAGATATATAAGGCAAGTGTGACTGGGACAGCACGAAGGGGAAGACCTAGGCGGACGTTCTCTGACGAGATTGGAGACATCCTAAAAAAAGGACAGGTCAGAAGTACCCTAAACAGAAGAGCATGCATGAACAACTTGATAGGAATGAATGAAGCAAGAGAGGTATGTCAGGATCGTTGCAAATGGCGTTCCGTAGTCTCTGCCTACCCCTCCGGGAAACAGGCGTGAGTATTTGTATGTATGTAAATAACTAATTAACAATACGTGCCTTATAAGTCCCTACAACTAGTTGTCTGCTTATCATAAGTATTGGATTTGTATTGAATTATATTTGATGCCTGTTTGTGACCGTAGCCTTTTACTTGTTGTGGTATTTCAGGTAGGCGCTACTCTTGAAGACACCGAGGTGGTCTGTAAAGCTTTGGGCGGAGTCCAACACACGATCTTTGGAGGCATGTGGCAGTTCACCACGAGAGCCGATCACGCCGACACTGCGTATACAAACTTGCCTCTGGCAGCACATAATGATAACACCTATTTCACTGAAGCAGCTGGGTAAGAAAACAAATTTGTATCAACTAGACGACGCCCGCAGCTACGCTCGCACATTTTTTTTAATTTAACTGTTTCTGCCTGATCCCGTGGGAAATTCACATACATGCCAAATTTATGCTTCCTGTGCCTTATTGATTTGGCTGTAGCTTGTCTGTCAGTCAGTAACGCAAGAATTTTATATACCGAGATAATACAATGGTATCCATGTGTCTTGTGCGTATATAGATTAGTTTATAAATATCCATCATGATCCTAACTAAATATCCAGATTGCATCCAGGACGTCTTGAAACTCAGCGTCAGCTTTCTAGTTTGACCAGATTTTATGGAACATTAGCTGGGTGAATTTCAATAAGAGATTTTTATTTGTCATTTCGGTGGCATTTCTTTAATTTCAATGCTATCTACATATTTTTTTGTGACAAATAAAGCTTTAGCCTCTTTTGTAACATTGTGCGTGAATGGACATCAAATATCATCAAAACTTTCATAAATATTTAAGGATGAATTTTTAAGAGTCCACTGAAATGAAAAGTGTCAACAGAAATTATAAAAATGACTACCGAAATGATATACTGTGCACCGGAATGAAATAAATCCACCGAAATGATACAGCTAAGAACAGCCGTGTCGGAGAACCAAGGTTCCGTAATTTGTGAAGTTTAATTTACACAATTTAAGATAAACACTGAGACAGGGCAGTACACATTTATTATAATATCATCATCAATATACAGATTACAGTTAGTATTAAATCATTCTTTGATTTGATTGTCATCGTTTCTTTACTAATATAACCTTTGGTAATTTTTCTGCTTTAGCCTAATGACTGTTTTTATTAAACAATCTGTATTGAATATTATATTGAATGCATTAAATACGACACCTAGATTGTCGTTGTATAATTTGTTACAACCCTAAGGGCCTGGCCATGAGATCGGTCTAAGCGGCGAGCGTCGCGGCAGGGGCGATTTACATAGCGCATTTACTCTGGGGCTGCCGCGCGCCGCGTCACAGTAAACGCGCCATGTACATCGAAAAGCTCGACGCTGCCGCCCGCCGCTGTAGGCCGTGACCGGGCCGTAACGCGTCAACCAAGAATAGGCATCTAGCGCTCAAATACGACGGAGTCAAACTACTGTATATCAGTGTATTGTGTATATTACGTTTGTTAACAATATTTGAAATACAACGACATGGCCGTTCATATACTTTTCTGGAAAAGGTCAGTGTAATAATGTTTCATTTTGTAACTAATAATTTTGTTTTCACTTAGTTCGAAAAAAAATACCTTTTTAATTTTGATGTTACGGCATTTATAGTTTAATGAAAATATTTTAAATAAAGTGTATAAGCCGTGTTTTGATTTATTGTTGCTACGTTGGCGCCATACTGTATATTTTATCCACAAATATTTCGCAACAAATACACCCGAATAATATTACTTACACTCGAGGTAAAATGATATTACAAAACTATGACTCTGTATTTGACAGAAGGATCTCTAAAACTTTATGGTTTTATCATTTCGGAGATACGTTTCATTCCCGTGAACTATTATTGGTATAACAGTCCACCGAATCCACTGAAATGGTAGCACAAAGATGATAAATAGAGGTTAGTTCTACATTTAACTCCGAAATAAAATTATTAAAAAATATTATTACTACTCAAACAAAACAGTACTTAACGGCGAAATAAATACACAATTTTTAAACAAACTTTTTTTTAGTCAAATCACTAGTTATAACGGCCACCAAAATAAAACTATTTTTGTCCCCATATTACTGAAATGATAAACTTACTTTTTTGGCGGGAAACCACAAGACCGAAGAGGTTGTGACCGGTACGTGCGCGCCGAGAGCTTGAGCAGGACTGATCCGAAGTGATGAAAAGTGAGAGGGGAGCAATAATGCAATGTTGACGGGGCTTTTCTACTAAAACTTACTATCCTCTGAAATTATTATTTTGTCCAGATAAAAGTTGACTGGCTGTCAAATGTATGAGAAACAAAATAATCAAACAAAAATAGTTTTATTTGATCGACTATATTATAATTTATTGCTATCAAAGTCGATTTAAATCCATCCAGGCACTGTTTGACCCCCGCAACCCAAAAACATATATGCTGTGGTTTTGACATTCACTACGCAAAGTATGGGTGAGGTTTACACCAGCCGCAGTCATGGGATGACTGGGATTCAATAACTTTGGTGAATATAACACTTTACGGTATTTTATTGATACTGTAAAGTATCAATAAAAATATACTGATTCACATCGTCAATTTCCCAAGTCAAAACTGCAATGGGTGACATGGACACCGCCGTCTATCAACTGGGTAAACTTATATAAAATTAAATATTAACGACAAAGCACTTTCAATGCTGTACTTAATAATTAATTTCATAACACACTTTAACCTCTCTAAAATTGTTATTGGTTCGCAAAAGTGATGCCCAACACCATCCTCATTTGTGTTTCCAATTAATAAAAAATCCCTTTATCAAAACGCTTCATCCACGTTACAATTTAAGTAATTGATTGTTTGGATCCCTTATTAATCATTTCATGGAAAAAAGGTTTATTACGAATAAAAAAATAGGAATAAATCACAATCGTTTTTACAAAAGAATCAATTTATGTAAGTGGCCAGTATCGCTAACTTGACAACGATTAATCGAAGCGTGAAACACAATTCGTTTCCAATTTAAAAGTGGAACGATCAAAGAAAGAAATCATTATGATTACACGAATAAGGAGGGGAGTTAATTTGCATGAGCCTATTTGTGAACACTTTAACGGTGATCCTTTCCGTCATTATTATTTCAAGGTCTATTCGAAAAGGCTTTCGTTTGCTGGTTGCTTTCAAATTCTGTTTAGCAATTTGTTCACGGCTGCGCAAGCATTCGGCTTCCGTTACTGTAACAGAACGCTGAGTCTGAGTAATGGCGGTTTGTTACTGTGAAAAGCTCATCCCAATAGGGTAGTTTCCAGGGTCAAAATAATTACATTTTATTTAGTCCGTATATTAAAGTATAAAAAAATATTGGACACGTATTTTTTCTTTTTTCAATTAAATAAAAAATAACAAAGATATAGCCCATTAAAGTTACGTGTGACGTCACCTAGTGCGAAAAAATGCAGCACTGCGTGACGTTATACGTAACTTTAATGAGCTATATCTTGGTCATTTTTGGTTTAATTTACAAATAAAAAAATACGTATCGCTTATTTTTGAATAATCTAAAGGACGGACTTATAAAACTTTTTTTGTCAACTAGCCTATTGTATTGACGTGAAAGAAACTCTCGAAATTCGTCGGCTCTGTCCCGCCACACGTCGTTAGATCTGTAAAGATCTTTGACTTTGTTCACTCCTTCGAACAATTTATTTTTCCTTACGTCTAGAATGTATTTTATATTGCAGATTTGTTGTGCGAATGAAGAAAATTCGACTTGCTTTATTGTAAAATTTTGCATTTTTGACGGTTGCGTTATTAATCATAGGCGCTCAGCTAGGTGATTAATTGTTTCACCGTTTTCAGTCATTTTTAGCGATATTGGTTTTTCAGTGACAGATTTATTACCATGTGCTAAATCTAGTATGACTAAGTATGTATATTTAAAAAATGGTTACATACGTAGGTACGCTTAAATGAGATAGAGTACTAATACATTGCGTGAAAAAATAAGCGGATTAAATTATATTTTCGTCAATCGCTACCTGCCAAAACTTCTAAACTCCTAATTTATCTATTATTATGAATCAGGATTTAAATAGGTTTTTAAAAAATAGAAATCAAACACTTATAACTAACAATTAAGAACTTTATGCAAAACTTAAACTTTACACAATTTGTAAAATATAAATGGAGGTAGTTGAACAAAAACGAAACGTCACTACAGCCCTAATACACGTCCGCAACGTCTGAAGGCCGAACACCAAAAGGGACGAGCCGCCGCTTTCCACCCGTTATATTGGCTCAGCACCACCATCTTGTGACGTCACGTCGGTGCTGCCACTTCATTGTTCGTTATTTCCAACACTATATTATAGAAAATTTATTCAAGTTAATAAAACCGTTAGACAACCCAGCACAATTAATAATGCTTTTATATTTCAGATTACAAATCCTCCACTGCTTAGAGCATAAAAACGGCACTGGTGGCCAAACCATCCTAGTCGACGGCTTCTACGGTGCCCTACAGTTAAAGAAGGAGTTTCCAGAAGATTTCGAGTTTCTTACTAAGTTTAATGTAGAAGCAGAGTATATTGAAGAAGGACATCATCATAAGTACTCTGCTCCTGTTATAAAGGTGGATGGGGAGACAGGCGATTTGGTACAAATCAGGTCAGTATGCAGCAATGCGTTCGCCTGGGTTTCCGTACTTATAAATCCTTATAATTAATCCATCCATTATTCCGTACTTATAATCGATTTGTTAACTTCTGCAAGTTAACAGATTGATTGATAACTAACTCGGTACGCGTGAGCAGGATAAGAAGCTTTCCAGAAGTAATTACATAAAAACAATACTTGTAAAAAATACCAAGTCTCGCGATGAAACCACAATATATCTCATAAGTAATACATATATTATATAAATTAGATTGTTTTATGCGATTGACAAGTCAATATATTTATTTAAAACATTCAAGATTTTTAATTAACCGACTTGGTATTACATGGATCTCACAACTTTTTACGGTCGCGAGACTTGGTATTTTTTACAAGTATTTATGGGATCTCATTTCTTTTTGTAGATAGTCTTACTTTTGTCCTTTCCGGTACCTTGTACTTCTTGTACACCAACAACGAATATTCTTAATTAAACCTCTAACTGCAAATGTAATTTTGTAATCCTATATATTTCTATAGGATTACATAGTTATTTATGCAGTTGATGTATCTCGAAAACTGGATAGAAATTGATTAATATTTTAATTTTTCCTTGATTCATATATTGGACACTATTGTATTCTAAATTTGAAGCTTTTATGTCTGCTAGAAGTGTCTTAGACTTTTGATGATCGGTCAGTGAGTGACAAAATTAAGAATTTTGACTCGTTATAATTCTCAAACTACTGGTTCAAATTGAATGAAATTTAAAATACACCATGTTTATACCATATTTGCATGGTAACAAAAAATCAGGCTTCTGTTTTATCCACAACGAAGTTATAAGAGGTCGAAAATGGCCTGAATTGTTTCGAGAAAAGGATGGTACGGCCGTGCCGCTTTTTTGCTCGACTTGGTAGGGGCACTGCTGTGCCCCCAGATATTGTTTTTGAAATACATTCAAATACAGGCATATGGATTACCTCTTATTAGTTTAAGCTTTATATACACTTTCCTGCGAAGTAAAGTCTTATTAATTACAAATATAATATTATTTTATACTGTTAATACTTATTATGTGTATGAGCGTAATAAACTTCATTCAAATCCGAAAAATAATTGGTGAAAAGCTGTTTCCTGTATTGAAATATTTGTTTATACACATTTCAAATTCCGCATGTAGAAAAGTAAATGCATGTAATTTATATGTGCGTGGAAAGTAAAAAAAGCATATTATTTCAATGTGCATGTCTCCAGATTCAACGTTTACGATCGTGCCCCAATGGCTTTTGCGAGCAGCGAAGACTGTCGTTCCTATTACCGATCGCTTCGAAGTTTGGCCAAGTACTACGAAAATGTCAGTCTCCAGTGGAGATTTAAATTACAACCAGGTAACCAAATGTAATCTTACAAAACACAAAGTGTCGTTGGATGTATTTTTATTTATTTGCGCCAGCCAGTAATGGACTGACGAGACGATGGTCTCGGGTTTGACCCTAGGTACCCCGGGCACACACCTCTGACTATCCCAAGTTATGTGTGTATTAAAAATATTTATAATCGCTCGCTTAATAATCTGGCCATACTGCAAATAGGTTTTGGCATGGATTTTTCAGGCCGGCCGCCTGCCTGACGCCAACCCTCCTTGGGAATGTTATCGTCAGCCTGGCGCAAGTTCCTAAGAAAAAACCGAATGTCTGAAACGTGCTATCTTTTGAATGGCTACTATTTTATGTATAAAACGTGAAGATAGCATCCTTCACTATGTACCCTTGGAACAGTATTCTTTCAAAGTTAGACGGGTTATACGTACATCACCGCCTTGGCTGTCAATAGTGTCAAATGTCACAACTGCCACATTATTATCCAGATTGAACTTTGCCGCATTATGTAGTTTGTTAAAACGTAAAAAACATACTGTAAAAGTAATTTGTGTATACCAAATAAATGTGATTTTACACTTCTAGTGTTAGTGTTACTATATTTATTTGATTAGCATTTAAAGGAGCGCAATGAAAACAAGCAAAATAACGTGCGAAATATGGCATACAACAACATGCCGGTCAGGCAATGAAAAAAGGGTAGGTATTTATGGCAAAATGTCCCTAGATAAAGATCAATGAATATTTATAATGAACATATAATGAACACAAAACATAAAAATAAGGAAATATTATAAAGTTTCATATCCTAGTACTTTGTAGCTAAACAATAGTGCTGCTTGTCAGTTATCGATAATCCGTTATTAGAAATTGGCATAAGGACTAAAAATTCTATTCTTTTTTTTCTTTTTAGATGTAAAAATGGGTAGCTGCAACTGGAAACCAAGACTTGATTTATGTGCCCATTGAAAAATTACATCAGTTGAACTATGTGTGTGGCAAGCATTTTAAGCCGAAAGACAGGGACGAAAAAAAGGGAACTCAAGTCAGAAAAACAGCTGTGCCTTGTATCTATAGACATTTCTTTAAATCCTATTACAGAAGAAATGTTGAAAACCTTTCCATTACATGTACATACATATATCTTTTAGTTCTGCGTATTTCTCTTCGCTAATCTAGAATAGATTTATAGAAAAGGCTAATTTGTTTGAATAAACACATAAATATTAAATACATCTTTTATTTGTGTTGGAAATGTATAATTCTAGTCGAAGCATAATTATAATTATTTCTTACCGAATATTATCGATATCGATATTTCGTTAATCACTAGAGGGTACATCCCTATATTGACAAATATGACAATGCTGATAACATAAAAACGATGTCAATTAGTATCTTTATGTTGGTACGAGTTCTCCCTGCACGTTTCATACAAAGCTGAAAGTCTCGTATGATCTATGGCACATCCGCCTCTTCTTACGTAGTATTTGTATACTCTTTGGTTATCGTCATAAAGGGGGAGGGATAGGAGAAACGGGGTAAATGATTAGGATGTGTGATGAGGAAGAAGGGGTTTGTAGGTACGGGGGTACTGTAGTCACTGGAAGGATATAGGGTAGTGACTACAGTAGCTCGGAGAGCCGGGAGCGAGTACCTACCCGAAGCCCTTGACTTACTGAAATTCAAGGGACGCATATATAAGGCGGTTATAAGGCCTGTCGTATTGTATGGAGCTGAGTGTTGGGCTACTAAGAAGGTGGATGAAAAACGATTACATGTGGCAGAGATGAGAATGTTACGATGAATTTGTGGAGTTACGAGAATGGATAAGATTAGGAATGAATACGTGAGAGGTAGTCTGAAAGTGGCGCCTATAGACGAGAAAGTGAAAGGAAGTCGTTTGGCTTGTTATGGACATATTATGCGAAGAGATGATATGTATGTAGGTAAGCAAGTGATGAATATGAAGGTAGAGGGATGGAAAGGGAGAGGGAGGTCAAGGAAAAGATGGATGGACTGTGTGAGGATGGATATGAAAGAGAAAGGGGTAAATGATCAGATGACGAGCGACAGAAAAGAATAGAAGCGAAGGACGTACTGTGCCAACCCCGAATAGATTGGGACCAGGGCAAGAAGATGATGCTTGCTTAATAATCTGCCCGGTAGATGGCCATAGGCTAGCCCCCTATTACATTGGGACCGAAACATAACTGGCGAAGTGCCCACACTTCGCCAGTTATGTTTGTGTAATGCACCTATGTCTACCCCTTCGGGGATAAAGGCATGAAGTTTTATGTTATGTTTATTTATTTGCAAGTAGTATACGGTAAGGTTTCTCATTAATTTGATTTAAAAGTCTCAAGTAGTTATTGACACAGTCTGCTACAATGAAACTCGTGGGTCCGATTGCCACTCAGGACAAATTCAAATCTATGCTTGATGAGCACGATGATTTGTTCTGTATTTTGTCTAATTATTATGTATGTATTAGGCATAATTTATAATAATAATGATATGTATTGTGCTTTAAATACGTTCTATGTTAATCTGTTGGCTGGTTGCCAAAGTCCAAGCGCTGCTTAGTTTGGGATTTGAAGGTCGTGTTTGCCGCAATAAATAATGAAATTATACGAGTATAATTAACGATTTAGTGGTTAAATTTAATAGCCACGTTGATCCTTGAGTTGGCCCGTGTCTATGCGTTGTTTGCATAATTTGCCACGATTTTAACTGATGCTTTCTGCTTTACCAGACAGACCTTATAAATAGATTTATTTTGTTTCACCAGGTACCGTAATGGTGATGGACAACTTCAGGGTGCTGCATGGTAGAACTGGATTCACTGGCGGCCGCGTTCTCGCTGGCAGTTACGTATCGCGATCCGATTGGTTAGACAGAGCAAGGGCTTTGAACCTCCTTCAATAAATTGATTTATTAATATAATTGATTTGCCTGCTTGTTTTATTTTCATGATATTTTATAAAGCTTTGAAATCTTCTAAGGGTGCTGATAGACATTATACAGTTGATAGACATCGGTACAGAAAGCATTTACTTCCATTGGAACAAAACATCGAGAATTCGCCGTTTTAAAATTTATATATCTGAACAACGAATAGATAGCCTAGAGCCTCGCTACCTTTCCTCCTCTGTAGTGGACGCTTTAGTCAATGCTTGTCAAGAGAAGTAACAGTGACAGGAGCGACAGCGTTGCAGAGGAACAACGACAGAAGCTCGTCTCGGCAAAAAGCTCGAAGCAAATGTACTGTCCTTTTGCTAGAATGCTCGCCCGAACGCTCTATAGGGTGCTTACTAAAACGCCGTGTGGTGTCCGGCGGAGTAGAATAGCCCTCCCCTCACTCTTACCAAGGTGTCGTAAAAGGCGACTAAGGTAATTCGACGCTCAAAATGTCAGCGAAATATCATAAATATTGAAGTCTCCAGTCTTCGAGAAGGAAAACTCAATATAAACCAGGAAGTTAAGGACAAAAAATAAAAAATAATACAGTCCAAAGTACGGACGTGATGATGGCTGTGGGAAATAATACTGTATATGTACTCCAGGGGGGTACCGGCGGAGCCGGAGAATCTCCTCCTCGCCTATAGTGAGCCTGTGTGACTGTAATCTACAGGACGAGGCTGCACCTCGTATTCTGGAAAGAGCAACCTTACAGCTTCAGGCGGCGACGATACTCGCCATACGTCACGCTAAAATCACCAAAACCATAAGCGAAATTGTTCACGTCGGGGCGGAAAGTGGACATCGGAATGTCGATTTGCGACGTTAAATGTTAGAGGAGGAATGGTTGAGAAACTGGATGAGGTGTACGAGTTAATAAGTGACAGAAATTTGGATGTATTGTGTGTGAATGAGACTAAACGCAAGGGGTAAGAAATGCTGACGCGCGGTCCGTTCACTGAAATATGGTCAGGGGTTACCAATGAAGAACATGGTAGTAAAGGTGTCGGTATTATTCTTTCGGAGCGAATGGCAGAATGCATGCGCGGGTATGAGTGCGTAAGTCGGCGCCTTATGTGGATCCGGATGAAAGTAGGTCTGACGCCTCTATTTTTGATAGGCGTATACGCTCCGGACTCTTCCTACAGTAAGGCGGTAAGAGAGGAATTTTGGGAACAAATGAGAGAGGTTGTGTTATTGCGTAAGTGGAACAAACGTATTGTCATGCTTGGAGATTTTAATGCACAGGTTGGAGTGAAACGCGATGGGTAAGAAGATGTACTTGGGACGTTTGGAGATAAGAGCGGAATGACAACGGTGTATACTTGTTAGATGTTTGTGTGGAGATGGGTCTGTCCGTGATGAATACGTGGTTTCAGCATAAGGTGATACATATGTACACGTGGCGAAAGAAGGAAGGACATGTTATGTTATGGAGCATGATACATTTTGTTATAGTCGATGAAATAATGAGAAAGAAAGTAGTGGACACGTGGCTTATCGTGAACCAGATATTGGCACAGATCACTATTTGGTAATTACAAGAGTTGGTGGTCAGTTTAAACACTGGCGGCACAAATCTAAAGAGTCTGCTACCGAATTAAAACGTATAAAATTTGACTAGATTGAAAGATCAGCGCGTGAAAGAGATGTACAAAAAGCGATTGAATGAACGGCTGGATAAAATCTGGAGTGGCTCACAGCAGGAATGCCATAATTATCGCGAGATCAGCGAAATGTGACGAATGACAAGATATGGGAAGTGCAAGCGGGGTTTCGAAGCGGAATGGGATGTACGGATCAAGTCTTTTCCTTGCGCTGCGTAACCGAAAAATGTCTGGCGAAAAACCAGAAGGTATATTGCGCGTTCATAGATCTGGAAAAGGCTTATGATAGAGTGGATAGAAAGGAATTATGGAAGGTGCTATCTATGTATGAGGTGGACAATTTTATAATAAGAGCTCTGAAATCGCTGTATAGGGGTTCTAGAGCCTGTGTAAGGATTAACGGTGCCTATACAGAGTGGTTTGATATCTCCAAAGGTGTCAGACAGGGTTGTGCAGTTTCTCCCTGGTTGTTCAATCTTTTCTTGGGCAGCTGCATGAAGGATATGAGAGAAATTTAATGCGGAATTGATATGGTAGGATTGTGTGCTAAGTGCCTGTTGTACGCCGATGTCATTCATGCGTCATCGGCGAATGAGTTGCAACAAATGAAGGACTGCATGAACGAGAGCTTTACAGCGAAGGGTATGAAAGTAAATACAATAAAGACGAAAGTGATGGTGTTTGAGAAGGATGAAAGTGTGACTGAGTGTGGTATTGCGATTGAAGATGAACATGTTGAACAAGTTGAAGAATTTGTATATTTGGGTAGCATGTTTACAAGAGATGGAAGATTTGAAGGAGATATTGAAAGAAGAGTGACTGCGGGAAACTGTGTGAATGGAGCGCTGCATGCCTTTATGAACGGATAGACTGTGCCGACAGAGGCGTGACTGGCGGTTCATAATGTTTTACTTGTGCCCACGCTGATATATGGTAGTGAGTGTTGGGTTTGGCAGAAAAAGCATGAAAGCAGAATTAACGCAGTTGAGATGCGATCGCTGCGTAGTATGTGTGGTGTGAGACTAATTGATAGGATTCCGAATGCAGTAATATGAGAGCGATGTGGCCTGAAAGAAGATGTTGTGACGAAAATTGAGAAAGTAATGCTTAGATGGTTTGGATACGTGGAGCGAATGAGTGAAGAACGTGTCCAAGCTGCAACGTACCTAAAATAAATAGCTTTGCGTCAGTATAAACGCACCCTAAGTGGTTCGACTGATGTGAAGGTTACGTGTGTGTTACATGTGTCCATGGGCGTTTACTGCCACCTATGGACACATGTAACACCAAATGATTGCATTGACGTTCTTTGGTATGGGAAAAGGAAAGTAGAAAGTGGAATGGGATCAGAAAGACGGGAATGGGGCTTTCGGCACTCTCACATACCCAACGAAACGCAACAGTTTAAATACTGTTAATCCATGTAGATATTCTGCGAGGGTGTAGTTCTAACCAGGTCAAACCAGCCGATTAATGCTGAATTCTGCTCTAGGCTCTACATCCTGTGGCGGGCACAATCGCGTAAAATATACACAACATAATAAATGTGGTGATGTGCCCGGTAACTGCAATAGGCTCGCACCCTATTACGTGGGACCTAAAAATTCATGGTGAAATGTGGGTGTAATATTTACACCTCTGCCTACCCCTTCGGGGATACAGGCGTGAGTCTATAAAAAAAAGATAAGAATAATTAAAAACATACAGAAAATTTAGAACTCCTCTTTTTAAAATTTGGTTTAGAAGGTGCGACCGGGGCAATACCTCCATTACACAAAACTTCGCCATAATAATATACTAAGAGTATAATTATTTAAATGCCTAAATGATTGCTCAGTACGTTCGCCTCTAGTAGGTTTCTACTGCGCAAGTATCGAAGAACAGACTGATAAAACAAGCATTGGTGCACTAACTTTTAAAATGTAATTAATATCCAGTCAAGTTCTCCATATTCATCGTATTTTTAATTGAATTTTAAATTTATCTGACGATGTTGCTTTACTTGAACCCGTATCTACGCTCGACTTCATAGATCTCATGTATATTGATGTTTTATACATGAAACACAAATTATATATCTATGCATAACGTTTTAATGTTCTAGCAGTTTAATTGACATTGGCTTGACTGCTGTGGAAATATAGTTCATAATCGAAGACATGTTTTGGATCGGGGTAGGAAACAGAGTCTCTAAGATTTCTATATAATATAGGAAGATAATCTCGGAAGCTGGCGCTTTACACCAATATTGTGTTTGCAAGGACGTTAAGCCATGGTCCGTTGGAAAATCAGTATCTTCTAATATCCTATTGACTGTTCCAACCACGAAACTGTAGCTATTCCTGGGACGCGAAGCGTAAGCTTGGTTTGCAACTGGGATAATGTAATGACGAGGGTAGTGAAAGAAAAAGTAATAAATTTTGTTTAAATCTGCAAAAAGGATGTCTAAATACAAGAACCCTAATATTTACAGATGACAGTTTCGGTATTTTTTCTATATAATTCTTATTTCAATATGGCAAAATATATGCAAGGTTCCACTTGGGTCCTCAAAATCTTGACGTAATCTATAATAAATGAATCAGAGTGACCCAACAAGTCCTTTGAAGCTTTATTAGAACAAATAGGTCCATCAACGTAGTCCTTCGTGAATAGAAACCAATCTTCATTGCTCAGATCAGAATCGCAGCGAACGCTTTCAATGAATTATTATCTATTGATCCGCAATGCAAAGTGCGCCGTTTGCTAAAGGGATCTCGATTTAATCACTCTGTCTGTAAACGGTTTCCGTTGTTCATAAGACCTTGCAGTCTAATAGGCTAACAAGATGCAGTGGACTAAGATTGAGAACCCTTTAGTTTGTACTCGTGATTTTTATTGTATTAGAAGAAAAATAAAATGGGATCATCGTAATATTTGTTTTGTTTGTACGTATGGTATCTAGTACCATGCGTACAAACGTAAGGAAACGTATTTTGAAGCCAGCACTCACAAATGTGACCAGCTGTGACAAGAACAGGTAGGGGGGTCAAAATATCATGAAAATGATGTAACGTAATTTATGGATGGCACCTTAAATGTGACAAGTTGTTTAACTCAAGTTAAACAACAAATTACATTTGTACGCAAGTCCAGCTTTTCTACAGCGTGACTACCGCACTCCTACTGATATAAACACAAAAAGGTACATAATTAAATAATTCTATCATAATAAATCTATACATAGATTTTTCCCTATTTTTCCTCAACTAAGTTTAAATAAAATTGCCCCTTTGCATATACAATTACAATAACAACATCCACATTTAACCAGGTCAATCACATGGTTGGGTCGTAGTGGTACTCAAAACGTCAACAACAGTCTACAGACTGTTGTTGACGTTTTGACCTAATGGCATTAAAATAGGCAGGAGGCGATTCAATCTGTCACGTACAATGTTCCGGGTTGACTAGCCTTACGACCTGTGGAATTTATTTTTATTAAAGTAAATTAAATAGATATTTATTTCTGCCCATAAACAATCCATGTAGTAAATTGGTGTTAGAAAAAAACAAAAAGGAATAAGAATTATAAATGTATAAACTAATGTTCGTAAACTTAAGCTATGTCTGAACATGATACCCATGCTACCCACGTAATATTATAGGGCATTCATTCTTATCTGGCAAAAATGGTAAACAAATATGGCGGACACTAGGATGATGTATCTCTATGGATTTGACAAGCAAATAATAATACCGTGACAGACCGAGATAATGACATACAGAAATACATAAGAGTAAAAGAGACAAAGATAGCATTTTTTGTCTTTGTCAGAGTTTTCGTTTTTTTTGTTGGTCACAACTGAATATTGTGACCAACAAACGTTTGAAGCTCTCGATAATTTCCGCGAAAAATTGTGTTATTATTGATATTAATTGTGAATGCTTAGTGAAAATGTCATTGGTTCAGATTTATTATGGTGATTTGTTACATTTTAGGCTGTAAAAGCCATAGTGAGCGGAAATGTGAGAACATAACCATTTATTCGTAAGTACGATATTTTAGTTATAATATCTATTTATACATGAAAATATTGATAGAATGATACAAATAGCGTATCATTACATAAGGAAATAATTTCTAAATTACATCAATAAACCAAAAAATGCTATTTTATTATCACCGCGATTTTAGTATTACACAATCGAATTCAATAGGTCGTTGAATGTTGAGCTAGCCAAAAGTCATCGATACTTTTTAATTTTACAGTGTTAAATGTTTTTTATGGATACCACTGAAACGTTTGGGAAATTACCCAAATTTTGGGTAATTTGCCGTTACTTGGTTTCATATGAACCTAAGATTAATTATTTAATTTGTTTTCCGATTCTTTGTAGTAATGAAATTATTTGTTTATAGATTCCCAAAGGACTGCACGATCCAAAAATAATTGTGGATACGTGCAATAGGAGCAAAAAACTGGGATCCGAATAAATATGCAAGAGTATGCTCTAAACACTTTGAACAAAAGTGTTTTAGTGTTTTTTTTAAAACTTCCCGCAATAGGTACTTATTTGGAATCATTCTCGAATGATAAAGAAGAGAAAATAAGAAATTTGTATACAAAATTAATTTTGTTCAAAGGACAGTAAAGTTGAGTGTCAAATAATATAATAAAAGATATGTAACTCTGAGCCTCGTGTTTATTTGGCGAGTGAAGCCAGTCCCACATATTCGACACTTTTGTTATACCTACATAATAATATAAAGTATAAAAAATACTTATCGCACACCTTATGGATGGATTTAAACCTCCTTGTAAGGTTAGCTGTATTTTTATTTTTTTATTGGGCTGTAAAGTATATTATATAGATGTTTGTTACTATTCGTGGCAAAAGTACCTAAACGGATATTGATGGAACTTCTCGAGTTAGCTCATAAATTCATTAAATTACCAAATTGATTAAAAATTATAGGAGAACGCGGTCTCACATGTCTGGTAAGGTATTCAATTCCGGAACGACCGGTTGGCGCAGCGGGAGTGTAAACGACTGCTACGCCGAAGGTCGCGGGTTCGATTCCCACACAAGTCAAACATTTGTGTGCATGAACATGGATGTTTGTCTTGGTCTGGTTGTTTCAATGTATAATATTTATGTAGTTACAAAAAAAAAGTATATAAGTATGTTTATCCATTATCTAGTACCCATAGTACAAGCTCTGCTTAGTTTGGGACTAGATGGTGTTGTGTGAATGTGGTAGAATATTATTATAATTATTATAATTCAGGTTGTATACAATGTTACTTAAAAGTTAATATTATGTACTTCGTAGAATTGTAGGGTAAAAATTTACAACATCTGGTAACACCAACTCAGGATGTACTCTATGTCCGTCCTTTACGGGTGTACGCAAATGTCGAGTCCATTTGATTCTTGGTCCTAGGGCGGACAGATAAGTACGTCCGTAAGACTAGTGATGGGAAACATTGCATGAACTAAATTAAGTTTCACTTAAAATTAATTCAGTGAATGAAATAAAACATATTAGAGGTAGAGATTTTAACCTTTTAATGTTTTCGATGAGAGTCGAAATACAAATGGTATTTAGTTCATGTAAAAGGTTTTATTTTTTTAAAGGTACAAATATTATGTCAGATCGTCAGTGTCGAGAGACGTTGTGGTTTCATAAGATTTTTTTCTGATGTGACGTTAATTATGAATCTGGGGACTACTCCACCCGTCGCATCATCAATAAACCCATTGAGCATCATTTTATTTTCCTGTTTGACAACATGTTCGATGCATTTTTTGCACGATTCAGCATCAATTTTGGCAATGCTCTCTTTTGTTAAATCTTTTATTTCTCCCATCTTAAAAGTTTTATTATTGCAGCCAACATGCGATTTTATTTGTGCGCATATTAATTCTATTAGGTTTAGTTCACAATGATAAGGTGGAAGGCGAACAACAATAATATTTTTCTTGGCTGCCATTTCATTAACCACTTTTATATTGAAATCTGAATTTAAGGCAAAATGCGTTTATAACTTAATACTGGTAAGTGAATGTAAACACTATTTGTCATTATAATGACGTCAACAATTAGCGTTAGCGGCATCTATCGCCCGCCCCCATATATCATGTAATCGTGGTTACGATTTCTGACTGCAATCAGAGAATGGATACTTTTTCGATTACTTTCGGTAAATGTTTTCATGATTGATGGTTACAAATTACATTTTGCTCATCTCTGACTAGAAAAAGGAGAGGACTTTGCCTGGCAAATGGGGCACGAAATACCTATTTTTAAAAAGAAACTTAGTAAATTCTATCGGAGTAATTCTATTTTTAAATTTCGCTGTTTTGTATGGAGATTTTTTAACCCATATTTTACGTTTCCATCCATTTTTAAATGTTTTTATTCATACAAACACAAAAAAAATGAATTAGCTAAATCGGTGCAGCAGTTATGTCTATCCGAGTTTGATTTTTATTTATTAAGATTAATTGTCCTGATATAAAAACTACACTTACTTTTATCTCTCGGTTAGTTACAAGAGTCCAATCAGTTGCAATCTCAAAGTCCTTTGTACGTAGCCCGGTTGTCGATCAAGAGAAATAATAGTCCGAATGAAAATTTCATACAAATCCACAAGCAAGCCCATTCGGTCATAAGCATATTATTATATTTATCGACTTATCAGTTTTTATCCATATTGTCTGCAGTGAAAAACTTTTAATTTAGGCCCTTATGGAAATTGACCTCAGTTTAGTTAATGTAATTATTTTATACGGATCTGAATGTTCTTTACGTTTACCATAAAAGGATTACAATATATTAATACTTTTTCTATAATCATTCAATTTTATCATTCACTTCATCCCATCTCTACAGTCAAATGTCATATTGACAAGACATCGTAATAATCTGTGGTTTGAAGTGTCATCACAATTACGATTTTCTTTAAATTAATATGTTCTAAAAGAGAAATATGAAGCTATTTAAGTGGAAAATAATGTGTTGGTATTTGAACAACATTGTAAATATTTTCTTGTAGCATATATTACGTGATTCGGCCACAATCTTGTGATTTGTGATGAAGGTATATTTGTTTACTAGTTGTGCCAGGTAAAGATTAACGCATTATAGGGTATATTCGTCGATGCATGAAGTTGGACCCAATGACATAACATTAAATTGTCCCGACTGTTACACAACGTGTTCAGGATGCTGTGGGAGCTGGTGCGAGATCTGCGCAGGATTGAGATACTCCGCTTGCGTATGATGGCATGGAAATACGACATACATACATATTATACTCACGCCTTTTTCCCGTCGGGGCAGGCAGAGTCAACGGACCGCCACTTGCTACTTACGACAGGGAAACGAATAAAACAGTTACCTATGTTTTCAGTTTATTAAAAAACTAGCTTATGCCCGTGACTTTGTCCCCGGTATCTGTTTTTTTTTAATTAAAAACACCTGTCAAATTGACTTTGTTTTGGAACAAAGTGTTGTTTGTATACAATTTCGATGGATAACCTATATTTCTGAAAAGAGTTTCATCAAAATCCATTTACCTTTTGTGTGAAAGTGTAACAAACGTCCACAGATTCATCCATCGTACAGAGAGTCGAGCCACGCACAATGTAGTGTTAAGTAGTACCGCTTATCCCGTGAGCTAAGGATAGGAGAACTCAAGCACAATACTCATTTTATCGTTCTCAAGTAAAAGTTTAAGTTATTAGACCATAACTGGTTAATTGGTAACTCTAGTTATAATTGAAAGGTTCATTGAAATTGAAAGTTCATTTGTATATGTCACTATTTTGCATTGGTTACACAATATAATTGCTTTCTCGTTAAGGTATATGGGAGCTACCAGTAAACGTAACTATTTTCCAAATAATATTGTTTAGTTTTGTCCGCGAAGTACTATTGTTTAATAGTTTCCCTGTCCCGTGTATCATATATGATTCATAACAATTGATTTTCTATTGTGTCTCGCGCCGGACAGCGAATGGGTTAACTATGCCAAATTTCGGATCTCCAGACCTAGATCTGCTTATAGGTTTTGCTTGAAGCCGCGGTTGGACAGACGGACGGACGGACATAGGGTAACTATAAGGGTTCCTTGTAGTTTACTACAGAACCCCAAAAAGTTAGTTATGCAAACTTATTTCAGAAACCTCAGATATGAGATGTATCTGACGCCACATTTTAATATTGCTGTGTCGCGAGGAACGAGTAAAAGTATGCTCTCAGGTTTATCTGCACATGCAGTTTTTATTAAAATATCTCCCACTGTTCTTTTTGCTGGCGCTACAGCGCATCTTACAACACTTTAACGAAAAGACAAGCGACAAAAATAAAAATTTAGTCAAAACACGATAAAATCTTTAAAATGTAGTTCAATTACAATAATTTTCTTCCTCCTTTTCCTTTTTCCATCCAAGTAGGTAACGCACTTGTGACTCCTCTAGGGCTGCGGCTGTCCATGGGCGGCAATCAACGCTTACCAACAGGCGATCCGTCTGATCGTTACCTTCTATGTAAAAAAATACATAGAAAAAGCGCCTTACACTATTCAGTACAGAAAGGGAACCGTTTGTGTTCCGTAACATGATTTTTCGAATGTGTAATTTATGATGCTGATACATTTGAGCATTCACCTGTAAAAAACATTGTTGCAAATGTAACAATTTTTTTTTTAAATCTCATAATTAAGTACCTTTTGTCTAAGTATCATCATCAGCCCTTTATACTGTCCCACTGCTGGGCACGGGCCTCTTCTCACTATGAGAAGGGTAAAGCCACCACGCTGGCCAAGTGCGGGTTGGCAGAGTCCACATGTCTTTTGAGAACATTATGGAGAACTCTCAGACATACAGGTTTCCTCACGCTGTTTTCCTTCACCGTTAAGCAAGCGATAATTAACAATTTAATACGCAATTAACTCCGAAAAGTCATAGGTGCCTGCCGTGGATTCGGACCCGTGACCCTCTGCGTATCAGTATGTCGGTCTCTCCACTCGGCTATCGCGGCTCTTTGTCTAAGTATATTAATTATTTATTTGTAAGTTAACATTATTATAATTAAACCACAGCTGCTATTATGTTGACCTTTATCAAGGTCATTACTTCCTCTGATTATTTGGAATTCTTCATTCACTCATCTAGATGTATCAGTTACCTATTGATGTGCAATTAAATTGAAGATTTGAAGTGCTAGTTTTTACAAAGTCGTTTGTTTATTGACATCTTGGCAACGCAAATTCAACCGACGATTTTAGTAAATATGATAGGCCTCATAGGTTCGTTCTTTACAATTGATTTACCCTTATTTACCGAATCAAATGCACATAATGTTGACCCTTTCAAAATCGAAATATGCAGGAATAACAACAAATTTATAAATTTGCTCAATTGTATGGTAGCTGAACGTTCATATTGACTCGAACTTTATTTTCAGTTTTATACTTTACTAGAGGACGCCAGCAGCTACGCCTGCATATTTTTTAAATTTATCCGTTTTGGCCCGTGGCGATCCCGTGGGAATTTCGGGAAATCCCTTCTTAGTGCATCCCTACGGTCCCCAAGGAACATACATGCCAAATTTCAGCTTCCTGTGCCCAATAGTTTCGGCTGTAGCGTGTCTGTCAGTCAGTCAGTAACGCAAGGATTTTATATATTAAGATTTAGCCCTCATTTATGTTTTGAATAACTTGTACTCTGTTCGAACTAAAATAGTCGAAAGACATGTGAAAATATTTCTAGAAATAACGTAGGAATTCCACAAATAAATACCGTTGTGATAAATAACTTGACACATCCATCATCATTTTTTTAAACGCAGTGGAAATTAAAAGTACCTACGTTTTAAAATAAACAAAATGTGTATTGTCTTCGTATAGTTAGATGTCTGAAGTGTCTTGAAGGGTAGAAATCGCAAATTATAATTTGCCAGTGGTTATGATCCTGACATGAATGCTATTGTTAACGTTTGCACTCCTATTTCTATAATAAACAAAGAAATAATAATTTAAGTACTTAGTACATACATAATAATAACCAGACTACTTTATTTTTATGATCCAGTGCAACGGGATTATAATCCTACTAATCTGCAATAATCTGCAATACCATATAGCAAAGATGCTTTTACCAATACTACTACCACTTATAAAAATAATCCTTCTAAGTTTTAACGCCTACTTAGAACAGTTCTTCTGTAATGCTCCTGCAACTTTTTAAGAATCGTATAATTTATTTGCGAAGCGTGCTTTACCGAGACGTGCCCGTGCAGCACAAAGTACGTGCGGGTTCAAAAGTTGTCGTACTCTCGGGCCGGTTACACAATTGATGATATTGTCAGGTATTGACGCATATCAGTTTTATAAAAAAAAACTTTCTGACATCAAAGATCACTACGGTACATTTAATATTATTGTATGGATGAGTTAAAACAATCTTGGTTTCGTACAATTATAGCACTCTGTGGTACTTACACCAAGACAACTGTAGCGAGAACCAGTTATCTTGGCGTGCTACATAGTGTTATAATTAATTACTCTTAAAAGCATTTTCCTCTAGACATTATTTTTCTAGTGAGCAATCCTTTTCATCAAAACTTTATTTTTCATAGATTTAGTATTTAGTAGAGTCCTTAACACCTGGAAGCGTTCTCGTCTAGTACAGTACTTTCAAAGATAACTACTAACATGTGCGTTTGCGCTTTGGAATGAACTACGCGGTACACCCGAGTGCTATAACCTGTCCTTCTCCAAACAAGGTTTAAAGAGAGAGTAAGGCCTCTGCCTCGAGTCATGCGCGCAGTGGGGCGGTGGCGGCGGCGGCGCGGGCAACGCCGACCCCTTCTGGAAACCAGCGGGTAGATCGTGCGGCACTATAGCGGCTTAGTGTTGTGTTCGTATTTGTATCCTCGAGATATTTATTTTTATTCGCGAACGAAATGTCTCAACATCGCTTTTACTCAAAAATATTTTTTGGCCCAAAAATAAATTGCATGACACCGCAACGCAGACGCTCGGTCGGTCAACGCTTGACTGGAGTGCAACGCTTGTTACCCGCCGCCGTGCCGCGGTCCATTTGACTCTACGCATTAGATCCTGCCACTCCCGTGCCTTCGCCGCCACCACCCCTGCACGCAAAATTCGAGGCAGCGGCCTAACTCTCACGGTAGGCAGCAGCTTTGCTGTGTCAATAAGCGGTCGTTACCCAGATGTTTTCCATCAGATGGGGTGTTACCTAATCTGCCACTCTCATCAATAAAAAAAGAAACCTTCTACATTGTCGTGTATAAAATGAGATGATGATACTAAACCGTTTATTAAAAAGCCCTAGTGTGCGACCGACCCCAGAGTTAGCACGTGTTTTCTTTGATAACGCCTGGAGTTTGCTGCACAACTTCGCGTTACATGTGATACTGATAGCTTTGAGCAAACTTTCTCGAATTATTCTCTAAATTTCCAAAGAAAATTGGTTTCTTATAAGCAGTAATTAATTTTGCTGTATGTTTGTTGATTGTGAGGAAATTGGATGTGCCGAATTCTTGCAATGCTGATTATTTTGTGTTGATCTTGGAGTTTAATGATTTTGAAAAGTTTCGAATCAATGGTTTGAAGTTATTCATACGGGTATAAAAGTATGAAGGGTTCACAAATATATTAATTATTATTATTTTTTATAGACTCACGCCTGTATCCCCGAAGGGGTAGGCAGAGGTGTAATATTACACCCACATTAATTATGATTATAAAAATACTATGACGGTACGCTCCACTTGGTTTTAGTAAGTTTATTCGGCAAACAAAACCTGCTATTTAATGTTATAGTAGTTACGTATAACTTATGTCATCTAACGTACAATGGCGAAGGCAAGAAACGATTGAAGACTCTGAATTCTGCTGTTAGAAGCTTCACAAATTTATACCAATTCTCGACAGTCGAGCTGTCCCACCAGGCACGATCAACGATCACCTAGTTTAGTCAGAGAACCCTCGCTCTAGTTTCAAGAGGTACTGATCTCATAGCTCTACGAGAACTATCAAAATACGTATAACCACCACACTCATATAAACAACACTCACTGACCTAATATGTACAGATGCCCCGGTGTGTGAAACATCAGTATTGCATATACCAGAGCTTGGACAACATGCATTAATCTCTGTCAAATTAAATATCAGGACACAGAAGCCTATTCCTTATTGGATCACCTTAAGGCCACTGAAGGATATACTGATTGATATTTTCAATAAAGACTTTGTTAAAATTGATTGGAATCACATATTAGGCTTTAGTGATGTCAATACAATGGTGGATAGATTTACCTCATATACCTTAAGTTTGTTTGATCTACATGCCCCTCATAAAAAGTCTTGATTAGGGAGAGGTCACCCATGGATAACTGACACTGTTAAGGACATGGTCAGGCTACGGGACAAGGCTCACCAGCGGTACAAGTCTAGTAATTCAGAGACTCATTATAATGCATATAAAGAACTTAAAAGAATAGTTATAGCAGCAATAAATAGTGAAAAATATGCCTATTTTAAAACTAATATTAATATGAATGGAACAGACCCCAAGAGACTATGGAATAGTATTAAATCAGTAGTTAATTATAAAAATAAAAATAATCACCAGTTACCATACTATTGCAATGACCCCGAGGTTATCCATAGGCATTTTCTTAATGTCCCTGGCTGTGGAGAAGTCACAATTTCAGATCTGACTTACTTTGAATTTAATCGCTATGGTTCAGGGTGCTTTCAGCTTCAGCCAGCCATATTGGTTCCTGAAATTTATGTTCCTTTAGGAGTGTTGGGGAGTTTGTACAAAACATTTTATATAAGCGAAATTTACGCCAGGAAGTTGCGGGCAAAAGCTAGTTTATAATAAAATTTGGATCTTTAGAGACTTATTTTGCCTTCCTTTCTTGTACAACCTTATTGATGTGTATAAGAAAATTAAAATATATACATAGCTGTTACTTCACGCTGCACGCTGGCGTTCCGTTTGCCGCGGTCATCTCATCCGTGGGATCTATTCTTACTCTGAATCAAACTTTACTTTATTTGTATGAAATTATTTCAACCTTTGCCGATGTAATCGTTTGACTTTACCAGGAATTAAACCTTCTAAAAATATCGTACTTTAAAATGGGACATCGGATTTCCTTCTCTTTTTAATATGTTAAATCCTCAGCCAATCTTGGAACTGTCGACCTCGTATCTCTAACAGGATATTATGTGTCGTCAATGACATGAATTGCGCTATATCGACAAAAGCGTCACCAGAATTAAGTTTACGACACATTAAGTCGGTGCGAGGGAGATACGTTTTCAGCAGAGAAAGATTATAAAAAAAGGTAAGACCATCCCCATTATACAGACTGGGTTATAAGATATGAAAATAAATTCAGAAATATAGACATCAAACACGCAACAAAATGCGATATTTTATGAAGAGTTAGTGTCTGCATTACAAATTGTATTACTTCATCTTATTTTGGGACGAATTATGTAAGATGACCAAATAATAATTCTCATAAACGGGAGGAGGAAGATCTAGTATCTTCTTGGGTTTACGCGAATGTTACACATTGAAATTAAACTACAGTTTACGGATTTTATCGCGTTGTATTGGTTTCACTAAGTTATTACATTTGAAACTAAAGATCTAGAAACTATATTTTTAATTTATTACTAGCCGACGTTTCGAATTCTTAACAGAATTCATGTTCACGGCAGACTGGGGTGATATTTGTCTTTTTCTCGAATGTATAAGTTATCTCAAAGTACCCGAACATTTTTCAACTACTGGTGTTACTATTTACGCAGAATGAGCTCACAGTGTCCTTAGGTCTTCTGGTGACTTTGTCCTTCTTGGGTTTCATTAGCCTTATGACAGGGTCCCAAGCTGGAGGAACATTCCAACCATCTTCCCAATTGAAATTAGGGTGTTTTTTAATTTCAATAGCCTCTCGTATCATCCTTGGAAGAAAACGATGTTCTTTTGCGAGTATCTGTGGTTCATCAAATCGCAGGTAGTGGTTAGGTCCTTGTTCCACATGTTCACACACAGCAGACTTTGTTGAGCGTTTATGTTTTATGTCAGCTATATGTTCTTTGAGTCGAATGCCTATGCTTCTCTTGGTTTGTCCAATGTATGAGAGCCCACATTCACAGTCAATTTTGTAGACACCGGCCTCTTGCACGGGTAACTGACACTTGACAGATGGTAATAATTGACTGATCTTCGTTGGCGGCTTGTAGTAAGTTTTGATAGAAGCTCGCTTCAAGATGTAGCCAATTTTGTTGGTCACGCCCTTGATGTATGGGAGGACAGCAGGTTGTCTTTCTACTGTGGCTGGTTTTTCTTTCTTCTGGGATCTGTGACAGTGGCGCGGCGGTCGGAGCTTGTTGTCTTGCAGAACTTGCCTGACATATTGAAGCTCAGCGTCCAGGTGTTTCTTGTCACAGATCCCCCGGGCTCTCTGAAACAGAGACATTCCTACAGTAGCTAATTGTTTAGGATGGTGGTGAGATTCACCGTTTAGGTACCTATTTGTATGGGTCTTTTTCCTATACACAGTATGGCTTAAGGAGTTGTTTTTATTCCTGATGACAAGTACATCTAAGAAAGCTAAAGACTTGTTTGCCTCTAATTCCATTGTGAATTGTATTTGGTTATTAATAGAATTAAGATGGTTTAGGAAAGCATTAATACTATCTGTTGGTAAAATTGTGAAAGTGTCATCTACATACCGCTTGTAGAACCTCGGTGTGATGGTGGCAGTCTGCAGGGCTCGCGCCTCGAAGTCCTCCATGAAGATGTCAGCGACAACAGGCGATACTGAGGAGCCCATTGCTACACTGTCTACTTGTATGTAGTATTTCTTGTCCCATAACAGATAGCCCGTTGTCAGGTAGTGTTTGAGTATTTCTGCATATTCCTCAGGCATGTTGTTTTCTCTCAGCTTCCTTCTAGTAATTTCTACACAGTCATGTACTGGTATGCATGTGAATAATGACTGTATATCAAAACTAACCATAGTTTCCTTGTCAGAGAGATGTAGGTGTTTGATTTCACTGACAAAATGGTAGGAATCTTTCACATGTGCTCTCGTATTGCCTCTGCGGTGAGAAAATCTTTGCCATGTGTTGAGCCAGTCTGTAAGTTGGAGCGCCTATCTGACTAACTATCGGGCGCAGAGGAGCGTTTTCCTTGTGTATTTTTGGTAGCCCATACATTTGAGGAGGTTTTACACACGATGGTATTAAATAATTCACGTCCAAATTAAGTTTTTCGGAGTATTTCTTAACAATATCACAAGTTTGCTTGAGTATTTTGTTCGAAGGGTCTGACTTAACCAACTTGTAGGTACTTTCATCCGACAAAAGATGTTCCATTTTTTGTTTATACTTGGACGTGTCCATCACTACCGTTGCATTTCCTTTATCTGCTCGGAGTACTGTAAGTTCTTCAGTGCGAGATATTCGGTCTTAGGTAGATTCCTTGCCGGCACTTTCGATTGACGTAATACAGCCGAAACGTCCTGTCGTATGGCATCGAAATCTTCCTTACTCACATTGTTCTTAACAAGGCAATCCTCAACGTTGCAAATAATGGTTTCATACGGTATTCTTGATGGAGTTATCGCGTAATTTAAACCTCTGTTAAGTACTTTCTCGGTATTTTCATCTAACGTGTGATTTGACAGATTGACAACTGTTTGTCTATGGGCGGACGGTAGCTTGTGATTGGTCCGTGCGAAAACGTTCTGTTTCATGTTGTACTGGTCATTTGATTTATGTTGTAATTTTTCAAATTTTTGAATTTTGTTACGTTTACACGCATAATATTTTGATGTTTCTCTGTTGTTTATTGCATCTATGCATTGTTTAAAATCAAATGAAGTTGTCAATCTGTATATTTCGTTAGATAAATTCTCAACATTTTTATTTATTCTGCGTAAGTCAGCTCGGTGTTCATGGATCTTTTGTAGGAGTAACTTTTGACTTGCCTGTTTTAAGATCTTAGTGCTCCCACGTATGTCCTTCTTGGCTGATATCTTGCAGCATGTAGGGATGAGATCGTGATCCCGGCATCTCTTCAAGAAATTTAAAGATGTTATGTATCTTGCGCACTTGGTTTGTAGATCTTCTAACCGGCGTATTTTTGTTGCTGTTTCCAGTCCGTACTGGTTCACATAGTATCTTCTTCTAATCCGTAAACTGTAGTTTAATTTCAAGGAGGAAGGTCTGTTCTATTTTTTGCCAATTCAAATTCAAATAACTTAACAAATATTCAATGTTGTCGTCTACATAACATAACTTCACGCCTTTGTCCACGAAGAGGTGGGCGGAGGTGTATTTCACACCCACACTTCGCCAGTTATGTTTCGGTTCCAATGTAATAGGGAACGAGCCTATTGCCTGTTTCTTTATATTACAGAACCTTTCATGTTTCAGAAACAATTTCAAAATACAATTTACACCACGCTATCCACAAATAGAAATAAAGAATTTTTGGAGACTGAACCCATTGAACTTTGATTAGCTTTGTTACTAAGCCAATTTGCTCCTATTTCGTGAACAATTCTATTCCAAAAATCTTCACACCATATGTGGCAACTTACGTGTCGGTCGAGCGGACACCAACTTTTAAATATAGTTTCTGTGCCGACCGACGCGTGCTGTCATCATCATCATCAGCCTTTAACAGTCCACTGCTGGACTAGGCCTTTGAAAGGAGGAATTGGCCTACTATACCATGCTGGCCAAACGAATTGGTATAGGGTTGTATGAAGTTTTTCTTCTCTTACAGTGCTGTTCTCTGCATAATTATGCTCCCTCTGTCAGCTCTTATGACACCCATGGGATGATACGGAGTGGTGACAATTCGTATTCTTAATCCGTCACCACACAGACACGTGCTATACGGAAATGAAAAAGATATTGTGTTCATTCTATACAAGAATTTGCATATCGTATTACTCGTAAACACTAAGTAAATAACTAAACATGCATCTACAAACCTTCTAAAAATTTTATTGAAGTTATTATTTTTAACCTGATATGATTAAGATATTTTTAACACGCTTTTATTAGGTCGTCGTGTATGTAACTATGTAATGGAATCTAAGCTAACTAATTTAACCATCTTCCAAGGGTCGTAGCGTAATGAAAATTGGCAGTTGTATGTAGTTCTGATGACAATACAATAATATGGCACTGTCGAACTGATCTGATGCTGGAGCCGAAAGATATGAACTGGAACTGCATGATGACAAATCGTATCATAGCTGTTTTGGATTTCTTAGGAAAGTATTTACTGTTTAATGTAGAGCCACTTACTACTCGTGCTGCAATTCCAATTTTAGAGCGCCAATCTGTGTAGCCTGCTTCCTGTAACATCCGTTCACTTGATTTTTGAACAAGCAAAATAAGAACGTCTTTCCTGTTCCAGCGCCCCACATTCTTACAATCAAAAATTATAATTAAAAGCACATAGTTTACACTTCAACCCAGAAATAGAGACAACTTGAACGATCCATAATTATTTTTTTGTTTTCACGTGCATTTATAAAAGCGAGTTTTTCTAGTGTTTTTAAACTATTCATTTATTTATAGTGATACTCTTTTGTAAAGAAGGTCATATATCGCGAATGAGCTGGCTAAACATTTTTCGGCAAGACCAGAATAATTAAAATGTGTACTTTTCATAATAATTAATTCAGATGAGAGAAGAGCCTTATGGTAAGGCTTAGTCTTATTACATACATACATACATAGACTCACGCCTGTTTCCCCGAAGGGGTAGGCAGAGGCATATTAAACGCCCACTTTTCGCCAGTGTTTTGATCCCACTTAATAGGTGGCGAGCCTATTGCCGCTTATTGGGACATTTTGTTTGCCAGAGCCTCGTCCGTTGATCGGCAGGTGCACCACTTGCAGGTGAGGTTGGCTTCTTATTATGCCTAAAAAACAATCATATTTTAGATGAATTTGTACCTACTGTCAGTAATAAGTCAGTAAACGTTTTCTTTTCTGAATAAAGAAAACTTTTATTAACCTTTAGTGTAACGTCGTCAAAGCACACACCACTGTCACGTATCTGATCAAGTTAAGCAAGCCCTTACTAAAAACATGTTGTATGCTGATTTTCCGCTTTAGTGACAAAATCTTTCATCCTACACAAAACACTCTGTTTTTATTTGACCAAGCATTACACTATAAACATTCCCTTTGATATCAAATTCAGCAAAGCGTCGCTAAAACAAAAACGCGTTTGCGTCACAAAGCCCAAATGTCGTATATCCTTAATCTTTTTTCAAAGCATTTGTTTCAAGGTTCTTATAGATGATCATGGCCGTAGAGACGGGAACATTGTTTCTGTAACCGTAAAGAATGGCGGATCCTATGGTAATGCATAAACGCTTCGTTAAATTTACGAATATGCTCGGTTTATTCTGATTTCAATCTTGGAAAAAAGCGTCTCCGAAGAAAAGGTAAAATCTGGGAACGTCTGATATATTTCGAAGTTACTTATGGAATATGTTTAGATATTATGTTGGTACTTTTACTTACTTAGTGGAGTTTATAGCCTTGACTTGACTATTTGTTAGTCAAAAGAGGGTATCTTCTTATATACTTTTTATGAATTATTTTTTATTCATTGCTCTTCAACTTTAGGTTATCCAATATTAGCGGGGTTGAAGCTCAAGCACAATATCCATCTCATAGAAATAATCAATATAGAATAAATTTAGCTATAAATCCAAGTGACAGTAATGTTAAACTTGGGTACCTATAGGTAAGTAACTGTATTTCAAATAGTATAAAGGTAACTCTGAAGTCTAAAGTAGAAGATGATTATTAATGTTCTCCTGAATGGCTTCCCAAATCTTCAGCCAAAGTTGATTTGAAGCTTCAGCTGGAAGACTTGGGAAACAGGCTGCCGTCTTTCAGCTAACATTATGATAATAATTATTATACCTCATATATTCAGCGCCATCCAGTCTTAAACTAAGCAGAGCTTGTACTATGGGTACCAGACAATGGATAAACAAACATAAATAGTTATTTTGTGCACATATTATATATAGGAACACCCAGACCAAGACAAACATAACATAATACCTTCAAACTCCTAATGGCTGGCACCGACTGACGGCAGGGCAAGGCTCGGCGCGGCATGGCGTGGCACAGCATGTTTCGGTAGCCCGAAGGATGCTTCGGCATGACGTGTCATACCGAGACGTCCAATTGACTGGAATTTAGTATCAACAGCACTCCATGCTAAAGATGAAGAACTACAAATACAAAGTGATACGTTGAAGAGAAAACAATTCAGGGTACATAATTTAAGCAGAACAAGATTTACTAACGTTGAAAGCAGCAACTTATTTACCTACTGATTACACCGTGGCATACTGCAGGACGCCGTGGCATACCGCGGCGTCTACCAGTATGCCGCGACGTGCCGTGACGTCCCGCAGTATGTCACGATGTGCCGCGGTATGCCACGGCGTCCCGCGGTATGCCACGGCGTCCCGCAGTATGCCACGGCGTGCCGCGGTATGATTGAATAAAAATAAAGTAATACGAATTTTAAACACATTGAAATAAGAATAAAAATGACTTGATTAGTAATAAAATAGGAGAACCAGTTCTTCTGCCGCATATAACTAAGTTCTTCAATAGCATTTTGAAAACTGGAATTCTTCCTAAATCATTTTGCCACTCACAAATGATCCTTCTCCACAAAAAAGGTGATAAGTTGGACA
This sequence comes from Euclidia mi, assembly GCA_944739405.2. NCBI lineage: Eukaryota > Metazoa > Arthropoda > Insecta > Lepidoptera > Erebidae > Euclidia > Euclidia mi. The sequence continues at coordinate 71,346,630 of OX123185.2, forward strand.
TAAACAACTACCGCCCTATTAGTTTGGTCTCACATATGTACAAAGTTTTTATTTAATTAGTTGAGATGAGAATATCGGGCACACTCGACAAACATCAGCCTCCGGAACAAGCCGGTTTCCGCCGCAGCTTTTCCACTATTGATCATCTTCATTCTGTCAACCAAGTCATTGACAAATATATAGAATTCCGACTCCCACTCTATATAGCATTCGTGGATTAAATAAAGGCTTTCGATAGCATTACTCACAGCTCAATTCTCACAGCTCCTTATAAACAAGAAATCGATCTCCCTTATATACAAATGCTGCAAAACAATTTAAAACCAGCACCGCCGCTATTAAAATTGGTTCATTGACAGAACCATCCTTCCGCATCAAAAAAGCAAGGAGACCCACTATCCCCAAAACTATTTACGGCTGTACTCTAGTACAGCCGTCTTCTAAGACGTGTTCCAAAAGCTTGCAGCAGGCTGGTCTGAGAAGGGTATTATATTTGGCGGCAAAAGATTGTCCAATCTCCGATTCACCGACGATATTGTCCTCTTTTCGTCAACAGCTTTCGAGATGACGCAAATGCTGGAAGACCTTTGCATGGCTAGCCTAGACGTTGGACTCCAAATGAACATGGCAAAGACCAAGCTGATGACGAACACCATACATAATAGAATTGTAGTGAGAGGTGGAGAGGTTGCATACGTCGATGAATATGTCTATCTTGGTCATATAGTCTCTTTCCAGGCAAGACAAAACAAAGAAGTCGCTAAACGCACTGAAAATGCCTATAGAAGCTATTGGGCCATGAAAGATCTGATGAAGGGCTATCTTCCTCTTTCCCTTAAGATGCAGCTCATGGACGAGTGCTTTCTCCCCATCCTCACATATGGCTCTCAAACTTGGTCTTTAACAAAAGAACAGAGATCCACGCTCGAGGTATGCCAAAGAGCGATGGAGCGGAGTATTCTGGGTCTCAAATTAACAGACCGGATAAGGAATACTACTATCCGTTCCATCACAACCATCGCGGATGTTACTCGAAAAGCTGCCACGCTAAAATGGAGCTGGGCAGGACATATCTGTTGCATGTCAGATGACAAATGGGCCAAATTAACAAGTCTATAGACCCTCTCAAACGGCAGACGACATCGCGGCAAGTCGAGACGGCGATGGCGGGATGAACTAGACTCCTTCAAAAAGGATTGGTTCCAGGAGGGAGAAGATAGGGACTTGTGGAAGAAGAATGGGGAGGCCTTTGCCCTGCAGTAGGACGTTACAGGCTCATGAAAAAAATATATATAAAATCCTTTGCCATGCCGTGCCGTGCCGCGACGTCAGAGCGCGCCGGCCTTAAATTGAACTTAAAATGCTGGAAAATTCTAAAGTTGTTGCCAGCAGAAGATATAGCCGAAGCTCAAAATCTCACAAAAGATTGAAGCTGTAATCTTTACAAAATCTTTCAACACAACGAACACAAAGTATACACTCGTAGTTTATCGTTGGACCGTTTATTAGGATCTGGTTTTATCTTTATAGATGGCTTATGAAAATTTAATACGTAACACTAAACCACTGGGAGAGTCCAATTTTAGGGACGAAAACAATGTATTTGAGCTAAATATTCTTGAAGAATACTTTGAAAACCTTTTGAATGCTTGTTAAATTATGTAGGTAGATATGCGTTTTTCTGTTTTCATTGAATTGTTAATTAATTTATCGTGGTTGATTATTTATTTTCAAACACTTATAAGAAATTATAATACTTAAATGACTTCTAATTTGCAGAGTTACAGCACAGGAACTGCCGTTCATCGCAACTCATTGGGCCAGTTCCTTCGCGATCACAATTGTTTTAAGCCGAACAGAACGTTGGTGAAAAATATCTATTTATACCTAAAATTACTATCTTATCATTACATACATTGCCTTGTTGTGTTTCGGTAAGTGAAATAAACTATACCGTCCAATGTCCTCTGGTTTCCTGATTTTATTTTCTGTTGAGCTAGGGGAAGCTTGCGATGAATGGACCACCTAACTTTGCGACAGCATAACTTAAAAAATATACCTAAGTGATGAAATGAAAGCAGTTTATTATTTTTATTTCGTAGGACCTTTACTCATAATAATCTAACGCACAACCAATTCGGGCTTACACTTTTTGGTATAAATGAAGGAAACTAAATCTTCGACTGTTTCCATTGACCACTGGCACCTTCATTGAACCACCAGGTTGCCGTCGATGGACTTTGAGAAATTCGTTCTAGTTCCAATCAAGGTAACTTATTAAATATAAGCAAGAGGTATGATTAAATTATGGCATTCGAACAGAGATACACAATACTCATAGATATACTTACGACAAGCAAACAAACTATATTTGTAGGCTATTTAGTGGACATGTTCTTACCCTTTTTGGTTTACTCCATTTATCCCTTGTTTAACTGTTTATTTCGGCACTCCGTAAATTTTACTAGCTTTAGTTTTTCACTGATTCTAGAGCGAGGTTCATGCTAGTTTTATTGCAAGTAAAGTATGTTCTTTTATTTGGCGACGTTCTGAAATTATAAATTGATGATCACTGATTTTTCAAGATTTTTCATTACATACATACATACATATCGTAACGCCTTTTATCCCCGAAGGGGTAGGCAGAGGTGTATTAATACACCCACTTTTCGCCAGAAATACTTTAGACCCACGTAATAAGGGGCAAGCCTATTGCCGTACCGGGCACATTTCCAGACTCCGTGCTGCTACTGAGAATTTCGTAACAGAAAATCCCAATAACACTGCCCGAGCCAGGAATCGAACCCGGGACCTCCCGATCCCACGCGCACATTTATGCCGCGAGACCAACGAGGCAGTCGTATAGGGTTTGATGTCGAATTTTCCATCTCTACGCAAATATGGTATTTGCATCGTGTTATCTCTTAGTCGCCTCTTACGACACCCACGAGAAGATAGGGAGTGGTTACACTTGTATTCTATGCCGTCAACCACACGGCACGGCACGGCACGTCAACCACATTTTTCATTATAAGTAGAAATACTCTCCTCATAAAAATATACAATAAAAAGTTGCTATGATTGGACTGGTCCAACGGTGGAACTCTTTTGTGGTCCATTGATGGCAACAAGGTACTCGTTAAGAAAAGAAAATGTTAAATATAAACGGACATAAACAGACAGAATTGAATAACTTTCATGAAATTACATACCAGTGCACCCAAACAAATATGAATAGAATGAAACTTACATCAAATTGTTCCGAGTCAAATAATAAGATGTTGACTGCCCCAAACACAACCACACGCGTTACTTCTGGCTATGTGTCGCAGCGTCACTGAGATTAGAGGGAGATGCAACTGATCCGGAACGGACGCGTTTCGGCTAGTTCGGGTATTGCTAGCTTGGACAGTTTTGGAAATACTTTGGTGGTCCAATGAAAACGCTGGACCAATGATCGCTACTCTCCCCTAATAGGAAAATAAATAGTACGGAACGGCAAAAAGGTTTTGGGATAAGGACGCAATGCACGGCATGTAATTTTTTCATAAATTTCGTATTTATGTATGCATTCGGTTGTATACATCACTTATTATGCAAAGTAAAAACCCTATTCTAGATAATGCTGGTATGGATACATACGCTGATGGCTCCTAAACACAGTGTGCGGCACCGGCTAAAAAAGGCGTCAAGCTTAATATTCTATCATAAAAACACTGCTATGTAATAATGTGCTTATTTATATAAAATACAATTCTAAACACCATTTCATTAACCGATATACTTCCAAATTTTTTTAACATAACAACCTTAAGTAACATTTGATGGGGCATACAAACATAACATACATACATACATAGACTCACGCCTGTTTCCCGGAGGGGTAGGCAGAGACTACGGAACGCTATTTGCAACGATCCAGACATATCTCTCTTGCTTCATTCACTCCCATCAGATTCCTCATGCATGCTCATCTGTTCAGGGTACTTCTCACCTGTCCTGTTTTTAGGATGTCTCCAATCTGATCAGAGAACGTCCGCCTAGGTCTTCCCCTTCGTCCTGTCCCTTCCACACTTGCCTTATATATCTGCTTGGTCAGTCTTTCGTCATCCATCCTCTCCACGTGCTCAAACCATCTTAGCATACCTTTCTCGATGCTTGTCACTACATCTTCTTTTACCCCACAACACTTTCTTATCACACAATTCTTTACTCTGTCAGTCAGAGAGACACCACACATATTTCTCAGTGGTCTGATTTCTACAGCATTTATTCTACTTTCATGACTTTTCTGCCATACCCAACTATCACTACCATACATAAGAGTAGGTACTAACACCCCTCTATGCACAGCCAAGCGTGTCTTTTTGGACACGTTTTGGCTATTCATAAACGCCTTCAGAGCTCCATTCACTTTATTACCTGCATTAACTCTTCTTTCAATATCTTTTACATTCTTACCATCTCTTGTCAACAGCGTACCTAAATATACAAACTCATTCACTTGCTCCACTCGCTGTCCATCGATCATAACATTACAAGCTGTAACGCATTCCTCCTTTTCAAAAACCATAACTTTCGTGTTACTTATATTCACTTTCATTCCTTTCCTCTCAAACGCACCATGCATGATTGTTACCATCTCCTGCAACTCCTCCGCTGAAGACGCAAGTATAACCTGATCATCAGCAGGAGGCATTGACAAGTAACTCATTCATCCTTAATCCACAATCACTATGTTTCAAGTCTTGCAAACAACTGTCCATGAAGAGGTTGAACAGCCACGGCGACGCTACACATCCCTGTCTAACACCTGTGTTGATGGTAAACCAGTCAGTGTGTTCCAATCCAAAATCAAATGTCAATAAAAATCAAAAGGTCAATGAAAGTTCCCATAGCTCGATAGATGGCGTTGTGCCTCTTCTCTGAATCGCGCTATCGTTTGCTTCACACGCGTTGTATATAAGGGCCGTCTATGTAAATTTTTAATCGAACATTGCATTACATCAGTTCAAGTGATAAGTAGTGGTTTTATTTATCTCAGTTTAGTTACTCCTTTCAAGTGCAGTTGTAGTGTTCACCTTTCAAATACCAGGCAACTCGTGGTATTTATCATTGGTCCATACGAGCCGAATTTTTGTGAACCACGGACCCAGCTTTGGGCCCTCTCCTGTACTCGCAGCGGATTGTTGCGGCAAGATACACGGAGCAAGCGCACCGGCAGCGTTCGGAGCACCCCGCTTGTTGGAAGCGGCCGAGCTCGGTGACAGCTACGAAGGCGGCAGTGCATCCAAATTGACGTCAGTGAGGACGTCGTTGGAAGATCACTCGTATTCGTGTAAAGGATTAACCATACCTACGATACGCAAGCAGAACAACACTGACACGATCAATAGGAGGTGCACAGTAGTTCCACTGGATTGACAACAGAGGGCAGCACCAGTCCAGCAGATATCGTGTAGTGGTTGTGATGTGTCAAATCGTGAGTACTTTGATTATTTTCTAGTTCCAGTTATTCAAACGCTTTTAGAACAATTTGAACCTTAAAGCTATTAGTGCTTTTACATAGAACTTTTAAAGTAAAATTTTGGACTTAAAAAAATTGTGTGTAGTTTTAGTCTTTAGTTGTAATTTTAATGCATGCTTAGTTAAAGACTTAGAATAAGTTGATAAAAAATTGGGCAAGTGCGAGTCGGACTCGCGCACGAAGGGTTCCGTACCATCATCTATAAAAGAAAATCATGTTCGTTGTATGTATACTTAAATACTTTATAAGTTTCTACCTGTTTATTAAGATCGAGTAACAAATTGCTTAAAAATTACGTTTGTTGTATGGGAGCCCCCCTTTATTAGTTACTTTTTTAAATTTAATTATTTATTTTGAAAGGTAATATACAACTACATATTCTGTGAAAATTTAAAGCGTCTACCTGTTACAGTTAGTAATTTTGAGCAAAAAATACGAAAAAAAACACGTTTTTTGTATGGGACCCCCCCTTAATATTTTCATTTTTTTTATTTTTAGTATTTGTTGTTATAGCGGCAACCGAAACACATAATTTGTGAAAATTTCAGCTTTCTAGCTATCATGGTTTATGAGATACAGCCTGGTGACAGACAGACAGACAGCGGAGGCTTAGTAATAGGCTTCCGATTTTTACCTTTTAGGTACGGAACCCTAAAAACGGGGAAACGTGGAATCTGTGCCGGTTGTCGTGCGATAGTAAAACTATTCTTAAACACTTGTAATATTTTTCAGAAATAGTTGACACTTAGAATATTTTTACTTGTTTAAATCAACACAGATTTTACTTTTATTTTGATAGTATATTTGCTATTTGGTAGAGATAAAATATCTTATAAACTTAGTTCATTGTACATGTTTTGTTTTGGTAGTTGCTTTGTTAGAGCTTATAGCTTCTACTTTCTACACCAATTTAGTACAAACTTTCATTTGTTTTTCAACTGTTTATTTCATTATAACAATGGAAGGATTAATTAACATTTTGCAAAAAACACATCTTACAATAAAAAGGGTTTTATTAATTTTAAAAAATCACCAAGCGAAAGAATTACTGTAGAATACATTGAGACTAGACAGGAATTATTAGAACAAAATTGGGCTAACTTTGAGAGCATACATTGTAAATTATATGAAAACTATAGTGCCGAGGACATTGATAAAAAAGTAGAAGATATTTATGATTTAACCGAGGATACTTATATAAATTACAAAGCTCACATGAAAACAATATTAAATAAAATTTCAGTAAAGGTCTCATCACAGGAAAATAAGACTCATAGTTCAAATAAGAAAGCCAGTACATTTGTTAAATTACCTAAAATTTCAATTCCATCTTTTTCTGGGAAGTATAGTGAGTGGGCCACGTTCAATGATCTGTTTAAAGCACTTGTTCATAATAATGACTCTCTGAGTGATTGTCAAAAATTACACTATTTAAAAGATCACCTTACTGGAGAAGCTGAGCAGTTGATTAGACACACTCCAATAAGTGACGCTAACTATGCCCAATGTTGGGACATTTTAGAAAAGCGATATAATAATAAACGGCATTTGGCGGATTGTATATTGAATCGTTTGTTTGGCCAAAAACATTTACACTCAGAGTCTGGCAAAGGTATTAAAGAATTGTTTGATACTACCAACGATTGTTTGAAGGCACTAGTTTGCGAACTTGAACGTTGATGTGACCACATGGGATGTAATTATCATACATATCGTATCACACAAATTAGACTTTGAAACGCGTAGGCAGTGGGAATTGAGTATTGGTGGTAGCCTTGGTGGTAATGAGTTGCCATCTATGGAACAGTTTAGAACATTTTTAGATACCAGATATCGCGCGTTAGAGTTTGTTGAACCTAATCGGTCATCCATTCACCAGGGCAAAGGTTCAAGTGGGCACAATCCCAAGGCTTTGTTGGCCACAAATTCATCCTCGAGACGTTGTGAATATTGTCAGGAGTCGTCACATAAACTTTGCTTTGGTAAAAAGTTTGCCAAGCAAACTGTCGAGGGGAGACGGGATTTTGTAGCTAAACAGGGCATTTGTTTTAATTGCTTAGGCCGTAGTCACAATGTTTACGAGTGTAAGAATCCTGCCACTTGCCGAGTTTCTAGGAAACGCCATCACTCTTTGTTGCATTCTGTTAGCTACTCTAAGAGTGATGCCGTAGGTGAGACGTCTAAGAATGCGACTGAAAATGAACCCATAGTTTCCTGTCTTTCAACAGACGCTATTGTAAAGCCACGACAGGTCTTATAAGCCACCGCGCTAATAGAGGCTGAGTCTAAGACGGGTCAGCAGCAGACTGTGCGAGCCTTGCTCGACCAAGGTTCACAGGCTAGCTTTATTACTAAGGCTACAGTTCAACTGTTGGGACTAAAGCAAGTTCCAATTCAGGGGATTATCGCGGGCTTAGGCAACAGTAAGTCAACCGTGGCCAAGCATATGGTCCATGTTACAATTCATTCCCGTGTCGATCCAAGTTTCCAATTGCAGGTAAAGGCTTACGTGTTGAATAAAATTACAACGTACCTACCTGAAAAAGACATCAACAAGACTAACTTCGATTGGATCGAAGCCAAGGGGTTATATCTGGCAGACCCGCAATTCAACATCCCCAATCGAATAGATCTTTTACTAGGCGCTGATGTTTACAGCTGTATCATTCAGGAAGGAATGATGAGGAGTCCTCAGGGCACCTTGATCGCACAATGCACCGCCATAGGGTGGATCCTGTCTGGCACAGTTAGTCCCGAAAATTTAGAACCAAGACGCATTAGCGTTATGCATGCACAGATAACTGAGGATGACTGTCTTAGAAAATTTTGGGAAATGGAAGAATGCAAAGGAACAAATAAATTACTCACCCCCGAAGAACAAAAATGTAAAGAGCTATATAGACTCACAACAAAGAAAGATGGAAACGGTCGGTACATTGTGAGGCTTCCGTTTCGAGATGAAGATCCTCCATGTAAAGCAGGTAATTCACGTAGCATAGCGGAGAAAAGGTTCAAACCGTTAGAAAAAAGATTAGGAAGTAAAGAAAAGCTGAAGGAAGAGTACACCAAGGTAATTAAAGAATATTTAAATCTAGGTCATATGAGGCCAGTAAACCTAAGCGATAGTAAGAGTCAAGAAGCTGTTTACTTGCCTCATCATGCAGTGGTACAACAGGACAAAACCACTACGAAAGTTCGGGTGGTGTTCATCGCGTCTGAAAAGAACAGCATGGGTGTATCACTAAACGATACTTTGATGGTTGGTCCGACGCTACAGGCTGACTTACGTCATACGATTTTTAGGTGGCGCCGGCATGCTATTAGCTTAGTAGCTGACGTTATTAAAATGTATCGTCAAGTAAGAGTAGCTGAAGAAGACGTCATGTTTCAGCGAATTTTATGGAGAGACAATCCTGAAATGCCAATTCAAGACTACGAATTACTAACCGTCACTTTTGGTACAGCTTCAGCTCCATATCAGGCAGTTCGAACGCTTCATCAGATCGCTTATGATGAAGGTAATAGGTATCCTATGGCTCGTGATATAGTTTTAAACGCATTTTACATGGATGACCTGATGACAGGCTGTGATAGCCCAAAAGACGGAGCTGAAATATATAAGCAAATAACAGCATAATTAAAGACAGGAGGATTTGATTTGCAAAAGTGGAACAGCAATACTAAAGAAATGTTAGAAAGAATACAAGCAATTGAAATGGAACAGACGAAAGAGCAAGTAAATGAAAAAGGACAAACTAGAAAGGACAATGGAACAGAAATGAAGCAAGATGAGGTGGAAAATCAAAATCAAATGCAAATAAAATTGGATAATAACATCAAAATTAGGGTTAGTAGGTTATTTAGGTCTTACCTGGAACCGTAGAGAAGATGTTTTTCAATACACTGTTACACTTCCTTCCGCGTTGACTGCACCTGTAACAAAAAGAGCTATAATTTCTGAAATTGCGAGGTTATTTGACCCGCTTGATTGGCTCGCCCCTTGTGTGGTGTTAGCCAAAATATTCATTCAGAAATTATGGCTCGCAGGAGTTAGTTGAGACGAAGAACTAAATATAGATTTAGTTAAAGAATGGTGTACTTACCGTAAAGAGCTCGCGCTTAGTAGCACGGTTCGGATACCTCGCTGGCTTGGTACTAAACCAAACGATACCCTGGAGCTACATGGGTTCAGCGACGCCTCGAAGTTAGCTTATGCAGCCGTCGTTTATCTTCGCAGGATCGACGTGACAGGTCGGGTACATGTTTCTTTGCTCGTAGCGAAAACCAGAGTTGCTCCCATAAAGCAGATAAGTATCCCTCGGTTGGAGCTATGTGAAGCAGTGCTTATGGCGCAACTACTGAACGAGTATGCTGAAATCCTAAATATTTCACAGGAAAGGATTGTAGCCTGGACTGATTCTACTGTCGTTCTGGCTTGGCTTAACCGTCATCCCAGCCAGTGGAAAACTTTTGTTGCGAACCGGACCTCAGAAATTCTGTCAACCACAAATCCAAACCCGTGGTATCATATTTCTACAAATAACAATCCCGCAGATTGTGCATCACGGGGTCTATTGCCAAGCCTGTTTGTTGAGCACCAGCTATGGTTTGTAGGACCCTCATTCCTTAGAGACAATGTTATTAAATACGAAAAGCCAAAAGATTTAAAGGTTAATTTAGAAGAGGCAGTTAGAACACATATAGCAATAATTCCAGACAATACAATCATAGAACGATTTTCATCACTATCCCGACTGCTCAGAGTAGTAGCATACTGTCGGCAATTCTTGAACAAGGGCAAAAACTCTGAAACATATTTACAAAAGCAAGAATTAGAGAAAGCACTACAAAGTTGTATAAAGAAAGTACAGAGAGATAGCTTTAGGGAAGACTATTTACAGTTACAGAAGGGGAAACAATTACAAGTAAAAAGCAAAATAAAATCACTATGTCCTTACCTTGACCCGCAAGGTGTAATGAGAGCTCGAGGTAGAATTCAGAAATCGGATTTAGATGAGCAAACGAAACATCCCATCGTGCTACCTGGCGACTCTCATTTTACCAACCTCGTTGTAAAAGATTCCCATCACAAAACGTTACACGGAGGTCCTCAACTTATGCTCAGCTATTTGAAAACTGCCTACTGGATCATAGGAGCAAGAAACCTAGTCAAAAAGCACTTCAGGACATGTGTCAGGTGCGCCAGATATAGACCAAATGACCAGCACCAATTGATGGGTTCACTCCCTACAGTTCGTTGCACACCCGCTCGACCATTTTTGCACAGTGGCGTGGACTACACGGGGCCTGTTCAAATACGCACCACTAAGGGTCGCGGACATCATGCCTACAAGGGATACATCTGTCTCTTTGTATGCATGTGCACTCGTGCAATTCATTTAGAGGTGGTGAGTGATATGACTACACAGGCGTTCCTTGCAGCTTTTAGGCGATTCGTGGCAAGACGGGGCCATTGCGCTAAGTTGTGGAGCGATAATGGCACCACATTTGTAGGAGCATCCAAGGAGTTGCAGCAATTAAACTCCATTCAATCTAAAATAGCAGAGCACCTTGAATCTAATGGCACTGAGTGGCATTTCATTCCTCCACACGGTCCTAACTTCGGTGGACTTTGGGAGGCAGGAGTGAAATCAACTAAATACCACTTGCGACAGGTAATAGGCGATTCAACCCTTACTTACGAGGAACTTAGCACACTTCTCATTCAAGTAGAGGCTTGCTTGAATTCGCGGCCGATAAGTGTCATTAATCCTAGTGATCCAGGTGAACCGATGCCTTTAACTCCAGGTCATTTTTTAGTTGGGGAGTCAACTTTAAATGTACCAGATTGTAATTTTGAAACATCAAACGTAAACTCGTTAACTCGATGGCAGTTCATACAACGAATGCTACAATCATTCTGGAGACGATGGTCTTCAGAATATCTCTCTAATCTTATGCACCGATATCAGTGGTCTAAGTTAGTAAGGGAACCTGAGGTAGGAGATATAGTTATAGTAAAGGAGGACGATCTACCACCGAGTCGCTGGCTGTTAGGTCGCATAGAACAAAAACATCCAGGGGATGATAATTGCACTCGTGTGGTCACATTACGTACAGGGTCTTCTACTCTTAAGAGACCTACGTCAAAATTATGTGTTTTACCCATTTTTGACAAATGAATAGTATGTACCTGCTGCGTTGTTTTTGTTTTGTTTGCATGCTGTAATCAGCTTTATACGCTTTAAGTCATAATTTATTATACACGTGCTTAATTAATTTGTTGTTATTTTATTAAACTGTATTTTTTACAACTTTTTACAGGTTCAAAGAGCTATCGAATGCATTGTATTTAAAATTTTAAACCAACCTGTATTTATTATTCATAATATATTATCAACATGTATTTTTATGTCATGTACTATGTTGTTTGTTTGTGAAGGACATTTCCGCACTAAATGTCCTTGGTGGGCGGTATGTTGAATCCAAAATCAAATGTCAATAAAAATCAAAAGGTCAATGAACGTTGAACCCATAGCTCGATAGATGGCGTTGTGCCACTTCTCTGAATCGCGCTATCGTTTGCTTCACACGCGTAGTATATAAGGGCCGTCTATGTAAATTTTTAATCGAACATTGCAATACATCAGTTCAAGTGATAAGTTGTGGTTTTATTTATCTCAGTTTAGTTACTCCTTTCAAGTGCAGTTGTAGTGTTCACCTTTCAAATACCAGGCAACTCTTGGTATTTATCACAGTGTATGCCCCGTTTATCCTCACACAAGCTATAGAATCCTCATAAAGGGATTTCAGAGCTCGAATTAGGCTGCTGTTCACCCCATACATCGACAGTACCGACCACATTTCATTCCTCACCACTTAATCGTAAGCCTTTTCCAAATCCACGAATGCGAAGTAGACCTTTCGGCCTTTGGCCTAAAATTTCTCTGCTATGCATCGCAAGGAAAATACTTGATCCGTACACCCCATACCCTTTCGGAATCCCGCTTGTACATCCCATATTTTCTTGTCGGTTATTTTCATAACTTTTTCAATCAGTACCTTCGCATACAATTTGCCAACAATGCTGAGAAGGCTAATGCCTCTATAGTTTTTGCAGTCTTGTTGCGAGCCTTTTATTATTATTATTATTATGTGGAAGACACACTAGCAGCTAATATGCTGATGCGTGTGTTTTGAATAGTTTGGAGATTTCCAGTTTGTCCAAATTGTTCTTGAAGCTGTTCAGTGAGGGTGCCATAATCACATGTTCTGGAAGGCTGTTCCAGGCTGTAACAACCCGGTTGGCTAGAAAATGCTTCTTGGGATTTTTCTTTAAAACATTCTGCCAGAGTTTCAAGGTATGCCCTCTCAAGTGCTTATTCTCGTTCATTGAATAGAGTTCCTGAAGTTTGGGCATGTCGTAGTGCTTTTTGAGTATTTTGTAAGTCTCAATGAGACTACCCCTCTGTCGACGCTGTTCCAATGTGGTGAGGCCAAGAACTTTTAACCGTTCATCATAGATCATATTTCTTATAGTGCGTATCATTTTAGTAGCTCGTCTTTGCACGTTTTCCAAGAGTATAATGTATTTTTTGAAATAGGGATCCCAAATAATATATGCGTACTCAAGGAGCGGTCTCACATACGTTTTGTACAATTTTACAAAAGTGCCAGGTGTAAGACACATAAATGCTTTGCGAATGATGTACAGGATAGCATTCGTTTTCTTAACAACATTGGATATGTGGGTTTCCCATTTGAGATCATTTGAAATAGTGACGCCTAGATCATTTTGACTCGACCGATGTTAGTTCTTGATTGCCAAGGTAGTAATTCTTGCAGGGATTGTTTTTACCAATATGCAGCACTGTACATTTGTCAGCATTTAGGGTCAGCAGCCAATCTTGGGTCCAGGTATGAATGGCATCCAGATCCCTTTGTATATCCAGCGACTGACTGCAAGGATTCCCAAAAAAAATTGAAAAATTTCCACACGATGGTCAGGGCACACATGTTTTTTTGCATTTTGAACAAAAAACCTTAACTTTTTTGTCATTCTCTCGAGGACACAACGCACATTGAGCTTGCTTTTTTAATTTGGCGGGGGGTTCACTTGCAGGAACTTCTTCGGGGATATTTATAATGGCCCTTATGTTTTCCGTTAGTTTTTGAGGTAAATTTCACTCCAGACGTCGTTTCATGTGCGGCTTGGCTAGCTGCAATACAAGATTTTTTTGAAAATTGCTTCTAAAATTCTTAGCTGGCATGTTCGGATGCTTAGCTTCTAGATAGAGAATCATAGAATTGATGCCTGCTTGATCTAACATACCAAAAGAAAAACCTGAGGGGCCAGCAGCGTCGAGTACCCCTCACAGTCGTGTAAGTGTGCATCATTTTGTCAAAGGTATCGACACCTCCCACTGTCGCGTTGTAGTCTCAAAGCAAGCCTCAAGACTCAAGCTCTTCATCATTACGGAACGCCACAATGAACTGAAAATAACATTACAAAAAAATACACTAACAAAAGATAATACCTACGTAAATGGTAACAGGGGTGACGCAACACCCCACACATACCTGCAGAACGAAATCTACGTGTTGTCGCTCCCACCGCGCAACGAGTTTTGATGGCTCATGGTAAAACATAAGAATACACAAAATGCTAGAGCAAGACAGCAAATAGTTTTCGCTAAATCGGCGCGTGATTTCTTGCGTGGGGTGTTGGGGCACCCCTGTTACCATCCTAGGGTTAAGAATGTTTTTGAGGTCTGTCAAGTAGAGAATAAACAATAAAGGTCCGAGGACTGAGCCTTGAGGGACGCCGCTTAGTACATTTCGGGGCCTAGATAGAGCTTCACCAATACGCACTCGAAAAGTTCTGTTTGAGAGAAAGTCGCTTATCCAGGCGAGTAGATTCCCTCGTATACCTACATGCTCGATTTTATGTAATAAGCGTTTAATAGGCACGCGATCAAACGCCTTTTCATAGTCTAAATAGATAACATCTGTTGGTATGTTCTCGTCATAGTTTTTCGTCCATTCGTGCAGACATTTAAGTAGATTAGTAGTTACTGAACGCTTTGGTACAAATCCGTGCTGCTCCTCTAAGATTACTTCCTCGTGTGTTAGAAATTCCCTTATCTTGTTAGCTATAATTCTTTCCATGGTCTTACACAGTACACTTGTCAAGCTAATAGGTCTAAAGTTTTCGGGTAGAAGTTTGTTACCCTTTTTGTATATTGGTACTATGTTGGCAATTTTCCAGTCAGTAGGTACTATTCCATCCTCCATTGATCTATTCATTATCATAGTTACGCGCTCGACAAGGGTCGATGAACATTTTCTCAATAATATGGAAGGTAAATCATCAGGTCCCGTAGCTGTAGCATCGTCCAAACTTAGAAGTGCCTTTCGTACTATGTCCATTGTGATATTTATATTATCTATTGTATTTGTGACTCTCGGGTAATTAATGTCGGGTAGTGGTATATCTGGTTCTTGTACAAATGTTTGTTCGAATTGATTGGCAAATTCTTCAGCTATTTGTTCAGGTATCATAACAAGTTTGTTTGATTTACTTTTGAGAACATTAGGAATGCATATCTTTGTATTAAGTTGCTTTCTCATGTAGCCGTAAAACGCTTTAGGACCGGTATTTATTACTTTTGACTCAAAATTCATTCTCCTAGTTCTACTAATTGTGAGCAATTTATTATTAATTTTTCTGTATTCTTGATATGACATTCATTAGGATTTATTCGATACATGCTCCACAGCTCCTTCTTCCTTTTAGTTAGTTCTACTATTTCTCTATTTATCCAGGGTTTATTACTGTTAATATTTTTGTTTCTTGACTTGATAGGCACGCACTTCTTTACTGTGGAATATAACTGATTCTTAAAGGAGAGCCACATATCATTAACTGTATATGCGTTGATTGTTAAATTATCAGAAAAGTCTTTACTTAATGCCTCAAAGTCTGCTTTGTGATAATTAAATTGCGTGCGTGTTTTGTGGTATTTTTTAGCAGCATGCACAACCTGTATTGTAGCTGTAATAACCAAATGGTCGCTTTTACCTATAGGCGGATGGTATTCGATGTCGCATAATAAGTTATCTTCGTTACATAGTATGAAATTTAGTAGAGATTCTTCTTGGTTTCTCTTTCTAGTGATTTGTGTTACATGTTGTCTAAGATTGCTGTTAGCGTACATGTCTAGAAATGCATCATACAATTTATCATGCCTCTGTAAGTTCTGAAACGGCCATTTAATACCGGGCAAGTTGAAATCACCTGCCAAAAGGACTGTTCTTTCAGTGGCAGCCCTGCCAATAGTACTAAATAAGACTTCGTCCGAGTTCGAAAAGCAGTTTGACGGCGGTCTGTAAACACATGCCAACAGAAGATCCAGTTCACCAAACTTAATGTCTAGCCATAGTGCTTCTACATTATCCTGTTGATACAACTTATTTGTTTTTGAGATAATTGTTAGTTTATTAACTTCATTTGCAACATATATGACTACGCCGCCACCTCTTCTGTCCTTCCTATCTAAGTGGTAGAGAGTGTATCCAGATATGTTTATTAAACTATTGGCTATGCCCGAATGAAGATGGGTCTCCGTAATTAAAATAAATGCAGGTTGGTAGCTTGTAACTTCAAGTAGAAATAAATCGATTTTTGCCATTAAGGATGCCAAGTTCGTATATAGAAAACGCAGTTCAGAGATCGCCGCAATGCCTAGTTTTTTGTAGGTGGGGCGACGATAATTCTAGAAACTTTGTTTATATATTTAATAGTTAAATTTCGCTCACCATTATGTGTTCTGGCAGCGAGTTCTTCACGCAGCTTCTTCAGTTGTTCGCGTTAATAAGGAGTCATATCTGATTGAATTTTTATTGTTTTAGGCACCTTACCTTTATTTTTCAAAACACTTATTGCGTTGTGTTTATTTGCAAGAACTACCTTTAGAGGTCGTGCTTTTTGGTCACTCGTTCCTGGTTTACCTAGGCGGACTGTAGCTACGATGTCAGGTTTTGTTATGGGCAATGGCGCTAACGTATCAATAACAAGGTTTTTGTCATGCACTTTTCGATCTTCCGTATTGGAAAATGTTGATTCTGGCAATCCATATATGATAACATTATAAAGAGGCACAACTACTGCTGTGGCCCAGTCATCAGGTACTCGGCTGGTGCTCCAGCACAAGTTGAATAAACGCTGCAGCTGACTAACTATGATGCCCTGTCCAGCCTTCAGCATTTCAACTGTAATCCTGTCATACCCTGCAGCCTTACCTAATTTCATACTGGCCAGTGCCTTCAAAATTTCATCCACGCCAATATCGCTTTCATCATTGCTATCATTACCATTCATTTCACCTATTGATGTTTCTGTCGTCGTTCTTTCAAATAATCCTTCAAAAAACACTCTTTCCATCTCTTCAGCACACACGATTCACCATTCAGTATCTTTCCATTCTTGTCTCTGATTGCTGTGTATTCTGAGGATTGAGTTTTTCCTCGAACTGCACGAACGAACTTCCAGAAAAACTTAATGTTTCTCCGAAAGTCGTCAGATAATCTACTATTAAACTCATCTTTCTTTTCCTCTTTTTTCCTTTTAACCATTTCTTTCACTATTCTTTTAGACCTAACAAACTCCTTTCTTGCTTCATCTATGTCATCACTCGTTGCCTTTCCCATTCTTTCATTTGCTCTGGCAGCCAACGAATCTAACCACGCTTTCTTCTTCTCTGATACTGCTGATTGTACATCCTTGTCCCACCATGTATTCTGAACCTTTCGTAGTTTCCTTCTCTTGATCACACCACATACTTCAGACGCTACACATACTACATCTTCTTTAAAGGAATGCCATAATTCTTCCATATCATTTATGCCATCGAACGTCTCAAATCTTGCTATCAATCTTCGTTTATACTCATCTTTCACATCTTTCTCTTGCAGATTTTCTACTTTTATTCTTTCCAAGACCGTCTCTTGATTATTTTCTCGGTGTCGCCGTCCTTTAAAGAGCCCACTTAACCGGCTTAACACCAAAAAGTGGTCTGTATGGATGCCGATCCCTCGAAAAACTCTCGTATCCAACACATTCTTTCTCAGTCGTTCATCTACTATTACAAAATCAATCATACTTCTTCTAACATTTTTCGCCTCACGTGTATACAAATGTATCCTTTTGTGATCAAACATGGTGTTTGTCACACAAAGGCTCCACTCCAAACAAACCTCAAGTAGTTCTTTTCCATTTTCGATCACACTCTTATCACCGAATCCACTTAAAACCCTTTCAAATCCATCTCGCTTTACTCCCACCCATCCATTGAAATCACCTAACAAAATCAATCTCTCGTTATCCTTACAGGTCCTCAGAATCTCTCTTAAACTCTCCCAAAACTCCTGCCTTTCGTCTTTTTCTTGTTGTGACATACCCGTTACTATATTGACCGGGGCGTAAACCCCTACAATAAGAAGACGAGTAAGTCCTACTTTCATTCTCATCCATAGTAGCCTTGCATTTACACATTCAAACTCTTTTACGCACTCATTTATTCGCGCAGACAGTATTAAGCCAACTCCCTTGCAGGCTCTGGTGGTACTATCTACTCCGGACCAATAGGCCGTGTAGCTGCCATGCTTTGTAATGTCACATCCTTTCTTTTTCGTTTCATTCACACACAGAACATCAATCTTTCTATCATCCATCATCTGGCATACTTCATCCAATTTTCCGTCCATTCCACCGCCATTGAATGTCAATGTTGCAAATCAGCTTTCCGTAGGCCGCTTTTCGCCCTCGCGGGAAACGAGACGTGACAGGTTGCGAACCGTGTCGCCGCCATTTGAAGAATAATTGATGTCTGTCCTCATAGCTTTCCCACGAGTAATAGGGATTTAAAAGGTCCATCCCCGCAGAGCCCTGTACGGGGGTAAGATGGAATCCTAGCTGTGCCCTGTGACCACCAACACAGGCACCCTCCGTTTGAGACCAGCTTGCCCTCTGGCCACGAATCCCTCGGCACGGGTCGGTTTACACCTTAGATCGGGGTTTTGTGTCGGGTATGCTCCCTGAAAGTTGGTTTAATTTCGGAGTTTTCCTTCTCCTAGACAGGTTGCCAACCGAGGCTAACAAGGCCCATCTCCCCGAACGTTTGGTTTAATTTCGGAGTTTTCCTTCTCCTAGACAGGTTGCCAACCAAGGCTAACGAGGCCCATCTCCCCGAGACAAACATAGCCCTTAAAACAAAATGGCTACTTAAAATGTCAAACCGTCAAATAGTTATTTTACGATCGAAGATAAACTGTTACTTTACGTCAGAGCTTGTACACAGATATATCTTGAAACGGTATTTACGAGGGTTATAAAATTATATCGCCACTAAAAACTGGATATGACACTTTATTTAAGCTTTATTGAACCAGAAATTTTGTTAGATATTATAAATAAATAGTACCTACTTGAGACTAAGTACTAAAAAAATGATCGAAAAACCAATACATTTTGGAGTCCTTATTCACAGCTGAGGGTTTCAAATCTTAAGGTTAAAGCAATCACAAATAGATTAAACTATAACTATTATCCAAAATGACAATCATCCATGACAGATTACTTGTTAGTTATTTGCTGACTCATTTAGTAATGTCTCTCCGTCCATAATATTGATGTTCGATACAAGACCCTATACAACAAGAAACAATTTCAGTCACTCGCTCGAACACTTGGAATCTCAACTCTAGCCTGAAAGAAAAAGTCAAATTGTTCAATTTAGGAAATAACAGCACAAATTCATCGAATATCTGGAGTAAATTTTCTCTCGTAGCTCTAGCTAGTCATATGGAACAGTACTGAAAGTGTTTTCTAGCATAAAGATCCTTTAGATTAGGTAATAAAAGAACGGATGTGTGTTATGGATGTTTTCGAGTAGAAAATTGTATGCGGATAATCAATACGTTTTGTTACTGTAGTGTGTAATAGACGTGAAATAAAACGACGTATTCCCAGAGACGAGTGGCAATGACTGACAATGTTTTATTTCTAACTATAGAAGTAAACACATAATTTGAAATACATGTCTATATGTCTAGTGATAATAAAAGACAGATGGCCAATACGATACATGGCCAGTGCTAATACATACTGTGTAGATATTAAATCTTCAACACCCCCACTATATCTAACAATATGTATATACACAATTACAATCTTTGAATACCTAATATATCCAAAAACTTATGTTTCACAACACAAAGTATTGGTGAATACATCAGCTGGCATCTCAGCTGTAGGCAAATACTATTCACATTTACAATTGTATTTACATTCTATACAAAAGTAAAATATCTAGAATAGCAATTGTTAAATTGACTCAAAAATCCAACTGCATAAGTAATATCAGGCCTGGTTAGCACTGCTAAGTACATTAGATAACCAATAGCTTGATATGGGAATTTTCCAACATAGTTTTCCCCCTTACATACATGCAAGTTAATTTTTGTAACACCTGATCAATATAATCAGACTGGTTCAATGTGATAGATTTCTCAGATTTATTAACACATTGACACCAATGGCTTTCTTAAGTTTGAAATACTAACTAATACATTTTTCAAATATTCTGTTTCTTTGCAACCATTTGAAAAAATAAAAATCTCTACAAACAATATTTCTAACTTTTGTATACATACATGGATCTATCTTAGATCTCCTATAAACAATACATTCATAGCAACTAGATCTCCTATAAACAATACATTCATAGCAACTGGATCTCCTATGAACAATACATTCATAGCAACTAAATATGCACGGAACCGAACTTTGTTATAATATCACTGTCATATTTTACAAGGCACCCACTTACACTGCACAACCCTACCATCTTGTGAACTATCACATAATTCCCATGCATCATTTTCTTTTTACTTTAGTTCTTCTTGCATGGCCAACGTCCACTGTTTCTCTTCTGGTCCGTTGCAGTGTCAAACCTGCCCCATCATAGGTTTCAGCACTTGAACAAAGATTCAACATACCATATCTCTCTGGTGGTTTCCGTGTTCGTCTGGGTCTGTCCATGAATCCTTCATTTTTACACTGAAGTGTACTCTCTGAGTCTTCTCTGAGTCAGACTGTTGGAGTTATCTTCAAGACTAGGTATATGAAGATTCCAAACTTGTTACCTTCTGGGCTTGTTGTTTACCTTCAAGAATAGATGTTGATTCCAAAACCTGTTACCTTCTGGGATTGTTCTGGTATTTAACCTAATCCCCCACTGAAGCAACATTCTGGTCTTGCACTTGAAGCGCACATTCAGAATTGATTTCTGGCTTCAATTTCAGGCCTATAACCTGAAATAATACAACGTTGTCCCATCTACCGCGCTTGTAATTTCTTTATCTGGTTCTGCCTTTATACAATGTTTCATTCCAGAACCAAGAAATTTTCTGCAGCGAAACACCACTTCGAATAATTATCGCGTTCCTTTAGTTTCGGCACATTTACTAGGTAGTTGCTAGCCATTTTGTGAAACCGATATACTGCGATAATTAGAATTACAGCTAAATCGCACTAGATACTGTCTTTTAACACTTGCTTGCAAAATTCTTGTTAAAACGAATACTGTCTTTTAACACTTGCTTGCAAAATTCTTGCTAAAACGACTCAATTGCGATTTTAACACTTGCTCGCAAAATCCTTGTTAAAACGAATACTATCTTTTAACACTTGCTTGCAAAATTATTGCTAAAACGACTCAATTGCGATTTTAATACTTGCTCGCAAAATTCTTGTTAAAACGAATACTGTATTTTAACACTTGCTTGCAAAATCCTTGTTAAAACGACTCAATTGCGATTTTATGAGCTCCCTGGGCCCATAACCTGAAATAAAATGACGTATTCCCAGAGACGAGTGGCAAAGACTGACAATGTTTTATTTCTAACTATAGAAGTAAACACATAATTTGAAATACATGTCTATATGTCTAGTGACAATAAAAGACAGATGGCCAGTACGATACATGGCCAGTGCTAATACATACTGTGTAGATATTAAACCTTCAACAAGACGAAAACAGTATTATAACTAAATATGGTATGCATGCACCTATGTATCCTAATAGGTAACTTTCCATTATTATTACAGGCTTTAAATTTTTATTTGACTGCCTCCGTGGTCTAGTGTTATTGTGTGTTATGTAATTTTATTTTACTACTAATCGAGTAATCGGTTACAACCATCGGTAAATTAAGTAACAATTTCTAAAGGCAACTTTTATGGTTAAATTAAACCTAAAAATCATTCTTAAATAATCGGCGCGCCGTCAAATATATGTATATATTTCTTCACTTTAAATTTTATCTTACTTTCAAATGACATTCAGAGATTTAACTATTAGCTATTTTGCTGTATGTATTTAGTGTGCTAAATAAATACATTTTGTCCCCTTGTGCTGGCAATATTTGGCTTTAATCAGACTCTAACTGTTGCACGTCTAAGACTACGACAGCTAGCACCATACAGTAAATAATCGATTTTAAACTTTCGCGATTTGTATACATCAAACAAATTATCGACGGACAGACGGACAGACAGACAAACAGACAGACAGACCGACAGACAGCGGAGGCTTAGTAATAGGGTTCCGTTTTTTACCTTTTAGGTACGGAACCCTAAAAATGGAAATGCATGCATCTTTCTCTAGTACTCCAGATCTTTATTTTATACTAGAAGATGCCTGCGGTTACAGCGGTTACACCCGCGTTATTTAATGCTACTGCGCCGCTCCCGTCGCTCATAGCGTGATGTTATATAGCCTATAGCCTTCCTCGATAAATGTGCTACCTAGCACTGAAAGAATTTTTCAAATAGGAGCAGTGGTTCCTGAGATTAGCGCGATCACCAAACAAATAAACTCTTCAGCTTTATATATTACGTTAGTATAAGATGTAGCTGTCTTTGTTCATATGCTTTTCTAGACTAAACGTAAAAATAATGATTGCATCTTCACAGCAATGTACAATTGTACATTCTTTTTATTTATTTATTTATAGACTCACGCCCGTATCCCCGAAAGGGTAAGCAGAGGTATAATATTACAACCACATTTCGCCATGAATTTTGTAAATTCTGAGGAAAATAAATAGTAGAAGTGAGTAAATGACTTACACATAAACTGTAGTGAAAAGTACAAAGCTTATCACACATCTTCTTCAATACAGTAACACGTTCAGTCATTGATATGGCTTTTATACTATAATGCATTGGGTATGACCGCTGAGGCACGTCGACTAGTTTAAGCACCACTGGCTCGCCGGATCAATGCCTGAAGAGGATTTATACAGTTACTCTGATTGATTGGTTCGAGCTGATATGTATGGCAATAATAGCATTGAAATGACAGTCGTAAGGATGAGACGGGGATCATAGTTATCACACCCACCCTGCCAAGACGTTAAAAAACTGGTTGGTTACGAAAAGACTTTTCTGACCAACTTTATCCTGACTTCCGCTAAAAAGCTTTGAAATAAATAACAATCTAGTTTAAATGCCTAAAAATGAACCTTATTCTAGTACTAAACATAGTGTTACATATTAAGTTTGTAAGTCGTTTTGCATTAAATTATACTAGATACTTGATTCTCAATGGAATTCCAGCTATTGTTGTTCGAGTAAATACGATAAGCATAAAATAAAATCAATTCCAATAACAAACACTCAGTGTCAAGCCAATAAACTTATCCTGTTTACTATCTACCATTTACTGAAGCAAAAGAAAACTTGAAAATAAAATATCAAGTAAACCGTTGGTAAACGTGTTTAAAACTGGACTAAACGGTTGCAAAGTGAAGGTAATAAATTGTACTGAAGCGCGTTCAACTTTTATATTGTGCATCTCTGTTCGTGACTTAATGCTTATAATATTTGCTACCGGCTTGAGAACTTCTACTACGAATCAAGTAGGTAAAGTTTGTAGTTCAGGTAAGCTACTGTGTAGTCTAGAACGTTTTGATTTGTTTGGATGTTTAAATTTGTGTTTTTACCAAAAAGTATTTATGTTTATTTCTTTTGTATATTATTGTTTTATGCTGATTGATACTCATCATCATTAATACTTAGGTACGAGCCTCTTCTGATTAAGATTAAAATTCACTATAATATAGAACATTGTAATCACCAGAAACCGTGGATTTAAGAAAATTTGATATTATGTTCATTTAGAAACATAGGATTATTTTCCTTTAGAAGCACTTTCACTACGTATTTTTATTGCCTATTTTGGTACTCTTTATTTGTTTTTATATATGAGTCAAATCTATGGAAGATATCATAGGTTCGCTTACCACAAATAGTTAAACGGATTATACATAGGAAAGATAACATCAATACGTTGTTCCGCATTTGCAAGTTCGCTCATTTTCATTTCAATGAAATCACACCCTAAGAGTTGTAATTGCTTGCGTGTCGTTATTATCGCAGTAAAAGTGCAGAGTCATCCATCATCCTAGTTTCCATAGTTAAGTGCGACCTCTACCCTCCGCCCACATTTAAGTACATTTTTATGTCGATATCAACCCTTGTTATACAATAATAATATTCGATATCCAGTTATGGTTAGCATAAGAGCATTAAAAAGACATCAACTCTTTTGAAAAATAGGATACTCGCCTCAATCTCTCAATAAGAATAATTTTAGGAAAGATACCTCGTGATCAAATCAGGTGTATCGTATAATATACACCGAAAGTCACCATCCCGCTTCGAAGGTAATAAAGGCCAGGCGTTATTTTCAACTTATTGAGAAACGGACCGATTGAGACCTGTTGCATATCAGTAGTATCAATAAGGTTCACAAACAAATCGATAAGGTTTCAAAGTATTTGGAAAATTATTTTGGACTTAGCAATAGGTACTGCAACTTTTAAATATACTTTGTCTCTAAAAGGTCCCGGAATATGTCAGCGATATGCAAGTAAAATGCATTCTGTACATAGAAATATTCAAGTTGAATAACGTCTCACAGCTCACTGCACTAAACTAGATGGGGCGTGTAAATAATTGAGAGCAATTTCACCTCCTTGCATTGATGCTCCCCTGTTACTTTACTATCTACTATCGGACATTATGCGTTTCTTGTTAGTTACTAGTTCTAATTCTGATAAAGATGCTGTAAATAAATATATGAGTTACTGAGAATATTGCCTAAATAAATATTTGCAATAATGTGATACTACTGTTTCTAATCTTTTGCTAAATATTTATATAAGAAGAATTAAAATTTAACTAAATGTGAGATATGGACCTGAAAATTAAATTACCGCAAACAGACAATTCCTATTGAAGATTTACTGAGTTTCTTACGATTTGTTTCATCGCTACATAAATTTCATTTCAACTTACTTTCAGGCAAAATGTTTTTTTTATTCCTTTCTTCAGAGTTTATTACGAGTATTCGTATTTGTGTCTATTATGGTTCGTTACATCGTTCTACCTGCTATTTTATAAATAAATATACGCTTAAAATTCACCAGATAATTTCTCTGTTGTCATTTTGATATCAAATTTAAAAAATAACGTAACATTAGGAAAGATTCTCTCTTTTACAGATGGCCTTCTTCTACACAGATATTTACTGTAGGTACTTATTCTGGGACAGTGTTGTGCTGCCTTCACATTCAGTATAACCTAAAGGAACTCACAAATAATGAAATCGTAAATCTCGACAGAACTAAATTTTATTCAAATAACTTCACATTTTAAATAGCATTCATTTTAATATTATCAGTTTCAAAATATATATTATATAATCATTTTATAGCATCAAGATGTCGATAGCTCGTTATAGATCGTTATAGCATCAAGCTGCGATCGCCAATACGCCTGCCCAGCGTGGCGATTATGGCAAATCCCCCCATATATGAACCACACCAATAAAAACCGGCCCCTAGTCCCCGGCGGCTCCGTTAGTCCTGGTTATAGTAGCGGCCATGGTAACGGCGGGGCAAGGGGTGCGAAGAATCTCCGGAAGAGATCGGGCTACCACCACCAACGAAAATTGGCCCTGGCAACACTGAACACGCGCACACTGCGGACCGACGAGAAGATTGTCGAGCTGGAAGAAGAATTGAGCAAGTTGCGATGGGATATCATAGGCCTATCTGAAGTCCGAAGACAGGGGGAGGACTCGATAGTTCTCAATTCCGGTAACTTGCTCTTCTACCGGGAGGGCGACCAACAGTCCTAAGGTGGTGTCGGGTTCGTCGTCCACAAATCTCTCGTGACCAACGTGGTAAATATCGGGAGTGTGTCGAGCAGGGTAGCGTACCTTATACTCAGAATATCCAAGCGGTATTCGCTAAAGGTCATACAGGTATACGCTCCGACCTCGACGCACCCCGATGAGGAGGAGGAAGCCATGTACGAGGACATATCTCGGGCTATACATGGCTTCAAAACCCATTACACCATGGTCATGGGAGATTTTAACGCGAAACTGGGCAAACGCGACGGTGATGAGCTGAGAGTGGGGCAATTTGGTTATGGGCATCGGAATTCCCGGGGTCACCTGCTGGCTAGCTTTATGGAGAAGGAAGGACTCTATATGATGAATTCCTTCTTCAAGAAGCGAGAATGCCGCAAGGTGGACCGACGATCTCGTCAAGATCGCGGGAGGCGGTTGGATGCGGGCGGCTCAAGACCGGTCTGTGTGGAGAACCTTGGGGGAGGCCTATGCCCAGCAGTGGACGTCGTTTGGCTGATGTGATGATCAAGATGTCGGTGTAAGGATTGTTGAGCTAACTATGGTGGTTTAAACATAATGGTGAAAGGCAACCTCCTCTTCCCCTTGAAGTTTCCATTGGCCACTTTAACTGGTTCGTTTGTTTAAGGCGTTGACACGGATGCTTGTGGGTTTGTGTCAACTGCAGGTTCTTGCCTCCTGTAAGCTGCTGGAAGATAGATAAATTTGCATTAATTTTTCTTACATAGTCTCACGCCTATATCCCCGAAGAGGTAGGCAGAGGTGTATTGCTAGACCCACTTTTCGCCAGATTTATTTTAGTCCCACTTAATAGGGGGCGAGCCTATTGCCGTACTGGGCACATTACCAGACTCCGTGCTGCTTCTGAGAATTTCCTAACGGAAAAACCCAATAACACTTTGCCCAACCCGGGGATCGAACCTGAAACCTCCCAATCCCACGCGCATATTTTTGCCGCAAAACCTACGAGGCAGTCTTTTTCTTCTTGTCGCCATGTAACGGGTTCTGGTAGTAAAAACGCAGTAGAGGTTTTAGATGCGTTTATTGCAGAGTATCGTCTCACTTCCTTTGCCACGAGTATGACCGACCAACAACACGACACTGGCCTGAACACTAAGGGCTGTAGTCTCCCACGCTGTTCCCTCCGGTAGTGTGTAGGCAGGCTGCTCGAAGGCTGTGCGTAGCGGTACAGGCCCTCGCTGACGTTGGCTCAGCTGGCAGACGCCGGCGGTGTGAGTACGATGAGCAGGGCAGGCCAGACTCTTCGCCAGAGGTGAAGCCGAAGGCGATGCAGGAAAGTGTAGCGGTCTAGGAGCGTAGCCGGAGTCTTAACGTGAACCTGGAACCTGAAGGAAAGCAGCATTAGGAGAGCCACAACCAATAGAGTCAGGCAGGCGGCGTCAGCCGGCCTCAGCTAGCAGGTAGAGAGATGGGCAGTACGCTAACGCAGTAAATGTAGTGCTTACCCGTAGCTGGGACCAGGATACACGTAAATACGACGTAGGGTCAGTAGGTACGCTTAGTTATAGTAGAAGCGACGTTAGAGTAGCGGTGCCGGCCTCTCTGTCGGCCCCTTTATATACCGGGCCCTCCATCAGGCTGAGAGTCCGTTTATGACCATATTTGGTCAGGCTTTGCGAGTGCGGACGATGGCTTTCTCTGATTGGCCGAGCGTATGGGCGGTACTGTGACGCAACGCGGTAAGTACCGGACATACGTTACAATACCGCCCGCCTTAGGAGAGGATTTTACGTGGCTAACAAGGAAAATCCGACTAGCTGCGTTAGGTCTATGAGTCCGCTACTGTCCAAGCTAAGACGGCATAAAGACAGAAGGAAGGGAAAGTCTTCTACGGTTTGTAACAAATAGTTAGGCACCATAGTGTATAAGTTTTAGATCCTTTATGTGCCAAAACCCAATCGAATTTCCAGACGCGTCCGACAACTCGTAAACGAGAGGCGACTTTTTATTAATCACTGTGCACTTCACGAATTTAGGGGCTAGTTTCTTACAGAAGGACTTATCCTTGTCGCTCTGATAAAAAGTCCGTTTCCACACAGTGTCTCCCACATTAAACTCAGCTGGTTTACGGCGTAAATTATACGTTTGGGAATTCCTAGCATGAGCTTGAATGAGGAGTGCCTGAACTTTGTCAAATATGCCTGATAAGTGACCTATGTTTTCTGCGTAATCGTCCCTAGGTATGTATACTATATCATCAGCGTCTGTGTCGACATAGTGTGAGCCGCATGTAACTAGTTCACGTCCATAGACTAAAAAACTAGGTGTATAGCCCATGACTTCATTAACTGCAGTATTTAATGCAAACTGCACCTTAGGTACGAGAGTGTCCCATAATCTCTGGTCATTTCCTACAAACGCCGCTAAGGTAGAACCAATGGTTTTATTATAGCGTTCGACCGTATTGACATGTGGGGAATATTTAGGAGTATAATGAAGATTAGGGATTTTGTACTTGCGCAACATAGCTTTTAAAGTAGCACTGACAAACTGTTTACCATTGTCCAATATAATTGTAAATGGTATACCATGAACTAAAAATATTTTTTCTTCCAAAATATTAGTTATTATTTCAGCAGTTGCGCGCCTGATAGGAAAAAGTAGACAGTATTTACTAAAACAACAAGTTACTACGAAGATGTAGGCGTTTTGTTTTCTTGTGACGGGTAGTGGCCCCACCAAATCTACACTAATGGTTTGGAAGGGTCGTGAACACACTTTGGGTCGTCCCATGGTTCCCAATGGTGCGTGGTTCTGATGTTTGTGCGCGATACAAGTGTCGCAAGAATTTATGAACTTAACTACGTCATCGCGCATTTTGGGCCAATAGTAACGCAGTGCTAAGCGCTTGTAAGTTTTAAATATACCGAAATGCCCCGAAGTGGGTTCGGCATGGTTCTCTAATATGGCATTATTTCGATCAGAAGAAGGTAGTACTTCTTTCCATTCGAACTCCTTACGTAGCATACACCTAGATTTAATCAAACGATATAATTTATTATTTTTAATAGAATAGTCTGGATAGTCATTAGGCGAAGATAAACAACCATTGTAGGTGGCTGAATACCATTGATCAGTGTTAACATTAGGGTCATTCACTTTATTATTATTCGCGTTAATTATATTTACAGGTAGGGATCGTGATAACGCATCGGCTATAATATTATCCGCACCGCGCCGATGCTTTATTTCGAAGTTGAAGGCTGACAGACGAACCGACCACCGAGCTAATCTACCAGTCGGGTTGCTCAAGTTTAGGAACCATTTCAGTGCGAAATGGTCAGTATACACAACAAACTTTAACCCGTTATCTAAATAACAGCGCCAATATTCGAGGGCTGTTAGAACTACTAATGTCTCCCGTTCTGTTATACTGTAGTTTTGTTCCTGTGCATTTAGTGACCTACTCATGTAAGCGATAGGTAGTTCCACGCCATCTATTTCTTGTGTAAGTAACCCACCGATGCCGCTCGCACTCGCATCTGTGTGAACTTGAAAAGGTTTCTCGTAATCGGGACACGATAATATTGGTGCGGAGCTTAACAATTGTTTTAGTTTACAAAACGAGTCATCAGCTTCCACCGACCACTGAAATGGTGCGGCTTTCTTACCGGTAGAGGTAAGTTTGTTCAGAGGACCGGCAATAGTACTCAAATTAGGTATAAATCGCCGATACCATGATGCAATGCCTAAGAACCTTTTGACTTCTTTTTTATTCTTAGGCGTAGCATATTGAAGAATGGCTTCCACCTTACATGGGTCTACTTGTAATCCTTTACTACGTAGCCCAAGTACTTCAATTCATCACGGAAGAATTTAGATTTTTCCAAGTTGATGGTAAGGTTGGCCGATTTTAATTTTTCGTATACTTTATTTAATAGTGACACATGAGCATTAAAGGATGGCGATATAAGCACGATATCATCTAAAAAAACGAATAGAGAGTTTTCGAACTCAGGACTGTTCGTAAACAAGTGATCCACCAAACGCTGTTGTATCGCAGGCGCATTTGTTAAACCAAACGGCATAGTCACAAATCTAAATGTTCCTCTAGTAGGCACATAGAACGCAGTCTTATCACGATCACATTCGCGAAGAGGCGTCTGCCAAAAGGACTTAGATAAGTCTATACTACTTAGATATCTAGCGTTCCTAAGGTTGTCTAAAATTTCGGATACGTAAGGTAGTTTGTACGCGTCTTTTTTAGTAATAGAATTAAGTTTCCGACTATCTAAACAAAACCTTAGTTTACCGTCTTTCTTAGGCGTTAGTAAAATCGGTGACGACCACGGACTTTCGCATTTTTCTACCACTCCCAATGCAAGCATTTCGTCTAATTCGTCAATAATTATTTTTAATTTCGCCGGCGGTAACCTATAATATCTTTGGCGTATCGGCGCAGAATCGCCAGTGTCTATTGCATGTTCTATTAAGTGAGTTCGTCCTAAACCGGTTTTTTCAGTAGAAATCGACTCGTATTGCTTTATAATTAACTTAGCCGTTCTCTGTTGTGACTCACTCAACTCACTAAAAGATTGCAATACGTTCGTGTTACTTAGCTTATTTTCACCTAACACACTACACGGCAATGTTTTAGACATGCATACGGATGCGATATGGTTAGGCAGTAATTTAAATAGCTTCCAGAAATCGATGCCTAAAATTAAATTACTTGTAACTTCTGGAATAATATAAGCTTTCAATAAGTGGGTTTGATTATTAAAAGTAGTGGGTAAGTTGATAAAACCGCGCGGCAACAATATATTTCCACCCGCGGACCGAATGGAATTAGTGTTGTGACACTGCTGTATTTCTAACCCGGTTTTAGTAATTACCTCCAGATGGGAGTTGTTACCTAGAATTGTAAGGGCTGAACCGGAATCGAGCAATCCACAAATAGGTAAACTGTTAATCGTTACGTTAACATAGGGCCGTAGGTCATTTTTAGGTTTATTATCCAGGATCGAGGCGACGGAATAACTAGAGAAATACACTTTTAGAGTGTTTAGCCAATTTCTCCAATCATCTTTGTCAAAATTGGTTGAATAGGTTGTAGAACCTAATTTAGATTTTGACACGCCCCGACCCTGACCAACTAGTTTTTTGGTTTCGTCGATTTACAGTTCGGGCAGTTAGGGAATGTCACATCCCTACAGCCGCACTTGAAGCAAATTGCGAAGCGATCGCGTTTGCATTCATTCAAACTGTGATCATTGATTCGGCAGCGCGGGCAGTACTTGGACGTGACTAGAGCGACAGAGCTAGGTTTAGACTTAGGTTTGCTAGGTTCGTTGTTCACAGTGTATTCGGACGTACCCTTTATAGTAGCAACGGGATAATTATTGTAGGAATTATTACGCGCTCGGTTATTAGGTTTGTGACTGTAAGCTAGGTCTGGTGCCAACGTGTCGTTATTATAATACGGTTCGCGGAATTGAGAGTTCAAACATTTCATCCGTTCGTAGTTTAAACATAACGTCTGCAGTGTTGCTATACTGTCTATTGAAGATATTGACGGAGCTAGCACTAGTGAGTAGCATGGACGTATGTTATGCAATAGGATGTCTAACTTTTCGCGTTCGGACAATCGCTTTGACGGAGACAGCCTAGCGAACAGCTGATTCATTATCGAGAGATAAATAATTATAGTTTCGGTAGCACCTTGAGTACGTCGGCGGATTTCATTTAATAACCGGTAGTCATAATCGTACGGTGTGAAATCGTCTATTAATTTAGTGGTGAGTTCTTCCCATGTAGTGAAATATTCTTTTAGGCCGCGGTACCAGTGAAGTGCGTTACCGGTGAAAATTTCGGAAGCATATGATAAAATTTTAGTGGAAGGTAGATTACGCGCGGTTTGGAATTCGGTTACGCGTTGTAGGAACGCTCGGACGCATCCCGTACCGTCGTATTTTAGCTTAGACAGTTCGCTAACTCTCAAATGCTCGCAATGCAATACTGGGGCTAACCCTGCCTGCGTCGAGGTAGACGGCGCAGGTTGGACCTCTGCCACAGCATCAGCTGAGCGAACAGCTGATTGCTCAATGGCGGACAGCTCCGCCGAGAGCTTGTCGAACCGGCTGCACAATTCGGTAATCCGTTTTGAAAACGCCGTAGGACGTTCCATCCTACGGAGTCTATGGTATAAGTGGTTGTGCAGTGCGGTAGACCTCTTAGCTAGGTTCGCGTCGTAAGAGGCAGATAACGAATTTAGTCGCTTGGCCAGCTCAGAGACGGCCTCGCTAGCGCCCTCGAAGTCCACCGCTATGGCTAGACCCGACTCCAAAATGTCATCATTTGGAATGGCTTCCAGTAATTTAGGGAGCTGCTTCCGCAGACCTAGGACAGAGGTAGCCGGCTCCTCACCTCTAATCGCGACCTCGTAAGCTAACTCGTTCTTGTTTAGCAGGAAGTATTTTATGGGGTGTGAGCCCATGGTGTATGAATAACCGCGTAAGTATACACTACACACTACACTTAGTGCGCAAGCGTTCCGCCCTTACAAATGGCCTACTTTACGATTAGGCGTAAAAGTTCGACCGTTAGGACTAATTAGAAACACGTTAGATTTAAATTTGCGAACTAGTACGTAGTAGGTAGTTACACTAAAAGGTAGGCAATTAGTACAACAATACGTACCGGTTCGCTGTAGCCGCACCTGCTCGCTTACAATGATGGAGACCTGCTAGATGAGAACTCGAGCACGGAAAGCGAGACAATAACCCACGTAGGCGCCACTGTAACGGGTTCTGGTAGTAAAACGCAGTAGAGGTTTTAGATGCGTTTATTGCAGAGTATCGTCTCACTTCCCTTGCCACGAGTATGACCGACCAACAACACGACACTGGCCTGAACACTAAGGGCTGTAGTCTCCCACGCTGTTCCCTCCGGTAGTGTGTAGGCAGGCTGCTCGAAGGCTGTGCGTAGCGGTACAGGCCCTCGCTGACGTTGGCTCAGCTGGCAGACGCCGGCGGTGTGAGTACGATGAGCAGGGCAGGCCAGACTCTTCGCCAGAGGTGAAGCCGAAGGCGATGCAGGAAAGTGTAGCGGTCTAGGAGCGTAGCCGGAGTCTTAACGTGAACCTGGAACCTGAAGGAAAGCAGCATTAGGAGAGCCACAACCAATAGAGTCAGGCAGGCGGCGTCAGCCGGCCTCAGCTAGCAGGTAGAGAGATGGGCAGTACGCTAACGCAGTAAATGTAGTGCTTACCCGTAGCTGGGACCAGGATACACGTAAATACGACGTAGGGTCAGTAGGTACGCTTAGTTATAGTAGAAGCGACGTTAGAGTAGCGGTGCCGGCCTCTCTGTCGGCCCCTTTATATACCGGGCCCTCCATCAGGCTGAGAGTCCGTTTATGACCATATTTGGTCAGGCTTTGCGAGTGCGGACGATGGCTTTCTCTGATTGGCCGAGCGTATGGGCGGTACTGTGACGCAACGCGGTAAGTACCGGACATACGTTACAGCCAAAAATAGTGAGCAGTCTCGGTTATAGTGAGCAGTGTAATAAAACACATCGACGGGCAAAGGACTATTCGATACGTATTTTTGTCACTTCAAAGTGCACTTTGGCGACTATTAGTGTATTATAGAAAGTGACTTTAATGTAAATGTTCTAGAGTTACCCTAGACAGACGCAGAAGGCAGTAGAAGCTAGTTTACATCCACTTGACCAGGGCAAACAAGAGTTTGACATATATTGACTGAATTACTCTGTGCTTAAAATCAAATACAATCTGTACAGTTATCTGGATCTTTACTGGTGTCAGTCCTGGAGCCAAGTTAGACAAACACACAAAACTAAAGTGGCCACGATCGATTGAATGACATATCTACTTAGCTGCTATACTCCAGACGTGATGTCTTCAAGGCATGAGACCAGTCAAAAAAAGGCGTGGGCGACCAGTCAAAAAATGGCCCGGCGTAAGTGCTTCTAATCGTTTGGATCTGAGGAGATCGGGCACAATGGCCTAGAGTTCAACATAGCCTCAAACTTACAAAACACAGTTGTAAGTTCTTCAAATGTAAGAACTGATTCATTAATTCTCAACGTCATGCGTAACTGTGTCTTGGCCAATTTTACAGCGCCCTCAAATATGCCACCCCAGTGTCCCAGCAATTTGGTAGGGAAAACTACCAATTTATCCCACGTCGGGCAAGCCTATTGCAACCTTGTTGGTCTCAAGGAAGTTAATTACATCGTTCAAAGAGTTGTAGCGCCCTTGAAGTTAATGCCGCAATCAGAACGAATCAAGGACGGCAGACCTCTTTGAGATACAAATCTGTCAAATATGGCTACAAATGCCTCGGTTGTAAGCGAGGAGACCAGTTCCAAAAGTACGGCCTTTGTGGAGAGACAAACGAAGACGCACAAGTAAGCCTTAACAGTCTTGCTGTTTCGAAGTATTTACGTTTTTATCAAAAAGTCTAACGTCCTGCTCTCTGTAACGCGATCTACAGGTAAGTCTCCCACCAAGGGCTGCATAGTAGAAACCTTGAGTTTATAACAAGGGATGCAGCGAAAGACTACACTCCGTATAATTTTTCGGGAAGACAAAATCCAAAACTCGCGATGCAAAATGGCCAACAGAGCATTACAACCAGCATGCGATTTTTAAGGTGACGGTCAGTTAGTAGCCCGTAGATATTGGTATTGAGCTCGTAGACGACCATGGGATCCCGAGGATCCTCTCTCCAAAGGACCAGTTGGAAACATAATTTTGATGTCAGCCACAAAAACAACCTGATGTCGTCGAAAACTGGTGATGACGTCACAAAGGTCCTTGACCAACTTGGGACCAGAATGCAAGCATTGGTTCAAGGATACGCCTGTTGAAGTCTACGCAGAAATATCAAACACTGTGCGCAGCTTGCATGTTGATGGCGAAAATATTCTTCAGCACAATAGCCGAGGTTTTAATCCTCGGGTGTGAACATTCAACAAGGGCAAACTAAACCTTAACGTCCCCTTCAACAACAGATGCTATGTCACGTATTATATACCCCGAATACAATTTGGAACAGTGTCCAATATTTTGGACACAGGTTCTCAAGGTTTCATTGTTTTCCCACTTATTTGGTAGGGCAGGTTAAACTAAATATAAGTTCTTTTCCAAATTGTATTTTATTGAATCTTCATACCCGACGATTAAAGCCTCGGAAACCACAAGAAAGCACAGAAACAGCTAACCGCTGCTGAGGTGAATTTGACATCGGGTTTGGAACTGGCAGACCCCAAATTTGACACACCGGGACAAATCGATCTGTTGATTGGCTCCGATGTTGTCGGTGGAATCTTGATTGGTGAGAAACGGGTCTTAGTGCTAAATGGTTTGACTGCCATCCCGACCATATTTGGATTTGCGTTGATGGGGCCTGTACCTAGGGACCCCCATCCACCCGAACTTGATAATTTATTGGCGGTAGGCTCCGCTTTCTCTGATGCGGTTCAGAGGTTTTGGGAGGTAGAGGAGCTCCCTCAAGCTACTCGTTTGAATCCAGAACATAAGGAGTGCGAGTTGTTCTTCCAGAACAATACTGGTCGACTCCGTTCTGGTCGGATTATCACGAAGTTACCCTTTCTGTCTGTTTGGCCTCCGCTTTGTGAGTCACGACCTTTAGCCGAAAAGAGATTGTTGGCTATGGAGCGTCGCATGGGGCGTGATCTGGAGCTCAGATAAATAAACATATTCTCTCATGAACTCAAGATACCTCATCTTGAGTTCATGAGAGAATATGAACAATTGGGACACACGTACGTGTCAAATTTGGTTTGGCGTTCGGTGGAGCTTTACTTTCTCCCACATCATGCGGTATTTAAGCCATCAACCGGCAAGCTACGCACGGTAGTTTGATGGTTCTGCGCAGATTTCAGCAAGCGTATCCTTGAACCAATGCTTGCATTCTGGTCCCAAGTTGGTCAAGGACTTTTGTCACGTCATCACCAGTTTTCAACAACATCTGGTTGTTTTTGTTGCCGACATCAAAATGATGTTTCGGCAAACTATTGTCCACTTAGATGATCGTCGTTTTAAACTGGTCCTTTAGAGAGAGGATCCTCGGGATCCCATAGTCGTCTACGAGCTCAATACCAATACGTACAGGCTAAGGTCAAGCCCCTATTTGGCAATACGTTCTCTTTGGGAGCTCACAGACCGCGAAGGCTTACGTTTCCCACGAGCCTCTGCCATCCTGAAGGAGGACATTCATGTTGATGATATTTGTTAGGGTGCTTCTACTGTGAATGAGGCGATCCTTTGCGGGACGAATTAATTTGTATCTTGGCCTCCGCTGGTTATGAGTTGCGCAAATGGATTTCTAACTCACCAACGCTTTTGGAAGGCTTACCAGAGGATCATCAGGAAAATCCACATTTGTTTGAGATTGTTGACAACCCCGCTATGATGGCTGTTCTCGACGTTCAGTACAGACTAGTCCAAGACATCTTTACGTATAATGTATAGATAGACGTTCGACATCCAACCCAACTATACCAACCCATCTGATCAGCGTGGTATGGTAGTCCACATCCGACTCATAATGCTATTGTGATGTAAATCAGGAGAGGCATTTGTCCAGCAGTGAACTACAAATGTCTGTATAATGAACGTTACGTTAGAGATATGAGAACACTTCTCAAATACGGACTGAAAACACAGTAGGTACAGACGGCTGTGTGTAAAAACGCCATGTCACTAAAATAATTATTCTAATATCGTCACACTACTAGCCCAGTTGCAAGACTGACTTCGCCTTGTATCATAGGGACTGTTGTTTAGTCTTAGCAGACATATAGAGCGACTACTGTCTGACCTTCGCAACCCAAAGGGATAGTAATATTCCATGCCTTTGACAAGTGTCAGTATTTCAGGCTCAATGCCAAGATCTTGATGACACCCCTGATGAGCATAGAGTCAT
Organism: Euclidia mi; assembly: GCA_944739405.2. NCBI lineage: Eukaryota > Metazoa > Arthropoda > Insecta > Lepidoptera > Erebidae > Euclidia > Euclidia mi. Next base: position 71,383,378 of record OX123185.2, read on the forward strand.
AACGGGCTCTCCGAGGCACGGGGCTAGCCATTATTAAAGAGTATGTAGTGGACTATTACTTAGTCTCTCCGTAATAAGACCCGATGAGATGACGATGAACCTAAACATATAGAAGAGAGAAAATGATTAGAAGTTTATAAAATCTACCTACCGTCGACTATTATTCAGCGGGACGCCAAAAGCCGCAGATGACAACCATCTTACAATTCAAACATAATAACGGAGAAAGTTATTCAAACATATTCTGTCCTAAAAAGATAATTATAATCCATTATTCACAAATGAAGCCGTTATTCTGTCGGAAAGAATACCAAGTAAAATATCACTGTGAAGTAAATTCCGTCTGAGAAATTACGTACCTTTGTAAAATTTTCCCCTTACACCTTGTCTAGACAATAAGTAATAACTTACAACTTACCTACCTTGAGGGCGGTATCAGATTTGCGTATTTTTCTGGGCGTATACGGTCATTTCAGCATACGCGCCTCACGCGCGCTACATTAGGCGCTTCAAAAAACCGAACTCATGTAAACGCATATTCCGGCGTGTGCGCTCGAAACGGTAGTGATACCGATAGGTATCTCTCGCGGCTCGCGCTTATACGAGCTTAGAACGACAACGCTCGTACGAGTAGCGCGTGTGCCAAGATGCACGCCTATACGCACAACATGTGCTTCCAAAAACGCGCTTATACACGCGAATAAAACGCTTGTCTGAAACCGCTCTTAGACGAATCTGAAAAATAAATCGTTGCCGCAAAAAGCGCTAACTAAGTTTTGTTTGAAAAATCACGGTTTCTTTCTTTTCGTGTTCCTTTTTATATTTTTGATGATAATGTTATTAGCACTGAGGTTCAAGACCAGGAGGTCTGAGCGTCATTGTGGTTGCATGTAAGATTGGAGCCCGGACTGTTAAGAAAAATTATAAACTAATGAACTTGACTATGAACAACCCTTTTAGGCTTCTACCAAATTAAAATCAACGCTTAGCGAGAAGTATTGGTGGGTAGCAACGTTAATTAAGGTAATTGGCCTTAATTAACGTTGTAAATAAAAAACAAATTTCAATTACGTAATTACACTACGTAAAGCGTGCAAGAGATGACTCTCATCAGTCATCACATGATCACGGCGGGTGTAATCCATCAACGGTGGTATAAAACGCGGGAGAAAATATATGGAATTTTACTCCTATTTTCAAATAATTACTCAAATGAGACGCGTTATTTAGCTAGTCCCAACCGTTTTGCAATAACTATTAGACATTGAAGCGACATGTCAGTCTCGTTTCACATTTTCATGAGCGAAGAGCTTTTCCCCGTATACCGAAAATTTACAGCAGAGACAAAAAACTTAACAATTTCTAACAAAACTCCTACACATACTTTATACATGCATTTTGATGAGTGTAGCTTTTCTTTTTATAATTATTTTAAGGCGAAAGAAAGAAAATTTGGTTTGTCAGCCGAAACATTAGGTATCTACATAATGTAGTAATGTATTTAATGTATGTAGGTACAATAGGTACAGTCGAACAACTTCCCGCTCAGCCACCATAAGGGCGAGAATCGCTCAGCAACATTAACACTGTATACAAAACCAGTTTCTAGTGTGCTTCGACTCTATGAGCGAGCCAAGGGATTTTTATTTAAACTGGTCCAGCGCCGACTTGTTTGATTCTACATAAAAATAGTCAATAGCCTACTCTGGTTCTGGGGATTTAAAATCAGGGTCCTCAATGTCTCAACGAATTCACTCACACAGAAACTAAAGAGAACCTTGGGAAGCTGAATAATTGGAAATAAGAAAATTAGATAGAATAATGTGCCTGTGTCACAAGGACAGCGAAAAAAGTGTTTCATTATAGAATCAAACCTCCAGACCGGTATTCACCGTGATAAAGCCGATCACCTAAGCATTCTAAAATTCATCTAAACCCTCGCTCATACAAACATTGAAACACGTGCAACAATACCGCATTAATGTTCCACAGGCATCCACAATATATTTTACACGGCAAATATTTTCATCAAAGGAATGCACCAGTGTTGCGTTGGTTTGGAGATTTGGAACGGATGGATGAAAGAAGAAATACGAAAGGAGTGTATCGTGCGAGAATTAATGGAAATGTCGGTAGGGGACGCCCTAGGCGAGTTATTCGTCAACTGGCGCGTGTAAAACTCGCGCGTGCGCGCGAGTTGGCACCTTCTGGTTTTACCTATTTTTTTGTCGTCAACTCGCTCGCACATATAAAGTACAGTCAAATAAAAACGGATTGAAACCAAGAACTATAAATAGCTAACTATTGCCCGCAGCTTCACCTGCGCTGGCTGATTCGGGTAAGACGACGTATTAAGAATATTGGCGGTAGGAATTTTAATATTTCTCAGCTGTTACAGAACATTCGGTACTGAATTTTAGGTATTTCATTTATCGTGTCTTTTCCATTATTAACGTTACATGATACATTAACTATCCCTGCACACTAAGACATATTAAAAAGTGCTCTTAAAACCTTATTTATTTTCATTTTAGATAGCAACGAGACAGATTTGAGAATCTCAATTTTGTGTTTAGATATCTAAGTATTCCTTTGTTATTTAGTACTGTTGAAAAATAATCATTTTAGATACATATAGTACTGATTGTTATAAAAATTATTGACAATAAGTTCTTATCTGTGATTTTTTATAGCTCCTAAGACTGATGAGAAATAATTATTTTTTATAGTACTGTTATAAAAATTATTTGCAACAAACCATAATCTGTGATTTTTATAGATCCTAAGACTGATGAGAAATAATTATTTTAAGATAGTATTGTTGATTATAAAAATTATTTACAACATACCCTAATCTTTGATTTATTTTTTTATAGCTACTAAGACTGATGAGAAATAGTTATTTTTATAGTACTGTTTGTTATGAAAATTATTTACAACAAACCCTAATCTGTAATTTCTATTGCTCCTAAGACTGATGAGATTACATAGGCCGCACTAAAAGTATCGGGAATGGCATATTTCCACTGTTCCTGTCATATTAAAATCTTTTTAATTGAAAACTCCTTGGTTTTAAAAATCGAATACCATTTAATTATTTAAAAAAAGATTCTCGGTTTTGTCACAAGGTTTTGTCAAACTTGTTTAGTCGTTGAAAAATGGAATTGACTCGAGAAAATTCAAGAGCGATGATTTATTATGACTTTCGAAGTGGTTTAACACAAAAACAGTGTGTTGACCGGATGATTTCTGCATTTGGTGATGAAACCCCATCTAAAACCACAATTTATCGCTGGTTTGCTGAATTTCAACGTGGACGTGTCAAGCTCAGTGATGATCCCCGTCAAGGTCATCCAAAAACTGCAGTCACCCAAGAAAACGTTAATGCTGTACGTAAGCTGATTGAGGAAGATCGACATGTGACATACCGCGAAATTCAGGCAACTTTAGACATTGGCATGAGTCAAATACAAATAATCTTTCATGAACAATTAGGTGTAAAAAAGTTGTTTTCCCGATGGATACCGCATTCGCTCTGTGAAGAGCAAAAAGCGGCTCGCGTTACTTGGTGCGTCAGAACTCTCGAAAGATTCCACGCAGGATCCTCAAATGCTGTATACAACATCGTATCAGGTGACGAATCCTGGAGACCAACACGCGTACGAACCCAAAACAAAAAACCAGTCACGAGTTTGGGTGTTCGAAAATGAGTTAAACAAAAATTTTTCGTTCGTTTCGTTTTCTTGCAAAAAAAATGGTGGCCACGTTTGTCGCCAAAACCGGCCATGTTACGACTATTCCTCTTGAGGGACAAAGAACGGTTGATGCAAAATGGTATGCTAGCATTTGTTTGCCACAGGTCGTTTCTGAACTCCGTAAAGAGAACTGCAACCGCCGCATCATCCTCCATCACGACAATGCGAGTTCTTACACCACGCACAGAACAAAACAGTTTTTAGAGCAAGAAAACATAGAATTATTAGACCATCCGCCGTACAGCCCCGACCTAAGCCCTAATGATTTCTATACTTTCCCTAAAATAAAGAATAAATTGCGTGGGCAGAGATTTTCATCACCTGAAGAAGCTGTGGACGCCTACAAAACGGCCATTTTAGAGACCCCAACTTCCGAATGGAATGGTTGCTTCAATGATTGGTTCCATCGTATGGAAAAATGTGTCAAATTTCGAAAAGCAATAAATACATTTTTAAATAGTAATGTTGTGTCACTTTCTTGATTCCCGAAATTTTCAGTGCCGCCCTCGTATTAACCAAATTATACTTGATGTCACTCACATACTTTTTTTAAAGTTTTTTACACTTACCTTTTTATTTTCACATTTTGGTTTTAAATAATATAGATGATAATAAGCAAAATGCTTCACTGGCAAATTGTGATATTGTTAACTGTTTTTATTTGTTTTATACAATTTGCAAATATGTATTAAGTCATATTTTTGATTTATTGTGATATGATGATTTGTGATATAGTTGACAATTATTAGTTATACATAAGCAGTTTGACATTAGTGCCATGTAGATTTATATTAAATATTTAGAACTTAATAAAACTATATTTGTTTTATTTTAAACTTAGTCGTACTATCATCCTCCCACCCTTTTCCCAATTTATTTGGAGTTGGCGCAGTATGTTTTCACCTTCCTTACTTTTCTGTTACTCATTATCTTGTCAATTACCCCTTTTTTCATATCCTCTCTCACACACTTCATCCCTCTTTTCTTTGGCCTTCCAAAGAGACTTTTTCATCCATCAACATTCATACTCATTACTTTCTTACCCTCATGCGTTTCTTCTCTTCTCATAGCGTGTCCAAACCAAGCCAAATGATTCCCTTTCAACTTTCTATCAATAGTGCCACTTTTAAACTTTCTCTAACATATAATTTCTTATACATTTCAACTGGATCTATATTACATTCTTTAAGACGTTTTTGTAGCTGACTGTACATCGATACATCAGATTTTTGGATCGAGCGCGATGACAACAGAAAAACTAGGTAAAATCGGTAGGTACCAACTGGCGCGTACACGCGAGTTTCACACGCGCCAGTTGACGAATAAGTGCGGTTTCAGATTAGCGTTTTATACGCGCGTATAAGCTCGTTTTTGGAAGCGCATGTAGGCGCGTATAGGCGCGCCTTTTGGCACACGCGCAACTCGTACGAGCGTTGACGCGCTTCTAAGCTCGTATAACCACGAGCCGTCAAAATCCATGTTGACATTGACAAGACGTCACTACCGCTTCGAGCGAACACGCCCGTTTACGTGACTCTGGTTTTTTGAAGCGCGTATTGTAGCGCGCGTGTAAGCGCGTATGCTAAACGACCGTATACGGGCAGAAAAATACGCTAATCTGAAACCGCCCTAAGTCCCCTAGGCGGACGTACGCCGACCAAATAGGTGACGTACTGAAAAAGGGCCAAATTAAAAGTACCCATAACCGACGCGCATGCATGATGAGGTTAATGAATGTCGAGGAAACGAAAGAGGTATGTTTGAACCGAAGCATGTGGCGTTCTATAGTCTCTGGCTTCCCCAATGGGAGACAGGCGTGACGATATAGATAGATAGATAGAATGCACCAGCGTTCCTTTCATGCGTGAATAACGTGTCGGCTCATCAATAAACCTTAGTCTATAACTCTATAGATAATATAAGTCACGAATAGAAGGACTCTTGTTTAAATACTGAGAGAATACTGAACCTTAATTAAGATAGAGCTAGGTGTCTTTGAAAGCTTGTACAAAAGCAGCATTGAAATAAAATCCGGGTTGTATTTGAAGATATCCTTTGTTAGAAACAATGGATATGAAGATGTTTATTTATTTTGTCGTCATGATGTAGATTGTTTTTGTAGTCTAGCATATCTTCCTCCTTAACGCATTCGAGTTTTCAGAGTTAAGCAAATCACTGGAGTGTCCTTAATTCCTCTTATTGAGCTTTCTTTACTCGCTGGGATACTCACGCAGACTCTGAGGCAGACATCGGCCTGGCTGGTTGGAGAGACTACGTCCCATGGTGATAAAATATCGACAGGCAATGACAACGTACACTCGAAATTACTATGTACAGGAAGATTAAATTTAGGAATTTAGGGAAGCAATAAGAGAAGATTTTGAGAAATTCTCACGGGGGTGCCTTGGGTGAGGTGTAGTTTATTATAAATATGCATTTTCTATAAAGGGCTAACAATTAAAATGATTAAGAATTTTTTACGTTTCCCGGGTCGGGCAAAAGTGTAACTGGGTTTTTCCGAATACTCAGTAGCAGCCCGGAGTCTGGTGATGTGCCCGGTAACGGCAATAGACTCGTCCCTATTACGTGGGACCTAAAAATTCGTGGCGAAATGTGGGTGTATTATTTACACCTCTGCCTACACCTTCGGGGATACAGGCGTGAGACTATACATACAATTTTAAACGTTTGGTGGTAAAAGTTTCGTAATGTATAAACGTGGTTTTGAACGTTTGGTGGTAAAAGTCTCGTAAAGTATAAATCGCCGTCCCCAGAGAATAAAATGATAACTGCCATTGTCTTAGTTTTAGTGTTATGTCATTTTTGGGATCTGTGGGTGCTTATACATCTGCTCAATTTTTTTCTTAATTTTTATACAGTTATTTACGAAGTTACAAAATATTACAATAGTATTCAAAGATTTTAAACAAGTTTTAAATTACGAGAATTATGTGTTAATAAAGTATTATCAAAATTTATTCCCACTTGTTAGTATGACAAACAGTCATAGAATTATGTTCGCATAAAAAATATGCGACTAGATAATGATAAATGCAGTTATAATTTTATTCTCGTTCAAAACCATCCAGTCGCTCTGTATAAGACGTGTTTGTAATATGACTGTTATGGATTTGAAAAATGATAAGTGAAGAGTACAATATTTGATTCTGGTCAGGCTGTACGGAGAATAAAATGATAATCGCCGTTAAACAACTTAGATGATAGCTAATTTTGACTAACCTTTTATTTTTGAAATAATATCTCTATTTTGATAATAAGGCGTACTTCATCATCATATCAGCTTTAGTAGTCCACTGCTGGACTAGGCCTCTCCTTTGAAAGGAGGAATTGGCCTACTATACCACGCTGGCCAAACGGGTTGGTATAGGGTTTATATCAAGTTTTCCTTCTCTTGCAGTGTTGTTCTCTGCATAATATACTCCATCTGTCGGGTCTTACGACACCCTTGGGATGATATGGGGTGGTGACATTTCGTATTCCTAATCCGTCACCACACGGACAACACGTACAAGGCGTACTTCACTAAAACATTTAGAACAAACAAAAAATAACTTTCTTTAAAAGCTTACAATCATCTGTCTACGTCCAGTGTTTAAGGAGCAATCGACGAAAACATGTTTTTTTATTTTTCCTGTAAAGTTGCATTTTTGTAGTTATCATTTTATTCTCCGGGGACGGCGAAATGTGGTTATTCCTCACAGAAAATCAGGATGGCAGTTATCGTAGTCCACAACCCGAGGCACGCGTTGCATTAATTAATCAATGTCATTGCTATTCAGTTTCTGATTGGCCGCTCATGCATTATTTATCCACAACTAATTAAATTTCTCTCTGCTGTTGCGCTTTTATGCATTTAGTTCTTAAATTTTTCAACTACGTCATTAGTCCAGTAAGGTGCGTCTTTATTAGGTTCCATTTTTTAGTTGGGAAAACAAGAATTTGTTAAGTTGGTCCATAAGGTAATTTAGGAAATCATTGTAATATCATGCTAAAATATCAAGTTCAGCGTTGTAAGGTTATGAAAAAGAAATAATTATTTCGTGCACATTGACTAACTCGATCAAAGATTGAAAGGATGTGGTTTGTATCACAACACACTAAAAGAAAATCAGCAAAATGCTGCTAATACTCCGTAATTATATAGAAGAACGGAATACGGTTAATTTGTACTCCAATTATTTTTCAGAAGCATCTCCCGTACTAGCAATAAAATACGTGTTACAGTGGACTTTATAAACATTCAACCAATGGTCACAGAGAATACTCAGACTCAAAACAACAATTCGTGTATCACCAAGTGATTGTCCCGAAACGTTCAGTAGAAAAAGATCACATTAACCATACCGCCGTTTGTCAGTCATTCGGACAATATGCATAAATTATGATCTCCATATCTATTAAAAAGTATCTATAAGACTGCTGGGAAACTATTTAAATATAACGTTTCAAATTAAGATACCAAAATGTTATATTGTAAATTCTGGTTTAGGTTATTTAGTAATGTAAGCCATAAAACTGTCCTATTATAAAGAAATACCGTCGAGAAAATTATGAGAGACTAGATAAAGTTTAAGCTCGCAGCCTACAAAATTTATCAAAATTATGTAGAAACAAGAATGTTTTATATTTTTTGTACTTTTCTTTTTTAGGGATGAATTTTATTTTGCTCATGTAAGTAACAAAACTCATAATTATAAATATAATTCATGTATGTTTACGTAGAATTGTATTGGTCTATGTAGATAATATAGTCGTATACTGAACTTAATCAAATTTTTTATTTACTCAAAGTAATGAGATCAACATTGGAAACAGTATACCTACCCTGTTCTACAGCCTACCTTGTTGTCGAGATATAGAAAATGACGGGAGCGACATCGCTAATAATTACATGTACCTACACTAAGTTCGACTTATACTGTCTAAAGCAAATGTTTTCTGGATCATTAGTTACAATTTCATCTAATAATGAGAACAATCATACACCAAGGAACTTAAAACCTTGTCAAAAATATGGAGTTAGCATCTTCAGTGTCTTCGTACAGTACGAATGTCACGAACCGGTTTAAACACTTTATGAACTACAAGCTTTCGCCCGCGACTTCGCCAGCATGAAATTTTAATAAAGAGTAGCCTATGTACTTCCCCGGCTTTAAGACTATCCATGTCAAATTTCATGACAAACGGCTCTGCAGAATAGCCGTGTAGTATATTAACAGATAATACTTAAAACTTACTTTTGTTTTCATAATCGTCGAACTAAAGGTAAAGATTAGTATGTAGGTATATTATTGAAGTTATGAAGAGCTTATATACCTTCTGAATATAACAGCAGCAAAAGTAAAAACTGAAAACATTACCACAAAGTACATATCAGAACGTCCCTCCACTGTGCTGAAGCGCGCCAACTGATAGAAAGCGCTTTTAATGATGCTGTGCGTTTAGGTCAATTATATCGTGATAACTTTTAAACTATTCGTCCAAACTACTTACTGTAAAAGACAAAGTAAATTTACATAAAATACTGAAGGCAATAAATCTATCAATTTTGAAAACAATTTGATAACTATACTATAGAATGAGCATTGTAAAAACACATTTTTTATGTGGTACTGTTTTATTACAATAAAAATGATGTAGTTAGGTTATGTACTAAAAGCTAAAAAGTAATTTGGTAAGTCCTAGATACCAGATAGCACCAATTTACTTATCAATCTGGGGTATATGTATTGATCAGACAAATATAAAATCGTTGGGCAAGTGAAATTTCTATCATAGTGTTTACTCTGGATACGCTACGCCCAAAATTAAAGCCTTTTTCTACCAATCAAGCCCTGTCATTCGATACCCATATTGAGGTACCTATTTGTGGAAAATAGGTAATCCGCCATTTTGTGGCGGCGGCCATCTTGGATTTTTCATAGTGAGCTCTATTCTACCAATCAAGCCCTGTCATTTGATACCCATATTGAGGTATTTGTGGCAAATATGTTATCCGCCAATTTGAGGCGCCAGCCATCTTGGATTTTTCATAGTGAGCTCCATTCTACCAATCAAGCCATTTCATTTGATACCCATATTGCTGTTGTTGTGAAGTAATATGTGATCCGCCATTTTGTATCGGCGGCCATCTTGGATTTACAATCATTTAAATATTATATGTATATTATGTATTTATTTATATGTTTAGCACCTATCTTATCTATTGTATGTATGTCTGCGTATGTATGTATATATATTATGTATGTATATAATAAAAACAATTTCTAGTAAGCAGATACTTTTAGTCGCTACACATCAAAGCTTTTTGTCATTTTCAGTCTGTCCATCCTAAGGTTGCCTGTAAGAGATCGCACTCAGCGATAAGGCCGCCCTTGTGCATTTGATATGTCTCTACATTTAAGTTATTTACACCAAATTTATACAAACATTTGCACAATAAAGCAATTATCTATCTATCTATCTTATATTGTCATCAAGATTAAGAATGTATACCAAATATCAGATCAATCTGTCACCAGGAAGGTGGTAAAATTTCAATTAATAAAATTGACCCAAACATACAATTAAACAAATAAATAAATGCTGCCGCGGACTTTTGTTTAGAACTTTTTAAAATAAACAATATCACCGTACATTATCTTCAAGTAACTTTCACGATTTAGGCAGCGCACGCGAAGATAGCTTTCAGAGCTCAGGATTTTTGCCGACTTAGTTCATACTTTTCCTTATAATATGGCAACATTATACAAAATGTTTATAAATTGTAGCCTATGTGTTATTTTGATGTATAAACTATATTACTGTAAAGTTTAATCCTAATCCGTTAAGTAGTTTTTGCGTGAAAGAGTAACAAACATCCATCCATACATACATCTTCACAAACTTTCACATTTATAATATTAGTAGGAGTAGGATAGGATATATCGGTGAAATTACAAAAAGTAACATTGTCTCAGTAAAACGTTATTTTCTTAGGCCAAACACCTGCCGGGTTAATGACATCACGCAATTTATGATTTAAGATGACGATGAGAACTCGTAAGCACGACAACACGCTATAGCCTGCAGAGTGACGTGTGAGAGCGATGTGAGCCAAGGAGGCCATTACTGAATTTTCCATTTATTTGATTGTTTCCAAGTTATCTGCCGACTGTTATTAACAACAGCGGCTCAATTAACAACTTTCAACATGCCACAGACCTCAATATGTACAAGGTAAGAGGTATGTATGTAAATTCCCAGCACTCTGGGAGTGCCTTACCAGTATAAAAAAGAAATGCCTAGCTTTAAATAACCGTCAATTATCCGGAGCTCTTCTTATCCGTATCAGAGATAAGGCACTTGACAAATTAGACGCCAGCGCCCTCTGGACCTTACTTTAGCATGATTTGTGGCTCAACCCATCCACTATCTTTTTTACAGAAACTCTAATTCTATACTTTATTACGGGTCGTTCATTGTAAGGTCTGTTTAAGGGATTATGCCTGATAATATAGTAAAAAGTGCTTTGTTCTGTTTCGCGGTTTTGTTTAAGCTGCTGGTAAAGAACTTGGTATCGCTGACCTTTCAAATAGCTGCAATATTTTAAAAAGAAATGGTTCATAAGTTCAAAGGGAATTACCTAGGTACTGTAGCATGTAGCTCGAGAGTCTAAACATTTTACTAGTTTTTAAAGTTACATAAATATTGTTAGCCGAAATAGTAAAGGTTCTAATGCTTGGTAAAGACTTCTTGAATCAACTTTCATTTCTGTGAGTATTTTTACAGATTTTAATGTCACCTCACTATCTCCTCTGAGTTCTTCCTGTTGCCATTTCGCAATCTGTAAGATCTGCTTGGCAGACTCAAGATATTTACTTTTCAATTAATTGCAGCAGTAGCTAGTTACATTCAACTGTGGCCATTTATCATACAATAAAGAAGTGTTGGTAAACACTGGCGATTTTTAACTGACACCATGGAATTAGATCCGGCATCGCGTAATGGATGTTTCACACGAAGTGTTTTATAAAAATTCTCGGTTACTTCCCTCGGACTGCAGTAAATCTCCAGGCACTATCACCTTGGCCTGGTCAGAAGCCCTCTAGTTGGAAGGACATCACACGTTACAGCTCAACACAATCATCAAGTTTGTACATGCATAAGTACTTCCAAAAATGCACTAGTATGGTGATTATTATGTGAAAGGGTACAGGTATTATCTCAAAAGTGATAAATGATTTTGAAACAAAATAAAAGAAAACCCGTTTCATTCAAACTGAAAAATTCAAACTTTTAAAAAAAATATCCAGGGATATAAAAGTCGTTTCAAACATTGAGTTGAACTGTGACACTCAATCACAATAAAAATGCTTCAAACCGTCACACTTGAGCGATATTTCACAAAGTTATCGACTCCACACACGTCGGTGATTATGAAAGAACTTCGCGCTCAGCGATTCAGTTGATCGAATATCTATATATTATTTATTTATTTACTTTTTTTTGTACACAATGAAAAATATTATTAGAGACATTATATCTAGGTAAAGTATAAAGGGCGGCCTTATCGCTGAAAGCGATTTCTACCAGGCAACCTTTGGATGGAGATATTATTGGTAGGAGAAAAACGGTAGTTGCATGTGTACCATTATACAAACTATATAATATATATACATACTTAATACATAGATACATATATACTCATACATACATATATACATACATACATAGATACATACATATCTATAAGGAGTTACATAATATTTAATACATACATTTATTTTATAGAACAAGAAAAAGTTATAGAGATAGGTAGTGAACCTTTACTCAAGCTTTGAATTTAGCTATCGTCTGAGCCTGTCTTATATGTAATGGTAGCGCATTCCATAGGCGAACAGCGGTTACACAAAAGGATTTGTCATACAATGCTGTGGAATGTACTGGCATATTATCTCTATACCTATTGACTGCATGATGGCGTATTTGTTTAAAAGGCAGCACACTGGCTTAGTAGGTACTTTACTAGGTGTTGGGGGTTTCATCACCATTATAGTACTTCCCACTAATTTTTGTATAGGCTCTGGATAGTCTTTGTGTCCGAATTTTCAACGTTTCTAATGTAATACCCGGAACACAGAATAAATTACTATTTGTTAGTTATTCTTAAGTAGTATAAAAGCTCCGCAGATTTCACATTAAGTGGATAATATATTTTAAGATAATGCGTTTATGGAGAAGATCTTTTGTCCTCGCAGGTCTAATTGATAGTCCCCCCCGCGGGATCTCCACCTTTTCGTGGTGGAGGGGCTCAGTAACCGTGGCTTGGAACCCCGCGGTGAAGCTAAGAGGGATCCCTGGAGTGGGCGCTCCGCGTGGGCTTGGCAGTGGGCCTGCGCAGGATGCGTCCAAGGGTGCGGGTGCGGGGGACAGTTCTGTCCTGTCGTGTGCGGTCGCGGGAGGACAGGCGTGTCGGTGTTGCGTTGCCGTCCTCCCTATCCTCTGCGCCCACGCCTTAATCCGCCGCCAAGGGAGTTTTGTTCGGGGCCCGCCTGACCATCTGGCGGGCCAATACCCGTCAGGGGGTAGCGACGAGTGCTTATGTGAATCCCTACCCTCCGACACACGGGTACATGAGGAACACGGGTTGGTTTTTAGTCAGTAAGGGTCTGACAGTCCCCTTCTTCCTTCCCCCGGGGCGAAGGGACTCCATGAGGATTTTCCAACCCGACACCAAAAAAAAAAAAAGTCTTATTGATAGTGTGTACGTAACTTCCAAACAGCTTACAATAGGGAAGTTTCCTGCAAGTGAAATAAATTATACAAGTATTTTTATCTAGTGAAACATGTCAAATTAATAGTGATTTAATTCATCGATTAATGTTAAAACTTTATTTAACATTTTTATCTTTAATTTATTGATTATAAGTTTTCTACTTGACAGCAAAACACTATGACATCACTACGTCATATTTCATACAAAACCCTTAGCAAAGGTCGTTTTGGACATTTCATTAAAAGTGCTTGATTTGACCAGCTGGAAACATTCAAGGAAACAACCCTATTCAGCTAGAATTGAGGATGCTTTGTGCAGATACGAAATATGTGTCAAAACATATTGTTTGTGTTGAAATCAGAATACCATCATACAAGTGGGAGCCAATAGGATTCTAATACATCATCATAGGTCGATATAGTTAACCTTTTTCTATACCACTGAAATGAGTTCATCACTTTCCATTGTATTATTTATTACTAATAATTACTTACCGTTTATAAGTACTACTAAATTGAAATTCTCTTAATTAATTAAATAAATAACAAGCTATCATACTTACCCATCGTAAGGAAATAACATTATTTATTATACGAATAATAATATTTCAGAGAATTCACAATTAACAAGGAAATTCTCGCTCGAGGGACCAAAACACCCGAATATCTTAATTACATTTAATTATACTAATTTTGGTGATTTATTTGTTGTTTTGAGAAACCAAACATTAATATCATTTTATTTACAATTCTCATTTACGTTTTCTTTAGATTATTTTGGGGTTGATGTCCGGGTCATGGCCTACGTTATTGTTTATTTATAAGGCTGTTTTCAGAAACATTTATTTGCTTGACATAAAAGTACTTTAAGACTAAATGAAAAAAAAAAAAATATTCTGTCCAGCCTGATAAGACTAGAAAAAGGTCCACGGGCTTCGAGACAAAGGTGAATTAAAAAAAAAGTAAAGGAAAATTTCACTAAAATAATCTTCCACCTTGTGTTAAAAAAAAAATTCTACACTACTGACTGACTGACTGACTGCCAGACAATGCACATCACTATTGGGTGCAGGAAGCCGTAATTTGGCACATATGTCCTCTGTGGACTGTAAGGGTGCACTAAGAAAAGATTTCCCGGAATTTCCACGGTATCGGACAGAAACAAGTGTTGACATCCTCTAGTATTCTATATGGCTACATGTAAACTGTACAGGTGCATGTACGAAAGATTTTCTTATATTTTCTTCAACTTTGACCCTTGTTCTGATAGTTATACAACACAAATTAACCTAATCGTGGGCGTGAGTGTTTAGTCTAATATGTAGTAGTTCTCACTTTAAATATTAAATATCAACGGCCGAAGTTCGTGCAACCTTCAACAGTCTAGTTACTTACTTGTTTTAATACATTTACTTCAGATGGTGTTGGTGGAAAGCTTGATAGTGCACTGTGTTACTAAGTTAATATTTGTGATAGGTTAGTTTGGCTCTAGTTTTCAATGATTGCTTACTATAAGACATCGTGAATTCTGCAGCTGATCTTTCTTTTCTTTTTTGTATGTGTGTGTGACAAACTGGTGTCGGAGTTTTTTGACCGTCTGAAGGTCGCTGAAATTGCCTAACAATTATTCTCCTGGAGAACCAGAAAATACAGCTTTAAGTGCTCTCTGAAGCTAAATACAGCCAGAGTGCTGTGCATCAGAATGTAAGCGCGGCTACAGATCTAAATGGAGACCTGTGCAATAGTTTACTTTGCCGACCTATAATGAATCAGAAGTCAAGTCACGCGATCAGCACCATTCCGCGCAGATCTGTACGAAACACAAGAGATATTTAATTGTCATTCTCAAGCGATTTAAAATCAATAATATATCATTATTTTACATGATAACTATCAATAACATTCACTTACGCTCTATATGATTTCATCACACCAGAAAAGCCCATCATCAAAACCCTGCTATAGAACGTAAGCTGGCAAAAAGAATCTGTTAATTTATTCTTGTGTTTTTGCGTCGGATTCCGCTTAAGGGCCACCATCTATCTTCATCTTTGAAAAAAGAACCGTGAGGAAAGACTGACGGCTATAATTAAGGAACATTCGTTGCTGATTTCAGAGAGAACCAGATAAATGTGGACAGTCATTAATGGTCAAGTTTTTCAAAGGCACTGCACGAAATTGGAGGATTTAATTAACGAGGAATAAGATGCCGTAGCCGGTTGCGATGCGTTCTTAAAAAGAAAAGATAAATGGTAGGAAACGAAAAAAAAACTAACTTTTGTTGTTGTTGACCTGCTAGCGGTAAATACTCTATTAAGGCTCTAGGTTAATTCATGTTTGAGTGGTAGATAACAATATTTAGCGGGGGTATTTACTACGTTTATTACTCTAAGAATAAGTTTAACAATATCTTAGTAACCAAACAGCGATAGAGAAAAATGGCAGAGGATGGATGTAAACAATACGCCGATAACACGACCGACCGAGTGGCTTCGGCGAATACGATGAACAAAGTTGGGCAAACGAACTCAGTGTCGGTAAACTTCAAAGCCGCTTTCACAGACATCACATTTTGATAAAAAAAGTGGCAGAGGATGCCATAGGTATATGCCATTGCATGGGTACTATATATTGGCGCTAATATTGCCACATTAAAAACAATATTATATTTAATACAGATAATAACAAACCAAACGGAATACGCACTACTACCGGTGCACTCCCGTCAAGCGGTGACCGCCTGCGCATCTGCATTTAATTTTGCAGTGTTGTGCACTTTATTTTTGTGACTAAAATATTTTTGAATCAAAATGGTTTTGTTCAGACATTTCGTTCGCGAATAAAAACAAATATCTCGACGACACAACCACGAACACAACAGTACGCCGCTATAGTGCCGCGCGATCTTCCGCTCACCCGCTGGTTTCGAAAACGGGTCGGCGTTGCCCACCCCACTGCCGCGCCACCGCTGCCACCACCCCGCTGCATGCAAAATTCGCGACAGAGGCCTTATATTCACTAAGTTTACCCAACAATATAGCCTGCTGATAAGTTCTGCCTATGTTATATGAACTGGCTGCCACGCACCACACCAAAGAAGCGCATCTCTCGCGCATTGCCACAAAAAACAATCCAAAAATTCATCAAAAAAGCCTGATGAACTACAAAAGCAGGCAATCAAATTAATATCTAGAACACGCTAATAAATTAAACACAAAGAGCGCTGGACGCTTTCTGATTATAATATGCTCACGGGTTACACTTGTGGAACTATAAAAGAAAGTATAAAACTTAAAATTAAAGACAAAAATTCATAATTCATGTTATACAGACTATAGTAGTCTAGCAAGTGATACACCGTTGAAAATTCTTTGCTACATTTACTTAGTGTAAAACTACTGACCTAAGTAAAAAATACGACCATTTCAAAATTAAACATCTTCACCGCAAAGCGCCGCTCGCTTTTAATTAAACTGTTGCAAATTCAAATCGGTTACCCTCTTAGTTAAATAAATTACAACACTAATTCCAATTAAAGCCCACTGGGACATAGGGTCTATTCACCAGTGGCGTAGCGTGGTTTTTCGCCACCCGGGGCCGATCAGAAATTTGCCGCCCCCCTCTTCTTTTAGGTACCCACTAAATCTGCCAGAAGTGTAAGGTTTTTCGGATATAGGTATGTTTTTATGTTCATTAGCTTGGCTTTACACCTCCCAAACAAATTATCATTTGATTCGTCTCAATTGTAAGCAATAAAGCATAGGGTGTAGGTGTAGTTTCTGTGGAGCTCCATCACAATCCATGGCGTATTTGCTTTCATGCCATTTTTGCCCATCTACCTGCAGTAAACGAGGTCTTAAAGTGGCCTCAGACGGGCTACTTTAAGACGGAATGCCGTTACCGTAGCCAAGTTTTGGAAAACGAAAACCTGAACCATTGACACGATGAAGAAGCATAGGGTATAATATTTTTAAGGGAGAAACCTGGCAGGTCTCAGCGGTATTTATATGTCGCGCAGGGCAGCGGCCGTTTCTCGGCTGCAATATAATTATGTATATGGCTTGTAGAATTTTCATAAATAAAACATGGATTGCTTTTAAAAAAATAGATCATCATCAAGTGTTTTTTGTTACTTTTACATTCTTCTACAGATATAATATACCTCGTACCTTTGTAGAGTTTGTAGAGTTCCTACAACCGTGAAAATAGTGCTTTTAACAGTGCCGAAATTTCGGTTACTGAAAACACGTACCTTACGTGGTATAATAATATATCCCGAAGGAAAATTTAAAAGCAATCGTAATGACTACAAATGTTTAAAGTCCTATGGTTCCGCCTGGATTTCATCCGGGATCTCTTCGGTGTAGTGGCGCGTCAGTGGGGCTCTGTGGTCGTCAAGACTAGATCCAATTAGTCTGTTTACGTGCAAGGTATACAATAATTCTGGATAAAAACTTTCAACCTCCTCGAGATTCTCGAACTTTGGGTTGACGGTGCGGCCATTCGCAGTGGCAACTCGCGTACTTGCCTCATTTCGGTCCGAGGGTCTAGGATGAAAGTTTACAAACCTTTTTTTTCTCTGTGCGGTGATCTCGGAGTTGAGGTCAGCGCATATACCTGTATCGTCTTAAGGCAACGCCTATTGTAGAGTTTAAGTACGAGGTATCGACACATCACACACTATCGACTTCCACAACGTTGTTGACAAGTTTCCTCCTGTCCAGGAATCGGACACCACCCAAGAGAGTAAGTCGCCTTCCTGAAGGTAGAAGCAGGACCGAGCCGCCCCTATGTGCGATGTGTGCGGCGCACACAGGCGCCAGGGTAAGAAACCGCGCGACGGGTGAAATGCCAGTGTTAATTATTCAAATTACTTTCGAAAAATTACGACAAAAAGGCGCATGGATTTCGCACACAGGCGCTGGATTGGGAAAGCGGCACTGGGTAGAACCAGTCACCTGAATCTAGTGTTAACATGTTCTTCTCCTGTCTCGGACTTCTGACTTCTGATAACCCCAGTAGGTATGTGACATTTTATGTGACTTAATTCTACCTCGGGCTCCGCGAGGTTTCTGTTCATTTAGTCGTAAACTGCGTTCGTTGTAGGTCGCCATGTATAATTATTTATTTTAATCGCCTGCTAGCTCGGTGATGTTACAGACCCCATGCATCGCCGTTACCGCCACCGCGTCCTTGGCCGGGAATAATGTAGCTGGCGGAAACTGGATCTGAATCTAGGGTAGTGGTATTCTCCTCCAAATAGCTTGGCAACCAAGAAATTGTGCCGCTGTGTGTTCGCGTGCGTTATGAAGGGCGCAGGGCGTTGCTTCTTGCACCAGTGACGTTGCTGCCCGTCACCGATTTATGGCATTTACCAACTCCGCATACTCGCAAAAATAAGGAGTTGAGAGGCGAAATCTATAAGTTAATGGACGAATTCCGCGTCTTCCCACAGGGTTGCGTCCAAATATTAGCAGAAGGCGTTTGTCGTATGTGTAATAATTGGCTTTGATTTTAACAAAAATATCGTAAATATTGGAGTCAAAGTTCAAATAGCGTAGGTATACCTAGTTAAACCGCAGGTGTGACTATTATCTTAGGAGACCTGTACCTGTTTTCTTCCATATTCAACTATAAAGATTATTTTGTATTTTGAAGCAAATCAAACATCATTTCAATAATTAACATTGTTATTTTATCTGGCACGCGGCGCCCCTGTTGCCCTGGCGCCTGTGTGCGCCAGTGCGACATGGCAATAGGGGCGGCACACATCGCACACAGGGGTGGCTCGGCAGTGATATATGGATTAATTAATTACTCATGACAGGCTCGCAGATCACCGGAATATTGGACACACGCAAGTCTTCAAGTAATGAAAATAATGATGATTTTGTTTTCGATTGTTGTTCTTTCTACTGCGCCCACGCCGCCATTCGGTCCTGCTGGCATAGTGTCAGAGCGCGCGCCAAGTATTTTAATGTGCCACCCGGGGCCATGGCCCCTCCGCCCCCCCCCCCCACGCTATGCCACTGCTATTCACATCGAGGGCAGTTTAGTTCAGAGTCCGCAGTGAAAACAACAACAAAAAATGCATATATGTATGTCACGAAACTTATTAAGCCTTCATATTATTTAATCATGGTAATAATATGGCACGCAATATTATTAATATTATATTATATTTTTATTATATAATTAATCACGAATGCTTTTATAAGTTCGGTGTTAATGATTATTAGTGCAAACCTGATATGCTATCTCTTGACAGTTGTGACAACTATTTTTAAAGTCGTTTCAATTAAGAGCGACCCTTAGACTATATATATTAAGTAAATAGACGGAGGAATCCCATCACTCAAAGGTTTGGGACTGGGCTCCGGTGTGGGCCCCATTACCCGTCAAAATTTAATAGAACTTCATTTGAAACTTTGATAATTCGTTCATAGACATTTTGATTTATTCGTATAAAAATGTGACGACGTAAACATAGTGATTATATAACTTTATCGATACTTTTATTTTACAGACTAGCTTCGGCCCACGTATTCGCCGATGTGGGTGACAGTTATTGTAAAAAATGGTAGCCTTGCACTGTTGTGATGTAGAAGCTATACTGCAATATTTCTTTGAAAAATAAGTATACTTGAATATAATTATATATCTCAAGAAAAGTGTTTTCATCGATCATCACAAACTTTCGTGTTTATAAAAGTTCAAATAAAACCATCTGATGCTAACAACTAAGTTTAAAACTTGTGTAATTAAATGCAAGACTTCACATGTAGGACGATACTATTAACTGTACTAAGTACTGAGTAGTCATTGACTACTTTTTTGCAGTGGTGACAGATTGCCAAAAAACGATAAATTACCATGATGCTAATCGTGTGAGTCATTATCATGATATATAATCGTAGCCATGATAAACCTGTCGTCATGCAAATGACAAGTAGACTGCTGTGAACCCTTAAAATATTTGTTCTCAGTTCTCTAAAAAAATGGTCGTACGTTGTTGTCCTGGAAAAGTTCTATCATTACAGACAGGTTTATTGTAACCAATAAGCTTGATATTGTAGTGATCGACCGAGCAGAACGATTCGCATTGATAGACGTTATTTCCACATCGCATGAAAGCAATCTCGTAAAAGCAGAAAAAGAGAAGGAGATCAAATATTTGGTCCCAGCTCATGAGATTGTCAATATGTGGGATGTGAACTCGGCGATCATTGTGCCGATAGTTGTGTCAGTAAATGGACTAATCGCCAAGAGCCTTTAGCAACATCTAAAGATGCTCGCACTAGGCAGCAGAAAAACTAATAATTTTAACAACAACACTTTTTGAGTTCGGTGCCAGTTAGAAGTACGCACACAATTTTATTTTCTTTCTTACTCACCATGCGGGCTCCTGGTTAAATTCTTTTAAATTATTTTATTTCTCACTTATTTTAGACCTGTATATATAATATGATTTTGTAAAGTTTTGAGTTTTTTTTTCTAACTAAGCCAATGACATTGTCAGAGACTTTTTCTATTTTACATTAAATAAATGTGATTCATTATGTGTGAAATATTTTATTTTAAATTGACCCTGAAGTTAAATTTTATTTCTAATCTACGCATTAGTTAACTCACTTATTACTGCAGCCTGCTCTCGATTGGTGATTTAATATAATTATGTAACCGAGCATACTGGGATCGTGCCTCCCTTCAATTTCAGAAGGCCTAATTTAGTTTGGAAGATTTTAGACAAACACTTGACGACCGTGATAATTTACTAAATAGTAAGCATATAACTTCCAAAAGTCTGAAATACGTAACGTGGTTTTATATTCGAAAACCATTACGTGGTAATGATCTCGTCATTGACCCTATCATTGCATATAGGTAGTGATTATTAGTGATATTATGTAGGTATATCAATTGCTTTATTCACCTTAAAAAGGTAATTTAAAAATATATTTTTTATCGTTACTTAAATACTAATGTTTAAATATAAGCTGTATTTATTCACATATTTTATTTTATCTGAGGATTTATCAACATTCAATTGATATTCATTCTGAGTAAACCAAATTTATTTATTTATTTATTTATTTGAGGACAACCAACAAAGCATACACCAAGAGTACAGAATGTGCTTAATGATTATGAATGAACATTGTGTAGTGTTGCCTTAATTAGAGTTGCCACGGCATGCATAAAATATAAAACTAGGAAATGCAGTTACAATACAGAATATGTATGAATTTATACAATATCACTTGATTGTTGTAATGAAATGAAATAAACTCTTAGTAAACAAACAAATGCACATTGCAAAACCCTCATCAACGCAATGCAAAACAGTATTTCAATTTTATTTCAATCCGCTTACATTAAAATAAAAATGATATACTATTTAAGTATAATATATAGACAAATTTGGAATCCAAAAGTTTCAAATAAGTAATGCGATTGAAAAGTGTATTTCAATTTTGAATAGGCACGTATTATACCCGTAAATAGGAAATGCAGCTTCAAAAAAGGTTATGCTCATCTTAATGTATAGGTACTTACAATATCAATTAGCTTTTAGAAAGTAAACGGTATACAAACAGATTTAGCTTACAAAACTTTAATTAATGCAAATGAAAAGAATATTATTTTATTTTTGAATAAGCATGTATGCAACATGTAAATTGAAAATGCAGTTACAAAACAATTATGCTTATTTTATGCAGAGGTACATATAATATCAATTAGCATTAAGTATTTTGAATAAAAGAAATGGTACAAAGGCAAACCTGATTCACGAAGCCTTTTAATTAATGCTACCGACGAGTGTATTTAAATGTTGAACAGGCATATATTAAACATTCAAACATGTTTATAGGCATATACATATATAGGTAATGCAGCTATAAACCACATTTTATTTATCTATATTGAATATTAATAGGTACATACAATTGATATAATATCAATTACAATTACCTTTTGTAAAAGAAACGGTATACTAACAAATTTAGAATGCAAGACTTTCATTACTGCGACTGAAAAATGTTTTAATTTTAAATAAGCATGTGTTAAACATTTATGAAATTAGTTTATATAAAATAAATAGTGTACAAGCAAATTTATTGGCGATATATTAATGAATGTAATTATGGTATTTAAAATTTAAACAGGCATGTATTAAACATTTAAATAGGTAATGTAGTAACAATACACATTATGGTTGTCTATATTCGGTATTGATAAGTACATATAATATAAAAAAAATCATCAAATCTAAGGATTTATTGCAAACATTATCGATATTTTATCGAAATTCATTTTGAGTAAGCACATCACTAGTCTAGTTAATATTTACGACAATTTCGAAGAATGTTCGAAGATTCGAAATGACATTTGTGTATTTATCTTTCTCTTACATGAGAAAAAAATCATAAGTCAGAGTGAAGTGCATATATTGGGTAAGGTTGCTATTTTAATGCAGTCTCTATTACTAGTCCAACCTCTCTGGAGCGACCCTTGTTGAATACGCAAGCGTCTTTTTTAATAAGTTTAAAATTATATAATAATATCAATTAAGCAAGCTATCAAATACGAGAGCCTCAGAGGCAAATAATTGTGACAACAGGAACCGTAGCCATCAATTTCATTTTATTTCCCTTTTTTCCAAGTGTTGCATTTTGTGAACGAGCCTTTGCATTTAACTTGTAACTGCCAGCATAAATTAAAATGAGGCGCTGAAAAAACTCAAAATGCCAACCGGGCAGGTATAATTAGTCTACCTAGTAATTTCTCGAGTTTGCCGTATAATTCCCTAGCGAAGGCGTGACACTGAACGAGAAAGCTATTTACCTGAACCACATAACAGTAAGTCGAGGCATCAGTGCATATGACATATGTATATTCCGGGGAGTGTTCCCACATGCCCCTGTCAAGTAGTGAAGGAAGACCTTCTCGGCTGTTATATTTTAGGTACATAGAATTTGACAAGCGTCATCAAAAACATAGTTAATCTGCAACAAATAATAAAAACTTAGACGGAAGAAACTTGAAGAAGTTTTCGCCTTTCGTATATTTACGCTAAACACAAATTTGACGCTGTACTTGACCCTGAGCTCATTATTACGACATACTTGAGGTAACTGATCGGATTCGAAGTCAAATAGTTGTGGAACCCGGTGCGAGGTGGCACAAGTACGCAAACCTCCTCCAGCAGCGCTCATCGAGGTAACGCTCTGTACCAGTACTTCAGCTATAGTCAAAAGAACATCCGCTTTGGATCGTTGTTTTATATAATTCTTGGCTCAGGGGGACTATGAGACTCCCCGAGGAGAAGCCTCGGGACTACTCACTAAAACAACCATGGTGTTCCTCTATCTGATCTCATTGAATGGCGGGACACAGGACCTCGGTCAAAATTACTTCCGCAACCCCGCCTGAGTTGGCCCACCGAGGCAGGCCCCCTCCTTCACATGCATCCATCATACCTGTCCTCATACATCTTCTTGCATACTAGGAACGGAAACGACGTAGTCGAACGCTACGAGAGGCCCACGCGGAACACGGACGGCGCGCGGTCTAATAGGCCCCACTCCGCAGGTGTGTATTCACGGTGGCTGGAGATCGTCGAGCGCTCCCTGGCGACGACACCTGGTACTGCGGGTGTTCGTTCCGCGGTAAACAACCATGGCAGGTAATCACCGTTGTCAGTCGAAATGTGAGGGCACCATGTCATCTCTCCAGCCACTCATCGAGTACGGGCCTCCCTGGGCCGGCGCTGGGGTGCATGCTGTCGCGATTCCGCCTCTAGGACCTGTCGGAATACCGCCTTCCGCGCTTTCATCTTGCCAGGCGTGGGTTCTCCACCTAGTGAACGGGCTTCACGAAGCCACTTATATAGCGAGGTGTGGGTCCCAGGGCGGATAGAAGGTGAGAAGGGGAGCGGCTCCGGAGGACGGCAAGATATGTGACGTAAGTTTGAACACACAACCTCTGACTTGGCAGTGCAACGTACTTCGTATTACTTTACCGCCAGCAACAAAATAATTCGCAGAAATAACAAAATTTAATAAAACTTCTTAATTTAAGATAAGTGCTGTTGACGTTACTCAAAGAAATTGAATAAAAAAGTAAATTTTAGTGCAAATTAGATTAGTCGGTTGATTGAGTGTGCACTCGTCCATCTTAAAACATACTCTTCATAATTCCACTCTCTTAGCTTCGGTATTAATTGGAAAGCTCTTTGGCATCGCTCCAGTGTTATCAAATTTTCCAATATGGCATCAAATTGGTGGATTAATTTGCTGCAGTAATAATTGGAGCTTTAGTTGAAATTATGAGACTATTGAACTGCACATTGATAAGACTGAGATCGTGTATAAATTTTACTGAATTCGGGTTCTTTAGTGAATTATTACAATACGCTATTTGGAGCTCAGTGTAGTATAGTGAATATGGAACCACTAATACTTACTCATGTGCTGTTTGTATTTATTAAAAGAACCCAGTCCCGTTCTAGATTATAACCATGTCTACTTGTAGTAGGTATGTTAGTGTAATCTTTAAAACGATATCACGACTCAATTTCGTGATTTCCTTACTCTACTTTGTTTTGGCGATTTAACCTTTACGACAGTGACTAAGGTCGAACCTCAAACCCCAAAGGGAAACCTACGCCAGATCCTCGTCCAAGCAGATAAAGGTGATCTGGGCCGCGAAAAATCTTTTTATTTAAGTATAGTGTCACGTTATAAATTGCACTAAACGATTCTGTATCACCCAAAAAACTGACATTGAAATATGGTAGCAAAATGTAAGTAAGAAAATGCCAAAAACTCTGGAGAACAATTTTGAGGCAATAAGTTTTGTTTTGTGTCTTCTGGGAGCCAGCCAACCATCTCAACTTATACCATTACAACTTTTATTAGAGTTTTTTCAGTTTGTCCCTTACAACTTTAATTTAAAATAATGGTCATTCAAAATACGTTGTGTTTGCCTTTTTGAGCAGATTTAAAATTAATGTTTTTGGTTATCATATTTTACTGTATGTACCATGCCATAAATACAAATTTACATTCTTATGTGCCCGTATTCTTAGAAAAGATCTTACAGGCAAAATAAATTACATGTGAATATGCAATTAATTCCAATTGTCTCTATGATTACCGTGTTCTTTATCTACCGTGCCAGGTTTAAATGATTAAAAATTTGAGAATAAAAGAATGCATGACTTGTTCCACATGGCACGGTACGGCAATAGGCTCGCCCCCTATTACGTGGGACCTAAAAATGCATGGCGAAATATGGGTGTAATATAACACCTCTGCCTACCCCTTCAGGGATACAAGGCGTGAGTCTATAAAAATAAAAACATAGTACTTGTTCCTAAAACTTATGTCGAACTCTGGTATACCTAGTAGCACAGAAACACAAGCACCGATCTAAGCTACTAATGTTTTACTTATTTTAATAAAGATAATGAGAGTCATGCAAAAGCCTTCATTTAAACGCTTACAAATTCCCTTCCTTTTAAAGTCTGTCCCATTTTTTTTATATTGCCTAGAAATTGGTTTCGAATATCTAAAATAATATGTGTATATAAGTTATGCCACATAAAAATGAACCAGTAAAACTATGTAGATTCGTAGTAAGTACATTGTTCCCAACAAATCGTAAGATTTAGTGAGTTATATACTAAGACCAAATGTTTGTTGAGGGAAATTGAGGCAGCCGAGTGTACCCTTTTAAGTTGCTTCAAATATAGCCGATACGATGTTAACCCTTAAGTAATGCTTTTACATCGAAACGAAATTGATACGGTGTATCGGTTTTCACTATAAGATAGGGAGAAGCTTGAATTGTTATGAGAGGTTCATATATTTTTGTATTTTACTAGCCAACCGGGCAGACGCTGATTTGCGAAATACTCGTATTTAGAGTTATAGGTTTCTTTATGCCTAATCATAAAACCATATTTGCCAAAATAATTAATTGGCAAATCTGGCAAACAAAATATCCTGATAAGCGGCAATAGGCTCGCCACCTATTACGAGGGATCAAAACATTGCCGAAAAGTGGGCGTTAAATATGCCTCCGCCTACCCCTTCGGGGAAACAGGCGTGAGTCTATGTATGTATGTAATTAATTGAGCCAAAAACCTATAATTCTCAGACCTATCAAAGATAATTATACAAAAAAGGATTATAAATATGGATGAAGCCGTTTCGAAGGAGTTTCATAGCAAATACAATGTTAGCAACAGGTTGTTTTGTTCTTCTTTAAAAAGCAAGAATTATTCATTTGGGTTTTGCAAATTATTGAGAGATTTTATATTATTTGTAATATCTACATGTTTTTTACGTTCAATTTACATAGAATTCACTTGATTATATTTGTCCACCTATCAATTTTAGCGTTATTTGGGGTCGATCACCCCAATCTCATATCATCAGAGGAACCAAAGTATTTTTGGTTTCACAAACGAGCTACAAAAGAATAAAAACCAAAAAATGTGAACAAAAATAATTCAAAGTTGATACAGTCTACGTGAAGCTACTGTTTGTTTTGTAAATAATAACATTTACAAGTCAGATATCGGGGCTTGGCCTCCATTTCATTACCGCGAAGTGAAATTCACTATAGATAGATTTTGAAACACGGTTCCGTCGCTCGGTACTAAATCTATTTCTTTGACTTGAACTTCTGTAGCTAGTTAAATTAATGGGTATTAGAAAACTTGACACCTTTCGTCTCAAGGTAGGCAGGCAGCGGCTTGGCTGTGTCTCTAAAATGGCCAGTCTATGGGCAGCAGTTGCCGTTTACCATCAGGTTGGCTATTTGGTCGTCTGCCACCTCCTGTAATAAAAAAGAAAACTATAAAAAGGCCGGGTAGTAACACGTTAAGAACACAAAGTCTCATTTGATTCCATGGGGACGTAAGACGCGACAAAACAAAGCACACGAAGCAAATAATATATTTGTGAAAAGACAAAATGCTTGACATAAAACGCATCATAAGAACATATACCATCCCGTTATGGCTATCGTCGTATAGTTGTCCTAATCCTCTTATTGGCTTCCATTATTATTTTTATTCAAACTGGGAGTTTTTATCTAGGCAGTAGACTGTGTGACGATGAAGAAAACGCTGAACTTAAAAAATCAAATCCATCATCATCATGAGTGCCAATAACATTGTTAAAAATAAAAGCTTGTAAAAAAAGTGAGAAAGTGAAATGCACGTCCCAAAAACTATAACCCGACTACGTCAAAAAGGGGGTCTAAAAAGAACGAAACAAGAAAATAGCTCATCCCTACTTAATAATATTATAAATTCGAAAGTGTGTATATATGTATGTACCGTTTTCACGCTATAACAGCTGAACCGTTTTTTATGAAATTTAATATAGACATATAGTGGACCATGGAGACGGACATAGGCTACCATTCGTTGCAAAAATTAACTTAGGAGGGATTATAGGGAGGATCAAAGTTTGTAGCGCATAAATCTAACTGTTGGAAGTAAGAACGCATACTGCGCATGTCCTGTCTGTCAGAACTGTAGCGTCATACATATTGTCACATTATAGTATCCGTACATTAAAAGAGCTTTGTGTAACCCCGGATATAAAGCGTGCGAAGCCGCGGGCAAAAGCTAGTTCAGATATAAATCCAGAAAAGTATAAGTACAGAAATGCTCAAACTAGAGCCGTGGTCGAACCTATTGTATACTAGTTAAGTGTGCACGAAGTTACCTGCCAAGTATTATTTTTGGGAGGTGAAGTTGCTCGCTTCCGTAGGATTCTCCATCTTTTCCTAAGACACACCCTACACGTGCCCCCTGGGTGGTGCAAAACGAGCAACAACGCCGAGCAACAGGCGGCGGTTAATAACCTGTCATGGCTGCCACAGGCCAAGAGGCATTAAATACCCTCTCAAAGGGTGGCCATAACACCTTGGGAAAGGGATATGTGTGATCTCCGCACTTTTTAAATATGGAAATGTCCAAAATATACTGTGATTGATATGTCATGCGATCCGGCTAACACCCGGCGCTCACCGGTACCCGGGCCCGTGAGTGAGAAATTGGTTACCGAAGACTGCGCAGGAGTAGGCGACCAGGCTCCTGTGTTAGTAAATACTACTGGCAGCAGCAGCAACAATAAAAAAATGGTCCAGCAGGCTTTTCATCCCAGCCTTTTCATTACAAGACCAAGACCACCACTGATGAGTAATGAGCACACTACGAGGGATAATACTCCTGATAAGTCAGAACAAACACGGGGAACTCCACCTGCGCCACCACCTTGGCAGAGAGTACTTACAACCAAATACCCAACAAAAAAAAGAAAAGCTGTAAGTAGTCCTTCCCCAGAGGCTGCTAAAATCTCCAACAGGTTCAGTGGCCTGCCCATTGATTTGACTGAAGACGAACTTAGCACACTAGCCAAAAAACCTAATAACCCTCCCCCGATTATTTATTATATCACTGGTGCTTATAAAAGCGATTTCACATAGAAAATAGTGTCAAAAAATCAACTGAGGATAAGCAGTAAAGATATTGAGACCTACAAAAATCTTATATCATTAGTAAGAAGAAACGGACTTATTGGCCACACATTTAACCGAAAAGATAACAGGTGCTTCCGTATCGTTATTAGAAATCTCTATCCATCAACACCGATAAGTGCCATTAAAGAAGAGATAGAAGCAACAGGCAATGAGATTGAAGGAAAGATAATTAATGCAAGATATGGACCGGATAAAACACCAACATCAACTTTCTTTGTAAATCTCGTCTCTGGCCCCAATAACATAGCCGCGAAAAACCTTAAATATATTTACTACTAGTCTGTTATAATAGAAGATCTAAAGAAGAAAAAGTCTCTTGTACAGTGTCAGCGGTGCCAGCAGTATGGGCACACAAAAAAATATTGTTTGCGCCCATATCGGTGTGTAAAATGTGGACAGTCACACAAAACTTCAGAGTGCTCAAACCGTGACCGCAATACCCCAGCACAATGCGCCCTTTGCGATGGTCTAAATCCAGCAAATTAAAAGGGATGCGAGGTTTATAAGGAAATTCTTGCCAGACGTAGTCAAAATTGTGCCCCTATGACAAAATCTAGACAGATAATAAATGTAGCTGCCTTAGATATGCAAAATACTAAAGAAACTAAAGAAAAAAATCTTCCCGGTGTAAAAACTTATGCCGAAGCTCTCCAGTCAACAAACACTAATAATAGTAGTATGCACTGCCCACAAGCTACAACTATAACACCTTGCCTAGAACACATACTATTAAAACAAAATGAAAAGTTTGACATAATCCTTCAACAAATGAGCACTTTGATGAGTCTCATAGCCACCCTTGTTGATAAGCTGACAAAATGACCCCAACACTCAATTTAGCAACCTGGAACATAAATTGGTTAGCTCCTAACAAAAATGAGGTGGAGATTCTAATGACACAACATAAGCTCGACGTTCTGCTGATTTCTGAATCGCACTGCACTTCTATGACCCGCCCACAATTTTCTAATTATTATTGCTACCAAACACCACACCCTGATGGAACTAGTCATGCAGGAACAGCGTTGATAGTTAGAAAGTCCTTGAAACATCACGAACTACCAGGGTACAATCGGGATCATCTACAAGCAACCACAATAGCAATTGAAGATACAACCGGTTACCTAATCGTATCTACAGTATATTGTCCACCTAAACATAAAATAAGCGAAACAATGTTCTCACAATTCTTTGGCACCCTTGGTAACCGATTTGTAGCTGGCGGAGATTGGAATGCCAAACATACGTGCTGGGTGTCCAGACTAACAACCACTCGAGGACGACAGCTCAAATTATGTATGGTTAGCAACAACATGAGCGCCATCACAACAGCTGAGCCAACATACTGACCAAGTGACCCGAGAAAAACACCGGACTTGATAGACTTCTTTGTCAGTAAGGGAATACGGAAAAATTATCTTAAACCAGAATCATGTTACGATAGTTCATCAGACCAAACACCAGTTCTACTGACCGTCAGATCAATGGTGATAGAGGTATCAAAGCCAGAAACATTGTATAACAAGTGCACAGATTAGGTATCTTTCAAGGACTACCTCGAGGAACATATACAACTGAAATTGGCACTTAAATCACCGGAGGATGTTAAAAATGCCACGAAATACAAAACTTCTTTGATACAGAAAGCTTGTTGGGTTAGCACTCCTGAATCTGCTCACCGTAAACCCTTCGTAAACTACCTTAAAGAAATAAAAGAATTGATCTTGCATAAAAGGCGATTACGGAGAATTTGGCACCAAGGTAGACTCAAAGAAGATAAGGCAAATTTCAACAGAGCATGCAAACAACTAAAATAACTGTTACAGACCTGGCGCGACGAAACCTTCCAATCCCAGCTGGAATCACTAACGGCATCGGAAGCTACCAACTACTCACTTTGGAAGTTCACAAAAAATTATAATAGACCTCAGGTTGCCAAACCACCACTTAAAGGGCATCTAAACTGGGCAAGTACACCCAAAGAAAAAGCAGATACATTTGCTGAACATCTCTCTAATGTCTTCTCACCTAACCACAGCAACAATAACCAATTTGAAACCCAAATTGATGCCATCCTTAATCAACCTAACCAGATGTCTCTACCTCCTACCCCAGTAAAGTATAGGGAAGTGTGTAAAGCTATTAAAAACCTCAGAGATAAAAAATCCCCTGGTTTTGACTTAATAACTAAGGAAATATTAAAACAACTACGTAAAAAGGTGTTGATATTTCTAACTACACTATTTAATGGCATCCTCAGAGTTCAAAATTACCCAGATCTATGGAAAGAGTCTCAAATTATAATGATCCATAAAGCAGGAAAACCACCGAATGACGTCACTTCATATAGGCCAATCAGTCTTCTGCCAATTCTGTCTAAAGTATTTGAAAAACTTCTGCTGCACAGAATACTGCCCATATTTGACAAGAGCAATATTAAACCGGACCATCAGTTTGGATTCCGGCCACATCACTCCACCATTGAACAAGTCCATAGAGTGAGTGAAAAGATAAAAAAGGCACTGGAAGAGAAGGAGTTCTGTTCTTCAGCTTTCCTGGATATCCAACAAGCTTTCGATCAAGTCTGGCATAAGGGCTTACTCTACAAAATTAAAAGAAGTTTACCACACAGCTACTACCTACTGCTACAGTCATACCTGACAGAACGCCTATTTCAAGTTAAAGAGAGCGACGCAACTTCCACTTTCTTCGAAGTGAAAGCTGGAGTACCACAGGGATCAGTACTGGGGCCGGCACTGTACACTTTGTACACATCTGACCTACCCCAAATAGAAGGCACTATGACAGCTACATTTGCGGACGACACTGCAATTCTGGCCAGCAACAAAGATCCTGTTCAGGCCTCGAACACACTACAATCAGGATTGGACAAAGTTACCGCAGTGGCTACGCAAGTGGCGCATCAGGGCAAGCGTTACTAAATCTGTACACATCACCTTTACTATGAGGAAAGGCAATTGCCCACCAGCTGGAAGACAGCACGTTGCCCCACCAAGAAATAGTGAAATATCTTGGGCTACAACTCGACCGACGTTTAACGTGGCATAAACACATCAAAACTAAAAGAGACGAGCTTAAAATAAGATACAGTAACCTCCTGTTGCTTCTAGTTAGAAACAGTAAGCTCTCTCTAAATAACAAGCTATTAATTTATAAGGCTGTCTGAAAACCTGTATGGTTGTATGGTATTCAAATCTGGGGAAGCGCAAGCAACACAAATATTTCGATTTTCCAACGAATGCAGAACATAATACTGCGCATAATTTCCAATGCCCCATGGTATGTCACTAATATGGAAATACATGACTAACTAGAGATGAATACGGTTAGAGAAGAGATATCTCAAATGACTGCGAAATACCAAAGGAGACTTGAAGTTCATCCTAATACACTGGCTTCAACCCTACTTACCTGTAGCTACCAAAAACGACTGAAACGGAAGGACGTTTTCATGTTTTAAGTAATGGGTAGACATACTCACTGGAGAGTGCCCCCTGCATATCAAGAAACTCATAAAACATCCGCTTATAGATAATTGCTGATTGCAGATACAAAAAACAAAAAAAAAAACAAAAAGTATTCCTGGCACCCAGGTATACAATAGGTCGCGGCTCTGATGGCGTTCATGCAGGAGCGGGCCCGCCGTCAAGAGGACCAGGCCCGTGCGACGTCAGGAAGAGCAGGCTCGCCGTCAAGAGCAGCGCACGCACCGCCTGGAGGAACAGCTACAGCGCGACAAGGAGGAGCAGGCTCGCCGTCAAGAGGAGCACGCGCGCCGCCTGGACGAACAGCTATAGTGCGACAAGGAGGAGCAGGACCACCGTCAACAGGAGCAGGCTCGCCGTCAAGAAGAACACGTGCGCCGCCTAGAGGAACAGCTGCAGCGCGACATGGAGAAGCACGCCCGCCATCTGGAGGAACAGCTGGTGCTCATGAAGGACCTCAGTGCCGCTGTAAGGCAGGACCTGAAGGCGGTCAAGGAGGAACTTCAGCAGCACGAGGCCCGTATCAGCGACGTGGAGATACTCGTACACGACAAGCTTGAGACTCACGTCGCCTCTATAGAGAAGCGTGTACATGACCACCACGGGACCTGTGTTGCTGAAGTGAAGAAGAAATTGCGTGGGCTGGAACTGACATCAGCGGCTGCAGCGTCCTCGCCTCGTGGGTTTAAGGTGCCACCATTTGATGGCTCGTCATCATGGTCAGCATACAAGATCGAGTTTGAGGCTGTGATGCGATCAAATGGGTGGAATAAAGAACAGGCCATAACCGCCCTAACCTTGCGCCTTTGTAATCGGCCCTTGATGGTGTTGGAGTCACTCGGGAAAGAAATCTCCTACGAGAAGCTTCTGGAGGCGCTGGAGGCGAGATACGGTGACGCGTAACTCAAACATGTGTATCGTGCTCAGCTGAAGGACAGGACACAACGCACCGAAAAAACTCTGCAGCAGTGGGCTCTGGAGGTGGAAAAGCTGGTCAGGAAGGCATACCAGTCGTCGCCTGCGCTGATTAACGGGAACCTTATCCAGGCGTTTACGGATGTGATTCGGGACCTGGAGGTAAGAGTTTTACCAGACTTGGGAACTTCAAGGCCCACAAGGACGCCTTAGCCTACGCTCTGGAGGTGGAAACAGCGCGCCGCAACGATTGAGCTTATCGTATCAGGGAAGTTGTCACTTCACCCCGGCGCTACAACTGCGGGGAAAGAGGCTATATCCGTTTCAACTGCCTGAAACGTAAGAAATTTGGTGGAAGACTTTCTCCACTAAAGAGTTCACCTGACGTACCTGTCTGGCGGCGAGAACAAGGTAGCGCAGATGCTCTGTCGCGTAGACCTAGTCCCAGCCAACGCAAACACTGTGCAAGACAGGAACCGAAGAAGACTGCGCTAGTGAGGCTATTGAAGATGGATCTGACCGAAAAATTTAAAGAAGCTTTGCAGAGTGCTCAGCAAGACGACAAGGACGTACAGCCGATTCTCGAATGGAAGAAATCAGGCGCTCCTAGAGGTAAATGGTAGTAAAACTAAGAGAATATGTAGAATTTGCGGCCCCAGGATCTCTCCACAGACCGTCACTATTTTTCAAAAATAGCACGGGAAGCGGTTGAAATCAAAAAGCACGCAAATTTCAACCGGGAGGATGGTTACCGTTTATCGACATCATGGAATCCTGTCATCAGCAAATGTAGACACCGACGAGGTGATATTACGCGCCAGTCGCACTTCTCGGAGGCAGCGCTGACGGACATCAGTCATCCCGTGACCACGGCTGGTGTAACCCATGCCGAAACGTCGGGGCAAATAGAAAGGTACTTCATCTTTCTCCGGTACATAATCATTATTAGGAATGCTCGATGTTCTATTACAAGTGTATGCTCAAGTCTATCACCGCCCTTAGAAGATTTCAAGGCTTCATAAAATATTATGAAAATAAAACAATCAGCTAAGTCAATATATTAATTATTATAATTTTTGCTTGTTGATTTATTGAATAAGGTTCAAGGCTCTCGCTCTGTCCAGCCAATCTGATCGCGACACGTAACTGCCAGCGAAAACGCGGCCGCCAGTGAATCCAGTTCTTCCATGCAGCACCCTGAAGTTGTCCATCACCATTACGGTACCTGGTGAAATAAAAACTCATCTAGTTATAAGGTCTGCCTGAGCAAGTACAAAGTAGTTGTTTGGTTAAGGTTGTGGCCATAGAAATATAGTATGTCTATGGTTGTGGCACAATATGTTAACACCGAAAGGATACGGCCCAACTTAAGAATCAACATGTCAATTAAATTAGACCATCAAATCGTAAGTTATACTCGCATAATTCATTGAGATAATCACGACCTTTAATTCCAAAACTAAGCAGCGCTTGGACTATGGCAACCAGCCAACTGATTAACATAGTACATAATAATATATAACACACTATATAATAAATTATTATGCCTAATACATACATATTAATTAGACAAAATACAGAACAAATCATACTGCTATTCATACAAAGATTTCTTCCGAGTGGGAATCGGACCCACGAGTTTCACTGTAGCAGTGAACTAACTAATAGAGATTAATGAGAAATCCTACCGTCTACTAATTGCAAATAAAAGAAAATAAAAATTTCGCCGGCAATATTTTGTATTTTATAAAAATGCATTTACCTGGTTGTAATTTGAACCTCCACTGCAGACTAACGTTTTCGTAGTACTTGGCCAAACTTCGAAGTGAACGGTAATAGGAACGACATTCTTCACTACTGGCAAAAGCCATTGGCGCACGATCGTAAACGTTGAATCTGGAAACATGCACATGGAAATAATATGTTTTTACTTTTTCACACAAATAGAAATGAAACACGTTTTTTACTGCTACATTCACTTCCACCATAGTTCTGACCATGTTCGCGAGTTGCCTACATTAAAAAGACGTAAGTGGATGCTCCTGTTTCACCATGTTAACTTTGGAAGGCTTACCAAATGAACATCATTTACTGATTGAGTGCTTGAGTATGAGATCAATAGTTACTAAAAATGTTACTAGTTGATGTCTACAATATGAAACAGTTGTAGCTCCTTACAAAAATAAATTGTACAACTATTATAATAATTTGACTGAAAAGAGTGGCCATGAGTTTTATTACCCGTTCTTTCTCGTGGTTCTACCTATTGCATTGCGAACGTGGCAGTAAATGTAAATGTAGAATCATTAAGTAATTAACTTAAATTTTGACGTTCATAAGTGTCACATTGTGGCCTAGATGAATAAATGATTTTGACTTGACTTTGATTTTACTTTTCTACGTGCTGAAATGACGATATGAACAAAAGTAACTGTTTATAAACATATATCCACAAAATAATTCTCCACCAAAAATATTTCCAGAAAAATATTTCCAGATTTTAATGCAATAAGAGGCAATCCTTATCCTTATAAGTTTTAATGAACCTCGAAATAATTTCAATTATTTCTGTCAAGCCTGTAATGTAATCCTGCTCACGCTTACTCAATTTTAAATTAATCAATTTGTTAACTTATGTATATACGGATTTGAAAATATAAAGAACCAGACGAAGACATAGCTGCATACTGACCTGATCTGTATCAAATCGCCTGTCTCCTCTTCCACCTTTATAACAGGAGCAGAGTACTTATGATGATGTCCTTCTTCGATATACTCTGCTTCTATATTAAACTTAGTAAGGAACTCGAAATCTTCTGGAAACTCCTTCTTTAACTGTAGGGCTCCGTAGAAGCCGTCGACTAGGATGGTTTGGC
The DNA here is from genome assembly GCA_944739405.2 of Euclidia mi. Classification (NCBI taxonomy): domain Eukaryota; kingdom Metazoa; phylum Arthropoda; class Insecta; order Lepidoptera; family Erebidae; genus Euclidia; species Euclidia mi. The sequence continues at coordinate 71,419,771 of OX123185.2, forward strand.
CACCAGTGCCATTTTTATGCTCTAAGCAGTGGAGAATTTGTAATCTGTAAGGTAAAAGCATTACCAATTATGCTGTTTTAATATTTTGGGATGAATTGTTTGGGTGGTCTAACAGATACACATTAACTGGAATAAATTTTCTATAATATACACAAATGAGGAGTTTTGGCAGGTAGTGATTGTTCCACAATCATAAGCAAGAAGAATATAAAAATATTTATTTATTTTATTTATTTATTTAATCTTTATATACACAGCGTATACAGACGGACTTAATGCCATGGGCATTATCTCCCTGTCTACCTTAGAGTGGTGCAGAAAGAAAAGAAGTAGGTTTAATATAATAAAAATGAATTTGAAATAACACAAATATTATAGATCTAAAGATACATTCACATTAAAATATATACACATAACATAAACATACATAATATAGATGTATTATAAAACTGCATACATACATACACACATAAGAATATATTAATACATTTATAAAAATAAACGTACAATAGGTATATACATATTAAACAAATACGAAATTTAAACGACTTACGACACAATCGCTGACTCAGCCAATAGAGAAATTATTACGTTATTGTTTCACATTAGCTGAGCGCCTATGAATAGTAACACAGCTCCCGTGCTGTGAATAATTCATAAACCGTCGAAAACTTTACAATTATTGGTGATGCAAAATCGTACAATTAATTAAGTAAAACTAAACACTCAAATTAGGTATTGGCTAGTATTACATTTTTGCATATAACCTTCATTTGCACTAGAAAAAGCCGCAATGTAAAATTCATTCTAGGCGTAAGGAAAAATAAATTGTTCGAAGGAGTGAACAAAGTCAAAGATCTTTACAGATCTAACGACGTGTGTCGGGACGGAACCGATGAATTTCCAGAGTTTCTTTTACGTCAGTGCAATAAAATTAGGATGAGGCATTCACAGTAACAGACCGCCATTACTCAGACTCAGTGTTCTGTTACAGTAACGGAAGCCGAATGCTTGAGCAGCCGTGAACGAATTGCTAATAATACTTGAATTTGAAAGCAACCAACAAACGTAAGCTTTTTCGAATAGACCCTGAAATAATAATGACGGAAAGGATCCCCGTGAAAGTGGGTCACAAATATGCTCATGTAAAGTAACTAGTCTCATTATTTGTGTAATCATGATGTTTTCTTTCTTTGATCGTTCCACTTGCAAATTGGAAACGAATTGTGTTTCACGCTTCGATTAATTGTTGTCAAGTTAGCGATACTGGCCACTTACATAAATTGATTCTTTTGTAAAAACTATTGTGATTTATTCCTATTTTTTCGTAATACACATTTTTCCATGAAATGATTTATAAGGGATCCAAACAATCAATAACTAAAAATTGTAACGTGGGTGGCGTGTTTTGTAAAAGGGATTTTTTATCAATTGGAATCATAAATGAGGACGGTGTTGAGCATCACTTTTGCGAACCGATAACAATTTCAGAGAGGTCAAAGTGTGTTATGAAATTAATTATTACAGCATTCAGTAATATTTTATTTTGAATGTGCTTTGTCGTCAATATTTGATTTTATACAAATTTACCCAGTTGATAGACAGCGGAGTCCATGTCACCCATTATATTTTTAACTTGGGAAATTGATCATGTGGATCAGCGTATATTTTTATTGATACTGGGTTGCGGGGCTCAGACGGCGCGCGCCGGCGGCTGCACTGTGAAAAAGCTAATGTTTATTAAAATCTGGTCAAACTAAAAAGTTGACGCTGAGATTCAAGACGTCTTGAAACTCGTCCTGGATGCAATCAGGATATTTACTTAGGATCACGATGGATATAAAACTTAAAACATAAAACTTACCCAGCCGCTTCAGTGAAATAGGTGTTATCATTATGTGCTGCCAGAGGCAAGTTTGTGTAAGCAGTGTCGGCGTGATCGGCTCTCGTGGTAAACTGCCACATGCCTCCAAAGATCGTGTGTTGAACTCCGCCCAAAGCTTTACAGACCACCTCCGTATCTTCGAGAGTAGCGCCTACCTGAAATAACACAACAAGTAAAAGAAGTAAAAGACATCAAATATAATTCAATACAATACAAAACAATACAATACAATACTTATGATAAGCAGACAAATAGTTGTAGGTACTTATAAGGAACGTATTGTTAAATAGTTATTTACAATGTAATTAAAAATACTATCGAAACACTGTGGCAAGTGTTCCAAAATATCGGGCCCTAATGGCGACGATACGAGGTATCTTGAATACCGCTAAACTTTGAAATTAAGTTTTCTCAAATACATACATGTTATCAAGTTATATTACCTCAAATTTCGTCACAGAAAAATTACACCAAGTCAAAGCCTAAAAAGTCACGATTATAAAAACAATAATTTATCCCGGGTGGAAAATGAACCCACTATACACTTTCACACACATACAGTTTTCCTCGCTCCTAGACCAAAAAAATAGAGTTTTATAAATAATAAAATTATGAAGGTAGTATAAAATGTAACTAAACTTTTGCTACTGGATGAACTTGAATATAATTTACCACAATTATGTCATAAAAACTAAAGCCAGTTCGGTATATTTGGAAAACTGCCACGCAGGTCGTATTTTATAGCTGCAAAGTGAATACAATACTGTACACAAGTACCAATGACGTATTGACAGACTGTCATCATAAATTACGGAGAGATATATTTTGTCTACTGTATTATAGTTCTACCCAATATGACTTACTAAAATAAATTGACCAAGTATTTGTTATCAAACTTTAAAATCAATAATTTCGTATAAATTGTTGCCAAGCTTACTGTTTGGTGGACTGACGATGTTATTAAATTAGTCATTATACATAATTAATGGGGTCGGGTCGTATCAAGAGGTCAAAGAACGGGCAGGAAACCGAAACCAAGGGCAATTGCTCCACCGAGAAAAGTTTGGCTCTTAAAAGTGTAAAAAGAAAACACAGGTAAATAATGTACCCCATGTTATGGTTTGAGCTGCTGTCTAGCCATTCAACACTGGGGCAAGTATTGTGTCTTCAACTCCACACATGACACTACTTTGCGTCCACGTTAAGGTGTTCATTACAACTTTTTGTTCCTAGTTAGTTGTTTTCTCCCATTGTGTTCGTTGTTAGAATTTTTGTTAAGTTCTCTGAGTTATAACGATTATTCCTAATGCGGTCATAATAACCGTACCATTAAGAATACAAAGTGAAGAAGGATGTAGAGATCCCATGGGCTTCAATTACGTATTTAATTTTAATTATGTTCTATTTAACTTAGTTAAGTTTATCAAAGTGAAAATCCTTTCAATAAGATAGGTTTAACCGACAATTTTTTTTATTAAACACATCACCTGCATTTATGTACATAAAGGTCGTGCTTGGTCCAAGAAATTGGCAAGTCCAATTAAACAGTTTATCAAATCAATTCTGAGTAACAAATACAAATATTTTACCCCTTTTATCAACGCAACACCGTAGTCGAGAAGTGACTAAAATACTCTCTTCACTGTAGCCACAGAGTTAAGAAATTCGTACTCACGGATTTGCCCAACTTTATGGTTATTGTCTCAATGCTAAAAAGAATTGGATCTTCGACATTCACGTCATTTTTTGAGATTGGTATAAAAATTTAAGCGTGTGCAAATTAAGTTGATACCTAGACAATACTTTACCCCTTCTATTAAAGCTACGCCATAGTCGAGCAGTGACTGAAAGACTCTCTTCGCTCCAGCCACAGAGTTAAGAAAGTCGTCGACATTGACTTTCCCAACTTTATCGGTGATATCTCCATGCCAAAGTAACGGTTTGAGCCTTCGACTTTCTTTCCATGTTTTGTAGTTAAATTGTGATAAAAACTCTTGTGTATATGTCGATTTGTGGTTGTCACTCCCTGGAAATAAATATATAGAAAAAACATCAGTTAAATGCGTGTCAGATGGCCGAAAAGATCAATATATTCTTATTTTGCAATAAAATTTCACTGACGAAACGGAAAAAGCAAAGATATATAGTACTGTATTTTTTACGACCTAATCGATGACTGCTAATAATCACCGTAATAAAATAGACGATTATACCACTCGATACACACAGAAATAGTAAAATATAATGTTATTTTGTACCACTGAAGTCGACAATTGATCGTCATAATATTTTTGTCAACATATTGTTAAGAATAGGCCTCTTCAGGTGAGGCCTATATCCAGCAGTCTATGGCAGGCTGATGATGATGATGATAATGATGATGATTGTTAAGAATAGAGCATAATATATTTTATTTTTGGATGATTTAACTGAAACACTCACTATCATTGGCGTTATAATTACTTACATGTTATAGAGACCTGTGATTTATCGTGGCTCACATTTAATATTGTAACGTCTGGTATTTCTAGTATATGATTGGCTCTCTGGTAAGTGTCGGCATGGTAACATGATGAACACCTGAAACAATGTTTTGTTTACATTCTGATTGAAGTGTTTAATTGAATATTGGATTTTGATATTGAATTTTAATAAATTCTCATTCAAGAATTGCCTGGATATCACAGATCAAGTCATTTGTTCTGTACTATATATTAAGATGGTTGGATTTTAGGCATTTAAATTAAATTTTTCTTAATAAGTTTTAGCAGTACTTTTGTATTATTGCCAAGCAGATTTACAAACATTAAAATAAAATATCATATAATATAGAAAATTCGAAAATATGAAGTGTTTTACTTCCATTAAATAACGACAACATAAAACGTAACTACTCGTAGCATCATTTAGTTACATCTAGCTCTTAAAATATTGTTCATAATAAAATATCGTTAATCGCCATAAAAGGCGCAAATACAAATCTGCTGATAGAAATACGGCGACAGCCGTCCATTTCGTATCGTAGTCGAGTCTTCTTAAGAAATTTGAAATAGATAAATCTTAGTAATTGCTACCTGCAATGGTCTCTGAGCCAACAGTCCTCAAACTTGATTGAGTTTCCATCTCCAAATAGTACGTCGAGCGCGCCGTCCACTGCACTCACCCGTTCGATGGCTGCGCAAATAAAACTTGTTAATGAAATCGTCCCAACCGATTTCAGGAAAGATTTCTGTTTGACCGAGAGAATTGAGCTGTAGAAATGATTGCTGTTTTATTGTATTCGTTAAGGTCAAATATATATTTGAATTGCATATTACTATTAAATTCTTGAAGTGATACGTGTTGAAGGAAATGATTACATATTGAATTATTTATATTTTTTTTAAGCAAGTGCACAAATACATAAGTCTTCCCATATTTTCCAATTTGTGTAGTGTATAAAAATAAATAAATGTTTAATTGCAGCCAATATAAACGAACAAAAAGCATAATCTATTATATTAAATGTAAAAAGTTGTGATATTTGATCAACAGTGAATGTTGAAATCGATTCCAGTGCATGTGATGAAACCGTACTTTGTACTAGCTATATATTTAAAATTTACAACGTTTCCACGTAGCATAATTAAGGTTCCATATCCTAAGGTTGCCTGTAAGAAATCGCACTTTGCGATAAGGCCGCCCTTGTGCATTTGCTATGTATGTACATTTAATTTATTTATACTAGATTTGTACCAACAGTGTAGTGCACAATAAAGAATTATCATCTATATATTAAAAGAATTTATGTTTTATAATAATAATAATAATAACTTATATATGCTACCCCGTACTCTTTTTAGAAGAGATGCAATGTGTTTACGCATAGTAGCGTGGAAACCATCCACTCTCGCTTCCGTAAACATGCCAGAAGCACTACAGAAGCGAGGCAATCCTAATAACATCCTGTATCCATTGTTATACTGCACTCTCAGAGTATTTAGCGACCTTTGAGTAAAGGCGACCCACAGACTACTCGTGTAGAATGTTTGACAATACGCCTTAAACAGAGTTACTTTAGCTTCATTACTACAGCGAGCAAATGTACGGGCCAGCATATTAGTTCTTACAGCCATAGCCCTGCGCTCCCTCTCTATATCCATCGATGATCAAGACTCTCAGTAACATAGTGTCCAAGATATTTAAATTGTTGAACCCTTTTTAATTCAACTCCATTTAGTTTAATTTGTGGTACACTTAATGGACATTTACCGAGAGCCTTGAAAATCAGGTACTCGCTTTTTAGGCAGTTATATTTTAATCCATGACTATTGCTATAATTTTCGCAGATTGCTAACAGCCTCCTCAATGCGCCAATAGATGGACTCAGCAACACCATGTCGTCCGCGTAGCTGAGATTATTCATACAGACATTATCAATAGAACACCCGAATTGTGTGCTGCTGAGTTAAACCATTAGCTCATTAATGTACAGATTGAATAACTTTGGCGAACTTAGTCCACCCTGCTTCACCCCACATTCCATTCTATATGCAGTAGAGAGACTATTAGCCCACTTTACACTATTAATTTGGTTAGCATACCAGAAATGAAAAAGTCTTTGCACCTGCGCATGCACGCCCGTCTTCTTGAGCTTTTGCCATAGTGAATCGTAAGACACCATGTCAAAAGCCTTTGACAGGTCTAAAAAGCATGCATACACAGGTGTACTTCTCTTTGTGTAATAATACGAGTCGGCCAGCCCGTTCTACCCAACCGATTCACATGATTTTTTTTAAACGAAAGCTCTCGCTGCATAGATATGTCATCAAGCATTAGAAATTACCTAACTTGCACATTCATCAAGTTATATGCAAAAACAGTTTTCTCCCATACATTTTTTACGTTTTCGTAGCCGTAGTCAATGACTTTCTGCTTCTATATATCTGGTTCTCATTGAGGTAGGCGTTTCGTTATAGGCTTAAAACACGCGCTGAAAAAAGCTCTTTCATTTGATGGTATGCTCATTTAAATTGGGTAAGATTGAAGGAAGATAGGCGTGGACATTCAACTTATTTTTCAATATTTTCCTATAAATTTCTTAAGATTCCATTGCTTTCTCTCTACATGGACGGTTCTTAATTCAAAAATATTTTTATGGCATCTAATAAGATCCTTGCGGTAACTGCCAGGAAAATAAACGTTATGCCTCCTTAAGGTAACCTTGCCTTACTTTCATACGGGTGTGGGGTGGTGGTGTGTAAAATATTCGCGATGTTGGTCAAATTATCACTATAGTGAATTTTCGCTGATGGCAGGTAATATTCCCCCGAATGTTACCAGTTAACCCTTAATGTTGGGTGAATTGATCTCTGATGTTGAAGAATTTTCCTTACGTTTTATGTTAGGAATATTTTTTTGTTTTTAAATTACGGACTTTCTTCGTGCATCTTAATTTTTTTTATGTGGATCATATTACAGCCGTTCTATTGTCATATATGTATTCATAGTACTTCATCAGCCTTAAAGTCATATATTATAATTATATTATTACAAGTGGTAGTTATGGTAGAAATTGTAGCTTTGGTAAGAATAGTAGTTTTGAGAGAAAAGGTAGGTACTTTTGACAGCACCGGCGGTTTTGGTAGAAATGGTAGTTTAAAAAAATGCTAGATATGATAGTGTTAGTACGAATAGTAGTTTTGGTACAAATAGTAGTATTGATAGGAATAGTATTTTCGGTAGGAATAGTAGTTTTGGTAGAAATGATATTTTGGCATATATTGTAGTTTTGGGAGCAATGTTACTTACGATTGCTACCAATGCTACCATTCCTACCAAAAGTACAATTTTGACTAAAACTATAAACGTCATTATTACATTTCTAAATTATGATGGATTAATCACACCCATACACAAAACAAAATAAATAGTGCTTCTCACAGAAATATTTAGCTGGATAACAGAAATAAAACCTATTTTCTTACTTATAAAAAAGTTATTTATCTATATTTTTAATTTTGATAATAAAATATTGACAGATAAAGAAAAAGTGAAGTTAGGGTAAGTTAGTTACTTAAGTTTCTGATTTAATAACGTATTTTTTGTGAGTAGTTGTGTTTTCAATTATAATGATGGTTCTTGGAAGGGAATAGAAAAATGCTCAGAGAAAGTTTGAACAAAGAATCTTGGTCAATGACGGCCCTGTTGGAGATTTAGAACAGGATGGTCCTCCTACTGCTAAAAAAATACGGGTGGAAACGGGTTCAAATTTGATTAATTCTACCATCAACGATTTTCAAGTGATGTCCGTTCTTGGTGACGGTAATTGCTTATTCCGCGCAATTTCTTATTGTTTATATGGAAGTGAGAATAAACATTATGAAATTTATTTGGCCACTGTTGATAACATTGTCAATAAGTGGGATGTATATGTATAGTAACTTCACTGTTGGGGACGAAGCATAATTATGGCCAGACCACTAGAAATGCAACAGATTACAAACGTGTGAAGGGTGCCAATAAACAGTACGTAGGGCATGCTGAACTTCGGAGTGTTAGTGAGCTATATCCCGAGTGTCAATTCAGAGTTCACCTGGAAAACAGTAAAACGATTACTGACTATGGTACTGGCGAAATTGTTCATAACTTGCTATTTTCTGGGCACCTGGACGAAGGACATTACAGTGTCCTAATGGAAAGAATGGTAGGGCAGCACAGTCATATTGAAGAACTTTCTTTCGTCAATGTTCAGTTATACATATTATATATATCTTTATTGCGCGGCAAACCATTCAGTAATGCCAAGGTGGAAATTTCACGATACCTAAGGTGCAACGCAAAGCCAATGTTGTGAGAAAAGAAGTTTTGTGATATATTATATTTTTGGTAAGAATATCATCTTTTTACTTATTAGATAAGGCTGTACTCATCATACTTACCTATAACATGTAAGAGCTTTTTTATAATATTAGAATATGCTGTGGAGCAGCACGGGTCCTCTAGTATCATATTATATCATATAGCAGCTGCATGAAAGTATCTGAACAACGAAATATGCTTGACCTTGGTATGCATTCCAGCCAAAACCTTAGTAACCAGAGTTAAAACCCAAGCACGCAGCTGTTAGCAAACCAAAACCAAGGGACCAAATACGTATAAAATTTAACGCATCGGGACGAAACAACCAATTAATTATATTCTGCAAACACTAATGAGACCACAATCGATTCAATTTCGTCGGTTCAATTGAAATATACGCGATCATAATGATATCCGCACCGGCCACAACATTTGACACTGGAAACCAATTAAGAGCGTTTATTCCGTCGGAAGCGATTTCACGGATTTTTATTGTTTTATTATGTCACGGATAACTAAAAATTAAAGAAAAACGAATAAAGAATCTGAAAGTTCAGTTCTTTATTAAGAGAGTGCTAAATAAAAATGTATGGGCTTCTATAGTAAATAATTAAAAACGAATGAGTTTAAAAAACGAATTTTCGTAATATCCGTAGTTTAGGCTGGCTTAAATGGTCGGTAGTGGATTGAAAACTAATCGTTCTAAAATTCTGTCAATTTAAATAGTACAAAAAGGAGTTGCAAAAATGAGCGCTTTAAAAAAAAATTGTACATGCATTCATTATTTTTAAGAAAATCGGAGATCAAAACAGCGCATTTCGCTCAATTTTAGCCCGTGAATCTGTATTTATTTCTAAAAAACTGCTATAATTATTATTAAATAGATACATACATATTTCGAAACCTTGAGATTCATTTTAAGTCATATAAAAAATTATAATGTAATGTTTATGTTTGTAATTTATATGATTTTTCAAAATGACCTATAAAACTCGAAGCACGATGCAATCTCATTCCTTCCGCGCCACGCGCTCTCAGAGGTAAGACCTGTGTCGCTCGCGTCCGCGTCCGCCATTTTACGTAAATATTGCGTTCCAGTACGATTATGGCGCGACTACAGTTTCTTGATCCGTAAGTTATTTTCACATTATTTTTTTATATGTACGAAATGTTGATGTATCTTGATCAACGTATTCAACTATCATGTTGATGAAAACATATAAAGATAGTGATTAGTATAGTGACGCGGTCAAAAAGAAGCTTGGCTGCACTTTGAACTATACATGTTCCTACATATTATGTTTGTGATTGACTTTGACACCATCTAACCGACTTTTGTGTTTTTTATGTTAACTTGGTTTTAAGTAAAAAGATAAAATCATTTTCTATTTCTTTTATAGTGTAGTAGCACACAATGGATATCTGCTATTGTATGGGAAACGTTCCGCATCTGTCTCCTATTCATGAAACGTATTTCTAGTAATCTTTCTAATGAGTATTTAGATGTAAATTATGTAAATATTTATCATTTGTATGTGTTTAAGGAATCTAAGAAAACATAAATTCACTTTTGTGTTCTACTTGAACAGGGAGACATGAGTAAGTGGATACGTCATATGCTGTATCCAAGAACTGATGTCTCTCGTTAGATAAAATACTTTGTTGTGAAAATCAGATGGTAATATTATGAAGCTGAAAACTTCATTAGTTTAGTTATATATTACGATAATATCTGAAACTACTATCTCGATACTGGTGCGTTAGAGAGGAAAGGAATGAAAGTGAATGTAAGTAAAACGAAAGTTATGGTTTTTGAAAAGGAGGAATGCGGTACGGCTTGTAATGTTATGATCGATGGACAGCGAGTGAAGCAAGTGAATGAGTTTGTATATTTAGGTACGCTGTTTACAAGAGATGGTAAGAATGTAGAAGATATTGAAAGAAGAGTTAATGCAGGTAATAGAGTGAATGGAGCTCTGAAGGCGTTTATGAATAACCAAAACGTGTCCTAAAAGGCACGTTTTGGCGTGTTAGTACCTACTCTTATGTATGGTAGTGATAGTTGGGTATGGCAGAAGAGTCATGAAAGTAGAATAAATGCTGTAGAAATGAGAGCACTGAGAAGTATGTGTGGTGTCTCTCTGACTGACAGAGTAAAGAATTGTGTGATAAGAGTGTTGTGGGGTAAAAGAAGACATGGTGACAAGCATCGAGAAAGGTATGCTAAGATGGTTTGGGCACGTGGAGAGGATGGATGACGAAAGACTGACCAAGTAGATATTTAAGGCAAGTGTGGAAGGGACAGGACGAAGGGGAAGACCTAGGCGGACGTTCTCTGACCAGATTGGAGACACCCTAAAAACAGGACAGCTGAGAAGTACCCTGAACAGAAGAGCATGCATGAGGAATCTGATGGGAGTGAATGAAGCAAGAGAGATATGTCAGGATCGTTGCAAATGGCGTTCCGTAGTCTCTGCCTACCCCTCCGGGAAACAGGCGTGAGTCTATGTATGTATGTACTATCTCGATTTCATAAAATTATTTTTGCTGTGTACATTAGTATAGTACAAAGTGTTTGTTTTTATTGGAGAAACCGTTAAACATTACTCTATGACCCACAAGGCCAGCGCAGTAACTGCGATGATGTGTTATTTTCAGATTGCAAAAAAATGGGTAAGAAGGACAAATCCAAAACCTATGGGTACAATAAATTAAAAAAGGGTACCTTGGCGGCAAATCTGAAACAAGCAAGAGAGGCCAGAAAGAAGTAAATTTTGTTTACATGTTTGTTGTTGTCAATCTATTTTGTTATAGTTACGTTAAATCAAATTATTTGGTTACAGAAAAATACACTCTAATCCAGCAAACTCAACGGCATTAAAGTGTACAGATGCAATGCTACTATACCAAGTAATTTTTTATAACATGCATATATTATTTTTCTTCTTTTAATATGCGTTGCACTTAAATTTGTAAATATTTAGTATACTATTTTAAATATGTTGCTGTAAAATTCCGAAGTACAGTACTTAAATTCCAAGATTTATCAACACGGATTGGTCAAAGTCCGAAATGCTAACATGATATTATGTCATGCCTCCTCTACACTACTCGCGAAGTTCCTCGGCGAAGTACTCTAGAAACTTTGGCTAAAGTCCGAAGTGCGTCACTACACACTCGTTCAACTTCGCGAGGAGCTCATTCTCTCTGTAGTGCCGATAGCCTGCGCACGTTTGTAAAGGATGCTCATTTTCTTTTCTTATCTATAGGACATTCGTCATTGGGGTCCCAAATAACTGTCTCTGTTTGCAGAGTTTCCAGGAACAACAAAATTCACTCCTGTGACTACTGTATGTTGCTCTTAATCGTGTTACGCGCACTATTCTAACTTACATCGATGATAAGCACTGAAGTCGGCCGAGTAGTGTAGAGAGGTACTTCGTGAACGCACTTCGTGTTACTTCGGTCTCTTTGACTCGGGCGCAAAAACCGACAACAAATGGAAGTCGCCCGAGGCGAGGTAAGCCGAAGTGCCTACACTATCTTATTCGTCTAACATCGTTCAACTTCGCGAGTAGTGTAGAGGAGGCATCAGGTTCAGTTAGTTAGTTTTTTGTGATCATAGTCACCTAAATAGGAGCCTCCGAAGATACACTCAGTCAATAAACATTATCGGTCTTATTAATAAAAAATGCTTATTCTTCTCTTACTCCAAAGTAACACCGGGAGTAGTTTATTCTAGATTAGTTATGGAATAGCTACGTGTTAATAACGGTATTAATAAATACGAAGTAAGTTCGGAGTAACAATACTAATCATACACTGAGATTAAGGTATACGTTATGGCAACCCACTGATATTAAAAGTAAAAAGAATGAACAAAATGACCTGGTCGAATAAAAACTTTTTATTTGACAACTAGCTTTTGCCCGCGGTTTCGCGCGCGTTAAATTCGGGGTAACACAAATCTTTCTTTCTTTCAGTCTCAAGTTGTGGGAAGACACTCCTGATTATTTTAAAGACTTCAGAAACTCTATAAGGTACAAAGTAGCTCGGTCAGTAGGTATTCATGACACTATATACCTAGTCTTTCTCTTAGCGTTATCCCAGTTTCAGTCTGGGGTCCGCTTTCTAGTCTAACCGGATTTGGCTGAATATTAGCTTTTCCACGGAGCGACTGCCTGTCTGACCTCCGCAACCCGAAGGGATAGCGATATTCCATGGTTTAGACTAGTGTCAGTTTATTTAGAAGGTACTGACGCCCTGTAACGACTGTCAAAGATCTTCATGACAACCGGGACCGACGGCTTAACGTGCTCTCCGAGGCACGGGACAAGCGATAATTAACAATTCCAATACGCACATAACTCCGAAAAGTCATTGGTGCGCGCCATGGATTCGAACCTGATACCCTCTGCATGGCAGTCTGTTGGTATATCCACTCGGCTATCGCTGCCCTAGTATTATATCTATATAATAACATCGCATTGCATACAGTCAAATGTCAAAGCCATGTTCCAATACATGTCCAATATAATATATCTATAAACACTTTCGCGTTTATAATATTAGTAGAGAAAATTGTTTCAGCCGTTTAAGCGTAGTAGGTACTTATATAATTATTAGTTTATATATGTGAATAATGTAATCACCGTGCACAATATGACATTATATTGTATTCAGATGTGTCAGTACTGACAGATATACGCACAGCGCACTCAATTATCATAGCGCATGCGTTATTACTTCCAAGAGGTAAATTTGTGCAGAAAAAACTTCTAGCCTAAAATAGGAGCCCTGCGAAGCAGGACTCCGTCAACCTTAGTTTATTTAACTGGTGAAATTAGTGAAATTATTAGTGTGAAGAATGTGGAAGTTGGCAGTGCCATACACACCGATGTTTGGAGATTTTTCAGAGGAAAACAAGTATTTCCGGCAAGTGAAAATGGTGAAGGAGGGTTCCAAGACCTCCCCTCCTCCCCCTCTAATTACTCACAACCCCTAAAAACGGCGACGTATTTCGAAACCTTAACCATTACAAAATCAGATACTAGTAAGTACTCTAACGAACACCAAACAAATGTGAAAATATATTTGGGTTATGTATATAAACCTCAAAGAAAGTTGGAAATACAATATAAATCTACGAGCTTTTGCCCGCGACTTCGCTCGCGTAAATTCGAAGTAGCACAATTCTCTCTTAATAGACGGATACTTTAATAATCACTGTCGTTTAAACAAACTGTTTATACCGATAAGAAATATAACTGCAAGAAGTATTTACATATGGTATACAAACTACATAGTAGGTACTCAACATGACTGTTATTCGGTGACAGTGACTTTTCTGTCTTTTTTTATTATTATAATTGCATATTCTTCAGAAGCATTAGAAATTAACAAAATACTCAACAATCCGAATTTTGTGGATATATGTTGTCGACTCGAAATCTTTATTTTTAATGTTTTAGTATTCAAGTAAAGTTTCGATCTAGTCTACCGTACCCCGTGACAAATAGATGCTTACTCCTTGCTTACTCCAGCGTTAAACCATGGGTCTCCGCGGAGTAACTTTTATTCCCGGAGTAAATTATGAATAGTTAACTCCGTCCTTACTCCTAGTTTATTAATACCATAATTGCCTAATCTAGGCTTAAGTCTTGGAGTAAAGTTGTTCTGACGCTAATCCTAGTTTATTAATAAGACTGTATATGTATACGTATCCGTGTTCTATTTCGGACTTTAAAAAAATGAGTTATTAAATCTTAAGATTACTCGCACTTTGATGTTTTACAATAACCCATGTTTTATAGATAGAAGATGCTTCAGTAGGAACACGGACTACTGATTCTTATAAAGATAGTCCAGTCAATCAACATTTTGGCAGAACATTGACTACCACTACGCCAACCGCTATAATTATGTAATAACTATACTGATACTGAATATACAATGGTAAATATTGTTTATCTATATAACTTTGTGATGATAAATTTATGATATAGAGCGACGTTTATATACATATTATTATTATTATAGGCAGGAGCTGCATCTACGAGTATAATGTTTATTGCCGACTCTTCTAAAGATAACCTGGCTCCTATGTATAGCAATGATACTTATAATACAATGGTGATTATCTCTTTTGCTTAAGTTTAGTACGAGTCTTTAAAACTGGCACTGTATACAAGTGTTTTATTCGGTCAATAATAAAAAAAACATACAGTGTGTTATCTTCAGCTAGTAAGATATCTTAAAAGTATAACAATATATCAATCTATACAATTTGTCATCATATTAACAAGTATTTAGTGTTTTAAGGAAATTGAGTCTGAAATTGCTCCAGAACCAGAATTACATATTTAAGGTCGTCGAATAGTAGATTTTCAATTCTTTATGAATCAAATAAAAACTTTAAACAATCATAATAAAGCTTTCGGCTGTACTATAGACAATATAAAATTTATTAAAGAAAATAACAACGGACTACATTCAGATTTTATAGTCAAATGCAGTATGTGTAATATTGAATTCACACTGCACACAACTGATAAATCCGATGATAACATGGATGTCAATCATGGTGCTGTAACTGGAGCTATGATGATTGGTGTGGGTATGTCAAATTTAAACGAATGCCTAGCTTCTATAGATTTACCTACACCTAAACAAAAAACGTACTTAAGATGCCATGACGAAATAGCAGACTACTGGCAAAAAACCGCTGAAAAGTGCAGGCTCGAGGCTGCCGAAGAGGAAGAAAAGGCAGCAATTGCTTGTGGTGACGTCAACAATGGAATCGCTACAATAACGGTTATGGCTGATTGCTGTTGGTCAAAAAAGTCATACAGAACAAACTACTCGGCAACATCAGGAGTAGCAGCAATAATAGGCTATAGAGCAGGCAAAGTATACTATACATGGATGTGAAAAATAAATATTGTGTTATTTGTGCTCGAGCAGCCACCAAAAAAGTGACACCAGCTATTCATAAGTGCCAAATTAACCATCAAGGTTCCTCTACGAGTATGGAACAAAATATCATCGTAGAAGGTTTTAAAACCTCCGTGTCAGAAATCGTAATTTGATTTATGGCACACTAATTGCGGATAGTGATGCCAGCACTTATAAAAAAATTGTTGAATGTCGACCTTACCCTAATCTTCAAGTAGAAAAAATTGAATGCTCCATTCATCTCCTCAGAAATTATGGTGGCAAAATACTGAGCTTCGTCAGAATTACGTCTATTCCTTTGGCGGAACGAAAGACACTTACGGCGGATAGAACGAAAAGGCTTAGACTGTCAATCAAATCAGCTGTCCGATTTTGACAGGCTCAAAATTTCCCAGTCACGGATCAAATAATCAATTTGAAAAAAGATATTTTAAATAGTCCATACCACATTTTCGGTGATCACAGGAAATGTGACGCTTACTACTGTTGTTAATTTGCCATCACTTTTTCGAAAGCTCATCAATTTCACGACACAGATTGCTTTACATGCTAAAAGTTTATTGCATGATGTTAATAACTATCGCGCCGAACAGTTTAACAGCGTGATTGCGAAATTAGTAGGTAGAAAGCGTATAAACTTTTCATTGAAAAATTCTTATACCGCACGATGTCATGCAGCAGTAGTGTCATTTAATACGGGAGGTATGAGGCCCACAGTACATATTATATAAGTCCAAATACAATAAAAGTCCAGGTATGTACTTATTTATTTGTTATCATAAGAAATACATATCTCTCGCTATAGCTAGCACTCACATAACTTGTTAAAACCACAAACTCAACAAAACTTTAAAGATGTCATATGCTTATAGGAAAAGTTCTGAAAGACATGGAGATGGCTCGGTTAAAGTTGAAACTAAAAAGAAAAACTTTACCATGCAAGCGACAATTACGGGTAACTGATATCGATAAAAGTAATTATGGCAACGAGTGTCAGAGACCCAACATGACAAAAGAGGAATATGACGTGGCTAAGAAAATGTTTATAGAAAACCTTCAAGAGCAGGTATAATATAAAGTATTTTTTATGAAATGACTTCTAGTAAATTTCTTTGTGAAACGTCAAATAGAAAGGTATTTCATCTTTCTTTTCGTTTAGTTAACACGATTCAGACCCGTTACATAATCATTAGTATGTGTACAAATCGTGGTAGTTTAAAAGTAGTAATTATCAGACATGCAGGTTGCGTCACGATGTTTTGCCTTTACCGGTATATTTCTTTTCTTTAATTAGCAAGCGATAATTACCAATTTATATGCACATTACTTTGAAAATTAGATGGTGCGCACCGTGAGTTTGACTTAAGGAAAAAAAGAAAGTAGCTCTGTTTTGATATTTTATAAAGGCGTGTTAAGAATAATACTATAATATAGTATGATAACTGTATGTCATACAATTATCATATAATCTTATAACGGTATTTTTCTTATATTTATGGTATAAAAGATATAATTTTGAAGAAAATTCCTGCGAAATAAACTCCTGTGCCCCCGGCACACAGGAATTTATTTCTCAGGAATTTTGACTTTATAAACATGTATGTTATACAAAATTAAAAAGAGGATACATATTTGGCATAAAAATTAAATTGTGGATCAAATAAAACGCTATACCTTGTGGAGATAAAATACACAACACTCGGCGCAGTGTCAAAATATTTAAGACTAGACGATGCCTGCGGTTACACCCGCGTTATTTAAGGCTACTGCTCCGCTTTTGTCGCTCATTGCGTGATATTATATAGCCTATAGCATTCCTCGATAAATGGGCTTTCTAACACTAAAAGAATTTTTCAAATCGGACCAGTAGTACCTGAGATTAGCGCGTTCAAACCAAACAAACAAACAAACTCTTCAGCTTTATATATTAGTATAAGATATAAATAAATAGTCTCGACTCTGACGTTTCGACCGCCTTACAGAAAATTTATATTAAACAAAAACAATACGTACTTTGAGATACCATGTCGTGAATCACCAAAAGAATGTCCGATCAAACAAAAACTTGTTGCGCACTCGACTATCTCCCACGGAGTTTGTGCAAAGACTGTGTAATCTACATTACGTCACCATTATCAGCATAAACTAAAGTTGAAACTTGTTATTAAATAATAGGCATTCGGGTCAACCACACTTATATTACGTATTATTAGCCTACAGTTCACCAGTGCACTATACATGTTCATCACAATGAAAAAAAGTAAAATCATAATCATACAATATAGATGTTTAAAATTATAAAAATGTCTCTTTGTAAGACGTTCATGTCTTTGTAACCATTCCGCTAACTATTTTTAAACACTGCTAGCACAGAAGCAAAATAATTTAAATTAAGACTCTGTGTGTTTTGAGCCAATAATCATTTTTTTCGTATCGTATGCTGTATTCCAATAGTAAAATTTTGATGATTCAATTTTATATGAAATATATTTAAAATCGACAATAATTTATTATTTTCACCCATTGATTTCAAAGTTCATTGTCTTTGGTAGTACTAGATAAAAGAGGCAATAAAAATAATAAAACTGACTTTAACTAATCTTACAATTAACTACCATTAGTTTATGAGTGTGGATGGATGTTTAATTTTGTTAGTCTTTCAAACAAAAAGTGCGAATTTCGATTTTAATAGCTCCTTGCATAAATCTTGCCTATACACCAGAATAGCACAGAAATTACTTTTCTCCCTGTTACTTACGTACCTCTATGTGGTCGAAGCCACGAGCACAAGCTAGCTTAAAAGCAAAGGTATTCTATACATGCCGATATTTTTTTTCTCTAAACCTACACTTAAGTGGCACGTAGCTAGTTGATAAGAGATTTATCATAAAACATAATTAGTGCCGTCCCGTCAAACTCATAACGATATAATAAACTAGTCGAGCCTGCAGTTACTCCCGCGTTATTTAAAACTACTGCTTCGCACCCGTGGCTCATAGCGTGATGTATATTTAGCCCATAGACTTTCTCGATAAATGAGCTATCCAACACAAAAATAATTATTCAAATTGGACCAGTAGTACCTGAGATACCTGAGATTAGTAGTACCTGAGATACCTGAGTACCTGAGATTATCGTAGTCAAACAAACAAACAAACATATCAGCGTTATAGTATAAGTACATATAGATTACAAATTAAGGTCAAAGTGGCATGTAATATGTAACCCTATTTGATAACATTAAATTCGCGAGATATCTAATATGAAGCATTTTCAACTGGTTTGCAAGTTTTGAGACTAGAATTTAATTATGGGATATTTTTAATGCTACTGCTAGACCTGCGTTAGCGTTTATGCTAATGGCCAACTACGCGTTCAAAAACGCGTTAAAAATTCGCGTTGGCCATTAGTAATTTAACGCATTTAAACGTTGGCCACATCTACGCGCCTAAATTAACGCGTTAAGACGCAGGTGTAGCAGTAAACATGCATCAAAAATCTTAAGTAACACACTGAAGTGCGTTTCGCAAAAAATCTTTATTCTTTCACTAAAGTATACACTGAACTGTGAATAGGTTGACTTAATGCCTTGGGCATTATCCGCCAGTCTACCTTTGAGCGGTGCTGAGAAATGTAGTAGGTGTATTAAATACTTACTATAATTATAATATAGGTATAATAATATAATATAATTCTTAAATAAATATACATGCATACACTGTACATACATATATACTTACATAAATATATAAACATGTAATTATATACTACCTAAATACGATATATATGCAATAAATAATATGTACATATAAGAACTAAAGGAAGAATACTTAAAGCCATTCACAAATACAATACAATATATACAATAGCGAAGTAGTAATTTGAATAGAAATGAAGATACAGATCCTATGACACATCCGCTGGTCTTGCCAACAAAAGCTCCTTTACCTTCGCCTTAAATTTGTACTTCGTTTTGCACGTCCTGATTTCTAGAGGCAGGTCATTCCAGAGGAGAATGGACTGAACGAGAAAGGAAGAGTGAATAAGAGATATGTTATGAGAAGGGACAGTAAGAAGAAGGTTATTCGACAATTGCAAACTGCGGTCATGGTTGGAACACAGATATTGAAAATGACAAGCTAAATAATTTGGGGATGAAGGAGACATAAGAATGGAAAAGAGGGTAGTGAGAGCACGCAAACTGCGACGATGACGGATAGAAAGCCATTTTAATTGGGAACGGTAAGCAGACACATGGTCATACTTGCAAAGATTCAAAACGAATCGAATGCAGTTATTGAGAAGACGGTCGAGTTTGTTGAGAAGATCTGCATTCAGGTCATAGTAGCATACATCACCATAGTCGATTAACGGGAAAATCAAAGTCTGCACAAGCATTGTCTTGGTCTTGGATGGGAGCAAGTTCTTGAGGCGGTAAAGAGTTCGTATGGGGCCGGTGAATTGTTGACTCACCTGGGTCACTTGAGTTCGCCAATTAAGTGTGGCATCCGTATGCAGCCCTAGATTTTTAACAACAGGATACCAACTTATGCCCGTGCCGTTGTATGTTATGGTTGGAACACAGGTTGCGGTTACTTTTCTTAATAAGCCTTGGCTGCCCAAGACAATGGCCTGACTTTCATTTGGGCTTACAGTCTGCCCAATCCTTTGAGTCCAATTTTGTATCTCAGCCAGATCCCTGTTAACCATGTCCATTGCCGAAGACAGCGACTCCACATTAACCTGGGTATATATCTGCAAGTCGTCGGCATACAAATGGTGAGAACACTGAAGATTTTTAGTTATGAGATTTATAAAAATGGCAAATAACAAGGGAGAGAGAATACCGCCTTGAGGAACACCAGCTTTGATGTCAGTCCATCTTGAGTATGACTCGCTAAGGTGTACCGACTGCTGACGCCCTCGAAGATATGTTGAGAACCAATCCAGAGCCCTGGGTGAGACCTTAAGATAGGAGAGGACTGATAAAAGGAAGTCGTGACTGACGGTATTGAAGGCATTGGAGAAATCAATTAGAACCAAAACCGTAACTTTAGAGTTTTCAATGCCGTCTCGAATATCGCCAGTCACTTTGAGGAGAGTGGAAGTAGTGCTATGGCCAGGTCTGAATCCAGATTGATATGGACTCAACAGATTATGACGGTGTATAAACCGACTCAACTGTTTATGGACACAGACTTCTAGCACTTTTGAAAGGAAAGGAAGAATGGATATAGGTCGAAAATGGTTGGGAAGAGAAGGATTGGAGGTCTTGGCAAGGGGGACAACGTGAGCTTTACTCCACAAAGACGGAAAGGAACTAGACTCAGGGGAAAAAAAAAATAATATTTGAAAATTATTTTTCACATTTACTTATATAATTAAATAGAGAGAGATATTTATTCATTTTCATAACAATGTTGGTAAGTACATAATATTATTTAGATATCACTAAATACCTATTTAATTAAACATAACTTAAATGTTAAAATACTATCCTACGAAATATGTATATACAAAACAATCAAAACGAAAAAAGAAAATAATTTAGAGGGCGTCATAAAAGTCCTCCACATCGCCGTCGACCGGGAGCGTGCCCAGAACGCTGGCAGCATTGCCACGTTGAATGGCAATGCTAAATTTTTGGGCCAAGTACAACCCAGCCTTCTGGTCACACGAGGCGTCGACCAGTCTCTTTGCGAGATCTTTAAAAAGAGATCTTGCACTTGGACCCCATGGCCCCAACGTTTCGACCCCAAACGGCTCAAATACGTAATCCCCTACTAGGTTTGCGTATTTGCGCCGTTTGAAGGTCTCCGCTGTAGCAGCAGCAGCGCCCGCACAACCCGCTGTGCCAGGAAGATGAGATGGCGCGAGGGTATCGACACACGTTGCGTCCCACACCAAAGGCCTACCCAACTTCCATGGGAGTAAAGACATACCATCCGGTCTTTTGCCATCGTCACGTGCCAGCCCCTGTGGTTCAAGTTGGGCTGGAATGCCAGCGGTGACAAGAGCCCGGCGAAGTATGTCATTTAGATTGCCGTGTCGTGATAGACCTGCGCTCCTGCTGCATGATAAGCCATGGTGACCAAGGCTGTCGACAGCCTCCCCACAGTGACAGCGATGCGAAAACACATGACGCACCCAAACGGAGGCAAGCAGCGATGCGGAAAGTGGTATCGTCCAACATGGTACCTATGTTGGACGATGGCAGTGCCTGAAGCCAGAGACCCGATTCCCATTCTCCCACAGCCAGCAAACGGGCACGCTCTGCAGCATTGGACGCTGTACTTAGGAGATTTTCTCGTACTGCGCTGCAAAGCGGCCCGTCCCACTGCCTCTGAGAGGATAAGTCTCGGGGTAACTCGGTGTTTGGACAAGCCATTCTCCAAGCATTCACGGCATCGATCACACACGGCACCTCAGAATCAACCAGTGTAGGTGCTAAGATTTTCCTGGTCAATTCTGCAGTGCCGTGGACCGAGGACAGGAATGCTGGTAAGCTCACGTCGGAAATTTTGCGAACGCCGAGGCCGCCCAGGCGTACAGGTAAGGACGCCTGTAGCCACACTCGGTCGTTCAAGGCCACATTTAGAATTTTGCTTAAGGTATTTTTCATAATATTGTCAATTTGAAAGAGTGATGATGGGTTTTTCCAAAATGGTGAAGATCGAATAGCATGTGTAAATTTAGGCACAAAAAGACAATATCTAATAATAGTGAAAGCTGAGTGAATATAAATTTTGAGTAATCTATCTGAAATTTCACTAAAATTTTGAATTTTTTCATGTAAAAATGAATCAAAACCTTCGTCTAAAATTGGGGACCCAAGGAGGCGAAGAGAGCTTTTTTCTATGTGGGTAATATTCGGCGCCAGATTTTGGAATTTTGACAGTATGCCAGATTTGTCTAAACTGTTGTTAATAAAAAAATCACATTTGCTTGGGTTGAGTTCTAAACCGATTGACAAGAATTTTGATTTCAGGAGTGCTAGATCTTCATAAACTGTCTCAACCCGCCCCGCGAGGGTTCCATCGTCCAGGTACCAGACATTAAATTTTGAATTTAACTGGTTGATGATTGGATGAATAGCCAAACTGAAAATTAGTGGTCCAAGAGGGTCACCTTGTTGACAGCCAACAGCGGATTCCAAAAGATTTTCTTTATATATTAATTTAGAAGGGTGTCTGTAACACTGCCAAATGAAGTTATAAATTTTGGGTGTTTCTAATTTAACTTGTGTCAACAAGGTGTCCCTGTTCACCGAGTTAAAGGCATTTTTCAAATCAACCTTCAGGATAACCTCACCTCCATTACAGCCAAGGTACGTAGACAGGGCATGTGTGGCAGCCTCGCAGCCCCCCTTAGAACCGAAGCCAAGCTGCAGGGGCTGAAATTTACTTGCCAAAGTAGATTTATAATGTCGGCAGCATATCTTGGCTGCCATACGCCTGTATGTACTCCCAACGGCAATGGGACGAATGCCACCGTCTCTCTTCTGTTAGGCACATAAATTAGCGCCATACAAAATATCGACGATGTCACCGTTCACATTGCCGGAGAGCATTAGGTTGATTAAGGCCGTAAGCTCCCTCAAAAGCGTGTCGCCGGCCGCCCCGGCGCTTGAACACACAAGATCCTTCAGATGTTGTGGTGTCAAGCCGTCGAGACCACCAGCGGAACCACTTTGGAAGGAGCAAACGGCACCAACCACGTCCTTGGCTGTAATGCTGAGAAAATCAGAATCCATGTTAGGTGGATCAGGGAAAAAGAGGTTATCCCCTGGCGCTGGATGCTTGCTCTGCAGACTCGCGAGTGTGTCGGCAGAGCAAGGCGCCACCACATCGCTACTAAATAAGAGCCTGGACGCTCCCCTAATATCACCTTCCCTCAGTTTTGTTTCTACGTGGTGGTAGATAGAATTATTACGATATATTTTAGATGAATTGTAGTTTAATTTGGATGCCGAAAAGGTACAATTTTCCTTAATTTTTGCTGTAAGAGATTTTTTAGTTAGCCGGTCTTCTTGTGCGTGTAATATTCTATAAGGGAAGGTGAGAAGTTGTTCCCAAGCCGTCAAAGAATTCTCCCGGACCACAAGACCTACGCAGTGTGCCAGATTTTGGGCCACTGAAGGCCTTGCACCCCGGGGAATTCGTTTGATGATCGGAATTGAATTTTTTAATTTACTTAAATATTGCCAAAAAGGAATTTCATTTGGGACTGTTTGCATATTTTGTGTGGTGTTGTGTGTTGATATATTGGGGCCAGAAAGTACATTCTGGTTTTTGTGTATTTTACCAAAATGTACTTTTAGGCCCCGCTCACCTTTAAAGAAACGTGCCTGGGAACAAATGGGGCAGCGCACCAGAGTAGTCGATGTGCCAGGTTGACTGGCACCTGTTTCCTCACCACTTTTGCCACCGTTATTCGACATAAAAACTTAATATACACACTAAAAACTTATATACAATAAAATACAATAACAATAGTATTAAAAATTATGACGTTTGACAACAGGCACTTTTTTCTTTTCCGTGGCGGCGGGTCGGGGCCGACGCGGCGGCCAGTATGTTAGCGGAGGCCGGCATTGAGGCCCACCGCCGAATCAGCCTCTCTCGCCAGCAATATGCCTCAACTGCATCTCAATAAAAATTCCAACGTCTTTTCCATTATTGGTATGATGTGGTTCTCTTTGTGGCACTGTATAAATTACAGCACAGAATTGCTTATACTGCGTCACGCAAAGCGGCAAATATATTTATTATCTTATTTAGCTCTATTCAAATATCCTTTTAAGTACGACTATTGAATTTATTCATGGGTTTATATAATTTTAAAATTAATTGCAAATATGATTATTCTGTTTAGCTGTCAAAGTCAAAGTTCACTTACTTTAAAATAATACTTTAAAAAATCTTTTAAAATGTTACCATTGTTAATTTGTCATAAAACCTACGATCTCATTTATAAGGCTGATTTTTTAATAAATATGCCGTTTTGGTTTATGTTAATTTATGAATTAATAAAAAGAATATAATAAATTTATAATAAAAATAAAAAATATGCATGTTTAATACAAATAAAACCCATTATCCCCTTTATTAAATACCGTAGTCAAAAGTACGAAGGTTAGTAATAAGGGTCGAAAAATAAGGTTAGTGATCTAGCGTTAATTGAAAGGATTATTTTTATTATGAGAGATTTGCAGTGGCCAATAAACATATTGGGTTGGTTATGAAATAACTAAGTTAGTATATTTTTGTGTGCAATAAGTATTTTTGGTGGAACGAAGGTATATTTTTTTGTAGAAGTCAGACATAAATCGAGGAAGAGATAAATACTACCCTTAAATCATTGATACACCTTAAAGAGTGTGCTAAAGAAAACATCTATTAATTTTTAAGTTCATTAGGAACTCTTGCTATGATTTTGGAAATAGTCTAGTTAGGTTAGGTTAGTGATAAGGTAAGCTTATAAAAAAATCCTGCACCTCTGGAAGAAAGATTTTGTGATTTGTAATAAGTACTCTGATAACCTTATCTCACCTTATATTCATTGCATTTCTAATCTAACAATTGATACAATTATTAATCATTTACCATCGAAACTTTTTTATTCTTTAAACTTTCAGATTCCACGTGATAATTGGTCCCTAAATTATTTAGCATTTTTTGTTTTCTATATCAAACACATCGCCCTATATTTTTGGAAAAAAGAGACTGTTTACCTACGGTGTAAGATAGACCGAGGCGAATCGGATCACTTTTTATTTGAAGACATAAAAATCATACAAAAGTGCAATGTATGTAACTTTAATTGCCAAAACGGTAATCAGTAATTATTTGGCTACGCATTAAATATTTCGAAACTCAAATTACTCATAAATTGTGCAAAATATTAATCAAAAGGTAAAAAGAGAGAAATATCCGAATCGCCCCAATTATCGGAGCGAATAGGATCATACATAAAATTAAGGTTTTCTCAACATTCATTCGGTTTTTTCACAAATTCTTAAATTTACACCAAGAAGTAGTAAGCATGTACTTAAGATGAGCGCGAAAATTTTAACGCTCACAAAAAGCGACTCACTGGCGTAGTCGCATCGAAACGAAACCGATGGCAGGACGGGCGGGGTAGAAGTGGCTCGTGAGCCACCAACAGTTTGCGTTCCGTGTCAACGCTTTATAAAAAATATTCATAAACTTATTCTGATCCGATTCACCCACTGCTCCGATTCGCCTCGGTATACCCTATGTAATACTTTTATTTATTTATTGTGCAATATTACACCCACATTTCGCCACGAATTTTTAGGCACCGATATGACGATTTATTTTATTTAACAAGTAACAAGTTCTCCATGCGCCTGCTAAAATACTGCCGGCAATATTTAAAATTTGCTTCTGCAGCTATGGCAAACTAGAATGATTAGAAACTTAATGGTAGTTTTGCACTTGATCGTACTTGTTGTTGCTCCATTTCACTCCTATTGAAATTTAATCCAAAAACTAAAAAATGCATATATTTTTTTAGAGTACTGCTTTTGTGAAAATTTTACGTGCCAAAACTGCCGTCATGATAGCCACACACGTAGCGATTTACTAGTCTGGACGTGCGCTAGTAGGTATACTGTAACGTTTGTTGGAAGAAACTGTAATTAGGTATATTAATAACTAGTGGATACCCGCAGCTGCTACGCCCGCATTTTTTTAATGTTTCAGGAAATCCCTTCTTAGTGAGGTGCACTACACACTGTAACACACTGGCCCCCAAGATACATATGTGTCAAACTTCAGCTTCCAGTGCCTTATACTTATGGTACAGCCATAACTATTAAGCAGTGGAAGCTGAATTTGCTTGTCTGTCAGTCAGGCAGAAATGCAAGGATTTTATTTACACAGATTAATTATTATATCCTAACACGATATACATGACACTCATTAGTTGCTGTAGTATGTGCCTTATGATCAACACCTGTCATAATCATTGAGGTTACAAATAAAGGTTATCTCTTTGTTCTGAGTCGACAGATGTCCATTGTCTAAAGCATAGCGATGCGTAACGATTTGTAAATTATTAACTAAATTGGCAACATTCAATTACTTAAGAAAATAGAAGTGAAAGGATTTTGCCTCTTTAACTTATAATAATATCTCATCCAACGCATGGCTGAGATAATTCGTATGCATATAAAATAAGAAAGTAGGTATTACAATTACTGTCGTATAATATAATTGGCACTTTCACACATTTAACCAAACAATCCACATACTTGAAACAACCCCTCGGGCGCTCAAAGTCCAATTATCGTTATTATATTTTGTTATTCCATTTCATTATGGTTCCACAACGCTTGTTTTGTTTTAAAACCAATATTAAAACCACATTGTATAGAAAAACCCGTATCTGTATATAATTATATACATAAAATTCTTGCATTACTGATTGACTAACAGACATGCTACAGCCAAAACTATTAAGCGTAGGAAGCTGAAAGGCATGTATGTTCCTTGGGTGCACTAAAGGATATCCAGAAATTCACAAGGGATCGGGTAGAAACAGATAAATAAAAAAAATATGCGGGCTTCCTCTTGATTAAAGATATAACAAAGGTCTTGATTAGTTAACCGACATATAGAATACAATGAAAATTAGATGTCAATTTCATATTTTTATAATAACATAACAACCTAAATCTTCGGATTTGATTTACTTTGATTTGATTTGGTTTACGATATAATGCACAGGAACTTGTAAATCGTCACTTTACTTTTATAGATACGAAAATACGTACGTTACTTCTTAAAATATCACTAATACAAAACAATAACAATAAAACTCATATTGTAATCTTTAAACTTTTTTGTAGAGAATACAACCATGTCAGAGCTCGTCGCAGATTACTCTCTTATCAGTAATAGAACCATGCAGTACAATAAATGCGACACCAGTTACATAACCTATGTACAGACTTTGGGCCTTTGTACAGATACTGTACTCACTGGAATATGTTGTACAATTGCCTTGGTTTCTAGTTTATACAGACTTTTGGATTAGCTTTACACAGAGCGGCTAATACGAGTATTTAACCTGAGTTAAAAACCTCATCATATTCTAAGATTTCGATCCGTATTATCGTTATAAATGATATGTCTAGATCAAAAGTTAATTCAGTAAAATATTGAAAAAGATCTTCATGACCAGTGAAACCCTTAGCTAAATAATTATGCTTTACGACGCAGGGAAGTAAATAATTGTTGTTTTCGATGTAAAACTATGCATGCAGTCTTTTGAATTAGGAACCAACTTTTCTGAACATCATTTGTTATCTTGTTATGTCTGTCCAAGTTCATCCATTCTTAGATATATTCTTATCCGAAAATCACCAGAGTATTCTTTATTGACATTACTTGTGGCTAACTTTTATTGGCCGCAAGTCAAAGCCACAATAAGCGATGCTCATCCTGAAATACAGACACAGCGAGTGTCCAATCATATCATATACAATATTACGTTTGAAGTTGGCAGTATCACAATACAACTTGTGTTGGCCTTGTTATCGAATACTTCGGAAACATTTCACGAAAATACATCTCGGCTTGAAACGATACACACGGCTCAATTGTAATAAAATACAAGCACGTATTTTCTATAACAGATTTTGGCAGAAACTGTATGGAATGCAAATATGCTACGCAAAAGTATCAATTGTAGAACGGTGGAAATATAACCATGATTGTAAAGCCGTTCTTAAACAACTTAGTTATTTTAATCATATTGATTGAAAATAAATGTATTATGTGGTTAAGGAACAAATTACGGATACTAAGACTAAAAGTAAGACTTACTTCTGGTAAGGTTAAAAAGATCAGAAGACGTTGGGAATCAGTTTCCAAATAATTATGTTTTCTCAGAATCTTAGAAGAGTTTCAATAATTCTTATTTATTTTAATATTTATTTCTCTATAATATAAAGCTTCATCTTACTAAATATACAATTTTATTTTTATTTATGCCTTTTAAGCTGGCAGATAGTTATTTTCATTCGTTTTATTTCTTACTTTTTACTACGTTGATGTCCATATCTCAAAAACTACAGAACCCATTTTGATGAAACCTGCGTTGTTCCCTGACTTAAATTATACATACCTCATTTAAATAAAAATAAATACAAACCTACATAAAGGATAATCTTGATAACTTTTACGTGGACAAACATAATTTTCCATTCTGATGTAGTGCAAATATATTCTGCTATGTAGCCGATATTATCAATTTACAAAAATAAAAATACAAATTTATGTTGCTACACTATTGTGATGAGTAATCATGTAATACTATTGTATGTAAGAACCTGATAAAAAAACTCATTTATTTTTTGTTTTTATTTATAGACTCACGCCTGTATACCCGAAGGAGTAGCCAGAGGTGTAAATACTACACCCACATTTCGCCATGAATTTTTTGGTCCCACGTAATAGGGGGCGAGCCTTTTGCCGTTACCGGGCACATCACCAGACTCCGTGCTGCTACTTAGAATTCGGAAAAACCCAGTACTTAACACTATTGCCCAGCCCGGGCAAACTCATTGTTAAAAGGCCTAAACCGTAAACGTAAAGGTTTAGTGCGCATTAAGCCGTATACAGACTTTGCGAGGCATGCGCTACGAACGGCGCACAGCGCATGCCTCGCAATGTCTGTATCCACCTTTAAACGGTCATTCCTAAGTAAATACCTACTTATTTAGACTCTGAGATCTCGACATTATTGCTAAAGTCATCTTAAAACTGTGGTATGCCACAATGACACAGGATGTTGTTATATGGGGATGGATGATGGTCTCTGGGTAATCTTAGCTCAAGAATATAATTATCCTTTTAATTCGTAGAGGTCATAGTTCATTGCTCCTAGCTAAAATTTATTCTGCTTGCTTAGTGAGAAAAGGAATTTGGTATAGTGCAATCTTAGGTCTGATCTCATCACCACCATTGAATAAGCATCTGTATATACAAATTGATTAAATATGTTAGTATGCCAGTGATTTCATCCTTACAAGCTTTAATAACCTTGGTTGTAATTTCGTCACATCCCGTAGAGCTTGTATTTTTAGCGACATTATTTCCCGTCTAACTTCACATTCTGACATAGGTAGTAGAAACATTGTATTGGAAATCACTTAGCCACTGAAACTACAGATTTAGTTTTTCTGTTTAAAATCGTTATTTATAAAATGAGCATTGAAGGCGGATACAATTTTAATCAGATTCTCCATTATTACATTCTTGATTCTAATACTTTCCATGTTTTGTAATTTTTTACATCATCAACTTCTTTTTTTATTACCGTCCAGGCCGCCTGACATTTGTTACAATTTTATATATGAATTTTATATTGGAATTCTTTTTCGAATTATAAATACATTGTTTCAATAGTTTTGAATACGTCATTTTATCTTTCTAATATTTAAATCTTAGTGATCGTTTTGTTTTACAACTCTGTTTCAGGCCACAGCTTATCCAATCCTGTCTTTCCTTTTTATTTAAATTCACTTTTACTGTAACTATAGGGAAACAAAGATTATAGAACAAACAAAACAGCTCGTGTAATTCACTAAACGCTACATATCTGTCTCTGAGTATATTAAATCTCATCATTAAGTACTTTGTCTAAGTATATTAATTATTTACTTGTAAGTTAATATTATTATAATTAAACCACAGCTGCTACTATGTTGACCTGTCTGATTATTTGCAATTCTTCATTCACTCATCTCGATGTTTCAATTATTGATGTCCAATTAAATTGAAGATTTGAAGTGCTAGTTTTTACAAAGTTGTTACTTTATTGACATCTTGGCAACGCAAATTCAACCGACGATTTTTATTTTAATCATATTCGCTAGCTATTTCAAATCTTCTAAATAAAATGGATGATTGTATTAAAGTAAATATGACATTAAAATAGGCCTCATAGGTTCGTTCTTTACAATTTATTTACCCATATTTACCTAATGAAATGCACATCATGTTGACCCTTTCAAAATTGAAATATGCAGGAATAACAATAAAATTATAAATTAGCCCAATTAAATGGTAGCTCAACGTTCAAAGTGACTCGAATTTTATTTTTTATATTTATATTTTACTTAGACCTCATTTATGTTTTGAATAACTCGCAAAACTTCTACTCCGTTAGAACTAATATAGTCGAAAGACGTGTGAATGTATTTCTAGAAATAACGTAGGAATGCCACAAATAAGTACCGTTCTGATAAATAACTTGACACATCCATCATTATTTTTTTAAACGCAGTGGAAATTAATACTACCTACGTTTGAAAATAAACAAAATGTATATTGTCTTCGTATAGTAATTTTAACATATATCATTTATTTATTTTATAATAACTTAAATATTTCAAGCAACTTAAGTATATCTTAAAATTAAAATAAGTATAAAATTTATAGTATAGTTCGACTTCGTATAGTTAGATGTCTGAAGTGTCTTGAAGGGTAGAAATGGCAAATTTATAATTTGCTAGTGGTTATGATCCTGACATGAATGCTATTGTTAACGTTAGCACTCTCATTTCTATAATAAACAAAGAAATAATAATTTAAGGACTTAGTACATACATAATAATAACCAGACTACTTTATTTTTATGATCCAGTGCAACTGGATTATAATCCTACCAATCTGCAACAATCTGCAATACTTTATGGCAAAGATGCTCTTACCAATACTACTACCACTTATAAAAATTGCCCTTCTAAGTTTTAACGCCTACTTAGAACAGTTCTTCTGTAATGCTCCTGCAACTTTTTACCAATCGTATAATTTATTTGCGAAGCGTGCTTTACTGAGACGTGCCCGTGCAGCACAAAGTACGTGCGGGTTCAAAAGTTGTCGTACTCTCGGGCCGGTTGCACACTTGATGATTTTGTCAGGTATCGACACATCAGTTTTATAAAAAAAAACTTACTAACATAAAAAACCACTACGGTATATTTAATATTTAGTATGGATGAGCTAAAACAATCTTGGTTTCGTAATTTTATAGCACTCTGTGGTACACCAAGACAACTGTAGCGAGAACCAGTTGTCTTGGCGTACTACATAGTGCTACATTAATTACTCTTTAAAGCATTTTCCTCTAGGCATTATTTTTCTAGTGAGCAATCCTTTTCATCAAAACTTTACATTTCATAGATTTAGTATTTAGTAGAGTTCCACCTGGAAGCGTTCTCGTCTAATATAGTACTTTCAAAGATAACTTCTAACATGTGCGTTTGCGCTTTGGAATCAACTTTTACGTGGTATTACCCGAGTCCTATAACCTATACTTCTTCAAAGAAGGTTTAAAGAGAAAGAAAGTAAGGCCTCTGTCTCGAGTCATGCGCGCAGCGGGGCAGTGGTGGCGGCGGCGCGGGAGCGAGGTGGGCAACGCCGACCCCCTCTCGAAACCAGCGGGCAGATCGCGCGGCACTATAGCGGCTTAGTGTTGTGTTTGTGTTTGTAATTTGTATCCTCGAGATATTTGTTTTTATTCGCGAACGAAATGTCTCAACAACGATGACAATATCGTTTTTACTCAAAAATATTTTTTTGGCACAAAATTGCACAAAATTGCACGACACCGCAACGCAGACGCTCGGTCTGTCACCGCTTGACTGGAGTGCACCACTTGTTGCCCGCCGCCATGCCTCAGTCCATTTGACTCTACGCATTAGATCCTGCCACTCCCTTGCCACTGCCGTCACCACCCCTGCACGCAACATTCGAGGCAGCGGCCTGACTCTCACGGTGGGCAGCAGCTTTGCTGTGTCAATAAGCGGTCGTTACCATTTTCCATCAGATGGGGTGTTACCTAATCTGCCACTCTCATCAATAAAATAAGAAACCTTCTGCATTGTCGTGTATAAATTGAGATGATGATACTAAACCGATTATTAAAAAGACCTAGTGTGCCACCGGCCCCAGAGTTAGCACGTGTTTTCTTTGATAACGCCTCGAGTGTGCCGCACAACTTCGCGTAACATGTGATACTGATAGCTTTGAGCGAAAATTTCCAAAGAAAATTGGTTTCTTATTAGCAGTAATTAGTTTTGCTGTATGTTTGTTGACTGTGAGGAAATTGGATGTGACGAATTCTTGCAATGCTGATTATTTTGTGATGATCTTGGAGTTTCATGATTTTGAAAAGTTTCGAATCAATGGTGTGAAATTATTCATACGGGTATAAAAGTATGAAGGGTTCACAAATAAACTAATTATGATTATCAAAATACTATGACGGTACACTCCACTTGGTTTTAGTAAGTTTAATCGGTCAACAAAACCTGCTATTTAATGTTATAGTAGTTACGTATAACTTATGTCATTTATCGTACAATGGCAAAGGTAAGTAATGATTGAAGAATCTGAATTCTGCTGTTAGAAGCTTCACAAGTTTATACCAATTCTTGACAGCTCGACGACCCAAAAGGCACGATCAACTATCACCTAGTTTGGTCAGAGAACCCTCGCTCTAGTTTCTAGAGCTACTCATTTCATAGCTCTACGAGAACTATCGATATACGTATAACCACCACACGCATATTGTCACACTATCTAGAGCTACTTATTTAATAGCCTCATGCCTGTATCCCCTAATATATAGTGTAATATTACTTCTCTGCCTACTTTATTTAATTTCTAATAGGACCCCATGTTATTCTAAATGTAAATAATCAAAATCTTGGCATTACCTTCTTCCTCTGGTGACAAGCTCTTGTATATAAAACCATGATAACTTTTACCAGAACTCTACTTCTAGTAGTGGTGTTTTTAGGCCAGGATTTAGTTGCACGGAAGCTTAATGCAATGAATTTGAGTTACCAAAATGACTATTTACTAGTGCATTAAAACCAATTTAAAAATAATACAACCTATTTAGATACATATTGAAGTCAGTACAAAATGACGTATACATATTTTATATTTGTTATAAACACCGAAAAGGTGCCAATTTATAAGAGGAACATAGAGTGTTAAGGTTACCCAACTATCCTTCCACAGACAATTTTCTTCTGCGGAAATTGAAATCAATGGTAGATTAAATTGAATTTGGTGAAGTGGAAACAAGGTTTAAAAGTTAATTTTACTTTTACAAGATCGCACGTTTTATCGAGTTTAACAAGTCAGGTTAATATGTTGATAACGCGAGCTTGGAAAGCCGGGCTTTTATTTTTGTAAGCTGATAAGAACGTCGAGAAAATCGCTTAAGCTGGTTTTGTTTCAAAGAAATGATAAAGAAGCTGATTTCTTTTTAAATATCGTTTCATATAGTCTTGCACTAAATTACAGTTTTCAGGAACAAC
This sequence comes from Euclidia mi, assembly GCA_944739405.2. Lineage (NCBI taxonomy): Eukaryota > Metazoa > Arthropoda > Insecta > Lepidoptera > Erebidae > Euclidia > Euclidia mi. The sequence continues at coordinate 71,453,817 of OX123185.2, forward strand.
AGTTTTAATATTCAATTCATATAAATTATTTCTTTGGATTTGTGCGCTCATGACTACTTCCTGGTTCAAGTAAATTGTAGCACTATTTCCTTTCTTTACAAGTGAATAACCTAGACGTATTATTGCAGCTTCAGAAAACAAATTTCTTCGCAGACTGGGTACATACAGTACATCATTTAGTACACCAGACTGCCATTGTCCATTGACATATCTTTCAATCATTACTTTTCCAATTCCACACACCTCAACCGTGTGCTCATTTCCAAGTGTTAATGACTTCTGATTACATTCTACTAATTCCAAGAAAATGTTTTTTTGATAGGTTATATGTGTTGATGCACCACTGTCCAAGATACAAATGTTGTCATTGGAGTGCACAATTTGTTTTTCTATGTTAAATGCCAGCATATTATCAGGTTTTCTAGTTACTTTCTTTGGAGTACGACATTCTTTTGAAAAATGTCCCCGCTTTCCACAATTGTAGCATTTAAACCGATGTTTAATATGGATGTTTGGTTTTTGGGCATTCACTTTGGGTTTATTTGTTTATTTGGCCCTTTTCTTTTATAATTAGTCACTAACAAGGCAGTTTCTTGCTCTTCTTCACAAGTCAAACTTGCTTCCTCATCAAGTAGCCGAGCAGTTAAATTTATTATATTTTGCTTTGACGGGTCTAGCGACATCCATGCCTGGCGGAGTGTCTTGTACTTTGGAGGCAAGGTACCAAGTATTTTTGTCATGATGGCTGTATCACTCACCATTTCGCCACTTTACTTTACCTGTTGGGCTAAGTTTTCAATTTTAGAAATATGTTGAGCAACTGTATTAGTAGTAGACATTTTATACTGATAAAACCTTTCATGTATTATGATTTTGTTTAGTTCACTTTTTTGATCGTAGATTGATTCAAGTTTTAACATAATTTCACTTGCCGTTTCACAATTTTCTATTAGTGTTATTTGTTTCAAATCCACATTGGAGGTTATTATGAACATCGCCATGCCATCGTTTTTCAACCATGTGGAAATTGTGGAACTGTCTCCTTTTGGCCTTGGCTTAGAAATGTTGATGCCTTTTGCTTTCAGGGCACACATTATCTGAAATTTCCACTGATGGAAATTGTTTCCATCAAATTTTTCCACGCTCATTGATCTCGTGTCCATAGTGGCGGTGCCAAATTCTTGCAAATATTATACAATATTTTACCTGGAATCCTATTGTTTTCTGCTGATCTTCAATTTCGATCGTTCTTCTGGGCCCATAACCTGTTCAGGTTGAGGGCTATTGTAGGCTTGTAGCGATAAATGTAAGAGATTGAGACTTCTGTTTTGCATATTACTTTTATTGGATCCGACTTCAGGTGGACGCACACCTATCCGAGCCGAACGCGTCGAACGAATCGAAGTCAAGGAGGCCTCGCATATTAGCAAGAATCGACCGCGCCGAAAGAATCGAGCGCATCGAACAAATGGTTTCCATTTCCTTTACGCCTGTCGCACTGTTATTGCATGTGAATTGTGATGGATCTTGACGAGGTTTTTATTTATCAGTGCTTTATTAATGGAAGATGAAGAAACAATGCGGATATAGTACTCGTGCGTTGCTCTGTCATACCCAACTGATAGAATTCGAGCGCATCGGACGAATCGACCGCACTAACCGCGCCGAATCTGATGACGTCATTCGAATTCTTCGAGGATTTCTGAGGTGCTTCCAGATTCGGACGATTCGACGCGGACAAGTGTGCGAGGTTTCATGAGATTTCATATAAAGAATTCTAAAATTCGTTTCCTTCGACGCGTTCGACGCGTTCGGCTCGGATAAGTGTGCGTTCACCGTTCATTAGATAGCGAGATACAGGGCAGCGAGTATAGACCAGGTGAAGCCGTAGACTAAGAGTAATGACATAGACATTATAGAATATTACTAATTATTTATGACCAGCGCTGCTTTCTGGCACGTTAAACTAATACAATCATACAGCATATTATGTTATTAAAACTAAAATATAATTATACACTCAAAAGATCGTATAGACCAATAATCGCGCTACTGAATAATTGAACTTTCTCGTCAATGGTCTCTGCGCTCTGTATAGGACTCCAGTCGTCAAACTTGCATCTGTACGAAGATTTTCTACATTCATGCCGCCAAAATTACGATGCAGAAGAATTTTTGTTTTTGTCTTAGGAAGACGAAGTTTATATGAGAGAAAGATAAGTTCATGGTATGAAAAAGCATCAGCTGGAAGCTGCCCATGCTTGGCGACAAGAGAAGGTGAGGAGACAAACATAAGATTGAGGAGAGAAGGAGTAGAATTTGGAAAGTTATGTGAAGCATTTAAAGGGACGATGGACAGATTACAAGATTCGACAATACTACACAATGAAGATGAGCGCGAATCCTTTTTCAATAAACAAGTGTTGAAATCACCCATGACTATGGTATGACTGTAAGCTGGAACTAGATTTTCTAAAATTCGTTCGAAAGAAGAGAAGTAATTTACACGAGAGTTAGGGGAATAAAAAACACCAAGCAGGACCTTGGTATAAGTCAGATCTAGTTCCACAAAGAGATGCTCGCCGGCATTAAGCGGTGGAGGTTGTGCTGACATACTAACAACATTGAAAGGAATATGCGTACGGAGATAAATGGCAACACCACCTCCACCACTCTCGGTACGATCATTTCTTATGAGTCGGAAATTAGGAAGTGAGTAAGAAACAGACGATAAGCAAGGTTTTAACCAAGATTCGGAAAGTAGAATAGCGTGGATATTCTTCCAGTCAACAGTGGTCAGCATGTCATGGAAATGGGCCGGAATACTCTGAGCATTTATATGAACGACATTAAAGTTCCCAGGTATCATCGGCAAACTCACACTGCAAATTTTATTTTTTTTAAACATTTAACCCATTGTCACAGAGAATACTTAGTAGAAAAAGATCACATAACCCATACCGCCGTTGGTCGGTCATTCTTTTTTTCTCCCGAACAAATTGACTCCATGCTGTCTGATGTTAAGCAGTCAGTGAAGTCCCATAGTGATGGCCATCATCCCAGCAGACAGCATGGCATTATGGCATAATGGCCCTCACCTTGACGGCCTTGAGAAAAGCTTTTTCACGCCCCGCTTAAAGGACCCAGGATCATAAGTGGAGGGAAACACGTGGGCTAGCAAAGAGTTCCATATCTTAATAGTACGGCAGAGATAAGAGGCGCCGAACCATTTGGTGCGTGACGGTATCTGTTCTACCGTGTAAGAGTGGCACCTCAACCCAGCACGTGTCGTTCGGGATAGGAAAGGAGAGGGTGGGATTAGTTGAAAGAGCTCTTCGGAGCATTCACTGTGATAGATGCGGTAGAAGACAGCCATTGAGGCCACGTCTCTGCGTAATTACAGTGACTCAAGAGTCTTAGTGGCCTCTGTATCCCCAATGATACGGACAGCACGCCGCTGCAACCTATCGAGGGCGTCCAATAAGTACTGAGCGGAGCCATTCCAAAGGTGAGAGCAGTATTCTACGCAGGAGCGAACCTGGGTTTTGTATAATAGACACAACTGCTCCGGCGTGAAAAGCCTCCTCACCTTGTTCAGGACTCCGAGTTTACGAGATGCGGATTTGATGACACCCTCGATGTAGTTCTTCTGGTTGAGATTTCTGCGTATGTCCATACCTAGGATATTGAGGCTGTCTTGAATCGGTAGTGGAGTGTTCAGAATAGAGGGATGGGGAAGGAATGGAGATACCTTGGCTGAGAATGCGCACACCTGTATTTTCTTGGCGTTGAACTCGACCAGGTTCTCATCACCCCAATGCGAGATGCAATTCAGAATCCAGTCAAGCTCAGCAACAAGTGTTCGCCTATACTCCTCAGTATCGGCTTGCTTAGCCGCAGGGTGTCCGAGATATCGCCCATGTACAGTACTATCATCTGCATAGCAATGTATGCCCCCAAAAGTGAGCATATCATTGATATGCAGAAGAAAAAGCGTGGGCGATAGCACGGACCCCTGAGGCACATCAGCATTCACCTGGAGAAGCTTCGATGACTCACCGTCACAAAGGACTCGTATACGGCGCTCATGCAGGAAGCTGGCAGCCCAGTTGGACAATCGAGGCGGCAAGCCGTAGGCTGAAAGCTTGGAAAGAAGCGCACGATGCCAGACTCTATCGAAGGCTTTGGAGATGTCGAGACTAATAGCCAATAACCAAACGGACAATATGCACACATTATGATCTCCATGTCTATTAATAACAATCGATAAGACTGCTGGGAAACTATTTAAATATAACGTTTCAAATTAAGATACCAAAATGTTATATTGTAAATTCTGGTTTAGGTTATTTAGTAAGGTAAGCCATAAAACTGTCCTATTATAAAGAAATACCGTCGCAAAAATTATGAGAGGCTAGATAAAGTTTAGGCTCGAAGCCTACAAAATTAATCAAAATTATGTAGAAACAAGAATGTTTTGTATTTTTCGTACTTTTCTTTTTTAGGGATGAATTTTATTATGCTCCTGTAGGTAACAAAACTCATAAAATTATAAATATACTTCATGTAAGTATGTCTATGTAGGATTCCATGAATTATATTGGTATATGTAGATAATATAGTCGCATGTACGACTGAACTCCTCCTAGAGGGTTATACCGCACTTGAACAAATTTTAAATTCACTCAAAGTAATTAGATCAAAATTGGAAAAAGTACACCTACCCAATAGGGTACAGCATCACCTTGTGGTCGAGATAGAGAAAATGACAGGAGCGACATCGCTAATAAATTAATTATGTATATGTACACAAAGTTAGAATTATAATGTCAAAAGTAAATGTTTTCGGGATTATTACTTACAATTACCTACAATAAAAACAATCATACAACAAGGAACTAAAAATCTTGTCAAAATATGGAGTTAACCTCTTCAGTGTCTTCGTACAGTTCGAATGTCACGAACCGGTCTAAACACTTTATGAACTATAAATAGTATTGAAAGGCGCTCAGAAAGACTTCAGGAAAACAAACGGCAACAATCCAAGATCAGTTTATTGTCTCCAGTTTACAAAATGATTGTCCGTACCAAAGCACCGTGCTTCACACTTCAACGATCGCAATCGAATGGCTGGCTGTCACTCGAGCATGTTTGACATTGACCGTTGCCTGTCATATCTGTCAGTGTCAAACGTGTCGAGCTTTCATAATAATTATTTTATTGAATTACCCACAAATGTATCTGAATCAATGAATGAACGTAACAGTATTAAATAGGTGAAATTACAATAAGTAACATTGTCTCAGGTAAAACGTTATTTTTTATGGCCAATCACCTGCCGGATTAATGACATCACGCGATTTACGATTTGAATGAAGATGACGATGAGAACTCGTAAGCACGACAATACGCACTGCAGAGTGACGTGTGAGAGCGATGTGAGCCGAGGAGGCCATTACTGAATTTTCCATTTATTTGATTGTTCCCAAGTTACCTGTCGTCTGTTATTAACAGCAGCGGCTCAATTAACAACTTTCAGCACGTCAGAGGCCTCAATATCTACAAGTTAAGAAGTATGTACATTCCCAGTAGTATAAAAAAGAAATGCCTAGCTTTAAATAACCGTCAATTATCCGGAGCTCTTCTCATCCGTATCAGAGATAAGGCACTTGACAAATTAGACGCCAGCGCCCTCTGGACCTTACTTTAGCATGATTTGTGGCTCAACCCATCCACTATCTTTTTTACAGAAACTCTAATTCTATACTTTATTACGGGTCGTTCATTGTAAGGTCTGTTTAAGAGAATTTGCCTGATAATATCGTAAAAAGTACTTTGTTCTGTTTTGCGGTTTTGTTAAAGCTGCTGGTAAAAAACTTGGTATCGCTGACCTTTCAAATAGCTGCAATATTTTAAAAAGAAGTGGTTCTTAAGTTCAAAGGGAAATACCTAGTTACTGTAGTATGTAGCTCGAGAGCCTAAACATTTTATAAGTTTTTAAAGTTACATAAATATTATTAGCCGAAACAGTCTACTAATTGGCAAAGACTTCCTGATTCAACTTTCTTTCCCGTGAGTATTTTTTACAGATTTTAGTGTCACCTCACTATCTCCTCTGAGTTGTTCCTGTTGCCATTTTGCAATCTGTAAGATCTGCTTGGCAGACCCAAGATATTTACTTTTCAATTAATTGCAGCAGTAGCCAGTTACATTCAACAGTGGCCATTTATCAAACAATAAGAAGAAGACTACCAACACTGATGAATTTTAACTGATACCATGGAATTAGATCCGGCATCGCGTAATGGATGTTTCACACGAGACTGTTTTATAAAAAAAAATCGGTTACTTCCGTCGGACTGCAGTAAATCTCCAGGCACGATCACCTTGGGCTGGTCAGAAGCCCTCTAGTTGGAAGGACATCACAGCTTACAGCTCAACACAATCATCAAGTTTGTGATGCATAAGTACTTCCAAAAATGCACTAGTATGGTGATTATTATGTGAAAGGGTACAGGTATCATCTCAAAAGTGATACCTAAATGATTTTGAAACAAAATAAAAGAAAACCCATTTCATTCAAACTGAAAAAGTCAAACGTTATAAAAAATATCCAGGGATAAAAAAGTCGTTTCAAACATTGAGTTGAACTGTGACACTCTATCACAATAAAAATGCTTCAAACCGTCACACTTGAGCGATATTTCACAAAGTTATCGACTCCACACATCTGTCGGTGATTATGAAAGAACTTCGCGCTAAGCGATTCAGTTGATCGAATCTCTATATATTATGTCTATACCTATTGACTGCATGATGGCGTACTTGTTTAAAAGGCAGCACACTGGCTTAGTACTTTACTGAGTGTTGGGGGTTTCATCACCATTATGGTACTTCCCACAAATTTTAGTTTAGGCTGTGGATAGTCTTTGTGTCCGAATTTTCAACGTTTCTAATGTATTACCCGGTACACAGAACATATTACTATTTGTTAGTTACCCTTACGAAGTATAAAAGCTCCGTGGATTTCACATTAAGTAGATATATTTTAAAATAATGCGTTTATGGAGAAGATATTTTTGTCCTTGCTGGCGCTCTCGCAGGTCTAATAGATAGTGTGCCAATGTATGTAACTTCCAAACAGCTTACAATTCAGCTAGAACTGAGGATGCTTTGTGCAGATACGAAATATGACTGTGTCAAAACATATTATTTGTGTTGAAATCAGAATACAATCATACAAGTGGGAGCCAATAGGATTCTAATACATTATCATAGGTCGATTTAATTAACCTTTTTCTATACCACTGAGATGAGCTCATCACTTTCCATTGTATTTAATATTATTATTAATTATTTAGCGTTTATAAGTACTAATAAACTGAAATTCTCTAAACTAATTAAATAAATTACAAAGCTATCTTGTTTAGCCATCGAAAGGAAATAATATAATTTAATATAAGTAGAATAATATTTAGCTTTAAATATTATTCATAATTAACAAGGAAATTCTCGCTCGAGGGACCAAAACACCCGAATATCTTAATTACATTTAATTATAATAATTTTGGTGATTTATTTGTTGTTATGAGAAACTAAACATTAATATTATTTTATTCCAAAATTCTCATTTTGTGATCTTTAGATTATTTTGGGGTTGTTTATTATATAAGGCTGTTTTCACAAACATTTATTTGATTGACTTAACGTACTTAAAGTAAATGAAAATATTTTATGATGTCCAGCCTGGTAAGACTAGAAAGAGGTCCCTGGGCTTCGAGACAAAGGTTTTGGAGGCGTTCCGGATGAAGGTAGTACGATGATTTTGATAATGTTAACTGACTAGAAGTACTGAAAAATTGCGCCATTGTTATTTCTCTCAAGCAATTAAAATATACTTAACCCTTCGATGTTTATTATAAAATGAAGTGCCCTTTTCTTTTTGTTTGTCTGTTTGAATGAGATAATCTAAAAAAGCTACTGTACGGTTTTAGTACAATTTTCACTACTAGATAGTGTGGTTCCTGAGAAAGGTTTAGATGTATAATTCGCGAGCGAAGCGAGTGGCCAAGTCTAATAATCCACTAAATTTATTTATTATTATGTCGACGACCGTGTGGCGTGGCGGCAGTGTAAACGACTGCCACGCCGAAGGTCGCGGGTTCGATTCCCGCTCAAGTCAAACTTTTGTGTGTATGAACATGGATGTTTGTCTCGGTCTGGGTGTTTCTATATATAATATGTATGTATTTACAAAAAAAGTATATAAGTATGTTTATCCATTGTCTAGTACCCATAGTACAAGCTTCTGCTTAGTTTGGGACTAGTTAGTGCTGTGTGAATGTGGTAGAATATATATTAAATATGTTAATGAATCCACTTGGACACATGTCACATGTCATGTCTTTTTTTTTTTCAAATAAATATTAGATAATAATAATGATAATAATTAACAAAAACAAGCAATAATACAAGAAAGACATAAGCAAGCGTTGTTTTTGAAATAAAACTAAGCTGTATACCTGTCCAAAAATTTGCAGAATTTGATAAAAGTAAAATTATATGCTCAAAAAAGACACTCCGTCTTCCGTGGCCTACTGCGTCTCGCAGCATCATTTTCAAGAAGAGCACAACTGAGCACTGAAGCACGTTATAATTATTACAATTCGGGCTGGCCGGCGAGGGGCTGGTTGGCCGATGAAAAACAATGCCGGCCTCCGCTAGCGTACTGGCCGCCGGCTGCAAACCGCCGCGTCGGAAAATAAAAACTAATTAATTTGTGATAAACGTCAACACTTGTATATATTGTGTTTATATAATTTTTATGGTTTGTTAATTTAAGTGTTTTAAGTTTTTAAGTTTTCTGGATTATGTCGTGCAACGTTGGCAAAAGTGTTGCAGAAATAGGTGCCAGTCTACCTTGCACATCGACAACGCTGGTGCGCTGCCCTATTTGCTCCCAGGCACGTTATTTTAAAGGTGAGCGGGGCTTAAGGGTACATTTTGGTAAAGTTCATAAACACCAGAATGTACCTTCTGGCCCCAATACATCAATACACAGTAGTATACACACTGAGCAAATAGTCTCCTGCGAAATTCCTTTTTGGCAATATTTGGGTAAATTAAAAAAATCAGTTTCGATTATCAAACGAATTCCCCGTGGCGCAAGGCCTTCAGTGGCTCAAAATCTAGCACAGTGCATAGGCCTTGTGGTACGGGAGAATTCAGTGACGGCTTGGGAGCAACTTTTCACTTTCCCTTACAGAATTTTACACGCACAAGATGATCGGCTATCAAAAAAAACACTAACAACCAAAATAAAAGAAAACTGCAATGTTTTGGCGTCAAAATTACTGGACTATACACCCAAACCATACCGTAACAGTACTATCTACCACCACGTAGAAACCAAACTAAGGGAAGGTGACATCAGGGGAGCATCCAGACTCCTATTTAGCAGCGATGTGGTGGCGCCTTGCTCTGCAGACACATTCGCGAGTCTCCAGAGCAAGCATCCAGCGCCAGGGGATAATCTTTCCTTTCCTGATCCACCTGACTCTGTTTCAGATTGCCTCAGTATTACAGCCAAGGACGTGGTTGCAGCCGTTTGCTCCTTCCAAAGCGGGTCTGCTGGTGGCCTCGACGGCTTAACACCACAGCATTTAAAGGATCTTGTGTGTGCAAGCGCCGGGTCGGCCGGCGACGCGCTTTTGAAGGAGCTTACGGCTTTAATTAATCTTATGCTCTCCGGTAATGTGAACGATGCCATCGTCGATATTTTGTATGGCGCAAATCTGTGCGCCTTGAGGAAGCGAGACGGTGGCATTCGTCCCATTGCCGTTGAGTGTACGTTCAGGCGTATGGCAGCCAAGATTTGCTGCCGCCATTATAACACCTCCATTTCTTGTAAATTTCAGCCACAACAGCTGGGATTTGGTTCCAGAGGGGGCTGCGAGGCTGCCATACATGCCCTGTCAACATACCTTGGCTGTAATAAGGGTGAGGTTATCCTGAAGGTAGACTTAAAGAATGCCTTTAACTCGGTTAATAGGGACACCTTGCTGACACAAGCTAAATTAGAAACACCCGAAATTTTCAGTTTTCTCTGGCAGTGCTACAGGCACCCTTCAAAATTGATATATAAGGAAAATGTTTTGGAATCCGCCGTTGGCTGTCAACAAGGCGATCCGCTTGGACCACTACTCTTTAGCTTGGCCATTCACCCAATTATCAAAGAGCTAAATTCAAAATTTAACATCTGGTACCTGGATGACGGGACCCTTGCAGGTGACGAAGACTCAGTTTATCAAGACCTGGCACTTCTAAAGTCGAAATTTTTATCTATTGGCCTAGAACTTAATCCCAGTAAATGCGAAATTTTAATTAACGATAACTTAGACAAATCCGATATACTTTCAAAATTTCAACATCTTGCTCCCAATATTACTCACGTTGAAAAAAGTGCTCTTCGTCTCCTTGGGTCCCCAATATTAGACGAAGGTTTCGATTCATTTATACAAGAAAAAATTCAAAATTTTAGTGATATTTCAGACAGGTTACTCAAAATTAATATGCATTCGGCTTTTACTATTATCAAGTATTGTCTTTTTGTCCCTAAATTTACACACACTCTTCGATCTTCCCCTTTTTGGAAAAACCCATCTGCACTCGCCCAAATTGACAAACTTATACAAATTACTTTAAGCAAAATTCTAAATCTGGCCCTGAACGACCGAGTGTGGCTACAGGCGTCCTTGCCTGTACGCCTGGGCGGCCTTGGCGTTCGCAAAATTACTGACGTAAGCTTACCAGCATTCCTGCCCTCGGTCCACAGCACTGAAGAATTGACCAGGAAAATTTTAGCACCCACACTGGTCAATTCTGAGGTGCCGTGCAAGACCGATGCCATGAATGCATTGAGAATGGCTTGTCCAAGCACCGAGTTACCCCGATTCCCATCTTCTCAGAGGCAGTGGGACGGGCCGCTTTGCAGCGTGGTACGAGAAAATCTCTTAAGTACGTCGTCCAATGCTGCAGAGCGTGCTCGTTTGCTGGCTGTGGGAGAGTGGGAGTCAGGGCTTTGGCTTCAGGCACTGCCATCGTCCAACATAGGTATCATGTTGGACGATACGACCTTCCGCATTGCTTCTTGCCTTCGTTTAGGTGCGCCATGTGTTTCTCCACATCGCTGTCACTGTGGAGAGGCTGTCGACAGCCTTGGTCACCATGGTCTGTCATGTAGCAGGAGCGCAGGTCGTCTTTCACGACACGCCAACCTCAATGACATACTTCGTCGGGCTCTTGTCACCGCTGGCGTTCCAGCCCAACTTGAACCTCAGGGCTTGGCACGCGACGATGGTGATGGACTGCCATGGAAGCTGGGTAGGCCTTTGGTGTGGGACGCAACATGTGTCGACACCCTTGCGCCATCTCATCTTCCTAGCACAGCGGGTTGTGCGGGCGCTGCTGCTGCTTCAGCGGAGACTCTCAAAAGGCGCAAATACATAAATCTAGTTGGGGATTATGTATTTGAGCCGTTTGGAGTTGAAACGTTGGGACCATGGAGTCCAAGTGCGAGATCTCTTTTTAGAGATCTTTCAAAGAGACTTGTTGACACCTCGCGTGACCAGAAGGCTGGCCTGTATTTGGCACAAAAGATCAGCATTGCGATACAACGTGGCAATGCTGCCAGCATTCTGGGCACGCTTCCAATTGATGGCGATGTGGAGGATTTCCATGACGCCCTTTAAAATCTGCTTTTACTTTTTGTTTTTTATGTATTTCCTTTTATTTGTTAGTTATTTAAGTATAGAAATTATTGTTTTAATTTATGTGTAAATAGCCACTTAGTTATAGTTAGTTTTAACAACATTTATATTTATTATCAGATATAGTCTTTTGTTTCTATACGAATCTCGTATAATTGTCTAATATGAAATTGACTTATGTTTCTTAAATATGTTTTAATTGAATACCTAGCGGGTACAGTAAGATAGACAGATAATTTTGTGTTTTCACTAAAATAATCGTCAATCTTGTGTACAAATAAAATTATTGCGTTTCTGACTGACTGACATACAATACACATTACTGTCGGGCGTAAGAAGCTGTAATTTGGCACGTATAGGTATTCCTTGGGGCCTGTAGGGGTACACTAAGTGTTTGAAATAGAATTAGTTTTTTTTATAAGTCAAATCGATTAGATCGATTGAGTAACATTTTGTTTAGTCTATTGAAAATTTCTGACAATGGTCACACTGAACTGTCACTTCCGTCTTCCCGCGTTGAAAAATTACCACGTTGTCGACTCGTACGTAAAAGAATTGGTCGCCTTTTGAAAAGCACATCCTTGTAGCTACGCGAATAGTTGTGAAATCTATTAAATTGCCGCTTTTTTGACTCCCGGCACGGTTTGTGACATATTGAACATTTGTGAAAAATCTTGTGAACTTGCATCGTGCATTGAAGACGCCGCGTTGGAGTCTGGTAAAGTAAAGATAATTCACTTGCTAATATTGGCCAATTTTAGTCTTGTGTGTATCTAGCTTGCCTCCAGGACTCCACTCAAGAACATCACCAGGATATATAAGGTAAAATTTTCATGTACCTACTCAATACTTTACTCACTGTGCAACGCAGTGCATTGTGTCTGGATATATTGTCTATCGTGGTCAGGTAGATGTATTACACCTTCCACTGCGCACTCCTGATACACCTTCCTGCCTGGCTACGGTAATTCTAGACATAATTTTGATAGCAAGAGCGTGGTTAACTGCCTATATTGTAAACTTGTATCTTAGCCGTTGATTGTATCTGAACTCAGATTGGTGTTGTATGAGCTATATATCTCACCTTGTAGACAGTATTGTAGTGTTTGTCAGGTCAGTTATTGACTAAAATACATAATATTTAATTGTATAAGTTGACCTAGATAATTTGAAACACATTGTCACACATAACCTCAATCAGTCACTGTTGATTTGTATTGTTGAAAAATCTAACTTAAATTTGTTGTTGCATTAATAAGTCACTTTAATTGGATACATATCATTACATAAACATTAGAACAACCAACTTGACCTTGCCACTTGGGCGGGTCACATTAATAAACTTTGTTTTGTTATAATATAGATAATATTGCTAGGTAACACATATTCTGTGCTTACTTACTATTGTATATCTCAAATAACACAGCCAGTCTGTCTGTTGCAAATAATTAATTAATTAATTTGAAGTTTCAACTTTTAATTTGTTATAAGTTATAACTTTGATAACCTTGATAACTTTGACTTTGTTTTGTGTCAATATATCGCACCCTCAGTAATATAAGGGATTAAGTCAAAATTTTTGTAAACTCTGATTTTGAATGCTAAGGGCACAAAATGAAATCCGCTACCGGTTAGCGCTGACAGAAAGAGAAAAAGGACAATAATGACTCGGTAAATATACTTGTGTCCCTCTCACACTCTCTCCGACCGTGCCCCGCTCTTACTGCTATAAGGTCGCAAACCGTAACGTTTCCGTACTTGTCGGAGACGGACTGTTCAAACGTTGTGCGATTCGTGTTTGTGCCCTTCTATGACAAAAATCCTTGTGAGTTTTGATTTTATAATTTTTTATTATAAAGAAAAAATTGTAGTTGTGCCGATATATTACGCAAAATGTAATAAATAATTGGGTCTTATTCATAAAAGATCGGTATATTGCAAAAAAGTCGAAATGTTTTATGGAATCATATCTTATTGGTTCGTTATAGTACGTAAATTGTTTTGTGTTTGTTGACACAATTTGTTTTCGGCCCTTATTTACATGAAAAATTCAATATATTTTTTAATTCGACACTTTTCTCGGCACTTGAACTTGAACTTTACCTTGTATGACATAAAGTTGTATTTCTTTTTTCAAAACTGAATATATATTTTTTGACATTCTAAATTGTTTATTTGATGCTTGGGGTGTTTGCATGAATTTTACTATATTTCTTTCAGCCCAACATCCGATTAGAACGTGTGAGAAAGATTCTAGTACTTGTGCCACCACAAGAAGATTCTTCCGCCGATTCTAGTACATCCAAAGACGAGGAAGAAAAAGGAACAGAAGATACAGAACATAGTTCCGCACCCCGCTCTTTAAATTCTTCATTTGAGCGACTGAATATCTTAGATGATGAACTTTTGCCAGACGAATTGCTACCATCCACTCCAGCTATATGCGAAGTCCTCGTTACTCACAATCCACCGCAGCATTTGCTTGCGTTATCAATATAGTACTGCAGCTTCTTATATCCCCAAGAAAACCCGTTCCAAAAGCAGATAAAGAACTAAAACACTACAAACAAAAAAAAGAAACAATTTGTGAGAAAACCACTGAATTTCAGATGGGAAATCGTTAAATTTAAATATAAAGCCGTACTGGATGACCAATAACCAATAACCTTTACGCAATTCGGATCTGAATCGAAGTCTCCGTCAGATTACTTCTATGATTCCTTATGTGAAGATATTATTGATATAATTATACTAAACACGAATTCTAAAATCCAACAGTGTTGCTCGGGACGAATTATTGGATTTTGTTACAATTAATATTTTGATGGGTGTCGTTAAGATGCCGTGCTATCGGGATTACTGGAATAAGAATCTACGCTATAACCTAATCGCAGATGTTAAGAGTTTAAAGCGATATGATCAAATTCGTCAGTATTTGTACTCCGTTGATAATTCTCAACAGAATGGAGATCGTTATTTTAAAGTACGATCGATTTTAGATGGTGTACGTAGAAACTGCCTCAGTACAGAAGAAGAACATCGCTATAATATCGAAGAAATGATGGTGCCCTATAAAGGTTCAACAGCTGGAAACAGGCGTCAATATTTGGCAAAGAAGCCAAAGAAATGGAGCTTTTGAAATGTTTGTTAGGGCTTTTATTTCTGCCTGCGTGTATGATTTTATTCCCTACGCTGGTAAATACACGATTAGATAGCATTATTTTATAAAATATAAAAAATCTTAAGGTGTTGGTGCAAAAGTGGTAATAGGTCTTTGCCAGAGTACCTATACAAAATAAGCCGGCGGTTGTGTACTTCGACAACTTTTTCTCATCACTTGAGCTGATCCACATGTTACGTCAAGAATATGATATCTTTTCCTTGGGCACAATTAGATCAAATCGTTTAAGAGAATGACAAATTAAACTACCAGATGATACAGTTTTGTACAGAAGGGTATAGGGTCAAGTAAACAAATACCTAGTTGATAATGAGAACAAACCGTGTGTCGTAAAATGGCATGATGACAAAAGTGTGATTTTGGCCAGTTCCTATGTGGATTCGTACCCTTTGAAGCCAAGGTTGACGTTTCATGTCCACAGATAGTCAAACATTATAACTACGATATGGGAGGGTAGATTTGTGTGATATGCTTATATCCCTTTATCGCACCATTTATAAAACAAAAAAAATGGTACATGGCTTTGTTTTCCCAGCTCTTAGACATTTGCGTAAACAATGCATGGATTATGTACAGTAAAGATTGTTTTCAGTACAATAAAGTCCCTTACATATAAAAAAATATTCACATATTAAAAATCATGATTTATTATGAACTTCTATCGAAACGATAAAAATCTGACGCTATCCGACATAATGTAGTAGGCATATTATATTATCACTATTTGTTTTAATAATTTGTAACTAATTTCATTTTTTTTATTACTTTTACAATAAATAGAATATAAATAAACAGTTTGTTTTTGTTTTTATTTTTCATTGACTGTGTATTTCGCAATGTTAATAATACATAACATTGTTTTTCCACTTAACCACCGTCCGCTTCGCAATGTTAAGTATTTTTAACATGCCGTTTCTAAGAATCTATTGATAGTTATTAGATATTTTTTTCATTTTTATTAGCTAATAATAATAATTTGTAGATAGAATCACAGAAAAAAATATCTATTTCAACCATACCTTTTGTTGCGAACTAAGGGGTTTAAGTGATTCGACCCTTTAGTTCGCAACAAAAGACATTATGTTTAATTGTTTATTAGAATTCATAATTTTAAGATTATTGTTACATTCTGAACTGATTTTATTAAACTATTACCTTAATTTTACCTGATATTTTATTTATAAAACAGAAACAAAAGATTTAGATTACGGTTTGGTTTGGTAATATACAGTACTAACTATAATTAAGAACTAAACTATAATAGGGACTTTAATAATATATGGGATCAAAATGAAATAGCTCCATATTTCTGTTATGATTTTTGTACTATATGGGCCTAAGTTAAAGGGGTTTTTTTCTATTACTTGTAATTTATACAATATATTTCCATTATTATTATTTTTAATTGCTATATATATTGCATTTATAGAAGAACAAATCTGCCTAATTTCACATTTATAACTTAAATAATAAGGAAGTTATACCAAAAAATAGCTGTAATGGTGGAATCCAGAATCTTAAAACGCGATTTCCCAAAAATCTACTTTTTTGGATTGTGCCCTTATATTACTAAGGGTGCGATATATTGAAACTATTAATTTTGTTGGACAGTAGATACCTGTCACTTGCCTGCACTTGCAGTAAACAGGCTAATACTTTGTTGGTTTCAAAGAATTGAGAAAAATTAAGTTTTGATTGTTAATATTGTTTAACGCTTGTCCGGGCTCTTTTGAAATTTTGATTATGTCAGCTATCAAGGACTTGCGTGCGGCTGCTGGTGCTATTGCGTCAGATTTGCGCTGGTTTGCCTCAGCCAGTGCTTTAGTGAACCGGCCTGATCGCCAGCAGGCCCTACTTCAAAGGTACGAGCGGATTGACGATCGCCTGGCAAGTGTGGAACAGCAATTCCGCACTTTCAGCACTTGCTGTCTTGAAGTGTCAATCAATGATTTCACCGCTGACCAGCGAAATAAGGTCAGCGAAGACTATGCCCAGGTCTTGGACCTGTATGATGCTGTCTCCAATACTGCGAGAAAACTAGTTGCCGATAGGGAAGGGCAACCCGGCCTGAAGCAGGAGCTTCCTAGGTCAGCACCGGGGCTGGTGAGTAGGCTCCCTACTTTGGACCTCCCCCATTTTGATGGCTGCCTAGGAAGCTACCTGGGCTTCGTTAATTTGTTCGACAGCCTAGTCCATGATAGGGCTGACCTTCGGCCGGCACAAAAGTTGGCCTATCTAATGTCGGTTCTGGATGGGGAGGCTAAGGGCCTCATCCAGCATCTGCCCGTGTCTGACGAGGCGTACCAGACGGCTCGGGACCTAATTACCCGTAGGTACCATAATAAGCGTGGCCTCGCCGACACGCACATCGAGCAGATTTTGGGTTTGCCGACGCTCACCCGGGTCTCTGGGTTGCGCACCCAACTGTTGAACCCGCTCTTGGTGGCCATCAACGCACTTAAGTGCCTTGACCTGCCCGTAGACCAATGGTCCTATTTATTGGTGCACATTGTGTTGAAGAAGCTGCCTGCCGACCTGAGGTCGCGTTTTGAACAGCGCTTTGGTGGGGATAGCGCGACCCATCTGCCCCCCTTTGCTGACCTGGAGAGGTTCCTGGAGGATGAGTGCCGGGTCTTGGACAACTCCGGTGGTGACACGCCGGCTAAGACGCAGCCGCCCAAGGTCAAGGAGCAGGCTCGCGGTCACACCCGAGCTAATGTTGACCGGCGCCCTCCTCGCTTTGCGGTCACGCAGAGCCCAGCGGAGTGCTCTTACTGCAAGGTCACGGGGCACAGAACGGCCAGTTGTAGGGCATTCTTGGACCTACATGTCGCCTCTCGTAGGCACATCGCGAATGCCCGCCGCCTTTGCTTCTCTTGTTTGGGGTCCCACTACCAGCGAGACAGCCCAAACTCTCGCCCCTGTCCTCACTGTGGAGGACAGCATTTGGACATTCTCTGTATGAATGCCAGAGAGGTAGACCGCTTGTCCAATCAGCCGACGCCGCGCACGGGCGGGTGTTTTGAAGGTGGCAGCCGAGGCTCACCGGCGCGCAGCCGAGAGTCACCTCGCTTAATTGATCGCCGCTCACCCCGCTTGGAGAACCGTAGCGTGCGCACGCCTCCTCTCTCTCGCGCACCTGAATGTGCTGTTCAGCGTCACCAGCACCATGACTGCTGCCCCAGGTATTCCCCTCCTTTGGCGGAGCGTCCCCGCCCTGACTCGCGCCCACCTCGTTTTGGGCGGGTGCGTCACTATGACCCCCCACAGATGGCGCGCGGATCGAGTCATCGCGCCTTTGAGGACTTCAAGCCGCACCCCCATTTTGATTTGCCTGGTCCTGGCCAACGGTCGCCGCCCGGCCAACAATAGGTCATTGACCCCTGCCCTATAACGCCAACCTCCCCCATTGAGACCGTTATCCTACCAACGGTTGCTGTTAGGGTCTGGGGACCCACGGGGACCTCTGTTGTTGTCCGTGCTATATTGGACACAGGTTCACAAGGTTGCATTGTTTCCACTTATTTGGTAGGGCAGGTTAAATTAAATATGGGCTCTTTTCCAAATTGTTTACGGGGCATAGGGGACGTAGCCTCTAATGTTGAAGGGCAAGTTAAGGTTTTGTTTGGCCCTGTTGAATCTTCACACCCGAGGATTAAAACCTCGGCTATTGTGTTGAAGAATATTTTGGGTATGCATCCACAGAAGCAGCTACCTGCTGCTGTGGTGAATTTGACATCGGGATTGGAACTGGCAGACCCCAAATTTGACACACCGGGACAAATCGACTTGTTGATTGGCTCTGATGTCCTCGGTGGAATTTTGATTGGTGGGAAATGGGTCTTGGTGCCAAATGGTTTGACTGCCATCCCGACCATATTTGGATTTGCTTTGATGGGACCTGTACCTAGGGACCCCCCTCCACCTGATCTTGACAATTTGTTAGCTGTAGGCTCCGCTCTCTCTGATGCGGTTCAGAGGTTTTGGGAGATAGAGGAGCCCCCTCAAGCTGCCCGTTTGAATCCAGAACATGAGGAGTGCGAGCTGTTCTTCCAGAACAACACTGGTCGACTCCATTCTGGTCGGATTATTACGAGGCTACCCTTCCTGTCTGTTCGGCCTCCGCTTGGTGAGTCACCTTTAGCCGAAAAGAGGTTGTTGGCCATGGAGCGCCGCATGGGTCGTGATCCGGAGCTCAGACAGAAGTACATTGAGTTCATGAGGGAATATGAACAGTTGGGACACATGTCTGTGTCAAATTTGGATTGGCGTTCGGTGGAGCATTACTTTCTCCCGCATCATGCGGTATTGAAGCCATCGACTGGCAAGCTGCACACAGTGTTTGATGGTTCTGCGCAGACTTCAACAGGCGTATCCTTGAACCAGTGCTTGCATTCTGGTCCCAAGTTAGTCAAGGACCTTTGTGACGTCATCACCAGCTTCCGACGACATCAGGTTGTCTTCGTGGCCGACATAAAAATGATGTTCAGGCAGACGATTATCCACCCTGATGACCGTCGCTTCCAGCTGATCCTTTGGAGAGAGTCTCCTCGCGATCCCATGGTCGTCTACGAGCTCAATACAAATACGTACGGGTTAAGGTCAAGCCCCTACTTGGCAATACGTTCTCTTTGGGAGCTCGCAGACCGCGAAGGCCTACGTTTCCCAAGAGCCTCCGCCATCTTGAAGGACGATATTTACGTCGATGACATTTGCTCGGGCGCCTCCACAGCGGACGAGGCGATCCTCCTGCGGGACGAATTGATAGGTATTTTGGCCTCCGCTGGTTATGAGTTGCGCAAATGGATTTCCAACTCGCCAGCGCTTTTGGAAGGCTTGCCAGAGGATCATCAGCAAGATCCACATTTGTTTGAGATTGTTGACAATCCCGCCATGATGGCTGTTCTCGGCGTTCAGTACAGACCAGTCCAAGACATCTTTACATATAACGTAGACTTGAAATTGCCGTGTTCTTGGACTAAACGTCTCGTATTGTCTACTGTCGCCAGCACCTTTGATCCGAACGGTTGGATCTGTCCAATTATATTTTGGGCAAAATGCTTCTTGCAGAAGCTTTGGACAGCAGGATTGACCTGGGACGAACCTCTGCACGGCACTCTTGTTGAGGAATGGACCTCTTTTGTATCCTCACTTCCTGCCGTCAACGAGATCTCCTTGCCTCGTCCCATCCTTCCTCCCGGGAAGTACAAGGCCACCCTTCACGGGTTTTGTGACGCCTCGGAACGTGGTCACGCCACCGTGGTGTACTTGCGCACAGTTAGTGCCTCAGGTCAGGTGAGAGTTTCCCTGATCATGGCGAAAAGCAAGGTAGCACCCCTTCGTACATCTTTGACCATCCCAAAATTGGAGCTCTCGGGAGCAGCCCTACTTGTACGCTTATTGAACCACGTGTCTAACACTTTGGGTAAAAGCATTTGCATTAATGGGACCTACGCCTGGACAGACAGCCAAATTGTTCTTTGTTGGTTGAAGGCTTCGGTCCACACTTTGGAGGTATTTGTTGCTAATCGCGTTTCCCAAATCCAGAAATCCGAAGTCAAGCTTGTTTGGAGACACGTGCCAGGTGAGCTCAACCCCGCTGATTGTGCCTCGCGCGGATGCTTGACGCCTAGTTTGATAGGTCATTCGCTGTGGTGGGGTCCGGAATGGTTGAGTCGACCAGAAATTGATTGGTCTTGAACGCCAGTTTTGAATACTTCTAATTTGCCGGATCTACGAACACTCGCTCTTGAGAAGGTGGAATGCGCCTTCGACCCCGATTTTTTGTTGAATCGTTACAGCTCCCTCGACAAGTTGTTAGGTGTCACTGCTTGGATAAAGCGTTTTGTTTTTAATTTTAGGCACCCACAACAGAAACGACTGACACCGTTTCTCTCACCACAGGAACGACAGGAGTCCCTCACCTTTTGGGTTCGTTCTGTGCAATTGGCGCATTTTGAAAGGGAGATTGCTATCTTCAAGTCGGGGAAATCGAAATTGTCGGGAGCTGTATCTAAATTGAACCCCTTTTTGGACGAAACGGGTCTCTTGCGCGTTGGAGGGCATCTCAAGAACGCCAACCTCCCTTACGGGGCTCGTCACCCCCTTTTGTTACCTAAGGACGGTCATTTGGTACGCTTGTTGGTAACTGACCGTCACCTTAAAAATTCGCATGCTGGTTGTAATGCCTTGTTGGCCATTTTGCAACGCGAGTTTTGGATTTTGTCTGCCCGAAGAATTATTCGGAGTGTAGTCTTTCGCTGCATCCCTTGCTATAAGCTCAAGGCTTCTACCATGCAGCCCTTGATGGGGGACTTACCGGCAGATCGCGTAACTGAAAGCAGGACGTTTGACGGTGTTGGCACGGACTTCGCTGGTCCTTTTTTGGTGAAAACGTCGACACTTCGAAACAGCAAGACTGTCAAGGCCTACTTGTGTGTTTTTGTTTGTCTTTCCACAAAGGCCGTACACTTAGAACTGGTCTCCTCGCTTACGACCGAGGCGTTTGTAGCCACATTTGACAGATTTGTATCCCGCAGAGGGCTGCCTTCCTTGATCCGTTCTGACTGCGGCACTAACTTCAAGGGCACTTATAATTATCTGAATGATGTTGTTAATTTTCTTGAAACCAACAAAGCTGATATAGGTGATAGGCTTGCCCGACGTGGGATAAATTGGTTGTTTTCCCCACCAAATTGTCCACACTGGGGTGGTATATTTGAGGCCGCCGTAAAATCGGCCAACACACACTTGCGCAGGACAATCGGTGAATCTGTCCTTACATTTGAGGAACTCGCAACTGTGTTTTGTAAGATCGAGGCCGTTTTGAACTCTCGGCCGTTGTGCCCGATCTCCTCAGATCCAAATGATTTGGAGGCCTTTACGCCGGGCCATTTTTTGATTGGTCGCCCACTTGTCGCCTTGCCTGAGTACCCCTATATTAATACGAGACCTGGTCGTCTCTCGCGTTTTGAATTAGTACGCCAGATTACTCAGAGCTTTTGGAAACGTTGGAACTTGGAATATTTGCACATACTCCAGCAACGCGTTAAGTGGACCGACAAGACCGATCCACCCAAGATTGGTGACCTCGTTTTGATAAAGGAGGCTAACCTTCCGCCACTCAGATGGCGCAGGGGGCGCATCCTTCGTTTGGTAACTGGGGCTGATGGAGTTCCCCGATTTGCTGAGGTCTTGGTGGACGGTTCGATTCTGAGGAGAGCGGTTGCAACATTGTCACGTCTACCAACCGATTAGCGGACCGGTAGGCCGGTCCGGGGCGGGTGGATGTTTGAAATAGAATTAGTTTTTATTATAAGTCAAATCGATTAGATCGATTGAGTAACATTTTGTTTAGTCTATTGAAAATTTCTGACAATGGTCACACTGAACTGTCACTTCCGTCTTCCCGCGTTGAAAAATTACCACGTTGTCGACTCGTACGTAAAAGAATTGGTCGCCTTTTGAAAAGCACATCCTTGTAGCTACGCGAATAGTTGTGAAATCTATTAAATTGCCGGTTTTTTGACTCCCGGCACGGTTTGTGACATATTGAACATTTGTGAAAAATCTTGTGAACTTGCATCGTGCATTGAAGACGCCGCGTTGGAGTCTGGTAAAGTAAAGATAATTCACTTGCTAATATTGGCCAATTTTAGTCTTGTGTGTATCTAGCTTGCCTCCAGGACTCCACTCAAGAACATCACCAAAGGATTTCCCGAAATTGCCACGGGATTGGGCAAAAACGGGTGCGGGCGTCGCTGTGGGTGTCCTGTAGTACTTTACAGGGTGTAAAAAGACCCTTAATGAAAACTGAAATTCCATGTTGTACCAATCACTACGACCATTTTTTACTTCGGTTTTGGTGGAAAACTTGATAGTGCACTGTGTTAGTAAGTTAATATTTGTGATAGGTTAGTTTGGTATAGTTGTTTGCGGTTCGGCGTTGCACCAAAATATGTACTAGGCGATTTGGTAATATGGAAAAATATTAATTATTGTGGACTGTATAAATGATGGCTGGTAATTCGCCCAGTAGAGTGGTTAATGGGAGGAATAGGAGGCGGAGGTATGGGAACATGCCTTACCTTGTAAGTCAGTCTTCTTCTTTACAAAATGGCGGTCGCCGGCATCTTCGAGAGACCTGAAGCTGCACAGATCACTCCACTACACCCGCGGGCAGTTTAGTTCTCGTTTATAGTATAAAATAGCGGTAAAATATTGCGGTGCTGCATGTGTTCGTCGCGGCGCGGCGCTGCACCAGGACGCAGCCGGTCAGCGGGACGGTTGCTTTTCAAGTTCGTCGCAGCGTCATTGAATTCTGTGACCAATTAGAGCGAGGCGTGCCTTTGGGAGGGAATGGAATAGAAAGGGATAAAAGATCGCTCGTTTGACACTGCGGTATGCAAAGGAATTTATTAGCTAGGTGTTAACATAATTAACTAGCAATGGAAAAGATAGATGGCGCTACCATATCACCCCGCACCAAAGAGTTGTCTTTAAAAAAAAATGAACTTAGCTATGTTGGATGTACTACCGCATAACTCATCAATAGGTTAAGACAGCGATATAATAAAATTTATCTAAATTAACTTCAGCGAAACAATTATAACGAAAACTACAAACTAAATACTTAAACTAAGTGGTGGATCTAACTTCAGGCTAGATGGAAGCGGACAGAGACGTACAACAGGGCGCACGTAGCTCCCCTTCGCGGTTTTCACGGTAACAACGCGGGTTGTACCGTCTTTGGAAATATGCAGTTTCTCCACGATGGCTAACGGCCATGAAAGCGGCGGAGCATTATCATGTATTATGACGACCAACGTACCCTCCTGTATAGGGGATGCAGGACTATTCCATTTAGATCTAGCCTGAAGCTGGTGGAGATATTCCGCACGCCAGCGCCGCCAGAACGACTGCACGAGTTTATCCAGCAGAGTATATCTCTGGAGCAAGCTTGAAGAGTCTGCTTCAGGAGCCAGAAATGACGATAATGGCACTGTGTTCAGAAAATGTGCAGGGCTTAATGCGGATGCTTCTGCAGGGTCGCTACTCAATGCCGTGAGCGGACGCGAGTTGATCCACCATCCACCGAAATGTGGTGATGCTGGCGAAATAAACTTCCAGTCAATATGATTTATGGAAAGTTCTTCCTGAAGACGAGTACGACATTCTTCCCTGAGAAACTTATAAGGGTCGCGTAAATAAGAGCTTGCGCTCACGAAACAAGTGCCGTTATCCGTGTACAAACACTGTATAGGGCCGCGTCGTGAAAGAAATCGTTTAAGGGCTGCCAGGAATGACACCGCGTTTAAATCCGTCGCAACTTCAATGTGCGTAGCGCGCGTCATTAAGCATGTAAAAATACATAGCCAAGCTTTACGGCTTTTAACACCTCGACCACGCACTGGCGTATACTGCAGTGGTCCTGCGTAATATACAACCGGTATGTGTAAACGCTTAATCAACCTGATTGACGCGCTGGCTAGGAAGATCTGCCATGGCAGGGAAAATCGGGCGCGGACGAAATTTGAAACAGACGTTACATTTATGTATTCTGTGACGAATTATTCGTCGAGCAGCTAAAACCCAATATTTATGCCTAAGTAAGGACATAAGCAACTCTGGACCAGCATGGATATGTTTCTTGTGATAAAAATCAACAAGAATGTCGACAACATGATCATGACGCGGTAGAATGCAAGGATGCTTGTAGTTATAAGGTTCGTCCGAATTTGACAGACGACCACCAACGCGTATGACGCCGTGCTCATCGAGAAACGGCTTGAGCCTAAGAACAGCGGGAGAACAAGGTACATTTTTCTCAAATTTTGAATGTCGTTACTAAAATGAACAGCCTGTACAGCTCGTAGTAACTTATATTCTGCAAATTCAAGGTCAGTACATAAAATAAAAGTCCCATTAGGTAGGTGCCTAAGAAACCTACAGACATAAACGATGGCACGGAGTAACTTAGGCCACGATGACATGCGTAGTGCGAGTGCATAGATCGGAGATTCAGCAACCTCAACAATGACGGGATGAGAAACGGACTTCCGTTCGGGTACATCCTCGTCCTCTGCACTGTGGTCAAAGGGTTGCATGGGCTACTCTGACGGTTCATGGGAAATCCAAGAAGGTCCACGATGCTACAATGGATGATGCAGAAGATTAAGTGGAGTAACACCACGAGACAGCCAATCAGCGGGGTTCTCAATACCCGGACGTGATTGAAACAAGTAGCAGGAACAAGTTCAATTAATTTACTAACGCGGTTTGCGACAAAAGTCTGCCAGCG
The DNA here is from genome assembly GCA_944739405.2 of Euclidia mi. Lineage (NCBI taxonomy): Eukaryota > Metazoa > Arthropoda > Insecta > Lepidoptera > Erebidae > Euclidia > Euclidia mi. The sequence goes on from OX123185.2 coordinate 71,479,066, forward strand.
GTGAAGAGAAGAATAAATCCAAGCGAGCACTACTTTGGAGTCAGAAAACGCGTATATTTTATTGATAGAGTAGTGGGGCAAAACTGTGTCTTGAACCTTGCGGAGCAACTGAGACAGCAGAAGGGCCGCGCACAACTCCAGTCTCGCAACCGAAATGGTTTTAATAGGCGAGACCTTGGACTTGGCACAAACTAACTGCACCGAGTAGTTAGAACCAATGCGGACTTGCAGATATACGACTCCGCCGTAAGCACGCTTGCTGGCGTCAGCGAAACCTATTAAGTTGATGGTACATCTATCTACCAACCCAAGATGACGCGGAATAGTAATTTGATTGAGCGCGGTAAGCTCCATACAAAACTGGCTCCAAGCGGCGACAATATGGTCAGGGGGTGTTTCATCCCACTCACACTTTGATAGCCAAAGTTCTTTGATCAAGAGCTTGGTGTGGGAAAATTGTGGGAGCCACAAAACCCATTATGTCCCATAGTCGAGCCACTGTGGACAGCATAGTGCGTTTGGTGCACTTATCATCTGGCGGTGAGACGTCAAACCGAAAACTATCACAGGATTTGTCCCAGCGTAAACCGAGAACTTTATGCGGTACAGACTTCTCAAACTCAATGTCTGGAGAAGCTTTATGAGAATCAGGTATGCGTGCGAGAACCTCCTTAGAATTGCTTGTCCATTTGACAAGATCAAACTGGCCTCGCTTGAAAAGCTGAATAAGCTCTTCACAAAGCGAAATAGCTAGCGGAACGGATATGACACTACAGGCAATGTCATCCATATACAAAGCGGAAGTAGCAACAGCTGCTGCGGCGGGAAAGTGATCGCCTTCATCAGCGATCAACTGGCGAACAACTCGTAACGCGTGATATGGGCTAGACTTGAGTCCAAAACAAACACGATTGAACTGATACACGGATAAAGGTTCCTTATTGTCAAAACGATAAAAAATCCTTTGAAATCTACGGTCAGATTCGCGAACGCCGATACTGAGAAATATTTGGCGGCAATCAGCTGACAGAGCGATTTGGAAAAGACGAAACTTTATTATGATGTTAAATAAATCAACCTGTAGATTAGGGTCGGCATGCAAAATGTCATTAATCGACTGACCCGATGTAGTCCTACAACTAGCATCTAAAACCACACGAAGTTTAGTAGAGGTTTTATCTTCGCGAACTACGCCGTGATGCGGGATATAATATGAGGGAAGAGAATTGCCCTCGTTGTTTAAAACTACACTCAAAAAACCTTTATTTAGGTAGTCACGAATGACGTCATTATAGGCGCCGCGTAACTTAAGTGATGCATCAAGTTTACGTTCTAAACAATGAAAACGTCTAAGCGCAGCTGCGTACAAGTCGCCTAACGAATAAGGGTCACCATAGAATGGCAACGCCACTACGTATCTGCCACTGTCGTCACGAACAGTGGTAGCGCGGAAATGTTGTTTACACTCGAGATCCTTACGGCTCATCGAGGGCGGTGCGGTAATCTCTTCGAGCTCCCAAAATTGCTTGAGAAGAGAATCAATATTATTTTCTTGAAGAACAGAACAACAACAAGACGTAATATAATGAGAAGTATATAACGTAGTTACGGTACCCATAATCACATACCCAAATACCGTCTCAATAGCGGGCGGTAAATTATGTTGCTCACTACGTACAACTTTAGGTAGTAACAAGTGCGGAAATATTACAGATCCGATCAAAACATCAATGTCTGCCGGATTCGCAAATTCCGCGTCTGCTAGCGGTAATGTCTCGAGATGTGTGAGTAGTTATACGTCCACATTAGCGCTCGGCAATGTGTCCGTAATACGCTCCACGATAAGCGAAGAAATGTTAAAATTAATATTCCTATAAAAACGCGAATGTATTTTAATATCTACGGAACCCTTGCAATGTTTTTCTGACCCCTCGATCCCCTTGACTACTAATTTAGTATTTTTAAAGTAATCAGAAGTAATAAAGTTACTCTGTGATGCGCTATCGAGTAAACAACGAACTATGTGCGGTTCGTTATTAATATCATAAACGATAACTTGCGCTGTTGCTAATAGAACCGTTTTGGACGCCGTACACTGCGGCTTAGCATCGCGCTGAGCATGGCAAGCACGTGAGGGTTGTCCGCGTGTGTGCGCCGCCAATGGACGTCGTACACAACGATACTTCGCACTGAGTAGCGGAGGGGGAAGCCACCGTGGCCTGCACCTGCGACGTAGGCGGGCTAGAAATCGGGCCAAGGTTACCGGATTGGCCCGACAAAGGATAACTTTTATCAAAATGTAATAATGAGTGATGCCGTTGATTACATGTACGACACTTCGTCTTACTACTAGTTCGTATTCTTCTATGGGGAAAAGCTGCAGAAATTGACAGTGTATTTATTTTGCAAAAAAGGGCAGTCCGTGCTATTTATCAGTTAGGGCCAAGGGTATCACTTAGAGATCGATTTAAAGAAATTGAAATCCTGACTGTACCTTCCCAATATATATTTGCCAATTTAATGTACATTAAACAAAATATTGAGTCGTATAGTAAAAATAGTGATGTCCATAGTATAAACACTAGAAATAAACATAAATTGTGCGTGCCTCATCTTCGGTTACATAAAGTTCATAATACATTCATGGGGCTAGGTGTACGTATGTATAATAAATTACCAACTCATTTTTGTCAGTTACCTGTAAATTCCTTTTAAACTGAAGTTAAAACTTCTTTGTTAAAAAAAGCATATTACTCAATCATCATCATCAGCCCCTTACAGTCCACCGCTGGACCAAGCCTCTCCTTTGAAAGGAGGAATTGGCCTACTATACCACGCTGGCCAAACGGGTTGGTATAGGGTTTATTTCAAGTTTTCCTTCTCTTACAGTGCTGTTTTCTGCATAGTACGGTCCCTCTGTCAGCTCTTACGACACCCAGGGGATGATATGGGGTGGTGACATTTCGTATTCTTAATCCGTCACCACACGGACCAGCAGAAATAAACATAAATTGTGCGTGCCTCATCTTCGGTTACATAAAGTTCATAATACATTCATGGGGCTAGGTGTACGTATGTATAATAAATTACCAACTCATTTTTGTCAGTTACCTGTAAATTACTTTAAAACTGAAGTTAAAACTTGTTTGTTAAAAAAAGCATATTACTCAATAGATGATTATTTTAAGGACAAGAATGCTTGGTAGACAAGTTCAATACTTACTGTTCCAGTTGTTGTGTACAGCTTTATATTTAATTGTTTTTATATACATACTGTTTGACATGTTTGAATTTTGAATATCTTTATTTTTGACATAAGTTTCTCTGTTTGACATGTATATTTCTTTGCGTCATTATTTTATTTGACATTTAATTTTTATATACACCTTGACATTTTGTAATTCAATTATGCGTTTATTTGTTGACGTTCTGCTCTTTTAAATATGTTATAGTGCATTAATAATGTCGGATAGATTTATTTTAGTCTAATGTAAGTTCGAATGGCTTGTCTTGGAAAGTAGGTTCGTCATGCTCATTGTACTGTCACTGCAGGCGGTAGCGTCGGTGGTCGGGTCACCTACTTCCCTCTTATATGGTTGAGGAGGGTGATGGCTGATCATTGCGTTATACTCGTGAACGGGTGCTGCCTTTGGTGACTGGTCAATCTACTGGACAGGATACAGCTTTTGACTTGCTGATTAATGTGTTTATTTGCAATTTGTTCCAATTGTTTTCGGGTAATTCATGCATTATAACGTGATTTGACTGAGCAGTGATTACATAACAACATGATATTGAACATGTGTGCGGTTACACCCTACTTGTCATTTTGTTTTGGAGGCTAAGTGTTAGTCACTAATCTCAATTTTCAAGTCTTAAGTAGGTACGTAACTAAATAAATGGCAATAGGTTATGTGATAGCTATCATGTTAATTGAAAATTGTGATATTATTATTTTTATTAATATAATGTATAACTCAATATTTAACTATGCAGACAGTACTGTGTTGCTGGGGAGTTTGTTGCGCTGCTTCTTCTTCCTAGCGAAAACACATAGGAAGCAGTGAAGGGTTGGGCTTTTTGGGGGACTGTCTATTGTAAAATTTAACGTTCAGAAAAAGCTGTTTACCAGCCAATTTTGAATAAAAGATTTTGATTTTGATTGACTAGAACAATCACTCGTTTTATGTTTTATACTTAAACAATTAACGCAAGCTTTGTTTTCTTTTACTCATTTGAAACGAGCAGTCGGATTTAAATTATTAAAAGCGGGACATTTATAGAAATGGTCGTGTACTATATTACTGCACAGACACTTCTGTGAATTATTATTATTAGATTTCGAGCATGCTACGTAAGATTGCGGATTAGGGACCGAGTTATTATTGCTATTTCGCGATTTATTCGACCTTTGTTTGCTATTATTATTATTAGACTAGCTAGATGAACTAGACTGCGTATTATGAAATATTCGACACTCATCTTTGATGAAAGAAATAAAACTATCTAGTGTAGGTATTTTATGATTACGTTCCGTTATCTCGAAAGCACGAATTGTTTCAGTGTCAAACTTTTTTAAAGCGAGTTGAAGAAACATAAAGTCGGAAAGATCTTTTAATTTTAAGTTTTTAAGGGAACTAACTGCGGTAACAAAGTTGTCTATAAACAGCTGGAAATTCGAAACAGACGCCGCACCGGACAATTTAAGATTTAAAGCTTGATCAAAGTAAGTAGACGCTAGAACACGAGTATCTTGATACTTATCAAGTAGTGACTGGAATATGACCTGATAGTTCTCAGCACTGGGTGTGACACCTGCGAATACGGACTGGGCCTTCGGTGACAGCTTACCTATTAAATAGTACAACCTGTCAGCATCTGTCAGAGAACCATTATCGTGCACTGTAGACTTAAAACTCGCATAGAATAACGGCCAATTTCGTATATCTCCATCAAATGACATAAGCTCAATTGGCGGTAGACTCGGCGCTCAAACCGCCGGTGAGGCAGAAATGGGCTGCGCGTAACACCCACCCTCCTATTGTGACTGCATGCGCTTGATGATACAATAAAGATATTCGAATGAGGTGTACGCCTGATAATTCGGCTGTTCATCAGGATTAATAGAAAGCAATCTTGCGTTATAATCGTCTAACAACTTATGAAAATCTGTTCGAATACTATCTACTGTCATACAATAACTAAGAAATGATTCCCTATTAATATCGGAAGTCAGCGTCATTGAATTCTGCGACCAATTAGAGCGAGGCGTGCCTTTGAGAGGGAATGGGATAGAAAGGGATAAAAGATCGCTCGTTTGATACTGCGGTATGCAAAGGAATTTATTAGCTAGGTGTTAACATAACTAACTAGCAATGGAAAAGATAGATGGCGCTACCATATCAATAGAAACATAGATGGCGCTACCAGATTGAATCAGGCGTTACTTGGTGGAACTCCATTGTAACCTAATGGAAGGAGAGAGGAACCCACCACGCACCCTCGGATTGACAACCCCATTGCAATAGAAAAAGGTTGACAATACCGAACACCTCTAAAAGGATAATGGATATAGGAATGATATGGGTTCCAAGAAGATACCTGACTTGCAGTATCCCGCTGTATGCGCCAACCATTCTTCGACACGTGTTTCGCCTCTGCACGAAGAATTCTCAGGAGCGATGGGCAACCACTGAGTAAGGTGAGGCTCAGGTTAATTTGGCTTTAGTTTTCTATGATTACTTATTATCAGGCGTCGTGAATTCTGCAGCTGATTTTTCCTTTCTTTTTTATATGTGTGTAACTGGTGTCGGAATTTTTTGACCGTCTGAAGGTCGCTGAAATTGCCTAACGATTATTCTCCTGAACAACCAGAAAAGACTTCTTTAAGTGCTCTCTGAAGCTAAATATAGCCAGAGTGCTGTGCATCAGAATGTAAGCGCGGCTACAGATCTAAATGGACACCTGTGCAATAGTTTACTTTGCCGACCTATAATGAATGAGAAGTCAAGTCACGCTATCAGCACCATTCCGCGCAGATCTGCACGAAACACAACAGATATTAAATTGTTATTCTCAAGCGATTTAAAATCAAATATATCATTATTTTATATGTACAAACTATCAATAACATTCACTTACGCTCCATATAATTTCATTTCATTACACCAGAAAAACCCATCATCAAAACCCTGCTATAGAACGTAAGCTAGCAAGAAAATTCTGTTAATTTATTCTTGCGTTTTTGCGTCGGATCCCGCTTAAGAGCCACCATCTATCTTCATCTTTGAAAAAAGAACCGCGAGGAAAGACTGACGGCTCTAATGAAGGAATATTCATTGCTGATTTCAGAGAAAACCAGATAAATGTGGACAGTCATTAATGGTCAAGTTTTTCAAAGGCACTGCACGAAATTGGAGGATTTAATTAACGAGGAATAAGATGCCGTAGCCGGTTGCGATGCGTTCATAAAAAGAAAAGATAGATGGCCCGCTGCACGCAAGATTCGAGGCAGAAACAATTAAATTGATACCTAGAACACGTTAATAAATTAAACACAAAGAGCGCCGGACACTTTCTGAGTATAATATGCTCACGGGTTAAACTTGTGGTACTATAAATAAAGTATAAAACTTAAAATTAAAGACAGCACAGCTTCTCATAATTCATGTTATACAGACTATATACCTACTAGTCTAGCAAGTAATACACCATTAAGAATACTTCGCTAATTTTAATTAGTGTAAAACTACTGACCTAAGTAAAAAATACGACCATTTCAAAATTAAACATCTCCACCGCGAAGCGCCGCTCGCTTTTAATTAAACTGTTGCAAATTCAAATCGGTAACTCTCTTAAGTTAAATAAATTACAACACTTATTCCAATTAAAGCTCACTGGGACATAGGGTCTATTCACATCGAGGGCACTTTAGTTCAAAGTCCGCAATGAAAACAACAACAAAAACACAAACTTATTAAGCCTTGATATTATTTAAAAATTGTAATAATATTGCACCCAATAATCATTAATACTTTTATAAATTCGGTGTTAATGGTTTTTAGTGCACATCTGATATGCCATCTCTTGACAGTTGTGGCAACTATTTTTGAAGTCTTTTCAACTAAGAGCGAGCCTTGTTGAATACGCAAGCGTTGGTTTTTTTAATAAGTTTAAAATTATTTAAAAATATCGATCAAGCAAGCTATCAAATACGAGAGCCTCAGAGGCAAATAATTGTGAAAACAAGAACTGTAGCCATCAATTACATTTTATTTCCCTTTTTTCCAAGTGTTGCATTGTGTGAACGAGCCTTTGCATTTAACTACCGTAACTGCCAGCATAAATTAAAATGATTCGCTGAAAAAATTAAAAATGCCAACGGGGCAGGTATAATTAGTCTACCTAGTAACTTCTCGAGTTTGCCGTATAATTCCCTGGCGAAGCCGTGACACCGAACGGGAAAGCTATTTACCTGAACTCACCAGAGCAGTAAGTCGAGGCATCAGTGCATACGACATATATGTATATATGACATTTTTTTAAATTAATTATGAAATCTAAATTGTAATTATTTAATATATTATTGAAAAGAATGTAATTATTAAATTTAAATAGATATTATAAAATTAAATGTGGTCTGAATTACTGATTATTGTGTACTACACAATAATACAAATTTGATCTGCTAATTGTATGGGCAGCCATTGCCTGAAATAAAGAAATTTTATTTTTATTTTATTTTTTATAGTCCGGGGAATGTTCCCACATGCCCCTGTCAAGTAGTGAAGGAAGACTTTCTCGTCTATTATATTTTAGGCACATAGAATTTGAGAAGCGTCATCAAAAACATAGTCAATTTGCAACATATATAATAAAAACTTAGACAGAAGAAACTTGAAGAGGTTTTCGTCTTTCGTAGCTTTACACTATACACAAATTTGACGCTGTACGTGACCCTGGACTCATTATTATGACATGCTTGAGCTGACTGATCCGATTCGAAGTCAAATAACACACCCATGGCCGGTTATCACCTGTGTCAGCCGTAATGTGAGGGCACCATGTCATCTCTCCAGCCACTCATCGAGTACGGGCCTCAATCTCGCCAGGCGTGGGTTCTCCACCTAGTGAACGGGCCTCGCGGAGCCACTTATATAGCGACGCCATTAGCCCCACCTGTAGGTCCGAGGGCAGACAGAAGGTGAGAAGCGGAGCGGCTCTGAAAGAGACCGTGTGGTAGCTACAAATGATGCTGACGGCAAGATATGTGACCTAAGTTTGAACATACAACCTCTGACTTGGCAGTGCAACGTACTTCGTATTAGTTTACCACCAGCGACAAAATAATTCGCAGAAATAACAAAATTTAATAGAACTTCTTCATTTAAGATAAGTGCTGTTGACGTTACTCAAATAAATTGAATAAAAAGTAAATTTTAGTGCAAATTAGATTGGTCGGTTGATTGAGTGTGCACTCGTCCATCTTAAAACATACACTTCATAATTCCATTCTCTTAGCTTCGTTGTAAATTGGAAAGCTCTTTGGCATCGCTCCAGTTTTATCAAATTTTCCAATATGGCATCAAAACGGTGGTTTAATTTGTTGCAGTAATTATTGGAGTTTTAGTTGAAATTATGTGACTATTGAACTGCATATTAATAAGACTGACATCGTGAATAAATTTTACTGAATTCGGGTTCTTTAGTGAATTATTGCAAAACGCTATTTGGAGCTCAGTGTAGTTAAGTGTATATGGAACGACTAATACCTACTCATGTGCTGTTTGTATTTATTTAAAGAAACCAGTCCCGCTATGGATTATAATTATGTCTACTTGTAGTATGTAATGTTAGGGTAATCTTTAAGACGATATCACGACTCTATTTTCTGATTTCCTTACTCTACTTTGTTTTGGCGATTTACGAGTAAACTTTACGACAGTAACTAAGGTCAAACCTCAGATCCCAAGGGGAATCTTGCGCCAGATCCTCGTCAGAGCAGATAAAGGTATTTGGGCCGCGAATAAACTTTTTATTTAAGTATAGTGTCACGTTGTTAAAAATTGCTCCAAACGATTCTGTATCACCCAAAAAAATGTGACATTGAAATATGGTAGCAAAATGTAAGAAAATGCCAAAAACTCTGGAGACCAATTTTGAGGCAACAAGTTTTGTTTCGTGTCTTCTGGGAGGCAGCCAACTATCTCAACTTATACCATTACAACTTTTATTAGAGTTTTTTCAGTTTGTCTCTTACAATTTTAATATAAAATAATGGTCATTCAAAATATAATGTGTATGTTTTTCAACCTATTTCGTTTAAAAGGTTTTGATAAATATTTTCGATTCAATCTTGGTTGTCAATTGAACAATAAGAGGATTTTTTTAATAATAGTAGTGCTTGTGATCTAAAATAGGAGAGATAATAGATCTAAACAGGCACAATAATGGAAAGTGAATATCCTAATTGTAATTTTCTTTATCGCTAACATGTTCGTTATCTATACGTTTTACGTTAGTTCCTTCAAAGGTCACACTACTTATTCTACATAGCAACAAACTTGTTACTAGAACTGAGGTGGTACTCTGGTACATCCAGTAACACAGAAACCCACACACCGATTTGAACTACTAATGTTTTAGTTATTCTGATAAAGATAATGAGGATTATACAAAACGCCGACATTTAACGCTTATTAGATTCCTTTCCATTTGAAGTCTGTCCGATTTTTTCCTCCCGGCAGGCAGTGAATAATTCACTGCTGCCTGCCGTTTTTTAATTATTGAATATATTGCCTAGGAATTGCTCCTGAATATCTGAAGGAGCTTTTATGGGATATAAGCCACATAAAAATGAACCAGTCCAAATAAGATTCGTAAGTACATTGTTCCGAACAAATCGTAGGATATAGTTAGTTATAGTTGGTCGTGGGTTTTCCGCACTTAGCCACTTATTTGGGCCATTGTGCGTATGTGGCAACTTCATTGACGCCGACTACTCATACCACCTTAGTTCCTTCCAGAAAGCCATTAGTTGGCTGGTGTCGTTTAAAGCTTCACTCATGGTTCTGGGGTTGTTCAGCAGCTTTGCCCGTTGATCGTTCACACTTGCACAGTGCAGAATGACGTGAACGGGTGTTTCTTCGGTTTCCATAGAGCCCCTGCACAGTGGGCTGTCCGTAACGCCTATGTTGAATAGGTGCTTGTTGAGTGGACAGTGGCCGGTTATTATGCCCGTCAGATGCTTTAGTGTTTTCCTATTAGAATGCAGCAGCTTGTGTGAGAGTCGCTTGTTCAAGCAGGGGATGGCATCTTTTGTTTGTCTGCATTCTTTTATGTTTGCCCACTGTTTTTCGTGTTCATGTGCGGTTCTCTCACGTAGCCACGTTTTGATTTGGCTTGCTGGTATCGGTACAATCGGCTCGGGTCCCATTATCATTGTGTCCGATCCTTGCCGTGCCAGTTGGTCTGCGGCGTCATTGCCTGCGGAGTTGCTGTGGCCTTTAATCCATTGCAGCGTAACCCGATTCTTCTCTGCAATCTTTTGCAGCTCTTGGTGCCATTCCATGATGAGGCCGCTGTTAAAGCAGTTGCTGCCGAGAGCTTGTAGTACAGAGGCACTGTCCGTGATAATGCGTATAGACAGGTCACTTACGTTCCTAGACGCGATTGCTGTTGCGGCTCTTGTTATCCCAACACACTCGGCTTGGAATTTGGTGTTGAGATGTTAATATTTAAGTCATGGGAGAATACGCCCGCACCCGTCCCATACTTCGTTTTTGAGCCGTCTGTGTAAACTCTGACTTCGTGTATACCAGAGCAGTCTTTGTGTTCCTCCTGCAATTGGATGCGATATTTTTTGTCAAAGACAAAAGTTTTAGGGATGAGATCGCAAGCGGCCTCTAGCATCGGGATCTCTTTGGTTAAGGTCCCTTTTAGGCGTGCGTGAGTAATTCGATCATCCTTTCTCCATAGCCCGAGCTTGTCTAGACGGATTGCTGCAGCGCCAGCTTCCTGCTGGATCATTAGGTGCAGCGGTCTTAGGTCCAGTAGTATCTCCAAGGGGTGGTGCAAGGTTGTTGGGGTGCTCTTCATGCAGCCTGTTGTGGCCAAGCAGGCTAGGCGTTGAAGGCTCTGTAGCTTTTTTGTAATTGTGCTTAGTTGCGTGCGTGGCCACCACACTACTGCACCATACGTAAGCATGGGGCGTATAATGGCAGTGTAGATCCACAGGGTAATTGATGGTTTGAGACCCCATTTTTTGCCTATGATTCTCCGACATTGCCAGAAGATTGTGCATGCTTTTGTTGTTGTTGTGCTGATGTGCTTGCCCCAGTTTAGCTTATGGTCAAGTATTACGCCCAAGTGCTTGACTTCATTCGATAGGGTAAGCTCCGTTCCAAAGAGTTTTGGTGTTTTGCACATATGGTTTTTCCTTTTGTTGGTGAAAAGTACTAGCTCCGTTTTGTTGGGGTTAACCGTCAGTTCATGTTGGTTGCACCATTCCTCCATGATCCTGATGGCTGCTTGCATCCGATTTCGGATCGTGTCTTCTGAGTCACCTTTGATCAGGATGGTGATGTCATCTGCATAGCCGACCGTGAAGAATCGTCTGTCGTTTAAGTTCCGTAACAGATCGTCCACCACAATGTTCCACAACAGGGGTGAGAGTACACCTCCCTGAGGGCAGCCTTTTGCAACTATGCCTCTTGTAGTGGAGTTTACCGTGAATTGTATTGCCCTCTGTTTCAGCAGTTGATCAATCCAGCCACTAAGGGTTTGCTCAACTCCGAACTTTTCGAGGGCCCGACTGATACTGTTGTACTTAGTTTTGTTGAAGGCACCTTCTATGTCAATGAAGGCCCCCAGTGTCATTAACTTGTTGGTAAGCGCTGTTTCAATGGTTCCCACAACGGAATGCAGCGCCGATTCAGTTGACCTGCCACTTCTGTAGGCGTGTTGATGTAGGTGTAGTGGATTGCGCAGTAATGCGCCCTCACGGAGGTATCGGTCCGTAAGTCTCTCCAGCGTTTTCAATAAGAAGGAGGTCAAGCTGATGGGTCTATATGCTTTCGCTTGTGAGTAGTCAGTTTTGCCAGGTTTTGGGAGGGATATGACTTTAACTTCCCTCCACCTGCAAGGTATGTATCTGTGCGCTATTGAGGCCCTGTAGATGTCGAGCAGGTGCGGCACAATCGTTGTGCATCCCCACTGTAGGAATGCTGGTATGATTTCATCCAGGCCTGCGGATTTGAATGCCTGGAAGCTGTCTATTGCCCATTTCAGCCGGTCTGTGGTGACCACATTTTCGGCTACCAGCCAGTCTGTTTGGGTCGGTGGTCTGTAGTCTGACTCGTCCCACAGACGGTCATTGGTTACTTCACAACCTGGGAAGTGAGTTTCAAGTAGCACTTGGCTAATTTCAGCGTCCGTAGTTGCGTAGGTTCCATCTTGCTTTTTAATGGCGCCAAGGGTTTTGTTGCTGTCCTGAGACAAGATCTTTTTCACCCTGGCTGCTTCATTCGTGGTGTTTATACCGCTGCAGAAACGCCGCCAGGACTCGCCTCTGCGGAATCTTATGCGTTTCTTGTAGTGTGACTGGGCTTCTTTGTTTTTGAGCCAGTCTGCTTCCATTCTCGTATTTTAGCCCTGTTAAAGAGTTTCCTCAGGTTTTGCCTGAGTCCCTCTAGTTCTCTTCCCCACCACTGGGTTTTGCTAGACGACTTTGGGAGTGTGGGTGCACAGGCTTGCTGATAACTTGTTTGTATACATTCTGTTAGTAAGTTGGTGTTATGTTCTATGTTGTCAGTGCTGGTCGACATGTCCTTAAAATAGGATTTGTCTACCTGTGGTACGAGAATCGTCTTGTATTTCGCGATGTTGGTTCTGCGAGGGTTGCGCCTAGGTTGTTGGACGTTCTCTTGCACTCGTATGTCATAGCAGATTCGTCTGTGGTCTGCGAAAGATGGCTCAGCGGACACATGCCAGTTTGTGACAAGTTCCGCGGCCCCATCCGATGCCAGCGTTATGTCTACTATGGTTTGATATCTGGAGCTAACAAAGGTGGGCTCCGAACCGTTGTTAACTACAGATAGATTTGTCTAAAAGATGTATTCAGTCAAGATCTCACCTCGTCTGTTTGCGTCGGGGCTTCCCCACAGCGGATGGTGCGCGTTTGCGTCCGCCGAGATGATTACCTGCCAGCCGTGGTCCTCGCAGTGCTGCACCAGCTCGGCCAGCTCTTTTGATGGGATGTCCTCATCGCCAGGCATGTAGACCGAAGCTAGTACTAACATCTGTTTGTTGGGCCCTGTTTGGAGTCCTACGGCAGTGAGGTCTCTAGAACAGAAGTTGGTTAGCAACAGTGCTGGTATTGTTCGGGGAATGTATATGCATGTTCTCGGTTTAGTGACCGAGCAGTTGTGCAGTAGCTTACCTCCGATGTTGTTTAGACCACATATGTTGTCGCCTCTAAGCCACGGCTCCTGGATTAGGGCTATTGTCTGTTGATTAACCTCCAGCAGCCTGCGTAGGGTAGCCGTTGCAATTTGTTTATGCTGGAGGTTAGTTTGTATGACTCTAGTCTGACGAAGAATCGAGGACATTGCTGTCCATAGACTCCCCGTCAGACGAGTCGTGCTCGTCTTTTGCGTCCGTCGCAGCGGTGGGTTGTTGTATAGTCGCTGCGGGCGCCGGTGTAATACGGGCTATGCCCGAGGTGCTTGGGATGGCTGGTACAGCTTGTCCCGTTGTGTCCTTACCTACACTCGGCGTCTCCTTGGGCCCTACAGCCGCCGAGCTTTCCCCCCCCGCTGGAAGCGTGGAACATTACGTACACGCTGCCAGTGAAGAAGGAAACCCGACGGCCGCGTCCCGTGATCTTGGGGTTCTCGGGTTCCGGGATGCCCAAGGTAAGGTACACGCCGTGCTCCTGCAAGGATGCGCCGTACAATTGCCACGTTTGTACGGCGTACCAGGGGTTTTGGGCAATGAGGAGATGGTGGATCTTAAGTAGCTCCATGGTGATCGTCCTCGGCAGCCACAGCGCTGCGCGTACGCGCTTCGCTAAGTCTGACTGCCTGATGACGACCAGCCTGGTCCCCTCAATCGGCGATCTTAGTTTGGCCACTGCGTTTTTGAGCCACGTCAGTGAGTGTTCGTTCTCGCACCATAACTTCAGGACACCCTCCACTGCGAGAGGTTTGCCCCTAAAGGAAGGTGCGAGTGCCGGCCCATTATTCGGCGGTGTGGCGAAGGCAGTTTCAACTATACTCTCTTCAATTGAGAGTTCGAGCTGCTTCGCCTGTTCCACCGTCAGGTCCGTGGCGGGGGTGGTAGCGATGGCTACCATCAGCATCGAGTTTGTCGCGTCTGCGTAGCTCTTACCGCTCTTAGGTGTGGCGTCTGTTTTCGCCCGTTTCGACCCGGCGCTGGGTGGTGTAGAGTCCTCAGGGCGATCCCTCTTCGTGCTTGGTGTCGGAGTGGGATGTCCTGGTGGCGTCGGATCGCGTCTTTTTGGGCCGCGTTTGCAGCGTGACTCCTTGTTTCTACACGACGGCTGCGCAGCGTTACCAATCCCCACCGGAGGAGCGCGGCGGGGCGCCCCGGGAGCAGCCGTAGTTGGTGCGCCGCGCGCAGGCGGGAGTGCGCTGTCTGTTATTACAGTCGCGCCTCCCGCCGTCAGCGGCGCAACACAACCGTCCAGCTGCATCGTCCGGGGTGGAACGTCCGCTCCACCGGTCGAGGTTTGGTCGCCGCGCTGGTTGTTTTTACCAGCCGTCGTGGTCGTAGTCGGGAGTGCGCTAGCCGATTTATTCGATGCGCTAACACCCGACTGTGTTGTTTGCTCACGTGAGCGTTTGTAACGGCGGTAGCGTTTACCGCCTCGTCTACGACTACCTGGATTGGCAGTCGACGCGGAGTCAACGTCCGCCTTTTGGCGTGCGTTTGCTCGACCGCTACCTGAAACATCGCGTTTCAGGTAGTGGACGAAGTGTGGGTTGCACGAGGCATGGCGTTGGCCAGGTCGTGCAGATTTAGTGTGTCTCTGTCTCGGCATTGTGAAACATTGCCCCCCCCCAGAATACGTGGGGCCTGCACACGATGGTGCAGAGAGGGATTCTCTAGCGTCACGGACGCTGGTACCCTCCTGGGGTACGATACTGTTTTGTTTCACCTCCATGATAATTTTGTTGGTATGAGTCTGTGTTGAGTATGTGTTTGTGTATGTGTGTGAGTGTTTGAAGTGGTGTTTAGATGCGTGTGTGTGTGCGTCCATGTAAGAGTGTGTAGGTGTGTGTATGTGTGTTATTGTGTGTGTATGTGTGTTATTGTGCGTGTATAAGTGTGTGGGTATAGGTGAATGTGTCTGCTTGCGCGCGTGTTTTTGAGTGTGTCTGCACGCTGTATGTGTGTGGCGGCTGGAGGTTTTGGTTACGTCTGTTTCTTATGGAACCAGACCAACAACGGGCGGCAACCTCGGGAAGGAAAGTCCACCAGCTTTGTCCTAGGGATCTGCACGACCTGCGCTACACCTATGACCATTCGCCAAACTCTGCATCGGACGCTGATGCAGAGAGTAGAAGTAAGTCTAAGTCATTGATAAATAAAAGTGTGAGTTAGACCTACTTCCCCCCGTCGTAGGATATATACTAAGATCAAATGTTTGTTGAGGGAAATTGAGGCAGCCCGTACCCTTTTAAGTTGCCTCAAATGTAGCCGATACGATGTTAACCCTTAAGTAATGCTTTTACATCGGAGTGAAATTGATACGGTGTATCGGTTTTCACTATAAGATAGGGAGAAGCTTGAATTGTTAGGAGAGGTTTATATATTTTTTGTATTTTACTAGCCGACCGGGCAAACGATGTTTTGCCAAATACTTTTATTTGGGGTTTAGTTATTTGTGATATAAAATCGTTTAACTGAACCACAAATCTAAATTAAAAAATAAAACCTCAGCATATCAATGACAAGAATGATTGAACTCGGCTTCTCATTTAAAATAAATAATTCTTTTCTGGTACGTTTTTTATGTATTGGTGTGCATGTTCACTATTTTTGCGGAATTGCCAAATTTTGTGTTATGGCCAGCCAGATAGCCGAGGGCCCTTATCTCAGACCATCATAGAAACCAAAGGTACGGGTTCACACACGAAATACCAAAGTGTACGTACCAATAAAATTTGAACAAAAATAATTCAAAGTCGATACAGGCAACTTGAGCCTACTGTTTGTTGTGTAAATAATAACATTTACAATTCAAATATCGGGGCTTGGCCTCCATTTCATTACGAGTCTTCACAGTGACGTGAAATTCACTATGGATACTCAGATTTTGAAACACGGTTCCGTCGCTCGATATTAAATCTACATAATTGTTTGAGTTGAACTTCTGTAGCTAGTGTAATGAATGGACATTAGAATACTTAACACTTTACGTCGCTAGGTAGGCATTAGCTTGGCTTTGTCTTTCGCGTGGCGAAAGTCTATGGGCAGCAGTTGCCGTTTCCCATCAGGTTGGCTATGAGGTCGTCTGCTACCTTCTGTAATCTATTTCTTCTTCTGTATTATAAGAGAGTAAAAACAACCTGTACATTTAATATATTTACAAAACATATATACAGTTAGGCTAAGAATCAGTAATGGAGCAAGAATCTAAATCTGTTTATCTCTTTGTCTGTTTGTTTGTTTGTTTGTACACGCTAATCTCCGAAGCTACTGGACGGATTTGAATGAAGCTTTTTTGTTGTATTATTATTGAGTCTGGGCAACATATAGACTATGAATGATTTTGGAAAATAGAAGACCTGATGTGAACCACAACAGCCCAGCTAATCTATAAGTAGTAAAAAATTGCGCGTTCACAAAAATCGTTATGCCTGGTGAGCATTTTCTGTAGCAAGATTAAAATTTGAAGATCTCGAACATCTGATGTGGAACTCTAAGAGCCCATCTACACTATACCATATACAGACTTGACGTCTTAGCAAAAGTTGTTCAGTCTAGTGAGCGATTTCTGTTGACATATAAAAATCGAAGTTCTGAAACTAAAAACGTGGAACCACAAGTGCCCATCTAGACTATAACATACGGGATTACTATGTCTGTGATAATTGGTCAGTCTGATGAGCATTTTCGGTTGACTCATAATACTTGAATATATAGGACATTTGTTGTGGAACTTTAACCTTTTAAGCGCTTAGCTAAATATCTATTGCCGTGTTCCTGGCACCCGGCGACAAATCGATAAAATAATACCTATATTAATTAGGTGGGTGCATTCGATTTCTCGATAAAAAAAGAAAAATGTTTTTCATGGAATAGTTTTTATCGCGATAACTGACATCCACGAGGGCGGAGCCGCGGGCGACAGCTAGTAAACAATAAAAACTATAAAAATTCCGGCGAAGTGACACGTTAAGAACACAAAATCTCATTTCATTCCATGGATATCGTAAGAGGCGTCTAAACAAAACACACGATAATATCTTTGTGAAAAGTCGAAATGCTTGACATAAAACGCATCATAAGAACATACCTATAACAACCCGTATGGCTATCGTGGAATAGTTGTCCTAATCCTCTTATTGGCTTACATTATTATTTTGATTCAAATTGGGAGTCTTTATATAGGAAGTAGACTGCGGCAGACTGTGTGATGGTGAAGAAAACGCTGAACCGAAAAAAATTAATCCATCATCATCATGAGTGTCACTAACACTGTTAGAAATAAAAAAAAAGAAATAAAATTAAAGCTTGTAAAAAAAGTAAGAAATTGAAATGGACGTCCAAAATGCAAAATGATTCAGAGAAGATTATAAAATAACTTACTTAATGAGATTATCACGTTGGATAATAAAATATTAAATTTGATAATGATAAAATAATAACAGTCCGTAATTATTAAATTTCGGACTAAGTTACTTTATTATTTCGTAATAGCAATATAATATTCCTTTCATCCCATGAAGGACCTAGCAAATTAGCATTCCTTTCATGCATAATGACCTTAATTTGTAAACATAAAACACTGACTAAACTATTTTCAGACGTATCTTAAACTTCACTGAACTAACCATTGCTGCGTAGGCAGGCCTTTCTGAAGAAAATTTAAATGAAGATCGTGCAAGGTACGTGTCCCTTAAGTTTAAAGTTTTAAGACTTGCGTCGGCAGTCTTAGAATCAACGATTTAGTTCCACCACTTCATTTTTGGTCTCCGAGGTATGAGGTGATGAGGTAAGTATCTGTGAGTACCGAGAAACTGCAGTAATCTTGATAGAATTTTACAATATTGGGCCTTTAGGCTCATAGGTTGTAATAGTAGCTACATAATACCAGTGCTATGTATTATACACTGATGTCATCTAACGAACACGAACTTAACTACAAAGTTGCAGACCGATTGACGATAATGAATTGCGTGATTTAATGTTACACAATGTGTCTTTGATGACGTAAAAGAAAATTTGTTTCACTTTAAATGTATCTAGTTTTTTATTCATTGCCCATCAAATAATTTCCAATAAGCTTCAGATACGTGGACAATGGTAAGCTTTGTAATAAAAAGTAAATATAAACGGATCTCTAAATCATAAGATCTTTTGAAACTTAGTAAGTAGGTACAACAACAGTGGTTATGATAAAATATTGTATGAATCCGGTGCTGCAAGAAATTGCGTTTTGTGAAATGAAAATCTGTTTCAATTTAATGATATGTTTCGACGTTCATTCTAGACTTTTATTTTTATCCACATCATAAATAACAAATGTTGGATTAAAAGTTGGGTTTCTTGAAAATATTATTAAAATAATACATTAGAGTAGATGTTGATGTGTCTTTCAAAATAAAAAAGTTGTGCTGTGTTGCATTTTTACGTGTAACTTTTTGTCAGCTTTGTCTTTGAATGTTTTTTGTTAAGATTTTTAATCAAATGAGATGTTTTTGTATTTGGTATGTGTTTATTTACATAACAAAAAGTAGACAGTCATCTATTTATCTTTCTTATCTGTTAGGTACCTATTTTAAGATTGGTTGTTAATGCCTGTATCCTATGGGTGTGATTGTGCCGTAGTTCGACTTGTCTTCAGAAACATTTATTTTCTAAATCAGCCCAGATACGTATACATAAAAGAGAATAAGTTTATTTTAGGTGTTTCTGATGGCACCTGCGTGGAAAAGCTTAATATTCTGTCAAATCTGGTTAGATGAGAAATCAACTCCGCTCTTCAAGGCAAGTCTTGACTACAACCGAGATTTTCCGGGATTCCTAGGAATAAGAAAGGTGTAAATCTCACCATCTTAGTCGGCCTTCCTGAACTTCTAAACTACAGGAACTAAAAAGATAGTGTGGCTGTAATGTAGTAGAGTCTCTCGTCGCTCTTTCACTATTCCATGAGGTATATCATAGCTTTAATAGTTACCTATTTTCTTAACGTCTCACGTTACCGTCATCTCATTCATAGTTGCTTTAAATAAATCCCAATCGCTTGTACCAGTAGTATAAACTTAGCTACTATTGTAATTGTAATCGTATTACTATAGTGTACGATAAATAATTGTTTATCGGTAAACATGGGGTATAGTTAAGACAATTTAAACATAATCGCATTTAAATGCAAAGTAGACCACAGCAAAAGAATATAATTGGTTTACGTGACCCAATGAACAGATCGATAAGAAGAATAAGATTGTAGAAAGGAAATAGTGCCGGCTAAGTGTGAGACGCTATCATATTTCTGGCCCTTCAAAGAGTGGAGGCAAGAGTGACATACGGAACTCTGGTTTGATACAAGCTTTTTATTTATTTTAAGTAATGACGTTATTTGTGTATATAGATAGCTATTTCGCCTCAGATACTAGCTGAAATACCAACATACTGACAGCAATGGGTATCGGGTTCGAATCCACGGAGCGCACTGAGTTTTCGACGTTATGTGCGCCAGCCATCGGTCTTGGCTGTCATGAAGATCTTTGACAGTCGGTATGGGGAGTTAGTACCTCTGAATAAACTGACGCTAGTCGATGACTATGAAATATCGCTATCCCTTTAGATTGCTGAGGTCAGGCAAGCAGTTGCTCTCTGGAAAAGCTAATATTCAGTCAAATCCAGTTAGACTAGTAAGCGCATCCCGGGTTTCAACTAATGATATTAAAATGATGCGAGGATGGTGATAGCCTTAATTATTATCTAACTTGAGCTTGATTTATTTAATTTAGCAATTCTATGACACCAACTTTCCACTGATTTCTCAAATAATTTCTAACGTTTTGACTCTATCAACACTATATTATTGGAAATCTTCCACTCCTGTCACTATCATCACTAGTTATACATTTTGAATTTGAACAAACATAAAGTATTTGAGCCAGTTTAATGCCTTCTGATTAAGCACGATTAAATTACGAAAACGAAATACTCTATACACATTGTTCGTTTTCTAAATTATTTATGTGTTAAAATGGCAGCGATGGCCTTGTGGAGACAACAACGGACACAGAGGATCTAGGGTTTAAACACACCACGGTGCGCACCAATGACTTCTTAAAGCGATTTGCGGATTATTTGTATTACATCGCTTGCTAAACAGTAAAGGTAAACGTTACGAGTAAAACTGAATGGCTCAGAGTTCTCCATAATGTTTTCGAAAAAGTGTGAAGTGTACGAATAAACCGCACTTGGCTAGCGCTTTGGACTATGACATATTCAACAGTGGGTCAGATTATAAATAAGGCTGTTGATTTATATGATAACTAGAGGATGCCCGCAGCTGCGCCCGTATATTTTGTTTATCGGAATTTCGAGCAATCCCTTTTAGTGCACTCTTACGGTCCGCAGTTTCAGCTGTACGCTGTCTGTCAATCAGTCAGTAACGCAAGAATTTTATATATACAGATGCTTATTCAATGGTAGTGATGAGATCAGACCTAAGATTGCGCTATTCCAAATTCCTTTTGTCACTTTGCAAGCAGAATTAATTTTAGCTACGAGCAATGTACTATGACCTCTACGAATTGAAGGGATCATTATATTCTTGAGCTAAGATTACCCAGAGACAATCATCCATCTCCATATAACAACATCGTGTGTCATTGTGGCCTACCACAGTTTTAAGCTGTGTGCTAACTTTAGCAATAATGTCAAGATCTCAGAGTCTAAATATGTAGGTATTTGCTTAGGAATGACCGTTTAATGCGCACTGAAGGCGGTGAATAAACCTTTACGTTTACGGCTTAGGCCTTTTAACAATGAGTTTGCCCGGGCTGGGCAAAAGTGTTACTGGGTTTTTCCGAATTCTCAGTAGCAGCACGAAGTTTGGTGAAGTGCCCGGTAACGGCAACAGGCTCGCCCCCTATTACGTGGGACCTTAAAATTCATGGCGAAATCTGGGTGTAGTGTTTACACCTCTGTCTACTCCTTCGGAGATACAGGCGTGAGTCTATAAATAAAAACAAAAATAATGAGTTTTTTATTTATCAGGTTCTTACATACAATATTATTAATAGTATTACAGGATTACCCATCACAATAGTGTAGCAACATAAATTTGTATTATTTTTTTGTAAATTGATAATATCGGCTATAGGCTTCTATAACAGAATGTATTTGCACTACAGCAGAATGGAAAGTTATGTTTATCCACGAAATTCTCGGAAAATAAAAGTTATATAAAGATTATCCTTTATGTAGGTTTGTATTTTTTTTTATTTTAATGAGTTATAATCTAAGTCAGGGAACAACGCAGGTTTCATCAAAATGGGTTCAGTAGTTTTTGAGATATGGGCATCAACGTAGTAAAAAGTAAGAAATAAAACGAATGAAAATAACTATCTGCCAGCTTAAAAGGCATAAATCTTAATATATAAAATCCTTGCGTTACTGACTGACTGACAGACACGCTACAGCCGAAATTATTGGGCGCAGGAAGCTAAAATTTGGCATGTATGTTCCTTGGGGACCGTAGGGGTGCACTAAGAAGGGATTTCCCGAAATTCCCACGGGATCGGCCAAAACGGGTAAATCAAAAAAAATGCAGGCGTAGCTGCTGGCGTCCTCTAGTAAATATATAATTTTATATTTAGTTAGATGAAGCTTTATATTATAGAGAAATAAATATTAAAATAAATTAGAATTATTGCAACTCTTCTAAGATTCTGAGAAAACATAATTATTTGGAACCTGATTTCCAACGTCGTCTGATCTTCTTAACCTTACCAGAAGTAACAGTCTTACTTTAAGTCTTAGTATCCGTAATTCGTTCCTAAACTACATAATATATGTATTTTCAATCAATATGATTGAAAATATGTTAGGGCAGCGATAGCCGAGTGGATATACCAGCAGACTACCATGCAAAGGGTATCGGGTTCGAATCCACGGTGCGCACCAATGACTTTTCGGAGTTATGTGCGTATTGAATTGTTAATTATCGCTTGTCCCGGGCCTCGGAGAGCACGTTAAGCCGTCGGTCCCGATTGTCATGAAGATCTTTGACAGTCGTTACAGGGCGTCAGTACCTTCTAAATAAGCTGACACTAGTCTAAACCATGGAATATTGCTATCCCTTCGGGTTGCGGAGGTCAGATAGGCAGTTGCTCTGTGGAGAAGTTAATATTCAGGCAAATGCGGTAAGCGGACCCCAGATTGAAACTGGGATAACGCTAAGAGAAAGATGAAGATGATTGAAAATATGTTGTTTAGGAACGGCTTTACTATCATGGTTATATTTCCATCGTTTGAGTCTCGCTTTAAGGTTGACTGTATATTGGTCTATAATTGATACTTTTGCGTAGCATATTTGCATTCCATACAGTTTCTGCCAAAATCTGTTGTAGAAAATACGTGCTTGTATTTTATTACAATTGAGCCGTGTGTATCGTTCCAAGCTGACATGTATTTACGTGAAATGTTTCCGAAGTATTCGATAACAAGGCCAACACAAGTTGTATTGTGATACTGCCAACGTAATATTGTACATTGACACTCGTTGTGTTTGTGTTTCAGGATCAGCATCGCTTATTGTGGCTTTGACTTGCGGCCAATAAAAGTTAGCCACAAGTAATGTCAATAACGAAGACTCTGGTGATATACGGATAAGAATATATCTAAGAGTGGATGAACTTGGACAGACATAACAAGATATTAATTATGTTCAGAAAAGTTGGTTCCTAATTCAAAAGACTGCATGCAGAGTTTTAGATCCAAAACAACGACTATTTACTGCCCTGCGTCATAAAGCATAATTATTTATCTGAGGGTTTCACTTGTCATGAAGATCTATGTCAATATTTTATTGAATTAACTTTTGATCTAGACATATCATATATAAAGATAATACGGGTCAAAACCTTAGAATATGATGAGGTTTTCAACTCAGGTTAGATACTCGTATTAGCCGCTCTGTGTAAAGCTAATCCAAAAGTCTTAATAAACTAGAAACCAAGGCAATTGTACAACATATTCCAGTGATTACAGTATCTGTAAAAAGGCCCAAAGTCTGTACATAGTTAATGTAACTGGTGTCGATAAGATAATAATCTGCGACGACATGGCTGTATTCTGAAAAAAAAATTTAAACCTTACAATATGATTTTTAGTGTAATTTTTTGTATGTGTGATATTTTAAAGTAAACGGATTTTTGCATCTATAAAAGTAAAGTGACTATTTACAAGTTTCTGTGCATGATAACGTAAAACAAATCAAATCAAAGTAAATCAAATCTAAATATTTAGGTTTACATAAGTACATAAGTACTGGGGATAAAATATGAAATTGACTCTTAATTTTCATTGTATTCTATATATAGGTTAACTAATCAAGAACTTTATTATATTACGAGTATTATCTATATTCAAGAGGCAGCCCGCATATTTTTTTTATTTATTTGTTTTTGCCCGATCCCGTGGGAATTTCTGGAAATCCTTTAGTGCTTCCATGGAATACACAAGCCAAATTTCAGCTTCCTGCGCTTAATCGTTTTTTTTGGCTGTAGCCTGTCTGTCAGTCAATCAGTAATGCAAGAATTTTATGTATATAATTATATACATAAAATTTCGGGTTTTTTCCACACAATGTGGTTTAAATATTGGTTTTGAAACAAAGCAAGCGTTGTGGAAACAAGATGAAATGGAATAACACAATGTAATAACGATGATTGGACTTTGGGCGCCCGAGGGGTTGTTTCAAGTATGTGGATTGTTTGGTTAAATGTGTGAAAGTGACAGTTATATTACACGACAGTAATTGTAATACCTTTTTTTTGGTGTCTGGTTGGAAAATTCTCTCTTCGCCCTGGCGGAAGGGTGAAGGGGACTGTCAGACTCTTACTGACTAAAAACCAACCCGTGTTCCTCATGTACCCGTGTGTCGGTGGGACGGGTATCACCGAAGCATTCCTTGCTACCCCCAACGGGTATTGGCCCGCCAGATGGTCAGGCGGGCCCCGAACAAAACCCCCTTGGCGGTGGATGAAGGTGTTGGGCTTCGCCGCCAAACCACCCAGCGGCCGCAGAGGATAGGGAGGACGGCAACGCAACACCGCATCTCCTCTTCCTCTGCGGCCCCACTGCGACGCAACAATGGTGCGCCCCCATTTGGTCGCGGGAGATAGGGCGCGCGGCAACGCAACACCGACACGCCTCTCCTACCGCGACCGCGCCCGACTGCGAGGTGCAGAAGAACTGTCCCTCGCACCCGCACCATGCCATGAGTTGGATGAGATATAATTTAAAGAGGCAAAATTATTTGAATTGTATTTTTTTTAAGAAATTTAATGATTCCAATTTAGGAATTTAAACTTTCGTGGTCACTATAATTACTTTGTACTGTTCCTACGGGATATATACCATGAACATGGCGCTTGCAACAGTGCCGAAATATCGGTTACTCAAAACAAAGGTACGTGGTATATATCCCGTAGGAACAGTACAAAGTAGTTTCCAATTTAGTTGATAATTTACAAATCGTTACACATCGCTATGCTTTAGACAATGGACATCTGTCGACTCAGAACAAAGAGATAACCTTTATTTGTAACCTCAATGATTATGATAGGTGTTGATCATTAGGCACATTTACTATAGCAACAAATGAGTGTTATGTATATCGTGTTGGGATATAATAATAATTAATCTGTGTAAATAAAATCCTTGCATTTCTGACTGACTGACAGACAAGCTACAGCCATAATCTCTCAACATCGCTTGGTAAACTCAACACCATCTTCCAAGCTGAATGCGTTGGGATTATAAGGGCGGCGACGGCGATCGCGGCCAGAAACGTGAGTAACCTGTCAATACGCATCATCACAGACAGTGCCTCAGTACTACAAGCTCTCGATGGCAACGGCTTTAACAGCGGCCTTATTATGGAGTGCCACCAAGAGCTGCAGAAAACTGCAGCGAGGAATCGGGTCACGCTCCAGTGCATACGAGGACACAGTGACTCCACGGGCAATGACGCAGCAGACCAACTGGCAAGGAAAGGATCGGACACAACAACTCTGGGACCCGAACCAACTGTTGCGATACCTTTCAACCAACTAAAAACGTGGTTACGCGAGAGAACCCTACTACAACATGAAAAAGAGTGGGCAGAGTTAAAAGAGTGTAGGCAATCTAAAGATGCCTTTCCCCAATTAGACAAACGACTCTCGCAAAAATTGTTGCACTCCAACAGGAAAACACTCAAGCATCTGACTGGCATAATAACCGGCCACTGTCCACTAAACAAGCATCTCTACAACATCGGCGTCACGGACAGCCCACTATGTAGGGGCTGCATGGAGACCGAAGAAACACCCGCTCATGTGATCCTACATTGTACCAGCGTGAGCGACCAACGGACGAGGTTCCTGAACAACCCCAGAACCATGAGTGAAGCCATACGCAACACTGGTCAACTCATGGCCTTCTGGAAGGAGCTTGCATGGATGAGTAGCAGGCGACAACCGTGTCCCTGCTAACGCACAATGGCCCAATTAAGTGGCTAAGTGCGGAAAACACCTGTCCAACTAACTAACTAACTAAGCTACAGCCATAACTATTAGGCACTGGAAGCTAAAATTTGACACATAATATATTCCTCGGGAACCATAGAGGTACATAGTAAAAAAAATGCGGGCGGAGCAGCTGCGGGTATCCTCTAATTATTAATATACCTAATTAAAGTTACTTCCAACAAACGTTTCAGTATTACTAGTAGCGCACGTCTAAACTAGTAAATCGCTTCGTGTGTGGCTATCATGACGGCAGTTTTTGCGCGTAAAGTTTTGACAAAACCAGCAGTCTAAACAAAATTTATGCATGTTTTAGTTTTCGGATAAAATTTCAATAGGAGTGAAATTGAGCAACAATAAGTACGATCTAGTGCAAAACTACCATTAAGTTTCTAATAATTTTAGTTTGCCATAGCTGCAGTCATCATCATCAGCCTTTAACAGTCCACTGCTGGACTAGGCCTCTCCTTTGACAGGAGGAGTTGGCCTACTATACCACGCTGGCCAAACGGGTTGGTATAGGGTTTGTATCAAGTTTTCCTTCTCTTACAGTGCTATTCTCTGCATAGTATGCTCCCTCTGTCGGCTCTTACGACACCCACGGGATGATATTGTCCGTGTGGTGACGGATTAAGAATACGGAATGTCATAGCTGCAGTAGCTGATTTTAAATATTGCCGGCAGTATTTTAGCAGGTGCATGGAGAATGTTACTTGTTAAATAAAACAAATCGTAGTATCGGTGCCTCTAAACCCACTTCCGTAGTGTATCTTCATTTTTTTCCTATAAACATTGATGTATTATATACACCGTAGGCAAATGGCCTCTTTGTTTTCATAAATTGAATATAGAGCGGTGTGTTTGAAATGGAAAACAAAACAAGCTAAATAATTTTTGGACCAATGATCACGTGGAATCTGAAAGTTTAAATAATAAAATAGATTCGATGATAAATGATAATAATTGTATAAATTGTTAGATTAGGAATGCAATGAATATAGTGAGATAATTATATCAGAGTACTTATTGCAAATTACGAAATCACAAAATCTTTCTCCTAGAGGTGCAGGATTTTTTTATAAACTTACCTTATCACTAACCTAACCTAACTTGACTATTTCCAAAATCATATCAAGAATTCCTAATGAACTTATAAGAAGATATAAGAATTAATAGATGTTTTTCTTTAGCACAATCTTTAGGGTGTATCAATGATCTAAGGGTAGTATGTATCTCTTCCTCAATTTAAGTCTGAGTTCTGCAAAAAAATATACTTTCGTTCCACCAAAAATATTACTTGCACACCAAAATATACTTACTCACTAAGGTATTTCATAATCAACACAATATGTTTATTGACTGTTGCAAATCTCTCATAATAATAATTTTATAAGGTAAGTTGACGGATCCCCGCTTTGCAGGGCTCCTATTTTTGGGTTAAGTTTTCTGAGTGGTTAAGTTCCCCGAGCAGACGAGAATTATCATAATAAATGATATTTTGTAAATTAAATATGATAATTCTCGTCTGCTCTAATCTAATCGAATCGAATTGAGGTCTAAATGAAAGATTGGTATATTTGTTGTACTATCGACAAACTTGAATAATTTCTTAAAGACATTCAAGTACAATTAGGTCGACATTCGCGTAAAAATACATTTCCATGGTAACGATCTTGTTACCTGTCATTTAATAATAGAATTATCTGTTGCAGTCTCCATCTTTGTTAACACACGAGTGCGGTATAAAAACGAATGCACACACCGTACAAATCGCACGCCGTAAAAAATAAATACGACGCTTACACATTGTGATATTAAAATAAATGTGTTTTTAATCTTATATTTATTTACTTGATATTTATTATTTACTAGCAGTTGCTCGCGGCTTCGCTCGCGCGAATGACGGACTTTCAATTATAAACATTCAACCCCTATTTCATCCGCTTAGGGGGTAGATTTCAAAAAACGCTAAAAATGACGGACCTCCCATACAAACTTCTAACCCCTACTTTACTATCTTAGGGGTTGGAGTATCAAAAATTCTAAATTGCGTGTTTACTTATTTCTAACCAAAAACATAAAATACGTGCTTCCAACTTTAAAAATGACGGATTTCCATACAACCGTTCATCCCTTATTTTACCCCTTTAGAGGTGGAATTTCCATAAATTTATGAATCAGTCAGCCCAAGCAATTATATATATTGTGTTCAGCTTAAATATGCTGCAAACGAGATTCCGCTGTCTTTGCATACATCTTCACAAAATTTTGTTTGCGTTAAGGCAACAATATGATCATCATCATCATCATCCTCTTAGCGTTATCCCAGTTTCAATCTGGGGTCCGCTCACTAGTCTAACCGAATTTGGCTGAATATTAGCTTTTCCACGGAGCGACTGCCTGTCTGTTGTTAAATTGCTTGCTGTGTCCTCTCGTTTCTGTTATCCCACATTTGGATCATTAAACCCCATACATTTTCTATTGGATTTAAGTCCGGGGATTTAGACGGCCAGGGAATTAGCGAAACTTCTGGATGTTGGCTGGCCGTATGCACTCTGCAGTTATCGTGAACATAATAAAAGCTTGGAAATTCTTCTCGCGGGTAAACCGTTCGCACTGTCGGTAACATAGATTATTCTAACAAATCCACATAAACAATTGCATTCGCATGAGAAGAAATCTGAACAAGCCCGCCTACACCTCCGGTTCCCATCCAGCCCCACATGTAAGCTGAGATTCGGCCAGATTATTGATTCGGCACTACGTGATGCTCGGCGTATCGTGTATTGTTGTAACGCCACAAGTTTATGCGACCGCGCTGAGAAGATCTAAAAGATTTTTCGTCTGGAAATATAGTGTTAGTCCAGTCAAAGTTTAAATATTGACGTGCAAAATTTAATCTTGCAAGTTTGTGTGCATCTGATAAGTCAACTTTCTTAGCGTGGTGTCTATAGTGTAGTTCAATAGAGTGCAAATGATTTCTTTTTGTTTGTAGACAAACTTCGTAACGTGCCGCAAAATACCGAGTGGGAGTAAAATTATGTTCCTCGTAATGATGACACATGTCGGTTTTCTGTTGATTCGTGATTTGACGAACGCCATGATTATGTCGTCGTCTATTTTCCAGGGTACCCTGTTCTTCATATCGTCTGATCCAGGTTCTCACTGTGTTTCGAGATAATATATTTAACTACGGACTAAAAATGGAGGTAATTGGCGATCATGGTCAGTATACCAATAGATTGTTTCTTACTGCCGGTTCGTATACCGTTGTCGTCATGCTCACTAAAATGTCATTTCTTGTGGTGGCGTCGTGTGTCGGGTCATCCCTGTCCCTCTAATATGGCGAGAGGGATGATGGCTGGCACATGCGTTATACTCGTGAACGGGTGCTACTTGCGATGACTGGTCGATGACGGTCTTGCGGGCTGGTATTAGATTTTAATTTTTAACTGCATCATTTCCATCATGGGTCTGATCACTTTCGCGGATTGCCTGCATTATTATGTATATATAATGTAAGTGGATGCTCCTGTTTCACCATGTCTATTCTGAGGAGGCTAACCAAATGAACATCAAAAGTATTATGCTTGAGTATTATTATGTACAGTAAATATATACAAGTGATAAAGAAGGTGTAACAGTTGCAGCACCTTACAAAATGTAAATTATGTGTATTATGCAAGACCTGGCGATGAAAAAAAGTGACCGTGAGTTTTTTGCCCGTTCTTTCTCATGGTTCTACCTACTGCTTTGTGAACGTCGCAGTAAATGTAAATGTAGAGTCTTTAAGTAATTATTTTATAAATTTATTATTTTGACGTTCATAAGCGTCACATTGTGACCCAAATGAATAAAGGATTTTGAATTTGAATTTAATTTGAACTACCGAGATATTTCTTGATACCGTAGCCGTGCTCTCTGAGAACTATAATCCGAGCTCTATGTTCTGCCATTTGACGATATAAATATAAACGAATTATATTTTATTGTAATAGAAATTATTATTTGACACCAATTTCTGAGTGGCTTTTTGATTCTTTGTAATTTTATAATAGAAGGAGCATAGATAAATAATTGGTCTCGCTGAGCTCTACTAGATAGAGCACTACCTGAAAACAAAACCTCCGTGAATGCGGCAACTTTTTACAGCAGTGTGTGTCTATCGGCATGAAGGTTTACACCTTAGACTATATTTACTTACTATATGGTTTACACACGCCTGGCAGTCAGTCTTGTAGAGCGCGGCGAGACCAATTATTTATCTAAGAGAAGGAGTTTGGAATTGGTTTGGAACCTGTTTTTGAAAAAAATACATTTGTTCTGAGTTATAGTTAATTCGATAGAGTTTGGATTCAAATTATGATTATTTATCAATGTTTTATCTAAAATATTCTCTATTGCAGTGAAGACAAGGTTAAAATTGCATAGATCGCCGGTCCGTTTTGACATAGCTTGCAATATTGCATTATATTTAAAACGTCCTAAATGCGGCATGTACTGTAAAGGAGGGAAATCTTTATTATTTTGACGGTTTCAAACGATTTATCGCCAAAGTGGGTCATGATTCAAATTTGTCGATAGTACATTTAGTATTTTAGTGTTATTCTTTCACTGAAGTACTAATGTACTTCAGTGAAAGAATAAAGATTTTTGCGTAACGCATTTCAGTGTGTTACTTAAAATTGTTGATGCACTGTTATGCTTCTGCTACACCTTCGTCTTAACGCGTTAATTTAGGCGCGTAGATGTGGCCAACGTTTAAATGCTTTAAATTACTAATGGCCAACGCGCATTTTTAAAGCGTTTATGAAAGCGTAGTTGGCCATTAGCATTAACGCTAACGCTAATGCAGGTCTAGCAGTAGCATTAAAAATATACCATGATTTAATTCTAGTCCCAAAACTTGCAAACCTGTTAATGCTTCACATTAGATATCTCGCGAATTTAATGTTATCAAACGGGGTTACATATTACATGTCACTTTGACCTTAATTTGTAATCTATAATCTTTATATATAAAATCCTTGCGTTACTGACTGACTGACAGACAAGCTACAGCCAAAACTATTGGATGCAGGAAGCTGAAATTTGGCATGTGTGTTCCTTGGGGACCGTAGGGGTGCACTAAGAAGGGATTTCCCGAAGTTCCCACGGGATCGGCCAAAACAGATAAATAAAAAAATGGGCAGGCGTAGCTGCTGGCGTCCTCTAGTAATACTATAAAGCTGAAAAGTTTGTTTGTTTGTTTGAACACGCAAATCTCAGGAACTACTAGTCCGGTTTTAATTATGCTTTTTTGTGTTGAATTCCGTTTTTTTAGCGAGGAAGTCTATACTAGGCTAACAATACATCACGCTTTGAGCGACGGGTGCGAAGCAGTAGCCTTAAATAACGCGGGAGTAACCGCAGGCTCGAATAGGTTATTATATCGTAATGAGTTTGACGGTACGTACACTAATTATCTTGTATGATAAATCTCTTATCAACCAGCTACGTGCCACTTATAAGTTTAGGTTTAGAGAAAATAAAAAAATATCCGCATGTATATAACACCTTTGCTTATAACTAGCTTGTGCTCGTGGCTTCGACCACTTGGAGGTACGTAAGTAACAGGGATAAAAGTAATTTCTGTGCTATGCTGACGTATAGGCAAGATTTATACAAGGAGTTATTAAAATCGAGATTGGCAGTTTTTGTTTGAAATACTAACAAAATTAAACATCCATCCACACTCACAAACTAATGGTAGTAAAGTGTAAGATTAGTTAAAGTCGTTTTTATTATTTTTAGGTGCCTCTTTTCTCTAGTACTACCAAAAACAATGAACTTTGAAATCAATGGCTGAAAAATAATAAAATATCGTCGATTTTAAATATATTTAATATAAAATTAAATCATCGAAATTTTACAATAATTGGTTTACAGCATACGATACGATAAAAAATGTTTATTGGCTCAAAACACACAGATTCTTAATTTAAATTCTTTCGCTTCTGTGCTAGCTTGAGCAGTGATTAAAAATAGTTAGCTTGATGGTGGCAATGACACGAACGTATTACAAAGAGACATTAATTTTTTCAAATCTCTATATCGTATAATGTAAAACATTGCACTGATGAACTGTAGGTACATAATATAAGTGCTATTGACCCCAATGTCTATTATTTAACAACAAGTTTCAACTTTGACCCGGATGGTCAAAGTTTATGCTGATAATGGTGACGTAATGTAGATTACACAGTCTTTGCACAAACTCCGTCGGAGATAGTCGAGTGCGCAACAAGTTTTTGTTTGATCGGACATTCTATTGGTGATTCACGACATGGTATCTCAAAGTACGTATTGTTTATTTTTATTATAAATTTTCGTCCGTCGGTGACCATCACCACTGTAAGCCGGTCGAAACGTCAGAGTCGAGACTATTTATTTATATCTTAAATATTTTGACACTGCGCCGAGTGTTGTGTATTTTATCTCCACAAGGTACAGCGTTTTATATGATCCACAATTTAATTGTTATGCCATATGTACTTAAAAGAAAAATACCGTTATAAGATTGTATGATAATTGCATGACATAAAGTTATCATACTATATTATAGTATTATTCTTAACACGCCTTTATAAAATATCAAATAAGAGCTACTTTCTTTTTATCTTAAGTCGAACCACGGTGCGCACCATCGAATTTTCAAAGTTATGTGCATTTATATTGGCAATTATCGCTTGTTCATTGAAGAAAAGAAAAATACCGGTAAAGGTAAAACCTCGTGACGGAACCTGCATTTGTCTGATAATATACTCTAAGATCCCACCGCAAGATTTCTACGTAAATTGGCTTTCTAAATAAAATTACCATTTCATAGTTTTAAGGAAAAATAATAAAATTTGGCCGCAAGTAAGTAATATATTTTAATCATATGTGCTCACTTTTTTAGTTTTTATATAAAATGTTATGCATTTGAAAGAGATAAGTATAAATAAGCTTTAGGTACTTTAAGTCTGAGTTGCTATTCATAAATAATCAGCAAAAATTACATTAAAACTAATAGTTTAGAACATACATAACAGGAACCGTAATAAATGTATTTCATCGTGTTTTCATATTATAATGTAAATAAAATATATCAATTAAAGAATAATTTTTAAATTTGACTAAACTGTTTTTGACTCGAACAAATTTTTTTACTGGTGGTTCTAATCGCCGGAATCAAAGTAAGTTTATTCAATAAGTCCGACAATTAGGATCACGCACGGAGCAAAGGACCATGGTCCTAGTTAATTGCGGCCTTAGTCGCCAGAATCCTCAAATCCTATTGCCCTGACCACGGTATTGATGATAGCGGCTTGAAACGTCGGGCGGGACCAAAAGAGTCTTTCCTACTCATCAAATAAATATCTACGCGATTAAAACCTGACAATACATACCTATAGTGTATTCGTTTGTTTATTTTTATTTTGTATCTCAACTGCAGGTGTTATTAAAATAGATTATTATCTTTGTTTTCCTTCGTTGTTTTTACAATATGTTATTCAGCTGACTTTGGTAATAGGGCATTTAAGTATTAAAATATGTTTATTTGCTTGTCATTGGCCCTTAAAAAGAGCTAATTCCTCTGACGCTAGGACTTTACAACCATACAATCAACGGACTTAATGAACACCCAGACTCGAAAAAAGAATCCATGGATCACACAAAGTGTCGTCTCGTGTAGGGATTAAGACAGTGTTGCCATTACCACAGCTAGCGATACCGAAATGTCGGGGCAAATTTAAGGTAATTCACCGTAAGTTTCTAATAATGACACAATATACACCTGTTACAGAAATAAAAGTATGTATGGAAGTCGCGAAAGTTTAAAAATAAAATTATCATATCAAATATATCAATGACCAAAACTAATCATGAATAAGTAATTGCCATTAACTTTCAATAATACCAGTTCACTTTCAATAGTACAAGTAGTTGTGAAATGCATAATTTCAATTGCAACCCATTTCAATTTCAATTATCAATAAAGAAGAGCATTTCAAATAATGACGGTTCGTTAATTGGGTTCCAGTATCAAATGTTGTGGCCGGTGCGGATATCATTATGATCGCGTATATTTCGATTGAACCGACGAAATTGAATCGATTGTGGTCTCATTTGTGTTTGCAGAATATAATTAATTGGCAGTTTGGTCCCAATGCATTAAATGTTATATTTGGTCCCTTGGCTTTGGTTTGCTAACAGCTGCGTGCTTGGGTTTTAACTCTGGTTACTAAGGTTATGGCTGGAATGCATACCAAGGTCAAGCATATTTCGTTGTTCAGACACTTTTATGCAGCTGCTATATCCTACGTGGAAATGTTGTAAATTTAAAAAATATAGCTAATACGCCATTTGGTTAGGTACTTAACTAAAGGTAAACAATCTTGTTGTGACTTTTTATCTAAAATCTGTTTAAAAATAAAATGCTGCTAAAGATCAATGTAAATACAACAACAATGATTTCTAAATCAATTGAACCCTAGGTTTAAGCAGTACTTTATATGTGGTAATTTAAAAAGTCACATCAAGATTGTTTACCTTTAGTTAAGTACCTAACCAAATGGAGTATAGTACAAAGTACGGTTTCAATAGTTCCACTGGAATCGATTTCAACATTCACTGTTGATCAAATATTACAACTTTTTACATTTAATATAATAGGTTATGTTTTTTGTTCGTTTATATTGGCTGCAATGTTATATTTATTTATTTTTATACAGTACAAAAATCTTAATATATAAAATCCTTGCGTTACTGACTGACTGACAGACACGCTACAGCCGAAACTATTGGGCGCAGGAAGCTGAAATTTGGCAAGTATGTTCCTTGGGGACCGTAGGGGTGCACTAAGAAGAGATTTTCCGAAATTCCCATGGGATCGGCCAAAACGGGTAAATTAAAAAAAAATGCAGGCGTAGCTGCTGGCGTCCTCTATATAGTATATGGGAAGACTTCTGTATTTGTGCACTTGCTTAAAAAATAAATTATAAATAATTCAATATGTAATCATTTTCTTCAACTCGTATCACTTCAAGAGTTTAATAGTAATATGCAATTCAAATATATCTTTGACCTTAACGAATTCAATACAACAGCAATCATTTCGACAGCTCAATTCTCTAAGTCAAACAGAAATCTTTCTTGAAATCGGTTGGGACGATTTCATTAACGAGTTTTATTTGCGCAGCCATCGAACGGGTGAGTGCAGAGGACGGCGCGCTCGACGTACTATTTGGAGATGGAAACTCAATCAAGTTTGAGGATTGTTGGCTCAGAGACCATTGCAGGTAGCAATTACTAAGATTTATCTATTTCAATTTTCTTAAGAAGACTCGACTACGATACGAAATGGACGGCTGACGCCGTATTTCTATCAACAATTTTGTATTTGCGCGTTCTATGACGATTAAAGATATTTTATTATGAAACTTAATAAAATATGTTAAGAGCTAGATGTAACTTATTGATGCTTGTTACTTTTTATGTTGTAGTTATTTAATGGAAGTCTTCTTTCTCTTAGCGATATCCCAGTTTCAATCTGGGGTCCACTTTCTAGTCTAACCGGATTTGGCTGAATATTAGCTTTTCCATGGAGCGACTGCCAGTCTGACCTCCGCAACCCGAAGGGATAGCGATATTCCATGGTTTAGACTAGTGTCAGTTTATTTAGAAGGTACTGACGCCCTGTAACGACTGTCAAAGATCTTCATGACAACCGGGACCGACAGCTTAACGTGCCCTCCGAGGCACGGGACAAGCGATAGTTCACAATTCAATACGCACATAACTCCGAAAAGTCATTGGTGCGCGCCGTGGATTCAAACCCGATACCCTCCGCATGGCAGTCTGTTGTAGTATATCCACTCGGCTATCGCTGCCTTGTCGTTATTTAATGAAAGTAAAACACTTAATATTTTCGAAATTTCTATATTACTCGTATAATATGATATTTTGTTTTAATGTTTTCAAAATGGAAATCTGCTTGGCAAAAATACAAAAGTACTGCTAAAACTTATTAAGAAAAATTAAATTTCAATGCCTAAAATCCAAACATCTTAATATATAGCACTGAACAAATGACTTGATCTGTGATATCCAGGCAATTCTTGAATGAGAATGAAATTCAATATCAAAATCCAATGTTCAATGAAACACTTCAGTCAGAATGTAAACAGAACATTGTTTCAGGTGTTCATCGTGTTTCCATGCAGACACTTACCAGAGAGCCAATCATATACTAGAAATACCAGACGTCACAATATTAAATGTGAGGCACGATAAATCACAGGTCTTGATAACATGTAAGTAATTATAACGTCAATGATAGTGAGTGTTTCAGTTAAATCATCCAAAAAAATAAATATATTATGCTCGCTTTTTCCCTAATCTTAACAATCATCATCATCATCATCAGCTTGTCAAAGCCCACTGCTGGATATGGAACTCTCCTGATTCTATTTTGTCAAGATATTGTTAAGAATAGGCCAGGCCTCCTGTTCTTAACAATATGTTGACAAAATATCATGACGATCAGTTGTCGACTTTAGTGGTACAAAATAACATTATATTTTACTATTTATGTGTGTATCGAGTGGTATAATCGTCTATTTTATTACGGTGATTATTAGCAGTCATCGATTAGGTCGTAAATAATACAGTACTTTATATCTTTGCTTTTCCGTTACGTCAGTAAAATTTTAGTGCAAAATAAGCATAAATTGATATTTTCGGGAATCTAACACGCATTAAACTGATGTTTTTACTATATTTATTTCCAGGGAGTGACAACCACGAATCAACATATACACAAGAGTTTTTATCACAATTTAACTACAAAAAATGGAAAGAAAGTCGAAGGCTCAAACCGTTACTTTGGCATGGAGATATCACCGATAAAGTTGGGAAAGTCCACTTCGACGAGTTTCTTAACTCTGTGGCTGGGGCGAAGAGAGTCTTTCAGTCAC
The DNA here is from genome assembly GCA_944739405.2 of Euclidia mi. Classification (NCBI taxonomy): domain Eukaryota; kingdom Metazoa; phylum Arthropoda; class Insecta; order Lepidoptera; family Erebidae; genus Euclidia; species Euclidia mi. Next base: position 71,516,066 of record OX123185.2, read on the forward strand.
TGCTCGACTATGGCGTAGCGTTAATAGAAGGGGTATAGTATTGTCTAGGTTCCAACTTAATTTGCACAAGCTTAACTTTTTATACCAATCTCAAAAAATGACATGAATATCGGAGATCCAATTCTTTTTAGCATTAATACAATAACGATAAAGTTTAGAAAGTCCGTGTGTACGAGTTTCTTAACTCTGTGGCTACAGTGAAGAGAGTATTTCAGTCACTTCTCGACTACGGTGTTGCGTTGATAAAAGGAGTAAAGTATTTATACCTATTTGTTACTCAGAATTGATTTGATAAGCTGTTTAATTGGACTTGCCAATTTCTTGGACCAAGCACGACCTTTATGTCCATAAATGCAGGTGCTGAGTTTAATAAAAATGTTGTCGGTTAAACCTATCTTATTGAAAGGATTTTCACTTTAATAAACTTAACTAAGTTATATAGAACATAATTAAAATTAAATACGTAATTAAAGCCCATGGGATCTCTACATCCTTCTTCACTTTGTATTCTTAATGATGCGGTTATTATGACCGCATTAGAAATAATCGTTATAACTCAGAGAACTTAACTAACATTCTAACAACGAACACACTAACTAGGAACAAAAAGTTATAATGAACACCATAACGTGGACGCAAAGTAGTGTCCTGTGTGGTGTTGAAGACACAATACTTGCCCTAGTGTTGAATGGCTAGACAGCAGCTCAAACCATAACATTGGGTACATTAGTTACCTGTGTCTTCTTCTTACATTTTTAAGAGCCAAACTTTTCTCGGTGGAGCAATTGCCATTGGTTTCGGTTTTCTGCCCGTTCTTTGACCTCTTGATACGACCGGACCCCATTAATTAGGTATAATGACTAATTTAATAAAACCATCAGTTCACCAAACAGTAAGCTTGGCAACAATTTATACGAAATTATTGATTTTAAAGTTTGATAACAAATACTTGGTCAATTTGTTTTAGTAAGTCATATTGGGTAGAATGTTAATACAGTAGACAAAAGATATATCTCCGTAATTTATGAGGGCAGCCTGTCAATACGTCGCCGTCGTTGAGACTTGTGTGCAGTATTGTATTCATTTTGCAGCTATAAAATACGACCAGCGTGGCAGTTTGCCAAATATACCGTACTGGCTTTAGTTCTCATGCTATATGGTAAATTATATTTAAGTTCATCCAGTAGCGAAAGTTTATTTACATTTTATACTAACTTCATAATTTTATTATTTATAAAACTCTATTTTTTTGGTCTAGGGGCGAGGAAAACTATATATGTATTTGAGAATAGGTACTTAATTTCATAGTTAAGCGGTATTTAAGATACCTCGTATCATCGCTATGAGGGCCCGATATTTTGGCACACTTGCAACAGTGTTTCGATAAATATTTTAATTACATTGTAAATAACTATTTAACAATACGTTCCTTACAAGTACCTACAACTAGTTGTCTGCTTATCATAAGTATTGGATTTGTATTGAATTATATTTGATGTCTGTTTGTGACCGTAGCCATAAGCCTTTTACATTGGATTTGTATTGAATTATATTTGATGTCTGTTTGTGACCGTAGCCATAACTATATATGTATTTGAGAATAGGTACTTAATTTCATAGTTAAGCGGTATTTAAGATACCTCGTATCATCGCTATGAGGGCCCGATATTTTGGCACACTTGCAACAGTGTTTCGATAAATATTTTAATTACATTGTAAATAACTATTTAACAATACGTTCCTTACAAGTACCTACAACTAGTTGTCTGCTTATCATAAGTATTGGATTTGTATTGAATTATATTTGATGTCTGTTTGTGACCGTAGCCATAAGCCTTTTACTTGTTGTGTTATTTCAGGTAAGCGCTACTCTCGAAGATACCGAGGTGGTCTGTAAAGCTTTGGGCGGAGTTCAACACACGATCTTTGGAGGCATGTGGCAGTTCACCACGAGAGCCGATCACGCCGACACTGCTTACACAAACTTGCCTCTGGCAGCACATAATGATAACACCTATTTCACTGAAGCAGCTGGGTAAGTTTTATACATATATACATACATACATATCGTCACGCCTTTTATCCCCGAAGGGGTAGGCAGAGGTGTATTTCTACACCCACTTTTCGCCAGATATACTCTAGTTCCACGTAATAAGGGGCGAGCCTATTGCCGTACCGGGCACATTTCCAGACTCCGTGCTGCTACTGAGAATTTCGTTACAGAAAAACCCAATAACACTGCCCGACCCAGGAATCAAACCCTAGACCTCCCGATCCCACGCGCACATTTATGCCGCGAGACCAACGAGGCAGTCGAAAAGGGTTTGATGTCGAGTTTTCCGTCTCTACGCAAAGATGGTATTTGCATCGTGTTATCCCTTAGTCGCCTCTTACGACACCCACGGGAAGATAGGGGCTGGTGACACTTGTATTCTATGACGTCAACCACACGGCTATAATTTTATATTGGATTTTTCTAGTGCAAATGAACGTTAAATGCAAAAATTTTAAACTGGCAAATATCTAATTTGAGTGAGTTTTACTTACTGTGTTGTACAATTTTGCATCACCCATTGTAAAGTTTTTGACGGTTTATGAATTATTCACAGCGCAGGAGCTGCGTTACTAATCATAGGTGCTCAGCTAGGTGATTTATTGTTTCACCGTTTTCAGCCATTTTTAGCGATATTGGTTTTTCACTGACAGATTTATTACGATGTGATGAATCTAGTATGACTAACTACTAAGCATGTAGCTTTTTAAAAATGCGCTAATTTACAAACCTAATGTGAAATAAAAATTGGGCAAGTGCGAGTCGGACTCGCGCACGAAGGGTTCCGTACCATCATCTATAAAAGAAAATCACGTTTGTTGTATATATACTTAAATATTTTTTAAGTTTCTACTTGTTTATTAAGATCGAGTAACAAATTGCTTAAAAATTACGTTTGTTGTATGGGAGCCCCCCTTTATTATTTACTTTTTTTAATTTAATTATTTATTTATTAAAGGTAATATACAACTACATATTCCGTGAAAATTTTAAGCGTCTACCTGTTACCGTTAGTAATTTTGAGCAAAAATACGAAAAAAAAAAACACGTTTATTGTATGGGACCCACCCTTAATATTTTCATTTTTTTATTTTTAGTACTTGTTGTTATAGCGGCAACCGAAATACATAATTTGTGAAAATTTCAGCTTTCTAGCTATCATGGTTTATGAGATACAGCCTGGTGACAGACAGACAGACAGACAGACAGACAGACAGACAGACAGACAGACAGACAGCGGAGGCTTAGTAATAGGGTTCCGATTTTTACCTTTTAGGTACGGAACCCTAAAAATAACGTAATAATTTCTCTATTGGCTGAGTCGGCGATTGTGTCGTGAGTCGTTTAAATTTCATATTTGTTTAATATGTATATGTATATACCTATTGTATGTTTATATTTATAAATGTATTAATATATTCTTATGTGTGTATGTAATTTTATAATACATCTACAATTTAATATGTATGTTTATGTTATATGTAACTAATGTGTATATAAGTATTTTTAATGTGAATGTATCTTTAGATCTACAATATTTGTGTTATTTCAAATTCATTTTCATTATATTACACCTACTTCTTTTCTCTCTGCACCACTCTAAGATTGACAGGGAGATAATGCCCATGGCATTAAGTCCGTCTGTATACGATGTGTATATAAAGATTAAATAAATAAATAAAATAAATAAATATTTTTATATTCTCGCTTATGAACAATCACTACCTGCCAAAACTCCTCATTTGTCTATATTATAGAAAATTTATTCCACTTAATGTAACTGTTAGACCACCCAAACAATTCATCCCAAAAAATAAAACAGCTCAATTGGTAATGCTTTTACCTTACAGATTACAAATTCTCCACTGCTTAGAGCATAAAAATGGCACTGGTGGCCAAACCATCCTAGTCGACGGCTTCTACGGAGCCCTACAGTTAAAGAAGCAGTTTCCAGAAGATTTCGAGTTCCTGACTAAGTTTTATGTAGAAGCAGAGTATATCGAAGAAGGACATCATCATAAGTACTCTGCTCCTGTTATAAAGGTGGATGAGGAGACAGGCGATTTGATACAAATCAGGTCAGTATGCAGCTATGTCTTCGTCTGATTCTTTATATTTTCAAATCCGTATGTACGGAAGTAAACAAATTGATTAATTTCAAATTGAGTTAGCGTGAGCAGGATTACATTACAGGCTTTACAGAAATAATTGAAATTATTTCGAAGTTCATTAAAACTTATAAGGATAAGGATTGCCTCTTATTGCATTAAAATCTGGAAATATTCTTGGTGGAAATATATTTTGTGGATTGTAATATATGTTTATACTCGTAAACGGTTACTTTTTTCATATCGTCATTTCAGCACGTAGAAAAGTAAAGTCAAAGTCAAAGTCAAGTCAAAATCATTTATTCATCTAGGCCACAAAGTGACGCTTGTGAACGTCAAAATTGAAGCTAATTACTTAATGATTCTACATTTACATTTACTGCCACGTTCGCAATGCAAAAGGTAGAACCACGAGAAAGAACGGGCAATAAAACTCATGGCCACTCTTTTCAGTCAAATATAATACCTAGTTGTACATTTTATTTTTGTAAGGAGCTGCAACTGTTTCACATTGTTGACATCAACTAGTAACATTTTTAGTAACTACAAGAGGACGCCAGCAGCTACGCCTGCAATTATTTTAAATTTACCCGTTTTGGCCGATATCCCGTGAGAATTTCGGGAAATCCCTTCTTAGTGCACCCCTACAGTCCCCAAGGAACATACATGCCAAATGCCATTTCAGCTTTTTGCGCCCAATAGTTTCGGCTGTAGCGTGTCTGTCAGTCAGTCAGTACCGCAAGGATTTTATATATTAAGATCTCATACTCAAGCACTCAATCAGTAAATGATGTTCATTTAGTAAGCCTCCCAAAGTAAATATGGTGAAACAGGAGCATCCAATTACGTCTTTTTAATATAGGCAACTCGCGAACATGGTCAGAACTATGGTGGAAGTGAATTTAGCAGTAAAAACGTGTTTATTAACATATTATTTCCATGTGTATGTTTCCAGGTTCAACGTTTACGATCGTGCGCCAATGGCTTTTGCCAGTAGTGAAGAATGTCGTTCCTATTACCGTTCACTTCGAAGTTTAGCCAAGTACTACGAAAACGTCAGTCTGCAGTGGAGGTTCAAATTACAACCAGGTAAATGCATTTTTATAGAATACAAAATATTGCCGGCGAAATTTTTATTTTCTTTTATTTGCAATTAGTAGACGGTAGGATTTCTCATAAATCTCTATTAGTTAGTGCACTGCTACAGTGAAACTCGTGGGTCCGATTCCCACTCGGAAGAAATCTTTGTATGAAGAGCACTATACTTTGGTCTGTATTTTGCCTAATTAATATGTATGTATTAGGCATAATAATTTATTATATAGTGTGTTATATATTATTATGTTTTATGTTAATCAGTTGGCTGGTTGCCATAGTCCAAGCGCTGCTTAGTTTGGGAATTAAAAGGTCGTGATTGTCTCAATGAATTATGCGAGTATAACTTACGATTTGGTGGTTTAATTTACTGACATGTTGATTCTTAAGTTGAGCCGTGTCCTTGCGGTGTTTACATATTGTGCCACAACCATAGATATACTATATTTCTATGGCCACAACCTTAACCAAACAACTACTTTCTACTTGCTCAGGCAGACCTTATAACTAGATGAGTTTTTATTTCACCAGGTACCGTAATGGTGATGGACAACTTCAGGGTGCTGCATGGAAGAACTGGATTCACTGGCGGCCGCGTTCTCGCTGGCAGTTACGTGTCGCGATCAGATTGGCTGGACAGAGCGAGAGCTTTGAACCTTATTCAATAAATCAACAAGCAAAAATTATAATTGTTAATATATTGACTTAGCTGTTTGTTTTATTTTCATAATATTTTATTCCCACCAAGAACTTAGGTGGGACCCTAAGTTTCCTGGTGGGAATAAAATATTAACGGTAACCATCCTCTCGGTTGAAATTTGCGGCCCCACGTTCTCTCCACAGACCATCACTATTTTTCAAGAATAGCACGGGAAGTGGATCAAAAAGCACCCGCACTTCTCGGAGGCAGCGCTGACGGACATCAGTCATCCCGTGACCACGGCTGGTGTAACCCATGCCGAAACGTCGGGGCAAATAGAAAGGTTGTAAGGTAATACTACACGTATTGCGTTATAATATCTCGCAGGTGCCAGCTTAGCCGTTCGCAATATTACCAAATATGGTCATGTTCACTAGCCAAAGGCAGTTGTGAGTCATAGGCCTATCTATATAAGATGGGTGCGCGATCTAAGTCGATCACTTGCCCTACACACCGTCTCGCTGATGGTTGTAGTGACTATTACTATCTACTATTATTACTATCCTACTTCTACTGTCCCACTGGGGGTAAGCATATTCTAGTTGTCTGTGTGCCTATACGTTCTGTCTGTAATATCAGTGTCTCCTAAGCATAACAGCCGATCTAGGGACCGCCTGTTCCTGACCGGTTGTTGTGTATTCTCTATGCTGTTTCCAGTTCTTCCTACGGGCTACGTTCTTCCTACGGGCTACGTTCTTCCTACGGGCTACAAGCCACGAGCTGCTGGCGCCGTGCCGCTATTAGCCAGCTGCCACCCAAGTCTCCGTTCCTGCCTTCGAGCTCCTACAGCCAGGCCACGGACGCCTGAGCCTGACCGCTCGGCCCACATCGGCTGCACCGCCTGAGACCCCGCTCAGCCTGAACCTCGACCACAGAGCTGCCTGCGTAGCGCACCTTGGTCAGCTCATCGGCGACCCTACGAGCAGCTACCCTGCGAGCGTCGGAGAGCAGCAGGAGTCTACACTCCAGCCCTCAGGCCAGTGCTTACCTAGTTCGACCGAACTAGGTCTCACTACCGCTTACATACAGTATGACCATACTGTATGTAAGCGGTAGTGAGACATAATAAAGAACCTGTTCAGCCTAGCAGTGTTTCTCTTGAACCCCGACATCCTACCTGAGATCCTCCGTCTCAGTGGCGCCCAACTCTATTTGTCTCACTTTTAATTTCTGCAGTTGTTCTTGTTTAGGAGGTCAGTCTTTGTAAACGAGGAGGTGCAGACATCAGCGAACCGGTACGTACTATTTAACTTGTGTATATCTGTGTTTTGCGGTCTATCTTTAATTTCTATTCTTGTATAACTATTATGTGTTATCTTACTATTGCCTAATTCAAACAACTACCGATTCCCTACGTAACTGTTTGCAATTTGAAAAGACCGTTTTTTTGTTTTTGCAAGTCACTTATCTATTGTCTACATTTTTACACCGAATCGTCGTAGTTTCTTTGTAAAGCAGAACGATTGCACACAGAGGGCTGTAATATACTTACGTTCTTTTCCTATCATACACTTCATTTCATCATGAGCACTAACCCCATTAAGTACTTTCTACTTAATAAAAATGAATTGGCCTACGAGGTCGCTATTCGCGGAGAGGAGCCGGCTACCTCTGTTTTAGGTTTACGGAAGCAGCTACCTAAACTACTCGAGCTGATTCCGAATGACGAAATCCTAGAGTCAGGCCTAGACATAGCAGACGACTTAAAGGGAGCTAGCCTGTCAGTTGCCGATTTAGATTCGCGAATCTCTTCCCTTAAGGAACTATACGACCACAACTTGGCAAAGCGAACTACGGCTTTGCACAACCAGGTCTACCACAGATTGGGCAGATTAGACAAATCCGAACCTAAATACGGCAAGAAAATATCCGACCTGACTGAACGCTTTCGGATGCTGTCGGCAGAGCTATCTAAGATAGAACACTCGAATGTTCCGTCGGCGGAAGTCGGAGTCACGACGACTTGCACGGATTCAACCCCTGCATAGGCAGCGTCGACTCCGGTAACTGTCCACTGTGAGCATTTGAGGGTTGGCGAACTATCGAAACTCAAATTCGACGGAACAAGCTGCGTTCGCGAATTTCTACAACGCATGACGGAATTTAGGACGGTTAGAAATCTACCTGCCAATAGATTATTCGATTACGCGTCCGAAATTTTTACGGGTAATGCGTTACACTGGTTTCGCGGTGTTAAATATTCCATTTCTACATGGGACGAACTAGCTAGTAAACTCACAGCTGATTTTACACCGTATGACTATGATTATAAACTTTTAGCCGAGATTCGTAATCGTACTCAAAGGCAAACTGAGGGTATAATCATCTATTTATCAATTATGTTCCAACTTTTTGCGCGATTGTCACCGAACACGGTATTAACCGAACATGAAAAATTAAATATATTGCTTCACAATATTAGACCGTGTTATTCTACAGTACTAGCTTCATGTACTATGGCTACAGACACTATAGACACTCTAAAAACACTATGTCTAAACTATGAGAGGTTCCAGTGTTTAAGTGCACAATTTCACGAACCTAGTTACCCTACGTCTAACACAGTAGCACCTGATTTAGCTTACATAAATAAAAAGGACACGCACTGTCACTATAATAATTCACAGTACTATAAACCGTCTAAACTAAAAAACTACGCTTCTGTCGCATCTATAAAAGTCGAACCGAACGATACACCTGTGCCTAACCTACAACACTATAATGTCAACTTTGATATCTAAATCAGCTGTTCCTACAAAAATAACTAATAAGAGGTGTGTGTTTTGCCCGCGATGTCGTTCAACTGATCACTCACTAGGGACGGGCAAGCGAGAACGTTATCCGATATGTTTTAAGTGTGGCCTTAGGGATGTCACGTTCGTAAATTGTCCTAACTGTAAAAATAAATCTTTTTCAAAAAACTAATTTACTCGGATCGTAGTTCGTCAAATAAGATGACAAACCCTACCGTTTGTACATCTTCTAAACCTAAATATTTTGACAAAGAAGACTGGAAAAATTGGCTGAACACTCTAAAAGTGTATTTTTCCAGTTATTCTGTGGCCGCGATCCGTGATCAAAAACCTAATACTGATTTTCGACCTTATGTTAATGTAACCATTAAGAATCTACCCCTTACTGGGTTACTTGACTCAGGTTCTGCCGTGACTATATTGGGCAATAATTCTCATAAAAGAAATTATTTCTCAAACTAATAATAATAATAATAAAATAAATAAATAATAAACTAATAATAATAACCTAGCAACACGTAAACATGTCAACATATTTTTTCCTCGAATATTCGTATTTGTAATTTATTTCATAAATTTGTGCTCATATATATATTCATAATCACAAGAAGGACTAATTAATTTGATAAATATATTATAAATTAAAGAAACCATAAAAACATTAAGAAAAGTATACCGAAAAATAGTTCAAGATGACACCTAATGTCAAACGAAAAACTAAGAAGAAAAGTAAACATAAACAACATAATATACACTAGTAAATATGATGTAATCAACAAGAAAATATGTTGACGAGAGCTAAGGTAGCAGCTGCACGCCTGACACCCCCGGACTCGTCGCTCAGCTCCGCCTCGCAGCCGCCGCCGGCACCTGCATCAGCGTTGTCGGCAATTGCAGAGGCGTCGAGCTCGTCGAGCGACGAGTACTTCTCGCCGCCGACGTCGCCACCACCTGTACGTCGGCGAGGGAGAGGCCGGCCACCGACCCGCTTGGGACCCCGAGACCCACCGGTCTCGAACAGGGCCCCCGCTACCGGTGGTGATGTGCACCGCATGAGATGGACGAGTTCAATGAATGAAAACGTCATGCGGGCATATTTTGTGGCCACAGAGGGAGGAACTAACCTCAGTGCATACCGTGATCGAATGCTGCCTTTGTTTCAGGTGCTTGAGCCAGCTGTCAACGTGTCAACACAGAGGCTATCGGATCAAGTGCGGGCCATCCAGCGGTGTCGCCTGTTGGATGATTCCGTGCTTGAGAGACTTCGCTCTGACGTGCAGAGAAGTCTCCCCATCACTTTTTCAACGCAGCCTGACACAGTGGTTGCTCAACAGCAACTGTTAAATCCAGTTGATGAAGAGGTAGATGACGAGACTTCTCATGTAAGTACCCAGTGCAACGATCAGTTAAGGAGTGCTTTGGAATGTGCTATTGCGGAATACCGATCCATGGACCCAAATATTCGGCCTCGTTTGCCTCGTTTGCCCATGCATAACAAAAACATAGCGCTGGTGAGTGCCCTAGACGCATTACTGTCTACTCACTTTGATAATAGTGAAAATCTCAGCGATACACATTCAATCCTGTATTGTGCGGCGGTTGCGGCGTGTCGAGTTGCAGGGGTTAAAATGCCTGTAAATAATACCGCTACTCGACAGACCGCTGCTGTGCCAGCTTGGCAACGCAGGATTGAGCGTCGTATTGCTGAGACTAGGGCACTCATTGGCAAGCTCTCCTGTTTCAGGATGGGCAATTCCCGACCAAGAGTGATGCGCTTTGTAACTCGAGCCTTTGCGGGAACTGGTATCAGTTCCCAAGATTATTTGCCTCGGGTTACAGAGCGCATCGATACTCTAAAACAAAAGCTTTATGCATGGGCAAACCGTATTAGGCGATACAAAACAAGAGTGGATCGGTATTGCCTGAATCGCACATTTCAAAGAGACGAGAGGTGGGTGTACCGAAGATGGGAGCGACCCGAGTCTACGGCCGGTGACGTTGATGGGAGTCGACCGGATGATGCTGCCACTAATACGTTTTGGCGCAGCATCTGGTCGACGCCTGTCAACCACACGGAGAGTGATTGGATTGGGGTTGTTGAGCGAGTATGCGAACAAATTCCAACTATGGAGCCAATATATATATCAAATGATGATATAGCCAGTGCAGTCCGTTCGTTACCTAACTGGAAATCAGCGGGACCGGACGGGCTGCAAATTTTTTGGCTCAAGTGGCTCCGTAGTTCGCATACTTGCTTAGCATCTCAGTTCCAATTATCACTGGAATCGGGGTCGCTACCAGAATTTTTAACATCCGGCGTCACTCACCTACTCCATAAGTCTGGTAGCGCCACGGACCCCAAAAATTACAGGCCGATAACCTGTTTGCCTACAATATATAAACTCCTTACATCCATTTTGAGAACGAAATTAACAAAACATGTGTCTGATAATTCTATTTTGTCTGTTTCTCAAAATGGATGTAGGAGTGGGGCCCGTGGCACTAAAGAACTCCTTCTGATAGACATGGCCATTAGCCAACAGGTGCGCCGTAACCGAAAGAATCTGTCGACATGCTGGATAGATTACAAGAAGGCTTACGACTCCGTGCCACATACATGGCTTTTGAGGGTGCTGGAGTTGTACAAAGTAGATGCAACTCTATGCACCTTTTTAAGGTCATGTATGGGGCAGTGGAGGACCGTATTGCGCTATCCAGGATGCCGATCGAGTTTGGGTTGCGGTGCTCCAATAAGAATCGAGCGAGGTATATTCCAGGGCGATAGTCTGAGTCCTTTGTGGTTTTGTCTGGCTCTGAATCCCCTAAGTACCTTGTTAGAGGCTTCAGGGCTAGGCTATCGGTTAAGGAGAGGAGGTCATGTTACATCTCACCTCCTTTTCATGGATGACTTGAAATTATTTGCCCCCAACAATTTTCAACTGACTGCATTACTTAAGGTAACCGAAACCTTCAGTAATTCTATCAGGATGGAATTTGGTGTGGATAAATGTGCGGTCATGCATGTGAAGAGAGGCAGGATTATGGAATCTGCAGGGATACAACTCTCAGATTCCATACAACTTAGATCCCTCTCCCTAACCGAGACCTACAAATACCTGGGTATGTCGCAGTCTTTGAATATTTCTGAGACTGACATGAAACATACGTTGCAGGCTCGTTTCTTTGGCCGCCTGAAAAAAGTACTTAAGAGTCTTTTATCAGGTGGCAACAAGGTGCGAGCCTGCAACGGGTGGGCCATGCCAGTCCTAATGTATTCCTTCGGCATACTCAGGTGGACCCAGACGGAACTAGACGCCCTGGACAGAAAAGTCCGTTCAATGCTGACTGCATCGCGGATGCATCATCCACGCTCGTCGGTGATGAGGCTGTACATCCCGCGGAAATGTGGGGGTCGAGGCTTTTTATGTGCTAAGACTCTCCATAACCGCGAGCTGTACAACCTCAGAGAATATTTTTTAGGAAGGAACGTGGATGTGCACCGCGATGTAGTTGCTGTTGATTCAGGACTTACCCCGCTCGCTCTGGCTAAAGAGAACTGGCACAAACCTGCAGTACTTAGTACTGACGACCGAAGAGAAGTATGGAAGGGAAAGGAGCTGCATGGACGGTTCTACAGAGCTTTATATGACCCAGATGTCAATTTTAAAGCTTCTGTAGCCTGGCTACGGTTCGGTGATCTCTTCGGAGAAACCGAAGGTTTTGTCTGTGCAATTATGGACGAAGTTGTCATGACAAACAACTACCGAAAGTATATACTGAGGGACGGTACGGTTGACATATGTCGGGCGTGTCACCGGCCCGGAGAATCTCTCAGGCATATAGTGTCCGGTTGTTCGCGTCTTGCCAATGGTCAGTATTTGCACAGACACAACCAAGTGGCTAGGATAATCCACCAGCAACTAGCCCTTAAATATGATCTCATTGGTTCTGAGGTACCGTACTACAGATATGTGCCCGACGCAGTTCTCGAAAATGGTCGTGCACTGTTGTACTGGGATCGGTCTATCATTACAGACAGGACTATTGTAGCCAATAAGCCTGATATTGTAGTGATAGACCGAGCAGAGCGACTCGCAATGATAGTCGATGTCACCATACCACATGACGTCAATCTCGTGAAAGCAGAAAAAGAGAAGGAGATAAAATATTTGGACCTAGCTCACGAGATTGTCGACATGTGGGATGTGGATTCGGCTATCATTGTGCCGATAGTCGTGTCGGTGAATGGATTAATCGCCAAGAGCCTCGACCAACACCTAAAGAGGCTCGCACTAGGCAGCTGGATCAAGTCTTTGATTCAGAAGGCGGTTCTTCTCGATACGGCGCGCATCGTGAGGAAGTTCCTTTCTCTGAGGCCCTAACCACCGGTGGCTTGGTCCCTGTACCCGACACCGGTGGGTTTCCGTGGTCCTATTTTATATAGTTAAATTTATTTGATATATTAGGTTTAATTATGTAAAATGTGACTTTGAGAATACTGTTTAATAAAGAGAATAATAATAATAATAATCGTTTATTTATCTCTTTTACAAAGGTTTTCACAGTTAGCAACACAATGGATATTAGCAAAACAAGTCTCTTTCCTTTGTAAGAGACTGGTGTCTGTTAAAGGTAGAACCTGTGTTACAGATCACCAGGCTCCCAACTCTCGGACTTTATACAATAACATAAAACTATAAATAACCATTGCATGTACATAATTACTATTTAGTTTTGAGATAAAATTATTAATAATAAGTTAAATACAAAAAAGAGTGTGCCTGCGTGTGTGTGTGTGCGTGCGTGCGTGCGTGCGTGTCTGTGTGTGTGTGTGTGTGTGTGTGTGTGTGTGTGTGTGTGTGTGTGTGTATGTGTGTGTGTGTTGTGTGTGTTTTATATGTTTTATGGCTCAAATGATCATTTCTTATATTATCATATTATGGGATTAAGAAGATTTTCAGTATCAGTATACGACAAATTTTGTAACCATGATGTTAGTGAGATTTTTAAATTAAAATTATTTTTGTGATAAATGGATAGGCGGGCATTAATTGTATTGTACAAGTATGGCCCTAAGAAGCAATAGAACCTGTGAGATAGCGATGTCCTATATGGAGCACCAGTACTACAAACTTTGTGTTTACGACGTTTGGATATATTTGTCATTGGGTCGAAGTTAGTTGATGTGTGAGCTTTCATGACTATCCGGAATATAAATAATTGTCGGACTGTAAGTACGTTAAGACGTTGGTACACATCCGAGGTAGGGTGCAAAAACGGCAAGAAGAGAGCCACTTTTAGGACTGCACGTTGGGCACGTTCAAGAGTAATCATTAGACTTTTAGCAGCGCCTCCCCAGGATGTAAAGCAGTATGTCAATATAGATTGGCATAATGCAAGGTAGGCAATTCTTAAAACTTTTTGATCTGAGACATGGCGTAGATTTTTAAATATGTAAATTAATTTCCTTGTTCTAGACGTCAATAAATCGATATGGGCTTGAAAATTGAGGTTCTTATCTATGATAATACCGAGGTATTTAACTGAGTCTGCTGCATGGATTTCCTGGCAAGTCATTGCGTTCTAAGAGCGTGGTTTATACCGGTAAGACATGTATGCGCTAGGATAGGTGCAGGGATTGTGTGAGGAACTTTGGAATTTCTTAATGAAAATGTTATATATTTCGATTTATTGACATTTAGAGCAAGACAATTAGCATTGAGCCAGTTAGTGACACGATTTAAGCCATCCTGTGCATATTGGTACGTGTCATCCCAAGAATCTCCCTAAAAAACCAACGCCGTATCATCTGCAAATGCAATAACCCGGCCGTTCAGTAGCTCTATCTGGCAAAGGTCATTAATAAATACGAGGAACAGCGTGGGCCCAAGGATACTACCTTGTGGCACGCCAGTGTTAATCGGAAGATCATCACTGCGCACATCTTCCAGCTGGACACACTGACTACGGCCCGTAAGGTAATCCGCAAAAAACCGCCATTGGACACCCCTGACTCCAATACCCTTTAATTTTTCAAGCAGAAGTGGGACAGAGACCGTGTCAAACGCCTTTGCTAGGTCTAGAAATATCGCAATTACTTTTTCCTTGTTGTCCATACTATTGACAATTATATTAGTAAGTTCATGGACTGCATCATCAGTTGATCGATTTTTTCGGAATCCGAACTGAGTTGCCGCTAATAGATTTTTGTTTTCTAGATAGCTAACAAGTCTTTTGTTGACAATTTTCTCCATGATCTTGGAAAAAGCTGGCAGAATTGATATAGGTCGATAGTTACTGACACAGCCTCTGTCACCAGCTTTATGGATCGGATGAATAAGGGCTCGTTTAAACGCGTTTGGAAAAATACCTTGCGCAAAAGATAAGTTACAAATATATGCGACTGGCTCTGCTAAGATAGAGGAATACCTTTTAATAAAATAGTTGGAGATACCGTCTAAGCCTATAGCACAATCGTTTTTAAGATGTGAAATGGTTGAACATATTTCATCCGCATCAGTTTCCAAAAGAACAAAAGATTGCGCCACACTGACGTTATAAGTATGTCCAGGTGAAGTTTGTTGTGGCGATTTTGGTGCCAATGTTTTGCCTATATTTACAAAATATTGGTTAACTGAGTTAGATGATTCGGTGGGATTGTTGTCAATAATCAGCTCAGAGGCTGTAGATTTACTTTTATTAGTATTAGTAATGTTTTTTATTACTTTCCATAGCTTTTTGGTATTGTGTCTAGCATTAGTAATCTCAGTTTTTTCGAATTCTCTTTTAGCGTTTTTGATGAGTGCATTGCAAAAATTACGGTAACGGATGAAAGTTACTTTAGAGACTTCATTATTAGGTTCCTTTTTTGTTTTTAAAAATAATCTATCTCTATTTCTAATACATCTCAACATACCCTTCGTGATCCACGGTTTAAGAATGTGTTGGCGTCTCGGTGTTGATAAAATTCTAGTGCAACTATCTATTTTACTATTTAAGGTATTTAGAAGGTAACTAACAGCCTCGTTGGTATCAGTCATCGACAAAATGGGATCAAGATCAATTTTTGAGAAAATCATGTCGAGGGAAACATAATCAATTTTCTTAATCGTTCTGCTGGTTATTGTTTGTTCAGGTGACATATTTAGGCTAAGAATAACACTGAAGTGATCGGTGATTGTAGTATGAGCAACAAAGCATTTTACAGGGAATTTAGTTTTAATGATAGCATGGTCAAGGCAAGTGAACGTGTGGGTTGGAATACAGTGTGCCGGCAACATACCATGAGTAGCCAGTAGATTTAAATAATTTTGAGCTCTATTGTCTTTCGTTGTAATGGCAATATCCAAATTTATATCTCCGGTCAAAATTATATTCTTAAATGGTGCTAGCAGTGAAAGCAGCTTATCCAATGAATCAAGGAAGTCAGATACTTGTTTCTCACCGGGACGGCGATATATCGCAAGAATTACGGTATTACGATTGGTTTCTATCATAAGGCAGTTGGCGTCTACTAGTGATTGCTCAGTGATGTGATAGTTGAAAATTGATTTATAGTATACGACTACGCCCTCATTTTGTGTTTTGTTATTACTTGTAGAAGCATTGCTATAGCCGTCTAACTGAGGTATGGAATAATTTTTGCGTAGCCAACATTCAGTCAAAATGAGTAGGTCCCAGTCCACTTTAGAGCTGTGTAGTAATGTTTGAAAATGGGGCATGTTGCAGTGAATGCTACGAATATTTTGTACAATCAAATTTAGAGACTTTTCTCGAGCGTATGGAAATTTCATAACAATATTCTCAATGTCACAAGAGATACTATCGGCCAATGTCAAATTGTCCAAATCGTCGTTAATGGTACTATGAATGTTATCGAATGTTATTGTAAGTGTATTTTAACGCTGAGGAATCAGAATGTAGTGGAATATAAAACGATATGATACTGATGAACATTGATTGTTGAGCAACAATTGAATAATTGTGTGATAAATGTAATGAATACGTTAATATTATAACAAGAAAGTTTGTGTTAACGCTAAATAATGTTAATGTTTTATAGTGATATATCATGATTTTAGATATTAGGAAGTGTGTGTTTCGTTGGTGAGTAGTGTATGAATGTGTACATTTGAAATTGGTAACTTGTATAATGTAATAGAAATAATTATAAGCTAAGGTAAATTTTGAGCGAATACATTTAAGTTCTAGTCATTTTTGTAGGCCTAGTTTTGAAATATCGTCTTCATTGTCAATGCGCACAGCTGGTTGTCCTTCCCTGGGACGAATAAATACCTTTCCGTATGAGGTCCAGCAGGTTGCATGATGATGGGACTTTGAATACTCCCGAGCCAAATAAAAGAGGCGCCTTGTTTTGGTAGTTAGATTGTCCGTCACATAAATCGGGACTGGATTGCCTTCAATCTTAATGTGTCCAGTATTCAGTTTGTGATCCCTGCCTTTGCCTTTGTTGAAGAGAATCACTGATTTAATCAAATTCTCCTTTTGTAATGCCGTAGATAATTCGGCGATGATAGGACTAGGCTCCTTTTTCGTTTTGATCCTAAAAATGTTCCGTATATCCGTATCTTTAATTGGCTGGTTGACTACTTCGCATATGTGCAGGATATGTGACTTCAGACTCTCTTTTGTATCAGGCTGAGATAGTGGAATGTTGCGTATTTCAATAGACGAAGCCTTGGTATTTCGTTCCAATTGTTCTATCTTGGTCTCTAAGGAATTGATGCGAACTTTATGAGACAAATTTTCTGTTTCAGATGCTTCCAGCTTATTTAACAGGGTGTCATACATATTAGAAAGGAACTCTAATGATCTCTAAGTACTCAACATTTTGATGTTTTATAGTTTCAATCTCCCGTTTGATAGATTTGAATTCTGCTTCTTGTTTTCTCTGAATTTCACATAAGAGCTCTTTAAGTTCAGAGTTGGCTACGTCGCCGTGTTTACGCTTAGGTCTTCTTGAAACATTGGATGAGCCCTGCTCAATATCGGATTGCATTTTTTCAGAGGCAGTGTCCGAGTCTTGTGTTAGGACGATATCATTAAGAGCAATGGATAATACCGGTGTGGGTGTTGTTGATTGTGCCGGCGGTGGAGAATGATTAATTGGCATTTTCTTTATAAAAAATTAAATAAAATTCTTGTGTAATAAATAATATCTTTTTCCAATTTTCCTTTGATAATTTCAGATATAAAGTCTAAAGAAAACTTTTGTAAAACGGCAAAAAGTTTCGTATCACCCGGATTTGATCTTGAGTATGCAGGTATCTTAGTAAGTTGTTAGTAACCGCTACGCCACAGGACAGTACAGCGAGAACTCCAAAATTAGGCTTCCTTATATATGTTAATCTCTCAATACTCCAAGTCACTGTTATCCTAGTACTTGGTGGCCGATAATTGAGTTAAGATAAATATGTTTGTCTCTCTCACCCTTGGGCGGAGCTTGCACAGGAGGCGCGTCGATGGGCGAGAGTTGAACGGCGAACTCTTCACTGGTTATGCACTCCTAATTTTGCTTTGGAATTTTGCAATTAAATTTTTTATTTAAATTATTTATTTTTGTGTTAATCTGCTTGTACACGTTAGCTCGATACCGAGGTCCGGGAGGGAGAGGGTAATCTCCCTTTGAATAAGTGTGACAACCCTACTATATTTTTTCGATCGGCGGGTGGTCATCGTTTGACACCGATCGGCTATATCAACCTACCCACCACTTTTGAAAATAAAACTTATAACTTAAAAGCGTACGTAATTCCAGAAGTCACTAGTTCGTTAATTTTAGGTATTGACTTCTGGAAAAGATTTAAATTGTTACCAAATTATATTTACTCTGTCTCTTTAGCTAATAATGACCCTTGTAGTAATTCCTTACCTAATAAACCTAATGCTGCCTTACAATCATACAATGAGCTTAATGACTACCAAAAACGTTTATCGGATAAGATGATTAAGCAATTCGAATGTATATCTTCCGAGAAGAAAGGCCTTGGATGTACCCATTTAGTCGAGCATCGTATTGATACAGGTGACTCACCGCCAATACGTCAGCGATACTATCGTCTGCCGCCAGAAAAATTGCGTGTTATTATTGAGGAACTAGACGAGATGCTTAAACTCGGAGTCGTAGAACCGTGTGAAAGCCCATGGTCTTCGCCTATCCTATTAACGCCTAAGAAAGATGGTAAATTAAGGTTTTGTTTAGACAGCCGAAAACTAAACTCGGTTACACGTAAAGATGCGTACAAACTACCGTGTTTCCGAAATCCTAGATAACCTAAAAAATGCTAGATTCCTAAGTAGTATTGATCTATCTAAATCTTTTTGGCAGACGCCTATTCGGAGTAGCGATCGGGACAAGACCGCGTTCTACGTACCTACCCGCGGAACATTCCGATTTGTTACTATGCCGTTCGGCTTAACTAATGCGCCGTCTACGCAACAAAGATTGGTCGATCAATTATTTACAAAAAGTCCAGAGTTCGAAAACGCGGTGTTCGTATTCTTAGACGATATTTGTATTATAGGAAAAGATTTTGATCATCACATTCAGCTGTTATCTAAAGTATACGCGAAACTAAAATCAGCTAACTTAAATATTAATTTAGAAAAGTCACATTTCTTTAGAAACGAATTAAAATACTTGGGTTACGTAGTCAATTCTAAAGGACTTCACGTAGATCCTAGTAAGGTGGAAGCAATAATGAACTTTCCTGTACCGACAAATAAAAAGGAGGTAAAACGGTTTTTGGGTACCGCGTCTTGGTACCGTAGATTTATACCTAATTTTAGTTCAATTGCAGGGCCTCTAAATAAACTTACTTCTACCAGTAAAAAGGCTGCTCCTTTTGTGTGGTCGGAGGAAGCTAACAACTCATTTATTAAACTCAAACACCTGTTATCTACCGCGCCTATTCTATCTTGTCCGGACTATAACAAACCGTTCGAAGTGCACACGGATGCTAGCGACTATGGCGTAGGGGCTTTACTCACACAAACTACTGACGGTGTGAAGTATCCTATAGCTTATATGAGCAAATCCTTGTCTACACAGGAACGTAATTATAGTATTACGGAACGGGAGGCGCTAGCTGTTTTAGTCGCGGTAGAACATTGGCGATGTTACTTAGATAACGGTTTGAAATTCACTGTCTACACAGATCACTCAGCCTTAAAATGGTTTTTAAATTTAAGTAACAATACGGGTCGCTTAGCGAGATGGGGGGTGCGCCTGTCTTCTTTTAATTTTTATGTGAAACATCGCCGCGGCGCGGATAACGTCATACCCGACGCACTATCGCGGGCAAGTGCCGTGTCGGCTATTGATACTAACACTGATAATGATACTACCGTAACCTCGGATCAGTGGTATACTACTATCTACAATGGCTGTAAAAACTCACCTACATCTTTTCCTAACTATTCCATCAAAAATGATAAGTTATATCGATATATGGTATCGAAATGTGCACTGCGAAAAGAATTCGAATGGAAAGAGGTTCTACCTACCTCGGATAGATCTACAGCTATTAAAGAAAACCATTCGGAACTCGCTGCGGGTCATTTAGGTATTTTTAAAACGTATAAACGTTTAGCACAGCGTTATTATTGGCCCGGTATGCACGCCGACGTTGTTAAATTTATACCTTCGTGTGATACTTGTGTCGCACATAAACATCTAAACCATGCTACTTTAGGTGTTATGGGACGACCAAAGGTGTGCTCTCGTCCCTTCCAAACAATTAGTATCGACCTTGTTGGACCCCTTCCCTCAACTAGAAAACAAAATAGCTATATTTTTGTTGTTACTTGTTGCTTCAGTAAATATTGTCTTCTCTTTCCCATCAAGCGGGTTACCGCCGAGATTATAACTAACATTCTCGAGGAAAAAGTTTTCTTAATACATGGCATACCTTCTACCGTTATTCTAGACAATGGTAAACAATTTTTAAGTGCAACTCTAAAGTCTATGATTAGAAAATATAAAATACCTAACTTGCACTTTACACCGAAATACACTCCGCACGTAAATTCTGTTGGGAGATACAACAAAACCATCGTGACTACTATATCTTCGTTTATCGAAAACGACCATAGAATATGGGATACTTTAATTTCCAAAATTCAATTCGCGCTAAATACTGCGGTTAATGAGGTAACTGGTTATACTCCGAGTTTTTTAGTGTACGGCAGAGAACTAGTAACTTGCGGTTCACACTATATTGATGCCGAGTCAGATGATGTTATTTATATACCTAGGGATTCTTATGCTGAAAATATAGGCTGTCTATCAAGTATTTTCGATAAGGTCCAGTCTCTTTTAATCCAAGCTCACGCTAGAAACTCACACACATACAACTTTCGTCGTAAACCGGCTGAGTTTAACATAGGTGATACCGTATGGAAAAGAACCTTCTATTTAAGTGATAAGGACAAATCATTTAGCAACAAACTGGCTCCTAAGTTTACCAAGTCGTACTATTATTGCTAAAAAGTCACCACTAGTATACGAATTAGCGGATTCGTCGGGTAAATCTATTGGCAGTTGGCACATTAAAGATTTAAAACTAATTAACTACACTGATTCCTAAGCTAACTAGATTCTTTCATTGTACCTACCTGCAGTTTGAGTTTCATAGTAACTATCTACTTAGCACTGTCTACAGAAGTTCGGAGGACTTAGTTAGACGGATTTTTCTTGTCTAGACACGAAAAATCCTGCTGTACAGAGCGGGGTATTTTAACGTAATACTACATGTATTGCGTTATAATATCTCGCAGGCGCTTAACGCCAGCTTAGCCGTTCGCAATATTACCAAATATGGTCATGTTCACTAGCCAAAGGCAGTTGTGAGTCAAAGGTTATATCTATATAAGATGGGTGCGCGATCTAAGTCGATCACTTGCCCTACACACCGTCTCGCTGATGGTTGTAGTGACTATTACTATCTACTATTATTACTATCTTACTTCTACTGTCCCGCTGGGGGTAAGCATATTCTAGTTGTCTGTGTGCCTATACGTTCTGTCTGTAGTATCTGTGTCTCCTAAGCATAACAGCCGATCTAGGGACCGCCTGTTCCTGACCGGTTGTTGTGTATTCTCTATGCTGTTTCCAGTTCTTCCTACGGGCTACGTTCTTCCTACGGGCTACAAGCCACGAGCTGCTGGCGCCGTGCCGCTACTAGCCAGCTGCCACCCAAGCCTCCGTTCCTGCCTACGAGCTCCTACAGCCAGGCCACGGACGCCTGAGCCTGACCGCTCGGCCCACATCGGCTGCACCGCCTGAGACCCCGCTCAGCCTGAACCTCGACCACAGAGCTGCCTGCGTAGCGCACCTTGGCCAGCTCATCGGCGACCCTACGAGCAGCTACCCTGCGAGCGTCGGAGAGCAGCAGGAGTCTACACTCCAGCCCTCAGGCCAGTGCTTACCTAGTTCGGTCATACTGTATGTAAGCGGTAGTGAGACATAATAAAGAACCTGTTCAGCCTAGCAGTGTTTCTCTTGAACCCCGACATCCTACCTGAGATCCTCCGTCTCAAGGTATTTCATCTTTCTTTTTCGTTTAGTTAACACGATTCAGACCCGTTACATAATCATTATTATGTGTACAAATCGTGGTAGTTTAAAAGTAGTTATCGAGCATTCCTGTTTTAACATTTGTAAAACTGAACAACAAATAGTACAGAACCAAACATCGCTTTGAATATTTTCATGATTTTTCTAGTGAACTCTCTAGTCGGTGAGGAGGGACAGCGTTGCGGATGAGAAAAGCTGGGCTCGGCAAAAAACTCGAAGCAAATTTACTGTTCTTCACTAGAATGCTCGCCGGAACGCTCTATAGGGTGCTTACTAAAACGCTCCCATTTATTTTTCTGTGTTGTAAAATACGCAAGAATGCTCATTACAAGTGAATGATCACATTTATCAGCACTTTGTGAAGATGTTGTTAATAGCGAGATTTTTATAGGGCTTTTATGTACCTAAAATAAATAGTTCCTCGTCAATGGCAACGCAAAATAGCGCTTCGTCTGATGTTAAGCGATTACGCCGCCCACGGACTCAAGTAACACCAATAGAGTCACAAGTGGGGTTTGAGCCTCGAGTTGTCTTGTGTCTCGAAGTCCCGGGACTGTTTGTAAATTTAGTTGTCTCGGGTCCCAGGACTTTCTTGTCGAGACTTGTGACAGGACAGTTTGTCAGAATGTATTAAATTGTAATAATTTTTATATTCAAATAATTGAAATAACCTGTTCTTAAATACTCCGTAATATCGCGTAAATACTGAATACACAATCTAACCCACAATACTGGACACAGTGCTAAATGGCGAAATGTCCCCTTAAAGCACCACTGCGTACATGCAGTCATACGCGCGGTACGCTCCCCCCGTGCGGACGTGTAACGAGCTTTCGAGTACAGTTGTATCATATTGCTAAGTTGAATTAAAATAAAGAAGTGATTCATAGCTTTTCGGGACGTGAACAATGGTTCAGTGTAAATGGTGTAAGGTGTCGCTAGCAAGGGTAAAAGCAGATGGAATAGCGAAATATAGCGAAATGCAATGGCGGTTGTGAGGGTGCATTCAACAAAAAATGCGCAGCAAAAATTAAGTCCTTCCAAGACACAGGGACGAGTGTCAAATAACACTAAACACAAGTCCACTGTACATCACAAAAATCACACCAGAGAGACTTTTAGCAGAAGTGAATGAAAAACTGGCCATTGTTTTCAATATGAAGAAGACACTAGAAACTATGTCTGACGATATAAGTTTCTATGCAGAAAAGTATCAGGAGTTAATCGAAGAGAAGGAGAAAACTGAAAAGAAAATAAAGGCGTTGGAACACAAAAACTTACATTTGGAAACATGTAATAAAGCGCTGGAAGAAAGGATCATGCACCTGAAAATCAGCCAGAAAGAAAAAAACGTGGAATAATAGGACTGGAAGAGCACGAGAACGAAAACCTAGAAATTACAAGTGAAATAATTGCCACTAAATTAGGCGTAAATTCAAGAGATATTTGTGAGATAAAGAGGGTAGGTAACGAAAACACCGAAAAAAAGCGAGAAAAGAAGGCGCGGCCGGTGGTTATCACGCTGACCTCGCGTGCAGCCCATGATCAGTGGATAGCCACACGAAAACAAAAGCATCTGAATAATGATGATAAGATGGAAAATGGAAATAAAGCGAGAATTTACATCAAAGAGGATCTTACCAAATACATGCGCAACCTTCTCTGGACGGCTAAGAATGAATTAAGAAATGAATTTAAATATATTTGGGCTCAAAATGGCAAAGTTTTGCTTAGAAAAGATGACCCTAATGATAAAAGAATAAGGGTGGTTCGTACGTTATACGACATTAACAGTTACATAAACAATAAATAACTTGTTTGTTTTAACTGCAGTGGTTTATCTACCCAGATTACTATATTATATAGCATTCGAAGACAATACAGTACATATACAACCTAATGTGACCTATAATAAATACACAAATATCGAGGAATGGCAACAAGCATTACGCCAATATAGTACCAAGCTAAACATCGTGCACTTGAATATACGATCACTTCGCAAAAACTTTGATCAATTCCAAACAATAATTCATGACTGCAAGGAGCGGCTGGATATTATAGCACTTACGGAAACAAATATTAGAAAAGAAGAATTGCCGTTGTACGGGTTAGCGGGATATGACTCATTCGTATACACAAGAGAGACAAGCAGAGGAGGTGGGATATCATTATTTGTTAAAAATGAGCTCAAATGTACTGCAGAAATAATACAAACAAATTGCGCGGAAATAATAAAAGGAAAGATTACATTACAAGAAAATAGTAGAATAATACACGTTTTTATTGTATATAGACCGCCTAAAACAAATAAACGGCTTTTTGTGGAGGAAGTGCAGAAGCTATTATCAAAGATACCTAATGGGTGCGAGATTGTAATGATTGGCGACACGAACATAGATATATTGTGTGAAACCGATTCGAGCAGCGCGGCCATCAACACTCACTATACAAACAACATGAGCGAAATAGGCATGGAATGCGCTATTAGTGACTTCACGCGAGAGGAAATATACGGTGGTGTAGTGACGCGTTCGTGCATTGATCATGCGTGGGTTCGAACCCAGTTTACAGTAAATTCTTATGTGTTAATGAGTAAGATATCAGACCATTACCTTATCGGTGTAAGTATTGGTAGGGAGTTAGAACAGTACGAAGGCAATAAGTATTCTAAAGTGGTTATAATGAGTGGTAAGAAAGTGTTTGAGAAATTAGAAGCAGTGTCATGGATGAACCTACTAACCTGTAAGTGCCCATTAGAAATGTATGATAGGTTATGTGTAATTTTTACCAATATATATAATGAGTCATAAATGATCATATCTTCACAGAAAAAAAGACAGTGTAAACCATGGATTACAAAACAGATTAAACACATATTAAATACTTGAGATAGGCTTTTTAGAACTTGGAAAAATGCACCTACTGACATGAACTTACGAAAACAATATAATATTTATAGAAATAGGGTTAACAAATATATCATTAGAGCAAAAAATAAATACAAACGAAAAGAGATACTGCAATGTAAGAAAAATATTAGAAAGATTTGGGTCACAATAAACGCTTGGAATCAACAACGCTCGCAATCAACGTAATTTTTTTCCTGACCGGTGTCAGGAAAAAAATTACGTTGATAAAATGATATTAAAATATTTAGGAAAGATAGACAGTATTGTCAATATATGTAATCAATTTTCAAATACATTTACAGAGGAAGTAATAAAAATAAAACATGTATGTAGTGAAAAATTCTTAGATAGAAATAAATATGTAAATTGTAGTGATGTGTCGTTAAGATTCCAAAAAGCCTGTCCAAAGGACGTAATCAAAATTATAAATAATTTAAGTTGTAATAAATCGCCGGGTATCGACGGCATAAGAGTAAAAGATGTAAAATTTTTAAAAGACCAGCTTAGCCCAGTAATAGCTTTATTTATAAATTTGTGTGTCGAAAAAGGTATTTAGCCCAAAAAATTAAAGTCGGCGTTAATAAGACCCATTTATAAATAAGGGGCAGATTACACTAATTATAGGCCTAAAGCAATATTATCAGTTATTAATAAAATAATAGAAAAAATTATTGTAAATCAAATGTGTATGTTTTTAGAAAGCAATAATATATTGTCTGACACGCAACATGGTTTCTGACGGGGTCGAAGCACGGTTCGATGATTTTAGTTCAGTTCACTGACGATGTCAATGAAGCCTTAAATCGCAGGGAGCAGGTGGTGGTGGTCTACATTGACTTCAAAAAAGCCTTTGATACCCTGGAACACCACCAGCTGCTCCAAGCTATGGCCGAGTGCGGGATTGAGGGCCCATTGAATAGGTGGTTACGTGTTTACCTTACGAACCGTACGCTGCAAACTGTAATTGATGGCGTGAGTAGCGAGCCGGCGCACGTGACCTGCGGTGTGCCGACCGGCTCCGTCTTCGGTCCCGTCGGATACATCATGCATGTTAACAGCATGTGCAATGTTGTTCATAATTGTAAGTTATATATGTATGCTGATGACACTTGTCTATTATACGCAGATAAAGATATAAGGGTCATTGAAAGTAAAATCCAAGAAGATTTCACAAATATTATCAAATGGGCACACGATAATTGTATAATAATTAATATAAGTAAAACTAAATGTATGCACATAAAATCTCCGTACCTTAAATATATATTAGACACACCATGCATAGTGGGGCATTAGTTTCGACTGTCTACACAGCGCTAATAAAACATGTAACTGCGCAAGGATTGAGGTGGTGGGAGATTACAAGTACTTGGGCCTCACTATAGATGACAAGTTTTCATGGAAAATACATATATCGCATTTATGTGATAAACTTCGGTCAGTACTTGCAAAATTCCACCATCTCAGTTTCGTACTAGACTTTGTGATTGTATACCGTGTACTTTGCGCTGGCGAACTCGCTACTTTCTTAAGGGCTAATAAGCTACGGGAGAACATTTAAATCTTACTTTACAATCCATTCACTAATTCATTGATAATATTCCATCCTGCTCATTCGCATTCTCGCTGTCGCACTTATGCATTAGACAATAAAATGAAGCAAAATAATAAGTGTAGGTAGTTACTTTTTCATTGTATTAATTCTACCCTCTCCTTCATACTTCATCCGGGCTTAGGACCGGCAAAATTTACCGTTTTACAAGTAATTAAATACGGAGGTATGTAATTAGAAAGCAAACAAATATCAAAATAAAAGAAGGTATTCTGGACGAAAAGAAAATTGTAATTTTGGCGTATTTATGAAGTTAGAATCAGCTGCTATTTACAAATTTCATCATCATCATGTCAGCCTAGAGACGTCCACTGCTGGACATAGGGCTCCCCCAAGGTTCTCCACACAGACCGATTTTGATCCGCCCGCATCAAATTATTATTTACGTAGGTAGGTATTTTTTACTTACAAGTATTTCAATTGTCCTCCGAAATGTCCACCACTATTATATACACAGACGGGCAAGTTTAATTAAATTGTTTTTAACGAGAGAAGTACGATTCTGTCTTTTCACTTCGTCATAAGCGTCCAATATGCGCTGTTTTAATTGTTTGACACTAACTGGCTCACTTTTGTACACCCACAAAAAGAAGTCCATGGCCGTGAGGTCAGGTGAGCATGGAGGCCAAGCTACGGGGCCGCTTCTACCGATCCACTGGCTTCCAAACTCTTCCCTGTACAAACGCACAGCTGCACTCGCGTTTTATCAACTCAAAAAGTATGCACGAAGCATAGCTACATAAAAGATGCGCTCACTACCGGTTACAATTTAGCACTGTTTGTCGGATCGGGCGGGGCGCGGCGCGGGCGCAGAGGGACAGGGGGGAATTTATCAATGAAATAGTTTACTAATACAACTAATTTACTACTCATAGTTTTAGTTATGCATTTACCAATTATTACGTATTTTTGTAGACAGTTTTGGGACTCGCGCTTTTAATAACGCTGCCCTTAGGTCAATTATATCGTAAGCTCTATTCTGCCAATCAAGCCCTTCATTGGATACCCATATTGGAGTATTTGTCGAAAATAATGTCATCCGCCATTTTATGGTGGCAGCCATCTTAGATTTTTCATAGTGAGCCCTATTCTACCAATCAAGCCCTTTCATTCGATACCCATATTGAGTTATTTGTGGAAAAATGTAATACGCCATTTTGCGACGACAGCTATCTTAGAGTTTTCATAGTGAGCTCTATTCTAGGAATCAAGCCCTTTCATTAAATACCCATATTGAGGTATTTGTGGAAAATAAGTAATTCACCTTTTTGTGGCGACGGCCATCTTGGATTTTTCATAGTGAGCTCCATTCTACCAATCAAACCCTTTCATTAGATACCCATATTGAGGCATTTGTGGAAATATGTAATCCGCCAGTTTGTGGCGGCAGCCATCTTGGATTTTTCATAGTGGGCCCAATTCTACCAATCAAGCCCTTTCAGTCGATACCCATATTGAGTTATTTGTGGAAAATATGTAATACGCCATTTTGCGGCGACAGCCATCTTGGATTTTTCATAGTGAGCTCTATTCTACGAATCAAGCCCTTTCATTTGATACCCATATTGAGGTATTTGTGGAAAATTAGTAATTCGCCATTTTGTGGCAGCGACCATCTTGGATTTTTCATAGTGAGCTATTCTACGCATTCTGCCAATCAAACCCTTTCATTTGATACCCATATTGAGTTATTTGTGGAAAATATGTAATCCGCCATTTTGCTGCGACAGCCATCTTGGATTTTTCATAGTGAGCTCTATTCTACGAATCAAGCCCTTTCATTTGATACCCATATTGAGGTATTTGTGGAAAATAAATAAGACGCCATTTTGTGCCAGCGGCCATCTTAGATTTTTCATAGTGAGCTCAGTTCTACCAATCAAACCCTTTCATTTGATACCCATATTGAGGTTGTTGTGAAGTAATATGTGATTCGCCATTTTGTATCGGTGGCCATCTTGGATTTACAATCATTTAAATATTGTCTTTTAATCTCGATGACAATATGAGTGTATTACCAAATATCAGATCAATCATCAGGAAGGGGGTAAAATTCAAATTACTAAATTTGACCCAAGCAGACAAATAAAGATAATACAGGATTTTTGCCGACTTAGTTGGTACTTTTCCTTATAGTATGGCAACATTATAATTTTTTTTAATAAATTGTAGCCTATGTGTTATTCTGATGTATAAACTATATTACTGTAAAGTTTCATTCAAATCTGTTCAATAGTTTTTGCGTGAAAGAGTAACAAACATCCATCCATCCATCCATCTATACATACATCTTCACAAACTTTCACATTTATAATATTAGTAGGATGTATAGTGCTTTAAATACGTACAATTTTAATCTGTTGGCAGGTTGCCATAGTCCAAGCGCTGTTTAGTTTGAGATTTGAAGGTCGTGTTTGTCTCAATAAATAATGGGGTCTCCCTTGTTTGACCGAAAGGAATTAGACAAATTTTCACTTCCCAAAAAATTTTTCGCTTAATTTCATTTGCCAAATTATTACTCAGCAAAAAATCTCATCATCAGCCTTTTACAGTCCACTGCTGGACTAGGCCTCTCCTTTGAAAGGAGGAATTGGGCTACTATACCACGCTGGCTAAACGGGTTGGTATAGGGTTTGTATCAAGTTTTCCTGCTCTTACAGTGCTGTTCTCTGCATAATATGCTCCCTCTGCCGGCTCTTACGACACCCATTGGATGATATGGGGTGGTGACATTCCGTATTCTTAATCCGTCACCACACGGACATTCGGACACGGATAATCTATTCACAAAAAATTGTAACGCAAACCTTATGTTTGGGAAATGAGCGTTTAAACTATAACTTGTTTACCAACTAGTACTTTAACATATTTTATTTAGTCAAATATTTCAGTTGGAATAACAGTATTTACGCAAAATCAATAATTATTCTAATCTAAATAGTTCAGTTCCGGGTAACGTACTAAAAACAATACTTTTTTTCTATTAATGCAAGTCGTTTCTGGCACTCGCCGGCCGCTACCGCGGCACCGCTCGCTCGGCTCGTGCGTAGGAGGTCACAGTTCTAACCTAACCTAACCATTTTTTTAATAATTAAACTACTCTACTTCCATAAATAAACTAATATCACCGAACGTTTATTGTCTGAAGATTGTTAGCTGTAATAAATCATTTGATTAAAGACCAAATGCCATAATGACATTATACTTGGTAATATTTTGCCAAGTAAAAATTTGACCAAATAAAAATATGCGTACTAAAATCATTCGAAATAATGCAATGGTATAAAAAAAGGTTCCTAAAATTTGTTTGGGTAATGAAATTTTGTCAAAATCTTTTCGGCTAAACGGCAGGATCCCAAATAATGAAATTATACGAGTATAGCTAACGAGTTAGTGGTCAAATTTCATTGCCATGTTGATCCTTGAGTTCGGCCGTATCTATGCAGTGTTTGCATAAGTGTTTGACGGCCGGTTGGCGTAGCGGGAGTGTAAGCGACTGCTACGTCGAAGGTCGCGGTTTCGATTCCCGCTCAAGTCAAACATTTATGTGCATGAACATGGATGTTTGTCTTGGTCTGGGTGTTTCTATTTATCATATGTATGTATTAACAAAAAAAAGTAAATATGAATGTTTATCCATTATCTAGTACCCATAGTACAAACTCTGCTTAGTTTGGGACTAGATGGTGTTGTGTGAATGTGATAGAATATTATATTATAATTTGCCACGACTTTAACTGATTCTTTCTGCTTTCCCAGACAGACCTTATAAATAGATTTATTTTGTTTCACCAGGTACCGTTATGGTGAAGGACAACTTCAGGGTGCTGCATGGTAGAACTGGATTCACTGGCGGCCGCGTTCTCGCTGGCAGTTACGTATCGCGATCCGATTGGTTAAACTGAGTAAGGGCTTTGAACCTCCTTCAATAAATTGATTTATCAATATAATTGATTTGCCTGCTTGTTTTATTTTCATGATATTTTATAAAGCTTTGAAATCTTCTAAGGGTGCTGATAGACATTATACAGTTGATAGACATCGGTACAGATAGCATTTACTTCCATTGGAACAAAATATCGAGCATTCGCCGTTTCAAAATGTATATATCTGAACAACGAATAGATAGCATAGAGCCTCGCTACGTTTCTTCCTCTGTAGTGGACGCTTTAGTCGATGCTCGTCAAGAGAAGTAACAGTGACAGGAGCGACAGCGTTGCAGAGGAACAACGACAGAAGCTAGGCTCGGCAAAAAGCTCGAAGCAAATGTACTGTCCTTTTGCTAGAATGCTCGCCGGAACGCTCTATAGGGTGCTTGCTAAAACGCCGTGTGATGTCCGGCGGAGTAGAATAGCCCTCCCTCATTCTTACCGAGGTGTCGTAAAAGGCGACTAAGGTACATCGACGC
This sequence comes from Euclidia mi, assembly GCA_944739405.2. NCBI lineage: Eukaryota > Metazoa > Arthropoda > Insecta > Lepidoptera > Erebidae > Euclidia > Euclidia mi. Next base: position 71,547,304 of record OX123185.2, read on the forward strand.
TCAAAATGTCAGCTAAATATCATAAATATTGACGTCCCCAGTCTTCGAGAAGGAAAACTCAATATATACACGGCAGTCTGTCCCGCCGTTAGGGACTTGACTGTTAAGTACAAAAAATAAAAAAATAATACAGTTTAAAGTACCGACGTGATCATGACTGTGGGAAATAATACTGTATATTATGTACCCTAGGGGGGTACCGGCTGAGCCGGAGAATCCCCTCCTCGCCCTGTAGATACAGGACGCGGCTGCTCTTCGTATTCTGGGGGGAGCAACCGTACAGCTTCAGGCGGTGACGATACTCGCCATACGTCACGCCGAAATCACCAAAACCATAAGCGAAATTGTTCACGTTGGGGCGGAAAGTGGACATCGGAATGTCGATTTGTGACGTTAAATGTCAGAGGAGGAATGTTTGAGAAACTGGATGAGGTGTACGAGTAAATGAGTGACAGAAATTTATTTTTCGTTCTTCTTCCTCCCCATACATTCCATAAGTTTAGCTTTCACACACCTATATTTGTCCTTCATTTCTATAATACTATCTTCATTCATACCACCACTAGCTCTATTGGTTGCTTCTATTGCTAGGATATCCAGCCATACCTTTTTCTTTTCCTCAATCATACTTCGAGTTTCATCATCCCACCAGTCAGCTTTCTCACATTTCTTACTTCTTCTTTTACTCGAGCCGCATACCTCTTCAGCATATTTCACTACGTTGGTTTTAAATACCGACCATACATCACTCACACTTTTCTCATTTACATCACTCCAGATTTTATCCAGCCGTTCAGTCAATCGCTTTTTGTACATTTCTTTCATGCGCTGATCTTTCAATCTAGTCACTTTTATACGTTCTAATTTGGTAGCAGACTCTTTAGCTCTTTGCCGCCAGTGTTTAAACAGACCACCAACTTTTGTTATTACCAAATAGTGATCTGTGCAATATCTGGTCCACGATAAGCCCTAGTGTCCATTACTTTCTTTCTCATTCTTTCATCGACTATAACAAAATCTATCATGCTCCTTAACATGACATATCCTTCCTTCTTTCGCCACGTGTACATATGTATCAGCTTGTGCTGAAACCACGTATTCATCACAGACATACCCATCTCCACACAAACATCCAACAAGTATACGCCGTTGTCATTCACGCTCTTATCTCCAAACGTCCCAAGTACATCTTCATACCCATCGCGCTTCACTCCAACCTTTGAAATAAAATCTCCAAGCATGACAATACGTTCGTTCCACTTACGCAATAAAAAAAATTGTAACGCAAACCTTATGTTTGGGAAATGAGCGTTTAAACTATAACTTGTTTACCAACTAGTACTTTAACATATTTTATTTAGTCAAATATTTCAGTTGGAATAACAGTATTTACGCAAAATCAATAATTATTCTAATCTAAATAGTTCAGTTCCGGGTAACGTACTAAAAACAATACTTTTTTTCTATTAATGCAAGTCGTTTCTGGCACTCGCCGGCCGCTACCGCGGCACCGCTCGCTCGGCTCGTGCGTAGGAGGTCACAGTTCTAACCTAACCTAACCATTTTTTTAATAATTAAACTACTCTACTTCCATAAATAAACTAATATCACCGAACGTTTATTGTCTGAAGATTGTTAGCTGTAATAAATCATTTGATTAAAGACCAAATGCCATAATGACATTATACTTGGTATGGCTTGTCATTCACGCTCTTATCTCCAAACGTCCCAAGTACATCTTCATACCCATCGCGCTTCACTCCAACCTTTGAAATAAAATCTCCAAGCATGACAATACGTTCGTTCCACTTACGCAATAACACAACTTCTCTCATTTGTTCCCAAAATTCCTCTCTTACCGCCTTACTGTAGGAAGAGTCCGGAGCGTATACGCAAATCAAAAATAGAGGCGTCAGACCTACTTTCATCCGGACCCACATAAGGCGCGGACTTACGCACTCATATCCTCGCATGCATTCTGCCATTCGCTCCGAAAGAATACCGACACTTTTACTACAATGTTCTTCATTGGTAACCCCTGACCATATTTCAGTGAACGAGCCGCGCGTCAGCATTTCTTCTCCCCTTGCGTTTAGTCTCATTCACACACAATACATATATGTTTAACGAAAAAAAAAAGAAATGTGAGGAACAATGTGGCTCAGGTTTCCGAGACAATATAAAACTGTTTTGGAAACTAGTGAAAGAAGCGCGGGGCAAAATGAATGCATCGATGAAAGTGATTAGGAACGAAAGAGGTGAAGTCATGAATGAAGAAATAATTATACTAAAGTGCTGGAAGGATTATTTTGAGACCTTTTTCGAGAAGGATGCGAGTGAAATAGAGCCAGAAGAGATGATTGATAAGAATGTGGGTCCGAGTGATAAAATTGGAGTGGATGAAATAATGAAATCGCTAAAAGGTATGAGGTCAGGCAAGTCTGCTGGGCGTGATAAGGTGACGGCTGAAATGTTGAAGGCTGGCGATGGACTTATAGTAAAACTGCTGCAGCGCCTTTTTAATCTGTGTTATATACAGGGCCAGGTGCCAGATGACTGGATGAAGGCAATGCTCGTCCCAATATATAAAGGCAAAGGTTCGCAGCAGGAATGCCATAATTATCGCGGGATCAGCCTTCTTAGTGTTGTAGTAAAGATGTATGCTAGAATATTGATTGACAAAGTAATAAATGTGACGAATGACAAGACATGGAATGTGCAAGCGGGATTTTTTAGCTAATTTTCGTCAAAATATCTTTAATGTACAGACTTTTTCACATCTACAGTTTTATTATAGTATAGATTTGATAATGATTCAATAATATAACAGTACGTAATTATTAAATCATCAGCCTTCTTAGTGTGGTAGGGAAAATGTATGCCAGAATATTGATTGACAGAGTAATAAATGTGACTAATTACAAGATATGGGATGTGCAAGCGGGATTTCGGAAGGGAATGGGATGTACGGATCAAGTCTTTTCCTTGCGCTGCGTAACCGAAAAATGTCCGGCGAAAAACCAGAAGGTATTTTGCACGTTCATAGATCTGGAAAAGGCTTATGATAGATTGGATTGAAAGGAATTATGGAAGGTACTATCTATGTATGGGGTGGACAATTTTTAATAAGAGCTCGAAAATCTTTGTATAGGGGTTCTAGAGCCTGTGTAAGGATTAACGGTGCCTATACAGAATGGTTTTATATCTCCAAAGGTGTCAGACAGGGGTGTGCAGCTTCGCCCTGGTTGTTCAATCTATTCATGGATAGCTGCATGAAGGATATGAGAGAAATGAATGCGGGATCGATATGGTAGGATTGCGTGCTAAGTGTCTGTTGTACGCCTACGTCTTTCTTGCGTCATCGGCGAATGAGTTGCAACAAATGATGGACTGCATGAACGAGAGCTTTAAAGCGAAGGGTATGAAAGTAAATTCAAGATAGACGAAAGTGATGATGTTTGAGAAAGATGAAAGTTTGACTGAGTGTTGTATTGCGATTGAAGATGAACATGTTGAACAAGTTGAAGAATTTGTATATTTGGGTAGCATGTTTACAAGAGATGGAAGATGTGAAGGAGATATTGAAAGGAGAGTGACTGCGGGAAACTGTGTGAATGGAGCGCTGCATGTCCCAACGAAACGCAACAGTTTAAATACTGTTAATTCAAGTAGATATTCTGCGAGGGGTTAGTTCTAACCAGGTCAAATCAGCCGATTAATGCTTAAATGCGAAATTCTGCAAGGCTCTACATCCTATGGCCGGCACAATCGCGTAAAATATACACAAAAGAATAAATGTGGTGATGTGCCCGGTAACGGCAATAGGCTCGCCCTCTATTACGTGGGACCTAAAAATTCGTGGTGAAATGTGGGTGTAATATTTACACTTCTGCCTACCCCTTCGGGGATACAGGCGTGAGTCTATAAAAAAAAATAATAATAATAAACAAAAACATACAGAAAAAAATTTGAACTCCTCTTTTTAAAATTCTGTTAAAAAGGTGCGACCGGGCCAATACCTCCATTTCACAAAACTTCGCCATAATAATATACTAAGAGTATAATTTTATTATTTATGTTTGAAATAGAATTAGTTTTTATTATAAGTCAAATCGATTAGATCGATTGAGTAACATTTTGTTTAGTCTATTGAAAATTTCTGACAATGGTCACACTAAACTGTCATTCACTCTCCTTGGTTCTTGGTCATTTCCCGCGGTCAGCGAAAAAACCTAGCTCTGGATAGATTTCGTTTTGTGAGCGTTTTGATCTTGTATTTAGAACCCGTTTGATTGCCACTTCCTTGATCAATAACTGGCACCGGTTAATTGTGATAAAAATAGTATTTTAACGAACATTGTAAAACTTGAGTGAATCCGATGCACGTGGTTGGTGCCGGACGAATTTGCTGATTGAAAACGCTGCGTTGGAGTCTGGTAAAGTAAAGATAATTCACTTGCTAATATTGGCCAATTTAGTCTCGTGTGTGTCTAGCTTGCTTCCAGGACTCCACTCAAGAACATCACCAGGGGATATTTGGTAAGACTTTCTATTAATATTAGAATTTATATTCATTCGCTGTGCTACCGCAGTGTATGTTGGACCTTTGCCTTGGGCTGAGACTGGATGAATTAATCGCTTCCACTGATCTCTGTAAACCTTACCCGATCTCAGCTCAAACTCTAGACATATTTTTGGTGCAGAGCTGTTGTTGAAATTTAGCCGCTGTTGCATTACTGAGTATAAACTCAGATTGGTATGAGCTTGTATCTTATCACCTTGTAGACAGTATTGTAGTGTTTGTCAGGTCAGTTATTGACTAAAATACATAATATTTAATTGTATAAGTTGACCTAGATAATTTGAAACACATTGTCACATAACCTCAATCAGTAATTGTTGATTTGTATTGTTGAAAAATCTAACTTAAATTTGTTGTTGCATTAATAAGTCAGTTTGTTTGGATACATAACAGCTGTATGTATCAATAAATTTAGTAAATTTAGTTTATTGCATATATTCATAAACATAACAACCACTTGGGCGGGTCACATTAATAAACTTTGTTTTGTTATAATATAAAGATAATATTGTTAGGTAACACATATTCTGTGCTTACTTCCTATTGTATATCATAAATAACACAGTTAGTCTGTCTGTTGCAAATAATTAATTAATTAAGTTGAAGTTTCAACTTTATTAATTTGTTATAAGTTATAACTTTGATAACTTTTGTGTTTGTTTCAATATACTGAAACCTTTAATTTTGTTGGGCAGTAAATACCTGTCACTTGCCTGCACTTGCAGTAAACAGGCTAATACTTTGTTGGTTTCAAAGAATTGAGAAAAATTAAGTTTTGATTGTTAATATTGTTTAACGCTTGTCCGGGCTCTTTTGAAATTTTGATTATGTCAGCTATCAAGGACTTGCGTCTGCTGGTGCCATTGCATCAGATTTGCGCTGGTTTGCCTCGGCCAGTGCCTTAGTGAACCGGCCTGATCGCCAGCAGGCCTTACTACAAAGGTACGAGCGGATTGACGATCGCCTGGCAAGTGTGGAACAGCAATTCCGCACTTTCAGCACTTGCTGTCTTGAAGTGTCAATCAATGATTTCACCGCTGACCAGCGAAATAAGGTCAGCGAAGACTATGCCCAGGTCTTAGACCTGTATGATGCTGTCTCCAATACTGCGAGACAACTAGTTGCCGATAGGGAAGGGCAACCCGGCCTGAAGCAGGAGCTTCCTAGGTCAGCACCAGGGCTGGTGAGTAGGCTCCCTACCTTGGACCTCCCCCATTTTGATGGCTGCCTAGGAAGCTACCTGGGCTTCGTTAATTTGTTCGACAGCCTGGTCAATGATAGGGCTGACCTTCGGCCGGCACAAAAGTTGGCCTATCTAATGTCGGTTCTGGATGGGGAGGCTAAGGGCCTCATCCAGCATCTGTCCGTGTCTGACGAGGCGTACCAGACGGCTCGGGACCTAATCACCCGTAGGTACCATAATAAGCGTGGCCTCGCCGACACGCACATCGAGCAGATTTTGGGTTTGCCGACGCTCACCCGGGTCTCTGGGTTGCGCACCCAACTTTTGAACCCGCTCTTGGTGGCCATCAACGCACTTAAGTGCCTTGACCTGCCCGTGGACCAATGGTCCTATCTATTGGTGCACATTGTACTGAAAAAGCTGCCTGCCGACCTGAGGTCGCGTTTTGAGCAGCGCTTTGGTGGGGATAGCGCGACCCATCTGCCCCCCTTTGCTGACCTGGAGAAGTTCCTGGAGGATGAGTGCCGGGTCTTGGACAACTCCGGTGGTGACACGCCGGCTAAGTCGCAGCCGCCCAAGGTCAAGGAGCAGGCTCGCGTTCACACTCGAGCCTATGTTGACCGGCGCCCTCCTCGCTTTGCAGACACGCAGAGCCCAGTGGAGTGCTCCTACTGCAAGGTCACGGGGCACAGAACGACCAGTTGTAGGGCATTCTTGGACCTTCATGTCGCCTCTCGTAGGCGCATCGCGAATGCCCGCCGCCTTTGCTTCTCTTGTTTGGGGTCCCACTACCAGCGAGACTGCCCAAACTCTCGCCCCTGTCCTCACTGTGGAGGACAACATTTGGACATTCTCTGTATGAATGCCAGAGAGGTTGGCCGCTTGTCCAACCAGCCGACGCCGCGCACGGACGGGTGTTTTGAAGGTGGCAGCCGAGGCTCACCGGCGCGTAGCCGAGAGTCGCCTCGCTCAATTGATCGCCACTCACCCCGCTTGGAGAACCGTAGCGTGCGCACGCCTCCTCTCTCTCGCGCACCTGAATGTGCCGCGCAACGTCACCAGCACCATGACTGCTGCCCCAGGTATTCCCCTCCTTTGGCGGAGCGTCTCCGCCTTGACTCGCGCCCACCTCGTTTTGGGCGGGTGCGTCATTATGACCCCCCACAGATGGCGCGCGGATCGAGTCATCGCGCTTTTGAGGACTTCAAGCCGCACCCTCATTTTGATTTGCCTGGTCCTGGCCAACGGTTGCCGCCCAGGCAACAATAGGTCATTGATCCCTGCCCTATAACGCCAACCTCCCCCATTGAGACCGTTATCCTACCAACGGTTGCTGTTAGGGTCTGGGGACCCACGGGGACCTCTGTTGTTGTCCGTGCTATATTGGACACAGGTTCACAAGGTTGCATTGTTTCCACTTATTTGGTAGGGCAGGTTAAATTAAATATGGGCTCTTTTCCAAATTGTATACGGGGCATAGGTGATGTAGCCGCTAATGTTGAAGGGCAAGTTAAGGTTTTGTTTGGCCCTGTTGAATCTTCACACCCGAGGATTAAAACCTCGGCTATTGTGTTGAAGAATATTTTGGGTATGCATCCACAGAAGCAGCTACCTGCTGCTGTGTTGAATTTGACATCGGGATTGGAACTGGCAGACCCCAAATTTGACACACCGGGACAAATCGACTTGTTGATTGGCTCTGATGTCCTCGGTGGAATTTTGATTGGTGGGAAAAGGGTCTTGGTGCCAAATGGTTTGACTGCCATCCCGACCATATTTGGATTTGCTTTGATGGGACCTGTACCTAGGGACCCCCCTCCACCTGAACTTGACAATTTGTTAGCTCTTTGATGCGGTTCAGAGGTTTTGGGAGATAGAGGAGCCCCCTCAAGCTGCCCGTTTGAATCCAGAACATGAGGAGTGCGAGCTGTTCTTCCAGAACAACACTGGTCGACTCCGTTCTGGTCGGATTATTACGAGGCTACCCTTCCTGTCTGTTCGGCCTCCGCTTGGTGAGTCACGACCTTTAGCCGAAAAGAGGTTGTTGGCCATGGAGCGCCGCATGGGTCGTGATCCGGAGCTCAGACAGAAGTACATTGAGTTCATGAGGGAATATGAACAGTTGGGACACATGTCTGTGTCAAATTTGGATTGGCGTTCGGTGGAGCATTACTTTCTCCCGCATCATGCGGTATTGAAGCCATCGACTGGCAAGCTGCGCACAGTGTTTGATGGTTCTGCGCAGACTTCAACAGGCGTATCCTTGAACCAGTGCTTGCATTCTGGTCCCAAGTCGGTCAAGGACCTTTGTGACGTCATCACCAGCTTCCGACGACATCAGGTTGTCTTTGTGGCCGACATAAAAATGATGTTCAGGCAGACGATTATCCACCCTGATGACCGTCGCTTCCAGCTGATCCTTTGGAGAGAGTCTCCTCGCGATCCCATGGTCGTCTACGAGCTCAATACAAATACCTACGGGTTAAGGTCAAGCCCCTACTTGGCAATACGTTCTCTTTGGGAGCTCGCAGACCGCGAAGGCCTACGTTTCCCAAGAGCCTCCGCCATCTTGAAGGACGATATTTACGTCGATGACATTTGCTCGGGCGCCTCCACAGCGGACGAGGCGATCCTCCTGCGGGACGAATTGATAGGTATTTTGGCCTCCGCTGGTTATGAGTTGCGCAAATAGATTTCCAATTCGCCAGCGCTTTTGGAAGGCTTGCCAGAGGATCATCAGCAAGATCCACATTTGTTTGAGATTGTTGACAACCCCACCATGATGGCTGTTCTCGGCGTTCAGTACAGACCAGTCCAAGACATCTTTACATGTAACGTAGACTTGAAATTGCCGTGTTCTTGGACTAAACGTCTCGTATTGTCTACTGTCGCCAGAACCTTTGATCCGAACGGTTGGATCTGTCCAATGATATTTTGGGCAAAATGCTTCTTGCAGAAGCTTTGGACAGCAGGATTGACCTGGGACGAACCTCTGCACGGCACTCTTGTTGAGGAATGGACCTCTTTTGTATCCTCACTTCCTGCCGTCAACGAGATCTCCTTGCCTCGTCCCATCCTTCCTCCCGGGAAGTACAAGGCCACCCTTCACGGGTTTTGTGACGCCTCGGAACGTGGTCACGCCGCCGTGGTGTACTTGCGCACAGTTAGTGCCTCAGGTCAGGTGAGGGTTTCCCTGATCATGGCAAAGAGCAAGGTGGCACCCCTTCGGACATCTCTGACCATTCCAAAATTGGAGCTCTCGGGAGCAGCCCTTCTTGTACGCTTGTTGAACCACGTGTCCAGTACTTTGGGTGAAAGCATTTGCATTAATGGGACCTACGCCTGGACAGACAGCCAAATTGTTCTTTGTTGGTTGAAGGCTTCTGTCCACACTTTGGAGGTATTTGTCGCTAATCGCGTTTCCCAAATCCAGAAATCCGAAGTCAAACTTGTTTGGAGACACGTGCCAGGTGAGCTCAACCCCGCTGATTGTGCCTCGCGCGGATGCTTGACGCCTAGTTTGATAGGTCATTCGCTGTGGTGGGGTCCGGAATGGTTGAGTCGACCAGAAATTGATTGGCCTCGAACGCCAGTTTTGAATACTTCTAATTTGCCGGGTCTACGAACACTCGCTCTTGAGAAGGTGGAATGCGCCTTCGACCCCGATTTTTTGTTGAATCGTTACAGCTCCCTCGACAAGTTGTTAGGTGTCACTGCTTGGATAAAGCGTTTTGTTTTTAATTTTAGGCACCCACAACAGAAACGACTGACACCGTTTCTCTCACCACAGGAACGACAGGAGTCCCTCACCTTTTGGGTTCGTTCTGTGCAATTGGCGCATTTTGAAAGGGAGATTGCTATCTTCAAGTCGGGGAAATCGAAATTGTCGGGAGCTGTATCTAAATTGAACTCCTTTTTGGATGAAACGGGTCTCTTGCGCGTTGGAGGGCGTCTCAAGAACGCCAACCTCCCTTACGGGGCTCGTCACCCCCTTTTGTTACCTAAGGACGGTCATTTGGTACGCTTGTTGGTAACTGACCGTCACCTTAAAAATTCGCATGCTGGTTGTAATGCCTTGTTGGCCATTTTGCAACGCGAGTTTTGGATTTTGTCTGCCCGAAGAATTATTCGGAGTGTAGTCTTTCGCTGCATCCCTTGCTATAAGCTCAAGGCTTCTACCATGCAGCCCTTGATGGGGGACTTACCGGCAGATCGCGTAACTGAAAGCAGGACGTTTGACGGTGTTGGCACGGACTTCGCTGGTCCTTTTTTGGTGAAAACGTCGACACTTCGAAACAGCAAGACTGTCAAGGCCTACTTGTGTGTTTTTGTTTGTCTTTCCACAAAGGCCGTACACTTAGAACTGGTCTCCTCGCTTACGACCGAGGCGTTTGTAGCCACATTTGACAGATTTGTATCCCGCAGAGGGCTGCCTTCCTTGATCCGTTCTGACTGCGGCACTAACTTCAAGGGCACTTATAATTATCTGAATGATGTTGTTAATTTTCTTGAAACCAACAAAGCTGATATAGGTGATAGGCTTGCCCGACGTGGGATAAATTGGTTGTTTTCCCCACCAAATTGTCCACACTGGGGTGGTATATTTGAGGCCGCCGTAAAATCGGCCAAAACACACTTGCGCAGGACAATCGGTGAATCTGTCCTTACATTTGAGGAACTCGCAACTGTGTTTTGTAAGATTGAGGCCGTTTTGAACTCTCGGCCATTGTGCCCGATCTCCTCAGATCCGAATGATTTGGAGGCCCTTACGCCGGGCCATTTTTTGATTGGTCGCCCACTTGTCGCCTTGCCTGAGTACCCCTATATTGATACGAGACCTGGTCGTCTCTCGCGTTTTGAATTGGTACGCCAGATTACTCAGAGCTTTTGGAAACGCTGGAACTTGGAATATTTGCACATACTCCAGCAACGCGTTAAGTGGACCGACAAGACCGATCCACCCAAGATTGGTGACCTCGTTTTGATCAAGGAGGCTAACCTTCCGCCACTCAGATGGCGCAGGGGGCGCATCCTTCATTTGGTAACTGGGGCTGATGGAGTTCCCCGATTTGCTGAGGTCTTGGTGGACGGTTCGATTCTGAGGAGAGCGGTTGCAACATTGTCACGTCTACCAACCGATTAGCGGACCGGTAGGCCGGTCCGGGGCGGGTGGATGTTTGAAATAGAATTAGTTTTTATTATAAGTCAAATCGATTAGATCGATTGAGTAACATTTTGTTTAGTCTATTGAAAACTTCTGACAATGGTCACACTGAACTGTCATTCACTCTCTTTGGTTCTTGGTCATTTCCCGCGGTCAGCGAAAAAACCTAGCTCTGGATAGATTTCGTTTTGTGAGCGTTTTGATCTTGTATTTAGAACCCGTTTGATTGCCACTTCCTTGATCAATAACTGGCACCGGTTAATTGTGATAAAAATAGTATTTTAACGAACATTGTAAAACTTGAGTGAATCCGATGCACGTGGTTGGTGCCGGACGAATTTGCTGATTGAAAACGCTGCGTTGGAGTCTGGTAAAGTAAAGATAATTCACTTGCTAATATTGGCCAATTTAGTCTTGTGTGTGTCTAGCTTGCTTCCAGGACTCCACTCAAGAACATCACCAGGGGATATTTGGTAAGACTTTCTATTAATATTAGAATTTATATTCATTCGCTGTGCTACCGCAGTGTATGTTAGACCTTTGCCTTGGGCTGAGACTGGATGAATTAATCGCTTCCACTGATCTCTGTAAACCTTACCCGATCTCAGCTCAAACTCTAGACAATTTAAATGCTCAATGATTGCTCAGTACGTTCACCTCTAGTAGGTATGTACTGTGCAAGTATCGAAGAACAATGACTGATAAAACAAGAATTGGTGCATTAACTTTTAAAATATAATTAATATCCAGTCAAGTTCTCCATATTCATCGTATTTTTAATTGAATTTTAAATTTATCTGACGATGTTGCCTTTCTTGAACCCGTATCTACCCTCGACTTCACAGATTTCATGTATATTGATGTTTCATAGATGAAACACAAATTATCTATGCATAACGTTTTAATGTTCTAGCAGTTTAATTGACATTGGCTGGACTGCTGTGGAAATATAGTTCATAATCGAAGATATTTTTCGGATTGGGGTAGGAAACTGTCTCTAAGAATTCTATTCTGAGGCCGTAAATATGAAGCTGGTGCTTTACACCAATATCTTGTTCGCAAGGACGTTAAGCCATGGTCTGTTGGAAAATCAGTATCTTCTAATATCCTGTTGACTGTTCCAATCACTATAAAAACTATAGCTATCCTCCTATAGGGATAGGGGTGTCATGACGAGAGTGATGAAAGAAAAAGTAATAAATTTTGTTTTAATCTGCACAAAAGATGTCTAAATACAAGAACCCTCATATTTGCAGATGACAGTTTCGGTAAGGTTTTTATATAACGTAAGTAACGTAGGACAACGTGGGCGTTCTTCGTCTCTCAGGTCTTCCTCCATCGTATATTTCAGGAAAATAAGACTCGTTGTACACTCAATAGGATTTAATCAAAGTAATTAGTTCACTTCACAAACTAAATATGCACACGTGACTTGAATGAAAATGGATTTCTTTTGGAAACGCGGCGAAGTCGGACCTAGGTAGGCTACACTTGTTTCCTCCGCTGTGTCTGTCACACCACGTGTTGACAGCGCCACGTTCGCTTATAAAAACATCAAATGACATTGACAGCTGTCAACTGCCGACCTCAGTGTTGCCAACCATCGTATCCGAATACGCCCAAATCTATTAAGATTTGACGTTCCGTTTTTCGATCTCCGACATATATAATTCTTATTTCAATTTGGCAAAATATATGCAAGGTGCCACTTGGGTCCTCAAAAACTTGACGATGAGTGAAGCAGAGTGACCCAATTAGTCCTTTGAAGCTTTGTTAGAACAAATAGGTCCATCAACGTAGTCCTTCGTGAATAGAAACCAATCTTCATTGATCAGAATCGCAGCGAACGCTTTCAATAAACTATTATCTATTGACCCGCAATGCAAATTGCGTCGTTTCGTAAATATATAATCAATACTTATTTTATAAGCGGATTATGACTCAATATTTACTATCAAAATGGTAGTCTGAATACGCTCAATATAATTTCAGTCTATAGAGGCCCTAAACATAATATTATTTCGAGTATTGTAAAGTTACTTAAAGTTGCCAATGTTAATAGTATGAAACAGGGTTTTCAGTCAATGCTGTGTAGATATTTGAAATTTGGAGTCCCAACTTATGTCAAACAGTGGCACATCTGACATATTATTATATTTAAATAGATGCTGGATGTAAAGTTTCAATGATACATTGTTTTTGTTTGTAAATATTTTAAGTACTTTAAGTACAAATGTGATTAATAAATCAAATGTGTTTTTTACAATGTGGCTTTTTATTGGTATTGAACATACTCTTGATACGGTGAGTTGATATTGTATAATAATATTCGAGGATGGATTACGAATAGGTACAAAAGTCTACCACCACCTATTATTCCTTGGGTGTCGTATGACGTGACTAAGGCAATTACACGAAGAGAGATAGACATACGACATCCAACCCAACTATACCAACCCATCAGAAGCCCTAGCCTAACGGCATTCGCTTTGATATCTACTTTCGCTAACGCTTGGTTGCCATGGCAACATAAGGATTTCCTTTTTCGTTGACCATGTGATATTACGAAGGCTTATGTCAGTTCCATACATTTTTGCACTTAGCGATTATCGATGTCGTTGATCGAATGCCATTTGGTTAAGGGGGCTGGTCAGCGTGGTATGGTAGTCCAAATCCGACTTACAATGTTGTTGTGATGCAAACTAGGAGAGGCTTATATCCAGCAGTGAACTGCAAATATCTGTATAATGAATGTTACGTGAGTGATACGAGAACACTTCTCAAATACGGACTGAATACACAGTAGGTACAGACGGCTGTGTGTAAAAACGCCTTGTCACTAAAATAATTGTTCTCATATATACTACTAGCCCAGTTGCAAGACTAGACTTTGCCTTGTAGCCTAGGGACTGTTATCTAGTCTTAGCAGATATATAGAATGACTATTTATGACCTTCGCAACCCAAAAGGATAGTGATATTCGATGCCTTTGACAAGTGTCAGTATTTCAGGCTCAATGTCGAAGATCTTGATGACACCCGTGATGAGCGTCATAACGTGCTCTCCGAGGCACGTGCCTTCTGCTGGCCATAATTAACAGTTTAGTTTTTAATGATTACTTCCTAAACGGTGAATTAAAACATCGTTATAAAACCTGCACTCCTATGTGAAGTTAGAAAATACGAACTTGCGCAGCGTGGTGGACAAATAGTAAGGGGTAGACAGAGGCTCAGCCTGCCCATAATAAGACAAAACACTGTACTGGTTGTGGGACAGTTAATATACAGGGCTGATAAGATGACGATGTACCTAAAAGTAGAAGAAAATATGAAAACGATTAATAAAATCTACCTACCGTTGATCTTTATTCAGCAAAACGCCAGAAGCCGCAGATGACAGCCATCTTACAATTCAAACATAATAACTATTGCCGGCGAAAGTTACTCAAACATTTTTATCCTAAAAAGATAATTATATATAATTCATTATTCACACATGAAGTCGTTATTCTGTCGGGAAGAATACCAAGTTAAATATCACCGTGAAGTAAATTCCGTCTGAGAAATTACGTTCCTTTGTAAAATGTTCCCCTTACACCTTATCTAGACAACTAGTAATAACAGTATCAGATTAGCGTATTTTTCTGGGCGTATACGGTCGTTTCAGCATACGCGCTTACACGCGCGCTTTATTACGCGCTTCAAAAACCAAATTCGCGTGTGCGCTGGAAACAGTAGTGATATCGATAGGTGTCTCTCGCGGCTCTCGCTTATACGAGCATAGAAGCGTGTCAACGCTCGTAGGTACGAGTAGCGCGTGTGCCAAAATGCGCGCCTATACGCGCCAACATGCGCTTCCAAAAATGAGTTTATACGCGCGTATAAATCGCTAGTCTGAATCCGCTCTTAGACCTATTTGAAAAATAAATCGTTGTCGCAAAAAGCGCTTACTAATTTTTTTTGAAAAATTACGTTTTCTTTCTTTTCGTGTTCCTTTTTATATTTTTATTTCCTTTGAAAACATCAAATATTATTACATATTTTACATATAACATTAAATTTTATATATTTGATAATGCTATTAGCACTGAGGCTCAAGACCATGAGGTCTGAGCGTCATTGTGGTTGCATGTAAGATTGGAGCCTGGACTGTTAAGAAAAGTTATAAACTAATAAACTTAACAAGACTACGACCTAACACAACACAACGACCCTTCTAAGCTCTCAGCAAAATGAAAATCAACGCTTAGCGAGTAAGATCGGTGGGTAGCAACGTAAACTCTTGTATAAATACCTTTGAAAAAGATGTAAATAAAAATAAAACTCAATAACGTAATTGCACTACGTAAAGTGTGGTCAAGAGATGACTGTCATCAGTCATCCCGTGATCACAATGGGTGTAATCCATCAACGATGGTATAAAACGCGAGATAAAATATATGGAATTTTAATCTTATTTTCAAATAATTTCGCAAATGAGACGCGTAATGTAGCAAGTCCCAACCGTATCGCAATAACTACTAGATATTGAAGAAACACTCTGGATTTTGGGCTGGATAGCTTTAGACAGGCAAATAATCGTATGAAGGAGTACCACGCTAAAACAAAATAAGAAATAATGTATACTTTGGCAAGCAAAAGCTTTTCAAATAATGAAGCGACATGTCAGTCTTATTTCACATCTTCATGAGTTAAGAGCTTTTCCCCGTATACCGAAAATTGGCAGTAGAGACAAAAGACTTAACAATTTCTAACAAAACATTTACACATACATTATACATACATGTTGATGAGTGTAGCTTTTCTATTTATATTTTTATGGCGAAAGAAAGAAAACTTGGTTTGTCAGCCGAAACATTAGGTATCTACATAATGTAGTAATGTATGTACCTAATGTATGTGGTACAATAGGTACATAAAGATAGTCAATAGCCTACTCTGGTTCTGGAGATTTGAAATCAGGGTCCTCAATGTCTCAGCGAATTCTCTCACACAGAAACTAAAGAGAACCATGCCTGGAGAAGCTGAATGCCTGTGTCACAAGGACAGCGAAAAAAGTATATTTCAATATAGAATCAAATATCCTGACCGGAATTCATCGTGATAAAGGATAAAGCCGATCACGTAAGCATTCTAAAATTCCTCTAAACCCTCGCTCATACAAACATTGAAACACGTACAACAACCCCGCATTAATGTTCCACAGGCATCCACAATATATTTTACACGGCAAATATTTTCATCAAAGGAATGCACCAGCGTTCCTTCCATGCGTGAATAACGTGTCGGCTCATCAAGGCTCATCAATAAACCTTAGTTTATAACTCTATAGATAATATAAGTCTTGAATAGACGGACTTCTTGTTGAAATACTGAGAGAATTCTGAACCTTAATTAAGATAGAGCTAGGTGTCTTTGAAAGCTTGTACAGAAGCAGCATTAAAATGAAATCCGGGTTGTATTTAAAGATATCCTTTGTTAGAAGCAATGGATATGGAGATGTTTATTTATTTTGTCGCCATGACTTGATGTAGATTGTTTTTGTAGTCTAGCATATCTTCCTCCTTAACGCATTCGAGTTTTCAGAGTTAAGAAAATCACCGGAGTGTCCTCAATTTTTCTTATTGAGCTTTCTTTACTCGCTGGGATACTCACGCAGACTCTGAGGCATCGGCCTGGCTGGTCGGACAGACTATGTCCCGCGGCGATCAGACATCGACACGCAATGACAACGTACAGTCGAAATTACTATTTACAAGAAGATTAAATTTAGGAGTTTAGGGGAGCGCTAAGAAAAGATTTTGAGAAATTCACACGTTTTAATTCACACATAAATATGCAAAAGGCTCGCCCTTTATTACGTGGGACTAAAGTATATCTGGCGAAAAGTGGGTGTAGAAATACACCTCTGCCTACCTCTTCGGGGTTATAGGCGTGAGACGTGGTATGTATGTGTATGTATAAATATGCATTTTCTATAAAGGGAAAATAATTAAGAATTTAAATCAGGATGCCAGTTATCGTAGCCCACAAGCCTAGGCACGCGTTGCATTAAGGCGCTGTTATACCTCAGAAGCCGTGTAACACCTAATTTTTCGTCGCGCATCTAGCCATAACGGTACATATTACAAACTAGCAAAAAATTGAGCTTAAAGTCAAAAGTCTGAACAAAAGACTTTTGAAAGAATTTTTCATATATGTAAAATAGAATCACGGTAAAAAAATCACAAAATCGAGGCAAAAAATAATCTTTCGTCTCACTGTTTGCAATATTTTGATCGTAAGCTGTCATATTTTATTTGATAATATTGTAGGAAATCTAATGAACTAATGAATTACCCTATTTATTTTCATATTATACGTGTATATTTTGTTAAATTAAATAAAATCTGCCAAACGTCTATGATTTTGACGCTCTGTAGATCCCATCAATATCAAACGCTTCAGAAATTTAAACCTTATTAGCATAAGCGGTGTACTGAGTGTCAGTTGCTAGTTTACGCCCCGCCCAGACCTCATCATTCGGCTATGAGCCCTGTGAGAGATAGGTCATGTCGCTTGCGTCTCAGCTGCACGAAATTTTACGTAAACCTGTTTGTTATTATAATACGCCAAATTGAGTTCGTAATTTCATGTTTTATGTTATAGACTGAATACTTTGAATCAAATAGGCTTTTCATGTAACTATGGGCACATATAATTAGGACCTAAGTTTATACTTTTGTTGCGTTTAATGTGTTATTGTTCCTGTGCTTATAAATATAAAGTTAGAAGGATAAAATATGGACAATTAGAGAAATGAAGTTCTACGAAGGATTTGTACAAGAAAGCGTCGTAATAAAATAGAAAGTCATCCATGGCCAAGTTATTATGAAATATGTAACATTTTTACACAAATTATTTTCATAAGAGTCTTTTATGACTAACTATGTTATAGATTATCGATTATGCATAATTTAATTATAATATAAATTATTCCCACAATACATAGCTGCCACAGTTTTCAATTTTTGAAAGAGTAATAACATAAAATCGAATCATTTTATGTACCTATATTGCAAATTCATTAGCTTGTCAGTTCCCGTATATAAAAAGGTACTCTGTGCTTGTCAGCGCGCCTGGAGCGCTAAGATGCCGCCACGGCGAACAATAAACAGCGCTAATATGGCGCTCCGCAATCCGCACACAGGCGGTAACGAATGTTGTATTATTCTGTTGTGAACATAAACCTATTTAGGTACATCTGGTAAAACTTTGATTATTCATAAAGGCGAAGCAAGAAAATTTAACAATCGAGACTTGTGGATTATCCGTTTATTGGTGCCACGCCAGATGGATTAATAGGTCCAAACACGACTGTGGAAATTTAATGTTCTGTAGTTGCTTATACGAATGGCCTGGAGAATAGTATAAGAGCAAATAAAATACAAATATGGAAACATGATAAAAAACTGAACTGACTAGTCTAAACAAATATTGTAATTGTTATTACCAAATTCAGGGGCAACGCCACGTTACACGCAAACAAAAGTGTTTATTTGCTGTGTGGAGTGGCGAAATATTGAAAGAAATAAAATATAAATTATTGAAAGAGATGATGTTTTCTGGGAGAAGAAAAGCTTGTGGCGTTTTATATGAATTGGCAGTTGCCTGATATTGTTGATTCTCGTCAAGCTCAAGGGATGGCATTGCGAGATCACGGAGAGGAAAATGTTTCATCAGTGCTTGAAATTTCTACAATACCAAGCCGTAAAAGGAAAGTAAATGAAACTGTGCCTCGTGAACAACAGCAGATAATAAGTATTGAAGCCTTATCATCTCACACACTGCCTTTAACATTCGATGAGAATAAAGAAAACCTGCCGGGTTGTAGCAGACAGCTAACTTTTGATGAGCTGTAAACTCTGTATTTCGTTAATAAATGATAAATTAATTTAAATAAATATCTTTAAATATTAATTTTCTTTGAAACAACACATATTTGAAGCGAAAGAAAATTTTTATATTTTCCATACAAACATGTATGAGGAGAGTCAACGAAAAAGCAGTAACTCAAATTCTAATTCTATAATTTTCTAAGCGACATAGCAGTATCTCATGAATAATATCCACATATATTTTTGATGTTTCATCTATTTTGAAAAATAATAATGGGTTGGGTTTCGAAACGAGTCGCCTGAATTTGAGGGTATTGGTAGTGTAAGGGGCTTAAGGGAGTTCGTTTTAATCCCCTTAAAGTAATTTTGGCTGCCGGAGTTGCATCTAAATATTTTTAAACAATTTTCAAAATTTCATAAATACTTCGGCAATTATGCAAAACGGAACGTAGTTTTTATACTTTAGTACAGTTTTACAAATGTCATTTTTAGGTTTTATGTGAAAAACGTGAAACGAAAAGCAAAACTGTCATCTTGGAATGATCATATTGATAGCTCATTAGCTATTTATAAATTTGTGCGTCATTGCTTTCGAGTGCCTAGGGTTAGGTGCGACTGTAATAAGTAACTAAATAGGTTATGTTAGGTTCTCTTTTGACCCTTAATACGAAAATAGGAGCCCTTCACAGGGCTCCGTCAACCTTAGTTTATTAAACTAGTGTGATGAATGTGGAAGTTGGCAGTGCCATACACACCGATGTTTAGAGATTTCTTTTCAGAGGAAACCAAGTATTTCCGGCAAGTGAAAGTGGTGAGGGGGGTTTCAAGACTTCCCCTCCTCCCTCTCCAATCACTCACAACCCCTAAAAATGGCGACGTATTTCGTAACCTTTACCATAATAATTATACTTATAATAACAATAAACATCCATAAATAAATAAAAGAAATCAACTTTTACTAAACTTCAATTATCTCGTAACTCGCTTTAGTTGAGATACGGCTTTTGCGCTTAGTACAACAGTATTGTGTTTTTTAGGGTACCGTAGCCAAAAATTGTAAAAACGGAACCCTTATAGATTCGCAATGTCTGTCTGTCTGTCCGCCCGTATGTCACAGCCAATTTATTGCAAAACAGATTTGAAAACTGGCAGGAATGGAATTAGATGTAGGTATTCTATGAACTGCTTCACTATTTTTATACAAAAACAAAACAAACATAATAATGGCCTCTCCATACATGGAACTGACTTAATTATTTTTATCATGTTATGGCACGTAGGTATTTACCTACTTTCGTCAACTATTAATACCTATAACGTCTAATGTAAACCAGTTTTGCTCATGGCTGTACTGAGAACAAAAATTGCGCTATGCCTATATTGTACAAACAGATTGATGTATGTAATATAAATTTTAATATCAGTATCTCAATTCAATATGCTAAAATGTTTTGCTTGCGATTTTGAAATATTGGAATACGGATGTCGCCAGAATACTGCCGCACGCGACGAGAATGAAGGGGGGCGCCCCGCAGTAGACGGAGCTAAGCTCCCTTCACCTCCCCAGCTTCACCCCCTCATTTACCAAAACAGTCGCTTAGGACAGCGCCTTAATTAATCAATGCTATTACAATTCAGTTTCTGATTGGCCGCTCATGCATTATTTATCCATAACTAATTAAATTCCTCTCTGCTGTTGTTGCGCCCTTCTATGCATTAAGTTCTTACATTTTTTGAAAAGTAATTAGAACTTTCAACTACGTCATTAGTCCAGTAAGGTGCGTCTTTATTAGGTTCCATTTTTTAGTTGGAAAAACTAAAATTTGTTAAGTTAGTCTATGAGGTCATTTAGAAAATGATTGTAGTATCATGCTAAAATATCAATTTCAGCGTTGTAAGGTTATGAAAAAGAAATACCTAAGTATTCTGTACACTTTGACTTACACGATCAAAGATTGAAAGGATGGGGTTTGTATCACAACACACTAAAAGAAACTCAACAAAATGCTACTAATACTCCATAATTTTATAGAAGAACGGGATACGTATAATTTGTACTCCAATTATATTTCAGAAGCATCTCCCGTACTAGCAATAAAATACTTGTTACGGTGGACTTTATAAACATTCAACCAATGGTCACAGAAAATACTCAGACTCAAAACAACCATTGTATAATCACCTGCCGGATTAATGACATCACGCAATGTACGATTTAAGATGACGATGAGAACTCGTAAGCACGACAACACGCTATAGCCTGCAGAGTGACGTGTGAGAGCGATGTGAGCCGAGGAGGCCATTACTGAATTTTCCATTTATTTGATTGTTTCCAAGTTATATTTTAACGTATCGTTTTTTGACAGCGGAATGGTTGACCGGTAATCATTTTAACATTTTGTAACATTCTAAGGCTTATTTATTTCTTCTTATTGTATGCTTTTTTTGATATATTTATTGTTGAGTTTTCTTAACTCTTTAGTAAATAATTTTACCATTTGATATTTTTTTAACATTTTATACACGTTTTGAATTTATGTAATTTTTAATTTTTTTTATGTTACATCTTATATTTTTTTATCTGTACGTAACGTTATTACTTTTTCTATTTTTTTTTCACTTTTGTGCTCAATTTTATTACATTTAGCTTTTTGTCATTTTTAGCACATTTTTTGTTTAATTTGACTTTATATTTAAATTTCATTTTGATATCTTCATACTTTTTGTACATGTATTTTTCTAAATTTTATTTTGATGTATTTTTTTCCTTGAACTTTAACTCATTTTGGCGTATTTTTGTTGTCTTGTTATGCTTTATTTGTTTAATTTTAACGTTTTGTAATGTTAGTGCACTTTAAAAAAAAGATCAACTTTTTGTGATAATATTAGACTTTTTCTTTTTATTATTTTTTGGCGTATTCTTTACATATTGTTCAATTCTACTTTATATTTTCATTATATTTAAATTTCTTTAATTTTGCCACGTTTGTTATTTGGTAAGATTTTTATTTTTCATCATCACTTCTCTTGGAAAGTCCAGACGGACAACAAGTACCTAGAAACTGTCACTCGTTTCGTGTTCAGTAATCCAAAATAATTATAGCCAGTTTTGTTAATTTTTATTTTATTTTATTTTTATTAAATAGGTTCAGTAACAGACAACAGATTAAGCCTTACCCAACATTCAATTCAACATTGTACAGTTTCCAATCTGAAGTCCAATTAAACATCATTTAAACTTTATTTAAAATTTATGTGAGCAAATGCAAGCAGTGGTAGTAAAATAAGAAAAAAAAAAACTTAATGAAATACTTATTGAAGTGCAACAATCAAGTTATATTTTCAATAAGACTTCATTATTGGGGATGTTATAATTTAGAAGGTAGTTTTTTAATACAGTGTAACTATCATGGAAAATATCACTTTCAAAGCAAATAGAGTTGTATTGCCTACACATACGTAACATTGGATTGTTATATGCAACATTATTATTGCTACAGGGTAGAGTGAAAACTTGTGGGGTGCGCACAGATCTCGTTGGTATCTTAAATTTGATTTGGTGTGAACTTATAACAAACTGTGAAGCGTTGATACCGGCCAAAAATCAAGCAACCCGTGCGTCGTCATCAGAAGTGGCATAATGGACCAGCGCGACCACAAGGCGCGAGCGAAGGCGACTAATAGGCTAACGCTGCTATGTTGGTGAATCAGCTGAGCCGAGCTTTCAACTGCAAACGTGATGAGCGTATTTCGTCTGATTTTTTTATTGGTACTGCCAATTTTATTTAGTGACGGTTGTTATAAAACATTACCCGTTTAACTTTGGAAATGACATAATCGTTGTGGTGATATCGCCATCACATTGTACTTAGCCACGGTAATAATATCTAACAGTATTGTAACTCGAGCGCAGTACACATTGTACTGTGCTTAAAGTACACAACAGGCGCGATCGTGATCGTGCCGCGGTGACGAACGGACGGTGACGGCTTTTGTAGCAGTGTTCTTTATTTGAATGATTATTTTTATTTCTTCATGCGAGGGTGGCTCGCACTCACAACCCTTGTCATCATATGCATGCTTGCAAATAGATTAATCTTGTCTCGGTCTTACTTTATGGACTGTAATAGTAACGAGAGAGAGCGTACAGGCCGGCTTGAATTGTTCCGGGCAAGTGCGTTTGAGTGTAAGGACGAGACTAAGTGAAATAAAAGAGAGATGTTGTTCGATTGAATATAGGTTTATTACTGGTTCCTCATTACTATTGATACATAACTTATACTAACTTAATAGCTACGTCACACGCCCTACCAAAAGGAAAAAAAATGGATTACATAAGTATACATTTTTTTATAGTAAACAAAATTATATTTAACTATACGACATTTGAAAAATAAATGGTTACATATAAAGAATATAAGTTTGTTATAATTATAATGATACACATTTAATATATAATAGTCTTAATGGTTAGTGCCTACTTCAATTTATTATCACACAAAGTATAAACAATACACGAGTTACAATAACATACATTTGATACCGTACAGTTACGCTCAATAGTGTTACATATCAATATTATTCATTATAAAGTCTAGTCCTATTTTTATGCACAGTTTTCTCCTTACCATTAACTAAAATTACAACATTAGGTGATACATCCTTGACAACCAAAAATGGACCTAAATACAGTGGATCAAGTTTATTACAATTTTCATTACGAACTAGTAATAAATCTCCTGACTTATATATCATTGGATGTATACTATTGTCGTACTTAGATTTTCTAAGTATTTTACTACTCACAAGATTATTTTTAGCATCAATTTGCGATTTTTGAATACGATATTTCAACTCCATAGCATAGTTGTCAAAATTATAAATAGGATCTACTGTTGTTGTGAGATTACTAGGTATGTTGCATGGTTTACCAAATACTAACTCAAAAGGTGTAAATTTTGTACTCGAATGTACTGAAGTGTTATAAGAGAAACACCAATAAGGCACCCATGAACTCCAGTCCCGGGTTTGACTGTTAACTTGCATTCTCAAATAAAAAGATAAATGTTTGTGACTATTTTCTAATGAGCCTAATGTTTGGTGATGGAAAGCTGTCGACTGTAAATGACTTATGTTTAAAATTTTACAAACCTCTTGCATAGTTGAGTTGATGAATTCTGTGCCTCGATCCGTAACAATCTGCCTTGGAATGCCATACCTAAGTATAAAATTACTTACCAACGTTTCAGCTACTGTGCGTGCATCCTTACTGAGTATCGGATATGCTTCGACATTATTTAGTGAGATCGCACTGAAGCGTTAAAATATAGTTGAAGTTATTATCTCGTATTAAAGGGCCTACCAAGTCTAAATAACCTTATCGAAAGCTGAATTGCCGCAATCGGTTATCACCATGGGCTCCTTTACAGGCTTTAGATATTTGTAGCGTTGACATTTCGTACATTTTTTAACATAATTGATAACATCGCGTTCTAATCCTGTCCAGAAATATTTTTTACGTATGTTATTTAACATTCGTCTCATTCCTGCATGTCCACTCGTTGGTAAAATATGATAATCGTTTAATATTACTCTCTTTGTGTCGTCATCTATAATCTTTTTAATGCCTTTTATTACGCATAAGCGGGGTCCGGACCACTTAGGCAATTTATTTATAAACTGAGCTAGCTCTTTAATTATTTTAAAATTACTTTCATTTTTAATAATATATATAGTATCTACTTTTAAATTCGTACAAAATGACTCCATTTCCCTCACAGAGACAGCTCGTGTACGCTGTGATTGGGTAAACAGTTTAACGTATATAGTACGATTTGACGACGAATATGCATAATCTCCACATTCTAACGATACGTGATTTTTAACCTTGGCCCATTCACTCTCATTTGCAAACATTAATTCCGTGTAATCCTTCGGTGGTTTTAACATTTCTACAACTCTTGGGTGATCAGTCCAATCGTTTTTAGGAATGTTAGTCACTGAAGTATGATTACCAGAATTATCGTTAAGTTTTCTTCTTTGCGCTCTCGTAAGTACAGACAAGACATGTTCATTCATCGCCTTTAATTCTTCACTGCTTATTTCTATGCGAGACAATGCATCTGCAGCTACATTGTCGCGCCCTTTCACATAAACTACATTATAATCATATTCCTCAAGTAACAACCGAAATTTTAATAGTCTACTGGAAGGATCTGTCAAACTATACAAAAAGACTAACGGCTTGTGATCTGTTTCTATAATAAACTTTCTTCCTAAAAAATATAAAAAAAAATATTTTACCGACCAAACTATTGCTAACAGCTCCTTTTCAATCGTTGGATATCTGCGTTCGGCCTTGTTTAAACTACGGCTAGCATACGCGATGGGCCTACGGTCAGCATTACATAATACGGAACCTACAGCATAACCCGAGGCATCTGTTTTCAAAATAAATGTGTTACTATCATCAAATAAGGGATATTGCAGTACTGGAGGATTTATAAGCGAATTTCTTAAAACATCAAATGACTTTTGACAGTCTTTATCCCAATTAAATACTAAATTTTTACGACATAGATTATTTAATGGCATGCAGATTTCAGCAAAATTTGCACTAAATTTTCTATAATAGTTTGAGAAAGCTACGAACCGTTTCGTCTCATCAGCATTTTTTGGAACCGGATAGTTAACTAATGCACGTATTTTTTCTGGATCGGGCTTAATACCGTCCGCAGATACCACATGACCTAAGTATAATATTTCTTTTCGGAGAAAATCGCACTTACCGGGATTTAATTTTAAGTTTAATTTTCTTAATCTTGCCAAAATATCTAATAAATTTTTATTGTGACTGTCTAAATTTCTACCAAAACAAATCAAATTATCTAAGTATATAAAACATTTGTCATAATTAAGTCCCGACATTGCGACTGTCATTAATCGTGAAAATGAACTTGGACTCGTCTTTAAGCCCATCGGCATACGGGTCATTTGATACTGACCGGATGGAGTTGTAAATGCAGTATATTTCCTACTATCGGAATCTAATTTCGACTGAAAGTAAGCCTGAGTTAAATCTAGTTGTGAAAAATAAATTGCACCAGAAAGTGAATCTAATATGTCGGTTATATTGGGAAGTGGAAATATATCGTCTAATATGTGATCATATAATTTTCGGAAATCGATGACTAAACGCCAGCTTTTGGTATTATTTTCATTCCTTTTTGGTACTAGTAGTACTGGGCTAGACCACTCACTATTGGCGGGTTCGATAATGTTATTGGAAAGCATTTCTTTAACTTGATTTTCAATTTCATTACGCTGTGAAAACGGTAAACGATATTGCTTAATATAAATGGGATCCGAATTTGGCTTTAACTAAATATTTTGTTCGTAAAGATTGCATGTACCTAACTTATCTCCGGGTAGAAAGAATACGTCGGCGAAGTTTGCGCAAATATTTTGTATACTGATACTTTCTTCCTTGTTCAAGTGGCCTAATTTTATCAGCGATAATAATTTACGAACTCTTTCTCCATCTAATTCCTGCTTCTCAAACGAACAAATATTATAGCAAGATAAACTATCAATGTCCGGTCTAAAATAACTAAGTTCAACTACAGTTTCTCGTGTATTTAAAATTTGTATTAAAATCTTTCCGTTTCTTGGTTGGCAGATACTTCCAGCAATAAATACACCTTCACACAACTCTTTCGGCAATATAACACAAAGGTCTTTTAAGCATGAATCTATTTGGAAAAGCTTTTCACATCTCGGTGGTACCGTAATAAAAGATGTTTTACCTAAATTAGGTAAATGATTCATTGACATTACCTTTAGGATTAGGAAAATTAGGTAACCTAATTTTCCTAATCCTAAAGGTAATGTCAATGAATCATCTAAGTTATTAAGTGTCATAGTATTATTCTCATAATTTAAAATACAGTTATATTTCATTAAAAATTCCTGCCCGATTATGCCATCTTGGATACAAGGTAGGTTTTTTAGAACATAAAACTTGTGTTTGAATTCTTTTCCACTTAAAGAGAATGGTATGTAAACAAAGCCTTCGGTGTACGATTTGCCACCAATACCATTAATGGTTATGTGTTCTGGATGCAGTGGAATATTCCAGTCTCTAACTGTCTCATATTTCACCACTGACAAAGATGCACCTGTGTCTAAGAAATTATTATAATGACATGCTAAAATAAAGTTACGATCGAAAAAACTCTAAGTCCAAATTTTGATTGTTTACCGAATTATTTTGAGTATTAGTATCCTGGCAGGGTCGCCATGTAAGGACGGGACTAAGTGAAATAAAAGAGAGATGTTGTTCGATTGAATATAGGTTTATTACTGGTTCCTCATTACTATTGATACATAACTTATACTAACTTAATAGCTACGTCACATGAGTGAGACGTGCTAGTTATTGTTCTGGTGCAGTTGTAGTATTGGTTTTAGAACCAACACCCAGCTTCGGTTGGTTTTCTGCTGAATCTAAAACAATAACTCCGGTCTAGACTGTCCTTCGCAGGGCAGCGGCGCTAAAGTTGGTAAACTAATCGAATCGTACATACTAAGTTCATAGTGAAGACTGTGCGGAGCTATTGCTTCTGACTGTGCTGATTTTGTGTAGAACAGCTAGTAGCTTTTATTTCTTAAATAGACGTATGAACTGCAGTGCTGTTTAGACGAGTGCGGTTGGTTGGTTAGTGTAACCTGACCATCATCATCATCATCATCAGCCTTTAACAGTCCACTGCTGGACTGTTAAAGGCCATAACCTGACCATAGTCGAAAAATATTACTAGCGCCATTATTTTACCGACTCTTGGTGTTGATAATACCTAAAGGTTTTCGTTTAAACGTGATCAGAGCCTAAGTAAAAAGTGGCACTGTTAGGGGAGAAGGAGGTAAGACGGGGCAGCGGGTAAGACGGGGTACCCAGCTAAATTCACAGTTCAAACTGACCTTTGACGCTCGTTCATTCATCGTTCGATGCGCCACAATGGTACTTGTCAGTCGCCCGGTGGTTAATGGTTCGCAAGTGCACACATGTCAAAAAAAATCAAAAAAGTGTTTTACTGCAAGTTGTTTCTCACATTTTCTTCTAGTTTGACACGTGATTGCCGTTTGTTAAATAACGCTAACTGGTGAGGTGTTTCTGTAATTGACGCTTAAACTAACCTATAATAAGGTAAGCATTTTGTTTCCTTAAGATTGTTAACTGTTTTTTTGTTTTGTTTTTATTGCTAGAAAATGGCTCTGCAGGCATGATGGGGTAACTGGTAGTCCTTCTTGGCTCCCAATGAGGAAAAATTTGTTTTTGCTTGATTTTCGTAAAAATGTTTTTGTTTTTGTGTGCTCATTACAGTTTTTCTTTTTAGAATGGTTCGTGACTACAAACGCACCGCTAACAAGGACACGCCATGTATATTTTGTCAGGAAGTATATTCCGTTTCCATTGAAGGGTATATCATGCTCACTATGTGGAAGATGGTCTCATAATAGCTGCGCGGGAATAGATGATGATGATGATGACGAAGTCATCCATATCTGCGAGTTCTGCCGGCCCAAATAATCATCTTTATCTGTGATCATTCTCATCACCCCATCTTACCTCAGGGGGGTGCCCCATCTTACCACCACCATGGGGCAAGACGGGGCAAAACACCTTTGTTTTATTTGATTTTTTTTGCTCTTAAATGTGTAACTAAAAGTGTCTAATGACACCAAATATTAGAAAAGTAATAATAAGTTGTTAGTAAAAAAATAAATATAATTGTTTAACTATGTAATTTTTTATATTATTGATCTTTAAAGCTTAAGTACCCCATCTTGCCACCCTCTCCCCTACTAGTTGTTATTCTGAGTTGTACAGACGATCTCGGTGTTGCAATTACACCTGCTTCTATGTGTGCATAAATTTTTAATATGGCACATTAAAATGTTTCTTACTCATGATTATTAGATGGCACCACACGTAAAATTATATATATTATAATTCAATTTTTAGATTTTACGCGTGAAAATTACCTACTGTGTGTTTTTAAAATTTATGTGATAGGCTGGGAATTTTTATCAAGTGCCCCGAGTTCTCTGACCAATTCCAAGTTATGCTTAGGACGTTTAGGAGTGATAGTGTTTCTAGTAGAAGCTGTTTATAGAGTTGTTTATATTTTATAATTTGAACTCCAATTATTTTTCAGAAGCATCTCCCGTACTAGCAATAAAATACGTGTTACGGTAGACTTTATGAACATTCAACCAATGGTCACTGAGAACACTCAGACTCAAAATAACCATTGTATCACCAAGTGATTGTCCCGAAAGGTTCAGCAGAAAAAGATCACATAAACCATACCACCGTTGGTCAGTCATTCGGACAATATGCACAAATGATGATCTCCATGTCTATTAAGAAGTATCTATAAGACTGCTGGGAAACTATTTAAATATAACGTTTCAAATTAAGATACCAAAATTTTATATTGTAAATTCTAGTTTAGGTTATTTAGTAACGTAAGCCATAAAACTATCCTATTATAAGAAATATCGTCGAGAAAATTATGAGAGACTAGATAAAGTTTAAGCTCGCAGCCTACAAAATTAATCAATATTATGTAGAAACAAGAATGTTTTTATATTTTTTGTACTTTTCTTTTTTAGGGATCAATTTTATTTGGCTCCTGTAAGTAACAAAATTCATAATTATAAATATAAATCATGTATGTTTATGTAGAATTCCATGAATTATATTGGTCTATGTAGATAATATGTATAATCGCATGTGCAACTGAAATCCTCCTAAAGGGTTAACCTCTTCAGTATCTTCGTACAGTACAAATGTCGTGAACCGGACAAAACACTATATGAACTATAGGTGCACAATAAAAAAAATAACATTGTCTCAGTAAAACGTTATTTTCTAAGGCCAATCACCTGCCGTATTAATGAGATCACGCGATTTACGATTTGGGTGAAGATGCAACTTATAAGCACACCAACACGCTATAGCCTGCAGACTAACTTGTGAGAGCGATGTGTGCCGATTTTTCTATTTATTTGATTGTTTCCAAGTTATCTGCTGTCTATGTGTGTTATTAACAACTTTCAGCACGTCAGAGGCCTCAATATCTACAAGGTAAGAGGTATGTAAATTCCCAGCAGTATAAAAAAGAAACGCCAGCGCCCTCTGGACCTTACTTTAGCATGATTTGTGGCTCAACCCATCCACTATCTTTTTAGGGTTCCGTAGTCCACAAGTAACCCTTATAGTTTCGTCATGTCCGTCCGTCTGTCCGTCCGCAGCCTAGCTCAAAGACGCCTGGTGCTAAAAAGCTGATATTTGACATGAATATAGACATAAGATATTGCAACAAAACTGTAGAATAAAATTTAGAAAAATATTTTTTTTAAGGGTATCTCCCCTACATATATAGTGGGGTTGAATTTTTTTTGGTTGAGTACCCCATCATGTGTGGTATCATTGGATAGGTTTTAAAAAAATATTAGTTTGCTCAAATCATTTTTCGATCAAATCGATCGACCAACCTGGTTTGTCAAATATCAAGCTTTGAAGTGAAAAAAATTGTTAGACTCAAGTGTGCCCCCCTCTGCCGGCTAAACTATTAATTTGGAAGAGGTGAAAAAAATCACAAATGTAGTACATATAACGAATTTAAAAGGAAAACTATCACGGCTAAGTACGAGTAATCGTCGGTTAACTTATAAATACCTACCTATTTCTGTGAGTTTACATTGGGCGCGCTGGCTTAATCTTTAAGATATACATGTACTACGGTACTACGTATGTATAGTAGTAGTATATCTTGGAAACCACATTTTATGTTTACAAGACATAACTGGATACATACCTAGTATTTTTCTAAACAAAACTTAGGTTCTTATAATAGTGTTATTAAACAGTCGGATTTGTTGTACATTAATAGCCTTTGCAGCAAGTCATTATGGGCAACTACGGAACCCTACATTGCGCGTGGCCCGACACGCTTTTGGCCGGTTTTTTTTTACAGAAACTCTAATTCTGTACTTTATTACGGGTCGTTCATTATAAGGCCTGCTTAAGGAAATTTGCCTGATAATATAGTAAAAAGTGCTTTGTTCTGTTTCACGGTTTTGTTTAAGCTGCTGGTAAAAACTTGGTATCGCTTACCTTTCAAATACCTGAAATATTTTAAAAAGAAGTGGTTCATAAGTTCAGAGGGAAATACCTAGTTACTGTAACATGTAGCCCCAGAGTTTAAACACTACTAGAACTACCTACAAAATAACATAAATATTATGAATCGAAGTAAACGTCTTCTACTGGGCAAAGACCTGCCGGTTCAACTTCCAAACACGTAAGTATTTTTTTGCAGACGTTCACTTCATCACCCCATCTCCTCTGAGTTTTGCAATCGGTATGATAATAATATGTTTAACAGACCCAAGATATTTTTTACCTTTTAATTAAATGTAGCGGTAGGTACATAGAACTGTAGCCATTTATCGTATAATGGGGAAGACATCTAACACTGGCTGGCGACATCGAACGGAAAAGCTGCAACTAGACCTGGCATCGTGCAATTGAAGTTTTGCACGCGGTTGCTATATAAACAAGTTCTCAGTTCCGTCGTCCACCTCCAGACTCGATCAAGTAGCCAGCAGGTCAGAGGATACGCCCTATACTGAGAAGAGCATCACATCATAATGAAGCACAGTAAATTATATTTATCTATGGTAACACATAAGTGCTTCCAATACTGTACTAATAAGGTAATGGTTGTATGGCAACTATGGCATGGACTATCAATGGTGCCGCACAGTATTTTTGAAATTATGTATTCCAATATCTCCATATACCAATGATGTTCACTGAATTATATTTGTCAAAGCTTTTCGTTCGTTTCATCTCAAAATTGATTGATAGTTCTGAAATCAAAATAGAAGAAAATCCATTTTATTCAAACTGGAAAAGCCAAACGTTATAAAAAGATATCCAGGGATATAAAAGTTGTTTCAAACATTGAGTTGAACTGTGACACTCAATCACAATAAAAATGCTTCAAACCGTCACACATGAGCGATATTTCACAAAGTTATCGACTCCACACATCTGTCGGTGATTATGAAAGATGTTCGCGCTAAACGATTCAGCTGATCGAATCTCTATATATTATGTCTATACCTATTGATTGCATGATGGCGAATTTGCTTAAGAGGCAGCATAGTGGCTTAATACTTTACTGAGAGTTGGGGGCTTCATGAGATTCTTCATCGACTTATTACCCGCAGTACAGAATATATTACTATTTGTTAGTTGCCCTTGCGAGGAATAAAAGCTCCGTAGATTTCACATTAAGTGGATATATTTTAAAATAATGCGTTTATGGAGAAAATCTTTTTGTCCTTGCTGGCATCTATTAGATAGTGTGCCAATGTATGTAACTTCCATACAGCTTACAATTCAGCTACAACTGAGAATGCTTTGCCGAACAGTGGTAATCACTGTTGTGAGTTCATTACTTTCCATTGTATTAATTATTATTATTAATTATTTAGCGTTTATAAGTACTCTAAACTAATGAAATAAATTACAAAGCTATCTTACTTAGCCTTTGTAAGGAAATAATATAATTTAATATAAGTAGAATAATATTTTAGTTTTAAATATTATTCACAATTAACAAGGAAATTCTCGCTCGAGGGACCAAGACACCCGAATATCTTAATTACATTTAATTATACTAATTTTGGTGATTTATTTGTTGTTATGAGGAACTTAACATTAATATTATTTTATTTCACAATTCTCATTTATGTTTTGTGATCTTTAGATTATTTTGGGGTTGATGTCCGAGTCATGGCTAACGTTATTATTGATATATAAGGCTGTTTTCACAAACATTTATTTGATTGACTTAAAGTACTTGAAGTAAATGAAAATATTTTATGATGTCCGGCCATGTTAGACTAGAAATAGGTCCCCGGACTTCGAGGCGAAGGTTTTGGAGACGTACCGGATGACGTTAGTACGATGATTATGATATTGTTGACTGACTAGAAGTACTCAAAAATTGCGCCATGATTATGTCACTCAAGCAATTAAAATATGCTTAACTTAATAGTTATACCAAGAAGGCATACAATGCCCTGCGTGTTCAGTACAACAATGCGTTCAGAATGCTTATGGGGATACCGTGTTTTAGTAGTGCTTCAGCAATGTTTGCTGAAGCGAGAATTGATGGTTTCCATGCCATCATGCGCAAGCGGAGTGCTTCGATCCTGCGCAGATCTCGCGCCAGCTCCAACAAGTCCTGAACACGTTGTGTAACAGATGGGACAATTTAATGTTATGCCATTGGGTCGAACTTCATGCATCGACGCATATACCCTATATATTACGTGGGTAGCATGGGTTTCGGCTTCAGACATAGCTTAAGTTTACTAATATTCGTTTATACATTTATAATTCTTATTCCTTTTTGTTTTTACTAACACGAATTTACTATATGGATTGTTTATGGTCTGAAATAAATATTTATTTAATTTAACCCTTCGATTTTTATTATAAAATGAAGTGCCCTTTTCTTTTTGTTTGTCTGTTTGAATGAGATAAACTAAAAAACTACTGAACGGTTTTTGTACGATTCTCACTAACAGATAGTGTGATTCCTGAGAAAGGTTTAGATGTATAATTCACGCGAGCGGAGCGGGTGGCCAAGACTAATAAT
Organism: Euclidia mi; assembly: GCA_944739405.2. Classification (NCBI taxonomy): domain Eukaryota; kingdom Metazoa; phylum Arthropoda; class Insecta; order Lepidoptera; family Erebidae; genus Euclidia; species Euclidia mi. The sequence goes on from OX123185.2 coordinate 71,580,853, forward strand.
CCAGTAAATTTAATTAGCGCGCCACACACGGGCTGCGCGCCACACACGGGCCGTGCGCCACACACGGGTCGCGCGCTACACATGGGCCGCGCGCCACACACGGGCCGCGCGCCACACACGGACTATGCTAGTCACCAAGCCACACTCGCCACCAGGCCGCGCCAGCTACCAGGCCGCGCTAGCTACCAAGATTAGATCCGTTCTTTCAGACTAACTCAACGTCCGCACTTCGACAATTTTAAGCGATTATCAAATTCATTTACAACTTCACAACTGCACAGAACGTAACTACCGTCCATACTCTCAATGAGCTATGTCAAAACTGGATTTGACCACTGACAAAAACTAAAACCGAATGCGAACATGGCGAGAACGGATAAGCTACTTTCGGACAAACTGATTTCCTTTAGCTACATAGAGGCAACGACTACAGTTCTGAGATAACCAATCGGCAGTCTATGAGTACTTTCAGATTCTCGCAACACGCTCTTGTCTTACGACAAAGAAACCAAAGGTATCTAACAATGTAAGTGAATAAACAACAAAGCAGAGCTACTTGAGCAGCAGGGTATCCCTGATTGCAATCAACAACCACACCTTATTGCACTTCGCTCTAGGAATAAAAGAAAATTATCGCACAGCACTCATTCTAGTCGTTCGGCTAATCCTGACCCAAGTCAATCATTACAGGTTTTAATGAAAATCACAATTAACTCTTTCTCTCGAAGCTGACATGTTGAACAACACGCATACTCGTTAAAATATCAGGAAACTCATTAAAATATGGCATTGCTCATACTCTGACGGATCTTCAACATCACGCTATGCAACCTCCATCCGGTTACACAACACCACCCGGATAATCATTTCGAGCGTTTAACAAAGTAAGCTTAAACTAGGTTTGTTCAACATGTTGCTTTGTTTTTCCTTATCACATAGCAGACTATAAGAAAATCTTACTTGGCTGCTAGTATAGATGTTAAATTTACTACCAAGTATCTAATCAGTCTTTTCAGCGTTATAATTTTGTCATGGATAGTCTAAATATGAAGCTTATCCTAATCGTATCATTAGCGATACAGCAACGGACCTTTCGCGTTCAAAACGATGGACAACGTTTGTGATACTATGATAAATGCATTAATGGCTGTCTTGTTTTCGTAGCAACGGAGACTATGACTAACACAAAAGCTTCAGAGTAAACTAGGCTAACCAGAAAGGCACTTTGCCGGTCCAACCAACGGCAACGCATGGCTAAATATGCAGCCGCACAAACGGCTTATCCAGTTTATGCAAATCTACACTGACGGTAACGTGGGTACCACAAAATTAACACAACGATTAACAAAGTACCCATTTAATGAGAATAAAGTTAAGCATACAATCATCACTAACGATCACCAACCTAGTTCTACCTACAATGAAAATTAAAATCTCTTGAACTGATTATCGTAACGCACTACGATGATAACTCAATCATTCTCTTCTACGTCTGATAATCACTCCTCCTTCCTATACTCGCGCGTTGGTCTGTGAGACCGACGAAACACATTTTCGTAATTATTTTTAAACACGAAAATCCTAAGAAATCGCGTCTCTTGCTAGCTGCCGGATTTGTTGCTAACTTCATTTTAGTGCACGCCGCGTGTTAGTGCGAAGCGCTCGTCTAGTAGCATTTGGCGCCAATCGGTCCGTGAGACCGACGCGAGTATAGGTGCAGCTTTTTGTGTAAGTATTAATGTAATAATATATTTAGTGCATTTATATATTTTAAGAAACTTTGAATACTTCATGATGTATGTATGGTAAAATGTATGTATTTTTGTTGATCTATATTATATTTCGACCAATTTTGTTATTTTTAGATTATACTTCATATCAAATTGGACGATGATCAAATCAGATTGCTGCTGAATGCATTAAGTTCTGGTTCTAGCTATGAAGACGAAAATAACAGTGGAGTGGAAGACTATGTGGAGGTAAAAGAAGAGGCATACTACAACGAGCAAGAGGACGACAATGACGAGATTTATGAAGTAGAACAACAATGTTACAACAGCGCCATCTGCAAAAAATCTCTGTTTGGAACATGCTGTAACCGTATGCCCTAATTATCATGGTGAGGGTCAAAACTAAGACAAATATAAATAAATATGTCCTCTGATTTATGTTGTTTATTACTATTTAGAAGTTTATTTAGTTTTTAAAAAGAATTAGCTACAGATTTTATTTTTGTTTTCCTAGTACTTAAGAAAAAAAAATTTGAAGTCTGATTTGTTATAAATACTGAAAGTAAGTAAAATAATTAATAACTTAAGTATTATTCATACTTTTTTGTTTTATATATCCTGAACTTTGAAATATTAACAATATTTTTTGTGCTTCATAGTAAAAAAATATATTGTAGAGGTACGAAATATCGGTCTGTGACACCGTGCGCGAGTATAGGTGTTACAAAAACTGCCGCGAGTATAGGAAGGTTAAACGTCCTAAGCATAACTTGGAATTGGCCAGAGAACTCAGGGCACTTGATAAAAATTCCCAGCGTAGCACATGAATTTAAAAAATATACACTAGGTAATTATCACGCGTAAAATCTTAAAATTTAATTTAATTTTACTAGTGGTGCCATCTAATAATCAGAGTAAGAAACATTTTAATGTGCCATGTTAAAAATTTATGCACACAAAGAAGCAGGTGTAATTGCAACACCGAGATAGTCTGTAAAACTTAGAATTACACCAGTAATAGAGCCACTTTTTACTTAGGCTCTGATCACGTTTAAACGAAAACCGTTACGTATTATTAACACCACGAGTCGATAAAATAATGGCGCTAGTAATATCTTTTGACTATGGTCAGGTTACATTAAGCAACCATCCGCACTGGTCTGGACAGCACTGCAGTTCACACGTGTATTTAAGAAATAAAAGCTACAATATGTTCTACACAAAATCAGCACAGTCAAAAGCAAAAGCTCCGCACAGTCTTAACTATGAACTTAGTATGTACGATTCGATTAGATATTCAAAAAAAAAATCCATCATCAAAACCCTGCTTCTATAGCAGGGTTTTGATGATGGATTTTTTTTTTGAATATCTATATTAAGCTGGCAAAAAGAATCTGTTATTTTATTCTTGTGTTTTGCGTCGGATCCCGCTTAAGGGCCACTATCTATCTTCATCTGTGAAAAAAGAACCGTGAGGAAAGACTGACGGCTTTAATGAAGGAACATTCGTTGCTGATTTCAGAGAAAACCAGATAAACTTTTCAGTTCAGGTTGTACGTTCGTGGAATGCGCTGCCAGTTGAGATTAGGCGAGCAAAATCACTGAACATCTTTAAAAACATGTTAAAACAGCACTATTTGTCAAGGTGATTGTATTATTGTCCATAACTTTTTATTAGACTATAATATTATGTATCTTATTAAATGTATATATATACAGGGTTATGTAGTTTGGATATTTTTTCTGTGGTTTTATATCACTAATAGAACACATTTCCATAAATAACTTTTTTCTTTTTTATCCCACCAAATCCGAGTAAAAATATCCGAGAAACAAGGAAATCATAGACACAACGTTATTCATTGCAATAATACTATCAAACACGCGCACGATGCGACAGGGGTACGGGACGCGGGATTCAGGATGCAGGGTGCGGGGCGTGGTGGCGGACAAGCGGCCGCGCGCCAGTCAACTCGGGCGCATCGAGAAAGTAGCACGTGTCGCACTTTCGCGCAAGCGCCGATGATCGTAAGTCGTGACAATGACGTCCCAACGATTTTCAAATTTCGAGTGCTACGAAATGGTACTAGTTTATTTACTCAGTGGTGAAAGCCTTCGTATAGCTAGGAACAATGTACAAACAAGAAAGTGTACCTCGTATGCCAGCTCAAGGAGTTCCAAGTGAACGGACTACTTTAGCGGCCAACCAACGGCTTTTCTATCATGGCCAGTTCACAACCCCTAGCCATGCCCTAAGGTATGGCAGACCTCGCCTGGCTACTGACGTCGAAGACTTGATCTTCGAATTCTTCGAAAGGGATCCACAAGCCAGCACATACGATGCAGCACGTCGCTTCGGTGTGAGCCAGCCCGCAGTGTGGAGACTGCTAAACGCAGCCGGTCTCCATCCATACGATTACCAGCCGGTACAACATCTTCAGGAAGTAGACCAAGTACCTACCACGACGAGTCTTGTGTGAATGGCTTATTAATCATGCCGAAGCGAACATCCTATGGACTGATGAAGCACGGTAGGCACGTGAATAACAATAATTTTGAAGCTAGAACACAGTATCAGATCGGTGTAGGTAGCATAGTAGGTAGGTAGCGCGCCCGCGCGTTTTATTGTGTCGCGTGCGTTGACCTCACAGCTGATAAGCCATCGGGTGACCATGAAAATCTGTTTCAAGTAGATATTCTTTATTGGGGTAGGCAGGGACTATGGAACGCCAAATGTTCCGGTTCAAATACACCTCTTTCGCTTCCTCGACATTCATTAATCTCATCATACATGCTCGCCGGTTATGGGTACTTTTAATTTGGCCCTTTTTTAGTACGTCACCTATTTGGTCGGCGTACGTCCGTCTTGGGCGTCCCCTACCGACATCTCCATTCATTCTTACACGATACACTTTCGTATTTCTTCTTTCATTCATCCGTTCCAAATGTCTAAACCATCGCAACAATCCTTTTCCAATCTTTATCACTACATCTTCTTTCAGACCACACTTCTCTCGTATCACACTGTTTTTCACTTTATCTATCAGCCTTACTCCGCACATACTCCTCAAAGCTCTCATGTCCACAGCATTGATTCTACTTTCATGCTTCTTCTGCCATACCCATGATTCACTACCATACATCAGCGTTGGCGCCAAAACTCCCTGCAGTACAGCAAGGCGAACCTTACTTGGGATAATTTCGCTACTGATGATAAGAGAGGACTGTAAGGCGCCATTCACACTATTTCCTGTTTTCACTCTCCTTTCAACATCTCCCACACATTTACCATCTCTCGTAAACATAGAGCCTAAATACACAAACTCATTCACTTGTTCCAATTTTTATCTCCTATCATTATGTTGCATTCAGTTATACTATATATATTATATGTATTGCCTATATGTAGTGTATCTGTACATATAATAAAATGGTAGGAAAGTCGAATCTGTACATTGAATATTTTTTTTAAAGAATACTTGGGGTATGATCTACAATCACACTAACGGTAATCAACAAAGGCTCAGAGCCCACATTTGTTAGCTCCAGATATCAAACCATAGTAGACATTACACTGGCATCGGATGAGGCTGCGGAACTTGACACGAACTGGCATGTGTCCGCCGAACCATTCTTTGCCGACCACAGACGTATCTGCTATGACATACGAGTGCAAGAGAGGGTCACACAACCAAAACGCAACCCACGCAATACCGACATTGCGAGATACAAGACCCTGCTCGAACAAGAAATAGCCATGTCAAATTTCAACGACATGACTGCAAGCACTACACACTAACTTACTAACAAAATGCATACAACGCAGCTACCAACAAGCCTGCCCCACCACACTACCGAAAACGAGTAGTAAAACCCAATGGTGGGGATCGGAACTGGAGAAACTCAGGCGCAATCTGAGAAAACTCTTCAACCGGGCCAAAAACACAAGGAAAGACACGGATTGGGACAAATACAAAGAAGCCCAGTCGCACTACAAGAAACGCATACGATTCCGCAGGGGAGAATCCTGGCGAAATTTCTGCACCAACATCAGTTCCACATGCGAGGCAGCCAGGGTAAAAAATATCTTATCCCAGGACAGCAACAAGACCCTAGGCTCCATCAGAAAGCCTGATGGCACCTACGCAACCACAGACATGGAAATAAGCCAAGTACTAATCGAAACGCACTTCCCAGGTTGCACTGTGACCGACGACTGTGATTGGGAAGAATCAGAACACAGACCACCGACCCAGACAGACTGGACGATAGCCAACAACATGGTTACCGGGGACCGGCTGAAATGGGCAATTGACAGCTTCCAGTCGTACAAATCTGCAGGCCTGGACGAAATAACACCAGCACTTCTACAATGGGGCTGCACAACGATTGTGCCACAGCTACTCAGCATATATAGAGCATCTATAGCGCACAATTACATACCATGAAGGTGGAGGGAAGTAAAAGTCATATTTCTCCCAAAACCGGGCAAAACGGATTATACACAATCAAAATCGTTTAGACCTATCAGTTTAACCTCCTTCTTGCTAAAAACGCTGGAAAGGCTGACAGATACCTGCGGGAAGGCGCACTGCTACGCAGACCACTACACCCGCAACAACACGCCTACAGAAGTGGTAGCTCAACGGAATCAGCGCTTCACTCCGTAGTGGGGACCATAGAGACAGCGCTATCTGACAAACTAATGACCTTAGGCGCCTTCATTGACATAGAAGGCGCCTTCGACAAAACTAAATTCATCAGCATTAGCCGGGCCCTTGACAAGTTTGGAGTTGAACAAACCGTCAGTGGATGGATTGATCAACTCCTGAAACAAAGGGCTATTCAGTTCACGGTTAATACCACCACAAGGGGGATAGTAGCAAAAGGCTGCCCACAAGGAGGTGTCCTATCACCCCTGCTTTGGACCATAGTGGTAGACGATCTGTTGAGAAGCCTGAATGACAAATGCTTCTTCACGGTCGGCTACGCAGATGATATCACCATCCTAATCAAAGGTAACTCGGAAGACATGATTCATTATCGGATGCAAGCAGCCATTAGGATCATGGAACAATGGTGCAGCCACCATGAACTGACGGTCAACCCAAATAAAACGGAGCTAGTACTTTTCACCAACAAAAGGAACACCCGTATGACCAGAAAACTAAAACTTTTTGGCACGGAGTTTAACCTATCGAGTGAAGTCAATTACCTGGGCGTAACACTCGACCACAAGCTCAACTGGAATAAACACATCACCACTAAAACCACAAAAGCATGTACAATCTTCTGGCAGTGCAGGAGAATAATAGGCAAGAAATGGGGTCTCAAACCATTCATCACCCTATGGATCTACACTGCCATAATACGCCCCATGCTCACATACGGTACAGTAGTGTGGTGGCCACGCACTCAACTAAGCACAGTCAAGAGCAAACTGCAGAGCATACAACGCCTCGCCTGTCTGGCCACAACAGGCTGCACGAATACAACTCCAACGGCGGCATTGGAGGTGCTTCTCGACTTGCGACCACTGCACCTCATCATCCAGCAAGAAGCAGGTGCCGCTGCGATCCGGCTCGATAAGTTCGGGCTCTGGAGAAGAGATGACCGAATAACCCACGCACGCCTGAAAAGGACGTTAACTAACGAGATCCCGATGCTAGATGCAACGTGTGACCTCATACCTAAAACCTTTGTCTTTGACAAAAAATACCGCATACAACTGCAAGAAGAGCATAAGGATAGTTCTGGTATACACGAAGTTAGAGTATACACAGACGGCTCAAAAACCAAGTATGGGACAGGTGCCGAAGTATTCTCCCATGACTTGAATATCAATCTCTCAACATCGCTTGGTAAACTCAACACCATCTTCCAAGCTGAATGCGTTGGGATAACAAGGGCGGCGACGGCGATCGCGGCCAGAAACGTGAGCAACCTGTCAATACGCATCATCACAGACAGTGCCTCAGTACTACAAGCTCTCGATGGCAACTGCTTTAATAGCGGCGTAATTATGGAGTGCCACCAAGAGCTGCAGAAAACTGCAGCGAGGAATCGGGTCACGCTCCAGTGGATACGAGGACACAGTGACTCCACGGGCAATGACGCAGCAGACCAACTGGCAAGGAAAGGATCGGACACAACAACTCTGGGACCCGAACCAATTGTTCCGATACCTTTTAACCAACTAAGAACATGGTTACGCGAGAGAACCCTACAACAACACGAAAAAGAGTGGGCAGAGTTAAAAGAGTGTAGGCAATCTAAAGATGCCTTTCCCCAATTAGATAAACGACTCTCGCAAAAACTGTTGCACTCCAACAGGAAAACACTCAAGCATCTGACTGGCATAATAACCGGCCACTGTCCACTAAACAAGCATCTCTACAACATCGGCGTCACGGACAGCCCACTATCACAGAATAATTAATAGTACTAACGTACAGAAGCTTCACTTTTCAAACCAATTTATTGAAATTGCGACTCTTGGAACTAAGCAATAAAGTTCAATTCAGCTCGCATAAGCACTCAGTGCCTAATGCAATATTAACCTAACAGTTCCCGTTCTTTTCTAACACATAACGCTGTCGCTGTTTGGCGCGGAGTGGCGCGCTAGGGTGGTCGACTTGGCGCTGCTAATATATTTATTCATCGTCTATCTATCTACCTACTTGACCACGTACCTAATATATATAAGTATCCTATCTCACTATTTGAGCTAGTAGAACAAAAGCACAAAAATTCTGGTCGTTTACATTTTTACTATACAAATTCTTAGTTATTTCCTAAACGCGTGGACCGATTTACATGATTCAAACAGATAAAATGGTTTTTGAACTAGATCTTTAATTTGACATCATAATCGTTGAGATATCTCAACAAACAAAAAATCAAATTTTCAAGTTGCTCTCGTAATATAAATGAAATCAAATTTTCAAGTCGCTTTCGACACACAGTTAATTAAGCAATACTTTGCATTAGACTTGTGATGATACATTTTTGTTGTTAAAGGCGTTTAAGTATATAATTTGAACAGTGTATGAGCACGGCGCGTGAGAATACGGAGCGGTCGCACTCGTTGCGTGACGTCTAAAGCTGCGTATCCATTATGCGCTCCTGGCGCGCGCGCCATGAACGCCCGCGCCGAGAGCGCGTTCACAGAACGCGCTCCGAATATTTAAATGATATCAACTCCGCGCGCCATGGCGCGCGCGGTAACTGTTCCAGTGTTGGGTCGTTCAACATGCAGGCCCGTCTTGCACGAGCAGCAGCTGCGTTTATGTTTATATTCACAGTATTACACAGAAGAAAAAACATAAACGTAAAGTGCGTTGGTGGATGAAAGAGTTGTTTCACAACTTATTTTCCTCCAAGCGTCTTCTCTGAGCGGCAACTTTGATTATCCATCGCTCGGAACGTAACGAACACACAAAATAATATCACGTCCATCTCAACTGGCGCGCGCGCCACAATTGAGTTGCCTTTGATGCGCGGTAAAAAACCGACTCTAGATGGAACGGGGCGCTCCATGTTCGAGCGTTCCAACAAACACATTGGCGCACGCTCCAAAATGGTAACAATTTCGCGCGGTTGGAACGCGCGCCAATGTTCGTCCTTTTGGAGCGCGAAGTCGATACGCGGCTTAATGTGAGTGGCGCGCGGCAACCTACTAAATCCAACCATGTCGACATGGTCGGCCGAGGTACTTGTAAGTTTGTACCTAAAATGCGAAGTGCGCCCGGCCTGCCACTATGTAGGGGCTGCATGGAGACCGAAGAAACACCCGCTCATGTGATCTTACATTGTACCGTGACGTATTATTGTGTACGTGTATTGTATTGTGACGAGGTGCCTGAACAACCCCAGAACCATGAGCGAAGCCATACGCAATACTGGTCAACTCATGGCCTTCTGGAAGGAGCTTGGTATGAGTAGCAGGCGACAACCGTGTCACTGCTAACGCACAATGGCCCAATTAAGTGGCTAAGTGCGGAAAACACCTGTCCAACTAACTAACTAACTGAGATCTACAATCGATACCGAAGCCAAAAATACAGTTTTTAGAACTTTTGTCTGTTTGTCTGTATATCCGGGATAAACTCAAAAAGTACGGCATGGATTTACTTCAAATTTGGCACGAATATTATTAAAGAGTCGAGTCAACATATAAATTACATATTATCACGCTATGACCTACGGGGAACGAGCAGTGAACCTTTATTTCTTCAACGCATTCTATAACAACGTGTAATCTAACGACGCATATTTGAATGTTCTTTATAAGCTAGCTTCACACTATAAAAATCACGCAATATGAGTAAGTTAGGCCGATAAGCATAAATAAATAATATAAGTAGTATCAAGACAATTTTAAAGCAGTGCCATCTACGAGATTTTAAAAACATCAAGTCGAATTACATATATGTAAGCCCTTTTTGGATTTAAATAATTTATATTTGATCATGTTGGGTTTAATAGTTGTTTTTAAAAGTCATAGATGGAGTTGTGCATTTTTTCTTAAAAATTGTATCATTAATTCGTTTCAGAAGTGAGCAAGACAATTAAAAAAATGTGTTTAAGTATATAAGTTTTAAGCTGCTTCATCTTTGGCTTATAAAATTCATCGAATGCTATTTTCTGCGGTTGTTACTTCACACGGTGCGAGGCACAACATCTTTCGCCTTTCTGAGGACATTTGATGGCGTGGAGTATCCCACTTACCGCGCAGCCTGCGTAGCACGTCACCATCTCGACGGTGACCAGAACTGCGATGACACCCTCGCGGATGCGAGCGTTAGTGACAGTCCCAGCCGCATGCGTCATCTGTTTGCCGTCATCTTGGTGTTTTGTGTAGTCGCGAATCCGGTAGCTTTGTGGGAGAAGTATTGACATCACCTGTCTGAAGATTTTATACGAGCTTTGAGGCGTGCTACTGGAGACAAAGTCGAAGTAACTGATGAACGCGTGCTGAACACCTGTTTTAGTTCTCTTCAAGACGTGGTCATTTTTATCGGCGGCAATCCACTGGTCAAATATGGGTATACCAGTTTCCCAATCATCACCGTATCAAAACCGTGGAAATTGGGAGTATAACGCTGAGACAATTTACGATCCGGGTGAAATGACCTCAATACGAAATGACCATGTCGCTTTCTTCTCTTCAGAGCAAAAACAAATTTATGACACCGTCCTTGAAACCGTTGGGCAAAGCCAGGGTAAAATGATTTTCTTGGATGCTCCTGGGGGTACAGGCAAAACATTTATTACTACTGGCATACTTGCAGAGGTCTAGAGGCAAGGCAAAATTGCCATTGCTGTAGCGTCGTCGGGAATCACTGCCACACTGCTTCCGGGTGGCAAGACAGCACATGCCATGTTTAAAATTCCCATCGTTTTAGAGAGCGCCGAAACGGACAGGTCACGTAACAGTGATAAGGGACACGTGCTCAAGGATTACTCTCTGATCGTATGGGATGAGCGTACGATGGCCAATAGGAAGGCAGTTGAGGCCGTGAACAGAACCCTGCAGATTATCTGCAGAAACGAACATTTGACGGGTGTCACAGTTCTGTTCAGTGGCGATTTCCGACAAACACTTCCCGCAGTGACGCGGGGATCGAGGGCTGACGAGGTGAGTGCTTCTCATCATCAGCCTTTGATAGTCCACTGCTGGACTAGGCCTCTCCTTTGAAAGGAGGAATTGGCCTACTATACCACGCTGGCCAAGCGGGTTGGTATAGGGTTTGTATCAAGCTTTCCTTCTCTTGCAGTGCTGTTCTCTGCATACTATGCTCCCTCTGTCGGTTCTTACGACACCCATGGGATGATATGGGGTGGTGACAATTCGTATTCTTAATCCGTCACCACACGGACACTTATGTGCGGTGAGTGCTTAGTTGGAACGATCTCCGTTGTGGTCACGAGTTCGTACGCTGCGCTTGATCATTAATATGAGAGCTCGGCTCGGCTGAAATACACGTGCTCAACAATAGTCCGATGTCTTTCTAAGTCTAGGCGAAGGCCCTGTACCAGAGGAGAGAGGTGGACAGTTGAGCAAGATGATGCCACACATTATCCCAGGGAATTTCTGAACTTCCTGTCAACAAGTGGACTTCCAGCGCATACCATCAAGCTGAAGATTGGTGTCTCGATTATGCTTCTTCGGAACCTATCTCCTCCGAAGTTGCGTTACGGGACCCACCTTAAAGTCATCTCGCCCCACAGACACATCACTGAGGCGGAAAATCTTACGGGTTGTGGCGTTGGCGAGGCAGTATTTATACCACGCATTCCGCTCATACATACCGCATAACTTCCCGTTCCCGTTCAAGCGCGTACAGTTCCCCGTGAGTGTGTGCTTCGCGATGACCATCAATAAGGCACAGGGGCAGACACTGACAGCGGGTGTCGACCTCAGGACGAGCTGCTTCTCACACAGGCAGCTGTACGTCGCTTGCTCCCGCATCACCAGTCCTGACTCTCTTTACATTTTGGCTACGGTGAGCCAAACCCCTAATGTTGTTTATCTAGAAGTCTTATAAGTCTTTTTGCCCTATTCTGTATTACTTATTCATTATTTTCTCCATCTGTTGCAGTCACAAATTTGACTTAATTCAGCAGAATCACCATAAATAAAGTAATTTATTCAAAGCAGGCTGAAAATCAGCACTTTTTGAAGGTCAATTTTACAAAAGACAGTCTCCTTCTGTTACTGCACTTTCTGCAGATATAAAATATAAAGAAAAACGGGTAAATGAATGTTATTTAAAAAGGTATAATCGTAGGTTTTTATTTAATAATTTGGTGCTGTATAGCGTTCACGCAGACAACGTCGCGGGCAGCAGCTAGTATTTAATATATTATATATGTATGTCAACGTATCTATTTAGTAGGTATTTATTTGATGTATACTATGCTAAAAATATATTTATCTAAAATTTCAACACTACACCATCAAATACTTTTGGCTCCTTCTACAGTCACGAGTCCATTCCTAAGGTTGCCTGGAAGAAATTGTTGTATGCGATAAGGCTGCCAATTGTGCATTTCTTGTTTGTGCTCCATCTATGTATGTTTTTCTTATGTGGTGTACAATAAAGATTTATCTAATCTAATCTAATTTGACGCTGTACTAGACCCTGAGCTCATTATTATGACATACTTAAGCTGACTGATCCAATTCAAAGTCAAATAGTTGTGGAGCCCGTAAGTACGCAAACCTCCTCCAGCAGTGCTCATCGAGGAAACGCTCTGTACCAGTACTTCAGCTATGGTCAAAAGAACATCCGCTTTGGATTGTTGTTTTATATAATTCTTGGCCCAGGGGGACTATGAGACTCCCCGAGGAGAAGCCTCAGGACTACTCACTAAAACTACCATGGTGTTCCTCTATCCGATCTCATTGAATGGCGGGGAACAGGACCTCCGTCAACATTACTTCTGCAACCCCCGCCTGAGCTGGCCCACCGTGGCACGATCCGTCCCTCACATGCATCTATTATAGTTGTCCTCATCTTTCATACTACGAACGGAAAAAACGACGTAGTCTAACCCTACGAGAGGCGCATGCGGAATACGGACGGCGCGCGGCCCAATAGAGAAAGGTGTGTACTCACGGTAGCTGGAGATCGTCATCAGAACCGAGCGCTCTCCGGCGACGACTCCTAATTCTGCGAGTCTGTGGGGCGCGTGCTGTCGCCATTCTGCCACTAGGACCTGTCGCAGTACCGCCTTCCGCGCTTCAATATCGCCAGGCGTGGGTTCTCCACCTAGTGAACGGGCCTCGCGGAGCCACTTATAAAGCGACGCCAGCAACCCCGCCTGTAGGTCACAGGGCGGACAGAAGGTGACAAGGGGAGCGGCTCCGAAAGAGACCGTGTACTAATGATCCTGACAGCAAGATATGTGACCTAAGTTCGAACATACAGCCTCTGACTTAGCAGTGCAACGTACTTCGTATTACTTTACCGCCAACAACAAAATAATTCGCAGAAATAACAAAATTTAATAAAACTTCTTCATTTAAGATAAGTGCTGTTGAAGTTACTCAAAGAAATTGAATGAAAAAGTAAATTTTAGTGCAAATTAGATTAGTCGGTTGATTGAGCGTGCACTCGTCCATCTTAAAACATACACTTCATAATTCCATTCTCTTAGCTTCGGTGTTAATTGGAAAGCTCTTTGGCATCGCTCCAGTGTTATCAAATTTTCCAATATGGCATCAAAACGGTGGCTTCATTTGTTGCAGTAATAATTGGAGTTTTAGTTGAAATTATGAGACTATTGAAATTTTGCTGAATTCGGGTTCTTTAGTGAATTATTGCAAAACGCTATTTGGAGCCCAGTGTAGTATAGGGTATATGAAACGACTCATGTGATGTTTGTATTTATTAAACGAACCCAGTCACGCTCTAGATTATAATAATGTCTACTTGTAGTATGTAAGTGTAATTTTTGAGACCATATCATGACTCTATTTCCTGATTTCCTTACTCTACTTTGTTTTGGCGATTTTACCTTTACGAGAGTGACTAAGGTCGAACCTCAGATCCCAAGGGGAAACCTGCGCCAGATCCTCGTCCAAGCAGATAAAGGTGATTTGGGCCGCGGAAAACTTTTTATTACAAATGGCTCCAAACGATTCTGTATCACCCAAAAAACTGTGATATTGAAATATGGTAGCAAAATGTAAGTAAGAAAATGTCAAAAACTCTGGAGACCAATTTTGAGACCACAAGTTTTGTTTCGTGTCTTCTGGGAGGCAGCCAACCATCTCAACTTATACCATTACAACTTTTGTAGTTTTTTCAGTTTGTCTCTTACAACTTTAATTTAAAATAATGGTCATTCAAAATACGTTGTGTATGCCTTTTTGAGCGGAATAAAATTTTAAAGTTTTTGATTATCATATTTTACTATATGTACCATGCCAGAAATACAAATTTACATTCTTATGTGCCCGTATTCTTAGTAAAGATCTAACAGGCAAAGTAAATTACATGTGATTATGCAAATTCCAATTGTCTCTATGATTACCGTGTTCTTTATCTGACGTGCCAAGATTAAATTATTAAAAATATGAGAATAAAAAAATGCATGATTTATTCCACATAACATAGTACTTGTTCCTAAAACAGGTCGAACTCTGGTATACCCAGTAGCACAGAAACACACCAACCGATCTGATTTACTAAAGTTTAACTTGTTTTGATAAAGATAATGAGGACTATACAAAAGCCATCATTTAAACCTTTATAAATTCCTTTCCATTTTAAGTCCCAATTTTTTCTCACGGCAAGCAGCAGTGAATTATTCACTGCTTTTTGTTTCGTTTTTAGGGTTCCGTACCTCGAAATGAAAAAAACGGAACCCTTATAGGATCACTTTGTTGTCCGTCCGTCTGTCATGACCCTTTTTCTCAGAAACGCGTGGAGGTATCAAATAATCAGGTCCATAACACCGTTAAGCTGTGATAAAATCAAACTTCTATGTTAACGCAATCAACAGAAACAGCAATTTAAGCATATTTTCGAACTCGCAACTACTCGCAAGGGAATCAAAACCTACAGGGTACATCCCGTGAACTCAGAATCTTGAAATTTGGCACGAAGCAAAGTCTTTTAGCACAGATAAAGGAAAAAACCGTGTGGTGACGGATTAAGAATACGGATTGTCACCACCCCATATCATCCCATGGGTGTCGTAAGAGCCGTCAGAGGGAGTACCTATATTATGCAGATAACAGCACTGTAAGAGAAGGAAAATTTATATAAACCCTATACTAACCCGTTTGGTCAGCGTGGTATAGTAGGCCAATTCCTCTTTTCAAGGGAGAGGCCTAGTCCAGCAGTGGACTGTTAATGGCTGATGATGATGATAATGAAAGGAAAAAATGCGAAACCCATACATTTTTAGTTACATCATATAATTAAAATATTTTTAATAGTTTTAAAAGACCACCACTTTCTTCATGAACCCGTAGAGGTATAAAATTGAAATTCATATCAAATGCTCAAGTCAGAACTAAAGGGTATTTCCAGTCGATATAGAATCTTCAAATTTGGCATAAAGCAACGTTTTATATCACATAGGAATACAATTTAACACCTTAAATTTTTAGTTACATCACATATTTTTTTAATAATTATATATGCCTACAGGTTCGTACGGAACCCTCGTTGCGCGAGTTCGACTCGCACTTGACCGACTTATTCAATAATTGAATATATTGCCTAGGAATTGGTCCTGAATATGTAAAAGAACTTTTATGTGATATAAGCTACATAAAAACGAATCAGTCAAAATAAGATTTGCAAGTACATTGTTCCCAACAAACCGTAGGATATAGTTATATACTAAGATCAAATGTTTGTTGAGGGAAATTGAGGCAGCTGAGTGTATCCTTTTAAGTTACTTCAAATATCGCCGATACGATGTTAACCCTTAAGTAATGCTTTTACATAGGAACGAAATTGTTACGGTGTATCGGTTTTCACTATAAGATAGGATGAAGCTTGAATTGTTATGAGAGGTTTAAATAATTTATATATTTTACTAGCTAACCGGGCAGACGAATTATTTGTCAAATTTGGAATTATAGTTATTTAGGATATAAAATCATGAAACTAAATCACAAATGTAGTTTTAAAAAAGCTCACGGCTTCTGTTAGTTTTTTAATAAAAAGAGAAACTATATCATGGCAAGAACTATTGAATTCGGCTTCTAATTAATAACATACATACATAGACTCACGCCTGTTTCCCCGAAGGGGTAGGCAGAGGCATATTAAACGCCCACTTTTCGCCAGGGTTTTGATCCCACGTAATAGGTGGCGAGCCTATTGCCGCTTATCGGGATATTTTCTTTGCCAGAGCCTCGTCCGTTGATCGGCAGGTGCACCACTTGCAGGTGAGGTTGGCTTGGGATCCTAAGATCTTGGTGGGAACCCTATGCACCTCTAATTAATAAGATATCAACTTTTTCTAATACCGACATACTTTTGTTGTGCGTTTATTATTTTCATTGAATTGTCAATTTTAGCGTTATGGCTAGGTGGCCGAAGGCCCTAATCTCATACCATCGTACGGTTTCACACACGAACTATCATAGTATACAAACCAGCAAAATCTGAACAAAAATCATTCAAAGTCCATACAAGGAACGTGAGGCTACTGTTTGTTTTGTAAACAATAACATTTATAAGTCAGATATAGGGCTTGGCCTCCATTTCATTACGAGTCTTCGGCGAAGTGATATTTGCTATGGATACATAGATTTTGAAACACGGTTCTGTCGTTCGATATTAATATATTTCTTTGACTCCAATTTCTATAGCTGGTGAAATTATT
Organism: Euclidia mi; assembly: GCA_944739405.2. Classification (NCBI taxonomy): domain Eukaryota; kingdom Metazoa; phylum Arthropoda; class Insecta; order Lepidoptera; family Erebidae; genus Euclidia; species Euclidia mi. The sequence continues at coordinate 71,597,940 of OX123185.2, forward strand.
GAAGACTTAACAAAGACTTAATACCTTACGAATCAAGGTAGGCAGGCAATGGCTTGGCTGAGTCTCTGACATGGCCCACGTCTATGGACATCAGTTGCCGCTTACCTAGGGCCGTTAGCTTGTCTGTCACTGCTATCCAAAAAACTTTCAAACACTCGTTCAGCAATCACCCCTCACGCGCTGCAAAAATAGGCAATCAAATTAATACATGGAACACGTTAATGTATTAAACACAAAGAGTGCTGGACGCTTTCCGAGTATAAAGGGTCAATTTGTATAACTATAAAAGAAAGTATAAAACTTAAAACTAAAACGACAACTCAGTCTTTCTTTATTCATATTATACACACTTTTCTAGCCCTGCAAGTACCTAATACACCGCTGAAAATACTTCGCTACTTCGTAATTAATTAGTGTAAAACTACTGACCTAAGTAAAAAATACGGCCAGTTTAAAATTAAACATCACTACCGCGAACTTTTAATTATACTGTTGCAAATTCAAATCGGTTACTCTCTTAAGTTAAATAAATTACAACACTAATTCTAATTAAAGCCCACTCGGATATAGGGTCTTTTCACACTGAGGGCAGTTTATTTCAAAGACCGTAGTGAAAACTAGAGCTTTGGTAGAATAATATTAGATGAAAATGCATAGGTATAGGTAAATCACGAAATTTATACCCACAGTCTTCTCATTATTTAACCATAGTAATAATATTGTACCCAATAATCATGAATACTTTTATAATGTACTTTTGTAATGATTTTTTGTGCACAACTTCTACTCTCACTGCAATAGGCTCACCCCCAATTACGTGGAACCTAAAAAAAATATGGCGAAATGTGGGTGTAATATTACACCTGTGCCTAGCCCTTCGGGCATACAGGCGTGAGTCTATAAAAAAAAACCTACTACTGTTGGCACAATAGTCAAGACATGGTGTCTTGACAGTTGTGGCAACTATTTTTGAAGTCTTGACTAAGAGCGAGCCTTGTTTAACACGTAGGCGTTGCTGTTTTTAATAAGATTAAAATTATTTAAAAATATCAATCAAGCAAGCTATCAAATACGAGAGAGCCTCAGAGGCAAATAATTGTGAAAACAAGACCGTAGCTAGCTATCAATAAAATAACATTTTATTTCCCTTTTTTCAAGTGTTGCATTTTGTGAACGAGCCTTTGCATTTAACTTGTAACTGCCAGCATAAATTAAAATGAGGAGCTGAAAAAATTAAAAATGCCAACCGGGCAGGTATAATTAGTCTACCTAGTAATTTCTCGAGTTTGGCGTATAATTCCCTAGCGAAGTCGTGACACCGAACGGGAAAGCTATTTACCTGAACCCACCATAGCAGTAAGTCGAGGCATCAGTGCATATGACATACATATGTATAGTCCGGGGAGTGTTCCCACATGCCCCGTCAAGTAGTGAAGGAAGACCTTCTTGTCTAATGAATTTTACTGTCTCGTTGGTCTCGCGGCATAAATGTGCGCGTGCGATTGAAAGGTCTCGGGTTCGATTCCCGGGTCGGGCAAAGTGTTATTGGGTTTTTCCGTTAGGAAATTCTCAGTAACAGCACGGAGTCTGGTAATGTGCCCGATACGGCAAGAGGGTCGCCCCCTATTCATCATATCAGCCAAACGACTGCTGGACATAGGCCTCCCCCAAGGTTCTCCACACAGACCGGTCCCGCGATCTTGACGAGATCGTCGGTCCACCTTGCGGGGGGCCTACCTCTGCTGCGTCGTCCGGTACGTGGCCGCCACTCCAGAACCTTTCTGCCCCAACGGCCATCGGTTCTTCGAGCTATGTGCCCTGCCCACTGCCACTTCAGCTTGGATATCCGGAGAGCTATGTCGCCGACTTTGGTTCTACTGCGGATCTCCTCATTTCTGATTCGATCTCGCAGGGAAACTCCAAGCATAGCTCTCTCCATCGCCCTCTGAGTGACCTTGAGCCTTCTGATAAGGCCCATAGTGAGCGACCACGTCTCTGATCTGTAAGTCATCACTGGCAACACACACTGGTCAAAGACTTTCGTCTTGAGACATTGCGGGATATCGGACGAGAAGATATGTCGTAGCTTCCCGAACGCTGCCCAACCGAGTTGGATTCGACGATTGACCTCCTTCTTGAAGTTGGACCTACCTAATTGGACTACTTGTCCCAGGTAGATATACTTGTCGACAACTTCGAGCGTAGAGTTCCAAACGTGAATAGGAGCAGGTACAACATGGACGTTCGACATGATTTTCGTCTTGTCCATGTTCATCTTATGACCTACATACTTGTTGGGAGACTCTACAGAGGCCATCGAGCATTGTGCCTAGGTCTTCCATGGTCTCAGCCATGACTACGATATCGTCTGCGAATCGAAGGTGAGTGATGTACTGGCCGTTGATGTTGATGCCGAGTCCATTCCAGTCCAGAAGCTTGAAAACATCCTCCAGTGCAGTGGTAAACAGTTTCGGGGATATGACATCCCCCTGTCTCACCCCTCGCTGGAGTTGAATAGGTTTCGAACTCTGGTCCTGGAGGCGGACTGACATAGTGGCGTTTTCATACAAACACTTAAGCACTTCGATATATCGGTAGTCAATCCGGCACCGTTGGAGAGACTGTAGCACCGCCCAGGTTTCGATCGAATCGAAGGCTTTCTCATAGTCCACAAACGCCAAGCATAGGGGCTGGTTATACTCCTCGGACTTCTGTATAACCTGCCGCAGCGTACATACGCTGTCGTCTATGGTACTATAGCCTTTACGGAAACCGACTTGTTCGGGAGGCTGGAAGTCGTCTAGCTTGCTCTCGAGACGATTCGTGATGACCCTCGAAAACAGCTTGTAGACGTGGCTCAGAATTGTAATGGGTCTGTAGTTCTTTAAGAGGGTTTTATCCCCTTGCTTAAAGAAAAGCACCACCACACCTCTGTGCCACGCCTGTGGCGTTTTACCCTCGATAGTGACGGAATTAAATAGCTTCCGAAGGGCTTCTCTAGCGGGTGCACCGCCAGCCTTCAGAAGCTCGCTCGTAATTCCGTCATCACCCGGTGCCTTGTTGTTTTTGAGCTGTTTGAGAGCCGCACTAATCTCGTGCATGCTGACGTCCGGGATATCTTCGGTATAGTGTCGGATCAATCCAGCTCTAGGGTCTGACGCTGGAGTACTTGTGGGTTGTTGCATTGTCGTGTATAGCTGTCCGCAGAACCTTTCGATCTCCTCCAAGAGCTCAGGCTTGGACGATACGATTCTGCCATCCTCCGTCTTCAGTTTTGTCAGCTGACTCTGCCCAACAGACAGATCCCTCTGGAACACTTTGGATCCCTTATTCTGCTCGATCGCCTCACGAACACATTTTGTGTTGTATTGGCGGAGATCGCGAGTCAGAGACTTAGAGATCTGTCTGTTGAGGTGCCGATATTTCGGCATGTCGTCGGAGGATAGAAGAACCATCTTGCGCCTTTCCTCTAACAGCTCGAGGGTCGGACTCGAGATCTTGCTGGTTCTCTTGCTTTTCTGGGGCTTAAAGAATTTAGCCTCTGTGTTATGGACAGCATCCACGAACCCGTTACTGTACTCGTCCACATCTACGCATTCGCCCAGGCATTCGAAACGGTTCTTGAGTTCGAGCTGAAAGCTCTCGGGGTTTTGGATATGAACCGGTGCCGGTCGGAGCGTGGACTTTATCAACCTCGACCGTTCGAGGCTTGTACAGATATTCAATGCGCCTCTTACCATTCGGTGATCGCTCCCCACTTTAAGTGAATTGATCACGGAGACATCATTGAATATCTGCCTCTTCGTCGACATGATAAAGTCGATCTCATTTTTGGTGGCACCGTCTGGACTTACCCAGGTCCACTTGCGGCATTCTCGCTTCTTGAAGAAGGAATTCATCATATAGAGGCCTTCCTTCTCCATAAAGCTAGCCAAGAAGTGACCCCGGGAATTCCGATGCCCATAACCAAATTGCCCCACTCTCAGCTCATCACCGTCACGTTTGCCCAGTTTCGCGTTAAAATCTCCCATGACCACGGTGTAATGGGTTTTGAAGCCATGTATAGCCCGAGATATCTCCTCGTACATGGGGCTTCTATCTCCTCATCGGGGTGCGTCGAGGTCGGAGCGTATACCTGTATGACCTTCAGCGAATACCGCTATTACGTGGGACCTTAAAATTCCTGGCGAAATGTGGGTGTAATATTACACCTCTGCCTACCCCTTCGGAGATACAGGCGTTTTAGGTACATAGAATTTGAGAAGCGTCATCAAAAACAGTCAATCTGCAACAAATAATAAAAACTTAGACAGAAGAAACTTCTCCCCCGTGGGATCTCCACCTTGTCGTGGTGGGGGGGCTTAGTAACCGTGGTTTGAGGTACACCCACGGTGAAGCTAAGCGGGATCCGCGCTCCACGTGGGCTTGCGTGAGGCCTATGTAGGATGCATCCCAAGGTGCGGGTGCAGGGGACAGTTCTGTCTGTCCCTCGCAGTCGCGGGAGGAGAGGCGTGTCGGTGTTGCTTTGCCGCGCGCCCTATCTCCCGCGACCAAATGGGGGTGCACCATCGTTGCGTCGCGGTGGGGCCGCAGAGGAAGAGGAGATGCGGTGTTGCGTTGCCGTCCTCGCTATCCTCTGCGGCCGCTGGGTGTTTTGGCGGCGGAGCCCAACACCTTCATCCGCCGCTAAGGGAGTTTCGTTCGGGGCTCGCTTGACCATCTGGCGGGCAAATACCCGTCGGGGGGTAGCCAGGAATGCTTCAGTGAAACCCTACCCTCCAACACATGGTTACATGAGAATCACGGGTTGGTTTTTAGTCAGTAAGAGTCTGACAGTCCCCTTCGTCCTTCCTCCCCAGGGCGAAGGGATTCCATGAGGATTTTCCAACCCGACACCAAAAAAAAAAGACAGAAGAAACTTGAAGAGGTTTGCGTCTTTCGTAGCTTTACGCTAAACACAAATTTGACGCTGTACTTGACCCTGAGCTCATTATTATGACATGCTTGTGCTGACTGATCCGATTCGAAGTTAAATAGTTGTGGAGCCCGGTGCTCATCGAGGAAACGCTCTGTAAAACGCTCTGGAAACGTTCAGTTATGGTCAAAAGAAGGTCGCTTTGGATTGTTTTGTATACTTCTTGGCCCAGAGGGTATATGAGAAGAAAATCCCCGAGGAAAAGCCTGAGGACTACTCACATAATCTACCATGGTGTTCCTCTATCTTATCTCATGGAATGGCGGGGCACAGGACCTCCGTCAACATTACTCCATCATACCTGCCCTCATACATCCTCTCGCATACTACGAACGGAAACGACGTAGTCGAACGCTACGAGAGGCGCACGCGGAACACGGACGGCGCGCGGTGCACTAGGCCCCACTCCGCAGATGTGTACTCACGGTGGCTGGAGATCGTCGAGCGCTCTGTGGCGACGACACCCGGTACTGCGGGTGTTCGTTCTGCGGTAAATAACCGTGGCCGGTTATAACCTATGTCAGCCGTGATGTGACGGCACCATGTCATCTCTCCAGCCACTCATCGAGTACGGGCCTCACTGGGCCTGCGCTGAGGTGCGTGCTTTCGCGATTCTGCCGGACTACCGCCTTCCGCGCTTCAATCTCGCCAGGCGTGGGTTCTCCACCTAGTGAACGGGTCTCGCGGAGCCACTTATATAGCGACGCCAGCAGCCCCGCCTGTAGGTCCCAGGGTGGACAGAAGGTGAGAAGGGGAGCGGCTCCGAAGGACACCGTGTACTAATGATCCTGACGGCAAGATATGTGACGTAAGTTCGAACAGACAGCCTCTGACTTAGCAGTGCAACGTACTTCGTATTACTTTACCGCCAGCAACAAAATAATTCGCAGAAATAACAAAATTTAATAAAACTTCTTCATTTAAGATAAGTGCTATTGGCGTTACTCAAAAAAATTGAATGAAAAAGTAAATTTTAGTGCAAATTAGATTAGTCGGTTGATTGAGCGTGCACTCGTCCATCTTAAAACATACACTTCATAATTCCATTCTCTTAGCTTCGGTGTTAATTGGAAAGCTCTTTGGCATCGCTCCAGTGTTATCAAATTTTCCAATATGGCATCAAAACGGTGGATTAATTAGTTGCGGTAATAATTGGAGTTTTAGTTGAAATTATGAGACTATTGAACTGCATATTAATAAGACTAAAATCGTGAATAAATTTTACTGAATTCGAGTTCTTTAGTGAATTCTTGCAAAACGCTTTTTGGAGCCCAGTGTAGTATAGCTTATATGAAACGACTAATATCTAGTCATGTGCTATTTGTATTAAAATTTATTAAAAGAACCCAGTCCCGCTCTAGATTATAATTATGTCTACTTGTAGTATGTAAGTGTAATCTTTAAGACGATAGCATGACTCTATTTCCTGATTTCCTTACACTACTTTGTTTTGGCGATTTAACTGTCTGGTGGCTTGGCTTAGGCTGACATGCTTATGCATACACCTACTGATGACGTGGAGGCATAATGATTCAGGTCGTGCTGGCTCCCTCAATCAAGGTTGAGCCGTACGATGGCTGTTGAATGCGGGCCATCAGCGGGCTGAGTCAGTTATAAGCGTCACATGATATCCTGCATTGTACTCGCATCTAAACCTATTGTCTGGACTTCAAAAGAATATAAACGAAGAGATGAAATATAATGAAATGACAATAAAAGCAATGACTCTGAGTTTGTTTTGGCCTTTCTTCTCAAAAAGTCATGTAGCTAGGAAAAGCCGGCATCATCTAGAATAGGGTTTTGACTTATATAAGTGTTGTAAACAACCAAAATGCAGAAATAAATAATGTATGTCTTTATGTCTTTAACCTATACGACAGTGACTAAGGTCGAAGGGGAAACCTGCGCCAGATCCTCGTCAAAGCAGATAAAGGTGATTTGGGCCGCGAAAAAACTTTTTATTAAAGTATAGTGTGTTATAAATTGCTCCAAACGATTCTGTATTACCCAAAAAACTGTGACATTGAAATATGGTAGCAAAATGTAAGTAAGAAAATGCCAAAAAGTCTGGAGACCAATTTTGAGGCAACCAGTTTTGTTTCGTGTCTTCTGGGAGGCAGCCAACCATCTCAACTTATTGGTCTAAACTCTAATAAAAGTTGTAATTCATGTAAATGGTTTACAACTTTTATTAGATTTTTTTCAGTTTGTCTCTTACAACTTTAATTTAAAATAATAGTGATTCAAAATACGTTTTAGATGCCTTTTTGAGCGGATTTAATTTTAAAGTTTTTGGTTATCATATTTTACTGTATGTACCATGCCGTAAATACAAATTTACATTTTTATGTGCCAAAATAAATGACATTTAAATAAGCAAATTCCAATTGTCTCTATGATTACCGTGTTCTTTATCTACCGTGCCAGGTTTAAACGATTAAAAATATGAGAATAAAAGAATGTATGATTTATTCCACATAACATAGTACCTGTTCCTAAAACTTAGGTCGAACTCTGGTATATCCAGTAGCGCAGAAACACACACACCGATATAAGCTACTAATGTTTACTTATTTTGATAAAGAAAATGATGGTTATGCAAAAGCCATCATTTAAACGCTTTTAAACTCCTTTTTAAGTCTGTTCCAATTTTTCCTCATGGCAGGCAGCAGTGAATTGAATGCATTGCCTAGAAATTGGTTTCAAATATCTAAAATAATATATGTATAATTATAAGCAATGCCACATAAAAATATTTATATTCGTAGTAAGTATATTGTTCCCAACAAATCGTAAGATATAGTTATATACTAAGACCAAATGTTTGTTGAGGGAAATTGAGGCAGCCGAGTGTACCTTTTTAAGTTGCTTCAAATATAACCGATACGATGTTAACCCTTAAGTAATGCTTTTACATCGGAATGAAATTGATACGGGATGTATCGGTTTTCTCTATAAGATAAGGAGAAGCTGGAATTGTTATGAGAGGTTAATATAAACCCTTTTGCAAAAAAAACGGTCTCTTTACAGTCATTGGCTTTTCTATTGATACACAATATACATGGACACATGGTTCTCAGTTTACATTGACTAAAATACTGATTCTAGGATTTAAAGTGTTAAAATATATATACGCACTGATAATAAGAAATGTCTAGTCATTTATGCCAATGACATACTAAAAATATTAATATGATCAATGCGAATATATATTTTAACACTTAAGCCAATGACTGAAAGGTGCTCGTTTTTTTGCAAAAGGGCTTATTTTTTGTATTTTACTAGCTGACCGCTGCCCGGACACTGATTTGCGAAATACTCGTATTTAAGAGTTATAGGTTTCTATATGCCTAATCATAGAACCATATTTGCTAAAGCAATACAAAAAATCTCAGACCCATAAGAAGATGTACAAAAAAGGATTTTAAATATGGATGAAGCCGTTTCGAAGGAGTTCAATAGCAAATACAATGTTAGCAATAAGTTGTTTTGTTCTTCTTTAAAAAGCAACAATTATTCAATATAGTTTTGCAAATTATTGAGAGATTTTATACTAATGGTAATATCTACATGTTTTTTACGTTTAATTTACTTTTACGATTATATTTGTCCACCTACCAATTTAAGCGTAATAGGCAGGTGGTCGATCACCCTAATCTCATATCATCAGTTGGTTTCACAAACGAGCTACAAAAGAATAAAAACCAATAAAATCTGAACAAAAATAATTCAAAGTCGATACAGGCTACGTAAGGTTACTGTTTTTTTTTTTGTAAATAATAACATTTACAAGTCAGATATCGGGGCTTGGCCTCCATTTCATTACCGCGAAATTAAATTCACTATAGATAGATTTTGAAATACGGTTCTGTTGCTCGGTATTAAATCTATTTCTTTGACTTGAACTTCTGTAGCTAGTAAAATTAATGAATGATGTGTTTATATCGAGCGGGACCCCCTTAGCTAGAGCGATGAAAGTGATCTCTTATCACACACGGTTAGATTGTTCAATGCACCTACCTAATATAATGAAATGATCCAATGTACCTCCGCTGTATCCACAGAAATTACCTCTGAAGTTGATGTCCATCCAGCGGGGCTCTTCGTCGTTATCAGGCCGAGATACCTAAAAGTGGTGTCAGACGAAACTTGGCCCACTGTACCTTCCTAGTCATGTATCTGTTCTTAAAAGTTTGTGATGATATACCAGAAATTAAGTCTCAAAGTTTTGTCTAGCCAGCAGGGCCCTTTGTTATTTTAATTAACACATGCAGAAAATTCAGACCATTCTTATGTCTTCCCAATGTACTTCACAGTTATTCACTATTTACCAAATTTTTCGCGGTTTTTCTACCTAAATAAAAAAAAAAACTTTTTATACAAAATAGTCTGTTTCATATTTTATTTTGTATGAAAAGTTGATTTTTTAAAATACGGATTTCGAAGTTATATCTAAGAATATTTATGAGTAGAATCATCCCGTAAGAGAGAAAAGGGGAATTCAAATTACCTGGTAAGTATATAGAAAATTATGTACCTAGTAGTACGTAGTATGCGCTTGGTAAGGTAAGATCAACAAAACAAGTTTTTTCCGCAATGAGGGTAGGTATGATAAAACTATTGCTATTGCGTAATTGTCAGTAGGAAATAGAACACTGCGATATCAATGTTAATAAATGTTGTGGTTTGCTAATAATAAACTATCATGGGGAAAATCAGTGCAATTTGTGTTTTACAACAGAAACTAGTTATACAAAAGTACCAAGACCTGTTAATGGATGTTGGTAAGCTTTTAAGATTACAATATTTTTAGTATAATTTATGACTTAATTTCTAATCTAAAATAATTACTGATTATTTTAGATTAGAAATTTTGCATTCGTTTTTTAGTTAATTTGTCATCTCCTGGACATGAAGTTTATAAAAATATTAGAAAATAATTAAATGACAAAATGACTGTCAAGGCCGTATATCAGGTCATTGAGTCCTGCCCTATAACGCCAACCTCCCCCATTGGGACCGTTATCCTACCAACGGTTGCTGTTAGGGTCTGGGGACCCACGGGGGCCTCTGTTGTTGTCCGCGCTATATTGGACACAGGTTCACAGGGTTGCATTGTTTCCACTTATTTGGTAGGACAGGTTAAATTAAATATGGGCTCTTTTCCAAATTGTATACGGGGAATAAGTGACGTAAAATCTACTGTTGAAGGGCAAGTTAAGGTTTTGTTTGCCCCTGTAGAATCTTCACACCCGAGGATTAAAACCTCGACTATTGTGTTGAAGAATATTTTGGGTATGCATCCACAGAAACAGCTACCCGCTGCTGTGGTGAATTTGACATCGGGTTTAGAACTGGTAGACCCCAAATTTTGACACACCGGGACAAATCGATTTGTTGATTGGCTCTGATGTGCTCGGTGGAATTTTGATTGGTCTTGGTGCCAAATGGTTTGACTGCCATCCCGACCATATTTGGATTTGCTTTGATGGGACCTGTACCTAGGGACGCCCCTCCACCCGAACTTGATAATTTGTTGGCGGTAGGCTCCGCTCTCGCTGATGCGGTTCAGAGGTTTTGGGAGGTTGAGGAACCCCCTCAAGCTGCTCGTTTGCATCCAGAATATGAGGAGTGTGAGCTGTTCTTTTAGAACAACACTGGTCGACTCCGTTCTGGTCGGATTATTACGAAGCTACCCTTCCTGTCTGTTCGGCCTCCGCTTGGTGAGTCACGACCTTTAGCCGAAAAGAGGTTGTTGGCTATGGAGCGTCGCATGTGTCGTGATCCGGAGCTAAGACAGCTGTATATTGAGTTCATGAGAGAATATGAACAATTGAGACACATGTCCGTGTCAAATTTGGATTGGCGTTCGGTGGAGCATTACTTTCTCCCGCAACATGCGGTATTGAAGCCATCAACTGGCAAGCTGCGCACGGTGTTTGATGGTTCTGCGCAGACTTCTACAAGCGTATCCTTGAACCAATGCTTGCATTCTGGTCCCAAGTTGGTCAAGGACCTTTGTGACGTCATCACCAGCTTCCGACGACATCAGGTTGTCTTTGTGGCCGATATAAAAATGATGTTTAGGCAGACGATTATCCACCCTGATGACCGTCGTGTCCAGCTGATCCTTTGGAGCGAGAATCCTCGCGATCCCATGGTCGTCTACGAGCTCAATACCAATACGTACGGGCTAAGGTCGAGGCCCTACTTGGCAATACCTTCTCTTTGGGAGCTCGCAGACCGCGAGGGCCTACGTTTCCCACGAGCCTCTGCCATCCTGAAGGACGATATTTATGTGGATGACATTTGTTCAGGCGCCTCCACAGCGGACGAGGCGATCCTCTTGCGGGACGAATTGATAGGAATCTTGGCCTCCGCTGGTTATGAGTTGCGCAAATGGATCTCCAACTCACCAGCGCTTTTGGAGGGCTTACCCGAGGATCATCAGCAAGATCCACATTTATTTGAGATTGTTGACAACCCCGCCATGATGGCTATTCTCGGCGTTCAGTACAGACCAGTCCAAGACATTTTTACGTATAACGTAGACTTGAAATTGCCTTGTTCTTGGACTAAACGTCTCGTATTGTCTACTGTCGCCAGAACCTTTGATCCAAACGGTTGGATTTGTCCTGTTATATTTTGGGCAAAATGCTTCTTGCAGAAGCTTTGGACAGCAGGATTGACTTGGGACGAACCTCTACGCGGTACTCTTGTTGAGGAATGGACCTCTTTTGTATCCTCACTTCCTGCCGTCAATGAGATCTCCTTGCCTCGTCCCATCCTTCCTCCCGGGAAGTACAAGGCAACCCTTCACGGGTTTTGTGATGCTTCGGAACGTGGACACGCGGCCGTGGTGTACTTGCGTAGAGTCAGTGCCTCAGGTCAGGTGAGTGTTTCCCTGATCATGGCGAAGAGCAAGGTTGCACCCCTTCGGACATCTCTGACCATTCTGAAATTGGAGCTCTCGGCAGCATTACTCGTGCGATTGTTGAATCACGTGTCTAACACTTTGGGTAAAACAATTTGTATTAATGGGACCTACGCCTGGACAGACAGCCAAATTGTTCTTTGTTGGTTGAAGGCGTCTGTCCACACTTTGGAAGTATTTGTCGCTAACCGCGTTTCCCAAATGCAAAAATCCGAAGTCTCGCTTGTTTGGAGACACGTGCCAGGTGAGCTCAACCCCGCTGATTGCGCCTCGCGCGGATGCTTGACGCCTAGTTTGATAGGTCATTTGCTGTGGTGGGGTCCGGAATGGTTGAATCGACCAGAAATTGATTGGCCTCGAACGCCAGTTTTGAACCCTTGCAATTTGCCGGGTCTACGAACACTCGCTCTTGAGAAGGTAGATTCCGCCTTCGACCCCGATTTTTTGTTAAATCGCTACAGCTCCCCTGACAAGTTGTTAGGTGTTACTGCTTGGATAAAGCGTTTTGTCTTTAATTTTAGGCACCCACAACAGAAACGACTGACACCGTTTCTCTCACCACAGGAACGACAGGAGTCCCTCACCTTTTGGGTTCGTTCTGTGCAATTGGCGCATTTTGAGAAGGAGATTGCTATCCTTAATTCAGGAAAATCGAAATTGTCAGGAGCTGTATCTAAAGTGAACCCCTTTTTGAACGATACGGGTCTCTTGCGCGTTGGAGGGCGTCTCAAGAACGCTAACCTCACTTACGGGGCATGTCACCTCCTTTTGTTACCCAAAGACGGTCATTTGGTACGTTTGTTGGTAACCGACCGTCATCTAAAAAATTTGCATGCTGGTTGTAATGCTTTGTTGGCCATTTTGCAACGCGAGTTTTGGGCTTTGTCTGCCCGAAGAATAATTTGGAGTGTAGTCTTTCGCTGCATTCCTTGCTATTAGCTCAAGGCCTCTACCATGCAGCCCTTGATGGGAGATTTATCGGCAGATCGCGTAACGGAGAGTAGGACGTTTGACGGTGTTGGCACGGACTTCGCTGGTCCCTTCTTGGTGAAAACTTCAACACTTCGAAACAGCAAGCCTGTTAAGCCCTTCTTGTGTCTTCGTTTGTATCTCCACAAAGGCCGTACATTTAGAACTGGTCTCCTCGCTTACGGCCGAGGCGTTTGTAGCCACATTTGACAGATTTGTATCCCGCGGAGGGCTGCCTTCCTTGATCCGTTCTGACTGCGGCACTAACTTCAAGGGCACTTATAATTATTTGAATGACGTAGTTAATTTCCTTGAAACCAACAAGGCTGATCTAGGCGATAGGCTTGCCCGACGTGGGATAAATTGGTTGTTTTCCCCACCAAATTGTCCACACTGGGGTGGTATATTTGAGGCCGCTGTAAAATCAGCCAAAACACACTTGCGCAGGACAATTGGTGAATCAGTCCTTACATTTGAGGAACTCACAACTGTGTTTTGTAAGATTGGGGCCGGTTTAAACTCTAGGCCATTGTGCCCGATCTCCTCAGATCCGAATGATTTGGAAGCCCTTACACCGGGGCATTTTTTGATTGGTCGCCCACTTGTCACCTTGCCTGAGTACCCCTATATTGATACGAGACCTAATCGTCTCTCGCGTTTTGAATTGGTACGCTAGATTATTCAGAGCTTTTGGAAACGCTGGAATTTGGAATATTTGCATACTCCAGCAACGCGTCAAGTAAAGTAAAGCAACCGACAAGACCGATCCACCCAAGATTGGAGACCTCGTTTTGATTAAGGAGGCTAACCTTTCACCACTCAGATGGCGCATGGGGCGCATTCTTCGTTTGGTAACTGGGGCTGATGGAGTTCCCCGATTTGCTGAGGTCTTGGTGGACGGTTCGATTCTGAGGAGAGTGGTTGAAACGTTGTCACGTCTACCAACTGATTGGCGGACCGGTAGGCCGGTCTGGGGTGGGTGGATGTTTGAAATAGAAATATTGTCTATGATAAGTTGAATCGATAATATTAGTTGGTATCATTATTTTGTCTATTGTAATTTTTTGACTCTGGTCACACTGTAAGATGACACATCCTTTTTTGCTCGTTGCTTGAAAAATTAACACGTTTTGTCGTCTCGTTCATTATCGCCTTTTGAAAAGCACACTGTTGAAGCTTCACGAATCGTATTGTGTAATAGTCTTGTAAATACCTTGCAATTGTCACTATTGGATTTGCCCGACAAAAGTTGTGAGCGATTGATAAAGTTTGTGAAATATTGAACATTGTAAAATTGTTTGTCGACGTACACGTGCCTCACGTCCCGAAGATATCGTTGGAGGTACAGCTTAGTAGCTATAAGGATTTCATTATTATTTTCGCCAAATTAATGAGTATAATCTTAAAGGTCTACTTCAGAACATCACCAGAAGATCTCAGGTAAATTTACATGTAATTTTCATCACTGTTGTACATATGTTCGACCTTTTGCCTTGCCTAGAAACTGCATGAATAAATCACGCTCCATTGCCCTCTGCAAACAATTCCCAGTCTTTCTAGCCAGATTCTGAACATACATGAAAGCCCTATAAAAATCTCGCTATTAACAACATCTTCACAAAGTGCAGATAAATGTGATCATTCACTTGATTACAAGTTGTAGAATGCTCATTAGAGCATTCTTGCGAATTTTACAATACAGAAAAATAAACGGGAGCATTTTAGTAAGCATCTTATAGAGCGTTCCGGCGAGCATTCTAGTGAAGGACAGTAAATTTGCTTCGAGATTTTAGCGAGCCCAGCTTTTCTCATCCGCAACGCTGTCCCTCCCGATGTTTGGCTCTGTACTGTCTATTTGGTGTTCAGTTTTACACATGTTAAAACAGGAATGCTCGATGTTCTATTACAAGTGTATGCTCAAGTCTATCACCGCCCTTCGAAGATTTCAAGGCTTCATAAAATATTATGAAAATAAAACAATCCGCTAAGTCAATATATTAATAATTATAATTTTTGCTTATTGATTTATTGAATAAGGTTCAAAGCTCTCGCTCTGTCCAGCCAATCTGATCGCGACACGTAACTGCCAGTGAGAACGCGGCCGCCAGTGAAACCAGTTCTTCCATGCAGCACCCTGAAGTTGTCCATCACCATTACGGTACCTGGTGAAATAAAATCTCATCTAGTTATAAGGTCTGCCTGAGCAAGTAGAAAGTAGTTGTTTGGTTAAGGTTGTGGCCATAGAAATATAGTATATCTATGGTTGTGGCACAATATGTAAACACCGCAAGGACACGGCTCAACTTAAGAATCAACATGTCAATAAATTAGACCACCAAATCGTAAGTTATACTCGCATAATTCATTGAGACAATCACGACCTTTTAATTCCCAAACTAAGCAGCGCTTGGACTATGGCAACCAGCCAACTGATTAACATAAAACATAATACAATAAATTATTATGCCTAATACATACATATTAATTAGACAAAATACAGAACAAAGTATAGTGCTCTTCATACAAAGATTTCTTCCGAGTGGGAATCGGACCCACGAGTTTCACTGTAGCAGTGCACTAACTAATAGAGATTTATGAGAAATCCTACCGTCTACTAATTGCAAATAAAAGAAAATAAAAATTTCGCCGGCAATATTTTGTATTCTATAAAAATGCATTTACCTGGTTGTAATTTGAACCTCCACTGCAGACTGACCTTTTCGTAGTACTTGGCTAAACTTCGAAGTGAACGGTAATAGGAACGACATTCTTCACTACTGGCAAAAGCCATTGGCGCACGATCGTAAACGTTGAACCTGGAAACATACACATGGAAATAATATGTTAATAAACACGTTTTTACTGCTACATTCACTTACACCATAGTTCTGACCATGTTCGCGAGTTGCCTACATTAAGAAGACGTAAGTGGATGCTCCTGTTTCACCATATTTACTTTGGGAGGCTTACCAAATGAACATCATTTACTGATTGAGTGCTTGAGTATGAGATCAATAGTTACTAAAAATGTTACTAGTAGATGTCTACAATATGAAACAGTTGTAGCTCCTTACAAAAATAAATTGTACAACTATTATAATTATTTGACTGAAAAGAGTGGCCATGAGTTTTATTGCCCGTTCTTTCTCGTGGTTCTACCTATTGCATTGCGAACGTGGCAGTAAATGTAAATGTAGAATCATTAAGTAATTAACTTAAATTTTGACGTTCATAAGTGTCACATTGTGGCCTAGATGAATAAATGATTTTGACTTGACTTTGATTTTACTTTTCTACGTGCTGAAATGACGATATGAACAAAAGTAACTGTTTATAAACATATATCCACAAAATAATTCTCCACCAAAAATATTTCCAGATTTTAATGCAATAAGAGGCAACCCTTATCCTTATAAGTTTTAATGAACCTCGAAATAATTTCAATTATTTCTGTAAAGCCTGTAATGTAATCCTGCTCACGCTTACTCAATTTGAAATTAATCAATTTGTTAACTTATGTATATACGGATTTGAAAATATAAAGAACCAGACGAAGACATAGCTGCATACTGACCTGATCTGTATCAAATCGCCTGTCTCCTCTTCCACCTTTATAACAGGAGCAGAGTACTTATGATGATGTCCTTCTTCGATATACTCTGCTTCTATATTAAACTTAGTAAGGAACTCGAAATCTTCTGGAAACTCCTTCTTTAACTGTAGGGCTCCGTAGAAGCCGTCGACTAGGATGGTTTGGCCACCAGTGCCATTTTTATGCTCTAAGCAGTGGAGAATTTGTAATCTGTAAGGTAAAAGCATTACCAATTATGCTGTTTTAATATTTTGGGATGAATTGTTTGGGTGGTCTAACAGTTACACATTAACTGGAATAAATTTTCTATAATATACACAAATGAGGAGTTTTGGCAGGTAGTGATTGTTCCACAATCATAAGCGAGAATATAAAAATATTTATTTATTTTATTTATTTATTTAATCTTTATATACACAGCGTATACAGACGGACTTAATGCCATGGGCATTATCTCCCTGTCTACCTTAGAGTGGTGCAGAGAGAAAAGAAGTAGGTTTAATATAATAAAAATGAATTTGAAGTAACACAAATATTGTAGATCTAAAGATACATTCACATTAAAATATATACACATAACATAAACATACATAATATAGATGTATTATAAAACTGCATACATACATACACACATAAGAATATATTAATATATTTATAAAAATAAACGTACAATAGGTATATACATATTAAACAAATACGAAATTTAAACGACTTACGACACAATCGCCGACTCAGCCAATAGAGAAATTATTACGTTATTTTTTCACATTAGCTGAGCGCCTATGAATAGTAACACAGCTCCCGTGCTGTGAATAATTCATAAACCGTCGAAAACTTTACAATTATTGGTGATGCAAAATCGTACAATTAATTAAGTAAAACTAAACACTCAAATTAGGTATTGGCTAGTATTACATTTTTGCATATAACCTTCATTTGCACTAGAAAAAGCCGCAATGTAAAATTCATTCTAGGCGTAAGGAAAAATAAATTGTTCGAAGGAGTGAACAAAGTCAAAGATCTTTACAGATCTAACGACGTATGTCGGGACGGAACCGATGAATTTCCAGAGTTTCTTTTACGTCAGTGCAATAAAATTAGGATGAGGCATTCACAGTAACAGACCGCCATTACTCAGACTCAGTGTTCTGTTACAGTAACGGAAGCAGAATGCTTGAGCAGCCGTGAACGAATTGCTAATAATACTTGAATTTGAAAGCAACCAACAAACGTAAGCTTTTTCGAATAGACCCTGAAATAATAATGACGGAAAGTATCCCCGTGAAAGTGGGTCACAAATAGGCTCATGCAAAATAACTAGTCTCATTATTTGTGTAATCATGATGTTTTCTTTCTTTGATCGTTCCACTTGCAAATTGGAAACGAATTGTGTTTCACGCTTCGATTAATTGTTGTCAAGTTAGCGATACTGGCCACTTACATAAATTGATTCTTTTGTAAAAACTATTGTGATTTATTCCAATTTTTTCGTAATACACCTTTTTCCATGAAATGATTTATAAGGGATCCAAACAATCAATAACTAAAAATTGTAACGTGGGTGGCGTGTTTTGTAAAAGGGATTTTTTATCAATTGGAATCATAAATGAGGACGGTGTTGAGCATCACTTTTGCGAACCGATAACAATTTCAGAGAGGTCAAAGTGTGTTATGAAATTAATTATTACAGCATTCAGTAATATTTTATTTTGAATGTGCTTTGTCGTCAATACTTAATTTTATACAAATTTACCCAGTTGATAGACAGCGGAGTCCATGTCACCCATTATATTTTTAACTTGGGAAATTGATCATGTGGATCAGCGTATATTTTTATTGATACTGGGTTGCAGGGCTCAGACGACGCGCGCCGGCGGCTGCACTGTGAAAAAGCTAATGTTTATTAAAATCTGGTCAAACTAAAAAGTTAACGCTGAGATTCAAGACGTCTTGAAACTCGTCCTGGATGCAATCAGGATATTTACTTAGGATCACGATGGATATAAAACTTAAAACATAAAACTTACCCAGCCGCTTCAGTGAAATAGGTGTTATCATTATGTGCTGCCAGAGGCAAGTTTGTGTAAGCAGTGTCGGCGTGATCGGCTCTCGTGGTAAACTGCCACATGCCTCCAAAGATCGTGTGTTGAACTCCGCCCAAAGCTTTACAGACCACCTCCGTATCTTCGAGAGTAGCGCCTACCTGAAATAACACAACAAGTAAAAGAAGTAAAAGACATCAAATATAATTCAATACAATACAAAACATTACAATACAATACTTATGATAAGCAGACAAATAGTTGTAGGTACTTATAAGGAACGTATTGTTAAATAGTTATTTACAATGTAATTAAAAATACTATCGAAACACTGTGGCAAATGTTCCAAAATATTGGGCCCTAATGGCGACGATACGAGGTATCTTGAATACCGTTAAATTTTGAAATTAAGTATTCTCAAATACATACATGTTATCAAGTTATATTACCTTAAATCACGTCACAGAAAAATTACACCAAGTCAAAGCCTAAAAAGTCACGATTATAAAAACAATAATTTATCCCGGGTGGAAAATGAACCCACTATACACTTTCACACACATACAGTTTTCCTCGCCCCTAGACCAAAAAAATAGAGTTTTATAAATAATAAAATTATGAAGGTAGTAAAAAATGTAACTAAACTTTTGCTACTGAATTAACTTGAATATAATTTACCATAATTATGTCATGAAAACTAAAGCCAGTTCGGTATATTTGGAAAACTGCCACGCAGGTCGTATTTTATAGCTGCAAAGTGAATACAATACTGTACACAAGTACCAACGACGTATTGACAGACTGTCATCATAAATTACGGAGAGATATATTTTGTCTACTGTATTATAGTTCTACCCAATATGACTTACTAAAATAAATTGACCAAGTATTTGTTATCAAACTTTAAAATCAATAATTTCGTATAAATTGTTGCCAAGCTTACTGTTTGGTGGACTGACGATGTTATTAAATTAGTCATTATACATAATTAATGGGGTCGGGTCGTATCAAGAGGTCAAAGAACGGGCAGGAAACCGAAACCAAGGGCAATTGCTCCACCGAGAAACGTTTGGCTCTTAAAAGTGTAAAAAGAAAACACAGGTAAATAATGTACCCCATGTTATGGTTTGAGCTGCTGTCTAGCCATTCAACATTGGGGCAAGTATTGTGTCTTCAACTCCACACATGACACTACTTTGCGTCCACGTTAAGGTGTTCATTATAACTTTTTGTTCCTAGTTAGTTGTTTTCTCCCATTGTGTTCGTTGTTAGAATTTTTGTTAAGTTCTCTGAGTTATAACGATTATTCCTAATGCGGTCATAATAACCGCACCATTAAGAATACAAAGTGAAGAAGGATGTAGAGAGCCCATGGGGCTTCAATTACGTATTTTATTTTAATTATGTTCTATTTAACTTAGTTAAGTTTATCAAAGTGAAAATCCATTCAATAAGATAGGTTTAACCGACGATTTTTTTTATTAAACACAGCACCTGCATTTATGTACATAAAGGTCGTGCTTGGTCCAAGAAATTGGCAAGTCCAATTAAACAGTTTATCAAATCAATTCTGATTAACAAATACAAATATTTTACCCCTTTTATCAACGCAACACCGTAGTCGAGAAGTGACTAAAATACTCTCTTCACTGTAGCCACAGAGTTTAGAAACTCGTACACACGGATTTTCCCAACTTTATGGTTATTGTCTCAATGCTAAAAAGAATTGGATCTTCGACATCCACGTCATTTTTTGAGATTGGTATAAAAAGTTAAGCGTGTGCAAATTAAGTTGATACCTAGACAATACTTTACCCCTTCTATTAACGCTACGCCATAGTCGAGCAGTGACTGAAAGACTCTCGTCACTCCAGCCACAGAGTTAAGAAACTCGTCGACGTGGACTTTCCCAACTTTATCGGTGATATCTCCATGCCAAAGTAACGGTTTGAGCCTTCGACTTTCTTTCCATTTTTTGTAGTTAAATTGTGATAAAAACTCTTGTGTATAGGTTGATTTGTGGTTGTCACTCCCTGGAAATAAATATAGTAAAAACATTAGTTTAATGCGTGTCAGATTCCCGAAAAGATCAATATATTCTTATTTTGCAATAAAATTTCACTGACGGAACGGAAAAAGCAAAGATATATAGTACTGTATTTTTTACGACCTAATCGATGACTGCTAATAATCACCGTAATAAAATAGACGATTATACCACTCGGTACACACAGAAATAGTAAAATATAATGTTATTTTGTACCACTGAAGTCGACAACTGATCGTCATAATATTTTGTCAACATATTGTTAACAATATGTTGACAAAATATTATGACGTAATTCCATCGTGGACAGTAGCGTTGATAACACGTACTTTAGTGCTCCATTGCATATTTTTCATATATCGTCAACCTTTTTTTAAAAAAAACATCTTCAAAGATGCCTGAATGTAAATCTTGCGGCAATCAATTCAATGACGGCGTGCAGTGTGGAGGGTGTGGATCACACTTGGACTTCGGCTGTGCTGGTATTACTGAAGCGGGTTGGAGGAGAATGCGACTCGATCGTAGAACAGCGTGGAAGTGTTCAGAGTGTAAAGTTGTATCACCGACTCCAACACCGAATAAGGAAAACGTTACTCTCGATAGAGTCCTAAGAGAGATTCAGGATGTCAAGTCACAAGTAAAAGGCCTACCATCGTTATTTGAAGACATCAAAAGTATTAAGGAAGAGTTAAAGGAATTAAAGATCTCGAGCCAGTTTACTAGTGAGAAGATAGACGAGTTTACTAATAGATTACTGCAAGCAGAAGCTAAACTTGATGACTTCCAACGGAAATATACTGAATTGGAGACAAACCTCAACGACGCTAAGCTTCAGTAAGCGAACAACGAACAAAGATCACGTTTAAATAACGTAGAAATCAAAGGAGTTCCACAGAAAAAAGATGAAAACCTCTTCAAAATTATAGACACTATGGGACAAAAAGTAGGCTACCAAGTACTCAAGACTCAAATTAACTACGTATCCAGGATTCCATCTTATAACTCCAAGGAGAAATCGATCGTTGTCAGTTTCATGAATCGCTACGTCAAAGAAGATTTTATAGCATCCGCACGAAAGTTCAAAGAATTAAAAGCTGATGACTTGGGCTTTCGAGATTCAACGAATCGTGTCTATGTTAACGACCATTTAAGCGCCGATTCAAAATTACTGCTTAATAAAGCAAGAGAAGCCGTCAAGCTCAACAACTTCCGCTTCATCTGGGTGAAATATGGTAAAATTCACGTTCGTAAGAATGAAACTTCGCGCGCTTTCGTAATCAATAAGCACCAAGATTTAAACAAAATTGCTTAAATTTTCGCCTATCAATCGTTATCGTACAAATATTTATAAGCGATATACAATGCGTTCTCAAATCTATATTCCAATGTGTAATTGATGCTAAACCTCAATGTAACAGGTTTGGTATCTCTGCCTCACCGAGTATATGGCCAGGCTCTTGGCTCAGTAGGACTGTTCTCACCGTAGTAAAAAATGCATTTCATATAGCTATCTCGCTCGTTTCGCATTGTGACGCGCTGTCACGGTACCCAGTGAAAGGGAAGTCTGTCGATACGCATGCCGTTGTAATTAATTATTTCATGTCTCAGAACTCAGAAATTATTAGTATATCCATTAGTTATTACCCACATAATCAATTCATCCCACTTAGTAAGCGTATAATAATGTTTTTATTTGATATGTGTTTAATTATAGTAATTGTTTGCAATAATAAATGTCTACGAATAGTGTAAACTTATCAGAAATTAAAATTTACTATCAAAACGTGCGTGGGCTTCGGTCTAAAACAGAAATGTTTTACCGAAACTTATGTTTAAACTCATACGATATAATTATCTTAACAGAGACATGGTTGACATCCAGTATTAGTGACTCAGAATTGTTTGACAATCGTTATGTGGTGTGGAGACGTGACCGAGATTATGACCTGACCAACCAGACCCGAGGTGGCGGAGTGCTCATCGCGGTACGTAAATACCTAACAGCTTGTAATAGATCTATTTTCTCGTCCACCGCTGAGGATTTATGGCTTTCTTTACCCTTAGGGCGCACTAGTCATTCTAAAATTAATATTAACATCTGTGTCGTCTATCTCTGTAAGCAAAATTTAGGTTTCACCTTTTCTCAACAATTAAACAATTATATATCGAAATTAGATCAGATTTTAGTCGAACATCCTAACGATAAATATTTAATACTGGGCGACTTTAACCTGAGTGGAATAACTTGGCAATCTATAAACAATGATAAGGCCTTAACAGCTCAGTCTGTTAATACCGCCGATGAATATTTACTAATTGACGCGTTACTTACCCACAATCTAAGGCAATATAACAATATCGTTAACGCTTATGGCAAAATATTAGACCTTGCATTGTCCAACGATAGCCTAAATATTCAACAATGTAACAGTCCATTAGTACCGATTGATCCATATCATATGGCAATAACATTGGAGATGACGGGTGTTGAACTACAAAGTCTTAAACCTGCAGTACGTACCAAGTATATCTATAACAAGGGTAATTATGAGGAAATCAAACGGGATATTCTAACGGTTGAGTGGAGTAACGAATTTTCTAATAAAACTATTGATGACGCCGTTAATTATTTCTATTCAATAATTAAACAATCAATAGAGAAAAATATACCCAAACGTACCATCTACCCGAATAATAACTCATTTCCTCCGTGGTATACAACCTCATTAAAGAAATTAATACGCGAAAAATTTAAATACTATCGTAAACATAAAAACTATGGTAATGTATCCGACCATGAGACATATAAATTGTTAAGAGAAAGGGTGAAGAAACTAGAGAGTGAGTGCTATACTAACTATATTACTACCGTAGAGGATTCTATCAGGGTTAATCCCAGATGCTTTTGGACTTTTGTAAAGTCGCGGCGGAACTCCACTGGTGTTCCGAGTATTATTAAATACGGCGATAGAGTGGCTGACACTGGACAGGATATATGCGATGCTTTCTCGGATTATTTTTACTCCACTTTCTTACAGCCTTCTCAGGCCGCACATCATGTACACATTAATGATGAACCTTACACCTTGTCCGACATATCACAAATATATATTGATATCAATGAATTAATTAATATCCTTAAGGCTCTCGATCTTTCTAAGTCACCTGGTCCTGACAACCTACCCCCATTATTGTTTATTAATTGTGCCGAGTCGATTGCAGTACCTATTAAATTACTTTTCGAAAAGTCCTTACGTGAATGTGTGGTACCGTCAATATGGAAATCGGCCTATATTACACCTGTTTATAAGAAAGGCGCTAAAGATGATGTTGCAAACTATAGGCCGGTTTCGAAGTTATGTATTTTGGCAAAGATATTTGAAAAAATAATTTATTATCAAATATATAGGGCCCTCAAGAATTCACTTAATACATTTCAGCACGGTTTCTTGAAAGGACGGTCAGTGACGAGCAACCTTGTTATCCTGAACGATTTCATATCGAAGAATGTGAGTGATGGTAGGCAGGTTGATGTCGTTTACACTGATTACAGCAAATGTTTCGATAAAATTGACCATTTGCTTCTAATTAAGAAACTCGAGCTTATCGGCATACGTGGAGACTTGCTGAGATGGTTCTCGTCATATATATCGAATCGATCGCAAGCTGTAGTAGTCAATAACTATATTTCAAGTTGGGTTATTGTTCCTAGCGGTGTACCTCAAGGATCCCTTACTGGCCCTTTGCTGTTCCTAATCTTTGTTAACGACATCAACAAATGCTTTCATCACTCACATCTATTATGTTTTGCTGACGATATGAAAATATTCTCTAGCGTTGAATCAATGTCTGACGTGTTAGCTCTCCAGTCCGACTTGGATCGCCTTACTGAATATTGTTTAGAGAATAAATTAGACCTTAACCCTTCTAAATGCAACTTGGTGACGTACAGTAGAAAACCTAACATAATTCTGTCGGAATATTATCTTAAAGGCCATAAGCTCCATAGATGCAATCAGATTCGGGACCTGGGAGTTGTACATGACTCTAAATTACTTTTTAACGCCCACATAGATAATATCGCTAATAAGGCATCTCGAGCTCTGGGATTCGTCATGCGAATGTCAAACAATTTTAATGAGGTGAAAACTTTTAAAATCTTATATTGTACATATGTGCGCAGCATTTTGGAATACGCCAGTCAGATATGGAACCCCAGATATGATGTTTATATTAATAGACTAGAAAGCATACAACGCAGATTTGTTAAATACTTATGCTATCGGTGTAAAATCACCTACAGATCAGATGAATATTTGAAAATCTGTTCAAAATTCCACCTATTGCCGCTAGTTACACGACGAGATATCGCCGATGTTATTTATCTGTTGAACATCATATCTGGATCCATTGAATGTCCGGATCTACTGGGTAAAATACTGTTTAATGTTCCAACAAGGGCTGTAAGACACTAGGCCCCTATTCATCTTCCATTAGTGTCTACAAATTACCGGCAGAATTCGTTTGTGTGGCGAGCGAGTAATCTTTTGAATAAACAATGTAAACAACATGATTTTGATATTTTTGTCGCAAAGATCGAAACGGTGAGACGGTTATTGAGCTTGGAATTTTTTAATAAACACTGAATTTTTAAATTGTTATAAATACTTACCTTAATGAGTTTGTTTGTATGTCTACATATTTATTATAGTTTGTTTCTATGTCCACATATTTATTATAAACTATGCAGTATGTGCAATTTTACATATCCGCGGAGACCTTTAATTGGCTAACTGTGGCTATCTTTTCAACATTGTATTTTGTTACTTTTGCTGTTGGTCTTCTTGTTAATAAATAAATAAATAAATAAATAAATATGTTGACAAAATATTATGACGATCAGTTGTCGACCTACTCTTAAGAATAGGCCTCTTCAGGCGAGGCCTATATCCAGCAGTGGGCTATGGCAGGCTGATGATGATAATGATGATGATGATTGTTAAGAATAGGGATAAAGCGAGCATAATATATTTTATTTTTTGGATGATTTAACTGAAACACTCACTATCATTGGCGTTATAATTACTTACATGTTATAGAGACCTGTGATTTATCGTGACTCACATTTAATATTGTGACGTCTGGTATTTCTAGTATATGATTGGCTCTCTGGTAAGTGTCGGCATGGTAACACGATGAACACCTGAAACAATGTTCTGTTTACATTCTGACTGAAGTGTTTAATTGAATATTGGATTTTGATATTGAATTTTAATAAATTCTCATTCAAGAATTGAGTGGATATCACAGATCAAGTCATTTGTTCTGTACTATATATTAAGATGGTTGGATTTTAGGCATTGAAATTTAATTTTTCTTAATAAGTTTAAGCAGTACTTTTGTATTATTGCCAAGCAGATTTCCATTTTGAAAAAATTAAAACAAAATATCATATAATATAGAAAATTCGAAAATATGAAGTGTTTTACTTCCATTAAATAACGACAACATAAAACGTAACTACTCGTAGCATCATTTAGTTACATCTAGCTCTTAAAATATTTTTCATAATAAAATATCGTTAATCGCCATAGAAGGCGCAAATACAAATCTGCTGATAGAAATACGGCGACAGCCGTCCATTTCGTATCGTAGTCGAGTCTTCTTAAGAAATTTGAAATAGATAAATCTTAGTAATTGCTACCTGCAATGGTCTCTGAGCCAACAGTCCTCAAACTTGATTGAGTTTCCATCTCCAAAGAGTACGTCGAGCGCGCCGTCCACTGCACTCACCCGTTCGATGGCTGCGCAAATAAAACTTGTTAATTAAATCGTCCCAACCGATTTCAAGAAAGATTTCTGTTTGACCGAGAGAATTGAGCTGTAGAAATGATTGCTGTTTTATTGTATTCCTTAATGTCAAAGATATATTTGAATTGCATATTACTATTACATTCTTGAAGTGATACGTGTTGAAGGAAATGGTTACATACCTATTGAATTATTTATAATTTTTTTTAAGCAAGTGCACAAATACAGAAGTCTTCCCATATACTATATTTTTGTAGTGTATAAAAATAAATTAATAAATAATTGCAGCAACGAACAAAACGCATAATCTATTATATGAAATGTAAAACGTTGTTATATTTAATCAACAGTGAATGTTGAAATCGATTCCAGTGCAAGTATTGAACCCGTACTTTGTACTAGACATATATTTTAAATTTACAACATTTCCACGTAGCATATAAGGTTTCATATCCTAAGGTTGCCTGTTAAAAAATCGCACTTTGCGATAAGGCCGCCCTTGTGCATTTGCTACCTATGCTTATACATTTAATATATTTATACCAGATTTGTACCAACAGTGTAGTGCACAGTAAAGAATTATCATATCACATTATATCATATAGCAGGTGCATAACACTATCTGAACAACGAAATATGCTTGACTTTGGTATGCATTTCAGCCACAACCTTAGTAACCTGAGTTAAAACCCAAGCATGCAGCTGTTAGCAAACCAAAACCAAGGGACAAAATATAAAATTTAACGCATCGGGACCAAACAACCAATTAATTATATTCTGCAAACACTAATGAGACCACTATCGATTCAATTTCGTTGGTTCAATTGAAATATACGCGATCATAATGATATCCGCACCGGCCACAACATTTGACACTGGAACCGAATTAACGAACCGTCATTATTTGAAATGCTTTTCTTTATTGATTCATTATTTTCTTTTTTAACCTGTTTCCCACGGTTTCACCCGCGTCCTGAGGGAACTACTTCGCGTACCCGGTTAATTTATAGCCAAAGTTACTCCGTGGTACGTCAGCTACACACCAATGAAAGCCCCGTGAAAAGCGGTCCAGCCGTTCCAGAGATTAGTGAGAACAACCAAACAGACAGACAGACAAAAATTAAAAAAATTCATTTCGGTATATGTACTGTGTATACATCCATATGCATTTATTAAAAAGCGGTTATCTTAATATTACAAACAGACACTCCAATTTTATTTATGTGTGTACATTGAATTTTAAATTATACATTTCACAAAATGTTAAACGTACTTGTAAATAAACTGGTATTATTGAAAGTTAATGGTAGTTACTTATTCAAGATTAGTTTTGGTCATTAATATTGATACGAACATTTTATTTTTAAACTTTCGCGACTTCCATAGATATGTACTTACTTTTATTTCTGTAACAGGTGTATATTGTGTCATTATTAGAAACTTAAGGTGAGTTACTTTATATTTGCCCCGACATTACGGTAAGGCTAGCTGTAGTAATGGGAACACTGTCTTAATCCCCACACGAGACGACACTTTGTGTGATCCATGGATTATTTTTTCGAGTCTGGGTGTTCATTATGTCCGTTGGTTGTATGGTTGTAAAGTCCTTGCGTCACAGGAATTATTCCTACTGCGCTCTTTTTAAGGGCCAATGACAAATAAATAAAAA
The DNA here is from genome assembly GCA_944739405.2 of Euclidia mi. Classification (NCBI taxonomy): domain Eukaryota; kingdom Metazoa; phylum Arthropoda; class Insecta; order Lepidoptera; family Erebidae; genus Euclidia; species Euclidia mi. The sequence goes on from OX123185.2 coordinate 71,625,979, forward strand.
TATTTTAATACTTAAATGCCCTATTACCAAAGTCAGCTGAATAATATATTGTAAAAACAACGAAGGAAAGCAAAGATAATATCTATTATCATAACACACCTGCAGTTGAGATACAAAATAAAAATAAACAAATGTTTACACTATAGGTGTGTTTTGACAGGTTTTAATCGCGTAGATATTTAATATTTTCTTGGGTTTACGCGAATGTTACACATTGAAATTAAACTACAGTTTACGGATTTTATCGCGTTATATTGGTTTCACTTGTTTTTACATTTAAAGCGAATGATCTAGAAACTACATTTTTATTCTTTACAGGATTCATGTTCACGGCAGTCTGCCGTAAACATGAATCCTGTAAAGAATTCGAAACGTTGGCTAGTAATAAAAATGTAGTTTCTAGATCATTCGGTTTAAATGTAAAAACAAGTGAAACCAATATAACGCGATAAAATCCGTAAACTGTAGTTTAATTTCAACGCGTAGATATTTATTTGATGAGTAGGAAAGTCTCTTTTGCGCCCGACGTTTCAAGCTGCTATCATCAGTGCCGTGGTCAGGGTAAGATGATTTGAGGATTCTGGCGATTAAGGCCGCAATTAACTAGGACCGTGGTCCTAATTGTCGAACTTATTGAATAAACTTATTAAGATTCCGGCGATTAGAACCACCAGAAAAAAAACAGTTTAGTCAAATCTAAAAATTATTCTTTGATTTATATATTTCATTAACATTATAATATAAATACATAATAAAACTATTAGTTTTACTATTCTAAACGATTAGTTTTAATGTATTTTTTGCTGATTATTATTAATGAATAGCAACTCAGCCTTAAAGTACCTAATGCTTATTTATACTTATCTCTTTCAAATGCATAACATTTTATATAAAAAAGTGAGCACATAGCCTTAGAATATATAACTTACTTGCGGCCATATTTTACAGGCACCTTGGCAGATTCGTATTATTTTTCCTTTAAACTATAAAATAGGAATTTTAATTAGAAAACCAATTTACGTAGAAATGTTGCGGTGGGATCTTAGACTATTATCAGACATGCAGGTTGCGTCACGATGTTTTGCCTTTACAGGTATATTTCTTTTCTTCAATTAGCAAGCGATAATTACCAATTTATATGTACATTACTTTGAAAATTCGATGGTGCGCACCGTGTGTTTGACTTAAGGAACAAAAAGAAAGTAGCTCTTATTTGATATTTTATAAAGGCGTGTTAAGAATTATACTATAATATAGTATAATAACTGTATGTCATACAATGATCATATAATCTTATAACGGTATTTTTCTTATATTTATGGTATTTTTTTTTTTTTAAGAAAATTTCTGCGAAATAAAATCCTGTGCCCCCGGCACACAGGAATTTATTTCTCAGGAATGTTGACTTTATAAACGTGTTATAAAAATTTAAAGAGAGGATAAATATTTGGCATAACAATTAAAATGTGAATCATATAAAACGCTGTACCTACCTTGTGGAGATAAAATACACAACACGCGGCGCAGTGTCAAAATATTTAAGATATAAATAGTCTCGACTCTGACGTTTCGACCGGCTTACAGAACATTTATATTAAACAAAAAACAATACGTACTCTTAGATACCATATCGTGAATCACCAAAAGAATGTCCGATCAAACAAAAACTTGTTGCGCACTCGACTATCTCCCACGGAGTTTGTGCAAAGACTGTGTAATCTACATTACGTCACCATTATCAGCATAAACTGGATGGTCAAAGTTGAAACTTGTTATTAAATAATAGGCATTCGGGTCAACCACACTTATATTACGTATTATTCACCTACAGTTCACCAGTGCAATATTTTATATCATACGATATAAAAATTTAAAAATTATAAAAAAAATCTCTTTGTAAGACGTTCGTGTCTATGTAAACATTCCGTTAACTATTTAAACACTGCTAGCACAGAAGCAAAATAATTTAAATTAAGAATCTGTGTGTTTTGAGCCAATAAACATTTTTTTACGTATCGTATGCTGTATTCCAATTGTTAAATTTTGATGATTTAATTTTATATTAAATATTTCAAAGTTCATTATCTACTAAAGTAGTACTAGATAAAAGAGGCAATTAAAAATAATATAAATGACTTTAACTAATCTCACAATTTACTACCATTACTTTGTGAGTGTGGATGGATGTTTAATTTTGTTAGTCTTTCAAACAAAAACTGCCAATCTCGATTTTAATAACTCCTTGCATAAATCTTGCCTATACACCAGCATAGCACAGAAATTACTTTTATCCCTGTTACGTATCTCCAAGTGATCGAAGCCACGAGCACAAGCTAGCTTATAAGCAAAGGTGTTATATACATGCGGATATTTTTTTATTTTCTCTAAACCTAAACTTATAAGTGGCACGTAGCTGGTTGATAAGAGATTTATCATGAAACATAATTACTGCCGTGCCGTCAAACTCATAACGATATAATAAACTAGCCGAGCCTGCGGTTACTCCTGCGTTATTTAAGGCTACTGCTTCGCACCCGTGGCTCATAGCGTGATGTATAGTTATCTGAGATTATCGTAGTAAAACAAACAAACAAACTTTTCAGCTTTATAGTATAAGTACATATAGATTACAAATTAAGGTCAAAGTGGCATGTAATATGTTACCCTATTTGATAACATTAAATTCGCGAGATATCTAATATGAAGCATTAACTGGTTTGCAAGTTTTGAGACTAGAATTTAATTATGGGATATTTTTAATGCTACTGCTAGACCTGCGTTAAGGTTAATGCTAATGGCCAACTACGCGTTCATAAACGCGTTAAAAATTCGCGTTGGCCATTAGTAATTTAACGCATTTAAACGTTGGGCACGTCTACGCGCCTAAATTAACGTGTTAAGACGTAGGTGTAGCAGGAGCATAAAGGCCGATTCACACATATCCGTGCAGTCACAATTCCGGCACAGTACCGCCACCGTGATTATTATTCTTTCATACATTTTCTATGAACGCACGATACAGTACTCTCAGTGACAGTGCCGACGCCGGCGATCACGGACGTAATCGGTGGCGACGATATTTTTTGTCGGATCACGGACGCCGGTGTCCGTATGCTGCATGCAAAAGAAAATGGGTGCCATTTTCTTTTTTTTTCCTTGATGCTGCTCTTCTTCTTCTTCGCCTAAACCAATGGCTATCATTGCTAATTCCGTATAGTTGAATAAAGCCGTAGCAAAAATCATCACCAACTATCGTCGCTCCGTTTTCAGTGCGTCCGATCCGCGCACTGATACATGTACACCTTAAAGATTGTGCTAAAGAAAAACATCTATTAATTTGTAAGTTCATTAGGAATTCTTGCTATGATTTTGGAAATAGTCTAGTTAGGTTAGGTTAGTGATAAGGTAAGTTTATAAAAAAATCCTGCACCTCTGGAAGAAAGATTTTGTGATTTCGTAATTTGTAATTAGTACTCTGATATCTCTATATCTCACTATATTCATTGCATTTCTAATCTAACAATTTATGCAATTATTAATCATTTACCATCGAATCTTTTTTATTCTTTAAACTTTCAGATTCCACGTGATCATTGGTCCCTAAATTATTTAGCATGTTTTGTTTTCCATATCAAACACATCGCCCTATATTTTTGAAAAAAAAAGAGGCAGTTTACCTATGGTGTAAGGTAGACGGAGGCGAATCGGATCACTTTTTATTTGAGGACATAAAAATCATACAAAAGTGCAATATATGTAACTTTAATTGCCAAAACGGTTATCAGTAATTATTTGGTTACGCATTAAATATTTCGAAACTCAAATTATTCATATATTGTGCAAAATATTAATCAAAAGGTAAAAAGAGAGAAATATCCGAATCGCGCCAATTATCGGGGCGAATAGGATCATACGTAAAATTAAGGTTTTCTCAACATTCGGTTTTTTCACAAATTCTTAAATCTACACCAAGAAATAGTAAGCATGTACTTTAGATGAGCGCGAAAATTTTAACGCTCACAAAAAGCGACTCACTGGCGAGCGGCGCTGACGCTGATGTACATCAGCGTCAGCGCCGTAGTCGTATCGAAACGAAACCGATGGCAGGAGGTGCGGGGTAGAAGTGGCTCGTGAGCCACCAACAGCTTGCGTTCCGTGTCAACGCTGTATTAAAATTATTCACAAATTTCTTATTCTGATCCGATTCACCCACTGCTCCGATTCGCCTCGGTCTACCTTATATAATAATTTTATTTATTTATTTATAGACTCACGCCTGTATCCCCGAAGGGGTAGGCAGAGGTGCAATATTACACCCACATTTTGCCACGAATTTTTAGGTCCCACGTAATAGGGGGCGATCCTATTGCCGTTACCGGGTACATCGCCAGACTCCGTGCTGCTACTGAGAATTTGGAAAAACCCAGTTGCCCGACTCGGGAATCGAACCCAGGACCTCCGATCACCAGTCGCATACGCTATTCACTGGACCACGGAGGCAATCCTATATAATATATCAATGTTTATAGGTAAAAAATGAAGATATACTATGGAACTGGGTTTAAAGGCACCGATACGACGATTTGTTTTATTTAAAAAGTAACAAGTTCTCCATGCGCCTGCTAAAATACTGCCGGCAATATTGAAAATTTGCTTCTGCAGCTATGGCAAACTAGATTGATTAGAAACTTAATGGTAGTTTTGGACTAGATCGTACTTGTTGTTGCTCAATTTCACTCCTATTGAAATTTAATCCAAAAACAATAAAATGCATATATTTTTTTAGAGTACTGGTTTCGTGAAAATTTTACGCGCCAAAACTGCCGTCATGATAGCCACACACGTAGCGATTTACTAGTCTGGACGTGCGCTAATAGGTATACTGTAACGTTTGTTGGAAGAAACTGTAATTAGGTATATTAATCACTAGTGGATACCCGCAGCTGCTACGATCGAATTTTTTTAATGTTTCAGGAAATCCCTTCTTATTGAGGTGCACTACACACTGTAACACACTGGTCCCCAAGATACATAATATATGAGTCAAATTTCAGCTTCCAGTGCCTAATTAGACCAGTGCAGATACGTTAGAAAACGGTAAAAAGTAAAATAAAATTACAATAGGATGAAACCCATTGGAGAAGGAAGAGAATATAGCGATCATTAAAGGAAAAATAAATTACGGGCGATCTGAGGTCGGGAAGTGGATGGGGTTGCGATTTTAAGGGTAAAAAAGGGTTTTTCTCGATTACCAGCAAAACTACAGGTCCTAAAGGAAAAACGTCAATGGCAAAGTTGTAGGTAATAAAAAGATCTACAACTTTTGTATATACACTTTATTCACACACTGTCATAATTTATGTGAAAAATTCAAATTACCAAGTTTCTGGTTTTTAATTTTTAACTTTTACAATAGTTTTTTCTTTTACACGAAATTTGGTGAAAACTTGCCTTTTTATGTCCCAAACACACTGTTAATGTTCTTTATTTAAAATAGCAATAAATAGGAGTCTACGCTATAATTTAAAGAAGATTCTATAACTTTCTCATAATATTGTAAATGTCTTATTAAATATTAACTTATTTGGTTGCTAATTTTAGTTGTATATATCGATTTTTAAGTTCTTATTTATCAATGTAGCATGGAATCTTACGTTTGTCGAGTAATTAAATTGTTAATTTGAATTAATATCTCATTGTACATAATGATTAAAAAATTCGGTCTCGAGGTTGTTTCATTTCTTTGCATTTTCTGAGAATGTTTACCTCAGTAATGTATATTTTATTCATACCATCAGAAAGTAGAGATTTCAACGAATAAAACGCCGAACAATTTAAAAAAAAGCTGATATATTGACGTGAGAATTTTCAATTGAAAATTAGGGTTTATTTCGATATTAAGGCAATATAGGGCGTAAAAATAAATATTTTAAATAAAAAACATTATCAGTGTGTTTGGTACATAAAAAGGCAAGTTTTCACCAAATTTCGTGTAAAAGAAAAAACTATTGTAAAAGTTAAAAATAAAAAACCAAAAACTTCGTTATTTAAATTTTTCACATAAATTATGACAGTGTGTGAATAAAGTGTATAAACAAAAGTTGTAGATCTTTTTATTACCTACAACTTTGCCATTGACGTTTTTCCCGTAGGACCTGTAGTTTTGCTGGCAATCGAGATAAACCTTTTTTACCCTTAAAATCGCAACGCCATCCACTTCCCGACCTCAGATCGCCGGTAATTTATTTTTCCTTTAATGATCGCTATATTCTCTTCCTTCTATAATGGGTTTCATCCTACTGTAATTTTCTATCGTTTCAAAAGTTATCTACCCTGGTCTAAATAGTTATGGTACAACCTTAACTATTAAGCACTGGAAGCTGAATTTGCTTGTCTGTCAGTCAGTCAGAAATGCAAGGATTTTATTTACACAGATTAATAACACAGACCTGCAAATTTAAACTTTATTTTCCCCCTTTTGGATTTGATTGCTGATCTTGGGGTATTTTGGTTCGCTGATTACGAATATGTACTTGGATTTCTCCTATTACCCTCAGATTTTTTGATTAATCATTTTGTGTGAAAACGGAAAAAAAGCCAACTTTACTAATATATTTTTTTTATTACAATGAAGAAACAATTATATTAATTTAAAACATTAAAAATACATTCAAGGGATATTAATAAATAAATTCAAAATTTTAAATACTTTCATGGTATCTTGCTTTTTTTTCGCCAAAGTTCCGATTTAGACCAGGGTAGAAGCCTTGAAAAATAATAAAAAGTGAAAAAAAATAATAGTAGGATAAAACCCATTAGAAAAGGAGGGAAATATTATAAAAATGAAAGGAAAAATTATTTACGGGCGATCTGAGGTCGGGAAGGGGATGGGGGTGAGTTTTTAAGGGTAAAAAACGGTTTTTCTCGATTTCCGGCAAAACTAAAAGTCGTATCGAAAAAAGTCAAATGGCAAAGTTGTAGGTAATAAAAAGATCTAAAACTTTTTATTTACACTTTTTTCACATAACCTCAAAATTTATGTGAAAAATCCAAAAAACCAAGTTTTTGGTTTTTAATTTTTATCTTTTACAAAAATTTTTTTTTAACGAAATTTGGTGAAAAGTTACCTTTTTATGTCCCAAATACGCTGTAATTTATTTGATTAAAAATATTTATTTTTCCACCTTTTTTTGAATTAATATAAAAAAACACCCTAATTTTCAATCGAAAATTCACCCGTCAAAATATCAGCTTTTTTCAAAAAGTTGGTATGGTTTCTATTCGCTCAAATCTCTACTTTCCGATGGTGAAAAAAAAAAAATGTTACTACAGTAAATCTTTTCAGAACATGCAAAAAATAAAAAAAAAACTTAAATTCGAAATTTTTTTTTTAATTATTATAAATAATTTTGAGCTATTTATTAAAATTTACACTTGACTTACTCGAAAAACGTTAGATTACATGTGACATTGATAACAAAAAAATTGCAAATAAAAATATACTACTATAATTAACAAACAAATAAGTTAATAAAATTAATATTTAATAAGACATCTACAATATTTGGAGAAAGTTGTCGAATCTTCTTTAAATTATATGCGTAGATGCCTATTTATAACTATTTAAAGATAAATCATATATACCTGAGTAGATATACCTGAGTGACCTACGAAAAATTGTAGCCCATCAAAAGGTATTTCGTGGAGAAGTGGGGAAGGGGCTAGGCGGGTTCTTCCTTTGCTTTTTTTTGTCTTGAACTACAAAATGTAGCTATTGCGGTCTCATCATTATATTGACTTTGACAACTTCGATGAATAAAAGCTGATGTCAAAGTCTCAAATTTTTTGTATTTATTGTCGATTCTTTTCTTGCTGGATACCACTAAACGATTTTTTTTACCATCGGAAAGTAGAGATTTGAACGAATAGAAACCATACCAACTTTTTGAATAAAGCTGATATTTTGACGGGTGAATTTTCGATTGAAAATTAGGGTGTTTTTTTATATTAATTCAAAAAAAGGTGAGAAAATAAATATTTTTAATCAAATAAATTACAGCGTATTTGGGACATAAAAAGGTAAGTTTTCACCAAATTTCGTTAAAAAAAAAATTTTTTTGTAAAAGATAAAAATAAAAAACCAAAAACTTGTTTTTTTGGATTTTTCACATAAATTTTGAGGTTATGTGAAAAAAGTGTAAATAAAAAAGTTTTAGATCTTTTTATTACCTACAACTTTGCCATTTAACTTTTTTCGATACGACTTTTAGTTTTGCCGGAAATCGAGAAAAACCGTTTTTTACCCTTAAAAACTCACCCCCATCCCCTTCCCGACCTCAGATCGCCCGTAAATTATTTTTCCTTTCATTTTTATAATATTCCCCTCCTTTTCTAATGGGTTTCATCCTACTATTATTTTTTTTGGTTTTAAAAATTATCGACCCTGGTCTAATTGTGAGATTTTCGCTTAAAATTCCGACTTGGGTCATCTCGCTTCAATAGTCTGTCATCATTGTTTTATTCCACTTTCCCTGATAGCGACGTTTTATTTCTTTCAAATCCTGGTGAAATCTTTCGCCTTGCTGTTCACGTACAGCTCCCAAGTTATCAGGAAAGTAGTCTAAATGCGAATTAAGGAAGTGAAGTTTAATGCTCATCGAACATCCCATTTTTCCGAAATTTTCAAGCATTTTCTTTATAATTTCTTCATAATTTTCACTTTTATGGTTCCCTGGAAAAAGCCTTGAGGCTTTTTCCAGGGAACCATAAAAGTGGAAAAAGCTTGAATAAGAAGCCTGGAAATCTTTGAAGATTTCCAGGCTTCTTATTCAATTTCACTCAACTTTTCATCGAAATCTGTATCTTTCATCAATTTTCTTATGTCCGGGCCAACGAAAATATGTAACTTCTTTCAGTTTAGCTTCGGACAGAGATGGAAATATTTGGTGTAGATATTTAAAACCTTCTCCTTCGATATTCAGCGCCTTCACAAATTGTTTCATCATCCCCAATTTTATGTGTAAAGGGGGTAGCAAAACTTTTTCTGACATTTTTCAAGTCTGCGTTACGAATTGCACGGAAGTACTGATTTTTAAAAACAATGATGGTGCTATTTATACAAAAAATATTAATCGACCCTCATTAACCATCTTCTAACGATTTCAGTTAATTTCTATTAAAAAAAGTACAAGAAATGAGGTCTTTAGCAAATGACTTAAAAATCCACATTTTTTTGATAATAAGGGTATGTCAGTAAATTAATAGATAGTTTTATTTAATTAAATTTATAAGAACTCATCCCTAATGTCTACTTATCCCATTAAATCTGTTTTTTGTTAAATAAGAAACGATTAAAATAAAATATTAATTAGTAACTGGGAAGCCTTAAGTAATTTTGGCTAAAATAAAGGATGATGAGTAATAAAAAAATGTTGACGTGATGGAATTTTTTGAATATTTTTCCCGTAATAAGCGCCCCAAAATCTATCAAAATCAATCACCAAATCTGAAAGGGGAAAACCATTGTAGGTCTGTGTTATTATATCCCAACACGATATACATGACACTCATTTGTTGCTATATTAAATGTACCCAACGATCAACACCTATCATAATCATTGAGGTTACAAATAAAGGTTATCTCTTTGTTCTTAGTCGACAGATGTCCATTGTCTAAGTCATAGCGATGCGTTACGATTTGTAAATTATCAACTAAATTGGAAACATTAAATTTCTTAAAAAATACAAATGGAAGGATTTTGCCTCTTTAACTTATAATAATATCTCATCCAACGCATGGCTGAGATATTTCGTATGCATATTAAATAAGAAAGTATATATAATTGGCTCTTTCACACATTTAACCAAACAATCCACATACTTGAAACAACCCTTCGGGCGCTCAAAGTCCAATCATCGTTATTACATTTTGTTATTCCATTTCATCTTGTTTCCACAACGCTTGTCTTGTTTCAAAACCAAAATTAAAACCACATTGTATAGAAAAAACCGTATCTGTATATAATTATATACATAAAATTCTTGCATTACCGATTGACTGACAGACAGGCTACAGCCAAAACTATTAAGCGTAGGAAGCTGAAATTTGGCATGTACATTCCTTGGGTGCTAAAGGATATCCAGAAATTCCCACGGGATCGAGCAGGAACAGATAAATAAAAAAAATATGCGGGCTTCCTCTTGATTAAAGATATAATAAAGTTCTTGATTAGTTAACCTACATATAGAATACAATGAAAATTAAGAGTCAATTTCATATATTTTTATCCTCAATACAGGTACATAACAACCTAAATATTCGGATTTGATTTACTTTGATTTGGATTACGATTAATGCACAGAAACTTGTAAATCGTCACTTTACTTTTATTATAGATACGAAAATACGTTTACTTCTTAAAATATCACTAAGTAATACAAAACAATAACAATAAAAATCATATTGTAATCTTAAAACTTTTTTTGTAGAGAATACAGCCATGTCAGAGCTCGTCGCAGATTACTCTCTTATCAGTAATAGAACAATGCAGTACAATAAATGCGACACCAGTTACATAACCTATGTACAGACTTTGGGCCTATGTGCAGATACTGTAATAACTGCAATATGTTATTTTATATTAATACAATTGCCTTGGTTTATACAGATTTGGGGATTAGCTTTACACAGAGCGGCTAATACGAGTATTTAACCTGAGTTAAAAACCTCATCATATTCTAAGGTTTCGATCCGTATTATCGTTATAAATGATATGTCTAGATTAAAAGTTAATTCAATAAAATATTGAAAAAGATCTTCATGACAAGTGAAACCCTTAGCTAAATAATTATGCTTTACGACGCAGGGCAGTAAATAGTTGTTGTTTTCGATCTAAAACTATGCATGCAGTCTTTTGAATTAGGAACCAACTTTTCTGAACATCATTTATTATCTTGTTATGTCTGTCCAAGTTCATCCATTCTTAGATAGGTATATTCTTATCCGTAAATCACCAGAGTATTCTTTATTAACATTATTTGCGGCTAACTTTTATTGGCCGCAAGTCAAAGCCACAATAAGCGATGCTTATCCTGAAATACAAACACAGCGATTGTCCAATCATATCATATACAATATTACGTTTGAAATTGGCAGTGTCACAATACAACTTGTGTTGGCCTTGTTATCGAATACTTCGGAAACATTTCACGTAAATACATCTCGGCTTGGATCGATACACACGGCTCAATTGTAATAAAATACAAGCACGTATTTTCTATAACAGATTTTGACAGAAACTGTATGGAATGCAAATATGCTACGCAAAAGTATCCATTGTAGATCAATATACAGTCAACCTTAAAGCGAGACTCAAACAATGGAAATATAACCATGATGGTAAAGCCGTTCCTAAACAACATAATTATTTTCAATCATATCGATTGAAATAAATATATGTAGTTTAGGAATGAATTACGGATACTAAGACTAAAAGTAAGACTGTTACTTCTGGTAAGGTTAAGAAGTTCAGAAGACGTTGGAAATCAGTTTCCAAATAAGTTTCCTCAGAATCTTGGAAGAGTTTCAATAATTCTAATCTTAATATATAAAGTCCTTGCGTTACTTACTGACTGACAGACACGCTACAGCCGAAACTATTGGGCGCAGGAAGCTGAAATTTGGCATGTATGTTCCTTGGGGACCGTAGGGGTGCACTAAGAAGGGATTTCCCGAAATTCCCACGGGATCGGAGAAAACGGGTAAATTATTTATTTATTTTTATTTATAGTCTCACGCCTGTATCCCCGAAGGGGTAGGCAGAGGTGTAATATTACACCCACATTTCGCCATGAATTTTGAAGGTCCCACGTAATAGGGGGCGAGCCTATTGCCGTACCGGGCACATTACCAGACTCCGTGCTGCTACTGAGAATTTCCTAACGGAAAATCCCAATAACACTTTGCCCGACCCGGGAATCGAACCCGAGACCTCCCAATCCCACGTGCACATTTATGCCGCGAGACCAAAATAATAAAAATTGCATGCGTAGCAGCTGGCGTTCTCTAGTCTATTTTAATATTTATTTCTCTATAATATAAAGCTTCATCTAACTAAATATAAAATTAAACGTTACGCATTCAAATTAAATTAATGGATCTCCTGTTTAAGAGATTGAAGGAATCAGCACATCCTTCTCATCCATTATTATAAGTATGTATTTATATGTATTGTGTATGTATATATTTATACGTATGTATCATATTATTATATAATTTTATTATTATATGTTATTATTCCTTATCTATGTACTATATTATTATAATATGTATAGTATCCCATGTCTTGGTTAGGTATATTGTTATATCTAATATTATCTATTATATTTCATAATTATTGCTAACTAGAGGACGCCAGCAGCTACGCCTGCATTTTTTTTTATTTACCCGTTTTGGGCGATCCCCTGGGAATTTCGGGAAATCCCTTCTTAGTGCACCCCTACGGTCCCCAAGGAACATACATGCCAAATATCAGCTTCCTGCGCCCAATAGTTTCGGCTGTAGCGTGTCTGTCAGTCAGTCAGTAACGCAAGGATTTTATATATTATGGTAGCGCCATCTACCTTCCTATATATAACTAATCGCATCAACATGAATCGTTCCACGTTCTAGTGCGAGCGATATCATATTTCCGTCCCGCTCTATCCCACTCCCTGGAAGAGGCACTGCCTTCCGCCCGATTCGTCGACGCGATCGTGAACGCGAGGAGAGTCTAGAACATTCCTCCCGCTGAGAACGCCGTCTCGATACCGCTCCGCGCCGCACCGCTGTATGTGATTTACCGCTTCCACCAAGGAAAACCCGCTCGTGAGTGAAGTGAAACCAAGCAGCTACATCACGAAAACACCAGGAGAAAAAGAAACGAAGAAGGCTGTATAAGGTAAGTGCCTTCCATCCTTGAAATATCCTATACCCACTCAATCACCTCCTCCCGTATCCATCTCCTCTTCCCTTATTCCTTTCTAGGCGACCCAGAACTCGCCCTAATACAGTCCATCCATTAATCCTTCCCAAGTCGCCTAGAATCTACCCACGGTTTCGGTGTAAAGCCGAGCCATTTTTTTGATCCATACGAGTCGGATTCATTTACGTTTCATACGTTATACCGCTATACCTAGGCAGTTATAGCACCTAGCTGTACTCCTAATATATTCACATAACCGTCACATGGTTATTTCCGCCCGCATCAGTAGGTAAACTTTTATGTAGCTACCTACTTATTAAATTATTAATTCTGGAAATATCATAGTTGTCTTATAAATCTCATATTTCAAGCAACTTTTATTTCCTCAGCTCTAAAGTGTTGCCTAATTAGCCTACTACTACTAGGTAAAATAATAGATACATTAGATATTCTTATTTTGTTTCGTTCTCATTAGCTTATACTTACGTAAGCATGTCACAACAAAAGAAGTCACGCGTGTCGGAAGACAAAGAGATGAAAATCTTAGAAGCAAAACGCAATATTTTATTTGAGCGCATCCAAAACATATATGAATGCTCAAAAACCGCATCTATGTCTGACAGCAATAGCGAAGCATTTCTCAGTTATTGTATAACAGTAGATAGTATTCGAACAGATTTTCATAAGTTGTTAGACGATTATAACGCAAGATTACTTTCTATCAATCCTGATGAAAAACCGAACTATCAGGCGTATACCGCATTCGAAGATCTTTATTGTATTATTAAGCGTATACAATCGCAATTGGAGGGTAAATGTTCAGCAGAGCCCGTTGCCCGCAAACAGAGATTACCGCCAATCGAGATTATGTCGTTTGACGGAGATATACGAAATTGGCCGTTATTCTATGCGAGTTTTAAGTCTACAGTGCACGATAATGGTTCTCTGACAGATGCTGACAGGTTGTACTATTTAATAGGTAAACTGTCACCGAAGGCCCAGTCCGTATTTGCAGGTGTCACACCCAGTGCTGAGAATTATCAGGTCATATTTCAGTCACTACTTGACAGATATCAAGACACGCGCGTCCTAGCGTCTACGTACTTTGACCAAGCTTTAAATCTCAAACTGTCCAGCAACGCGTCTGTCTCGAATTTCCAGCTGTTTATTGATAACTTCGTAACCGCGGTTAATTCTCTTAGGAATTTAAAAATAGAAGATCTTTCCGACTTTATGTTGCTTCAACTCGCTTTAAAAAAGTTTGACACTGATACAATTCGCGCATTCGAGATGACGGAACGCAATAATAAAATACCTACACTAGATAGTTTTATTTCGTTCATAAAAGATCAGTGTCGAATATTTCATAATACGCAGTCTGGTTCACCTGGCCCGTCTAACACTAACAACAACAAACAAAGGTTGAATAAATCGCGAAATAGTAATAATAACTCAGTCCCTAATCCACAATCTTACGTAACATGTTCGGAATCTAATAGTAATAATTCACAGAAGTGTCTGTGCAGTAATATAGTGCACGACCATTACTTTAAGTGTCCTACCTTTAATGATTTAAATCCAATTGCTCGTTTTAAATGCGCAAAAGATAACAAAGCTTGCATTAATTGCTTAAGCATAAAACATAAAACGAGTAATTGTTCCAGTAGAACGAGATGTCGCACGTGTAAACAAAAACATCATACACTGTTACATTTGGATAAAAATAACCGGTTGTCAAGCCAAGCCGCTAACCTTGACACACTCGCGCCGCAGGTGCAGCAGACCACGGTAGCTGCGCCTTCCGCGTCTGAGGGCGAAGTATCGTTGTGTATGACATCCATTGCGCGGGCGACGCGCACGCGAGGACGGCACTCGCGCATCTATAATGATCCGCGCAGGGCCAAAACGCAGTGTACGGCGTCTAACACGGTATTGTTGGCGACCGCGCAAGTTATCGTATATGATGTTAATGGGTCGCCGCACATGGTACGTTGTCTGCTAGATAGCGCATCTCAGACCAATCTAATAACATCGGAATGCTTCAAACGCCTCGGATTATGGAATAACTTTAAAAATACTAACTCAACCGTCAAAGGGATAGGCGGATCAGAAAAACATTGCAAAGGTTCCGTAGATATTAAAATACATTCGCGTTTTAATAGGGACATTAATTTTAACATTTTTTCGCTTATCGTGGAACGTATTACGGACACGTTGCCAAACGCTAATGTAGACGTAGCATCACTCACTCATCTCGAATCATTGCCGCTAGCCGACGCGGAGTTTGCGAATCCGGCAGGCATTGATCTTTTGATCGGAGCTTCAATATTTCCGCACTTGCTACTAACTAAAATAGTACGTAGTGAGCGATATGATTTACCGCCCGCTATTGAGACGGTACTTGGGTATGTGATTATGGGTACCGTACCTACGTTACATACTTCTCATTGTATTACGTCTTGTTGTTGTTCTGCTCTTCAAGAGATCAAGGTGGGTGCTAAAACTGTGTGTAAGATAAAGCACTAATTAGCTATGCTATGCTATGCTATGCTATGCTATGCTACGCTATGCTATGCTAAGCTACGCTACGCTACACTATACTATACTACACATCCGCTTTGTATATAGATGACATTGCCTGTAATGTCATACCCGCTCTGCTAGCAATTTCGCTTTGTGAAGAGCTTATTCAGCTTTTCAAGCGAGGCCAGTTTGATCTTGTCAAATGGACAAGCAACTCTAAGGAGGTTCTCGCACGCATACCAGATTCTCATAAAGCTTCTCCAGATATTGAGTTTGAGAAGTCTGTACCGCATAAGGTTCTCGGTTTACGCTGGGACAAATCCTGTGATAGTTTTCGGTTTGACGTCTCACCACCAGATGATAAGTGCACCAAACGCACTATGCTGTCCACAGTGGCTCGACTATGGGACATAATGGGTTTGTGGCTCCCACAATTTTGTACGCCAAGCTCTTGATCAAGGAGCTTTGGCTATCAAAGTGTGAGTGGGATGAAACACCCCCTGACCATATTGTCGCCGCTTGGGGCCAGTTTTGTATTGAGCTTACTGCGCTCAATCAAATTACTATTCCGCGTCATCTTGGGTTGGTAGATGGATGTACCATCAACTTAACAGGTTTCGCTGACGCCAGCGAGCGTGCTTACGGCGGAGTCGTATATCTGCAAGTCCGCATTGGTTCTAACTACTCGGTGCAGTTAGTTTGTGCCAAGTCTAAGGTCTCGCCTGTTAAATCATTTCGGTTGGGAGACTGGAGTTGTGCGCGGCCCTTCTGCTGTCTCAGTTGCTCCGCAAGGTTCAAGACACAGTTTTGCCCCACTACCCCATTAATAAAATACACGCATTTTCCGACTCCAAAGTAGTGCTCGCTTGGATTCGCTCTTCTTCTCACCGCTGGCAGACTTTTGTCGCCAACCGCGTTAGTAAATTGATTGAACTTGTTCCCGCTACTTGTTTCAATCACGTCGCGGGTTATCGTACTCGTCTTCAGGAAGAACTTTCCATAAATCATATTGTCTGGAAGTTTATTCCACCAGCATCACCACATTTTGGTGGATGTTGGGCAAGCATGGTCAAAGTAATTAAAACGCATCTCTTCAAAGTTATAGGTCAACAGATCCTCTCTTACGAAGAGCTTTTAACTGTCCTTGCACAAGTCGAGGCACTGATCAACTCGCGTCCGCTCACGGCATTGAGTAGTGACCCTGCGGAACCATCCGCGTTAAGCCCTGCACATTTTCTGAACACAGTGCCATTATCGTCATTTCCGGCTCCTGAAGCAGACTCTTCAAGCTTGCTCCAGAGACATACTCTGCTGGATAAACTCGTGCAGTCGTTCTGGCGGCGCTGGCGTGCGGAATATCTACACCAGCTTCAGGCTAGATCCAAGTGGAATAGTCCTGCATCCCCTATACAGGAGGTTACGTTGGTCGTCATAATACATGATAATGCTCCGCCGCTTTCATGGCCGTTAGCCATCGTAGAGAAATTGCATACTTCCAAGGACGGTACAACTCGCTTTGTTACCGTGAAAACCGCCAAGGGGAGTTACGTGCGCCCTGTTGTACGTCTCTGTCCGCTTCCAACTCAGTGAGATCTAGCCTGAAGTTGGACCTACCTCTTAGTTTAAGTATTGCGTTTGTAGTTTTCGCTAAAGTTAATTTAGATTAATTTATTGTCATATCGCTGTCTTAGCCTATTGATGGGTTATGCGGTAGTACACCCAACATAGCTAAGTTCAATTCTATTTTTTTTAAAGGCAACCCTTTATGGCCGGGGGGATATGGTAGCGCCATCTACCTTCCTATATATAACTAATCGCATCAACATGAATCGTTCCACGTTCTAGTGCGAGCGATATCATATTTCCGTCCCGCTCTATCCCACTCCCTGGAAGAGGCACTGCCTTCCGCCCGATTCGTCGACGCGATCGTGAACGCGAGGAGAGTCTAGAACATTCCTCCCGCTGAGAACGCCGTCTCGATACCGCTCCGCGCCGCACCGCTGTATGTGATTTACCGCTTCCACCAAGGAAAACCCGCTCGTGAGTGAAGTGAAACCAAGCAGCTACATCACGAAAACACCAGGAGGAAAAGAAACGAAGACGGCTGTATAAGGTAAGTGCCTTCCATCCTTGAAATATCCTATACCCACTCAATCACCTCCTCCCGTATCCATCTCCTCTTCCCTTATTCCTTTCTAGGCGACCCAGAACTCGCCCTAATACAGTCCATCCATTAATCCTTCCCAAGTCGCCTAGAATCTACCCACGGTTTCGGTGTAAAGCCGAGCCATATTAAGATATGCTCATCTTATCAGTTAATGTATATTATTTGAAAACGTGTAAAAAAACAAAACTCTTGTGCACCTAATACATTTATCTCTGCACCACCTAAAGTACAGTATGTATGTGCATAAAGTTTTTAAATAAAAAAATAAAATAAAAATATAAAATAATATATTTATTTATGCCTTTTAAGCTGGCAGACTGCTATTTTCATTCGTTTTATTTCTTACTTTTTACTACGTTAATGCCCATATCTCAAAAACTACTGAACTTATTGTGCTGGGTAATCCTGTAATACTATTGTATGTAAGAACCTGAAAAATAAAAAACTCCTTTTTTGTTTTTATTTATAGACTCACACCTGTATCACCGAAGGAGTAGCCAGCGGTGTAAATACTACACCCACATTTCGCCAAGAATTTATCTACTTATCTGTTGCCGTTACCGGACACATCACCAGACTACGTGCTGCTACTGAGAATTCGGAAAATTCCAGTAACACTTTTGCCCAGCCCGGGCAAACTCATTGTTAAAAGGCCTAAACCGTAATCGTCAAGGCTTATTCACCGCCTTCAGTGCGCATTAAACGGTCATTCCTAAGCAAATACCTACATATTTAGACTCTAAGATCTCGACATTATTGCTAAAGTTAGTACACATCTTAAAACTGTGGTACGCCAAAATGACACACGATGTTGTTATATGGAGATGGAAGTTGGGCTCTGGGTAATCTTAGCTCAAGAATATAATTATCCTTTCAATTCGTAGAGGTCATAGTACATTGCTCCTAGTTAAAATTTTGAATAAGCATCTGTATATACAAATTGATTAAATATGTTAGTATGCCAGTGATTTCATCCTTACAAGCTTTAATACGAGTAACCTTGGTTGTAATTTCGTCATATCCCGTAGAGCTTGTATTTTTAGCGACATAATTTCCCGTCTAACTTCACATTCTGACATAGGTCATAGAAACATTGTATTGGAAATCACTTAGCCACTGAAACTACAGCTTTCGTTTTTCTGTTAAAAATCGTTATTTATAAAATGAGCATTGAAAGTGGATACAATTTTAATCGGATTCTCCAATATTACATTCTTGATTCTAATACTTTCCATGTTTTTGTAATTTTTTACATTATCAACTTCTTTTTTTATTACCGTCCAGGCCGCCTGACATTTGTTACAATTTTTATGTATGAATTTTATATTGGAATTATTTTTCGAATTATAAATACATTGTTTTAATGGTTTTGAATACGTCATTTTATCTTTATAATATTTTATTTATCTTAGTGATCGTTTTGTTTTACAACTCTGTTTCAGGCCACAGCTTAACCAATCCTGTCTTTCCTTTTTATTTAAATTCACTTTTACTGTAACTTTAGGGAAACAAAGATAACAGAACAAACAAAACAGCTCGTGTAATTCACTAAACGCTACATTCATATCGGTCTCCGAGTATATTAAATCTCATCATTAAGTACTTTGTAATTATTGATTTGTAAGTTAACATTATTAAAATTAAACCACAGCCACTATGTTGACTTGTCTGATAATTTGCAATTCTTCATTCACTCATCTCAATGTTTCATTTATTGATGTCCAATTAAATTGAAGATTTGAAGTGCTAGTTCCTAAAAAGTCGTTACTTTATTGACATCTTGGCAACGCAAATTCAACCGTCGATTTTTATTTTAATCATATTCGCTAGCTATTTCAAATCTTCTAAATAAAATGGATGATGGTATTAAAGTAAATATAACATTAAAATAGGCCTCATAGGTTCGTTCTTTGCGATTGATTTACCCTTATTTACCTAATAAATGCACATCATGTTGACCCTTTGAAAATTAAAATATGCAGGACTGTCTTTCCTTTTTATTTAAATTTACTTTTACTGTAACTTTAGGGAAACAAAGATTATAGAACAAACAAAACAGCTCGTGTAATTCACTAAACGGTACATTCATATCGGTCTCTGAGTATATTAAATCTCATCATTAAGTACTTTGTCTAAGAATATTAATTATTTACTTGTATGTTAACATTATTATAATTAAACCACAGCTGCTACTATGGTGACCCGTCTGATTATTTGCAATTCTTCATTTTTCAATTATTGATGTCCAATTAAATTGAAGATTTGAAGTGCTAGTTTTTACAATGTCGTTACTTTATTGACATCTTAGCAACGACGATTTTTATTTTAATCATATTCGCTAGCTATTTCAAATCTTCTAAATAAAATGGATGATAGTATTAAAGTAAATATGACATTAAAATAGGCCTCATAGGTTCGTTTTTTATAATTGATTTACCCTTATTTACCTAATAAATGCACATTATGTCGACCCTTACAAAATTGAAATATGCAGGAATAACAATAAAATTATAAATAAGCTCAATTGAATGGTAGCTCAACGTTTAAAGTGACTCACATTTTATTTTTTAGTTTTATACTTAATTTAGACCTCATTTATGTTTTGAATAACTCGCCAAACTTGTACTCCGTTATAACTAAAATAGTCGAAAGACATGTGAATGTATTTCTAGAAATAACGTAGGAGTGCCAAAAATAAGTACCGTTGTGATAAATAACTTGACACATCCATCTTCATTTTTCCCAACGCAGTGGAAATTAAAAGTACCTACGTTTTTAAAATAAACAAAATGTATATTGTCTTCGTATAGTTAGATGTCTGAAGTGTCCTGAAGGGTAGAAATTCAAAAAATTCTTCTTTATACTTCGCGTTTGTTCGTAGCAAGCTCGAGTACAACTCTGCTATCTGGGACCCTCACGAGGCTAAATACAAAATATTGGTGGAACGGGTACAGCGTAAGTTTTGCCGATTTCTATACAAAAAACTGTATGGATATTATCCGTACCTATATCCGTCTCTGTTTGTGTCAGGTATGGTGGGTATTGACACTCTCGAGCTGAGACGTAAGTCCTGCCTTATAGTACATTACTTTTTGTTGCTAAATGGTAAAATTGATAATCCTGAGGCATTGTCTCGTTGCGGACTGTCTGCGCCGAAACAATACTCGCGGCTAAGGTCGCGCCGCCTGCTCGCGGCACCATCAGTACGCACAAACACCGCACAGTTCGCGCCTACCAGTCAGGCCATATCTCTGCTCAATGCTTTGGTCGCTCAACAACCAGATGCTGACATATTTTTTAATAATAGAACCGAATTCGCCAGACATTGTCAAATGTTTTTAAATAATTATCTTTGACGTATAAGTTTAGTTATAACTTATAAGTGGACATTTTTTTTTTTTTTCAATTCTTTATATTATTATTATTATTTTATTATTATTTGACATTACTGTATTTTTGGACATTATCATTATTTGACTTTATTGTATTATATATCTAATATTAGACTTTGCATTACTTACTTGACATTATTGTATTAATTGGCACAAATTATTATTAATTATATTACTTGCAATTTTCAATTCTTAATTAACAAATAGGATTTAAATTGTAAAAATGTAAACTAAGCCAAGCATGACTCTCAGCACGTGTTGGGTTACTACCTGTAAGTGTTGTGAGTAACTGTATTATAAATAAATAAATAAATGGCAAATTTATAATTTGCCATTGGTTATGATCCTCCCCCCCGTGGGATCTCCACCTTGTCGTGGTGGGGGGGCTCAGTAACCGTGGATTGGTCACCCGCGGTGAAGCTAAGAGGGATCCAGGAGGGGACGCTCCGCGTGGGCTTGACGGAGGCCAGCGCAGGATGCGTCGAAAGGGGCGGGTGCGAGGGACAGTTCTTCTGTCCCTCGCAGTCGGGTGCGGTCGCGGGAGGAGAGGCGTGTCGGTGTTGTGTTGCCGCGCGCCCTATCTCCCGCAACCAAATGGAGGCGCACCATCGTTGCGTCGCGGTGGGGCCGCAGAGGAAGAGCAGATGCGGTGTTGCGTTGCCGTCCTCCCTATCCTCTGCGGCCGCTGAGTGGTTTGGCGACGGAGCCCAACACCTTCATCCGCCGCCAAGGGGGTTTCGTTCGGGGCCCGCCTGACCATCTGGCGGGCCAATACCCGTCGGGGGGTAGCGAGGAATGCTTCAGCGATACCCGACCCTCCGACACACGGGTACGTGAGGAACACGGGTTGGTTTTTAGTCAGTAAGAGTCTGACAGTCCCCTTCGTCCGTCCCCCAGGGCGGAAGGACTCCATGAGGATGTTCCAACCCGACACCAAAAAAAAAAGTGGTTATAATCCTGACATGAAAGCTATTGTTAACGTTTGCACTCCCATTTCTATAATAAACAAAGAAATAATAATTTAAGTACTTAGTACATACATAATAATATACAGACTATTTTATTTTTATGATCCAGTGCAACTGGATTATAATCCTACCAATCTGCAATACTATATAGCAAAGATGCTTTTACCTATACTACTAGCACTTATAAAAATACTTAATATAATACTTATAAGTTTTAACGCCTAATTAGAACAGTTCTTCTGTAATGCCATTGCAACTTTTAAGCAATGGTATAATTTATTTGCGAAGCGTGCTTTACTGAGACGTGCGCGTGCAGCACAAAGTACGGGCGGGTTCAGAAGTTGTCGTACTCTCGGGCCGGTTGCACACTTGATTATTTTGTCAGGTATCGACGGATATCAGTTTTATAAAAAAAACTTACTAACATCAAAAACCACTACGGTACATTTAATATCATTGTATGGATGAGTTAAAACAATCTTGTTTTCGTACTATTATAGCACTCTGTGGTACACCAAGACAACTGTAGCGAAACCCAGTTGTTTTGGTGTTTTACATAGTGCTATAATTAATTACTCTTTACAACATTTTCCTCTAGACATCCTTATCATCAAAATTTTACATTTCATAGATTTAGTATTTAGTAGAGTCCTTACCACCTGGAAAGGTTCTCGTCTAGTACAGTACTTTCAAAGAGAATTTCTAACATGTGCGTTTGCGCTTTGGAATGAACTTTTACGCGGAATCACCCGACTTCTATAACCTTTCCTTCTTCAAATAAGGTAAAAAGAGAGAGTAAGGCCTCTACCTCGAGTCTTGCGCGCAGCGGGGCGGTGGCGGTGGCGCTGGCGGCGCGGGAGCGGGGCGGGCAACGCCGACCCCTTCTCGAAACCAACGGGCAGATCGCGCGGCACCATGGCGGCTTAGTGTTGTGTTCGTGTTTGTATCCTCGTAATTTTTGTTTTTATTCGCGAACGAAATGTCTGGATAACGAGGACAACATCTTTTTTATTTAAAAATATTCTTTTGTCAAAAAAATAAATTGCACAACACTGCAAATCAGACGCTCGGGCGGTCACCGCTTGACTGGATGTACCGCTCGTTGCCTGCCGCCGCGCGGTTGTTTTCGAGGGCCGGTCTATTGGATTTTACGCATTAGATCTTGCCAGTCCCGTGCCACCGCCGCCACCACCCCGCTGCACGCAAAATTCGAGGCAGTGGCCTAACCCTCACGGTAGGCAGCAGCTTTGCTGTGTCAATAAGCGGTCGTTACCATTTTCCATCGGATGATTCCAGCGTGGCAGACTAGGTAACAACCTAGTCTGCCACTCTCATCATTTAAAAAAGCAACCTTCTACATAGTCGTATATAAAATGAGAGATATTAAACAGTTTATTAAAAAGCCCTAGTGTGCGACCAGCCCCAGAGTCAGCACGTGTTTTCTTTGATAACGCCTCGAGTTTGCCGCACAACTTCGAGTAACATGTGATACTGATAGCCTTAAGTGAACTTTCTCGAATTATTCTCTAAATTTCCAAAGAAAATTGGTTTCTTATAAGCAGTAATTAGTTTTGCTGTATGTTTGTTGATTGTAAGGAAATTGGATGTGCCGAACTCTTGCAATGCTGATTATTTTGTGTTGATCTTGGAGATTCATGATTTTGAAAAGTTTCAAATCAATGGTTTGAAGTTGTTCATACGGGTATAATAGTATAAAGGGTTCACAAATAAATTACGCTCCACTTAGTTTTAGTAAGTGTATTCGGCAAACAAAACCTGCTATGTAATGTTATAGTAGTTACGTATAACTTATGTTATCTATCGTACAATGGCGAAGGCAAGTAACGATTGAAGACTGAATTCTGCTGTTAGAAGCTTCACAAGTTTATACCAATTCTTGACAGCTCGACGACCCACCAGGCACGATAAACGATCACCTAGTTTGGTCAGAGAACCCTCGCTCTAGTTTCAAGAGCTACTGATCTCATAGCTCTACGAAAACTATCGATATACGTATAACCACCATACACATATTGTCACACTATACTAGAGCTACTTATTTAATAGCCTCATGCCGGTGTCCCCTAATATATAGTGTAATACTACTTCTCTGCCTACTTTATTTAATTTCTTATAGTACCCCATGTTATTCTGAATGTAAATAATCAAAATCTTGGCATTACCTTCTTACTCTGGTGACAAGCTCTTGTATATAAAACCATGATACCTTTTACCAGAACTCTGCAATGTAATTGAGTAGCCAAAAAGACAATTTCTTAGTGCATCAAAAGATATATACATAAACCAATTTAAAAAGAATACCACCTATTTGGATAAATATTGAAGTCACTACACAATTACCTATAAATCTTTTATATTTGTTATACACAACGAAAAGATGCCAATTTATAAGAGGAACCCTCCCACAGAAAATTTTCTTCTGCGGCAATTGAAATCAATGGTAGATTAAATTGAATTTGGTAAGTGGAAACAAGGTTTAAAAGTTAATTTAACTTTTACAAGATCGCACTTTTTATCGCGTTTAACACTCAGGTTAATATGGTGATAACGCGAGCTTGGAAAGTCGGACCTTTGTAAGCTGATAAGAACGTCGAGAAAATCGCTTTAGCTGGTTTTGTTTCACATAAATGGTAAAGAAACTGATTTCTTTTTAAATACTGTGAGAACTGAAGCCACACATAAGAAGTGGCAGTTTTAGTTGAGATTGTGGCAAGCTATTGTCTTATTAAAAAAAACTAATAATCAGTATATATAGTCCTTGCGTTACTGACTTACTGACTGACAGACACGCGATAGCCGAAAATACGAGGCGCAAGTAGGTGAAATTTGGCATGTTGGTTCCTTGAAGAGTGTAGGGTAGCACTTAGAGAGAATTTTTGGAAATAACGCCCCTAAGGAAGTAAAACGGGTTGTCAGAGTTTTTATGAAACTTTTATTCCTTCAATGGATTAACATCAAACTTTGAATGTTGGTTCCTAAAATGGAGTTAGTGAACATCAAGAACATCTTTTTGGAAATTCTTACTCTAATTGGATAGATAGGAGAGTCAAAATTTGTATGAAACCTTTCTAATACTTCAAGTGATTAATTTCAAACTTTGTATATTGGTTCCTGAAATGTATGTTCCTTGAGGAGTGTTGGGGAGTTTGTAAAAAAAATTTAACCTAAGCGAAATTTACGCGAGCGAAGCAGCGAGCAAAATCTAGTTTATAATAAAATTTGGATCATGTGATACATGTTTTGCCTCCCTTTGGTACAAGACCAACCCTTTCTTATTACGTCACGCTGCACGCTAGCGTTGTGTTTGCCAAGGTCATCTCATCCGTGGGATCTATTCTTACTCTGCTCTGGTCCAAACTTTACGTTATTTGTAGGAAGTTATTTCAACCTTTGCCGATGTAATCGTTTAAGTTTACCATGAATTAAACCTTCTGAAAATATGGTACTTTAAAATGGGAAATCTGATTTCCTTCTCTAGTTGGTATGTTAAGTCCCCAGCCAATCATGTAACTGTCGACCTCGTATCTCTAACAGGATATTATGTGTCGTCAATGACATGAATTGCGCTATATCGACAAAAGCTTCACCAGAATTAAGTTTACTACACACTAATACGGTGCTACGGAGATGTGTTTTCAGCAGAAAAAGATTACAAAAAAGTTAAGACCAATCCACATTATACAGACTGGATTATAAGATATGAAAATAAATTCAGAAATATAGACATCAAACACGCAACAAAATGAGATAATTTATGAAGAGTTAGTGTCTGCATTACAAATTGTATTACTTCATCTTATTTTGGGACGAATGATTCATACAAATTATTGATAAAAGTAGTAGCAGAGAGATACAACACTATAGTGATATTGTCGCTGTTACCGAAGACGTTCAAATTTGAGCCGTTCGAGCAGAAATCTATTTGACAAAAGGATTCATCGAACAGTCGCAAATATATTTACTGTCTGTAAGTTATCATTTAAGATGACCAAAGAATAATTCTCATAAACGGGAGGAGAAAGGTCTGATCTATTTTTTGCCAATTAAAATTCAAATAAATTAGCAAATATTCAATGTTGTCGTTTACATAACATAACTTCAAGCCTTTGTCCAGGAAGAGGTAGGCGGAGGTGTATAAATTACACACCCACATTTCACCAGTTATGTTTGGGTCCCAATGTAATAGGGGGCGAGCCTATTCCCCTTTTGTTTATATAACAGAACCTTACGTTAATGTTTCAGAAACAGTTTCAAAATACAATTTACACCAAGCTATCCCTAAATGGAAATAAAAAAATTTTGGAAAACTGAATCCAGCAAAGCATGAACTTCAATTAGCTTTGTTATTAAGCCAATTTGCTCCTGTTACGTGGAACAATTCTATTTCAAAAATGTTCACAATATAACAGCATATGTGGCAGCTTACGTGTCGGTCGAGCGGACACCAACCTTTAAATATAGCCAGTTTCTGTGCCGACCGACACGTGCTATAGCACGCGTCGGTCGGAAATGAAAAAGATATTATGTTCATTCTAAACAAGAATTTGCATATCGTATTACTCGTAAACACTATGAGTAAGTAAATAACTAAACATGCATCTACAAACCTTCTAAAATGTTATTGAAGTAATTTATTTTTAACCTGATAGGATTAAGATTTTTTTTATAGTTATCTCTTTTGTAAAGAAGGTCATTAACTAAATATATCGCGAATGAGCTGGCTAAACATTTTTCGGCAAGACCAGGATTAATAAAATAATTACTTTTCATAGTAATTAATTCAGATGAGTGAAAAGCCTTCTTGTAAGGTTCTTAGTCTTATTATGCCTAAAATAACAATAATATTTTAGATGAATTTGTACCTACTGTAATAAGTCGGTAATAAGTCAGTAAACTTTCTCTTTTCTGAATAAAGAAATCCTTCATTGAACTTTAGTGTAACGTCGTCAAAGCACACATCACTGTCATGTATCACATCAAGTTACGCAAGCCCTAACTAAAAACATGTTGTATGCTGATTTTCCGCCTTAGTGACAAAATCTTTGATCCTACACAAAACACTCCGTTTTTATTTGACCAAACATTACGCTATAAACATTCCCTTTGATATCAAATTCAGCAAAGCGTCGCTAAAACAAAAACGCGTTTGCGTCACAAAGCCCAAATGTCGTATATCCTTAATCTTTTTTTCAAAGCATTTGTTTCAAGGTTCTTATAGAAGATCATGGCCGTAGAGACGGGAACATTGTTTCTGTAAACGTAAAAGATATTCAGATCCTATGGTAATGCATAAACGCCACGTTAAATTTACGAATATGCTCGGTTTATTCTGATTTCAATCTTGTCAATATTCTTGTGGACATATAACAGATTATCGTATATATATTGCGATACAACAGTTAGAATGCCTATCTCACTGAATAATGATAATAAGTCGGTAATAAGTCAGTAAACTTTCTCTTTTCTGAATAAAGAAATCCTTCATTGAACTTAAGTGTAACGTCGTCAAAGCACACATCACTGTCATGTATCACATCAAGTTACGCAAGCCCTAACTAAAAACATGTTGTATGCTGATTTTCCGCCTTAGTGACAAAATCTTTGATCCTACACAAAACACTCCGTTTTTATTTGACCAAACATTACGCTATAAACATTCCCTTTGATATCAAATTCAGCAAAGCGTCGCTAAAACAAAAACGCGTTTGCGTCACACAGCCCAAATGTCGTATATCCTTAATCTTTTTTTCAAAGCATTTGTTTCAAGGTTCTTATAGAAGATCATGGCCGTAGAGACGGGAACATTGTTTCTGTAAACGTAAAAGATATTCAGATCCTATGGTAATGCATAAACGCTACGTTAAATTTACGAATATGCTCGGTTTATTCTGATTTCAATCTTGGAAAAAAAGTGTCTGCGAAGAAAAGGTAAAATCTGGTAACGTCTGATATATTTCGAAGTTATTTATGGAATATGTTTACATATTATGTTGGTACTTTTACTTATATAGTGGAGTTTATAGCCTTGACTATTTGTTAGTCAAAAGAGGGTATCTTCTTATCGTTGTGTTTGAATTCAGTTAAATTATGCTAGCAAAATGCAAATGAAACTTTTTATGAATTATTTTTAATGCGTTGCTCTTCAACTTTAGGTTATCCAATATTAGCCGGGTTCAAGGTCAAGCACAATATCAATCTCATAGAAATAATCAATATAGAATAAATCTAGCTATAAATCCAACTGACAGTTATGTTTAATTTGGGTACCTATAGGTAACTGTATTTCAAATAGTATATAACTCTGAAGTCTGAAGTAGAAGATGATTATTAATGTTCTGCTGAATAGCTTCCCAAATCTTTAGCCAAAGTTGATTTGAAGCTTTAGCTGAAGACTTGAGAAACAGGCTGCCGTCATGCAGCTTACATTATAATAATAATTGTTATATATCATACATACAGCACCATCCAGTCCTAAACTAAGCAGAGCTTGTACCAGACAATGGATAAACAAACATAAATACTTATTTTGTGATCATTTTATATATAGGAACACCCAGACCAAGACAAACATAACAGAAACCTTCAAACTCCTAAGTTGAACTTAAAATGCTGGAAAATTCTAATAAGTTGTTGGCGGCAGAAGATATAGCCAAAGCTCAAAATCTCACAATAGGTTGAAGCTGTAATCTTTACAAAATCTTTCAACACAGAGAACACAAAGCATACACTCGTAGCTTATCGTTGGACCGTTTATTAGGATCTGGCTTTATCTTTATAGATGGCTTATGAAAATTCAATGCGTAACTTGCCATGAATTTTCAGGTCCCACGTAATAGGGGGCGAGTCCCCACTCCCTCATCCCACTCCTCGTCCTATTCCTAAAGGGCGGCAACGCACTTGTTACTCCTGTGGTGTTGCTTGTGTCCATGGGCGGCGGTAATTGCTTCCCATCAGGCGATCCGTCTCCTCGTTTGCCACCTATTACTTTAAAAAAACCAAAAGATATCTTGAAAATAAAATATCAAGTAAACCGTTGGTAAACGTGTTTAAAACTGGACTAAAGGGTTGCAAAGCGAAGGAAATAAATTATACCCAAGCGCGTTCAACTTTTATATTGTGCATCTCTGTTCGTGACTTAATGCTTAAAATATTAGCTATCGGCTTCAGAGCCTCTACTAAGAATCGAGAAGGTAAACTTTGTAGTTCAGGTAAGCTGTTACGTTGCGTCGTCTAGAATGTTTTGATTTATTTGGATGTTTATATCGTAAATTCACAAAGGATAAGTTTTTTTAATACTTTTGGCACAAAATTTGCAGGCGGCCACAGATTATATTGTTATATTATTATAAGGGATTGATACTTATCATCACCAGCCCTGAATATAAACTGGACGTTGTTAAGCGAAAACGTTCCAACCCACAAGTCACACAAAATTGAGTTCTTTTGATTAATCTACTGAATTTGTCATCTCCTGTCAGATTAACAAATATTTTATGTCTTTATTGATACTATTTGAGTTTTTTTTTATTTCCCATATGTACCAGTCCACAATTTTATCCGATCAAATGCATATGTTAAACATAAAACGTATTAATCCGTCTGAAACGTTTATGGTTAATTACTATTCATCAATTTTTCCTAAATATAATGTTCCAAGGTTTTTGGAACGTTTTTGCAAATTTATCTAATGCTCTTTTTCCTTGGTTATAATGTTCCAATGTTCTTGGAATGTTTTAGCAAATTAATATAGATCTATGTTTTATTTCCTTAGTAACCTCAGATGAAATGATTTTTGTTCGTCTATGTTGGTAACAAACTAACAAAGTTCCAGTGAGTTTGGAACATTTTAGCAAATTAATTTATGCTTTATTTCCTTGGTCAGAATGTTCCAATGTATTTGAAATGTTTAAGAAAACTAATTATTATTCACTTTAATTTAGTTATAATTACAATTAATTTAGTTTTTTTAAACATTCCAAAACATTATAATATTCTTTTTACAAATGTTAAATTTAAATTACGGACCTCCGTCAACATATATTTATGACGAAAATTAATATCTGAAATATTAGTATTGATCACCACAAAAATTTCTAACGATAAAATCCAAATTTAGAGACCAAATGAAACGCGATTTCCCAGAAGCCCTAGTTTTACCTACTGTTGAGTGCTTAACATTTAATTTGGAAAAGACTACCATTAACTCGCACACCCATGAACGTCACCTTCTATAAGAGACAATTGTGGCTATATAATAGTGGTTTCCACTCTGCATTTGACGACGTTGGATATTGTTATATATGGGTAGAAGGTGAAGCAGGAAGAGGTACACAGGAGGTAGAATCATGTCTTTTAAAATACAATATAGATATGAAACTTCGACCCTCTGTGGAACACCTTATTCTATGAAGTGACTGCTGCGGTGGGTAGAACCGCAATATTAAAATTGTTTTAATGCTTAATGCAATATTAAGCTCCCATCAAACTTTAAAAAGCATATAATTTCGATTTCTCAAGTCTGGGCACACGTTTTTACCAAACGACACAGACTTATCGAAAATTGAAACTGCACTAAAACATCACCAGCGTCTGTATATAGCTGAATAATATATGAATATTTTTAAAAATTGTAAGAAGAAGAAGCCTTTGCAGGTTTATAAAATGCAAAACACTGATTTTTATAGTATAGAAAATAAAGAAAAGAATATAATAAACCGAAAGAAGTTTCCAAATAAAAGTTAATTGGTTGAATACGAAAGAAATTAAATTGAAAAGGATAAAATGTTTTCTATTTTTATGAGATCATCATTAGAAGAAGATTTTAAGGAATTACCAATTGACAAAAAAACAAAAGAGAGGTTCAACCAATAAAAAAATCTGATTTATGTCTGTTATGGCCTAACGGTAAACCGATTGCACCACCAAAATTAGCTGATTTGCAATCTATGTATCAATATTATATACCTGAGGACTGTTTTCAATTTTATCGTACTTTAAAAAGTTCGGATGATATCATTGATGATATTGATGGGTTTGGCAGAGAACCTGACTTTGACATACAAGATGATGATGTTAACGAATAGATTTTGCTTCAAGATGTTTTTTACTAAAATTTGTAATTTCCATTTTTAACTAAATACAAACATACATGCTACATGGCTTTGAATTTTATAATGACAGATTTGTAGAAAGGGGTTTGGGTAAAAGTGGCATGATTTTTTAAATACGCGGCCACTAATGAAAAGTGTTTTGTTAAAAAGAACACATTAAGTCGTTAATTTTTTCTATGAACGTTACTTTTCCACGTTCATCGAAGCCGAGATATTTAAAGTAATTAATCTATAAAATCAAATTGCCATTTGCTAAAAATTGAAGACAATGCGACTGGTTAGACAAGATTTCATCACAGATTTCGTGCCACAGAACTTGGGTTTCCACCACATGACGCCAGACCCGTGAAAAGGTTATATCCCGATGTCTATCCATTCCAAATGCTCTATTTAGAAATCCAGATGCCCCTATAGGTGATCGTTGAGCCATTATTATACTAGACGGCACATACGTTTACTTGCAAAAAAGCAGTAACCATTATTTTCAAAGAAAATCTTATAGCCTTCATAAATATCAACATCAACGGAGAGTACATCACTCACCTTCGATTCGCAGACGATATCGTAGTCATGGTTGAGACCATGGAAGACCTAGGCACAATGCTCGATGGCCTCTTTAGAGTCTCCCAACAAGTAGGTCTTAAGATGAACATGGACAAGACGAAAATCATGTCGAAAGTCCATGTTGTACCTGCTCCTATTCAGGTTGGGAACTCTACAGTCGAAGTTGTGAACAACTATATCTACCTGGTACCAGTAGTCCAATTAGGTAGGTCCAACTTCGAGAAGGAGGTCAATCGTTGAAT
Source organism: Euclidia mi (assembly GCA_944739405.2). NCBI lineage: Eukaryota > Metazoa > Arthropoda > Insecta > Lepidoptera > Erebidae > Euclidia > Euclidia mi. Next base: position 71,657,928 of record OX123185.2, read on the forward strand.
CCAACTCGGTTGGGCAGCGTTTGGGAAGCTACGACATAATTTCTCGTCCAATATCCCGCAGTGTCTCAAGACGAAAGTCTTTGACCAGTGTGTGTTGCCAGTTGCCAGTGATGACTTACGGATCAGAGACGTGGTCGCTCACTATGGGCCTTATCAGAAGGCTCAAGGTCACTCAGAGGGCGATGGCGAGAGCTATTCTTGGAGTTTCAATGCGAGATCGAATCAGAAATGAAATGAAATGAAATGAAATACTTCATTATTTCGTGTAAACTTTGCAAGTACTTACGAAACGTCATTAAAAAGAAATATTTAATACAATTATTTTTGTGTGTCGAATTAGAACAGCTCAGTCCCAAGCGTTTTGGTCGTCTTTATAATCAGATATTTTATAATAGGCTTTTGAACACAATTTCGCTTTTACAAGAATTTTGAACTTATTTATAGATAGGTCGGGAGCTTGTTATAAAAGCGTATACATTGGCCCATAAAACGGCTACTTATTTTGTGGAGACGAGTGCTACGAGATTATTTCTGTGTCTTGTATTTACAGAATGTATATAACATTTTTTACAAAATTTGTCAATATTTTTATGTACATATAGCAGATTTTCATAAATATATTGTGATACAACAGTTAGAATGTTTATTTCTTTGAACTTTTCTTTTAGAGAAACTCTTGGACTGAGGTTATAAATTCCCCTTACAGCTCTTTTCTGCAGAACGAATATTGTATTTAGGTCTGCAGCATTCCCCCAGAGAAGAATCCCATACGACATTAAGCTATGAAAGTAACGGAAATAAACCATTCTAGCTGTTTCTAAATCTGTGAGGCGTCTAATTGTCTTAACTGCATAAGCTGCAGAACTGAGTTTGCCCGAAAGCCATTCTATATGTGGACCCCATTGTAGTTTGGTGTCCAGCATAATACCTAAAAACATGGTTGTCTCGACGGGCTCAATCCTAGATTCATTAAGTTGTACATTGGTTGGCATATGTTTAACATTGGGCATTGAAAATTTTAAAAGTTTAGTTTTCTTATTATTAAGTAATAGATTATTAACATTAAACCAATTGACATATTTAGAGAGTGCATTGTTTACTTCGTCAAAGTTACTCTGTCGTCGTTTAATATTAAAAATCAAAGAGGTATCATCAGCGAACAATACAATCTCTTGATTATTCTTAACGTAATAAGGTAAATCGTTAATATATATCAAGAATAGAAATGGTCCGAGAATTGAACCCTGCGGGACACCCATTTTCAAAGCAGAACCTGGAGATGTGTTACCGTTAACCTCGACCTTCTGGATTCTGTTGCCCAAATAAGAAGTCAGGAGATCGAGAGCTTTATTTTTAATGCCGTAATGATATAGTTTCCTGATAAGAGTATCATGATGAACAGAATCAAAGGCTTTAGACAAGTCGCAAAATATACCTAACGCATCTTGCGACTTCTCCCAAGCTGCAAAAATACTTTTCAGTAACTCGACTGCTGCGTCAGTAGTTGAACAACCCCTCGTAAATCCGAACTGTTTCTTGTGAAGAAGATTATGTCTATTGAAATGACTAAGTAGCTGACTAAGAATTAGTTTCTCAAAAATTTTGCTAAATGTTGGCAATACAGAAATAGGTCGAAAATTTGAGGGGTCTGATGTGTTACCAGATTTAAATAAAGGTGTTATTTTGCTATACTTCATTAAATCAGGAAATGTTCCATAAGTGACACAACCATTGATCACTGTTGCAAGATGTGGAGCAATTAATGTAATAATAGACAAAATAGTCTTTACTGACAATCCCCACAGATCCTTTGTCTTTTTCATATTAATAGTTTTAAATTGTTTAAGAACATCATCTGTAGTAACAGCAACAAATTCAAAGGCCGTAACACATTCCGGCACGCAGTCTTTAAGCAGCATTTCAGCAGACATGGAAGACGATTTGAGTGACGCTGTAGTTACAATGGGTATATTAGCAAAAAACTTTTCAAATTCCGTCGCTACTTCCAAGTCCTCTGCAATACTCACATTATTGATATTTAGTAGGTAGTTGCTACTGCGTGCTTTGGCTCTACCAGTTTCGCTATTGATCACATTCCAAGTTGCTTTTATGGTAGTTTTAGCGCTTTTTATTTTATTTTTCAAATAAATTGATTTTGCAGCATAACAAGCTTGTCTAAATGTTTTTGAGTATTTTTTTACATAAATAATAAAGGCTGGACTATTATTAAAAGTTTTTTCATTATAAAGTTCATATAACCTAATCCGACTTTTATGAATGCCTTCAGTTGCCCAATCACTTAACATCAGACAGTCAGTTACATTAAATTTTTAAGGTTTAAATACAGTAGAAAATTCATCATTAATCAATTTAAATAATGAATTATATAACTGATCCGGATGGTCATGAATAGGCAACCAACGCATTTTATTTGATAGATTATTTTTAAAAAGTTCTAATCGGTTTTCATTTATAGGTATAAAATTAATAATTTGACTCGTAATCTTAGGGCTTTTTCTTGGACAACAGACTAACTGCCCACAGTGATCAGACTGTAACATATTAATTAAGGATTTTTGTAAAGGCTTAGTGTTAATAAATATATTATCAATACAGGTAGCACTTGTGGCAGTCACTCTAGTTGGTTCTAAAAAAGTATGACTTAAATTGTAAGATTTAAATAGATTTAAGAAATCAACTGATAAAGAACATTTCTCTAAAATGTTAATGTTGAAGTCACCACAAATAGCAACCGTTTTATGGCAATTATTAACTTTGCTTAGGGCTTCCTCCATAATTACTACAAAACTTTCAAAATGTGCACATGGAGGCTTGTATACACTCATAACAATGAACTGATCAAATTCGACACAAGATATCTTTATTACTGGCTCAACAAGAGATGCTCACAATATCAGACCTTTCTTTAAATTTAAAAAGTTTATTTATTATAATTAACGAGCCTCCTCGAATAGTTTTTTCTCTGCTGAATGAGCTTGCAACCTGGTGGTTGTTGAAATTGAAAATGAACTGGTGGCTTTTTAGCCAATGTTCTGTAATACATACAATGTCAATATTGTTACAGCTCATGAACAATTCCAACTCTAACTCCTTACCCATCAACCCTTGTATATTTTGATGCACCAGGTTAATACAATTTTTTAAATTATTTTTTGTACAATGTGTGGTTGATGAAAGTGTGTTTTTATTACTTATATTTAAATTTATCAATGTCTTGTCTATGTTATTGCCAGAGATTGACTCTATTGTCTCATAACTTAACTTAAAGGATTTGGAACGGATTCCAAGTTTATATTCAATGTCAAGTTAGACTGCTCAATAAAAGCAGTGTTATTAGCCAAATTTTTGGCTATGTTATTAATAAAATATGCTAGCGATGATGCTATTTGTCTTTGAATATATTGAGATAGATAACAACTATCACATGTCAAATAAAAACTTCTAATGAAAGCATTAGAGTCAATAAAGTCAATAAAATCATTGTATAATGTCAATGTATGTAATTTACAATTTAATATATATCTATAGTTATTTTCTGCCTGTGGCAACAACTTACTGTAGGGAAATGCAAGTAAAATAATTTTTCGAACTTTTAGGTGTAATAATTGGTCGAAATACCTTTTAATAGTATTAAGATTTGCATTACCCCTTCTCCCAATAAATATGATTATTGTTGAATTAGGACAGTATGTTCTACTCAAGATGTTTTGTAAAATATGTGAAAAACTTGCTCCAGGCATACAAAAGTTGGTAACGGTTTGACCTGTCCTTTGTCTCAACAATTGGCTCATGTTCCTACCTATCTCATCACTAAACATTACTAAATTGTTGGTTTTTGTCTTTGTATTGTGATGTGAGAAGGAGGTGCTATCATTAATGAAGCTGTTACTCATCACCGCTGACTGAGATAACATTGCAGAACTATCATTCAAAATGGTAGGCTGAGAACAACTTTGTGGTTTCAAGCTAGGTTCACTGATCTGATTATTATTAGTGTCAGTAAGTGACAGGAGTCTTTGCTCATTGTATTTACACAAATCCACTAAGTCATCCGTCGCCAAGATATGTTCATTAATTTGACTTTGTGATAATTGATATTTCTTTGTCATATTAAGTAAAGAATCCTGTAAACGATCAATCTCTGTCTGCAGGCAATGAATATCAGAATCATATTTTAAAAGATTATTATCTAGTGTAGTAATACAAATAGACATATCTTCCTTTAGAGCTATATCCTTGCGGCAATAATTGATATTTGACTTTGAATTTTTAAATTTTCTTAATAATTTTTCCTTTTTCTTAATTTTTTTATTCAACTTTACATACTTTTTCAGTTTATTTGATGAGTTCATGGTTTTACTTGATTGAATAATTGAATTGTCATTAGTTAAGTCAATTGTAATAACTTTTTTACCTTCTTTGTTTGAGTTGGCAGAAACCATAGATGGAGCGCTACCAACCAGCTCATCAAACAGTGATTGTGAAGTGGCTGCTTTGATGGACCGGTCTGTCGGTGGAGTGTGCACTCCAATGTATTAATATGACTGTTAGCCTCACTTAGGAGGCCCTCTAACTGGGTGATGCGCTTGAGAGCCGTCTCAAACTCATTACTACAACTGTCAAAATTGTTTACTATATATTGTAACCTATCGCGTTATTCAAAAGATGTAATTAAATGAGAATGAATTTCTGCCATCTCAGTTCTAAGTTGAGAATTTTTCTCTAAAACATGTAACATCTCCCTCTCATTATCATCATGCTCGCTTTGTAGTGTCTCACACAAAGCCTTGTATTTCTTAAGTTCTATAAGCGTTAATTGAAATTTTTCCTTAAATTAAAAATATCGCAAGAAGCTTATTAACAAAAGACAGAAATAATAATTACTTGTTACTATCGTAAGTATGACACTTAGGTTTGTGTAAGGCACCAACCAAGATGAGCCGGCTAATCGAGATATGTTCACTAGGTAATTACTACTTGTGTAAATAGTTTAAATGTTCGATATTACGTAAACTTACCTCAACTCCTCGAATATTAGAAAAGTAATGCAAAGTATTTTAAATTACAGTTCGTTTGTTTGACAGATGACTTTGCAAACTTTTACTTTATGTTATTCACCAAAATTCACTTCTAATTATGAAATTATATAGTTAATTATTAATATCACACACTAATAAGAGCTTAAAACACAAATAATACCTAATAAAATTAATTAAATCAAATAAAATTATATAAATATTGGGAGAAGCACAGTTTTACGTCTTACTACCAGTGTTGCCAGAGACCAAAAAAAAAACAAAACAAAGAGGAGATCCGCAGTAGAACCAAAGTCGCCGACATAGAGCTGAATGGCAGTGGGCAGGGCACATAGCTCGAAGAAACGATGGCCGTTGGGGCAGAAAGGTTCTGGAGTGGCGGCCACGTACCGGACGACGCAGCAGAGGTAGGCCCCCCGCAAGGTGGACCGACGATCTCGTTAAGATCGCGGGAGGCGGTTGGATGCGGGCGGCTCAAGACCGGTCTGTGTGGAGAACCTTGGGGTAGCAGCAGTGGACGTCGTGTGGCTGAAATGATGATGATGAATGCCGTACATACTCCTCCAATGACATGCGTAACTTTATGAATGTATGTATTGTGCCATGCGTGCTGTATTTTTCACAATACATATACGTGGTTACGTCTTTATTTAGTTTTAGACGACATGATGTTGAAATTCTTCCTACTTCGATATCATATATTTCAGCTCCAATATTACTTAAGGCAAAGTTATTTTATGAGCCATTATTATTATATATATCACTATACGTTAGCAACAATAAATTAAGTAGCCGCTCAAAAAAAAAAATGCCACTGGTTTATACAAAATTACTCAAACCCCTTTGTATTTTAGATTAAATTATTATTTATTTATATATTTGTAAGGGATTGGAACGTTTATGCAAAATTATTTGGAATGCTCCTTTATACAAAATAACAATTTTGTAAAAAAGTTCCAATACCAATTTTCTTTAATACTTATTTTATACTGAATATATTAAAAAAATATACACCATTATATATTTAACATACATTTCTACAATAAATCCAATAGCATTCATTATGCACATGTTAGAACAAAAAGTATACCACTAAAACAGATAATTGCATTTATCTCAAATTGAAGTTAGTGTGGAATGGAACATTTTCGCTTAACGACGTCCAACTATCCCTCTGCTGTGCGTGCGCACGGGCTTCTTCTCACTACGACTGATGCCCTAGTGGGCATGATAGTAAATAGAAACCGCCAGTTATTTCATAACCTAAAGAGAATCAGATATTAAGTTCACATATATGAAACATTTGAAGGAACTCTGTATGAGCTCATCTTTGCTTCAGTTGCCACATTTATTGTTTATTAAGAACAAAAGTAATAAAAGCTGCAAAACTTGATAGATGTACATGCAAGATTATAAATCACAGCCTCTCGATACCTAGCTCCTCAGAAGCAAAGTCGCCGCATACAGCGGGATACTGCAGTATCCCGCTGTATGCGGGAGGAAGATTCCTGACTTGCAAGTCAGGAATCTTCCTGGAACCCATATACCATTTCTTTTCCCTTATCCTGTCTCACCAGAGGATTTTGGTATTCTCAACCTTTTTTTATTGCAATAGTTTTGGTTGTCAATACGCGCGTGCGTGGTGGGTCGGTTTTTCTTTCCATTCGTTTACAATAGAGTTCCACCAAGCAACTCCTCATTCAAACACACAGTGTGTAATCTGTTCCACCGGATTTACAAGATGGTTTATTTTCATTTCAATTAAATCACAGCCTGTACTTGCTTGAATGTCGTTATTATCGACGTAAAAGTGCCGCATCATAAATCATCCTAGTTTCCATAGTTAGGTCCGATCTCTACCCTCCGCCCACATTTGAGTACATTTTCATGTCGATTTCAACCTTTGTTATACAATAATAATATTCGATATACAGTTATGTTTAGCATAAAAGCATTAGGAAGACATCAACTTCTTTAAAAAATGGGTGGATCCTATTTTTCCTAAACTCCACCTTAATCTCTAAATAAAGAACTGAATTTTTTTAAGAAAAGTTACCCCTTGACCAAATCAGGTGTATTGTATAATCCACACCGAAACGTCCCGCTTTGGAGTTAATAAAGGTCAGCTTTTATTTTCAACTAACTATGAAACGGACCGATTGAGACCTGTTGCATATCAGTATGTATACAAATCGATAAGTTTTGAAAGTATTTGGAAAATTATTTTGGATTTAGTAATAGGTACTGCAACTTTCAAATATATGTACTTTCCTCCAAAAAGTCCCGGAATGTGTCAGCGATATAAAATGCATTCTGTACATAGAAATATTCAAGTAGAATAGCTCCTCACAGCTCACTGCAATAAACTAGATGGGGCATGTAACTACTTGAGAGAAATTTCACCTCCGCATTGATGCTTCCCTGGTACTTTGCTATCTGCTATCAGACATTATGCGTCTCTTGTTATTTACTGTTTCTAACTCTAGATAAAGGTGTTGTAAATGAGTGAGGAGTTACTTAGAATATTGCCTAAATAAACATTTGCAATAATGTGATACTACTGTTTCTAATCTTTTGCTAAATATTTATAGAAGAAGATGTCTAGAATTGCCGTAGGCAGGCAGGAATTGTTCAGAATGCACAGTGGAAGTTGTAATACATCTGCCTGACTACGACAAGACAAGGATCCAGACACAATGCACTGCGATTGCACAGCGATGAATTATAATCCTAATTACAACTAATATTCATAAAATGTCTTACCAAATCTTCACTGATGCTCCTGATGATGCTCTTGAGTGGACCTATAAGATTAACTCATAATTTTGGCCAAAATAACAAGAAAATCGAATAAATACCACAGGATCCAGTTCGGCGTCCTACTCCTCGGGCCACGATGCACGTTGGCGGTTCACAAAAATTTATAATGTTCGATAAGTTACAAATGTTTGACTTTTATCACAGTTTACCGATGCCAGCATTAGATCAGGCGGCATTCAAGAGGGTTTACGGCACGATTTCACTTCGACACCACTACGACTCGCGGAGCACCCATGTGCTTTCAAGGGGCGATAATTCCAATAGAGGACAAAACCGTAGGCATTAATGCACTTTTGTCAATCGCTCACAACCTCGTCGGACAACTTCATATAGCGACGGTTGCGAGGTTGTTAATTACTATAATTAACTCAAAACTCAAAAATACAACAAACTGCGTGAGCGAGAAAACTTTTTATACCTGGGATGGAAGTGAATGACAGTTCATAGTGTGACCATAGTCAAAATTTACAATAGACAAAGTAAACCTTACTAAATCGATATAATCGACTTGACCTATCACAAATAATATTTCTATTTCAAACATCAACCCGCCCCGGACCGGCCTACCGGTCTGCTAATCAGTTGGTAGACGTGACAAAGTTGCAACCGCTCACCTCAGAATCGAACCGTCCACCAAGACCTCAGCAAATCGAGGAACTCCATCAGCCCCAGTTACCAAACGAAGAATATGCCCCCTGCGCCATCTGAGTGGCGGAAGGTTAGCCTCCTTGATCAAAACGAGGTCTCCAATCTTGGGTGGATCGGTCTTGTCGGTCCACTTAACGCGTTGCTGGAGTATGTGCAAATATTCCAAATTCCAGCTCAAAAGCTCTGAGTAATCTGGCGTACCTATTCAAAACGCGAGAGACGACCAGGTCTCGTATCAATATAGGGGTACTCAGGCAAGGCGACAAGTGGGCGACCAATCAAAAAATGACCCAGCGTAAGGGCCTCCAAATCATTCGGATCTGAGAAGATCGGGCAAAATGGCCTAGAGTTCAAAACGGCCTCAAAAATACCACCCCAGTGTGGACAATTTGGTGGGGAAAACAACCAATTTATCCCACGTCGGGCAAGCCTATTGCCTATATCAGCCTTGTTGGTTTCAAGGAAATTAACAACGTCATTCAAGTAATTAAAAGTGCCCTTGAAGTTAGTGCCGCAGTCAGAACGGATCAAGGAAGGCAGCCCTATGCGGGATACAAATCTGTCAAATGTGGCTACAAACGCCTCGGTCTTAAGCGAGGAAACCAGTTCTAAGTGTACGGCCTTTGTGGAGAGACAAACAAAAACACACAAGTAGGCCTTAACAGTCTTGCTGTTTCGAAGTATCGACGTTTTCACCAAAAAGGGACCAGCGAAGTCCGTGCCAACACCGTCAAACGTCCTGCTCTCAGTTACGCGATCTGCCGGTAAGTTTCCCATCAAGGGCTGCATGGTAGCCTTGAGCTTATAGCAAGGGACGCAGCGAAAGACTACACTCCGAATAATTCTTCGGGCAGACAAAATCCAAAATTCGCTTTGCAAAATGGTCAACAGGGCATTACAACCAGCATGCGAATTTTTAAGGTGACGGTCAGTTACTAACAAGCGTACCAAATGACCGTCCTTGGGTAACAAAAGGGGGTGACGTGCCCCGTAAGGGAGGTTGGCGTTCTTGAGACGCCCTCCAACGCGCAAGAGACGCGTATCGTCCAAAAAGGGGTTCAATTTAGATACAGCTCCCGATAATTTCGATTTCCCTGACTTAAGGATAGCAATCTCCTTCTCAAAGTGCGCCAATTGCACAGAACGAACCCAAAAGGTGAAAGACTCCTGTCGTTCCTGTGGTGAGAGAAACGGTGTCAGTCGTTTCTGTTGTGGGTGCCTAAAATTAAAAACAAAACGCCTTATCCAAGCAGTGACACCTAACAACTTGTCAAGGGAGCTGTAGCGATTCAGCAAGAAATCGGGGTCGAAGGCGCATTCTACCTTCTCAAGAGCGAGTGTTCGTAGACCCGGCAAATTGGAAGTATTTAAAACTGGCGTTCGAGGCCTATCAATTTCTGGTCGAATCAACCATTCCGGACCCCACCACAGCGAATGACCTATCAAACTAGGCGTCAAGCATCCGCGCGAGGCACAATCAGCGGGGTTGAGCTCACCTGGCACGTGTCTACAAACAAGTTTGACTTCGGATTTCTGGATTTGGGAAACGCGATTAGCGACAAATACCTCCAAAGTGTGGACAGACGCCTTCAACCATTAGAGAACAATTTGGCTGTCTGTCCAGGCGTAGGTCCCATTAATACAAATGATTTCACCCAAAGTCCTGGACACGTGGTTCAATAAGCGTAAAAGTAGGGCTGCTCCCGAGAGCTCCAATTTCGGGATGGTCAGAGATGTCCGAAGGGGTGCAACCTTGCTCTTCGCCATGATCAGGGAAGCTCTCACCTGACCTGAGGCACTAACTGTGCGCAAGTACACCACGGCCGCGTGACCACGTTCCGAGGCATCACAAAACCCGTGAAGGGTGGCCTTGTACTTCCCGGGAGGAAGGATGGGACGAGGCAAGGAGATCTCATTGACGGCAGGAAGTGAGGATACAAAAAAGGTCCATTCCTCAACAAGAGTACCGCGTAGAGGTTCGTCCCAAGTCAATCCTGCTGTCCAAAGCTTCTGCAAGAAGCATTTTGCCCAAAATATGATAGGACAAATCCAACCGTTTGGATCAAAGGTTCTGGCGACAGTAGACAACACGAGACGTTTAGTCCAAGAACAAGGCAATTTCAAGTCTACGTTATACGTAAAGATGTCTTGGACTGGTCTGTACTGAACGCCGAGAACAGCCATCATGGCGGGGTTGTCAACAATCTCAAACAGATGTGGATCTTGCTGATGATCCTCTGGCAAGCCTTTCAAGAGCGCTGGTGAGTTAAAAATCCATTTGCGCAACTCATAACCAGCGGAGGCCAAAATACCTATCAATTCGTCCCGCAGGAGGATCGCCTCGTCCGCTGTGGAGGCGCCTGAACAAATGTCATCGACGTAAATATCGTCTTTCAAGATAGCGGAGGCTCGTGGGAAACGTAAGCCTTCGCGGTCTGCGAGCTCCCAAAGAGAACGTTTTGCCAAGTAGGGGCTTGACCTTAACCCGTACGTATTAGTATTGAGCTCGTAGACGACCATGGGATCACGAGGAAACTCTCTCCAAAGGATCAGCTGGAAACGACGGTCATCAGGGTGGATAATCGTCTGCCTAAACATCATTTTTATATCGGCTACAAAGACTACCTGATGTCACAAAGGTCCTTGACCAACTTGGGACCAGAATGCAAGCACTGGTTCAAGGATACGCCTGTTGAAGTCTGCGCTGAACCATCAAACACTGTGCGCAGCTTGCCAGTCGATGGCTTCAATACCGCATGATGCGGGAGAATGTAATGCTCCACCGTACGCCAATCCAAATTTGACACGGACATGTGTCCTAACTGTTCATATTCTCTCATGAACTCAATGTATTTCTGTCTGAGCTCCGGATCACGACCCATGCGGTGCTCCATAGCCAACAATCTCTTTTCGGCTAAAGGTCGTGACTCACCAAGCGGAAGCCGAACAGACAGGAAGGGTAGCCTTGTAATAATCCGACCAGAACGGAGTCGACCAGTGCTGTTCTGGAAGAACAGCTCGCACTCCTCATGTTCTGGATTCAAACGGGAAGCTTGAGGGGGCTCCTCTACCTCCCAAAACCTCTGAACCGCATCAGAGAGAGTAAAAGTAAGTAAAAAGTAAAAGTAAAAATAATTTTTATTCCAAACACGCACAATAGTAAGCACAATAAGAAAAAAATAATACAAGAAAATCAACACACAAAATAAGATATAAAACAAAAGAAAAATAAAAATAGAATAACAAACAAAAGTGTGACGTGTTAGAACAGGGCACAGTTCAGCATTTGTCAGGCAGATGCCTGACGCTGATTTTCAACTGTGATTTTGAGTGACTCACGCACGTCAATAAAAAAAACATTACAACATAATACAATAAAATAACCATTTTAAATAGGATACGTAAACAAAGAATATATAAATAAATAGCATGCATACCTAATTTAAACAAATAAATAAATATTACGTATAACTACACATTATATATTATTGTAAACTGTACGTATATATACACAAAATAAATACATCGAATGGGGAACCGAACGGCAGCGCGGAGGACGCAGGCAACACCGGCCGCGGCTGCGCGTCTCTCGCACAGTGACTAAGTCGGCATCGACGTGACTACACGCTGCCGAGTGCACAGCGCACCACACAGCGGGCGCATGCCATAATAAGCCCCGCGCCGCGCATTGCGAGTACTTACAGAAACGTTCTCAAGCGAAAAAGCAAAATAAAATAATACATATTTACAATGGATGAAACAGGTTAGTACGTAAAATGTGTATACCCTAAAAAATCTATCACCTCTTCCAACCTTTAGCCTGGATATTGTGAAAATATTTTTGTTGTTTGTTTTAGGATGCTAACTACAAATCAAATAAAAGCAGAAAGCCGCTTGCTAACCATCCTGCACAGTGACTATTGGTTGGTATTTGTAGCAGCAAGCACATATACTCAATCCGCACGAAAACCACAACACAAAAGGTACTTGTAACAATTCTATTACATAATTATTAGATACATCCATAATGCATAGATATTTAGAGCTTATTTTTATCTGCGAGAATAACAGTTTGTCTAATAAGTAGTACCTACTTATAAATAAAACCGTTATTTCCTTTAAGGTTTCCTACGTGGAGTGCCCGTGAAATATTACAACAAACCAAGCAGGAAAGTAGACAAGTTATACCGCCGCGACAGAGATATAGTGGAATATACATAGGTACTCAGGCATGCATAGCAGTGAAGCGGCGCAACACGACAACTTCAACAAAAACTAGAAATGCGTAGGTAAACAACAATCAACGCGAATTAATACGCACACACACATACATACACACACACACACAACAAACACACAAACATGCCCTAGGTCGAATGGGATGAACATAAACACCTCTTTGTTACAGTTATAACTATAACAAAGATGTGTTTATGTTCGTCATACCTAGCTTCCGCTGCGCGTCAATAAGATACTGCCGTACGTGTTTTCTGAAAGTATTTACTGTTTTAAGTAATCTCAAAGGCGGTGGTAAGTTGTTCCATATCTGAGAGGCGGCGTAGCGGAAGCTGCCCCTAAAAGCGTTCGTCTTGTGAGGCAGTATCGACAGCTGTACGAAGCACTGCCTTCTCGCGTATTCTCGCCCACTAGCCACCCAACTTAGTTTGTTAAACAAATAAATGGGCTCTTTAAAGTTAAGTACCGTAAACATAAGTGTGGCCAGATGTAGTTTGCGTCTTGACTTCATTTTAAGGATGTAGTTTTTATTTAGGTATGGCGTAACGTGGCATCTTCTTCTTTCTCTTAGCGTTATCCCAGTTTCAATCTGGGGTCCGCTTACTAGTCTAACCGGATTTGGCTGAATATTAGCTTTTCCACGGAGCGACTGCCTGTCTGACCTCCGCAACCCGAAGGGATAGCACGCAACGTGGCATCTACGTGGTATATTAAAAGAGTACCTAGCACAGGCGTTCTGAACTCTCTGTATAAACCGGTCAGTACGTGAGAGCAGACGCGGCCCGTATACCGTATCCGCGTAATTTAATTTAGATAACACCAATGTCTCGATCAGTCTCACACGGAGATCTTCCGATAAGTAGGGACGCACTTTGTACAGAACCTTCAGTCTGTAAAAGCAATTTTGTACCAGTTCTGCGACGTGCTTCTCGTACCTGAGATTGGCATCCAATTTAACACCAAGGTTGCGAGCTTCCTCTACCCTGTCGATTGTTTCACCTTGAAGTGTTAACTTAGGGAGATTCAGAGAGTCTTTGTGTCTTTTGGTACCAAAAACCAAATATATTGTTTTTGATGGATTGAGTACCAGGTAGTTGCGCTTAGCCCATTCCACGATACGTTGTAGGTTGTCGTTAATCTCTGCCATAGCATTCTCGTAATTGGCTTGTTTGAAAGAGATGTATAATTGGATATAATTTGCGTAAATATGGTACCTGGAAAATCTTATACAGTTTGTTATGTCCGCGCACTACAGAATAAACAAAATAGGGCCTAGTATAGATCCCTGAGGGACTCCTCTTGTGAGAGGCTCCAATTCAGAGCATACAGAAGAGCCATCGTTTTGACGTAATTCCACACGCTGATAACGGTAGGACAGGTTACTATGGAACCATTGCACCGTTTTACTGTCGAAACCATAGTATGACAGCTTTGACAGCAACAGCGAAGTATGTATACTGTCAAACGCGCGAGAAAAATCCAATAGTACGAGTACGGTGCACATACCCTGGTCTTGCGCCCATAGGATGTTATGCGTTACATCAAGTAAAGCGTTAATGGTACTACGACGCTTACGAAAGCCTGACTGTAACATTGGCAGGATGTTATTACTTTCTAGATAACCTGTCAATTGTGTACAAACTACCTTTTCTAAGATTTTCAATAGACAAGGCAGAATACTAATTGGTCGAAGGTCTTTGACGTCCTTTGGGCTGGAGTTCTTGGGCAGGGGCCTAACAGACGCTATCTTCCAGATATCAGGACAAATAGAGGAATCTAATTACTTGTTTATGATACTTGTGATGGCAGGCAAAGTATAGGGCAATGACAACATAATCATCTCTAGATTTATGCCATCGTAGCCCTCTGCATTAGATTTAGGGTCCATGATATATTTTAGGACGACGTCTTTACTAACAGGTGCTAGGGTGTAGATAGTCTCAGTGTAACGGTGGAACTCATAAAATGTCATATCCGAGATGTGGACCAATGGATTTCCAGGAACGTTCAGAAAATGTCGATTGATTTCATTAGGGTCGGAAAACTGGCTTGGAAGCTCTCTAACTCTATTATTAGGCAATACAGTGTTTTTAAGGTTTTTCCATAAGTTTTTAGGCTCATTGATTTTTTTATTGATGTTAAATTTAAAATAAGCAACCTTTTCGTAATGCAGAGATTTCGAGACGCTCCGACCAATGATTTCAAATGTTGTCCTCCACAGTGAGGACAGGGGCGAGAGTTTGGGCAGTCTCGCTGGTAGTGGGACCCCAAGCAAGAGAAGCAAAGGCGGCGGGCATTCGCGATGCGCCTACGAGAGGCGACATGTAGATCCAAGAATGCCCTACAACTGGCCGTTCTGTGCCCCGTGACCTTGCAGTAGGAGCACTCCGCTGGGCTCTGCGTGACCGCAAAGCGAGGAGGGCGCCGGTCAACATTGCCTCGGGTGTGAACGCGAGCCTGCTCCATGACATTGGGCGGCTGCGTCTTAGCCAGCGTGTCACCACCGGAGTTGTCCAAGACCCGGCACTCAACCTCGAGGTACCTCTCCAGGTCAGCAAAGGGTGGCAGATGGGTCGCGCTATCCCCACCAAAGCGCTGTTCAAAACGCAACCTCAGGTCGGCAGGCAGCTTCTTAAGTACAATGTGCACCAATAGATAGGACCATTGGTCCACGGGCAGGTCAAGGCACTTAAGTGCGTTGATTGCCACCAAGAGCGGGTTCAAAAGTTGGGTGCGCAACCCAAAGACCCGGGTGAGTGTGGGCAAACTCAAAATCTGTTCAATATGCGTGTCGGCGAGGCCACGCTTGTTATGGTACCTACGGGTAATCAAGTCCCTAGCCGTCTAGTATGCCTCGTCAGACACGGGCAGATGCTGGATGAGGCCTTTGGCCTCTCCATCCAGAACCGACATCAAATATGCCAATTTTTGTGCCAGCCGAAGGTCAGCCCTGTCATTGACCAGGCTGTCAAACAAATTAACGAAGCCCAGGTAGCTTCCTAGACAGCCAACAAAATGGGGGAGGTCTAAGGTAGGAAGCCTACTCACCAGCCCCGGTGCTGACCTAGGAAGCTCCTGCTTCAAGCCGGGTTGCCCTTCCCTATCGGCAACTAGTTGTCTCGCACTATTGGAGACAGCATCATACAGGTCTAAGACCTGGGCATAATCTTCGCTGACCTTATTTCGCTGGTCAGCGGTGAATTCTTTAACTGACACTTCGAGACAGCAAGCGCTGAAAGTGCGGAATTGCTGTTCCACACTTGCCAGGCGATCATCAATCCACTCATACCTTTGTAGTAAGGCCTGCTAGCGATCAGGCCGGTTCACCAAGGCACTGGCCGAGGCAAACCAGCGCAAATCTAATGCAATAGCACCAGCAGCCGCACGCAAGTCCTTGATAGCTGACATAATTAAGTTACAAAAGAGCTTGGACGAGCGTTAAATAATATTATCAATTAAAACTTTTTGAAACCAACAAACTATTAGCCTGTTTACTGCTGGTACAAGCAAGTGACAGGTATTTACTGCCCAACAAAATTATATAACAAGCTCAAAATCTGCTTGTTTCAATATATTGACATAGGGACAAAGTTATCAAAAAGGTTTATAACTTACAGTATTTAAAAGTTAAATATTGAAATAAATTAACTAATTACTTGCAACAGACAGACTAGCTGTGCTATTTGAGATATACAATAGTAATAGTATGTGTTACCTAACAATATTATCTATATATTATAACAAAACAAAAGTTTATTAATGTGACCCGCCCAAGATGCAAGGTCAAGTTGGTTGTTATAATGTTTTAAACTCAACATATGCAATTAACCATTAACTTCATTAATTGTTACATTTAACTGTTATGTATCCAATCAAAGTGACTTATTAATAGTAACAACAACAAAACTATGCTAGATTTCAACAATTTAAATCAAACAATTACTGATTGAGGTTATGTATGACAATGTGTTCCAAATTATCTAGGTCAACTTATACAAATAAATATTATGTATGTTAGACAAAAACTGACCTGACAAACACTACAATACTGTCAACAAATGAGATATATAGCTCAGATACAAGCTTATACAATACCAATCTGAGTTTAGATACAAACAAAAGCGGCTAAATTTCAACTACAGCTCTGCACCAAAAATTATGTCTAGAATTGCCGTAAGCAGGCAGGAATTGTTCAGAATGCACAGTGGAAGTTGTAATACATCTGCCTGACTACGACAAGACAAGGATCCAGACACAATGCACTGCGATTGCACAGCGATGAATTATAATCCTAATTACAACTAATATTCATAAAATGTCTTACCAAATCTTCACTGATGCTCCTGATGATGCTCTTGAGTGGACCTATAAGATTAACTCATAATTTTGGCCAAAATAACAAAAAAATCGAATAAATACCACAGGATCCAGTTCGGCGTCCTACTCCTCGGGCCACGATGCACGTTGGCAGTTCACAAAAATTTATAATGTTCGATAAGTTACAAATGTTTGACTTTTATCACAGTTTACCGATGCCAGCACTAGATCAGGCGGCATTCAAGAGGGTTTACGGCACGATTTCACTTCGACACCACTACGACTCGCGGAGCACCCATGTGCTTTCAAGGGGCGATAATTCCAATAGAGGACAAAACCGTAGGCATTAATTCACTTTTGTCAATCGCTCACAACCTCGTCGGACAACTTCATATAGCGACGGTTGCGAGGTTGTTAATTACTATAATTAACTCAAAACTCAAAAATACAACAAACTACGTGAGCGAGAAAACTTTTTATACCGGGGACGGAAGTGAATGACAGTTCATAGTGTGACCATAGTCAAAATTTACAATAGACAAAGTAAACGTTACTAAATCGATATAATCGACTTGACTTATCACAAATAATAGAATGTATTACCGTATCACTTAATGTGAGAAATGGACCGTAAAGATAAAAATAACCGCAAACAGACAATTACTATATTATATTATATATAATTACTATATGATAGCAAATATTTTTAGCATTAAGTCACGAACAGAGATGCACAATATAAAAGTTGAACGCGCTTCGGTACAATTTATTTCCTTCGCTTTGCAACCGTTTAGTCCAGTTTTAAACACGTTTACCAACGGTTTACTTGATATATTGTTTTCTAGATTTCTTTTGCTTTTTTTAATAGTAAAAGGTGGCAAACGAGCAGACGGATCGCCTGATGGTAAGCAATTACCGCCGCCGATAGTCACAAGCAACATCACAGGAGTCACAAGTGCGTTGCCGCCCCTTGGGGTTGGGAAAAAGGATAGGATGAGGAGTGGGATGAGGGAGTGGGGGATAGGGCCTCCGGCTCTCTCACTCACCGAACGAAACGCAACAGTTTAGGTACTGTTACTTTACGTCGATTTTCTGTGAGAGGGTAGTACTTCCCCGGTCGAGCCATGCTGAAATCAGCAAGGCTCTACTACCTTGAAAAAATTTGCTTCAGTAAATGGAAGATAGTAAAGATAAGTTGTTGGTTTGACACTGAGTGTATATTATGCCGCTTTTATATAATTTCATTTGATAATAATAACACTACGACTAGGCTTTATCGCTACGACTAAATATAATATCAAGTTTAGCAGCCATAAGAATAACACTTTTTAAACTGTTAACCAAATAATCTCCTTTCGTTTATTCATTACAAAAGCAAATGATAATAGGACCCATACAAGGCGAGTTATGTTCTATCACGGTAACCAAAAAATTCTAAAAGCGTTTTTGCAAAAGGTATTTTTCCAAAGAAGTTTTTTTATTTAACGAGAAAAGCATTTTCACTGTCATAGCAGAGTGGGTGCGATAACTATGATCCACGTCTCATCCTAACGACTGTCCTTTCAATGCTATTATTGCTATATATGCCCATCAATATCAGGTCGAACCAATCAATCACAGTACCTGTGTCAATCCTCTTATATCAGGGGTTGATCTGACGAACCATAATACTCGGGAGCGCTTAAACTAGTCAACTCGCCTCAGCGGTCATACCCAATGCATTATAGTACAATAGCCACAACAGTGACTAAACGCGTTATTGTTTTGCAATCAGATGTGCATAACTCTGTACTCTTTCTAATTTCTGTTAACAAATTATTGTATACTCATTCAGTATGTGTATCTCAAGATCTCTAGGCAATAAGAGCTTTTTTACACATTTTTGACTGAACAGATAAAGCTGTAACAAAAAGTAAGAGATGTATATTCTTAAACTCAACGTTCTGCACTCAATCTAGTTTTCTTTATAGGCTCACCCCTGTGTCCCCGAAGGGGTAGGCAGAGGTGTAATATAACATTCACATTTCGCCATGAATTTTAGAACCCGCGAAATAGGGGGTGAGCCTATTGGCGTTACCGGGCACATCACCAGACTCCGTGCTGCTACTGAGAATTCGGAAAAACCTAGTAACACTTTTGCCCGACCCGGGAATCGAACCCGGCACCTTTAATCAGCAGTCGCATACACTATACACTGGACCACGGAGGCAGTCAGGGTCAGTCAGAGTCAGAGCTGTCGTTAAAAAAAAAAGGAGGAGGCAGTTAGCCAGATTTTTACCACTGTAACGTAAAAAGTACCTTTCGGGTGTGTGCTGTTACGTTATCCCTACTAGGGGGTGTCTAAATGAGAAGCGTGGTTAAATGTTACAATAAAAATTGATTTAATTGCCAAATAAATTTTATACATCAATTAGCAAGCGTTACTTAAATGAAAAAGATTACGATTTATGTGATATTTAGAAAAATTAACACAGGGTCGCGTAGTTCGGCGAGGGGTGGGGTTTGTGTGGAGAATCCAGCTGCCGATGGTCCAGGAGATGTTGGTGACTTAACTCGGATGTAGCCGCCGCAAGAAGAGAACGCGCGAAGCCAACGCGTCCGCTTATATAGAGGCTCGCAGTGCGGTGGGGACGGAACATGCAGGCAGCCGGGAGGCGGTGTCGTCCCGACGTCACAGCGACGTCACACACTCCCCCCATTAGGCCAGAATTTTCCCATAGGGAAAATTCTGTGGCTGGTAGGCGGCAACTGCATTCGGAGACCCTGTAACAGATGAGTGGTAGTGGTGTCAGTAGGTTAAATACGAGGCAACTATTAACCCTGAAAGAGGAAAAAAACAAGTATAACCCTCGGCCATTCATACGTCACCAAGCATTGAACGTTCCTATAACCTGTCATTCATCACATTCAAAAAGGCCTACACACTATCATACGCATGAACAAGCCAACATTCATTCAAGATGCGAGTCGCATTCATTATAATACACGACGCGCGAAGAGGTATTATACGTGAGTTTTATAGCAAATAGTCACCCAGTCTATGTTGGTAGGCACCACCTGACCACACATATTCGATAAGAGAAATTAATTGAAAGAGTTAAGTCGTAAACCAATATTCGATCTTACTATATTACGATACTACAATCATACGATTAGTTGGCAGTATCACAAACAAATTGCTGATTAACAAGGTAGATGCAATATTGCAAGGACAATTTGTATTCATTTAAAATGGAATAACAATGAAGGTTCGAACCAGTGAACACGTGAGTCATCACTGCGCGCTTGGCGCCGGCCGCATTCCATTCTCGCGGACAAATAACTGGTTTCTGATTATGATACAAAATCGACAACGGCAAATACACAATTCGGAATAGGTTGCAATGTATAGTACAACACCGCAGGAGACAATCGATGACATAGTGTACACAACCATAGCCAAAAACATAAAAAAAATATTCACGGCAAGATGTAATGTATAGTACATCGTCGAAGGAGACTGTCGACGACATAGTACACACTACCATAGTTAAAAAACACAAAAAAAAATAAACACTATCGAGAATCGAACCACAGACCGATCCGACAACAACCTTTCAGCCACTGAGCCATAAGGGAAAAACAAATATTTTATTATATTTCGATCAGTCATTACCAAAGCTATAAATAACAAGATATATGGGTACATGATTTAGCTGTAATTAGGAGTTAAAGATTTTTATATTATATGTAACGAAGTGTTAAGTTATTTTAGTGATTAAATCATTAGTGATGAGCATTAATCATTACATTCTTAAACTTTGTAGTGAGTTAATCCAAGATCCTTTATATGGAAATCACCAAGAGAAACATATCTGATATTTATATAGTTATGTGAAAGTTGGATAGTATCAGATAGTTGGATAATTAGTTAGATAAATAACAGATTCTTTCAAAAATATTAAGTTTGGAAAACCTCTTCGACAATTTATAACAGTAATAACTATTCATGTTTTATGTTAGCATATTTATTCATGTTTTATGTTAGCATATTTATTCATGTTTTATGTTAGCATATTTATTCATGTTTTATGTTAGCATGTTTATATAATTCGTTAACACAACACAATGCATTATCTTCGACTCGGAAACAAAAGAACCATTGTTGGCCTTCACAAATAATTATGTAGGTAATTATAACTCTGCATACATATGGGTCTTACATTGTTGTAAATGACACTGTACCCAATCGTTTATAAACACATTTATGCTATAATAGAATAAGATTTAATTATTTCATTCAGCTTTTAGGTTTGAAATAAACGACGGTGAAATACGAAATGGTATTATCTTTAACTTGTAAATCAATTAATTTGCTTTAGCTATAAAAGTATAAAATTATTGATTTATGTATAAGTACCCACATTAGTTATTTAAGTATTGAAATTATTTATTTAATTCGTATGTAAACAACCACTTTAGTTATTTAATGCGGTATAAATATTATTTATTTGATTCATATGTAAATAGGCACGTATTTATTCAAGGAAAGAAGTTATTGATTCAATTTATGTGCAAATACCCACTTTAGTTAAAGTTAGTTTCAATTCAATTAAGTTTGATAAATTCAGTTTGATAAAATAACATTTGCGTAAGCACAAGAACACATTATAACCAGTACTATTTAAGATGGTTAGTAAAACCAGATGCATAGCATTTAGTAAAAAGGAAACAAGTTACATATTGACAATCAAGTAGTTTTCCGGCCGTCAGCGGCTTAATTTTACCATTTATTTATCATTATATGTTTTATATATTTCAATAGAAACCAGACATTGAAAGAACAATCCTAGCGACACAAAACATTACAAAAAGAACATAATTCAATAATTGCGACGCAGGAATTTTATGATTGAGTTCACAATGAACAGTAAATGCATAAATAGATGCATTTGCAAATGACATACCGATAGGCAGTAACAAGGAGATAAAATCGAAGACCAAAAACAACGATTGTAGCATAATAAACATTTGACAAAACGAACAACTAATAATTCTACGATGATATTCGTATTTCTATACCAAACAGACAAAGATTAAACTTTTTCATTATTGTTAGTGAGCAACCTGCATGTGACACGTGTACATTTTATTAATAAATGAACGCGGAATTCTAGCTAGATACCTAGTATATAATACGCTAGCATCTTTAGGTACGTTCATTCTCAGCCAGTCCAACTATGTTAGGTACACGTGGTATAATAAAGATGCAACTTTCTTAGTAAGAAAGAAAAGTAATAGTTAATTTTAAAAGATAATCGCCGTAGTAGGCGGTAAAAGTATTTAATAATACCGACCATAAGCATATATAATTATGTCGCCGTACAAAATCACTAGCAGAAGGTTATAGTAGAAAATAGAAAGAAATGAAAAAGAGAAGGGTGTGAATTCGTTCCATAAGTCAGCCAAAGCAGAATATTAGCAATAATTACTAGTAGCACTTAATTACCTTAGTGGCATTTAAAAAAGCTAATCGCGAAGCAGTACGATCAAGGTGACCTAGGCACGTCGTTAGTGGACGTGAGGTCATAAATCGCAAAAAATACAAAGAATGCGATCGACGAATGTGACCTTAGCGCGTCTTTAGAGGACACGTGGCCGCAGTCGAACGATTATAACTCGTTACTTATGCGGTTGATACACAATAATTATCACACGCGGTAACAGAAAAAGTTATAATATAGAAATGCTTACCAAGCGTAGTAAGACAAAATTTGTCTGTTGTGACCGGCTCAACACAATACCGACCTTCCGAGCACAACAGAACAAAAAGAGAAAATGTCTATTGTGATCAGCACAACACCACCGACTTTCCGAGCACAATAGAACAAGCAAAAAGAAACAATAGGTAAATGCCACTAAAATAACTACACACTGCTTTGGAACGACTTCACACATACACAAAAAATAAAAAAAGAAGACTCACCGGCAGCGGATTCTCAACAAAACCCTACCTATAATATTCCCGTGGGCGCCACTGTAACGTAAAAAGTACCTTTCGGGTGTGTGCTGTTACGTTATCCCTACTAGGGGGTGTCTAAATGAGAAGCGTGGTTAAATGTTACAATAAAAATTGATTTAATTGCCAAATAAATTTTATACATCAATTAGCAAGCGTTACTTAAATGAAAAAGATTACGATTTATGTGATATTTAGAAAAATTAACACAGGGTCGCGTAGTTCGGCGAGGGGTGGGGTTTGTGTGGAGAATCCAGCTGCCGATGGTCCAGGAGATGTTGGTGACTTAACTCGGATGTAGCCGCCGCAAGAAGAGAACGCGCGAAGCCAACGCGTCCGCTTATATAGAGGCTCGCAGTGCGGTGGGGACGGAACATGCAGGCAGCCGGGAGGCGGTGTCGTCCCGACGTCACAGCGACGTCACACCACTCACTAAATACATTGAGTGATAAAAATCTGGGCTGATTGAGTTCTAAAGAACAATCTGCGTAGTCAGTACCGACGAACGGTAATACGAAAAAGCTATTAGTCGATACCATTATTTAGCATGGTGACAGTAAGTTTCACCGAATAACGCTACAAAGAATGAATGGTTGGCCGATAACAAGATTTGCCGATGTCATGGTTCACCGCAACTCGCTTGAACTAAATAATCCTTTACCGATAGCAATTTGCAGCGAAAAGCACCTTTTCTTACACCGCCGATCCAAAATAATTGTCTTTAGTTTCTCGCTCATAAATTGCATAAACTGCTATTTCCATGCGTTTATCTTATAAATGAATTGTTTCATTTATCATCGTTACCTAGTCGCCCAATAAGCTAAGTAACCGGAGCCCTGCTACGCAGGGCTCCTATTTTCAAGTGCGGGGTCACAAGAAAACTTAACATAATCTATTAGGTACCTACAAATAAAAAGGTGCTTTCGATGCAAATTGCTATCGGTAAAGGATTATTTAGTTCAAGCGTGTTGCAGCGAACCATGACATCGGCAAATCTTGTTATCGGCCAACCATTCATTCTTTGTAGCGTTATTTTTATTCCGATACTGACTAGATGTAGAGTCAGAAATAAAATGTATAGTGTGAATGCCTGTCGAGGATTGGTACAATATGAGCCCGTACAGCTGAAATATCATGACGAAGGCATTCACTCACCGTACAAAAAGATTGTACAGTCAACTACTAAAGTTGATGAACACATTCAATGTTACAAAACATCAGAACACTAAAAGATTCCATTAATAAGTGTCACGACGAGGAGAAAAAATTATCTTATCATTAGTAATTTACAATAATCAGTCAACACCAATTTTCCATAAGTCGCTGAACATGAATAGCGACCAAATTAGGTTTACAAATAGAGTAAAGTTTTCATTTTGCTGGTTGTTGATCTAATTTTGTCATTTGAAATGTTCAGGAACTTTCTAATATTACTCAGTGTAAATATAAAGGTGTTGTCGAATTAGTAGAAATAAAATAATATAATAATCATTGAAACAATTTAATAAATAATCAATTAAATTACAATATTTTTTTATTTAAATTATAATTAAGCAATAACTTTAAATATGCATTATTAATTTCAAAATCGAGTGTGACCCCCATTTGCATCTATAACTGCCTGTAGACGTTCCCGCATTGAATTAATCATATTCTCGCAAGTATTTTGCCCTCTAAAGCTCTCCCAGGTGTCCATTGCGTGGTTAATCACATGAACACGAGTTCGGGGTGTTTCACGATCCCATGCCTGCACCATAAGAGCCCACAGATTTTCTATCGGATTGAGGTCTGGGCTCTTTGGTGGAAAAGGAATCTCCACAATTCGTTCTGCGTTTTCTTCAAACCACGTTTGTGGCGCTGTGTTAGAATGACTTTCCTAGCTGGTACGCGGTGATGAATGCCTGCTTCGTGAAGTCGACGTCTCACTGTATTTGTAGACATATTATTACGAACGGCTATATCACTCGTGTTAGTAAAACCATTACTACGAAAACTTCTTATTATGTTTTCATCTTCTTGACGTGTCGTTTTTCTAGGCCTTCCGGATTTTTTTATTTCTTTGACAACTCCTGTTTCACCCCATCTTCTGAGCCAAAGGTATACAGTGTTTCTCTATAACAATGATAATAGTAATATTGATTAGTTGTAAAATAAAAAAATACTTTCCCTAAAAAATATCCCTACCGGGTCCAATTGTAAATTTAAACTATTCAGGACCCACTCAAATACATACAAAACATAAAAAAAGTTTTCTATAAAATATTTTTTGTGTAATCGGATATTTAACTAAGAATGTTATGTGAACAAACGTTTAGGAGGAATTCAATCATGTTACGCACAGAAGTATTATATATGTAAAGATAATTATGTATAAAAACGATAACTTACCGATACACCTAATTCGGTAGCAATTTCTGTGATTGTATGACCTTGCTCTTTGAGTAAAACAATCTTGTGGCGTTCATGTTCTGTTATATGGATGTTAAACGGCATTATTGTGTTATCTATCACTTGAACTGGTTCAATAATATAGATAAACAAGTAATTACACTAGTAACTTCAGCAAAATATGAATCAGAACCTAATATGTAAACACAAACCTAGAATTTAGAAACACTGACGTTAAAAACTTTTGAAGGTGAAAGATAAATAAATCTACCCTATACCAATGCAAATATAATTAATATCTCGTATAGTACGGGGAATAAAGAATTGCGTTGGTATAGTCGGCAAAGCAAATGATTGAAACAGCTCAGGACACTTTTTGTTATTAGTGTTTGTTTTTGTATAATATTTTGTACAAAATTTAATATAATTTACGTTTTATTAATTAGGTAAAAATATAAAATTCTTTTTTTTGTTTTAAATGCAAAACAAAAAAAAATTAAATGTTATTAATGTATTATTTAATTTATAATATATTAATAAAATTTAAATATTATATTAATATATATAATATTTAAACATGCATTATAAATTTAAATATTGAAATTAATAATGCATATTTAAAGTTATCACTTAATTATAATTTAAATAAAAAAATAATTGTAATTTAATTGATTATTTAATAAATTGTTGTAATAATTTTTATCTTATTTTATTTCTACTAATTCGACAACACCTTTATATTAACATTGAGTAATTTTAGCATAGTTCGAAAAGTTCCTGAACATTTCAAATGACAAAATTAGATCAACAACCAACAAAATGAAAACTTTACTCTATTTGTTAACCTAATTTGGTCGCTATTCATGTTCAGCGACTTATGGAAAATTGGTGTCGACTGATTATTGTAAATTACTAATGATAAGATTATTTTCTCTTCTCGTCGCGACACTTATTAATGGAATCTTTTAGTGTTCTGATGTTTTGTAATATTGAATGTGTTCATCAACTATTGTAGTTGACTGTACTTGCTGTGTCTTCTCATTGTCCAGAAAGTATAATACCGAAAGGTGTAATGTTAATTGTTTACGACTACCACCAAAATGATACGATTGCATTGCCTCATTACACTTGACTGCATAATTTTCACTATAGTCAACGTGCATAATACATTCATTCTCTTGAAGAGGATCTTTTAAACATTTAAAAGCCTTTTGTTGAGCAACTATATTACCACAATGTATGAAATACTCATTCAATATAGATTTAAATTAACCAATACATTTCTTTGGTTCTTCTCTTCTTTTTATTTTTTCAGTAGTTCTTAATTTTCTTACCGTACCTTGAGTGATGTTTTGTTTAGTCTCCCACTGTCAGTACGTTATATCGACAGAATTATCAAATTCTTGCTAACAGACTGCCTTATTCTTGCATGCTGAACAGGTTCGATGCAAGCAATCGACATCATATACGTGGCAACATAACAAAGAGAGAAGATCTTGGGAGGTCTTGGTTGATAGTATCTTCCTCTGGTACAATCCCTGAACGACTAAATCCATGTTAGTGTGCAATTTGCACAAACAAGTGCCTTGTGATCTAAAATCAGGTAGTAGCACCCAAAGAGGTCTTAACTTTCAGAATGCTGAATAGCTAAGGGCGGTTTCAGATTAGCGTATTTTTCTGCGCGTATACGGTCGTTTAAGCATACGCGCTTACACGCGCGCTAAATAACGCGCTTCAAAAAACCTTACTCGCGTATATCGGTGTGTTCGCTCGAAACGGTAGTGACATCTTGTCAGTGGCTATATGGATTCTGACGGCTTGCGCTAATACGAGCTTAGAAGCGCGTTAACGCTAGTACGAGTTGCGCGTGTGCCAAAAGGCGCGCCTATACGCGCCTACATGCGCTTACAAAAACGAGCTTATACGCGCGTATAAAACGCTAATCTGAAACCGCTCTTATAGTATAATTTGAGTTTTTGAGAAACTTTCTATGCAAATTCAGAAGACTGTCACTTAGATACCGCTTTTGTTTGCGTATCTTGTTTCTGGATATAAATTCCTTTTTTCCAGAGCAGAGTCTGCTATTTTCGTCTGCTTCGTAAAATATTTCGACTTCTTTTTTTCAGAAGTTCCGGCAAAGAATTTTAACCTTCATCCAGTATTTTATTTGACTATTTTATTTATTTTATACTTTATTGTTCACTTATATAAAACATTTTAAGGAATTATAAATGAAATACAGTACAATGGGCGGCCTTATCGCTAAAAGCGATTTCTACCAGGCAACCTTTGGATCGAGATATTATTGGTAGGAAATAAATGGTAGTTGTAGAAGTGTACCAGTACCTATGTAAAAATTTGCATAGACTTAATATATACATACATACATACACATACATATCATCACGCCTTTTATCTCCGAAGGGGTAGGCAGAGGTGTATTTCTACACCCACTTTTCGCCAGATATACTTTAGTCCCACGTAATAAGGGGCGAGCCTATTGCCGTACCGGGCACATTTCCCGACTCCGTGCTGCTACTGAGAATTTCGTGACAGAAAAACCCAATAACACTGCCCGACCCAGGAATCGAACCCGGGACCGCCCGATCCCACGCGCACATTTATGCCGCGAGACCAACGAGGCAGTCGTATAGGGTTTGATGTCGAGTTTTCCGTCTCTACGCAAAGATGGTATTTGCATCGTGTTATCACTTAGTCGCCTCTTACGACACCCACGGGAAGGTAGGGGGTGGTGACACTTGTATTCTATGCCGTCAACCACACGGCATTGAATACAAGTGTTAATATATATATAAATAAATATAATATTGTGATACTTATACAATAATAATATGCTTAAATACATGTATATAAATATATATATATATACATATACCTACATAAATACTTATACATACATACACATATATAATACACAAATACATAATAGTATATAGTAGTGAAACAGGAAATTTTATAATGTTAGATAGTAGTCCTTGACTAAAGTTTTGAACCTGCTTACCGTCTGAGCCTGTCTAATATTTAATGGTAACGCATTCCATAGGCGGACAGCAGTGACAGAGAAAGATTTATCGAGAAATGACGTGGAATGTACCGGCATTTTTAGTTTCTTTTCTGATGACCTCAAATAACGATTATGCGTATCATGAAGGAATTCGAATCTTCCTTTAAGATAGGAGGGAGTTGAAGGGTTGAACAGTATATTGTACAGCAAAGAGAGAATGTGAGCATTCCGGCGATGTCGTATGGGTAACCACTTGAGCTGTGTTCGAAATTGTGAAACATGATCGTATTTGCTTAATCCAAATATGAATCGTATACAGAGATTTTGAAGGCGCTCAAGTTTGTCTAGCTGGTTTTCGGTGAGATCTAGATAGCTGACATCTGCATAATCAATAATGGGTAGAAGAAGAGAGTTAGCAAGCGCAATTTTGGTGGCAGTGGGTAGAAAGTTCATTAATCTTCGTAGTGATCCTGCTGAAGCAAACACCTTTCGACTCACTTCCTGTATTTGCAACCGCCAAGTAAAAGAAGAGTCAATAGTTATACCCAGGTTCTTTACTTTATCCTGTATGGGGATTACAGTGCCATCGAAAGTAACGTGAGGAAGCTGGGACCAGTCGATCTTCGATATCATTCGTGAACTACCAATAACAATGACCTGGGTTTTCGAGGGATTGACTTTAAGTCCAAAGGATTCGCTCCAACTACTGATCAGTACCAAGTCACTGTTAATAGTACTCACGGAAGATGACATCTGTGCCAATGGCGACTGTGTATAAATTTGGAGATCATCTGTATATAGGTGATAGGAGGAGCGAAGATTATTTGATATAGAATTTATAAAAATTGCGAAGAGTAATGGAGACAGCACGCCACCCTGGGGCACACCAACAGTTGTATCACACCAGGAAGAAAGTGAGTCTTCAATGCGTATACGCTGTCGGCGGCCACACAGGTAAATTCGAAACCAATCAATCACCGTAGGAGATATGTTAAGAGAGCAAAGACGGCTAAGTAGAATATCAAAGTCCACTGTGTTGAAGGCGTTGCTAAAATCTAGCAGAGCAAGAATTGTAAGCTGACCGCCTTCCATGCCGGTCCTGATGTTGTCCGTAATATTGACTAGGGATGTAACGGTACTATGACCCGAACGGAAACCGGATTGATACGGATTAAGCAGATTATTTTTGGAGAGGAACAAGTTCATTTGGTTGAAGACAAGGCGTTCGAGGACTTTGGAGAGGAATGGTAGGATAGAAATTGGTCGATAATCAGAAAAGGATTTAGGATGAGAAGTTTTCGGAATTGGGGTAATTAGGGCGTCATTCCACGTTGATGGAAACACACCACTGGATAGGGAATAATTAAGGATGTGGGAAATGATGGGTAGGATTATGTCGAGGATAGGAAGGATCATATTACGGCTGACACAGTCACTACCAACTGCGTTGGATGTGATTGAAATAATGCTCTTCTTAACATCACTATCGGTAAAGTGATTGAAGACGAATGGTGAATAACTAGGAGTGGGGATAGATGAAAGATAATTAATAGTGCTTGCCTTAGTAGTCCTATCAATGTTGGACGAGGCAGAGAAATGTTGATTGAGCAAGTCAATATTGAAGTCATTAGGAGTAGTGTTTAAACGAGTTTTGCCCACCCCCAAGGTTTAAAAAAATTTCCAGACCTATACCAATACGTTTTATTTTATGGACACTACTATTTTGATTGGACATTTCTAATGCTGAGGATTCTTTTGTTATCTTGCCGACATTAATCATTGTAGTCTGTTCTTGTAACGTTCATTTTTTTGCTTCATGTTAAGTATTATTCGCTTAAGATTATTAATCTCTTTTTGTGATTTATAACGGATACGTCTTACGGTAGAAGAAACAGGTGAAAAACAGGAAGGAGATTTTGTATTCAGCGAATTTGAACCTAAATCAGTCGAGATCTCATTGCTCTGTCGAGAAATGCTGCGCAAAATTCTAGATGGTCCTGGTACCGGTGACTCCAGTACTCTGTTTGGAAACTGGACACGTAAAGGTGGATTATTAATTCTGTCTTGAAAAGCTATCGGTTCAGTATCCGACAGAATGCTAGAACTTTGAGGTGGAGTGTTTTCTTCAAGCAGGGCCATTGTTCTGTTTTCTTGTTTCTTTCTAAGGTAATATGCCTTATAATTATTTCTCCATCTCTTTCTCTGTAATCTCTTTTGTCTAGGATTCATTTCATTTATTGGTAGTTGTTCTTTTTTCTTTTTTTCTACGTATGTAGTTTTGTCGATTTTTTTCTTGTTTCTCTTTCCACAACTCTTCATTATTTTTAATTCCTTCATTCTCCTTTTCTCTGCGAGTCTTTTTTTTCTTAGTCTTTCTTCTCTTGTTTGCTTATTTGGTTTTGCCATTTCGATAATCTAAAACAACAAATAAAAAGCCAGATGAAACCAGGCTAATGAGAGCCAGACAAATTAGGAATTGTAAGAAAATCGCATCCTGCTCCTATATTTATGAACAGATGGAATCGTAGGTACCTATAATTAACATGAGTAAACACCCTTATTATATTATTTAGTTGCAAAAGTAGCTATAGACACACAATCCATAAAATAAGACAGATTAATTATACGACTTACCTGACAAACGCCAGATCTCAACTTTCGATCGTACTTTTTCGCAAAATTACACTCGCACACGTGCACTCCGTGTGGCAGATCGGCACTGACTGACGTGGCCAATCACGAGTCGTTATTATTCTATCAAATATTTTGTGTTTACATTGAAATCATGCTTGAACAAATTGCGCCAGCTGAATTATGATTTTGGTCGGGGACATTTTTTAAAGTAATGTAATTATGAATTTATGCAAATATGTTGAAAACAAATGATAAAATATCAAGAAACAAATATTTAAATATCGGTGGAACGTACTTATTTTAACATATCGCTTCGTTAACTCCATATGAAATTGAATAATTCAATAAAAAGCAGCATGGGGACGTACCAGATTAATTTTTTTTTTACTGTTTTCTGCAGACTTAATTACTGCTTGATATAAGTAATCCCAATCAACTACATTAGGCCTCGATAGACATTTACATTTAGTATAAAACCTGTAATTGATGTTCAAATTGGATATTATATTAACGTGTTCTTTAGTCAAAAAATGTCAAAACTACGTTTCGAAGAATCACCCAGGTATACATATTTCAACAAATGCTTCTTTCAGATTTCTTTAAACAAAACCTTTTCTTGAGATTAACAGAACTATTCTCCGCTCATCACTATGAATTTTTAACTTTAACATAAGTTGAAGTTGGAAACTGCTTTATAATAAAGTTCTGGACTACAATAGTTCCATTTTACGAACCTGGTACGGTCTCTCGGCTGGAGAAAATTACAGGCAAGATAATCTCATTTTTTATAGCCGCTATTATAGTATTGCAATTGTTCACCGTCTTGAAATGACAACCAGTCGTTTCAATCCCTTTCTTGAGGTTTGTAACGATATCGTTTAGGATTGTTACGTATGTTCTGATTTATTTTAAATTGTATACTTTGTTTTATAGATTGAACTTGAGATTGAGTGTTTATTCCGTTATTAAATGTATTCAAAATCAAAAAACGTCTTTAGAGAGTTATTGCATCTGTACTAAAATAATCATGGCACTCTATTGCTATCTACCAATAAAGTGCCATGAAGAGCTTATTAGCTATCGCTGCTGTGAAGCCAGCGGCGTTCAATATATGTAAGGGCAGTAAAACTATTGAGCCATACATAAGTATATGGTTCTCCTTATGATCAAAAGATGATACGAGACTATTACACCTCCACTCGTTACAATAATCATTCATTGTTATCGCCCTAAAGAATTCGCCGTCGCGAAAATTAAAAGAATTAAATCTTAAACGACGTGAATTCATAATCCAAAATGATAAACTTCCTGTCAGTAAACATAGGGTCTTAATTTAGGTTTATGTAAAGGCCAATAACACCCTTAATGACTTAATTATGATCTCACTAACGTCCTAATTAGCGCCTCTAATTATGGCAAACGTGTATTTTCAAAAAGAGTCAACCCTAAAGAGGGTTCTCATTAACACCATTGCGATTTCAAAGAGTTTTGTATTCCAGTCTTTAATATTTTTAAAGGACGAGCTTAATTTATTTTATTTGACAGTGACGAGAAAGGAAATGATAATTTGTGGGTTAAATATTTACTGACTGTAAAATTAACTTATTTAAGGTATAAATACCTATTTGTTTCCGACGTTTTGATCGCCTTGCACCGATCGTGGTCGAGGAGAGAGTCGCGCGCTCTCCGTGGGTAAGGTATTTATACCTTTCTAAGTTAATTCAAAGTTTTTCATTCGTTTCGTTCGTTTTTCATAAGTTAATTTTATGCGATTAAGATCCGCTAAATTCGTTTGTATGATGTATACAAATCACGAAAGTTTAAAATCGATTATTCACTGACTGGTACTAGCCAGATGTCGTAGTCTTAGGCTGCCTTCACACTAGCGTTTGTCCAGCGTACGCGTCCGATGAACTTATGCGCAGCGCAGACGCCGCGACAACGCAGCGCGTGCATCGCGTTGTCGCCGCTTCTCTACTGAAACAATCAGTACGCTGCGCTAGCGCCGCGTGTGCGCGATGTATGCGCCGCGTAAGCCGAAACGACAACGAAATTGTGTAACGTCTGCGCCGCGTTAGCGCAGCGTTTAATTAACTGCAGAGGAAACGTTACGACAACGCGACGCACGCGCCGCGTTGTCGCGGCGTCTGCGCTGCACATACGGTCATCGAACGCCTACGCTGGACAAACGCTAGTGTGAAGGCAGCCCTGGACGTGTAACAGTTAGAGTCTGATTAAAGCCAAACATTGCCACATAAGGGGACAAAAATATGTTTATTTAGCACACTAATACAGCAAAATAGCTAATAGTCAAATCTCTGTCAAATAGTGAAGAAATGTATATATTCAATGTGTAAACACTTGAAACAGTGACCAGTTGTATGTTTTTTTTCGTAGACTCAATCCCACTGTGTCCCCAACGTGGTAGGCAGAGGTGTAATATCACACCTACATTTCGCCATGTATTTTTAGGTCCCACGTAATAGGGGGCGAGATATGGTAAAAACATTATGCAATATTCTATTTACCCACTACCTTTAAAAAAATTCTTCGTCGAGACTTATTCGCTGTATATGAATACAATGTTGCTACCTCAATTTATTCTATATATCAAATTAAATTTAAAGAAAATGTTTTTCTTAGTACAACAAAACTGATAACAACATGTTGATGATACTGTAACCCACATCAGGACCCATCAAGTTACTAATTTATCTTTTCTCAATCCATGTTTACGCTGGCCCAAAACTAATAAATTCAGGTTAAGTTTACAAGTAACAAAGCTAGTCAAAATAAAGGCAAACATTCACCAGTGAATACGTCTCGCAGTCTTAATTAGCCAACGGTAATTAAACTAATTTACGGAGCGCGCAATTCAGTGCACAGATTCCTTTATGTTATTTCGATCACGTTGTCTACGGGTCGTTTTGGCTTTACATGTAAAACAGCCACTACAAAATTTTTAAAATTCTTTTTATTAAGTAAAGTTGAGATTTGTCATTGTTATAGCCGTCTCAAAGGTTATTCTTAGCTTTCAAACTTTACACAATATCTATTCATTATAGGACGTAATGTATACAAGATTGGTGTAGTGTATACTCTTTTATATTTCAGACCAAGGATAACATTTAAAGCCTGTGATAATAATGGAAAGTAGGTTACTTTCCTGACTCCGAACTTCTATTAGATAATTCCTAACAGAAAAACCAAATGTCACTTTTCGTTCGACCCGGGAATCGAACCCGAGACCTAATGATCCGCAGTCGCTTACACTACCGCAGGACTACAAAGGCAGTCAACAAATAGTCAAGGCTATAAACTTCACTATGTAAGTAAAAGTACTAACATAATATGTAAACATATTCCATAAATAACTTCGAAATATATCATACGTTACCAGATTTTACCTTTTTTTGGAGACCCTTTTTTCCAAGATTCAAATCAGAATAAACCGAGCATATTCGTAAATTTAAGGAAGCGTTTATGCATTACCATAGGATTCAACATTCTTTGCGGTTACAGAAACAATGGTCCTGTCTCTAAGGCCATGATTTTCGATAAGAACCTTGAAACAAATGCTCTGAAAAAAGATTAAGGATATACGATATTTGGGCTTTGTGACGCAAACGCGTTTT
This sequence comes from Euclidia mi, assembly GCA_944739405.2. NCBI lineage: Eukaryota > Metazoa > Arthropoda > Insecta > Lepidoptera > Erebidae > Euclidia > Euclidia mi. The sequence continues at coordinate 71,692,686 of OX123185.2, forward strand.
TGTTTTAGCGACGCTTTGCTGAATTCGATATCAAAGGAAATGTTTATAGCGAAATGCTTGGTCAAATAAAAACGGAGTGTTTTGCGTAGGATCAATGATTTTGTCACTTAGGCGGAAAATCAGCATACAACATGTTTTTAGTAAGGGCTTGCTTAAATTGATGTGATATATGACAGTGATGTGTGCTTTGTCGACGTAACACTAAAGGTCAATGAAAGTTTTCTTTATTCAGAAAAAAGAAAGTTTACTGACATATTACCGACAGTAGGTACAAATTCATCTAAAATATGATTGTTATTTTAGGCATAATAAGACTAATAATCTTACAAGAAGGCTCTTCGCTCATCTGAATTAACTATTATGAAAAGTAATTGTTTTGTTAATCCTGGTCTTGTCGAAAAATGTTTAGCCAGCTTATTCATGATGTATTTAGTTAATACATACATACATAGACTCACGCCTGTTTCCCCGAGGGGTAGGCAGAGACTATGGAAAGCCATTTACAACGATCCTGACATACCTCTCTTGCTTCATTCGCGATATATTTAGTTAATGACCTTCTTTACAAAAGAGTATCACTATAAAAAAATATCTTACTTATATCAGGTTAAAAATAATTACTTCAATAACATTTTTAGAATGTTTGTAGATGCATGTTTAGTTGTTTACGGGTAATACGATATGCAAATTCTTGTTTATAATGAACACAATATCTTTTTGGTGGGAACCCTATGCACCCAATATTATTATAATATATAAATATAATTATTTTTTCGCCGTATACACAAATTACACATTCGAAAAATCATGTTACGGAACACAAACGGTTCCCTTTCTGTACTGAATAATGTAGGGCGCTTTTCTATGTAATATTGTTGTTTGGCATAGAAGGAAACGATCAGACGGATCGCCTGTTGGTAAGCGTTGACTGCCGCCCATGGACAGCCGCAACCCTAGAGGAGTCACAAGAGCGTTGCTGACTTGGATGGAAAAAGATAAAGGAGAAAGAAAATTATTGTAATTAAACTACATTTTAAGGATTTGATTGTGTTTTGACTAAGTTTTCATTTTTGTCACTTGCCTTTTCGTTAAAGTGTTGTGAGATGCGCTGTAGTGCAAGCAAAAAGAACAGTCGGCGATATTTTTATAAAAACTGCATGTGCAGATAAACCTGAGAGCATACTCGTTCCTCACGCCACAGCAATATTAAAATGTGCCGTCTCATACATCTTATATCTGAGGTTTCTGAAATATGTTTGCATAACTCTCTTTTTGGGATTCCGTAGTAAACTACAAGGCACCCTTGTAGTTTCCCTATGTCCGTCCGTCCGTCTGTCCGACCACGGCTTCAAGCAAAACCTATAAGCAGATCTAGGTCTGGAGAACCGAAATTTGGCATAGTTAAACATTGTTACTTCGCGGACAAAGATAAACAATAGTATTTGGAAAATAGTTACGTGTACTGGTAGCTCCCATATACCTTAACGAGAAAGGAATTCTATTGTGTAACCAATGCAAAATAGTGACATATACAAATTAACTTTTAATGTTAATTATAATTAGACATTACTTATTAACCAGTTATGGTCTATTAACTTAAACTTTTACTTGAGAACGATAAAATGACTATTGTGCTTGGGTTCTCCTATCCTTAGGTCACTGGGTAAGGGGTTAACACTACATTGTGCGTGGCTCGACTCTCTGTGCGATGCATTGATCTGCGGACGTTTGTTACACTTTCACACAAAATATTATAAATGGATTTTGATGAAACTCTTTTCAGAAATATAGGCTATTCATCGAAATTGTATATAAACTACACTTTGTCCCAAAACACACGACGGGGGCAAAGTCACGGGCATAAGCTAGTTTTTTAATAAACTAAAAACATAGGTAATTTAATGTTTCCCTGCCGTATTTCCATGCCATCATGCGCAAGCGGAGTGTCTCGATCCTGCGCAGATCTCGCGCCAGCTCCCACAGCATACTGAACACGTTGTGTAACAGATGGGACAACTTAATGTTACGTCATTGGGTCGAACTTCATGCATCGACGAATATACCCTATACAGGGTGTCACAAGACCCATCACCAAGCCGAAGTCTACTCGTTTTGCACATCGTGCCAAGTCATACTACGCGAAAATAATACCTGGGAAACGAAATATTTTTTTAAACTTAAAAAATAGACACTTTTTATTAGCCGCAATTTATATCGCGCGCTTGCAGTAAAAATTGGCGCGAGAAATGCATCGTACCCACGCCGGCCGTATCTGCCTACACCGTGCTCCGCGGTCGACCTAAGGGCGGTTTAGATTAGCGTATTTTCTGCGCGTATACGGTCGTTTCAGCATACGCGCTTGCACGCGCGCTACATGATGCGCTACAAAAAACCGGACTCGCGTAAACGGGCATATTTCGGTGTGTTCGCTCAAAACGGTAGTGATATCGTGTCAGTATAGCGCTTATACGAGCTTAGACGCGCGGCAATGCTCGGACAAGTTGCGCGTGTGCCAAAAGGCGCGCCTATACGCGCCTATATGCGCTTCCAAAAACCAGCTTATACGCGCGTATAAAACTCTATTTTGTAACCGCCCTAACGGCGGCAGTTTATGATCACGTGGTCGCGCGGCCGAGGTGAATGAACTCTCAGCTGATTGCTAGTAGGCATACACTGCCTTTAGGGACCTTTAAAGCCGTTTATTTTAGGGAAATATTGAAAATATTGTTTATGTTTATTTGGAAGAAAGTTTACATTTATCATTCAAAACACGATTTTGAAATAATTAGAAAAAAAATGTCGTGACTTTGAGCCTCAATATCTCCTGAACCAGTAATTGCCCAGGTATGGTGCCGAAGTAAAAAACGATCGTAATAATTGGTATAATATGGGGTTTAAGTTTTCTTAAAGGGTCTTTTTACAGCCTGTATATTACGTGGGTAGCATGGGTTTCAGCTTTAGACATAGCTGAAGTTTACTAACATTTGTTTATACATTTATTATTCCTATTCCTTTTCGTTTTTACTAACACAAATTTACTATAATAATATGGATTGTTTATGGTCTGAAATAAATATCTATTTAATTTAATTTAATTAAAATAAATTCCACACGTAAGGCTCGTCAATCCGGAACATTGCACGTGACGGATTGACTCGCCGTCTGCCTATTTAAATGCCATTACTGTACGTATAGACTGTTGTTGACGTTTTGAGTACCACTGCGACCGAGCCATGTCACGGTAATATAATCTAATATATTTAGGCCGAGTTATCATACTACAGTATGATAACTCGGCCGTCTCCCCGAGTTATATGCCTACAGACGCAAACGAGCGATAGGGCTGCTCGCCTCAAGTATTTTAATTACATGTACATACTCGTACCTATTTGAAGTTTTTTCTGGTTTTGTGATTGTTCATATTACTTATATTTTTTATTCAAAGAAATAACAATCATGTAAATATGTAAGTTCCCTAGGAAATGACCTATAGGTAACACTAAGTAGACTAACCAGTTACACTAAGTAGATTTATTTCGGCTTCCATTTTGAAAATAACCTGAAGGTACTACTAATCATAGACTTCAATGAATAATACATTATCCATAGCGCAACTGCGGCACGGTCGCGGCTGTTGTGTACTATAGGCTCAGTCTATTGTGTAGTGCCGTACTGCGCTCGAGGCGCATAACTCGAGTTTCGTGCGTTTGTATGGAGTTAGAATACTGTTAGATATTATTGCCGTGGCGTTAGATGTTATAACCGAGTCTATCACATGATTGACTCGGTTAAATGTGGATGTTGTTATAGTAATTGTATATGCAAAGGGGAAATTTTATTTATACTTTCTTAGTTGAGGAAAAATAGGGAAAATTTATGTATAGATTTATTATGATAGAATTATTTATGTACCTTTTTGTGTTTATATCAGTAGGAGAGCGGTAGTCACGATGTAGATAGGCTGGACTTGCGTACATATGTAATATGTTGTTTAATTTGTGTTAAATAACTTGACACATTTAAAGTGCCATCTATAAATTACGTTACAATATTTTCATGATATTTTGACCCCTCCCTGTTCTTGTCACAGCTGGTCACATTTGTGAGAGCTGACTTCAAAATAAATGTCAACAAAATACCAAAGTAGAGATTTTGTTTATTCAGATATTAAACTGTGAACCTAACGTTTCCTAACGGTTGTACGCATAGTACTAGATACCATACTTATAAACAAAACAAATATTAAGACGACAACATCTTATTTTTCTTCTATTAAAATGAAAATCACGAGCACAAACTAAAGGGTTCTCAATCTTAGTCCACTGCATCTTGTTAGCCTATTAGACTGCAAGGTCTTACGACAACGGAAACCGTTTACAGACCGAACGATTGAATCGAGATCCCTTTAGCAAACGACGCAATTTGCATTGCGGATCAATAGATCATTAATAGTTCATTGAAAGCGTTCGCTGCGATTCTGATCTGAGCATTGCTCAGATCACAATCGCAGCAGATTGATCACGAAGGACTACGTTGATGGACCTATTTGTTCTAATAAAGCTTCAAAGGACTTGTTGGGTCACTCTGATTCATTCATTATAGATTACGTCAAGCTTTTGAGGACCCAAGTCGAACCTTGCATATATTTTGGCAAATTGAAATAAGAATTATATCGAAAAATTACCGAAACTGTCATCTGTAAATATTAGGGTTCTTGTATTTAGACATTCTTTTTGCAGATTTAAACAAAATTTATTACTTTTTCTTTCATTACCCTCGTCATTACACTATCCCAGTTGCAAACCAAGCTTACGCTTCGCGTCCCAGGAATAGCTATAGTTTCGTGGTTGTAACAGTCAATAAGATATTAGAAGATACTGATTTTCCAACGGACCATGGCTTAACGTCCTTGCGAACACAATATTGGTGTAAAGCGCCAGCTTCCGAGATTATCTTCCTATATTATATAGAAATCTTAGAGACTCTGTTTTCTACCCCGATCCGAAAAATATCTTCGATTATGAACTATATTTCCACAGCAGTCCAGCCAATGTCAATTAAACTGCTAGAACATTAAAACGTTATGCATAGATATATAATTTGTGTTTCATCTATAAAACATCAATATATGTACATGAGATCTATGAAGTCAAGCGTAGATCAGTTACGGGTTCAAGTTAGGCAACATCGTCAGATAAATTTAAAATTCAATTAAAAGTACGATGAATATGGAGAACTTGACTGGATATTAATTATATTTTAAAAGTTAGTGCACCAATGCTTGTTTTATCAGTCATTGTTCTTCGATACTTGCACAGTAGAAACCTACTAGAGGCGAACGTACTGAGCAATCATTTAGGCATTTAAATAATTATACTCTTAGTATATTATTATGGCGAAGTTTTGTGTAATGGAGGTATTGCCCCGGTCGCACCTTCTTAACCGAATTTTAAAAAAAGAAGATCTAAATTTTCTGTATGTTTTTAATTATTCTTATCTTTTTTTTATAGACTCACGCCTGTATCCCCGAAGGGGTAGGCAGAGGTGTAAATATTACACCCACATTTCACCATGAATTTTTAGGTCCCACGTAATAGAGGGCGAGCCTATTGCAGTTACCGGGCACATCACCACATTTATTATTTTGTGTTACATATTTTACGCGATTGTGCCCGCCATAGGATGTAGAGCCTTGTAGAATTCAGCATTAATCGGCTGGTTTGACCTGGTTAGAACTACCCCCCTCGCAGAATATCTACATGGATTAACAGTATTAAAACTGTTGCGTTTCGTTGGGTATGTGGGAGTGCCGGAAGCCCCCTTCCCGTCTTTCTGATCCCATTCCACTTTCTACTTTCCTTTTCCCATACCAAAGAACGTCAATGCACTCATTTGGTGTTACATGTGTCCATAGGTTGCGGTAATCGCCGCCCATGGACACATGTAACACACATGTAACCTTCACATCAGTCGAACCACTTAGGGTGCGTTTCTATTGACGCGGAGCTATTTATTTTAGGTACGTGGCAGCTAGGGCAGCACATCACACATACTACGCAGCGATCTCATCTCAACTGCGTTAATTCTGCTTTCATGCTTTTTCTGCCATACCCAACACTCACTACCATATATCAGCGTGAAAAAATTTTTCGGTTACGCAGCGCAAGGAAAAGACTTGATCCGTACATCCCATTCCCTTTCGAAATCACGCTTGCACATCCCATATCTTGTCATTCGTCACATTTCGCTGATCTCGCGATAATTATGGCATTCCTGCTGCGAACCTTTGCCTTTATATATTGGGACGAGCACTGCCTTCTTCCAGTCATCTGGCACCTGGCCCTGTATATAACACATTATATACAGGGCCAGGTGCCACTGTTTATAACGCATTAAAAAGGCGATGCAGCAGGCTTACTATAAGTTCATCGCCAGCCTTCAACATTTCAGCCGTCACCTTTTCACACCCAGCAGACTTGCCTGACCTCATACCTTTTAGCGTTTTCATTATTTCATCCAGTCCAATTTCATCACTCGGCTCCTCATTCTTATCAATCATCTCTTCTGGCTCTATTTCACTCGCATCCTTCTCGAAAAAGCTCTCAAAATAATCCTTCCAGCACTTTAGTATCATTCTTTCTTCATTCATGACTTCACCTCTTTCTTTCCTAATCACTTTAATCGATGCATTCATTTTGCCCCGCGCTTCTTTCACTATTTTCCAAAACAGTTTTATATTGTCTCGTAAACCTGAGCCGAATTGTTTCTTACATTTCTTCTTTTTCTCGTTCTTCTTCCTCTCTATACATTCTTTAACATTAGCTTTCACACACGTATATTTGTTCTTCATTTCTTTAACACTATCTTTATTGACGGCCGGTTGGCGTAGCGGCAGTGTAAGCGACTGCTACGTCGAAGGTCGCGGGTTCGATTCCCGCTCAAGTCAAATATTTGTGTGCATGAACATGGATGTTTGTCTTGGTCTGGGTGTTTCTATGTATAATATGTATGTATTTACAAAAAAAAAGTATACATGTATGTTTATCCATTATCTAGTACCCATAGTGTAAACTCTGCTTAGTTTGGGACTAGATGGTGTTGTGTAAATGTGGTAGAATATTATTATTATTATTATTCATACCACTACTAGCTCTATTGGTTGTTTCTATTGCTAGGATATCCAGCCATGTCTTTTTCTTTTCCTCAATCATACTTCGAGTTTCATCATCCCACCAGTCAGCTTTCTCACATTTCTTACTTATTCTTTTACTCAAGTCACATGCCTCTTCAGCACATTTCACTACGTTGGTTTTAAATACCGACCATACATCACTCACACTTTCCTCATTCAGTCAATCGCTTTTTGTACATCTCTTTCACGCGCTGATCTTTCAATCTAGTCACTTTTATACGTTCTAATTCGGTAGCAGACTCTTTAGCTCTGTGCCGCCAGTGTTTAAACAGACCACCAACTCTTGTAATTACCAAATAGTGATCTGTGCCAATATCTGGTCCACGATAAGCCACGTGTCCACTACTTTCTTTCTCATTCTTTCATCGACTATAACAAAATCTATCATGCTCCTTAACGTAACATGTCCTTCCTTCTTTCGCCACGTGTACATATGTATCAGCTTGTGCTGAAACCACGTATTCATCACAGACAGACCCATCTCCACACAAACATCTAACAAGTATACGCCGTTGTCATTCACGCTCTTATCTCCAAACGTCCCAAGTACATCTTCATACCCATCGCGTTTCACTCCAACCTGTGCATTAAAATCTCCAAGCATGACAATACGTTCGTTGTACTTACGCAATAACACAACCTCTCTCATTTGTTCTCAAAATTCCTCTCTTACCGCCTTACTGTAGGAAGAGTCCGGAGCGTATACGCCTATCAAAAATAGAGGCGTCAGACCTACTTTCATCCGGACTACCTACTTTCATAAGGCGCGGACTTACGCACTCATACCCTCCCATGCATTCTGCCATTCGCTTTGAAAGAATAATACCAACACCTTTACAACCATGTTCTTCATTGGTAACCCCTGACCATATTACAGTGAACGGGCCGCGCGTCAGCATTTCTTTCCCCTTGCGTTTAGTCTCATTCACACACAATACATCCAAATTTCTGTCACTTATTAACTCGTACACCTCATCCAGTTTCTCAACCATTCCTCCTCTAACATTTAACGTCGCAAATCGACATTCCGATGTCCACTTTCCGCCCCGACGTGAACAATTTCGCTTATGGTTTTGGTGATTTTAGCGTAACGTATGGCGAGTATCGTCGCCGCCTGAAGCTGTAAGGTTGCTCCCGCCAGAATACGAGGAGCAGCCTCGTCCTGTAGATTACAGTCACACAGGCGCACTACAGGCGAGGAGGAGATTCTCCGGCTCCGCCGGTACCCCCCTGGAGTACATATACAGTATTATTTCCCACAGCCATGATAACGTCGGTACTTTGGACTGTATTATTTTTTATTTTTTGTACTTAACAGTCAAGTCCCTAACGGCGGGACAGCCTTCCTGGTTTATATTGAGTTTTCCTGCTCGAAGACTGGGGACTTCAATATTTATGATATTTCGCTGACATTTTGAGCGTCGAATTACCTTAGTCGCCTTTTACGACACCTTGGTAAGAGTGAAGGAGGGCTATTCTACTCCGCCGGACACCACACGGCGTTTTAGTAAACACCTGTAGCTATCCTATACCTAGCAGTGCCTACAGTGACTTTTGTGATGTGTAAATAGAAACATGGATACACACAGCCCTGAAAAGGACTTAAGTGCTTAAATAGAAACAGTGATAATAGTCCTGACAAGGACTGTTCAAGGACTTTTGTTGTTGTTCTGAAAAGAACAGTTTGATAGACTTTTGCAACGTTAAATAGAAACAAGAAGAGTTCTCTTGCGAACTCGAAGATACACACGCTGACGACTTCAAGAAATCTTCGCTCTGCAAATATTATTACGTCGACGCACGCCGTGCCCGCTGACGCGCGAACGCACGACATCTTCGCTCGACGAGTGACCGGCAAATGGAGCCGCCGCACTTATGTCACCAGTATAAGTATGTTCCCGTTTGCGCGGGAAAACGCTCGCGCGACGTATGAACCACCTGGCGGATTACTTACGTAAACTCAACTCAAATATTATTGGCCGATTGTACTCTAAATTAATTGGTTGATTGTTTTGAACATTTTCCATTTCTATTTATCTGCATTTTGATTGGCTCAGCCTAGTTGTACATTTTGTATATAAACAGCACTAAATTACAAATAAATTATTCTGAATCCTGGAGTCAAGAATATCATTTCTACATACCATACCTTCATTCTCCAAAGTTCTCCAAAGTGGTGACCCTCTCCGGAACACAAGAAAAAGTACAAATCAAGAACAACGAAGCTCTGCCCATCAAGCCACCGAAAAACCGCAATATCCTTCATTCAACCATAGTACCAGTATAGTCAACGAATCCCTGCTCCACAAGTCTCTACAGTTTCTCAATCATCATGTCACAACAAGAAAACTAACTATCCCGGCCAGCTCATTCAACTCTACATCCATCAACACCGTTACTAAAATTGGTGCCATATCGCTAACCATGCGTATCCCACCATTCTGGCGTGATCGACCACGTCTGTGGTTTATCAGTTTCGAAGTCGCCACCAACGACCTGAAGAAAAGCCAAGCCCAGCTCGCTCAGATGGTAATCGCACAGCTGGAACGCCAAGACATCGAGCAAATCACCGACCTTCTATACAACCCACCAGAGCAAGACCAGTACAAGGCGATTAAAGAACGTCTCATATCTGCCTATGAGGAGTCTGACAGCCGCCAGTTCCAAAAACTGCTGTCAGAGATGGAACTCGGCGATCAGAAGCCGACCCAACTACTCCAGCGTATGAGAAACCTCGCTACAGACAAAGTTCCAGACAGTACGCTACGACTCATGTGGACCAACCATCTTCCACCACACACCCGCTCCGTGCTTGCCGTCAGCGAGACCTTCGCAACTAAGTCGTCGTTAGAAGAGTTAGCGTTACTCGCCGATAAAATGATGGAACAGACACCACCAGCTGCACCTCACATCTCAGCCGTCCAAACGATAACCTCACCGACATCACCACCAACTCAGACAGCCGACCTACAATTCCTTGTCACCGAACTACGCAAGTTATCATTAGAAATAGCCGAATTGAAATCAAGATCACCAAACACCCAATACAACGATTACCGCCGCAACCGCTACCCGTCTTACAACCGAAGTCCATCGCAACAACGCAGTCGAGACTCATCACCATCACCTTTCTGCTATTATCATCGACGTTTCAAAGAACAAGCTCGACGCTGCACGTCACCTTGCACATTAAATAAGAAGTCGGAAAACTAGGCCGAACGTTAGCGGAGGCGGACTCTGGCGTTCACGAAAACTCACACCGCCTATACATAACAGATCGTAACTCCAACATATCTTTTCTGGTCGACACGGGTGCGAACATATCCGTACTACCTAGAAAGAAAGGACAAGTCGCAACGCCACTATCGTTCCAACTATATGCGGCTAACAACACAACTATAGCTACGTACGGTGAGAAAACATTATCGCTCGACTTCAACCTACGACGCCCATACAAATGGAAGTTCATTGTCGCCGACGTTTCAAGACCTATACTCGGCGCTGACTTTCTCAAACATCACCAACTTATCGTCGATTTGAAAAACAAGAGATTGATCGACGGCGTCACAAATCTCAAGGTCAACGCCCCAGTTCGCATTTCAAACCATGCCTACAGTGTACACCATCGACAAGGCACAGTCGTATCACGACATTTTAGCGCAATATCCCGGCATCACACGTCTCACTTCAATGCAGTTAAGCTCTTCTATCAACGTGCAACACTACATTGAAACAGAAGGCCCACCAATACATAGCCGCGCTCGCCCCATACCACCGCACCGATATGAAATCGTGAAGAAAGAGTTTGAAAATATGATTGAACAAGGGTTATGCAGACCAAGCAAGAGTCCATGGTCATCACCGCTTCACATCGTCCCGAAGAAGAATGGTGACATTCGAGTCTGCGGAGACTATCGGCGACTCAACGCTATCACAAAACCCGATCGCTATCCCGTTCCACGCGTCAAAGATTTCACACATCATCTCTCAGGCAAGACTATCTTCTCAACAATAGACCTCAACCGAGCCTACCAACAACTGAGCATAAGAGAAGAGGACATCGAGAAAACCGCTATTATCACACCAATGGGTTTATTTGAATTCCCGCGAATGTGTCCCGGTTTGAAGAACGCAGGACAAACGTTTCAACGTTACATTCACGAAGTACTGCGAGGACTAGATTTTGTATATCCATTCATAGATGATATACTAATCGCTTCGGAACACGAGTCCCAGCATCGAGAACACCTCCACACCGTCCTCAAGAGATTAGAAGAACATGGTATCACCATCAACCCCGCTAAATGCAACCTAGGCAAGTCCGAAGTTCAGTTCCTCGGTTATCATGTATCAAAAGATGGTATCAAGCCTCCCGAACAAAAGATCAAAGCTATCACTGATTACCCCAAACCCAAGACAATAGAAGAACTACGGAGATTCCTAGGAATGTTAAATTTCTACCGCGATCACATTCCCAACGCCGCCTCACTACAAGCACCATTAAATTCATACCTACACAACGTGAAGAAACGAGATAAAACTGCAATCACATTGTCCGACGAAGCAACACAAGCCTTTGAACAATGTAAAGCAAGCATCATCACCGCAGCTTTACTTGCTCATCCATCTCACCAAGCAACACTCGCGCTATTCTGTGACGCATCAGACACATCAGCCGGTGCCGTAATTCAACAATACTTAAACGAAACATGGCAGCCGCTCGGATACTTCTCTAAGAAATTCAACGACGCGCAACTGAAGTATTCTACCTATGATCGAGAATTACTAGCTATTTACATGGCCGTCAAACATTTCCGAAAAATTTTCGAAGGACGTCATCTCATTATATTCACCGATCACAAGCCGCTAACATTCGCAATGAGCAAGATCAACTCCACCACCGAGACACCGAAGCGAACGAGACAATTATTATTCATTTCCGCTTTCTCCACCGATATAAGGCACGTAAGCGGTAAACAAAATATCGTCGCAGACGCCTTTAGTCGCATAGCAACCATAACTTGTCCGTCCGCTATCAACTACAACGACATAGTGTTACGAGCTGGGGTTCGACGATAAATTATAACTCACTATGCCACTTAAACTGAACTTTATTTATACACAAACACTACACACACTTATTTCACACTTTTCCACTTCACTAATAAGAACACACTATTCACACCACTAGAACAACACTAAACACTTTCGAATTACTTCCCTTCGCTTCTTGTTGATCGCTTCCTTATTCACTTGTTACTGTGTCCGTTCCGTTCGCTCGCCCTCTATTTATACTGGCCGGATAACATCACTAGACTTTTCGAGACGACTCACGAAATTTCTGGAAACGTGTAACGTGTTTCTAGATGTCGCGTAAATGTTCTATTTACACCTACGCCATCTATTAGAGGATAGATGAAACAGCCTTAAACAACCGATACATCTAATCTCATGTAGTTCTCCCATTCACTGATAGATGGCGTTATTTTCAATTCGTAACACGGCCTCCCTCTTAAACGTGTTCGTCTTGAACATCGTTAGACCCATAGTAACGAGCCAACCGGTCCACATGAACTATCTTCGGTGCACCTCGCGACCTCTTCTGGATTCGATAGGTGACGTCGTTCATCCTGGTAATTATGCGATATGGCCCGTCCCATCTGGCTTGTAACTTAGGCGATTTTCCTTTGCTTCGTACTGGGCCATGAAGCCACACCAATGACCCCTCATCGAAGCCCTTGTTGTTCGCCCTCCGGTCGCAGCGAGTCCTCGTCCTCCCAGACATCCGCCGTCCCGACCCCCATGGAGCTTCTACATTGCACACCTTGAATGCACCTCTGCTACGAGTATGTGGCCCCTTCACAGCCGCACAACTTGTGCATTTGCGGCACCAATCCTCGACGTCATTCCGACAGTGGAGCCAATAAAACCGCTCTCGGACCTTAGTAAGCGTCTTCTTAACACCCATGTGACCTCCCGAAGCACCATTGTGATAGAGCCGTAGTACTTCCGGCACCTTAGTCTTGGGCACTACCATTTGCAGATGGCATTGGTTACCTCGAGCGTTTTCCCATTTGCGGCACAGAACTCCATCCTGGACAACCAAGCTTTCCCACTGTGCCCAATAACCTTTGGTGACAGGGCTCATTGCTGCGATATCACTCCATTTGGGCCTAGGAGCGCCTGATTTCTTCCATTTGAGAATCGGCTGTACGTCCTTGTCTTCTTGCTGAGCACGCTGCAAAGCTTCTTTCCATCCGTCGCTCAGATCCGTCTTCAACATTCTCACTAGCGCTGCCGGCTTCGCTTCCTGTCTTGCACAGTGTTTGCGTTGGTCGGGGTAAGCCCTACCTGTCAGAGCATCTGCGCTACGTTGCTCTTGCCACCAGACAGGTACGTCAGGTGACCCCTTTGGTGGAGACAGGGTACCAACGTGCCGCTTACGCTTTGGGCAGCTCAAGCGGATATGGCCTCTTTCCCCGCAGTTGTAGCACCGTGGTGAAGAAACAACTTCCCTGATACGGTAAGGTTGATCCTCGTGACGCGCTGCTTCCACCTCAAGAGCGTAGGCCAAGGCTGCCTCTAGGGACTTCAATACGGGTCTCGAGGTGATCATGTACACGCTTCTCAATAGAGGCAACGCGAGTCTCAAGCTTGTCGTGTACGAGCTTCTCCACGTCGCTGATACGAGCCTCGTGCTGCTGGAGCTCCTCCTTTACCACCTTCAGGTCCTTCCCTACAGCGGCGCTGAGGTCTTTCATCACCACCAGCTGTTCCTCCAAACGGCGGGCCTGCTCCTCCTTGTCGCGCTGCAGCTGTTCCTCCAGGCGGCGAGCCTGTTCCTCCTGACGGCGGACCTGCTCCTGCATGAACGCCATCAGAGCCGCGATGTCGGGCACCTTTCCGGAGTGTGAGGCGCTTGCAGGTTCCCCTGCAGCTGCGGAGTCGCCTGGTCCACTAGGCGATGGAGAAGGAACGTCTCCGAAGCGTCTCTGGTCCAGGTCTTGCTGGTGCTGGTTCCTGGTACGCACACCTTCAGTTTCTTCCTTCGGCATAACCGGCATAATTTATCCCTTTCTTCTGACACCAATTTGTTACGAGCTGGGGTTCGACGATAAATTATAACTCACTATGCCACTTAAACTGAACTTTATTTATACACAAACACTACACACACTTATTTCACACTTTTCCACTTCACTAATAAGAACACACTATTCACACCACTAGAACAACACTAAACACTTTCGAATTACTTCCCTTCACTTCTTGTTGATCGCTTCCTTATTCACTTGTTACTGTGTCCGTTCCATTCGCTCGCCCTCTATTTATACTGGCCGGATAACATCACTAGACTTTTCGAGACGACTCACGAAATTTCTGGAAACGTGTAACGTGTTTCTAGATGTCGCGTAAATGTTCTATTTACACCTACGCCATCTATTAGAGGATAGATGAAACAGCCTTAAACAACCGATACATCTAATCTCATGTAGTTCTCCCATTCACTGATAGATGGCGTTATTTTCAATTCGTAACAATAGCAACAGCGCAAGAAAGAGACAGCACTATACAACAATTACTACGCGACGATCACCTCGCGCTCAAGAAAATAACAATACCTAATACTGACATCGAACTATATTGCGAAACATCTACGTCACATATTCGCCCATACATCCCCGAGCCATACAGAAAAGAAGTTTTCAACAATGTTCACAACATAAGTCATCCTGGTACCCGTACAACTCGCAAGCTCACAACACAGAAATACTTCTGGCCTTCAATGAATGCAGATATCAGCCGCTGGACGCGAACCTGTATTCAATGTCAGAAAGGCAAGATACATCGTCACACCCATTCAAGCATCGCATCTTTCCCGCCAACCGATCGTTATCAACACGTACACATAGACATCGTTGGACCGCTACCTACAACTGTTCAAGGTCATCGATATCTCGTAACTATGATTGACCGTTTTACGAGATGGCCTGAGGCCGTACCTACAGAGGAAATAACAGCTGATCGAATAGCGAACATCGTCTAACAACATTGGATAACTCGCTTCGGATGCCCGGCTACACTAACATCAGATCAAGGTCGACAGTTCGAGAGCCAACTATTTCAAAACCTCATGAAACTAATGGGTATCAAGAAAAATCGAACTACTCCCTACCACCCGCAAAGCAACGGAATCATCGAACGTTGGCATCGCTCACTCAAAAATGCATTACGCGCAAAGCTCACCGACAGGCGCTCGTGGATCGACGAAATACTTACAATATTACTGGGATTACGCGCCAGCCTGCGCACTGACACCGGCGTGAGTCCCGCTGAATTAACCTACGGATGCATTTTACGCCTACCAGGAGACTTTTTCACATCAAGCGCATACACACCTACAGCTATGGATTATACCTACGTCGAGAAGCTACGTGAAATCTTTCATAGCAACAAACCTCAAGCATTCACCGAGCATCATAATAATAATAGAAATATTTTCGTGCATAAAGACCTACTCAATTGCAGTCACGTGTTCGTTCGAGTAGATTCAGTGCGTAAGCCACTTCAGACACCCTACGAAGGACCCTACAAGGTTATAAACCGAACAGACAAAGTGTATTGTGTACTATTACCGGACCGACAAGCAAACATTTCAATCGATCGACTGAAACCTGCTTACGTCGTATAAGAAGATAGTGATAATGTACCAGCAAACCATAACAACACATTACCTTTAAGCAACATTACCATTACCCAGAAAACCAATAGCCTTACCGTTACCAAGGATACCGAAGTTACCTTACCGCATTATAACCTTACCAAACAACAAGTACCTGCGCCGGCGAACTCTACGACGCCGACGCCGCCGCCGCAAACAGACATCAAAACAACACGTTCCGGTCGCACCATCAAGCTGCCGGTACGCTTCGCTTGAAGGGGAGTACTGGAGCTATCCTATACCTAGCAGTGCCTACAGTGACTTTTGTGATGTGTAAATAGAAACGTGGATACACACAGCCCTGAAAAGGACTTAAGTGCTTAAATAGAAACAGTGATAATAGTCCTGACAAGGACTGTTCAAGGACTTTTGTTGTTGTTCTGAAAAGAACAGTTTGATAGACTTTTGCAACGTTAAATAGAAACAAGAAGAGTTCTCTTGCGAACTCGAAGATACACACGCTGACGACTTCAAGAAATCTTCGCTCTGCAAATATTATTACGTCAACGCACGCCGTGCCCGCTGACGCGCGAACGCACGACATCTTCGCTCGACGAGTGACCGGCAAATGGAGCCGCCGCACTTATGTCACCAGTATAAGTATGTTCCCGTTTGCGCGGGAAAATGCTCGCGCGACGTATGAACCACTTGGCGGATTACTTACGTAAACTCAACTCAAATATTATTGGCCGATTGTACTCTAAATTAATTGGTTGATTGTTTTGAACATTTTACATTTCTATTTATCTGCATTTTGATTGGCTCAGCCTAGTTGTACATTTTGTATATAAACAGCACTAAATTACAAATAAATTATTCTGAATCCTGGAGTCAAGAATATCATTTCTACATACCATACCTTCATTCTCCAAAGTTCTCCAAACACCCTATAGAGCGTTCCGGCGAGCATTCTAGCAAAAGGACAGTACATTTGCTTCGAGCTTTTTGCCGAGCCTAGCTTCTGTCGTTGTTCCTCTGCAACGCTGTCGCTCCTGTCACTGTTACTTATCTTGACGAGCATTGACTAAAGCGTCCACTACAGAGGAGGCAAGGTAGCGAGGCTCTAGGCTATCTAATCGTTGTTCAGATATACAGGGTGATTTAAAAGTCGTGTAATTCCTTTGAACCACATGATCTGCTGGTGATATAGAATGACCCTAACCATATTTTTTTTTTCCGGAATTTTTTTTTGAGAAAAAATTTTTTTTTTTTTACTTTGCTTCGGTTTCATACAATAGTACGTTAACAGCCTGAAAGGGTTTTAATAAAAAAAATGTAAAAATAATAAACACTACGTCAACTAAAATGTCGAATTCTAAAAGTAGGTAACAACACCTCGCGTCGCGTGCCGTCAGCTGTCATCGAGACACGGTAAGGTCAAACCCGCGGCGTTTAATGTCAGTGGCAGTAGATGGCGCTACTGCGAGTTTACTAGTCTCTCATGCCATCTTATTCTTTCAAATGATTGATATTTTATCATAAAACATAATTATTATTTACGTTATTACTAAATCTTGGACCGACAATCTTGTTAAGATCAAATTCAAATTCAAATGCTTTATTTCGCCAAATATAGGTGCAAAGAGATGGTAGGTACATATGTATATAGAAACACTATATTTTGCCTCACGGCATGCAAAAAAAGAAAAAGTATGTGTGCAGGAATGTCAACATTAAACTAAAATAAATTATTGCAGCTTAGAAATCAAATTAAATAGAACTAATAAGTTATATAAATTACAATTCACATTAATAAATTATCAAATAATATAATATTTCATGTAAGATATTTATCTTTAAGATATTCGTCAACAGAATAATACACTTTTTTTAAAAGAAGGCACCTTACTCTACTCTTAAAAACGCTGGTACTTGTAATTTCCAGTATACATTTTGGTAGGTGGTTATAAATTTTTGAAGCCATGCACAATGTCCTTTTATTTAAATAGGCTGTGGTGTTCGGTGGACAGGATATTTTAATATGATGTCTTTTACTCTTCAGTTTATTAAAATATGCATATTATTCCTTACAAATAACACTATCTCTAATATATATAAACAAGGAACAGTCAAAACCTTTAATGCTAGGAAATGAGGTTTACAACTTTCTGGGAGCTTTATATTACAAATAATCCTGATACATTTCTTCTGTGACACAAAAACTCTTTCAGAATCAGTGGAGTTTCCCCAGAATATGATACCATAATTAAGGATTGACGACACATAGCCGTGGTATGCAGTTATGATAGTGTGTTTACTGGCTGTTTTCGACAGTACTCTAAGAGCATAGCAGTGTTTATTTATTTTGGAACACAGGGATTCTACATGAGACTTCCAATCCAGACTATTATCTATATTTAGTCCTAAAAAAACTGTATGGTGTACTTGTCCTATTTGATTATTGTCATATCTTATATCTAAGTTAGTTAATTTATTTACTCTATTACGGAATATCATTATGTTAGTTTTATTTAAATTTACTTTCAAATTATTCATTTCTAGCCATTTAATTGTTTTATTTAAAGTAGTATTCATGTCATGTTCAATTTGTTGTTTATTATCACCAGTAAATATAATGGTACTGTCATCTGCAAAAAGTATAGTCTTGTGGTTAATTACTTTAGGTAGATCATTACTATAAATAATAAATAAAAGAGGCCCCAATACACTTCCTTGAGGAACACCAAAAACAACTTTCCTCTGTTCAGTCAAATAGTTAACTAACATTTTATTACTTTGACAGATTTTAGAAATGCGTGTTGTCTGTATTCTGTCACTTAAATAAGATTTTATTAATTCATATATGTTGCCTCGCACTCCGTAGACATATAGTTTGTTCAGCAAGGTTAAGTGATCAACATAGTCAAAAGCCTTAGTTAAATCCATATAGATTGCAGTGGCATACCTTTTTTTATCAATTGCAGTCATAACTGCACTGAGAAAATTATAAATTGCAACATAAATGTTTTTATTTTTCCGAAACCCAACCTGTTTTTCTGCAAGTAAACCATTGGTTTCAAAATAATTATATAGGGCTTCATGGATAACTTTCTCAAATATCTTGGATATCACCGGAACCAATGCTATTGGTCTGTAACAACTTAAATCATTTCTATTACCTTTCTTAAAGAGCGGTTTTATAATGGTTACTTTTAATTCATCAGGAAATACACCATATGAAATACACAAATTAATTAAATAACTCAGTACGTTGGACTGTTTAGTAGAGAAATGTTTCAATATTGCAGTGGATACGTCGTCATAACCCGTACTATTTGTGGGTTTTAGGTTTAAAATTATTCTATTAATGTCATCAGGAACAGTTGGTGGCATAAACAAGGACCCTAATGTTTGATTAATACCTAGACTGGGCCTTGATTGTTGGGAGATATTCACTTGGTTTATAAAGTAGTCATTAAATGAATTCGCAATTTCAACAGGGTCAGTGATAGTAGAGTCATTAATCCTAATATGGTCCATAGTAAATTCCTTGGGAACATTATATTTACTTTTGTTTATAACAGCCCAGGTAGCTTTACTTTTATTATGTGCTTTGTTTATAAAATTATCATTTTGAGACTTCTGTGTGAGTTTTATTATTTTATTAAGTCTAGATGACAATTCCAGAAAATTACTTTTATTGCGTTCGGTACGGTTTTTGCGATATTGCCATAAGAGTTGACGCCTTCGCCTACAACATACCTTTATACCTCTAGTTAGCCACTTTGGTCGTGTTTTAACATATCTTTTTACTAATAGGACTGGAAAGCATAAATTATAAAACAGTCGAAAAATATCGTAAAACTCACTGAATGCCGTACATGGACTATTACAATTGAAGACGTCGCTAAAACTAAGAGAATTTATACATTCTTTAAATTTTTTAATATTTTCAGTGCTGTAATCTCGTTTTTCAACATACCAGTATTTTAATGTGTTAATATAGTTTACTGGTACTGTGAACAATTGGGCTGTGTGATCCGATATTGCAAACTCTATGATATCCTGTGAACACTGACGTGTGTTATACAAAAAATTATCAATACATGTACCACTTATTAGTCTGGTGGGTCGCTGAAAGGCTAATTTTAAGTTGTGAGAGCAAAGAATATGCTTAAATTCAGTACATTCAAAGCTTTTTTGTAGTACATTGATATTAAAATCTCCACACAGTATTATTTTCTTTTTACCATAACAATAACGACTCAGTAAGGAGTTAAAATTAACAAAAAACATGTTATAGTCCTCCACACTACTTCTTGGCGGTCTATAAATACATATCACAATAAGTTTATGTTCTAAAAGTTCAATACCAGAATCAATAACGTTTTCAATACAATAGTTACTGATTTCTTTAATTGGAGTAAAAGATAATGTGTTGTGAACCAGTATACATGAACCACCACGACGAACTTTTCTACAAAAAATAGTCCCAAGAATAAAATTAGGAATATTTAACATCTCCCTATCTGATGCAACCATATTATGCTCTGTCACACACATTACTCCAATACCCGTCTTATTATGTTCTAAAGATTCAAGCACAACAGTGAGCAGGTCAGACTTGGACATTAGGCCATTGTTATTTTGATGAAGTATATTTAATTTAGTCTCGAAAAAATGTCTCAGTATTACGTACAATGTCAATATTATTTAACTGTTTGTTGTCCGAATTACATATAATGTCAGTATTAGTATTTTTACAAAAATCTTGTACATAAGTCTGGATAGAAACCGAGCGACAGGTTTTAATACCATCAATTGATACTATTTTATTAGGTATGTTTTTTACATAATTACAATAATTGTATGCATAATTTAATTTTAATATTTCTTTTAAGAGATAGCGACTAGTAGAAAATGACATGTTTTGTCTGTATGGAATGAAAGATTTGTAATTTAAGTCAACAAAGATAGAATAAAGATGTCTACTAGAGATTAATTTAAGTTCATAATTTAACTTTTTTATGTTTAATGCATTATTAAATGGTATTTCTGTCAAAAGAATATTTGTATTTTTTACTGTATTGAGAAAAGTAGATATACTCGATTGGAATTCATACGGATTAACATCATTTATACCACCCAATATTATAACATAATCATTCATAGTATAGGTTGATTTTATTTCACATATTGCAGTATTTAAAACATGCGATAGTCTTGCACCGGGTTTCATAAAGCAAGTTACAATATAATCGCTACCTAATAACTTCTGAAGAATTCTTTGGAGTCCTCTTCCTTGTTCGTCAGATAATATAGTAACTTTTTTCTTCTGTTGCATTATTTCTTGTATCCGTTCACCTTTTTGCACTAATTCCAAACATGCCTGTTCTGAGCTAGGTTTATCCTCTACAATTTTGGCCATATCTAAACTACTTGATCTAGAGCCATTGTGAATGCTGTTTACTGATTGTAATTTAGAAGGCGAATTGCAGCTACTACGTAATGTTTGATGTAAGTCTAAGACGGATGCTGTATATTCCCGTGAAGAGGTTCTCGGCAGTCCTACTTTTATGTTGACGCATTTTAGACGTCTTTGATATTGCGGCGAGTAGAATTTTAATAATGTAACATTGGTTGACTTGAAAGTTTATGTTAACCCAATGGACTTTAGAAACTTTATTTTACTTTGATAACTATGTATTTTTTTCTTTAAATTTGTGTTCTCTATATTTAAATTTTCAATTTCCTTATTTGCAATCTCAAGTTCTGTCATGTATCTGTTTAATTTATCTGTCATTATATTTAACTCTTCCCTTTGGCATTTTGAAGTACTCGACTGGCTCTGATACGAAACATCCATGTCATATTCGCTATCGTTGAACTCCAAACTTCGAACCAATTTCTTGCGTTGAGTAACATTTTCATACTCAACATCTGACATATTTAAATTCAATATCAACCTGAATTTATTCACAAAAAGACAACTCGTTCGTGGGAATCGATCTCAGAGCACGTAAATCGCAGACCAAGACTTAGCGCAATGGGCTGTGTCGCTCATTAACAATGCAGTTGAAATAGGTGACTGCTTGACAAATACTTTTTGTATCTTATCCTCTCTATCTCCTATCTTTTTTCCTCAATAGATGTCATTAGGTGTATTAATAATTTTATTGAAATAAGTTCGTTGTCATGCTTCTACTTTATACACAGCAAATTCGCTAGATGGCGTTAATATCAAATATTGATGAAATGTCAATATTGGTGATGAGTTCAAATAGAAAAAACTAACTTCTTATATTGATAATAGCTGTTATTCACTGGTTTTCACTGTTTTACACTGTTTTGTTCTTATCGTTCATTGTTTATGCGCTAGTATTTCACTTAATTCTGAATAGTCACCAGAAAGTTAACAAATACAAGCTTTATAGGGAATATAAATAGTCACTTCACTGATTTCAGAAAGTACGCAATATTGGTTCAACTAGGTGGAATTTCTTTGAGATAACACTGTCACTTGATCTTTTTAGCACTATAACGCTTTTTAGACTATATATAACTTTGAACTGTAAGTTTATATATTTTTTATTAAATTTAGATACGGAGCTCGATGTTTACACGTTGGCCAGCGCCATCTACACAGATCGCGGGAAGCGGTTGGTATGCCCAGCAGTGGACGTCCTTTAGCTGAAATAATGATGATGATTACAGATTCTGACAATAATCTATCTATCTAAACCGTCTTAGCTATTTGGATCAGTCTCTGTCAAAATAACTACCTACCACACGACAGCAGCTGATTTTACTTTAAAAATAGTCGCCTGTTGACACATGTTTGATTACTTATTTGTTCCCTACTTTATCTTTAGTACAGTACAGATGTTTCATTAAGGAATAACATTGGTGGACTTTTGTCTTTTACTTGTGGCACGGCGACGCCGCTGGAGTTACCTACGTACAGTACTCGCCAAACTTTATGGCCGCTCCGAACTTAGCCGCATTACGCTGCGCAGAACACAAAATCAGGTATCAGCGGGACGTATGCGGGGCGTGGAGGCAGGGCACGCCCGCGCGCGCTGTCTTCCACCCGCTAGCGTCCTCGCCTCCCGCGCGTTAGTGTGAGTGCTACGTTCGTACACGAATCACACATTCGCTGAGCTCTGACAGTATCGTCGCGTTCAGAATAGTTTCATAGTGTTACTTCTTCGTTGTTTCTCGTTGCTATCGTTATTGTTTCTTGTTGTTATTTGTACTGATATAGTTACCATTTTCATTGATCATGCCTCGCGATCGTTTTAATGTTTGAGAATGAAGATTCCGAAATAAGTGAAGAAAGTGACGAAGAAAGTTCTTCAGATGAGGAACCTTCTACGAGTATGGAATATGTGTAGCCCCATTATAAATAAATATAAAAAAAACAATTGTTTTGTCGTAGCCAATGTATTTTTTCATTTAGAAGTCCCTTGATCCCTTCACCTAACTGAATTTACATTAATCGAATTTGATTGAATATGTAATTAAACAATATAATATAGCTTATCTAACAACGTAACTGAAGATTTTAATTTTCAATAATTACAAATATTTTTTCTTGGTTATGAAATGTCCACCCGACTGTACTATGCGCAAGTTCGTACCGATGGCTACATTCAGAGCGGCCATAAAGATTGGCGAGTGCTGTAAGTAAACAGTAGCACAGATTAAATAAAAGTTAGGTACCTACCTACTTCGTAAACCGTAGCGCCGTGTGTCTGTGTACCCAGTACACACTTCGCACAGTACTAGTTTTTAGAGGCTTAGGTACTTTAGTTTAGAGATAGAGTTTCAAATGGTAAATATCTAAGTAAAACTGAAACTTTTACCTAGATTATTTTAGATACTAAAATTTTACTTTTCCACTTAGGTAGGTACCTACTCAAATAAACATGTTGATGTCAACTTTCCCTTCATACTTTTTTACGGCTTAGGACGAACATAATTATGACAAAATTATAAATCATTAAGGCAGGTAGAGTGAAAGCTAGATGTCTATGAAAATACACACATTCAGAAAGAGATTTCGTCACAATTAGGGCGTATTTAAAAAGTTGAAATCAAATTATGTACAATTATTGTCTTATTTACAAAAACTCACCGTCACTGAACGATGGAGTTAGATAATTACCTACACTTGAATATTTACCTACACTTATTTACACGCACTTAATTCACTTATTTACACGCACTTTTTGCCAAATGTACTAACTGTTCAAAGTGGCCGCCCTGCATGTCTAAGCACAGTTGCGCCCTACGTCTCAAATTATTTCTTAATCGTCTAGTGACGCCTGTGACAATATCTTCTCTGCGGACTTCATCGAAGGCATTTATTATGCGGGCCTTAAGGATATCGCGTGAATCCGACTCAACCTCGTACACCCTGCGTTTTATTTCTCCCCACAGATAAAAATCTAGCGGGGTGAGATCAGGCGAGCGAGGGGGCCAGGCTATTGGACCTCCGCGACCAATCCACCTCTCACCAAATTGGTCATTCATAAATTGCCGCACAACGTTATGATAGTGGGCAGGTGCTCCGTCATGTTGATAGTATAAATCCCGAAGGCTATTTAGAGGGACGTCTTCTAAATACTCCGTCACCACATACCTTAACAACTGCAGGTAATCCTGTCCACCTAAACGTCCTTCGATAAAATAAGGACCAAGGATAATTATTACTGTTTATAATTCCAGCCCACACATTCACAGAAAAGCGCGTCTGGAACGCATCGCGCCGCGTTACGTGGGGATTTTGTTCGGCCCACCAATGTTCATTGTGAACAGTTGGTGTGGCAGGTTGGTCGGTTTCGGCCATGTCGTGTACCGGCTGGAAATGGAATGGATGCTTCCCTGCCGCATTTAGAAGCCTCCACACGTAGCTTTGGCTGACGCCAAATCTTCGCGCTACCGGCCGGGTGGAGCTTTGCGGGTTCTGCTCAAAATACCTTCTTATGCTACGATCCAACTGCTCCGGATACATGGTAGGACGCCCTCGAGCTTGTGTATGTTCGGGAACAGCTAACTGTCCGTAGTCTAAGAAGTTCTGCGCTGCCCGAAGTATCCGCCGTGATGAAGGTACAGGCGAGTTTGGGCTTCGCCTCCGAAACCATTCTCTGGTTTCATTAAGGTCTCTCGAACTTGCATAATGCCAAACGATTTGGGCGAGTTCTCGGGTAGTAAGCGAGTCCATTTTCAAGTAAAACGGAAAACACGTGCGCTCAGTGACAATAAAATTATGCACTGATTTAATAAGCATTGATTTTAGAAAAAGTTAAATTCGCGGTCTTATTTGCATTAATAAACAAATTTAGTTTTTATTTGCATTAAGTTTAGTTTTAATTGAAATTATTTGGTGTCGGCTTTATCATAAAGGTCTATTAAACTATTTGACGTAGCCGCCTCACCTATGACTAGATCGTAAAAAATGTGGACAAATCTCAGACTTAGGTTATTTCTTTGATCTGAGCTTACTACAGATCAGGTTAGTGCCACTTAGAGCCCAGAACCTGTTACTTCACATACCTACTTACTTATTACGTACATACGGCGGCGTGTAGTAGGTACCCGAATAGGAGTTAATTTCTTAACGTACTAAACGTAGGAAGTACCTACTTTGGCATTCTAGGTACTTGGAATTTTCATATTCCAAAATGTTTTTGTGGTAGTTGATTTGCATGCTAGTGATCGATGGGTAAATCACATAGGTCATAATTCAAACACTCATTAGGTATTTATCTGATTACTCACATTCACTGAATTATCGATCACCTAAAAGTACTTACATTTTATCCGTTAAGTACCTAGGTATTTATTTTATTAGTAGGCACCTACCTTTTATGCAATGCTTTGAATTTACCTCTAACACTAATTGAACTGAGATTTGAACTTAATATCTCAAGTACCAATCCCAGGTCAATTCGGTCGCTTTTGTCTGATTCTGTACGTCATGGTATGAGACCGTTTGCTATTTTAGCGTGGTTTTGCTTTACACGTGTAAATGACCATGTACCTACTACATTTATTTGGTACAATAATAATATCAAGAGGACCCCAACTGCAGCACGGATCGTTTAACAAAATTAGATTCAATCTTTGAAGAAATAAAGCCCAAATTAATTTCAAGAGAGCCGCGTCGCCGCGGCGTCGGTACCTTTGAGGAACATGATACAGCCGATACCGACGGACGTCACCATTGGAATTAAACCTTATGTTACTGATACAAAGTCTTAATTAGCTCTTTAGTAGATATCTTTGAATTCGTTAGGTACCTAGTAATAGCATAGTAAGTACAAAAAGAATAGTAGGATAGCTTCATACAAATTGGCCACCGTCGGTTTGAATGTACGCGTGAGTCGCTGGCGCCGTGTACGCACGCACACAATCTCATAGACGAGCGCAGCCCGGCGCGGCCTCAGTACAGATTGCGCCGCGCGTCTAAGGACCCAAGAGTAGGTACTATTCTTTTTAACTATGGTAATAGGCATAGGTTTAAGTTTATAAAGTACAAAGGTAAAAGACTCTTAGTGGCTTAGTGTCTACTCGCTGACTGTCACGCGCGGAAAGATGACGTTTCTCAGCGCGCTGACGCGCTCGAGTCAACACCCCGCTCATCGAGCACCAGTGCCTCCACAGACCTCTGAGGAACGACGGTTTTTGTGTGCTGAAGAGGCCGGAAAGTAACGACACACACGATAGTCCCACATCGCGGCCACCTTTTGTACAACCGCGCTGTGTCCGTTCTCCGACAACGTAGCCACAGCGTCGTGGTTAGGTGGTTGACGCGCCGAGGCACTACATTGCCATCTACTGCACGGATGCAGAAAAAATCTGGAAAATCAACAATTGCCCCCACGGAGGGCAAGCCGACTGTCATCGCCAGATCGCGAGGCCGCCGCGGCGCCGGCGCCTGGCGCCAGCGCATCATAGCGCCCGCGAAGATGGCGATGACGGCGACGCAGCGACGACACCGCTGCCCCGCCTATGCCAACAACGCCGCCGCCACAGTTCACACTGAAAACCCGCCGCTGGCTTACACATGGCTCACCGGACTTTTACAGGGAAACCTGCCGGTGGGGTCAGTCAGGTCTCGCTAGAGGCGTGAAGACTACTCGGACGCTTCTGAGTCTGATTTCTGAGCACACTTCGTGTCACCCTGATTGTAATAGTTTATGTAACTGGATTGGACTGGTTTACGTTCCTAATAAATTACGGTTTTACTTCACTGTTTATTTGCTAACAATTAACTGCTAAATACTAGCTTAGTGCAATGTGTATTAGTTGATATTATTTACCTACCTTACTAATGAATGTGTAGTGTAATGTTATCTTCAAATAGGCGTCAGTGAGTGCCGTGGGAGTCGTGGACGTCAACTCGAAACATCTACGTTGCAGTCCGTCTCCATACAAAGATAGCGCATCGTAAATTGTTATTTTTCGCCGGTTTGTGTAGGTACGTACCTACTTATTTATGTGTTGGTGTTATTTTATTAAACTGACTGCATATCTTTGTTTAAACTAGTAGGTACCTACCTACTTAATGGTAAGTTTACTATTATGAAGTTCTAATCATTAAATACACCGAGTGTTGTGGGTTTGATACCTACACGAGACAACATTTGTATGATCCACCTAAGTATAAATTATTGTATGGAGTCTGTTCTTTGCGTTCTTTAATCGCGATAGAACCCATCATGGATCCCCTTCCGCTACTTTTTATTGAGCTTGGGGAAGGTGGAGGGCGTATGTGGCACGGCACTCCCCCTAGACGGTCGAAGGAGCGTGTTCCTCGATTGACCCTCATGACGATGTCAATATCACGGGTCTACTTACGTTCTTACCGTGAGTAAGGACGTAAGTAGACCTGTGATATTCTAAAGTCCCGGGATACAGGATTTATTCCTTGAGCGGGAATTGTTTTTGAAAAGAGTTGTCCTTTTAAAAATAAAGAAACCAAAATTTGATTTTGGTGTCATACTACCTACATTACCTATCTTTCAATTTGTTTATATGCAAATTCAGATCTTCAGGGCTTCATCGTCATCATCATCGTCCTAGCGTTATCCCGGTTACATCCAGGACTTTCGTCTTGGAGTCCAGTGTCCGCTTTCTAGTCTAACCAGATTTGACTGAGTATTAGCTTTTCCACAGAGCGACTGCCGTCTGACCTCCGCAACCCGAAGGTATGGATAACCATATTCCATGGTAAACCAAGTAAGTCTAAAGACCAGTACCAGTTTATTTGAGGGTACTGACTCCCCGTAACGACAAACACTCCCCTCAACAGTGGTATCCTTCAGGATTCTATTACCTATTAATTCTATTAATATATCGTCGGCTTTCGCCACTTTCCGTGTCAAAGGGTATGCCGCCTTTTGAAAGTAGTGCAATTTTACCGTCAAGCAAGCCGCCGTACTCAAAGGAACCGCTCTAGTGATGTTTACAATCAACAGATAACATCGATTTATTTAATTTTAACATGACATGTAACAGACTGGTAACGATAGCCTAATGGCGATACCAACGGACTGCCATGCAGAGGGTATCTGGTTCGAATCCACGGTGCGCATCAATAATAATACATAATTAGTTAATAAGACTTTTCGAAGTTACGTGCGTAATAAATTGTTAATAAACGCTTGCCACGTGTCTCGGAAGAGGACGTCGGATAAACAGTCATGAAAATTCTTGACAGTCGTTACGGGGAGTCAGTACCCTCAAATAAACTGATACTGGTCTAAACCATTGAATGGTTTTATTTAATAACAATACATAAAAACATGCAATTACACAAAGCTAACATTTTTGGGGTTTACCTACCGATATTGTATGAGGTAAACAATAACAATTGTATAAAATATCGATAAAAACATTACTCCAGTGAATATTATCATCGGTTACATCTCTAATTATTTATTTGATTTACGAACAATTTGCCTACTTGACCACTCAGTCTTTCGCGAGCATTTCTTTTGTTTAGACTTCCGGATCTGTGAAATAGTAAATTCTGTAGGTATGTCGTATTCAAACCCTGAATATTTTAACATGTTGATGTGTTTAGGTAGGAGTGAATTTATTATGCAGGAGCTCGTAGGGAGTACGAGGAACGGTATGTTAGACCACGGGGTCTACCCGTGCCGTCGGAACGCGCGTTTCGACGGCTTCAATTTGGTGTTCGCATCGTTGCAGCTTTTCAAAGTGCTAGCAGTGTTAAGCCCAGGAGTGTTAAGTAGTGTGTGTTCAGCGATGGTGCAAAGGTGCCGTAAGTGTCTGGACGTGAGCGGAGGACATGCGGAATATGGCCGTAGCATCTTACAGCAAGTTGATATTTTTATCAATTTAAGGTAGGCACCTACTTACGTAAGATTAAACCAATTAAAAAGTTGTTATAAACATAGGTTAGTGTACCGTCGCGTCATAGCCATAGCTACGTTAGTACTATTTATTCTGTGCCATAGCGCGACTTGGCTTGCCGATCGTAATAGGTCGGCAAAGTTAGCAACGCTTGCAAAAGCCTTCTCTTAGATGGGTGACCGCGTGTGACTCTGAAAACACTGACATCAGAGTTGGCAAGGCACTCGCACGAAACAAACAGACAACCTAAATACCGCGTTTTGTTTTACCTACACCATCGAACCAAGAGATCAGCTGTTGCATCAAGTGCATAAAATCTGTTATACCTAAAATAATACTTGGCACGTGTAAAGGACGATGACTCGCGACGGCGGCTTTCGTCAAAGGAGGCGGTCGGGTGGCCTATGCACTCAAAGCCGTCAAATGTTTATGAACTTTAGGTAAATACCTAGCTATTATCTATCTGATATGATATTATTTAAAATTAATTAAATTTACACAAATACCTTATCATTTTACGCTACTCTACAAGGCTACAAGTACTACCTACAACCCCTTCATTGATCGGACGGAGGGTTATGAAACCCTGAATGGTTTAGATTAGATATGAGGGTACTGATTCCTCTAACGACTGTCAAAAATCTTCTGATGATAGCCGGGACAGACGGCTGAACGTGCTCTCCGAGGCACGGAGGGGTTTGTCTTTTTGTAGCCGGTCACCCATAAACTAGACGGTGCCGAACGCGCTTAACCTTGCAGGTCTAGTACGAGTTTGCACTCGATCGTCACGGTGGACGATAGCCTAGTCGACGGGAACAATTTCCATACATTTTCTAAATGCGCCCCCTAGCGGTCTCTATCGATCGCTACTCTCCGTTAGGGGCGCTTTTACAAAATGTATGGAAATTGTTCCCATCGACTAGGCTATGGTCCACCGTGACGATCGAGTGCTAACTCGTACTAGGCCCTACTAGGTTCGAGCGGTTGCCACTTTGACACGGGCCCCTCTGGCCCAGGACTTCATTATCATAAAATACATCTTAACTAACGATGTTCTTAACAGAACACGTTTAGATTAATCAAAAATAATTAATCTCTTAATTTTTTGTACGATGAAGTGACAAGACAATGCTATTCTTTAATGAAACATCTAATCTGTACTAAAGATAAAGTAGGTAACAAATAATTAAACATGTGTCAACAGGCGACTATTTTTAAAGTAAAATCAGCTGCTGTCGTGTGGTAGGTAATTATGTTGACAGAGACTGATCCAAATAGCTAAGACGGTTTAGATAGATAGATTATTGTCAGAATCTGTAATCATCATCATTATTTCAGCCAAAGGACGTCCACTGCTGGGCATACCAACCGCTTCCCGCGATCTTAACAAGATTGTCGATGTCGGTCCAAGATTTAGTAATATCGTAAATAATAATTATGTTTTATGATAAAATATCAATTATTTGAAAGAATAAGATGGCATGAGAGACTAGTTTCGCCTCTTGCGCGGTTTGTACGTAGTAGTAAACTCGCAGTAGCGCCATCTACTGCCACTGACATTAAATGCCGCGGGTTTGACCTTACCGTGTCTCGATGACAGCTGACGACACGCGACGCGAGGTGTTGTTACCTCCTTTTAGAATTCGACATTTTAGTTGACGTAGTGTTTATTTTTTTTACATTTTTTTTATTAAAACCCTTTCAGGCTGTTAACGTACTATTGTATGAAACCGAAGCAAAGTAAAAAAAAAAAAATTTTTTTCTCAAAAAAAAAATTTCTAAAAAAAAATATATGGTTAGGGTCATTCTATATCACCAGCAGATCATGTGGTTCAAAGGAATTACACGACTTTTAAATCACCCTGTATACATTTTAAAACGGCGAATTCTCGATGTTCTGTTCCAATGGAAGTAAATGCTATCTGTACCGATGTCTATCAACTGTATAATGTCTATCAGCACCCTTAGAAGATTTCAAAGCTTTATAAAATATCACGAAAATAAAACAAGCAGGCAAATCAATTATATTAATAAATCAATTTATAGAAGTAGGTTCAAAGCCCTTGCTCTGTCTAACCAATCGGAACGCGATACGTAACTGCCAGTGAGAACGCGGCCGCCAGTGAATCCAGTTCTACCATGCAGCACCCTGAAGTTGTCCATCACCATTACGGTACCTGGTGAAACAAAATATATCTATTTATAAGGTATGTCTGGGAAAGCAGAAAGCATCAGTTAAAATCGATCGAAAAAATTGGTCTGTCCGACCATTAGACAGGGCTTCGGGTACGCGCTCCCGGCTCTCCGAGCTACTGTAGTCACTACCCTATATCCTTCCAGTGACTACAGTACCCCCACCTACAAACCCCTTCTTCCTCATCATGCATCCCATCCATTTACCCCGTTTCTCCTATCCCTCCCCCTTTATGACGATAACATTCCCAAGGAGGGTTGGCGTCAGGCAGGCGGCCGGCTATTAAAATCCATGCGAAAACCTATTTGCAGTATGGCCAGATTATTAAGCGAGCGATTATAAATATTTTTTTATATTTTTATATACACACACATAACTTGGGATAGTCAGAGGTATGTGCCCGGGGTACCTAGGGTCAAACCCGAGACCATCGTCTCGTCAGTCCATTACTGGCTGGCGCAAATAAATAAAAATACCTCTAACGACACTTTGTATTTTGTAAGATTACCCTTGGTTACCTGGTTGTAATTTAAATCTCCACTGGAGACTGACGTTTTCGTAGTACTTGGCCAAACTTCGAAGCGATCGGTAATAGGAACGACAGTCTTCGCTTCTCGCAAAAGCCATTGGGGCACGATCGTAAACGTTGAATCTGAAAACATGCACATAGAAATAATATGTCTTTTTTACTTTCCACGCACATATAAATTACATGCATTTACTTTACTACATGCGGAATTTGAAATGTGTATAAACAAATATTTCAATACAGGAAACAGCTTTTCACCAATTATTTTTCGGATTTTAATGAAGTTTATTACGCACATACATATAATAAGTATTAACAGTATAAAAGAATATTAAGTGTAATTAAGTGTGTATGCCCCTCAGGTAGGATGTGATGATTGCGAGAAAGAGAAGTTTTGCAGGGATTTCGATAGCATGATGACGGATATACCGGAGAATGAAGAGATAGTTGTGGGAGGAGATTTTAATGGGCATGTGGGACGAACAAGTGGTGAGTATGGAAGAGTACATGGAGACTGGGGTTTCGGCAGCCGAAATAGCGAGGGGGAAGCAATTCTCCAAGCTGCTGCCGCTTTTGACCTTGTAGTGGCTAACACTTGGTTCCAATAAAGAGCAACACCTGATCACCTACAACAGTGGCCACCATATGACTCAGATTGATTATTTTCTGCTAAGGCGTAAAAGTATCAACTGGGTCAAAGACTGTAAGGTGGTACCGGGAGAAGACTTAGTCTCACAGCACAGACTCTTGGTGGCCAAATTAAAAATTTGGCTGAGCTCGAAAAAAACCAAGGAGCAACTGCCCCAAAAGTAAAATGGCATATGTTAGAGAAGAATGAATGTGCAGTAGAGTTCAGAGATAGAGTAGTAGATAAAATGCTTGAGATGGGCGATATGAAGGATTGCAGCGTGAATGAGTGTTGGGAGGAGATGAGTAAATGTATGAAGTGCGTGGCAAAGGATGTTTTAGGAGAATCGAAAGGAAAACGTATGAAAGATAAGGATACGTGGTGGTGGACAGAGGAAGTACAGAGTGTGCTCAAGGAAAAGAAAGCAAGTTTTAAAGAATGGCAGCTGATGAAAGAAGGCAAAGATTCGTTGAAAGAGAGTAAGAAAAACAAGTATGATGAATGTAAGAAAAGAGCTAAAAAAGCTGTTGCCTTAGCTAGAGCAAGACCCCTTAACGACCTATTTGGTTTACTTGAGAAACCCGAGGGCCAAAAGTATTTATACCGACTGGCTAAGGCTAGAGAGAGAAAGGTGAGGGATGTATCCCATATCAAGTGTATGCAAGACGAAACAGGAGTGGTTCTTACGGATGATGATAGGATTAAAGAAAGATGGAGGACATATTTTGAAAAGTTAATGAATGAAGAGAATGATTGGAGCAAAAAGCTTGAAAACGAGGCGAAGAATATTGGACTAGTGAATGTATTAAGTAAGGATGAGGTAAAACGGGCTGTGAGTGGAATGAAGAATGGGAAAGCATTAGGACCTGATGGAATACCAGTAGAAGCATGGAAGGTGTTAGGGGAGGATGGATGGGTGTGGCTGACTTTATTCTTCAATAAGATGTTGCATGAGGAGACAGTACCCAAGGAATGGTGCAGCAGTTACCTAGTGCCCATTTTTTTTTAATAAGGGAGATGTCCAAGAATGCAACAATTATCGGGGAATAAAGTTAATGCCGCATAGTATGAAAGTATGGGAGAGAGTAATTGAGCGACGTTTGCGAACAGAGAGTAAGATTTCACGTAACCAATTCGGTTTTATGCCTGGTCGAGGTACGGTGGATGCCA
Organism: Euclidia mi; assembly: GCA_944739405.2. Lineage (NCBI taxonomy): Eukaryota > Metazoa > Arthropoda > Insecta > Lepidoptera > Erebidae > Euclidia > Euclidia mi. Next base: position 71,726,447 of record OX123185.2, read on the forward strand.
TTTTTGCACTTCGCCAAATTTGTGAAAAATACAGGGAGGCGCATAAAAATCTGCATATGGTATTCGTCGACCTCGAAAAGGCATATGACCGGGTACCACGTGAAGTCTTGTGGTGGGCCCTCAAGAAGAAAGGAGTGCCTGAAAAGTACCTGAAGTTGATCCAAGCTATGTATGCTGAATGCCACACGCAAGTCCGGTCCGTAGCTGGAATCACAACCAAATTCGATGTGGCTGTAGGCTTGCACCAAGGGTCGGCTCTTAGTCCTTACCTCTTCTTGTTGATTATGGATGCCCTATCATCGGACATACTGGAAGAGGCACCCTGGTGCATGCTATTTGCCGACGGTATCGTCCTGGTAGCAAAAAGGGGACAGGAGGTGCAGAGCAAGCTGGAGGAGTGGCGGAAGAGACTGGAGAACGTAGGCCTTAGGATAAGCAGAACCAAACCCGAATACATGTTCTGTGACTTTGGCGGCCTCTCTAGTCCAATCCCGGTTACACTCGGCGGTATACCCCTACCAGTATGCTCCGACTTTCACTACCTCGGTTCACTTCTGCAACACGACGTCAAAATTGATCGGGATGTTCGGCAAAGGATCAATTCAGGATGGATGAAATCTCTCGGGCACAATATGCGATCCTAAAATGCCTCTGAAATTCAAGGGACGCATATATAAGGCTGTTATAAGGCCTGTCGTATTGTATGGAGCTGAGTGTTGGGCTACTAAGAAGATGGATGAAAAACTGTTGCATGTGGCAGAGATGAGAATGTTGCGATGGATGTGTGGAGTTACAAGAATGGATAAGATTAGGAATGAATACGTGAGAGGTAGTCTGAAAGTGGCGCCCATAGACGAGAAAGTGAAAGGAAGTCGTTTGGCTTGGTATGGACATATTATGCGAAGAGATGATATGTATGTAGGTAAGCAAGTGATGAATATGAAGGTAGAGGGATGGAAAGGCAGGGGGAGGCCAAGGAAAAGATGGATGGTGTGTGAGAATGGATATGAAAGAGAAAGGGGTAAATGATCAGATGACGGGTGACAGAACAGAATGGAAGCGAAGGACGTACTGCGCCGACCCCAAATAAATTGGGACCAGGGCAATAAGATGATGAGTATAAAAGAATATTATATTTGTAATTAATAAGACTTTACTTCGCAGGGAAGTGTATATAAAGCTTAAACTAAAAAGAGGCAATCCTTATGCCTGTATTTGAATGTATTTCAAAAACAATTGTGACGTCGTGCCCCGGCGCCCGCGAGCCTCGCTACGAGTGACGCACAGCAGTGGGGCGCCCCGCTCGCCCCCTCCTCCTCGCCGGCCTTATATATACCGGGGACACACGTGGTTTGGCCCTTTTTGCTCCGGGACAACACGACCAAAGCTGAGTACCCCATCTGAAGACCTGTGAAGTGCCAACAACGTCGCTCACGCCCTGGATAATAGTCTCTTCTGTTGTATGTGTATAACTGGAATTATAACGCGAGTTTAAACTTTCCTGGTGATATTTTTTATTTATTTCCCGTAAGCCAACCTAATTATCTCTCTTTAATTGCTCGGCGAGTGATCGATCCCGGCTACCCCGTGGAAATCATTCACTCGTGCGACACAATATAATTACTTCTGGAAAGCTTCTTATCCTGCTCACGCGTACCGAGTTAGATATCAATCAATTTGTTAACTTCTGCTTATATGGATTTGTAAGTGCGGAAACCCAGCGAACGCATTACTGCATACTGACCTGATTTGTACCAAATCGCCTGTCTCCCCATCCACCTTTATAACAGGAGCAGAGTACTTATGATGATGTCCTTCTTCAATATACTCTGCTTCTACATTAAACTTAGTAAGAAACTCGAAATCTTCTGGAAACTCCTTCTTTAACTGTAGGGCACCGTAGAAGCCGTCGACTAGGATGGTTTGGCCACCAGTGCCGTTTTTATGCTCTAAGCAGTGGAGGATTTGTAATCTGAAATATGAAAGCATTATTAATTGTGCTGTTTCATTTTTTAAGATGAATAATTGTTTGGGTTGTCTAACAATTATATTTACTTGAATAAATTTTCTATAATATAGATAAATTAGGAGTAAAGAAGTTTTGGCAGGTAGCGATTGACGAAAATATAAATTAATCCAATTATTTTTTCACGCAATGTATTAGCACTCTATCTCATTTAAGCATACCTACATACGTAACCATTTTTTTAAACATACATGCTTAGTTATACTAGATTTAGCACATGGTAATAAATCTGTCACTGAAAAACCAATATCGCTAAAAATGGCTGAAAACGGTGAAACAATTAATCACCTAGCTGAACGCCTATGAGTAGTAACGCAACCGTCGAAAACGCAAAATTATACAATAAAGCAAGTCGAATTTTCTCAAATCGTTTTCCAGTATTTAATGTTCGCAATTAACCTTCATGCGCAAAAAATCTGTAATATAAAATACATTCTAGGGGTCAGGAAATATAAATTGTTCGAAGGAGTGAACAAAGTCAAAGATCCTAACAAATCTATCGACGTGTGGTGGGACGGGACCAACGAATTTGTTTCTTATACATCAGTACAATTGGGATGACCCATTCACAGTAAGATATCTCACTCAGTCTGGCTTAGTGTTCTGTTACAGTAACAGAAGCTGAATGCTTGAGCAGCCGTGAACGAATTGCTAAACAGAATTTGAAAGCAACCAACAAACAAAAGCTTTTTCGAATATACCCTGAAATAATAATGACGGAAGGATTCCCGTGAAAGTGGGTCACAAATAAGCTCATGCAAAAATAACTACCCTCATTATTTGTGTAATTATCATGTTTTCTTTCTTTGATCGTTCCACTTTTAAATTGGAAACGAAATGTGTTTCACGCTTCGATTAATCGTTGTCAAGTTAGAGCGATACTGGCCACTTACATAAACTGATTCTTTTGTAAAAACGATTGTGATTTATTCCAATTATTTCGTAATAAACCTTTTTCTATGAAATGATTTATAAGGGATCCAAACAATCAATTACTAAAATTGTAACGTGGATGGCGCGTTTTGATAAAGGGATTTTTTATTAATTGGAAACATAAATGAGGACGGTGTTGAGCATCACTTTTGCGAACCGATAACAATTTCAGAGAGGTCAAAGTGTGTTATGAAATTAATTATAACAGCATTCAGTAATATTTTATTCTGAAAGCGCTTTGTCGTCAATATTTAATTTTTTATAAATTTACCCAGTTATAGTCGGCGGTGTCCATGTCACCTATTGCATTTTTAACTTGGGAAATTGGTCATGTGGACCAGCGTTTTATTGATACTTTACGGTATCAATAAAATACCGTAAAATGTTATATTCACCAAAGTTATTTCGGAATCCCAGTCATCCCATGACTGCGGCTGGAATTATCCTCATCCAAACTTTGCATAGTGAGTACCAATCAAAACCACAGAATACCTGTTTTTGGGTTGCGGGGGTCAGACGGCGCCGGCGGCTGCTCTGTAGAATAGCTAATGTTCTATAAAATCTGAGTTTCAACACGTCCTGACTGCAATGGATATGAATATACTGTAAATATACTGATATTTACTTAGGATCATGATGGATATAAAACTTAAAACTTACCCAGCTGCTTCAGAGAAATAGGTGTTATCATTATGTGCTGCCAGAGGCAAGTTTGTATACGCTGTGTCGGCGTGATCGGCTCTCGTGGTGAACTGCCACATGCCTCCAAAGATCGTGTGTTGGACTCCGCCCAGAGCTTTACAGACCACCTCCGTATCTTCGAGAGTAGCGCCTACCTGAAATAACACAACAAGTAAAATGCTTACGGCTACGGTCACAAACAGGCATCAAATATATATAAAGGCCTACGCGTGTTGTCAGACGATATAAACATAATCTGCTGAGTGTTTTATAGTGGTTGTAGTTAATTGATGTGCGTGGCATTTTTCACGTGGCTGTGTAGGCCAATCCGTGACAGACATGAACGTCCACATCTAGGGCAGGTGTGTATTGTGACAGGCGGAGGGTTTTGGTCGCGGTTATGTCTCCTAGCTCGTTTATTTGCCAAAGTCTCGATCCAGGCTTTATCATGGTATTTCTGCCCGTCTTTTAAACATTTTCTCCACTCAATTCTGTCTTCAAGAATTTGTCGGGGTAAACGCTCTCGTTTACCGGCGCTCCATACGGCGCACATGCCCTCGCCATCGTAAACGCTTCTGTTTAAGGATAGCGCTGACACTAGGCAGCTCAGCGATTTCTAGAACCCGTTTGTTGCTGACTTTATGTGCCGACGTAATACCGAGGATGTTTCTCAGATAGTGCATATGAAATGTGTTGAGTCGTCGCTCCTGCTTTGCGTAGGAAGTCCAAGTCTCAGCCCCGTACAAGATTACACTAAGAATACAAGTCTGGTAGACTAAGACTTTGGTTTTGTTTGTCAAATGCTTATTGTCCCATACTCTTGACCGGAGCCTTCCAAACATGAATGCCGCTTTGCCGATACGGATATCGATCTCCACATCTAGTGATAGATTGTTCAACACAGTTGACCCCAAGTAACAGAATTTTTCGACAACCTCCAGAGGCGTGTCACCCAGCAGTATGAATGGTGGATCTGTACAACCCTGCGATAAGACTACAGTCTGTTTGGCGTTAATGTTCATCGAGAACAGTTGGCAGGCTCGAGAAACTGATCAACGAGGACCTGAAGTTCGTAAGCATAATCGGCTACAATAGCTGCATGGTCTGCAAATAAAAGGTTATTGACATACAGGTCCTCGCGATGCCGTTTTGATTTTAAAAGCGCAAGGTTGTACAATTTGCCATCGGCTCGTGTGTGCAAAGAACTCCCTGGTGATCGCAGCCGAATGCTACTTTTAGAAGTAGTGAAAAGAAAATGCCAAACAGGGTTGGCGCAAGTACACATCCTTGTCTGACACCAGTACGCATGTAGAAAGGGTCTGATAGGTGACCATCGAAGAAAATACTGCCTTGCATATCCTCGTGGAACGATCTGATTAAAGATATTAGTTTATGTGGACAGCCAATGTGTTCCACGCAGGTGCAAAGGCCCAGTCTGCTCACTGTATCAAACGCTTTAGTCAGATCTATAAAAGCAATGTATAGCGATGTATCCTGCTCCCTGCATTTTTTCTGCAGCTGGTGAAGTAAGAATATCATATCGACTGTGGAGCGGTTTGGACGAAATCCGCACTGGCTCTCAGGATATACGTGGTTTTCTAGGTGATGTAGTTTGTTGAGGATTACTCTACCAAACAATTTTCCCACAACACTCAAAAGGGATATGATGCGGTAATTATTACAGTCACCACGGTCACCTTTCCCCTTGTATAAGGTGACAATATTTGCATCGCGCATATCCTGAGGTACAGCACCAGATTCCCAGGCTTTTATAAAGCCACATTTTATAAAGAAATTATACAACATTGCTGAAACGCATTTGAGTTTAGCAACTTCAGGGTAGATGTTATCACCTCCTGGGCTCTTTTTTTACTTTCAATTGAGCAACTGCAGCCAGAAACTCTGCGATTGTGGGCGGGTCGTCCAGCTCGGTCCAGATGTCAAGTTTAGGGGTAACTAGTAATGCATCCGCCATGATATAGATTGGTTGTGAGTAGAGCCCTGAATAGTGTTCTACCCACCTATGGAGCTGATTATGGCTATCAGTAATGACAGTTCCATTAGTGTCTTTGAGTATAGGTGTGCTTTTACCATGGGTCCCAGAGCCTGTTTGATGCAGTATAGAGACCACTGAAGTTGCCTTTCTCTGCGCACGTCTGAATGTTTTGACATAGCTGATTCCAGTACTCATTGGCAAGCCTGTGAGAGCTACACTGTTATGCAGCTTTGGCTTTGCTGAGGTCTTCGCGTGTAGTAGAACAGAGATTCAACCGGTAACATGAAGCTGTTTGACGTTTTGTATCGAGAAGTGGTGTAAGTACATGACTGTTTTCAGAAAACCAGTCGCTAGATTTTGATTTACAAACGCCAAAGTTGTTTATTGCGCAATCTGTAAGGACTTTTTTGATATGGACGCACTTTTCCGCCAAAGACATATTTTCATCCCATGAGTCAATCTCCTTGAGCAGTAACTGCTGAAACGACAAGACCATTTCGGGGTTATTAGCCATTGCGATGTTCAGTTTCTTTCTACCAGGCGACTTGGGAGAATGAATCTTCTTGTGGGAAAGTGCTACTTGTTCGGCCATTTTCAATATTCGATCCATACATGGATTTTGAGATTCGAGATTCGTGTTTGACATATTTTGTATGGAGCTTATGTCAAAAACGAATCTAAAATCTACAGATCTATCTATAGTTCGAATATTGAATTCCGTAGGAAATGACTAAGGAATGATCCGTGTCGCATTCTACACTTTGGAAAGATCGTGTATGTAATGTTTCTTTAAGGTCTTTTTTTCTACATAGTATCAGGTCCAATTGGTGCCAGTGCCCCGAGCGTGGGTGTTTCCATGATACTTTATGGGATGGTTTGCCTTTAAAATAGGTATTAGTAACACACAGCAGGTTACTAGAACAAAACTCTAACAGGCGTTGATCATTGTCATTCATTTTACCTATGCCGTGGTTACCGAGGCAGTCAGGCCAAGCAGTTGTGTCCTGGCCAACTCTAGCATTAAAAAGACCAAGGATGTAAAGATGATCGCTTGGTCACACTTTATGAAGAGTCTGTTCTAGGAGGGTATAAAATTGGTCTTTAGCATCATCGGGGGCTGGTAGTGTCAGGGCGTAGGCGGAGATTAAAGTAACAAAGCCGCATTTACTTGACAAACGTAATGTCATTATTCGCTCCGAGATTCCCCTGAGGGGTCTCGATTGAAGGCAGAAGATCATTACGCACAGGGAAGCCAAAACCATACTCCCTATTGGCCGCGTGTTCTTTGCCTTTCCAGAAAAAGGTGTAGTTTTGCTCGCGTATAGAACCATCATCGGGGAGCCTTGTCTCTTGGAGAGCTGAGATGGCAACATTAAGCCGTTTTCATTCCCCATCTATGACGGCTGTTTTGCGCAGTTCTTCGGCGCAACCAGAGCCTCCGCACGTGTCCGGAAAGCCTGTCCTCATGGTGCAGACATTCCATGTCGCTAGGCGCATGGTGAGTTGTGGAATCAATTTTTTATGGGTATTCTTTTTCGTATTGTCAGGTGTGTTAAAGTATCGGCACCAATCGTCTAGCAAAGCTATTGTTGCCTTGTCCCTATTGATTTGTTGCCACCCTAAGGCAACAAATCAGCGCCGGGACGGAACAGTACCTTACTGGCCGGGGACTGCCCAGCTTAAGCGGGCGGTAGCTGTACAATGGGCCTACGATGGACCCTCCCACTGTCAAGAGTGACCCCTGGCGCCCGCACTTACGTCCATACGCGCAGACTTATCACTGGTAAACTGCCACTCTTCGTGTTGTTATCCGCATAGCAGAGCTGCTACGGGTAAAGAACACTCTCCACAGACATTGTGTCGCCTGGGACGACTTAAGGAAACGTAGCTTTGCCCAGAGCCTACGCCACCCACTCGACCGCACTGGCTGAGTCTGCAGGAACGACAAGTCGATACGTGCAGAGCCAGATTGGTTGCAGGAGACTGCCACTTATTTCAGGTTATACCCTATTTGTTCCTAACGGAGCCTGCCATTCCGGGTTTGTTCGGGTTTTCCTTCTCTAGATAGGTTGCGGACCAACGCTAACGAGGCCTATCCCCCCGGCGCATCAAATATAATTCAATAAAATAAATAATAAAATCCAATACTTATGATAAGCAGACAGCTAGCGGTAGGTACTTATAAGGTGCGTATTGTTATATAGTTATTTACAATGTAATTAAAATATTTATCGAAACACTGTGGCAAGTGTCCCAAAATATCGGGCCCTCATAGCGACGATACGAGGTATCTTAAATACCGCTAAACTTTGAAAATAAGTATTCTCAAATACATATCTCGTTATACTACCTCAAAACACGTCACAGAAAAATTACACCAAGTCAAAGCCTAAATAGTCACGCTTTAAAATAATAATAATCTATCCCGGGTGTAAAATGAACCCACTATACACTTTCACACACATACAGTTTCCAGGTTATCAACCGGTTTTCCTCGCCCCTAGACCATAAAAATAATTATGAAGTTAGTATAAAATGTAACTAAACTTTCGCTACTGGATGAACTTGAATATAATATACCATCATGAGAAATAAAGTGGTACGGTATATTTGGCAAACTGCCACGCAGGTCGTATTTTATAGCTGCAAAGTGAATACAATACTGCACACACGTCCCAACGACGTATTGACAGGTTATCATCCTAAATTACGGAGATATATCTTTTATCTACTGTATTAAAGTTCTACCCAATATACTTACTAAAATAAATTGACCAAGTATTTGTTTTCAAACTTTAAAATCAATAATTTCGTAAAAATTGTTGCCAAGCTTACTGATTGCTGGACTGACGGTGTTATTTAATTAGTCATTATACATAATTAATGGGGTCGAGTCGTAACAAGAGGTCAAAGAACGGGCAGAAAACCGAAACCAATGGCACTTGCTCCACCGAGACAAGCTTGGCTCTTAAAAGTGTAAGAAGAAGACACAGGTAACTAATGTACCCAATGTGATGGTTTGAGCTGCTGTCTAGCCATTCAACACTGGGCAAGTATTGTGTGTCTTCAACACCACACAGGACACTACTTTGCGTCCACGTTAAGGTGTTCATTACAACTTTTTGTTCCTAGTTAGGATGTCCATTGTGTTCGTTGATAGAATTGTTGTTAATTTCTCTGAGTTATAACGTTTATTCCTAATGCGGTCATAATAACCGCACCATTAAGAATACAAAGTGAAGAAGGATCTAGAGAGAATTACGTATTTGGTAGGTACAGTTTTATTCAAATAATATGGCATTTATTATACAGACACTAAATTACTTGTACCTTATAAAATCTGTATTAAAATCATATATGCATTTAATTTTAATTATGTTCTATATAACTTAGTTGAATTTATCAAAGTGAAAATCCTTTCAATAAAATAGGTTTAACCAACAACATTTTTTATTAAACATAGCACCTGCATATTCTCATTTATGTACAAAAAGGTCGTGCTTGGTCCAAGAAATTGGCATGTCCAATAAAACAGTTTATCAAATCAATTCTGAGTATCAAATACAAATACTTTACCCCTTTTATCTACGCAACATCGTAGTCGAGAAGTGACTGAAATACTCTCTTCACTGTAGCCACAGAGTTAAGAAACTCGTTCACACGGACTTTCCCAACTTTATCGTTATTGCCTCAATTGTGTAAAAGTGTAGAAAATTCCGCTAGGTGGCGCTTATAAGTAAACATTGCGCTGTCATTGCTCTTGCGATAATATTAATTTAAAATTAGTTATTTTAATCTTTCTTTGACTCTGAATAATACAAAAGTGCTGTTACTATACAAACATCAGTGAAAAGTGTTATCTCATAAAACTATGTACTAATCATGAAGAAAACTATAACTAGAAGTGTCAGAATAATTTGAGGTGAAATAACAAAAATAACTGTGATGAAACTGTTTGAATACTAAAAAACAAAGGTACGCATACCATTTTATAAGACTAGTCATAAATTGACAAACATTAACGAAAACTTACAATTTGCACAATAGAAGAATCCGCTAAGAAAAAATATTCAAACATATTTCATATAAACTAGCGCGACCTGTGGAGAAAAGATAAACTAAACATCTATTATTTCATGAGTATTGTCCTGCCATCTACCGTTGAGTAGTGTTATCAACGCCTTATTGAACACACAAAGAATCTTTGACTACGCAACAAAATATGTCACTTAACTAATTAGAAAAACTGATGATGTACTCTGAGAATTCGCAACCAATCAACAATTTCAAGTGAGTGGCGGCACTGAGAGTGCGTTCTACCTGAACACCAGATGCTAAGATCGAATCCTGAGCAAAAGGAGTCTTTTTGGGATTGATTGAATATGTACATAGAAAATTGTTAAATATTTATGTCATCATTTAATAAAATCTGAACTATTATACTAAAGATATATCATATAAATAATTATAATTATCATAAAATTAACAAAGAATTACAAAAATAATAAATTCCATCATAGATGAAAATGTAACAGTCAGAAACCGTACACAAACCAAATCAATAAATGATTCGAGTACTTCGTCATTATTTGATTGCACAATGACAAGCTTGCCGGACGAAACTCAGTTGACTCAGTCCCATGATTATATGACTGTAAAAGAACTGAACGAGGTTATAAAAAGACTATCCTGTGAATAACAATCTGCCAACCAGGAAATAGAAAATTTTACGTGCGAAAATGGACAACTCAAATCGGACTTGTCAAAGGCAAATAAAACTATCGAACTATACAAAAAAGTTACTATAGCGAGTCCACAAACTACACCACGATTGGATCGCCAAAATAAATTTAAGAAAATCACACAACAGCCCAATGAAACAACGTCGAAACCTCATTATCTCAGACAAACAAGAAAGCATTAAACAGCCATCTGAAGAAATAAATAAAAAGTGCAGGGATATGATCAACAATCAAGAATACATCAACACTCAACCAGTTATTGAAAAACCTAACCTTTGTATTCTTACTAATTGCAGTGTGAAAGGTAGATTAAAGGATATCGAATACACATTCGGTGAACAATTTAACATCTGTCGTTATATAACACAAAATTGTGGCATTTTGGACATTATAACAAACATTAAAACTAAACTGCGAAATTACACTATAAATGATTACTGTGTTATCCTGATTGAAGAGCATGACTTTAAAAAGACTGTTAATTGTTCTGAGCTGGTAAAATCCATTCAGGAATGTTTACAAAACATTTCTCATACGAATGTCATATTATGTGTTCCTACGTACATTTGCGGAGCCCCCATACTTAATTATAAAATAGAGATGTTTAGTAACTTATTATTCATGAATATGCAATGTTATAAATACGCTTATCTTTTTGATTCAAATTATAATTTACTAGAAAACATGTCGTACGAGAGCGACATGTTTTCTAATAAATCTGGTAGAATTAGCAATTATGGATTGCAGATTATATATAAAAATATTATGTAGCAAATACTTGTCGACTTATCAACATTTCCATCTGTCACTACATGTATGGAGGGGGCCGGAAATGATCATTGTAAATGCTCTATAAAATCGCCAAATAAATTGAATTGTATGGGTGACGCTGGGTCTGCCACACCAAACTTAAACACGTGTGATGAATCATCAAAATATTTGTTTCGTTAGTTATAAACATATCAATATATTACATCAAAATATTAATGGCGCTATAAGCAAGTCAAATCTTTTAACCTTAAATCTCGAATCACTTGTAGAAGAAAGTGTCCTAGTTGATGTACTATGTTTAACCAAGCATAATATGCTGAAAGGTGACACCACATTATTATTGATAGAAAATTACACTCTCACAGCAACGTTTTGTCGTAAAAGCCGTCGCGGCGGTATTTTGATTCACAATCATCATGAATTCAAACCTTTAAAATCAATAGAAAGCTTTGGCGTTCCGGGTATAATTGAGTGCTGTGCCATAGAACTTACATTGCATGGTATAATAATAGTCTGTATTTACAGACCACCTCGAAATATATCACAAAATTTTGAGCGTTTCTTATCCATATTTGATGATGTGCTTGATTCAATTTGCTACACAAAGAAAAAAATTGTTATATGTGGAGATTTCAATATTGACACTTTGAAAAAGTGCAAGATGACTTATGTTTTAAAGCAAACAATCATTACCTTAAATTGGCTATTAATTAGCCAACACGCCTTGTAAGTGGCTCCTGTTTAGATAATTTTATCCACAATATTAAGGGAAGTAAATACAAAATTTTTGAATTCACTCTATCTGATCACTCAAGCCAAATGTTAACTTGCAAAGTCAAAGAAACATGTTCCATTTCACATTGGTTTTTAAAAAGTAGAAATTACTGCAAAGAAAACATGAAAAAATTTCATGAATGGTTAAAATCACTTTCTTTTGACGAAGTTTACAGTACGACTGATACAAATTATGCATTTGATTGCTTTCATGAAATATTAATTTTGTTTTATAACCTATGTTTTCCACACGTATTAATAAAAAAAACATGCCGTAAAAAGCCTTCCTGGATATCAAAAGGTATCAGAATATGTTCAAAACAAAAAAGAAAATTACTTTGGCTCTACAGGAAAGATCCGAGTATACACAACAGAAATGTATTCAAATGTTACGCAAAACGCTTTAACAAAATCATAAAGTTAACTCAACGGGCACAAAATAACTATAAAATTGAAACGGCTTTGAACAAATCTAAAGTTACTTGGTGAATCATAAATTATAATAACAAGAATTTTATTAAAGAGGAAATCAGGCAAATTAATGATAATGGGGTGATCATTGATGACCCAAAAAGTATTGCAGAGCTCTTTAACACCTATTTCATAGACGGAAATGATAGTAGTGTAGGGTCAGTTAACGTTAACTGCAAACTAACGAATAATCTCAACTCTCTATTTTTGAACCCAACTACTCCCTTCGAAATTAATAATATAATTAAATCATTAAAGAATACAAACAGTACAGGTTATGATGACATTAGTACAAAGGTGTTAAAAAATGTATCAACCATCATCTCACGTGTTTTATCCTAGATTGTAAATTTAAGTATAGCGTCTGGTGTAATCCTAAGTAAATTAAAAATAACGGTGGTGAAACCTGTATTTAAGAAAAATGATAGGTGTGATGTAACTAATTACAGACCTATAGCACTCACACCGATATTATCCAAAATTTTTGAGAAGGTGATAGGTCAGAACCTTGATAATTTCTTTGAAAAAACAGAACATATTCACCGAGAAGCAAGTAGGGTTTCGAAAGAATAAAAATATAACTTTGGCTGTATTTCGGTTTTTGCGTACTGTAATGACAAGCCTCAATAATAAACAATTAGTATCCGCTTTATATATGGATTTAACGAAGGCTTTTGATTATGTTAATCGCAATATTCTCTTAAGTAAGTTTGAAACATACGGAATCCGAAGTAATGACCTCAATCTCCTAAAAAGCTACCTAATAAATCGGCAACAATGTACGCAAATTACTCGCATATGTCCGAAAACATATAGACAAATAGTACATTCATCTTCATACCGTGAAGTAACTCAAGGAGTCCCACAGGGAAGTATTCTAGGTCCATTGCTGTTCATCATTTATATAAACGATTTACCAAATTATATAAACCAAGATATGCTACTTGCAGACGATAGCACAGTGATGTTTACAAGAACAAACAAAAATCTAATGTTATCTGACATAAATCAAACACTTGACATAATAATTGAATGGTTATCTAATAATAATTTAATAATAAATCTGCATAAAACTAATTTAATGACATTTAGAAATAGAAAAAAATATTTGACTGATCTTGATATTTGCTATAATGGAAAACAAATTAATATAGTCGGGAATACAAAATTTTTGGGTCTAAACTGGAAATTATTCAAATTTAAATTGGAAATCTCATGTGGAAGATGTTTGTTCTAAACTCAACCAATTTTCTTATGCGCTATAATAGTGTTGTCTCGTGTGGGTATTAAGACAGTGTTCCACTACCACAGCTAGCCATACCGAAATGTCGGGGCAAATATAAGGTAACTCACCTTAAGTTTCTAATAAATACACAATATACACCTGTTACAGAAATAAAAGTACATATCTATGGACGTCGCGAAAGTTTAAAAATAAAATGTTCGTATCAATATCAATGACCAAAACTAATCTTGATGAAGTAACTACCATTAACTTTCAATAATATCAGTTTATTTACAAGTACGCTTAACATTTCGTGAAATGTATAGGTAATTTCAATTGCAACCCATTTAAATTTCAATCTATACACATAAATAAAATTGGAATGTCTGTTTGTAATATTAAGATAACCGCTTTTTACTAAATGCATATGGATGTGTACACGGTACATATACCGAAATGAATTTTTTTTTAATTTTTGTCTGTCTGTCTGTTTGGTTGTTCTCACTAATCTATGGAAAGGCTGGACCGATTGTGACGGGACTTTCATTGGCGGATAGCTGACGTATCAAGGAGTAACTTAGGCTATAAATTAACCGGGTACGCGAAGTACTTACTTCAGGACGCGGGTGAAACTGTGGGAAACAGCTAGTTATCAATTGAGAAAAGCATTTAAAATAATGACGGTTCGTTAATTGGGTTCCAGTGTCAAATGTTGTGGCCGGTGCGGATATCATTACAATCGCGTATATTTCAATTGAAAAAACGAAATTGAATCGATTATGGTCTCATTAGTGTTTGCAGTATATAATTAATTGGTTGTTTGGTCCCGATGCGTTAAATTTTATATTTGGTCCCTTGGTTTTGGTTTGCTAACAGCTGCGTGCTTGGGTTATATCTCTGGTTACTAAGGTTGTGGCTGGAATGCATACCGAGGTCAAGCATATTTCGTTGTTCAGATACTTTTATGTAGCTGCTATATGATATAATATGATATGATAATTCTTTATTGTGCACTACACTGTTGGTACAAATCTGGTATTAATTAATATAATGTACATACATAGCAAATGCACAAGGGCGGCCTTATCGCAAAGTGCGATTTCTTACAGGCAACCTTAGCGCAATATAGACTTAGGACAGTTGTGAATCAATCTGCTGTCATCACGGCGTACCACGGTTATGTAGAATCATTGCTAAGGTATGTTGTCATTTTTTGGGTAAACTCTGTAGACAGTGACATAATATTTAAAGCCCAAAAGAGATGTGTAAGGGCCATTTTGCAATTAAAACAGACGGATAGTTGTAAACCCTTTTTTATTAATCTGAAATTGCTAACGCTTCCATGCCTTTATATATTTGAGGTAGCAGTGTTTGTTATAACACATATTTCTCTATTTGAGCGCCTGCACAGCAAAAGTAATACCCATAAAATAAGTTTTCCGTCAAATAATACAGCACAATTTAGCAACAGCATATTTTGTATGGCTCCCCGAATTTATAATCATTTACCTCTATACATTGTGAGATGCTCCAAAGTAAGTAAATTTAAAACGCAATTGAAGCAATTTCTTGTTGTGAAGGCATTCTACAGTGTGAAAGAATATCTCGAGGACAACTTTACAACTCAGCAAATACATGACTCATAATTGAACAAATGACATTAGTATAATTAATATTTAACCTAAATTGACATGTGTGTATTATTACTTTGACTATTCTAATTGGTATTATTTTGACTTTGTATAATTTAAAATTCTAATTTTTATTTGAAAACCTAATATAGTTTTTCTTTGATCTTATTATTTATTTTTCAAGAACAATTTACCTTTTATATTTTGCACGCCAAATGGCAGAATATAACTGCACAAAAAATTTTGTAAATATCAACTGTAATTTACCTATATTCGCAATAAACTATTTCAATTTGAATCAATGCTAGAAAGAATTGGATCGCCGACATTCACGTCATTTTTTGAGATTGGTATAAAAAGTTAAGCGTGTGCAAATTAAGTTGAAACAAGACTATACTTTACCCCTTCTATTAACGCTACGCCATAGTCGAGCAGTGACTGAAAGATTCTCTTCGCTCCAGCCACAGAGTGAAGAAACTCGTCGACGTGGACTTTCCCAACTTTATCGGTGATATCTCCATGCCAAAGTAACGGTTTGAGCCTTCGACTTTCCTTCCATATTTTGTAGTTAAATTGTGATAAAAACTCTTGTGTATAGGTTGATTCGTGGTTGTCACTCCCTGGAAATAAATATAGTATCAATATCAGTTTAATGCGTGTCAGATTGCCGAAAATATAAATTTATGCTTATTTTGCAATAAAATTTTACTGACGAACGGGAAAAGCAAAGATATATAGTACTGCATTATTTACGACCTAATCGATGACTGGTAATAATCACAGTAAAAAAAAGACGATTATACCACTCGATACACACAGAAATAGTAAAAATAACGTTATTTTGTACCACTAAAGTCGACAACTGATCGTCATGATATTTTGTCAACAAATTGTTAAGAATAGGCCTCTCCAGGAGAGGCCCATTCATAGCCCACTGCTGGATAGCAGTGGGCTATGGCAGGCTGATAATGATGATGATGATTGTTAAGAAAAGGGAAAAAGCGAGCATAATATATTTTATTTTTTGAATGATTTAACTGAAACACTCACTATCATTGGTGTTATAATTACTTACATGTTATAAAGACCTGTGATTTATCGTGGCTCACATTTAATATTGTGACGTCTGGTATTTCTAGTATATGATTGGCTCTCTGGTAAGTGTCGGCATGGTAACACGATGAACACCTGAAACAATGTTCTGTTTACATTCTGACTGAAGTGTTTAATTTAACATTGGATTTTGAATTTCATTCTCATTCAAGAATAGCCTGGATATGACAGATCAAGTCATTTGTTCCGTGCTATATATTAAGATGTTTGGATTTTAGGCATTGAATTTTATTTTTTTCTTAATAAGTTTTAGCAGCACTTTTGTATTTTTGCCAAGTAGATTTCCATATGGAAACATTAAAACAAAATATCATATTGCAATATGGAAATTTCGCAAATACGAGGTGTTTTTGCTTCCATTAAATAACGGCAACACAAAAATAACTAGCATCAATTAGTTACATCTAGCTCTTATCATATTTTTTTAAGTTTCAAAATAACATATCGTTAATCGCCATAGAACGCCCAAATACAAAATTGCTGATAGAAACACGGCGACAGCCGTCCTCTTCGTGTCGTAGTCGAGTCTTCTTAATAAAATTGAAATAGATAAATCTTAGTAATTGCTACCTGCAATGGTCTCTGAGCCAACAGTCCTCAAACTTGATTGAGTTTCCATCTCCAAATAGTACGTCGAGCGCGCCGTCCACTGCACTCACCCATTCGATGGCTGCGCAAATAAAAGTCGTTAATGAAATCGTCCCAACCGATTTCAAGAAAGATTTCTGTTTGACTTAGAGAATTGAGCTGTAGAAATGATTGCTGTTGTATTGAATTCGTTAAGGTCAAAGATATATTTGAATTGCATAATACTATTAAACTCTTGAAGTGATACGAGTTGAAGAAAATGATTACATATTGAATTATTTATAATTTATTTTTAAGCAAGTGCACAAATACAGAATTCAGTCATCAAACAGTCTTCCCATATACTATATTTTTGTAGAGTATAAAAATAAATAAATATATCCTTGCAGCCAATATAAACGAACAAAAAGCATAATCTATTATATTCAATGTAAAAAGTTGTAATATTTGATCAACAGTGAATGTTGAAATCGATTCCAGTGCAAGTATTGAAACCGTACTTTGTACTAGCTATATATTTCAAATTAACAACATTTCCACGTAGCATATAAGGTTCCATATCCTAAGGTTGCCTGTAAGAAATCGCACTTTGCGATAAGGCTGCCCTTGTGCATTTGCTATGTATGTACATTTAATTTATTTATACCAGATTTGTACCAACAGTGTAGTGCACAATAAAGAATTATCATATCATATTATATCATATAGCAGCTGCATAAAAGTATCCGAACAACGAAATATGCTTGACCTCGGTATGCATTCCAGCCACAACCTTAGTAACCAGAGATAAAACCCAAGCACGCAGCTGTTAGCGAACCAAAACCAAGGGACCAAATATAAAATGTAACGCATCGGGACCAAACAACCAATTAATTATATACTGCAAACACTAATGAGACCACAATCGATTCATTTTCGTTGGTTCAATTGAAATATACGCGATTGTAATGATATCGGCACCGGCCACAACATTTGACACTGGAACCCAATTAACGAACCGTCATTTTTTTAAATGCTTTTCTCAATTGATAACTAGCTGTTTCCCACAATTTCACCCGCGTCCTGAGGTAACCACTTCGCGTACCCGGTTAATTTATAGCCTAAGTTACTCCTTGGTACGTCAGCTATCCGACAATGAAAGTCCCGTCAAAATCGGTTCAGCCTTTCCAGATATTAGTGAGAACAACCAAACAGCTGTCTGACAGACAAAAATTTAAAAAAATGTCATTTCGGTATATGTACCGTGTATACATCCATATGCATTTAGTAAAAAGCGGTTTTCTTAATATTACAAACAGACACTCCAATTTTATTTATGTGTATAGATTGAAATTTAAATGGGTTGCAATTGAAATTACCTATACATTTCACGAAATGTTAAGCGTACTTGTAAATAAACTGGTATTATTGAAAGTTAATGGTAGTTACTTATTCAAGATAAGTTTTGGTCATTGATGTTGATACGAACATTTTATTTTTAAACCTTCGCAACTTCCATAGATATGTACTTACTTTTATTTCTGTAACAGGTGTATATTGTGTCATTATTAGAAACTTAAGGTGAGTTACCTTATATTTGCCCCGACATTTCGGTATTGCTAGCTGTGGTAATGGGAACACTGTCTTAATACCCACACGAGACGACACTGTGTGATGCATGAATTCTTTTTTCGAGTCTGGGTGTTCATTATGTCCGTTGGTTGTAAGTATGGTTGTAAAGTCCTTGCGTCACAGAAATTATTCCTAGTGCGCTCTTTTTAAGGGCCAATGACAAATAAATAAAAATATTTTAATACTTAAATGCCATATTACCAAAGTCTGCTGAATAATATATTGTAAAAACAACGAAGAAAAAGCAAAGATAGTATCTATTATCATAACACACCTGCAGTTGAGATACAAAATAAAAATAAACAAATGTTTACACTATAGGTATGTTTTGACAGGTTTTAATCGCGTAGATATTTATTTGATGAGTAGGAAAGTCTCTTTTGGTCTCGCCCGACTTTTCAAGCCGCTATCATCCGTGCCGTGGTCAGGGTAAGATTATTTGAGGATTCCGGGGACTAAGGCCGCAATTAACTAGGACCGTGTTCCTAATTGTCGGACTTATTGAATAAACTTATTTTGATTCCGGTGATTAGAACCACCAGAAAAAAAAATTTGATCGAGTCAATAATAGTTTAGTCAAATCTCAAAATTATTATTTAATTTATATATTTCATTAACATTATAATATAAATACACGATAAAATACATTTATTACGGTTCCTGTTATGTATGTTCTAAACTATTTGTTTTACCCGGCGAGCATGAGGCAGGGTATGTCACACCCGGGTGCAATTCTAAAGATGTGTATTTTTTTAAATATACGTCTGACAACACTAGCGCACTGAATAGCTGGAGCCAGGGGACTGCGGGAGGGGATAGTGGCGTGATCGCAGTTTGGCGTTGAGCGAAGGCTGGAATATTGGTGTGCTAACTTGTCTCGGGTACGTTATATCCTGCCACATGCCTAACGATTTTTTTTACGTAATTAATTTTTTATTGTTTTATGTTACATATTTTGTCTTTGTTTTTGTTCAATTTTGTATTTTTTTTAAATCAGGTGATGTCTCGTGGTTTTTCAGTTTAACGACTTATTATTTTTTTTAAGTCATTCAGATGGTACAGAGTGCAAGAAAAATATTCCAGTTTTTATACGCCAGCGAATCATGAATTAGCTTGGTGAACTATCACCTGAACCTGCAAATATGACTGGACGATATGTCAAATGTCAGGACATGGTCAGGACTGAATGCCCAAACAAGAAAGATAGAAAAACTAAGTATTCCTGCTACATTTTCGCCAAGGCTTTATGTATGGAGTATGCTAAGTTCGGATGTAAAAATTGTACTGATTTTGAGAGTAGTGACTAGTAACTTATGTTTGTAAAAATAATATCACTTTTGTTTTTTCTGATGGAAGATCTTATAATCTTTATATTTATGTTGATTTAAAATGTTAAAAACGATTTTCTTTTTATAAGTGTTGATTTTTCTAAGTCTCTAAAATATTTTTCCTATAATTAGACTGTATAAGAAAACAATGAATAAGAAATAATAATGTCATAATTTAAAACTTTTGTGTTTAATTTCATTATAGTGATCCTATATACTACACTATATGATTAATACAATAATATGAAACATAATAGGATTAGTGTTATGGTACTTTATGTTCTGGGTATGTCACACCCTGCCTCATTGTTGATGTAACTTTTTTCACCTCAGGCTCGCCGGGCTAATGTAATTTTTGCTGATTATTTATTTATGAATAGCAACTCAGACTTAAAGTACCTAATGCTTATTTATACTTATCTATTTCAAATGCATAACATCTTAATAAATAAAATCCTTGCGTTACTGACTGACTGACAGACACGCTACAGCCGAAACTATTGGGCGCAGGAAGCTGAAATTTGGCATGTATGTTCTTTGGGGACCGTAGGGGTGCAATAAGAAGGGATTTCCCGAAATTTTTGTGAACATTTGAATTGCTTACTTTTATTTGTTACTTGCTAGATGAACTTACTTCATATGGAACGTATTTGTACGGCAAAACCTTACATTTCTAAGTTATTCAGCAATTTAGACACTTTAAACATAATGACCTAAAATGAGTCAGTACGTAACGTAACCGCAGCAAGTGTTGTCGCGCGTGCTCCCCCATTCGTTTAGCAATTATCATTTGTTCTGTAATATACTGTAATATACGGTTTTCACAGAAAGATTATCGCATCATTTTAACATCCTTTTCGCACCAGTTTCTACATGGTCCTTCGAGAAACCGTTCGGGACCTCGTGTGTTTTTGATAGTCCTCCATCCGGTAGGAGTCGATTAGTGTTAAATCAAACCGAAAACTAGTGAGGACATTCGTTCGGTGAACTAGCAGCTTTGTGAAGATAGCAGTCTCGTCGAAGCAGTCATCAACTCATCAGCAAGGAGACAGTATCAACAGCAGATCTGTCACCGTAAACGGCCGTAAGCAACGGATTACAAGTAAGATCTTTTTACTTTTTATAAACAATAACGTCTACTAGCAAAATGGAAAGTGTTTACGTGTCGCAGCGGGAGCTTAGCGAGGCTATGACAAAATTGAACATGAATATCAAAAAGGATAGCGCCGAAAGAAAAAGGAGGCAGGAGACTATTTTAAACGTCGTTTAGAATTACTTGAGAGCTATTGGTCCGATTATCAAAATAATCACTTGCGTATCTGTGCGGGTGGGGACAAGGAGCATGAGTATTTTAAGAATTCGGAGCATGAGCAAGCGAGGAAACTGTATACCAGCATTAAGGCGTTCATTACCGAGCAAAGTTTGGAATTAGCAACTACGAGAGTACCTACACCGAGACGCCTTCAAGCAAAACAACAAGATCTAGAAGTAGCAAGTCCAAGCACCAAGCGTTTGATGGAATCAAGAGGTTCTACTAGTAAGCTCAACGATATGCTTCGCAAGCAAGCAGCAAATATCAAGGCTTTCAAGAGAGCCGTGTCCAACATCGATCTGGATACAATCAATGAAAAATGGGAGATGGAAGATGCTCTCAAAACACTAAACTCTAAGTGGAAACAGGTGGATAGTCTCCACTGGGAAATCGATGGTGAAATGTATGGAGTAGATGAGGAGTATGAGCTTACGTACAATCGCAATGAAAGAACATTTATCGATCCCAAAAAATCTATTAATAAAAAGCTCTGGTCGGTGTCTTACAGAGAGCATAGCACTCCACAGATGGACATACCCATATTTTCTGGCAAATGCCATTAGTGGTATTCGTTCAAAGATTTGTTTAATGAGACGATACACAACAATGCTTCATTGTCGAACGCTCAAAAAATGCAATTTTTAAAGGGAAAAATGCTTTAGCTGAAATATCTAAATTATTTGATCCGTTGGGATGGATAACACCTGTGTCAACTAAGCTGAATCCTCTTTTCCAAAAACTGTGGTTAGAGAACCTGCACTGGGATGAAGAGGTACCATTGAATATTGGTCAGGAATGGAGTATTTTACGCACCGACCTAGAAAACATAAACTTTTATAAAATACCACGATGGTTCGGCTATCAACCGCATGACGTAATCGAACTGCACGGCTACTGTGATGCGTCAACAAAAGCGTACGCTGCAGTTATTTATGCGCGTATAAGGAAGCAAAATGAATCTTCGATAGTACTGATTGCTGCAAAATCCCGTTTGGTCCCGGTCTCAAAGAGCGTATCATTGCCGAAATTGGAGTTATCTGGCGCACATCTGCTAGGAAGATTGATGAAGAAAGTAATTAGCTGTTTAGAAGAACAAAACATAGGTGTGTTTGGATGGACAGACTCGATGGTAGTTTTGGGCTGGCTACAGGGTGACCCTGGACGCTGGAAAACGTTTGTAGCAAACCAAACAAGAGATATTATCGAAGTAATAAAATCGAATTGCTGGCGTTACGTTAAGTCAGAAGACAACCCAGCAGACTCAGCAAGCAGAGGTATCTTGGCATCGCAATAAAAAAATCATGAGTTATGGTGGCAAGGACCCAGTTCACTGAAATCTTTTGATGAAACGTCAGCAAAACAAAACACCTTTACAACAGATCTAGAACAGAAACAGACGTACGTTCAAGGTCATCAAGCAAGCATCATCACGCATAACAGTGATTCTGATAACATTATCATTCAATTATTAGAAAAACACAGTTCTCTTACAAAAATTATTAAAATATTAGCCTGGCTATTACGTGCTACAAAAACAATGCATTCGAGGAAATATGCAGCGTCGGTCAAACACGGGTCGTTGCCTTCATACCTCACAGTACATGAATTGCAGAAAGCAAAATTATTATCTTCCAGGAGCCAGAAGCAATCCCGCCCACCCCTTCTACCATACGGGTGTAGATTACACCGGCTATGTCGAAGTGAAAAGCAGCAAGGGACGAGGGATACGAACAACAAAGGGCTACATAGCACTATTTGTTTGTATGGCGAGCAAAGCAGTACACCTAGAACTCGTGTCAGATCTAAGTAGTTCAGCGTTTTTAGCTGCGCTACGTAGGATGGCAGCAAGGAGAGGAGCCCCGCGTCACATGTACAGTGACAACGGGACGAACTTTGTCGGGGCTAACCGAATCTTGCAAGAAGAGTTTCTCGACCTACAAAGCATAATTGACAACCATACTTTAGCTGAGTTGGCGGATCTAGAAATAGAATGGCATTTTAATGCACCGTCGTGGCCAAGTGCTGGAGGATTATGGGAAAGAGCCGTCAGGAGCCTTAAACATCACATCAAGAGAGTAGTTGGTGTGCAGAAACTAACTTTTGAGGAGTATAGCACTGTCTTGGCACAAGTGGAGGCATGTTTAAATTCTAGACCCCTGTGCGCATTATCTGAAGATGTCGAGGACCTGGAGGTACTTACCCCGGCTCATTATCTGATTGGAAGACCTGGAACAACAATTATCAATACGGAACATGATGCACGCACCAGATGGACTTTATCAGCAAGAATTTCGTGTGATATTTGGAAGAAATGGCAGGCCGAATATTTGACCCAGTTATCAATATGTTCTAAATGGACGAAAACACAAGAAAATCTCAAGATAGGACAGTTAGTAACGATTCAAGACGACAATCTGCCACCAGGAAAGTGGATGATGGGCAGAGTAGTAGATATTTATTTATTTATTTATTTTAAAACTTCTTGCACAATATTACAAAATAATGCACAAAGGCGGACTTAATGCCTGTGGCATTCTCTGCCAGTCAACCTTTGGGTGGTGCAGAGACAATTCAAGGTAGGTGCGTAAGAGAGCCGTAATCCGAGAGCAAAACCACATATAGCTATTACTAAACATGAAGTGAATAATAACTGAAAATATAATATATACCTAAATATCACAATATATTTATATATATATATATATATATTAATATATACCTATATAATATAATATAATACATATTATTACTTATATATAAAAATATAAGTATGTGAATATAATATTCTAATAATAACAATAAAAATATATATACGTATAGATATTCATAAATGTATATACCTAGTAATTACGATTATACAAATACACTATGAACATTCTGCCAACTGTTCAATATACTGCCGACGGACTCTGGCCTTGAAAAGTTCACGAGAAGAAGACATCCTGATTTCAAGAGGGAGTGCATTCCAGAGAAGGATTGACTGTATATTGAAGGAGGAATGAACAAGAGTAGAGCTATGGGACGGACAAAGTAGAAGGAGATTATTGGTAGAGCGAAGGTCCCTATTATGACTGCTGCATAGATATTGGAATTGAGGTGTAAGATAAGTGAGAGCGTTTGAAGAATTTAAAAGAGAATAGAGAGTAGTCAGCGTCCGCAGATTACGTCGTTGACGGATAGGCAACCATCGCAATTGTGAACGATGAACGGATATGTGGTCATATTTACGGAGATTGAAAATGAATCGAATGCAATTGTTGAGAAGTCGGTCCAGTTTATTGAGCAGATCTGCATTCAAGTCGAGATAACATACATCACCATAGTCGATGACTGGGAAAATTAGGGTTTGCACAAGCATTGTTTTCGTCTTAGTCGGGAGGAAGTTCTTTAGGCGATAGAGAGAACGCAGTGTACTCGTGACTTTCTGACTAACACTCGCTACCTGAGTGCGCCAGTCAAGGGTAGAGTCAAGGTGTAGTCCGAGATTTTTTACACTAGGACTCAAGGGTATTACTGAGCCATTAAAAATTATAGGAGCGAGAGAATTTAAATGAACCTTGCACATGATACGTGGGCTACCTATCAGAATAGCTTGGCACTTAGTGGGATTTACAGGTAGGCCGAATCTGTTCGACCAGGCACTAATCGTATCTAAGTCCTGGTTAATCCCATCGATAGCTATGTTGAGGTCTTCAACCCTTTCCTGCGTGTAGATCTGTAGGTCATCGGCGTATAGATGATACGCACAGCGAAGTTCATAGGTTAAAAGATTTATAAACAATGAAAAAGAAGAGGAGAAATTATACCGCCTTGAGGAACGCCAGAGTCAAGATCTCGCCACGATGATGAGGTCTCATCTACGCGTACCGACTGCTGACGTCCTCGAAGATAAGAAGAGAACCATTCCAAAGCGTCGGAAGAGATCATAAGGTAGGAGAGGACGGACAAGAGGATATCGTGACTGACGGCGCCGAAGGCGTTTGAAAAGTCCACCAAGACCATAACAGTGATCCTGGTGTCCTCCACCCCCGCCCTGACGTCGCCAGTCACTTTCAGTAGTGCTGAGACAGTGCTATGTCCGGGTCTGAATCCCGATTGTAGTGGGGAAAGTATGTTATTTTTGGAGACAAACCCGGACAACTGCTTATGGACGCATGCCTCCAGCACCTTCGATAGGAATGGGAGAATGGAAATAGGACGAAAATGTGAAGGGAGGGAAGGATTGGATATTTTTGGTAATGGGCGAACTAAGGCTTTACGCCATAAGGAAGGAAATTGACCGGACTCAAGGGAAAAGTTTAGGATATGGGTAAGTGGGGAAAGTAGAGAATCCAAGATGGCGGTGACCATATAACGACTCACGTCGTCACAGCCTACCGCTTTGGACTTAATAGACAGGATAATCTTTTTGATCTCTTCCGACGCAATTGGTGAAAAATTAAAAGAACTGATATTTGGACGCACTAATCCGGACATATAGTATAAAGTTTGACACTTTGTACTGGCATCCAGATTGTTGGCAGCAGTAAAATGACAATTAATGTCGTCTAATCCAATAGTCTTAGGAAAGTCTATATTCCGGTGCTTCCCGATACCGAGAGAGCCCAAAAATTTCCAAATACTGGCTGGTGAAGAAGACTCTATGTTGGCAAGAATATGTCGGCGTTTAGCGTTACGTATCATCTGGTTACACCGATTCCTAGCAGTCTTATAAGAGGTCCAGTTGTCGTCACACCGATCTCTTCGGTATTTCCGAAAAGCTCGGTCTCTGCGCCTCATCGCCATCCGAACACCCTCGGTCATCCAAGGCGCCGGAGGACGCTTCAGTTTGATCTTCTTAACAGGAGCGTGAGCGTCGTACAACCTGATTACAGTCTCGTTAAAAATTTGGACCTTGTCATCAACTGAGGTCGCCGCAACCAGGTTATTCCAATCTATTTCCGAAGCATCTAGACGCAATTTATCCACATCCATCCGAGAAAAACAACGCTTGTGCAAGACTTTGGGCAAGGGTTTAGGAGGTTTAAGGATATAAGAAAGGAAAATGAGGTCATGGTGAGAGAAGCCTGGAGCAGGATATTGACCGTGGGACGAAACAAGGGAGGGTTCAGAGGTAAGGATTAAATCTAGCCAGGTACTATCCCCATTGGGATTGTGGTGCGTAGCTTGAAGGGGTAAGACGTGAAGGCTGGCAGATTCGAGGATGCGGAGAAGACGAAGTGAACGGGAAGACCGATAGGATAGAAGGTCGGTATTGAAATCACCCATGATGATGTAATGTGTATACTCAGACCCCAAGGATTCTAGTACCAATTCTAATTCGGTGAAGTAATCGATAGAAGGTGGACAGTAAACTACTCCAAGAACCAATTTAGTTCCCCTGACCCAAACCTCTAGAAAGAGAAATTCTGCAGAACCAGAATACTGTGAAGGAGAAGAAGCAATGATTTTGTAAGGAAGGTTACTACGCAGATATATAGCTACTCCACCCCCTCTTCTATCAATTCGATCATTCCTGACGAGAATAAAACCTGGGAGAGGGTAAGTAGTAGAAAGAAGATGAGGTTTGAGCCAGCTCTCAGAAATCAGGATGCCCCGAACATCGGTATCGGTAAATGCCTCCAAGAGGTCACTAAAGTGGCTGGGAACACTTTGTGCATTTAGGTGACACACTTTAAATAACCGACTTGTATTTAGATTGAAATTTTGTCGTAAAATGTCACCAAGTGTTAATTCGTCTAGAGAGCAAAAGCTGTCATTGGCAGATAATTCAGCAGAATCATTGGCAGAATAAAAAGAAGAATCATCATGTAAAGACATCATAATATACAAAATAAATAATAATAAATTATATAATACGAGTACTTATATAAATAAATAATATAAACTAATCTAAGGTATGTATAAGTTAAAATTATTTACGGTGCACGGTGGATTCCTTTAGAAAGCACTCTGCACCACCCGCCAACTGTCACACACAGAAAAAAAAGTAAAATATACAATATTAAAATAAAAGACACAAAAATAAAAACAACAACGAGAACTAAACCGAAACAAAGTACATTATCATTAAGATTTAAGTAGCACGTTTCCGAACGCAACTCGAAGTAGCCTTATGTGTCAGTATGACAGCTCTGAAACGTCAAAACAAAACTAAAAACAAAGTCGGAAATAAACTTACAATTAATTTCTGAAGCAACAACAAACTTGAAAACAAATCAAAAGATAGTAATATTAATTGTAGTAATGCTAATACTAACAATAAATATCTAGAACGTTACTTTAACACCAGAAATACTTATAAAAACATCGACAAACGTGAACAAGAAATAACAGTATGAGTACCTCTAACGCGAGGTGGCTTTGACCGGCCCTGCAGACGAGGCTTTGGGATACTTCTCGAGAATGGGGTTGAGCTCCTCCATAGAAACGACTTTGTGTCGAATGCCATCCGAGGACTTGATATTGATGATGCCATCCTGAGTCCAGCAGTTCTTCATACCAAAGTGAAGCCGCGCCTTTGCGAATACTGACTGTCGGGTCCTAGTCAGAAACTCTTTAACAGATGCCGGGGACCCCTTGAGTTTCGTCTTAGATCTCCAGACTGCAGCCTTGTGGTCCGAACAAGAAAATTTCACCAAAATGGGACGGTGATGATCCTTGCTGGAACTCCCTATACGGTGGCAAATCTTGATGGAATTTTCCTTGAGGTCTTTCATACCCAATTTATTGTGGATGACATCCAGTATCACGGAAGTGCAGTTTTCCTTGTCTTGCTCAGGAATCCCGGAGAATATAAGTGCTTTTCTTCGCTGCCTGGTATCTATCTCATCCACTGCCCTGGTGCATTCAGCAATTTGGTTCCGAAGCAAACGAAGCATGCTGAAGGTCAGCTCTCTGAACGTCCGGAACTCCTCAGCGACTTTAGCCACAGTGTCCTTCGCTGAACCTCCTAACTGCAGTTGTGCCTGAAGTTCGTCCATTTTTCTATTGACACACTCCTCCAAACTCTTTTGTGCCAAATGGATGTCCGAAATTTGTGCCATTGTACTTTATTGTCAGAAAAAGTGTCTTCAAGAAAGTTGATAGTGTCAGTTGGCAGGTGGTGTTTAATATATCTTTGTCAGTGTGTCACATAAGGTGCGAATAACACAGGGACAGATCAAACCGTATGTAAAACACTTGTTTTACTATAATTAATTGGAAAAGTAACAGTAAAACTATTTTAAATTAATTTCTTGTTTTTTAGATGTGTCTTAACTGGGCAGGATGGACACGTTTGTGTCGTATCGTTAAAAACAAAAAACGGCATAATTAAAAGACCTATTGTCAAACTGTCCATTTTACCAATTTCGTCAAACAGCGAAGAAGGAGTGGAAGATAGGCAAGAAACAGTTAGGAAATTGCGAACAGAAGAAAGTGGAACAAAGACTGGTGCAAGCAAATCGAGATCAACATTTTCTGCGCTAGCTATTTCGTTACTCTTTTTCATGTCGATATTAACTACATCACAGGCGACATTCAACTTAACAGCATTACCTAGCAATATGTCGTTATATTTTGACCCAATAGATAACATGCAGGTTATAAGAGACAAATGGACCCTCATTGTCTATTATAACATGTCTCCGTACTGGGACGGCATGACAACAGCAAGCAAATACGTAAATTATTTAAATATAACATGTAGCGCTATATCAAAACAAAGTCGATGTGCGATGATACTGCTCCAATTACATCACGAGTACTCGGAACTACAACATTACAATCGGCTACTGCTCGATCAGCATTTTGACGCGCACGCCAGACAGCGGCGCGGCCTTATCAATGGTGTAGGTTATGTTGCGAATACTTTATTCGGCGTATTGGATGACAGTTTCGCGGAACAATATAAAAAGGATATTCAGCTTATAAGACAAAATGAACATCACCTTGTCAAACTACTGAAAAATCAGACATCTATCGTGGAGGCTGAATACAATGTGCTGAAACGAACTGAGCAACATTTACAACTTCAACATAAAACAATAAACAAACACTTGAATGAATTAGATCAAGCATCAAATACTCTTAAAGTAAACGAAGATAAGCTGAGTGAAATTCAAGATTTTACTATGTCAGCATTAACAGCACTTACTTTAATTCAAAATTTAAAGCAGGTTCAGGACACTTTATTAGATACAATAACCGACATTTCCCACGGGAAATTTAACTCTCATTTATTGACACCAGATCAATTGAAGAGTGAATTACAGTATATCTCTAGTCAGCTGACGAAAGACGTTACCTTACCTGTAGAGGATATACAGTCGGACCTGAAGTCAATTTATAGCATGCTAAAGATCAAAGCAAGAGTAACATCAGACTTCGTAATTTTTGAGATTACATTCCCATTATCAAGTAGAGACGGTTACAGGCTTTACAAAGTGTTACCCGTTCCTCATCAAGTTGAGATGGACATGCTGAACGTAGTTCCGCTAGCAGAATATATAGCCATCAACTTGAAAAAGGATTCCTATTTTACATTATCAGCTATGGAACTTCAGTTATGCTTACGCAATGAATATTCCTATTTATGTGCAACTAACAAGCCTATAAATTACCTGAACATTGACGAGAAGTTTTGCAAACTCGATCCTACTATCAACCAATGCATGGTCAGCAAATCCACATGTGATGATATGTGGATTGAGTTGAATAATCCTTCTTAGTTTTTATATTTTTGCTGCAATTCTTATTCCATTCGTATTATTTGTCAAGGCAGAGTGGCTTACAAACAAATTGCTGGAGCTGGTATAATTAGTCTGGAACCAAATTGCATCATCAAAGGCAGAGACTTCGCTCGATACTCACGCTCTCATTTGGAAAATACTCTGCAATCTGACCCCGAAATTGAAAACCCACAGATAACAGAGCTCAATCAATTAGTTAACATCTCGCTATCGCATTACTCAGATTCAGTAGATCCGTTCAATAGCACCTTGGAAGAGATCGGCAAACAGATCAAAGAATTGAAAATGGCCACGGCAGATACTTCGGACAATATGATCTTCGACTTATCACCGCATGACATTCACCAGTACGCCATTTGCTATGGCTTACTAGGCGTAGCTATATTAGCAACGGCAGTGTTCCTGTGGAGGAGGCGAAGAGTTGCCAATAACAGTATTTCTGAAGCGGCAGTGAATACAGTGCAGTTTTCGCGAAAGCGGAGCACGGCTGATCGTCAGCCTAGTGAAGTGAACATTGTGGCTAGCACGTATAGTTTGAATAGTGTGCAAGATAGAGCAACTTCCCCTATACCGCAAAGACGTAGTATTTACATAGAAGATCTAGCTTAATTTTTGTGTATTTTTCTTCCATTTGTTTTATTTGTTACTTTTCCGCCCGGGAGCATGTACGGCCTTACATTTTTAAGTTATTTAGCAATTTAGACGCTTTAAACATAATGACCTAAAATGAGTCAGTACGTAACGCAACCGCAGCAAGTGTTGTCGCGCGTGCTCCCCCATTCGTTTAGCAATTATCATTTGTTCTGTAATATACTGTAAAATATGGTTTTCACAGAAAGATTATCGCATCATTTTAACATCCTTTTCGCACCAGTTTCTACAGTATTATTTTGAATAAATGAATCGTGTTAAAATATCTCAAAGACTCCGAAACGACGAAATACTTGGTTTATTACAAAACCTATCAGAAGATCAATCGGAATGTGAATCTGAAAGTGCTGAAATTAACAGTGACAGTGATGATGATTCTGAGTTACGCGCTATTAGTTTAAGCTCGAATAGTGCAGACTCTGACCCAGAAGATCAGCTACCCCTAGCAAATTTACGTCAAATTAGCATTGTCAAACTTGGTCGTGGTCGGGGTCGTGGTAGAGGAAGTCACCGCTTGCTTTCCAGCACTAATCACGAGCAGGATTTTATAATGCTAGTCGTGATATATAGTTATACTATACGGCCATAGACGGGACAGCATGGGTACCTCGGACGGATACAACTCGACCTGGTCGCCGAGCTCGACAGAATATTATAATGTATAACTGAGCAGACAGGGCCTACATCGGTCGCAAAAAGGAATTTCAAATTAAGTGTAATAGATGCATGGAGGATGATTATTGACGAATCAATTTTGAGACACATTCAAAAATGCACACAAGAAGAAGGTAGGAGGCAACTAGGACGTACTAATTGGACAGTAACTTTAGAAGAATTAGAAAAAATATTGATATTTGTTACATTCGTGGTGGAGCGAAAAATATTCCGATGAACGAATTATGGAGTAAAATAAGGGGAGTCAGCTTATTTTTCAAAAACCATGCCTCGCGATAGATTCAAGAGTATCATGAAGTACATTCGATTTGATATAAGATCTGAACGAAGCGCCCGACTTCAACTGGACGAATTCGCACTGATATCTGATGGTTGGAATAAATTCATTCAAAACTGCTTATGTTGTTACAAACCAGGTGAGAATATAACAGTTGATGAACAGCTTTTTTCTACTAAAGTTCTTACTAGGTTTCTTCAATATATTTCAAACAAGCCTGATAAGTTCGGTATCAAATTTTGGCTTTGTGTTGATATTGACTCCAAATATATGCTCAATGGCTTTCCATACTTAGTAAAGATGATAGCAGACCACAAAACCAAAGCCTTGGCGAATCTGTTGTAATGCGACTCGTAGAACCATTTATAAATACTGGTCGAAATATAACCACGGATAATTTTTTTACCTCCATTAGCTTGGCAAAAAAATTACTCTCTAAACGCACTACAATTGATGGAACTATGAACAGGGCACGACGTGAAATACCATCTTATGCCAAGACACTAAACTTTCAAATGTAAAAACTGCTGCTAAATATGATACGATAAACAATACATTATTATGATAAGTCTTTTGTAACGTATATTTTATATAAATAAATAATTATCTGAAAATTAACGCAAGCAGTCATTTGACCAGTTGCCGTCTTTGTAGGTAGCAACATTTTGCCGTCTGTCTAGTGTTAATTAGCAAGCGATAATTACCCATTTATATGCACATTACTTTGAAAATTAGATGGTGCGCACCGTGGGTTTGACTTAAGGAAAAAAAGAAAGTAGCTCTTATTTGATATTTTATAAAGGCGTGTTAAGAATAATACTATAATATAGTATGATAACTGTATGTCATACAATTATCATATAATCTTATAACGGTATTTTTCTTATATTTATGGCATAAAAAATATAATTTTGAACAAAATTCCTGAGAAATAAACTCCTGTGCACACAGGAATTTATTTCTCAGGAATTTTGACTTTATAAACATGTTATACAAAATTAAAAAGAGGATAAATAATTATTTGGCATAAAAATTGTGGATCATATAAAACGCTGTACCTTGTGGAGATAAAATTCACAACACTCGACGCAGTGTCAAAATATTTAAGACTAGAAGATGCCCGCGGTTACACCCGCGTTATTTAAGGCTACTGCTCCGCTCTTGTCGCTCATTGCGTGATGTTATATAGCCTATAGCATATCCTCGATAAATGGGCTTTAGTACCTGAGGTTAGCGCGTTCAACCAAGCAAACAAACAAACAAACTCTTTAGCTTTATATAATAGTATAAGATAAGATATAAATAAATAGTCTCGACTCTGACGTTTCGACCGGCTTACAGAAAATTTATATTAAATAAAAACAATACGTACTTTGAGATACCATGTCGTGAATCACCAAAAGAATGTCCGATCAAACAAAAACTTGTTGCGCACTCGACTATCTCCCACGGAGTTAGTGCAAAGACTGTGTAATCTACATTACGTCACCATTATCAGCATAAACCGGATGGTCAAAGTTGAAACTTGTTATTAAATAATAGGCATTCGGGTCAACCGCACTTATATTACGTATTATATTCACCAACAGTTCACCAGTGCAATATTTTACATCATACGATATAAAGATTTAAAAATTATAAGAAAAATCTCTTTGTAAGACGTTCGTGTCGATGTAACCATTCCGCTAACTATTTTTAAACACTGCTAGCACAGAAGCAAAATAATTTAAATTAAGAACCTGTGTGTTTTGAGCCAATAAACATTTTTTTACGTATCGTATGCTGTATTCCAATTGTTAAATTTTGATGATTTAATTTTATATTAAATATTTCAAAGTTCAGAGTCTTTAGTAGTACTAGATAAAAGAGGCAATTAAAAATAATATAAATGACTTTAAGAGGCCGTTCCAAAATTCACGGACTGCGTGAATAGGTATTTTACGCCAAGGGCGCGGGCAACGCGATCGAGGTGTCAATGTGTGCGTCTGTGTAGCCCAACAAAATCTACCTTGCAGTGAACTCGCGGAGACAAAACAAATTGATACTTTGACCAATAAAATGTATGATCGTAATACAGAATTATTTTGGATAACGTATTTTGATGTTTAAATGTAATAATTCCAGGTAGATTACATTGTTGCTGTTAAAAAACATCCGACTTCAAACAGTCGTAGAAACATGCAAAATCTCATTTACTTAGATTACAATAAATACTAATTCTAGTCATTCTGTTATAAAATCCAAAATACTGAACTGATTTCGGAAAACTTTCTATGGGACCAATCTGGAAGTAATATCATTATAGCCCATCCGATGAAATAAAAATAAATCCAAATCGGTCCATAAATGATGCATTAGTTAGGTAACAAACATTAAAAAATATGAAAAAATAATACAGCCGAATTGTGAACCGCCTCCGTTTTGAAGTCGGTTGAAAATATTAATACACAATATAAATGAGATTTGAGGCAGCGATAGCCGAGTGGATATACCAACAGACATGCAGAGGCTATCGGGTTCGAATCCACGGCGCGCACCAATGACTTTTCGGAGTTATGTGCGTATTGAATTATTAATTATCGCTTGTCCCGTGCCTCGGAGAGCACGTTAAGCCGTCGGTCCCGGTTGTCATGAAGATCTTTGACAGTCGTTACAGGGCGTCAGTACATAGTATAAAAATAATAGTAGGATAGCTTCATACAAATCGGCCTCCGCCGGTTTGAATGTACGCGTGAATCCCCGGCGCCGTGTACGTACGGACTTTTCATGCACACAATCTCATAAACGAGCGCGACGAGCGCGGCGAGCGCGGATTCAATTCAATTTCAAATATTTTATTGATTCTCGCTCCCACGATTTTTCAGCAATTGAATCAATCCACTTACCCATAAAATAAGGGAAGTGCATAAACTCACATTATTCCCAAATGTTACTTTAAAGTTTAGTAATATTTGTTTTTATTTTAACCGTTACTGTCCCACTGCTGGACCGAACAAAATAAAATAAATGCCGACCTTTTGCTTTATCTTGCCAGTCAGCTAGAAAAATATTAATCGTTTTTTCGACCTGCCCCTGTCAACACTTCTCTTTCCTCCAGTTCTACTTCTCCTTCAGGGTTGCATTGTTTGGTGATGTATGTCCAATTTCGAGATGTTTCCTACAGACATATCCTACCCAATCCTACTTTAACTTCGCTGCTTAGAAGCGCACTTCGCTGCTTTGACAGTTTTAGTCTTACACGTTACACCTAATACGCTACATTACATGGCACGTTGGCAAACCATGAGCTAGGAATTTCGAGAATTGGTCTGGTTATTATTTTAATGTTAAATTGTCTGGTTTTATAACAATGTTTAATTATACTATTTTTCTTCGTAACTTTTCCTACTAAGGCTTAAATGTTCATGGCATGTTAGTTAATCAAAACTGTAGAAAATGTTGAGGTGTTCAAATTCAATGGTTAAATTTTGATCTATCCAACGCATAACGAATTGTAAACTGATGAAAATATATAACTTGTTTAATTTTTGTAGTATACACGTTTATTTTATTATAAGAAATATACCTACTACCAATAAATATCTACCTACTTCAAGAGCATACCGATTCCGGAACCAGTACCGGAATTCCGGAATTGACACTCCAATATCGTAACTCAGTTCCGGAATTCAATATTCTCCGATATTACAAGCCCTAGTACTACAGTTTAGGATGTCTCCAATCTGCAGGCCGATTCAGAATGTCAGGACAAGTAATCGTACGATATGTCAAATTATTGTCCTCGTCTTTTAGTCGCCTATCAGAGATATTTTGAACAAATATTTATTGAATTTGAAGAAGAATATAAAATTCATAGGAAATGCGATAGTTTTGACAAAAAATGAGATATCGAACGATTCTGAATCGTCCCCCTGGTCAGAGAACGTCCACCTAGGTCTTCCCCTTCGTCCAAAAATGACGTACCTAACTGCACAACGCTATCTATTGTCGACATTTAGAACTTAAATTATTTCGTTCGTCTTAATTTATTCGTTCCATTAGGTACTGATAGTTCAAACTAATACATTTATATCCTCCATCATCCTTTAGTTTATCCCCATGGGGGTTGAATTTATCAAAATCTTATTTAAGCGCACGTCTTCATCATAGTAGCTCTAATCTTTAAAATTTCAGTTCAATCAGTCGAAAATCTAAAAAAATTTAAACAAACTTTTTTATCCCCTTAGGGGTGGAATTTATCAAAATCCTTTCTTAGGGGATGCCCACCTTATAGTAACTATATGCATGCAAAGTCTTAGCCCGATCGGTTTAAAATTGACAAAGTTTCATACAAACTTTCAGCCCCCATTTTATCCCCTTAGGGGTGGAATTTATCAAAATCCTTTCTTAACGGATGCCTACGTCATAACATCTACCTCCATGCCAAATTTCAGTAAGATCCCTCCAGTGGTTTGGGCTGTGCGTTGATAGATCACTATGTCAGTCAGTCACCTTTGAGTTATGTATATATTTAGATACAATTTCTGACATTCATAAGAGTCACCTTAAGACCTAAGTGAATATAGTATTTTTGAATCTTGCAGTATTTATTTTATAAGAGCATCGATTTCGTTACCATTCTTTTATTATACATATTCAACAATAATAACTCACATCAAGAAGGGTTGGTCGCGCTATAATTACAGTGGTGTTTACAAGGCGCACAGTGGTGTTTACACAGACGCAGTGACGACGGCAAGCGGCACACGTCCTACCTCGATGAGCGCTCAGCGCGGTCTAAAGTTCTGTAGACGCGTACAGGATTTATATAACGATTTCTAGCTTCGTTTAAAAATTAATTTAAAATATTTGTAATCACATTTAGAAGCTGATTTTTTTTTCTTAGCAAGGTATTATATCAAATCTTATTAGAGACTATTTGTTTTTTTATTTCTTAGTGTATTTTATGTGATAAAAAATAATCCATTTAGACGTAAACGGACAAATTAATGACATTTTACGTAACATTTTTTGGTTTATTTCTGAATGAAACCAAAAATTCTGGCCCCATCATACCAAGGAGCAGGATGTTGTTATGTCGTATATGCATTTAAAAGTTAATTACTCACATAATTTTCGATGTCATGGACCATCGCGTAATGCTCATAAAATGATTTCTTCAAAACATGCTTTGCGGAAACTTGATTCTTCCGTTGTAGGTAATTAAACACTTATTTTTACTCCCATAGTACCATAGTAGACTAAGTGATCTAATAGTATCATTGTTCATTTCTTAATTTGTTGATATATCTAAGTCACAATCACGTATCTCCGCGCGTGTTAACCGCTAAAATGGCTTAAAAAACGGGAACGGCCTCTTAACTAATCTCACAATTTACTACCATTACTTTGTGAGTGTGGATGGATGTTTAATTTTGTTAGCCTTTCAAACAAAAACTGCCAATCTCGATCTTAATAACTCCTTGCATAAATCTTGCCTATACGTCAGCATAGCACAGAAATTACTTTTCTCCCTCTTACTTACGTACCTCCATGTGGTCGAAGCCACGAGCACAAGCTAGCTTATTAGGAAAGGTATTCTATACATGCCGATTTTTTTTCTCTAAACCTGCACTTATAAGTGGCACGTAGCTAGTTGATAAG
Organism: Euclidia mi; assembly: GCA_944739405.2. Lineage (NCBI taxonomy): Eukaryota > Metazoa > Arthropoda > Insecta > Lepidoptera > Erebidae > Euclidia > Euclidia mi. The sequence continues at coordinate 71,763,627 of OX123185.2, forward strand.
AGATTTATCATAAAACATAATTAGTGCCGTCCCGTCAAACTCATAACGATATAATAAACTAGTCGAGCCTGTGGTGACTCCCGCGTTATTTAAAACTACTGCTTCGCACCCGTGGCTCATAGCATGATGTATAGTTGGCCTATAGACTTCCTCGATAAATGAGCTATCCAACACAAAATAATTATTCAAATCGGATCAGTAGACCAGTATCTGAGATTATCGTAGTCAAACAAACAAACAAACTTATCAGCTTTATGGTATAAGAACATATAGATTACAAATTAAGGTCAAAGTGGCATGTAATATGTAACCCTATTTGATAACATTAAATTCGCGAGATATCTAATATGGAGCATTAACTGGTTTGCAAGTTTTGAGACTAGAATTTAATTATGGGATATTTTTAATGCTACTGTTAGACCTGCGTTAGCGTTAATGCTAATGGCCAACTACGCGTTTGAGAGATATGTTATGATGTTTCGGCTGTTGGCTGAAATTACTGATATCCAAGTATTTTATACATAATAATTATGTAAGAGCATAGTGGAAGTTAAATGACACTGACATGACGTTTGACAGTCAAACTGTCAAACGTAATATAAATAAGGTGTACCTATATAAGTCAACAGTCTCGGCTAGCTCGTCCTATTCTCCTTCGACGACGGCTCAGGTACGATATGGTTCTGACTATTTAACTGCCACTGTGTTCCAATATTCTGTGTTGTTTGTTCTTTTGTTTCATCATCTAGGAAACAATGTAAGTATATTACACTAATCATTATCTTATTGATATTGTTTTGTGGGTAGTTTAATCGTTTGTGAGATATTATAGATTGTAATATAGGATAGAATAACATACTGTGGATCAAGTTGTATCAATGAGATTCATTATATACCTGTGGTAAACATTTAGTAAATTGTGTTGATGCTAAATAATGCTTATTATGTTCTGTTGTAAGACAGACCTTTCTAGTAATATAAATCTACCCACAACATTGATATTTGATATAAATTGGCTACAGCCAATTTATATCAAATATCAATGTTACTGTATCAGTACACTACTGTTTGTTAATTATTGTTATATATAGTTATTGAAAAGAATGATCAAGAGTTTTATTGCCCGCTATTTCTCTTGGTTCTATGTCTTTGCTTTGCGAACTGGGCTGTAAATGTAGAATCACGACGTAATCTAAAGATATATCCTTGTGCCAAACTGAATAAATGAATGTATGATTTGATAGTTGTCTCTTTTATTTATCAAAACTGTCTCTACACTATAGGAAGCTCTTCTGATTCTGACACGTTCATAAACGCGTTAAAAATTCGCGTTGGCCATTAGTAATTTAACGCATTTAAACGTTGGCCACGTCTACGCGCCTAAATTAAAGCGTTAAGACGCAGGTTAAGATGCAGGTGTAGCAGGCAAATCAAAAATCTTAAGTAACACACTGAAGTGCGTTTTGCAAAAATCTTTATTCATTCACTAAAGTACTAATTTCATACTAAAATACTATACCTTTCTACAAAATATCATGTAATATGATAATTCTCGTCTGCTCGGGCAACTTAACCACTCAGAAAACTTAACCCAAAAATAGCCCTGCCAAGCAGGGCTCCGTCAACTTACCTTATAAAAATTATTTGGTTGTTAAATAAAACTAAAATTTGAAGTGCTTCTTTAATTGAAAGGATTATATTTATTATAAGAGATTTGCAGCGGCCAATAAACATATCGTGTCGGTTATGAAATAACTAAGTGAGTATATTTTTGTGTGCAATAAGTATTTTTGGTGGATTCGTTCGGTATATTTTTTTGTAGAAGTCAGTCATAAATTGAGGAAGAGATAAATACTACCCTTAAATCATTGATACGCCTTAAAGATTGCGCTGAAGAAAAACATTTATTAATTTGTAAGTTCATTAGGAATTCTTGCTATGATTTTGGAAATAGTCTAGTTAGTTTAAATTGTTTTTCGGGATATATACCACGTACCTTTGTTTGGAGTAACCGATATTTCGGCACTGTTGCAAGCGCCATGTTCACGGATGTACTGATGGTATTGCGGGTGGATGAATGTTACGAGCAAGTATAACGGTCTACCCGCTTTCTTACTCGTTTTTTGCGTTCAACACCACTAGCACTGTTATCACTATCACATTGTACCCGATCACGACATACCACACTCACTACGTCAGCTCGCGGTTTGATTTTGTTCTTTTCACGGGTTTTACATAGACGTACCACTGGATGCCAGATACTCGACAGTTGAAACCCATTCTCTCTATTGAAATTCTTGAACTTTTTAATTTCAATAGCCTCCCTAACCATTCGAGGTATGTAGTGGCGTTCTGTCGAAAGTACCTGAGGGTTATGTAACTCAATCCAGTGGTCGGTACCCGAGTCCAAGAGGTGTTGAGCTATGGCCGACTTGTGTGGTTCATTATTTTTGACTGCCTTAATGTGTTCTTTTATTCGGCAAGAGATGGTGCGTTTGGTTTGTCCTATGTAGGAACTCCCACAGCTGCAGTCAATTTTGTATACACCTGACTTTTCTAAGGGAAGACTGTCTGTCGGCGTTCTTATATATTGCGGTGTTTCTGAGTATGTCTGGGTGGTCTAATTCGCCTACTGTACCCGTTCTTGTGTAGAACGTCGCTTATATGTGAAAGTTCTTTATTCAAATGTTCCTCGTCACACAAGCTGTATGCCCGGTCGGTAAGCGACGTTATAACGGAATTCAGTTGACGTGGGTGATGATGTGAATCGGCGTGTAGATACCGATCTGTGTGCGTTGGTTTTCTGTATACGGAGTGGCCCAGGGAACCGTCATCTCGTACGGCGATCATAACGTCAAGGAACGCCATTCTTCTATCCCTTTCCATTTCATACGTAAAATCCATTTTACTGTGGATGCTGTTTAAATGTGCCAAATACTGTTGAACAGCTGATTCATCGCCTTCCATAACACAGAAAATGTCGTCCACACGGAAGCTGCACTCAATATTTTAGAGAAAGGGTTAAATTTCGCCCCAACACCTAGTCATGTTCCATACGAAAAAGTGATCGGCACGGTTGAAGAGGTTATCCGACGGAATAAAATACCTTCCGAAGAGGCCGAAGTTTTGCGACAAGACGTCGCTGTTTGTTTACGTCGAGCCAAGCTTCCTCAGCCTAACACGAACGTCGCTGAACGTGTCGCATTACGGGAACTCCGTGAAGATGAGAGCGTACTTGTCCTGAAAGCTGACAAAGGGAACGCGACGGTAGTTATGAACGTTAGCGAATATGAGGAAAAAATGCGTCATTTATTAAGTGACGTCAACACCTACAAAAAGGTAAATTATAACCCGACCGCTCGATTGAACCGTAATACCCAGAGGCTGATCAAGGAGTGTCAGCACGCGATCGGTGATGATACGGTATCCCATTTACTACGACCTCGTAATGTTCTACCCCCTAAACTGTATGGTTTGCCAAAGGTTCACAAGAACAACGTTCCTTTACGGCCTATCGTCAGTCAAATTGATTCACCTACGTACGAACTAGCTAAACACGTAGCTAAGGTCCTGCGGCCATTGGTGGGTAGAACAACATCGTATGTCAAACACTCCCGTCATTTTATTGAGATTTTACGTCAGAGTAACGTAAGTGAAAAAGAAGTGATGGTCAGTTTTGATGTGGAATCGCTTTTCACGAACGTGTCGATAGCAGACTGCATGGAGGTAATTCGACGTAGGATCAGCGAGGACCATATTGCTGTGGTATATGCCGACCTGGTGCATCATTGCCTGACCACAAATTACTTTCTATACAGAGGTGAGTACTACCTACAAATTGATGGCGTAGCGATGGGCAGCCCGGTAGCTCCAGTGGTAGCCAACCTATGGATGGAACATTTCGAAAACCAAGCCATTGCTACTGCCCCATTAAGTATAAAAATTTGGAAACGGTATGTGGACGACATTTTCTGTGTTATGGAAGGCGATGAATCAGCTGTTCAACAGTATTTGGCACATTTAAACAGCATCCACAGTAAAATGGATTTTACGTATGAAATGGAAAGGGATAGAAGAATGGCGTTCCTTGACGTTATGATCGCCGTACGAGATGACGGTTCCCTGGGCCACTCCGTATACAGAAAACCAACGCACACAGATCGGTATCTACACGCCGATTCACATCATCACCCACGTCAACTGAATTCCGTTATAACGTCGCTTACCGACCGGGCATACAGCTTGTGTGACGAGGAACATTTGAATAAAGAACTTTCACATATAAGCGACGTTCTACACAAGAACGGGTACAGTAGGCGAATTAGACCACCCAGACATACTCAGAAACACCGCAATATATAAGAACGCCGAAAGACAGTCTTCCCTAAGAAAAGCCAGGTGTATACAAAATTGACTGCAGCTGTGGGAGTTCCTACATAGGACAAACCAAACGCACCATATCTTGCCGAATAAAGGAACACATTAAGGCAGTCAAAAATAATGAACCACACAAGTCGGCCATAGCTCAACACCTCTTGGACTCGGGTACCGACCACTGGATTGAGTTACATAACCCTCAGGTACTTTCGATAGAACGCCACTACATACCTCGAATGGTTAGGGAGGCTATTGAAATTAAAAAGTTCAAGAATTTCAATAGAGAGGATGGGTTTCAACTGTCGAGTATCTGGCATCCAGTGGTACGTCTATGTAAAACCCGTGAAAAGAACAAAATCAAACCGCGAGCTGACGTAGTGAGTGTGGTATGTCGTGATCGGGTACAATGTGATAGTGATAACAGTGCTAGTGGTGTTGAACGCAAAAAACGAGTAAGAAAGCGGGTAGACCGTTATACTTGCTCCTAACATTCATCCACCCGCAATACCATCAGTAACATCCGTGAACATGGCGCTTGCAACAGTGCCGAAATATCGGTTACTCCAAACAAAGGTACGTGGTATATATCCCGAAAAACAATTTAAATTAAGTTTAAATGACCACGAAAGTTTAAATTCCTATATTAGTCTAGTTAGGTTAGGTTAGTGATAAGGTAAGTTTATAAAAAAATCCTGCACCCCTGGAAGAAAGATTTTGTGATTTCGTAATTTGTAATAAGTACTCAGATAACCTTATCTCACTACATTCATTGCATTTCTAATCTAAAAATTTATAAAATTATTAATCATTTACCATCGAATCTTTTTTAATATTTAAACTTTCAGATTTCACGTGATCATTGGTCCCTAGATTATTTAGCATGTTTTGTTTCCCATATCAAACACATCGCCCTATATTTTTGAAAAAAGAGGCAATTTACCTACGGTGTAAGGTAGACCGAGGCGAATCGGATCACTTTTTATTTGAGGACATAAAAATCATACTCAATTGCAATATATGTAACTTTAATTGCCAAAACGGTAATCAGTAATTATTTGGCTACGCATTAAATATTTCGAAACTCAAATTACTCATAAATTGTGCAAAATATGAATCAAAAGGTAAAAAGAGAGAAATATCCGAATCGCGCCTATTATCGGGGCGAATAGGATCATACGTAAAATTAAGGTTTTCTCAACATTCGGTTTTTTCACAAATTCTTAAATCTACACCAAGAAATAGTAAGCATGTACTTTAGATGAGCACAAAAATTTTAACGCTCACAAAAAGCGACTCACTGGCGAGCGGCGCTGACGCTGATGTACATCAGCGTCAGCGCCGTAGTCGTATCGAAACGTAACCGACGGCAGGAGGTGCGGGGTAGAAGTGGCTCGTGAGCCACCAACAGCTTGCGTTCCGTGTCAACACTTTATTAAAATTATTCACAAATTTCTTATTCTGATCCGATTCACCGACTGCGCCGATTCGCTTCGGTCTACCCTATATAATATTTTTATTTATTTATTTATAGACTCACGCCTGTATCCCCGAAGGGGTAGGCAGAGGTGCAACATTACACCCACATCTCGCCACGAATTTTCAGATCCCACGTAATATTGCCGTTACCGGGCACATCGCTAGACTCCGTGCTGCTACTGAGAATTTGGAAAACCCAGTTGCCCGACCCGGGAATCGAACCCGGGACCTCCGATCACCAGTCGCATACGCTATCCACTGGACCACAGAGGCAATCATATATAATATATCAATGGTTATAGGTAAAAAATGAAGATACACTATGGAACTGGGTTTAAAGGCACCGATACGACGAGTTGTTTTATTTAAAAAGTAACAAGTTCTCCATGTGCCTGCTAAAATACTGCCGGCAATATTTAAAATTTGCTTCTGCAGCTATGGAAAACTAGAATGATTAGAAACTTAATGGTAGTTTTGGACTAGATCGTACTTCTTACAATAGGAGTGAAATTGAGCAAATTTCACTCCTATTGAAATTTAATCCAAAAAAAAAATGCATATATATTTTTTAGAGTACTGGTTTCGTGAAAATTTTACGCGCCAAAACTGCCGTCATGATAGCCACACACGTAGCGATTTATTAGTCTGGACGTGCGCTAGTAGGTATACTGTAACGTTTGTTGGAAGAAACTGTAATTAGGTATATTAATAACTCGTGGATACCCGCAGCTGCTACGCCTGCATTTTTTAATGTTTCAGGAAATCCCTTCTTAGTGAGGTGCACTACACACTGTAACACACTGGTCCCCAAGGTACATATGTGTCAAATTTCAGCTTCCAGTGCCTAATAGTTATAGTACAGCCATAAACTATTAAGAACTGGAAGCTGAATTTGCTTGTTTGTCTGTCAGTCAGAAATGCAAGTACTTTATTTACACAGATAATTATTACATCCCAACACGATAGACATGACACTCATTTGTTGCTATAGTAAATGTATGTACCTAATGATCAACACCTATCATAATCATTGAGGTTACAAACAAAGGTTATCTCTTTGTTCTGAGTCGACAGATGTCCATTGTCTAATGCATAGCGATGCATTCGAATGAATGAATGAAAATGAATCGTTACGATTTGAAAATTATCAACTAAATTGGAAACATTAAATTTCTTACAAAATACAAATGAAAGGAAAGCGGACCCCAGATTGAAACTGGGATAACGCTAAGAGGATGATGATGAGCCAAAAAGAAAATTTATTAGTGCATCAAAAGTAATATACATAAACCAATTTAAAAAGAATACCACCTATTTGGATAAATATTGAAGTCACTACACAATTACCTATAAATCTTTTATATTTGTTATTCACAACGAAAAGGTGCCAATTTATAAGAGGAACATCCTCCCACAGAAAATTTTCTTCTGTGGAAATTGAAATCAATGGTAGATTAAATTGAATTTTGTAAGTGGCAACAAGGATTAAAAGTTAATTTAACTTTTACAAGATCGCACTTTTTATCGCGTTTAACACTCAGGTTAATATGGTCATAACGCGAGCTTGGAAAGTCGGACTTTTTTCTTTGTAAGCTGATAAGAACGTCGAGAAAATCGCTTGAGCTGCTTTTGTTTCAAACAAATGGTAAAGAAACTGATTTCTTTTTAAATACTGTGGGAACTGAAGCCACACATAAGAAGTGGCAGTTTTAGTAGAGATTGTGTCAAGCTATTGTCTTATTAAAGAAACTAATAATTAGTATATATATAGCCCTTGCGTTACTGACTGACTGACAGACACGTTATAGCCGAAACTACGAGGCGCAAGTAGGTGAAATTTGGCATGTTTGTTCCTTGAAGAGTGTAGGGTAGCACTTAGAAAGAATTTTTTGAAATAACGCCCCTAAGGAAGTAAAACGGGTTGTCAGAGATTTTATGAAACTTTTTATTCCTTCAATGGATTAACTTCAAACTTTGAATGTTGGTTCCTAAAATGGAGTAAGTGAACATCAAGAACATCTTTTTGGAAATTCTTACTCTAATTGAATAGATAGGGGAGTCAAAATTTGTATGAAACCGTTCTAATACTTCAAGGGATTAACTTCAAACTTTGTATATTGGTTCCTGAAATGTATGTTCCTTGAGGAGTGTTGGGGAGTTTGTACGAAACATTTTATCTTCGTGAAATTTACGCGAGCGAAGCAGCGAGCAAAATCTAGTTTATAATAAAATTTGGATTATTAGATACATATTTTGCCTCCCTTTGGTACAAGACCAACTCTTTCTTATTAATTCACGCTGCACGCTGGCGTTTTGTTTGCCAAGGTCATCTCATCCGTGGGATCTATTCTTACTCTGGTCCAAACTTTACGTTATTTGTATGAAGTTATATTTCAACCTTTGCCGATGTAATCGTTTAAGTTTACTATGAATTTAACTTTCTGAAAATATGGTACTTTAAAATGGGAAATCTGATTTCCTTCTCTAGTTGGTATGTTAAGTCCCCAGCCAATCTTGTAACTGTCGACCGCGTATCTCTAACAGGATATTATGTGTCGTCAATGACATGAATTGCGCTATATCGACAAAAGCTTCACCAGAATTAAGTTTACTACACACTAATACGGTGCGACGGAGATGTGTTTTCAGCAGAAAAAGATTACAAAAAAGTTAAGACCAATCCACATTATACAGACTGGATTATAAGATATGAAAATAAATTCAGAAATATAGACATCAAACACGCAACAAAATGAGATATTTTATGAAGAGTTAGTGTCTGCATTACAAACTGTATTACTTCATCTTATTTTGGGACGAATGATTCATACAAATTATTGATAAAACTAGTAGCAGAGAGATACAACACTATAGTGATATTGTCGCTGTTACCGAAGACGTTCAAATTTGAGCCGTTCGAGCAGAAATCTATTTGACAAAAGGATTCATCGAACAGTCGCAAATATATTTATTGTCTCTAAGTTATCATTTAAGATGACCAAAGAATAATTCTCATAAACGGGAGGAGGAAGGCCTGATCTATTTTTTGCCAATTAAAATTCAAATTAATTAGCAAATATTCAATGTTGTCGTTTACATAACATAACTTCAAGCCTTTGTCCAGGAAGAGGTAGGCGGAGGTGTATAAATTACACACCCACATTTCACCAGTTATGTGTGGGTCCCAATGTAATAGGGGGCGAGCCTATTCCCCTTTTGTTTATATAACAGAACCTTACGTTAATGTTTCAGAAACAGTTTCAAAATACAATTTACACCAAGCTATCCCTAAATGGAAATAAAAAAATGTTGGAAAACTGAATCCAGCAAAGCATGAACTTCAATTAGCTTTGTTATTAAGCCAATTTGCTCCTGTTACGTGGAACAATTCTATTTCAAAAATGTTCACAATATAACAGCATATGTGGCAGCTTACGTGTCGGTCGAGCGGACACCAACCTTTAAATATAGCCAGTTTCTGTGCCGACCGACACGTGCTATAGCACGCGTCGGTCGGAAATGAAAAAGATATTATGTTCATTCTAAACAAGAATTTGCATATCGTATTACTCGTAAACACTATGAGTAAGTAAATAACTAAACATGCATCTACAAACCTTCTAAAATGTTATTGAAGTAATTTATTTTTAACCTGATAGGATTAAGATTTTTTTTATAGTTATCTCTTTTGTAAAGAAGGTCATTAACTAAATATATCGCGAATGAGCTGGCTAAACATTTTTCGGCAAGACCAGGATTAATAAAATTATTACTTTTCATAGTAATTAATTCAGATGAGTGAAAAGCCTTCTTGTAAGGTTCTTAGTCTTATTATGCCTAAAATAACAATAATATTTTAGATGAATTTGTACCTACTGTGATAAGTCGGTAATAAGTCAGTAAACTTTCTCTTTTCTGAATAAAGAAATCCTTCATTGAACTTTAGTGTAACGTCGTCAAAGCACACATCACTGTCATGTATCACATCAAGTTACGCAAGCCCTAACTAAAAACATGTTGTATGCTGATTTTCCGCCTTAGTGACAAAATCTTTGATCCTACACAAAACACTCCGTTTTTATTTGACCAAACATTACGCTATAAACATTCCCTTTGATATCAAATTCAGCGTCGCTAAAACAAAAACGCGTTTGCGTCACAAAGCCCAAATGTCGTATATCCTTAATCTTTTTTTCAAAGCATTTGTTTCAAGGTTCTTATAGAAGATCATGGCCGTAGAGACGGGAACATTGTTTCTGTAAACGTAAAAGATATTCAGATCCTATGGTAATGCATAAACGCTACGTTAAATTTACGAATATGCTCGGTTTATTCTGATTTCAATCTTGGAAAAAAAGTGTCTGCGAAGAAAAGGTAAAATCTGGTAACGTCTGATATATTTCGAAGTTATTTATGGAATATGTTTACATATTATGTTGGTACTTTTACTTATATAGTGGAGTTTATAGCCTTGACTATTTGTTAGTCAAAAGAGAGTATCTTCTTATCGTTGTGTTTGAATTCAGTTAAATTATGCTAGCAAAATGCAAATGAAACTTTTTATGAATTATTTTTAATGCATTGCTCTTCAACTTTAGGTTATCCAATATTAGCCGGGTTCAAGGTCAAGCACAATATCAATCTCATAGAAATAATCAATATAGAATAAATCTAGCTATAAATCCAACTGACAGTTATGTTTAATTTGGGTACCTATAGGTAACTGTATTTCAAATAGTATATAACTCTGAAGTCTGAAGTAGAAGATGATTTTTAATGTTCTGCTGAATGGCTTCCCGAATCTTTAGCCAAAGTTGATTTGAAACTTTAGCTGAAGACTTGAGAAACAGGCTGCCGTCATGCAGCTTACATTATAATAATAATTGTTATATCTCATACATACAGCACCATCCAGTCCTAAACTAAGCAGAGCTTGTACCAGACAATGGATAAACAAACATAAATACTTATTTTGTGATCATTTTATATATAGGAACACCCAGACCAAGACAAACATAACAGAAACCTTCAAACTCTTAAGTTGAACTTAAAATGCTGGAAAATTCTAATAAGTTGTTGGCGGCAGAAGATATAGCCGAAGCTCAAAATCTCACAATAGGTTGAAGCTGTAATCTTTACAAAATCTTTCAACACAGAGAACACAAAGTATACACTCGTAGCTTATCGTTGGACCGTTTATTAGGATCTGGCTTTATCTTTATAGATGGCTTATGAAAATTCAATGCGTAACTTGCCATGAATTTTCAGGTCCCACGTAATAGGGGGCGAGTCCCCACTCCCTCATCCCACTCCTCGTCCTATTCCTAAAGGGCGGCAACGCACTTGTGACTCCTGTGGTGATGCTTGTGTCCATAGGCGGCGGTAATTGCTTACCATCAGGCGATCCGTCTGCTCGTTTGCCACCTATTACTTTAAAAAAAACCAAAATATATCTTGAAAATAAAATATCAAGTAAACCGTTGGTAAACGTGTTTAAAACTGGACTAAACGGTTGCAAAGCGAAGGAAATAAATTATACCCAAGCGCGTTCAACTTTTATATTGTGCATCTCTGTTCGTGACTTAATGCTTAAAATATTTCTATCGGCTTCAGAGCCTCTACTAAGAATCGAGAAGGTAAACTTTGTAGTTCAGGTAAGCTGTTACGTTGCGTCGTCTAGAATGTTTTGATTTATTTGGATGTTTATATCGTAAATTCACAAAGGATAAGTTTTTTTAATACTTTTGGCACAAAATTTGCAGGCGGCCACAGATTATATTGTTATATTATTATAAGGGATTGATACTTATCATCACCAGCCCTGAATATAAACTGGACGTAGTTAAGCGAAAACGTTCCAACCCACAAGTCACACAAAATTGAGTTCTTTTGATTAATCTACTGAATTTGTCATCTCCTGTCAGATTAACAAATATTTTATGTCTTTATTGATACTATTTGAGTTTTTTTTTATTTCCCATATGTACCAATCCACAATTTTATCCGATCAAATGCATATGTTAAACATAAAACGTATTAATCCGTCTGAAACGTTTATGGTTAATTACTATTCATCAATTTTTCCTAAATATAATGTTCCAAGGTTTTTGGAACGTTTTTGCAAATTTATCTAATGCTCTTTTTCCTTGGTTATAATGTTCCAATGTTCTTGGAACGTTTTAGCAAATTAATATAGATCTATGTTTTATTTCCTTAGTAACCTCAGATGAAATGATTTTTGTTCGTCTATGTTGGTAACAAACTAACAACGTTCCAGTGAGTTTGGAACATTTTAGCAAATTAATTTGTGCTTTATTTCCTTGGTCAGAATGTTCCAATGTATTTGAAATGTTTAAGGAAAATAATTATTATTCACTTTAATTTAGTTATAATTACAATTATTTTAGTTTTTTTAAACATTCCAAAACATTATAATATTCTTTTTACAAATCTTAAATTTAAATTACAGACCTCCGTCAACATATATTTATGACGAAAATTAATATCTGAAATATTAGTATTGATCACCACAAAAATTTCTAACGATGAAATCCAAATTTAGAGACCAAATGAAACGCGATTTCCCAGAAGCCCTAGTTTTACCTACTGTTGAGTGCTTAACATTTAATTTGGAAAAGACTACCATTAACTCGCACACCCATGAACGTCACCTTCTATAAGAGACAATTGTGGCTATATAATAGTGGTTTCCACTCTGCATTTGACGACGTTGGATATTGTTATATATGGGTAGGGTGAAGCAGAAAGAGGTACACAGGAGGTAGAATCATGTCTTTTAAAATACAATATAGATATGAAACTTCGGCACTCTGTGGAACACCTTACTCTATGAAGTGACTGCTGCGGTGGGTAGAACCGCAATATTAAAATTGTTTTAATGCTTAATGCAATATTAAGCTCCCATTAAACTTTAAAAAGCATATCATTTCGATTTCTCAAGTCTGGGCACACGTTTTTACCAAACGACACAGACTTATCGAAAATTGAAACTGCACTAAAACATCACCAGCGTCTGTATATAGCTGTAGAATATATGAATATTTTTAAAAATTGTAAGAGGAAGAAGCCTTTGCAGGTTTATAAAATGCAAAACACTGATTTTTATAGTATAGAAAATATAGAAAAGAATATAATAAACCGAAAGAAGTTTGCAAATAAAAGTTAATTGGTTGAATACGAAAGAAATTAAATTGAAAAGGATAAAATGTTTTTTATTTTTATGAGATCATCATTAGAAGAAGATTTTAAGGAATTACCAATTGACAAAAAAACAAAAGAGAGGTTCAACCAATAAAAAAATGTGATTTATGTCTGTTATGGCCTAACGGTAAACCGATTGCACCACCAAAATTAGCTGATTTGCAATCTATGTATCAATATTATATACCTGAGGACTGTTTTCAATTTTATCGTACTTTAAAAAGTTCGGATGATATCATTGATGATATTGATGGGTTTGGCAGAGAACCTGACTTTGACATACAAGATGATGATGTTAACGAATAGATTTTGCTTCAAGATGTTTTTTACAAAAATTTGTAATTTCCATTTTTAACTTAATACAAACATACATGCTACATGGCTTTTAATTTTATAATGACAGATTTGTAGAAAGGGGTTTGGGTAAAAGTGGCATGATTTTTTAAATACGCGGCCACTAATGAAAAGTGTTTTGATAAAAAGAACACATTAAGTCGTTAATTTTTTCGATGAACGTTACTTTTCCACGTTCATCGAAGCCGAGATATTTAAAGTAAATAATCTACAAAATCAAATTGCCATTTGCTAAAAATTGAAGACAATGCGACTGGTTAGACAAGATTCCATCACAGATTTCGTGCCACAGAACTTGGGTTTCCACCACATGACCCCAGACCCGTGAAAAGGTTATATCCCGATGTCTATCCATTCCAAATGCTCTATTTAGAAATCCAGATACCCCTATAGGTGATCGTTGAGCCATTATTATACTAGACGGCACATACGTTTACTTGCAAAAAAGCAGTAACTATTATTTTCAAAGAAAATCTTATAGCCTTCATAAATATCAACATCAACGGAGAGTACATCACTCACCTTCGATTCGCAGACGATATCGTAGTCATGGTTGAGACCATGGAAGACCTAGGCACAATGCTCGATGCCCTCTTTAGAGTCTCCCAACAAGTAGGTCTTAAGATGAACATGGACAAGACGAAAATCCTGTCGAAAGTCCATGTTGTACCTGCTCCTATTCAGGTTGGGAACTCTACAGTCGAAGTTGTGAACAACTATATCTACCTGGTACCAGTAGTCCAATTAGGTAGGTCCAACTTCGAGAAGGAGGTCAATCGTCGAATCCAACTCGGTTGGGCAGCGTTTGGGAAGCTACGACATAATTTCTCGTCCGATATCCCGCAGTGTCTCAAGACAAAAGTCTTTGACCAGTGTGTGTTGCCAGTTGCCAGTGATGACTTACGGATCAGAGACGTGGTCGCTCACTATGGGCCTTATCAGAAGGCCCAAGGTCACTCAGAGAGCGATGGCGAGAGCTATACTTGGAGTTTCAATGCGAGATCGAATCAGAAATGAAATGAAATGAAATACTTCATTATTTCGTGTAAACTTTGCAAGTACTTACGAAACGTCATTAAAAAGAAATATTTAATACAATTATTTTTGTGTGTCGAATTTGAACAGCTCAGTCCCAAGCGTTTTGGTCGTCTTTATAATCAGATATTTTATAATAGGCTTTTGAACACAATTTCGCTTTTACAAGAATTTTGACCTTATTTATAGATAGGTCTCTTATATTATAAGGGAGCTTGTTATAAAAGCGTATACATTGGCCCATAAAACAGCTACTTATTTTGTGGAGACGAGTGCTATGAACTACGAGATTATTCCTGTTTCTTGTATTTACAGAATGTATATCACATTTTTTACAAAATTTGTCAATATTTTTATGTACATATAGCAGATTTTCATAAATATATTGTGATACAACAGTTAGAATGTTTATTTCTTTGAACTTTTCTTTTAGAGAAACTCTTGGACTGAGGTTATAAATTCCCCTTACAGCTCTTTTCTGCAGAACGAATATTGTATTTAGGTCTGCAGCATTCCCCCAGAGAAGAATCCCATACGACATTAAGCTATGAAAGTAACTGAAATAAACCATTCTAGCTGTTTCTAAATCTGTGAGGCGTCTAATTGTCTTAACTGCATAAGCTGCAGAACTGAGTTTGCCCGAAAGCCATTCTATATGTGGACCCCATTGTAGTTTGGTGTCCAGCATAATACCTAAAAACATGGTTGTCTCGACGGGCTCAATCCTAGATTCATTAAGTTGTAAAATTGGTTGGCATATGTTTAACATTGGGCATTGAAAATTTTAAAAGTTTAGTTTTCTTATTATTAAGTAATAGATTATTAACATTAAACCAATTGACATCTTTAGAGAGTGCATTGCTTACTTCGTCAAAGTTACTCTGTTGTCGTTTAATATTAAAAATCAAAGAGGTATCATCAGCGAACAATACAATCTCATGATTATTCTTAACGTAATAAGGTAAATCGTTAATATATATCAAGAATAGAAATGGTCCGAGAATTGAACCCTGCGGGACACCCATTTTCAAAGCAGAACCTGGAGATGTGTTACCATTAACCTCGACCTTCTGGATTCTGTTGCCCAAATAAGAAGTCAGGAGATCGAGAGCTTTATTTTTAATGCCGTAATGATATAGTTTCCTGATAAGAGTATCATGATGAACAGAATCAAAGGCTTTAGACAAGTCGCAAAATATACCTAACGCATCTTGCGACTTCTCCCAAGCTGCAAAAATATTTTTCAGTAACTCGACTGCTGCGTCAGTAGTTGAACAACCCCTCGTAAATCCGAACTGTTTCTTGTGAAGAAGATTATGTCTATTGAAATGACTAAGTAGCTGACTAAGAATTAGTTTCTCAAAAATTTTGCTAAATGTTGGCAATACAGAAATAGGTCGAAAATTTGAGGGGTCTGATGTGTCACCAGATTTAAATAAAGGTGTTATTTTGCTATACTTCATTAAATCAGGAAATGTTCCAGAAGTGACACAACCATTGAACACTGTTGCAAGATGTGGAGCAATTAATGTAATAATAGACGAAATAGTCTTTACTGACAATCCCCACAGATCCTTTGTCTTTTTAATATTAATAGTTTTAAATTGTTTAAGAACATCATCTGTAGTAACAGCAACAAATTCAAAGGCCGTAACACATTCCGGCACGCAGTCTTTAAGCAGCATTTCAGCAGACATGGAAGACGATTTGAGTGACGCTGTAGTTACAATGGGTATATTAGCAAAAAACTTTTCAAATTCCGTCGCTACTTCCAAGTCCTCTGCAATACTCACATTATTGATATTTAGTAGGTAGTCGCTATTGCGTGCTTTGGCTCTACCAGTTTCGCTATTGATCACATTCCAAGTTGCTTTTATGGTATTTTTAGCGCTTTTTATTTTATTTTTCAAATAAATTGATTTAGCAGCATAACAAGCTTGTCTAAATGTTTTTGAGTATTTTTTTACATAACTAATAAAGGCTGGACTATTATTAAAAGTTTTTTCATTATGAAGTTCATATAACCTAATCCGACTTTTATGAATGCCTTCAGTTGCCCAATCACTAAACATCAGACAGTCAGTTACATTTAATTTTTAAGGTTTAAATACAGTAGAAAATTCACCATTAATCAATTTAAATAATGAATTATATAACTGATCCGGATGGTCATGAATAGGCAACCAACGCATTTTATTTGATAGATTATTTTTAAAAAGTTCTAATCGGTTTTCATTTATAGGTATAAAATTAATAATTTGACTCGTAATCTTAGGGCTTTTTCTTGGACAACAGACTAACTGCCCACAGTGATCAGACTGTAACATATTAATTAAGGATATTTGTAAAGGCTTAGTGTTAATAAATATATTATCAATACAGGTAGCACTTGTGGCAGTCACTCTAGTTGGTTCTAAAAAAGTATGACTTAAATTGTAAGATTTAAATAGATTTAAGTAATCAACTGATAAAGAACATTTCTCTAAAATGTTAATGTTGAAGTCACCACAAATAGCAACCGTTTTATGGCAAGTATTACCTTTGCTTAGGGCTTCCTCCATAATTACTACAAAACTTTCAAAATGTGCACATAGAGGCTTGTATACACTCATAACAATGAACTGATCAAATTCGACACAAAATATCTTTATAACTTGCTCAACAAGAGAGGCTCACAATATCAGACCTTTCTTTAAATTTTAAAAGTTTTTTGTTTTTTTTTTTTCGTGTAAACTTTGTATAAAGTGCTTAAGTGCTTTAAATTTATCAGTTGTACTAGTTTATATTTTTAAACATGTTGAATCAGAGCAGCTCAATCCCAAGCATTTTTGTCGTCTATATAATCGGAAATTTTATAATATGCTTTTAAACACAATTTAGTTTTAACAATTATCTTAAATTTATTTATTGTTAAATTTCTTATACTAAGAGGGAGCTTGTTATAAAAGCGTATACACTGCCCCATAAAACAGCTACTTATTTTGTGGAGGCGGGTGCTATGAACTACAAGATTATACTTATGTCTAGTATTTACAGTGTGAAGATCACTTTTTTTACTAAATTTGTCAATATTCTTGTGGACATACAACAGATTATCGTATATATATTGCGATACAACAGTTAGAATGCCTATCTCACTGAACTTTCCTCTTAGATAAATACGAGGACTGAGGTTGTAAATTCCCCTTATTGCTCTTTTCTGCAGAACGAATATCGTGTTAAGGTCTGCAGCATTCCCCCAGAGAAGAATCCCATAAGACATGATACTATGAAAGTAACTGAAATAAACCATTCTAGCTGTATCTATATCTGTAAGGCGTCTAATTGTCCTAACTGCATAAGCTGCAGAACTAAGTTTGCCCGAAAGTCTTTCTATATGCGGGCCCCATTGGAGTTTGATACCAACCATAATACCTAGAAACATAGTTGTCCCGACGGGCTCAATTCTGGATTCCTTAAGTTGTACATTGGTTTCCATCTGTTTAACATTGGGCATTGAGAATTTTAATAGTTTGGTTTTCTTATCATTAAGTAATAAATTATTTACATTAAACCAATTAACAACTTTAGAGAGTGCATTGTTTACTTCGTCAAAATTTATCTGTTGTCGTCTAATATTAAAAATTAAGGAGGTATCATCCGCGAACAACACAATCTCATGATTCTTTTTTACATAATAAGGTAGATCGTTAATATAAATCAAAAAAAGAAATGGTCCGAGGATTGACCCCTGCGGGACTCCCATTTTCAAGGCAGAACCTGGAGATGTCTTGTCATTGATCTGGACCTTCTGGATTCTTTTGCCCAAGTAAGAAACCAGGAGATCGAGAGCTTTGTTCCTAACGCCGTGATGATACAATTTTTTGACCAGAGTGTCATGATGTACACAATCAAACGCTTTTGACAAGTCGCAAAAAATACCTAATGCATCTTGCGACTTCTCCCAAGCTGCAAATATGCTTTTGAGTAGCTCAACTCCTGCGTCAGTAGTCGAACGACCCCTCGTAAATCCGAACTGTTTCTCGTGGAGTAGATTATGTCTATTAAAATAACTAAGCAACTGACTAAGAATTAATTTTTCAAAAATTTTACTAAGTGTCGGCAATACAGAAATAGGTCGAAAATTAGAAGGGTCGGTTGTGTCACCAGATTTAAATAAAGGTATAACTTTACTATATTTCATTAAGTCAGGAAATATTCCAGAAGCAACGCAACCATTGAATACCGCTGCAAGATGTGGAGCAATTATGCTAATAATAGATGAAGTAGTCTTTACTGACAGTCCCCACAAATCCATTGTCTTTTTCATATTTAAAGTTTTAAATTGTTTAAGAATATCGTCAGTAGTAACAACAGTGAATTCAAAGGCTGCATCACATTCTGGCACACAGTCCCTAAGAAGCATTTCAGCAGACATGGAAGATGAGTTGAGCGACTTTGTTGTCACTATAGGTATATTAGCAAAGAAATTCTCAAATTCTGTCGCAACTTCCAGATCCTCTGAAATACTCACATTATTGATTTTTAAAAGGTAGTCGCAGCTGCGTGCTTTGGCTCTGCCAGTTTCATTGTTGATGACATTCCAGGTAGCCTTTATAGTGTTTTCTGATAATTTTATTTTGTTTCTCAGATAAATAGATTTTGCCGTGTTACAAGCTTGTCTAAATATTTTGGAATATTTTCTTACTTAATTAATAAAGGTCTGACTATTATTATAAGACTTTTCATTATACAGTTCATATAACCTAATCCGGCTTTTATGAATACCTTCAGTTGCCCAATCACTAAACATCACACGGTCAGTTACATTTAATTTTTTGGATGAAAATACGGTCTGAAATTCGTCATTAATTAATTTAAATAAAGAATTATATAACTGATCCGGATGGTCATGATGACGCAACCAACGCATTTTTCGAGATAAATTGTTTTTAAAAGTTTTAAGTCGATTCTCATTTATTGGTATATATTTAACAATTTTTCTCTGGTCTCTCGGACATTCTCTTGGACAACAGATTAACTGCCCACTGTGATCTGACTGAAGCATATTAATCAAAGATTTGTGTATTGGTTTTATACTAGTAAATATATTATCAATACAAGTACCACTTGTGGCAGTCACTCTAGTTGGTTCATAGAAATTATGACATATATGACTTAAATAAATTTAAAAAATTGATAGTTGAAGAGCATTTTTCTAGTATGTTAATGTTAAAGTCTCCACAAATAGCAACCGTTTTACGGCAATTACAAACTTTGCTTAGAGCATCCTCCATAATAACTAAACAACTTTCAAATGGTGCACATGGAGGTTTGTATACACTCATAACAATGAACTGCTCAAACTCAACACATGTAATCTCTACTACTCGCTCAACAGAGAGGCTCACAATGTCAGTCCTTTCTTTAAATTTTAGAAATTTACTTGCTATGATTAACGAGCCACCATGGATAAAATTTTATCTACTGAACGAGCTTACAACCTGGTGGTTATTAAAATTGAATATGAACTGGTGGCTTCTTAGCCAATGTTCTGTAATGCATAAAATATCAATATTGTTACAGTTCATAAACAATTCCAATTCTAACTCCTTGCCCATCACCCCTTGTATATTTTGATGCACCAGGTTGATACAATTTTTAAAATTATTTTTTGTATGTGTGGTTGATGGAACTATATTTTTGTCACTTAAACTAGATACAGAATTTGGTGTCTTATTAAATATATTGCCAGAGATTGACTCTATTGACTCAGAAGTCAATTTAAAGAATTTGGAATGGATTCCAAGCTTATATTGCATGTCAAATTTGACTGCTCAATAAAAGCAGTGTGGTTAGCCAAAACCTTGGCTGAGTTATTAATATAATAGCTAGCGATGATGCTATTTGTCTTTTATAAAATTGTGACATATAATAATTATCATATGTCAAATAAAAATTTCTAATTAAAGCATTAGAGTCAATAATGTCAATCAGATTATTATAAAATGTCATAGTACGCAATTTTGAATTAATCTTAAATCTATAATCATTTTCAGCTTGTGGCAACAGGTTACTGTAAGGAAAAGGAAGTAACAGAATTTTAATGTTAAAATTTAATTTTTAATTTTTAAAAAATTCTAACTTTTAAATTGAGTAATTGGTCAAAATATCTCTGTATTACATTTATATTTGCATTTCCTCTTCTCCCAATAAATATAATAATTTTTGTTTCAGGACAGTATGATTTAGACAAAATAGATTGCATTATTTGAGTATAACTTGCACCAGGCATACATATGTTAGTAAAAGCCAAACCTGTCCTTTGCCGCAACAATTGGCTCATGTTTTTCCCTATCTCATCACTAAACATTAATAGTTTGTCAGTGTTTGTTATGTGGGGTGAGAAGGAAGTGCCAAAATTAGAATCAATGGTGCTGTTAAAATTATAATTAATGAGCCTCCTCGAATAAATTTTTCTCTGCTGAATGAGCTTGCAACCTGGTGGTTGTTGAAATTGAAAATGAACTGGTGGCTTTTTAGCCAATGTTCTGTATTACATAAAATGTCAATATTGTTACAGTTCATGAATAATTCCAACTCTAACTCCTTACCCCTCAACCCTTGTATATTTTGATGCACCAGGTTGATATAATTTTTTAAATTATTTTTTGTACAATGTGTGGTTGATGAAAGTGTGTTTTAATTACTTATATTTAAATTTATCAATGTCTTGTCTATGTTATTGTCAGAGATTGACTCTATTGTCTCATAACTTAATTTAAAGGATTTGGAACGTATTCCAAGCTTTAATTCAATGTCAAGTTAGACTGCTCAATAAAAGCAGTGTTATTAGCCAAATTTTTGGCTATGTTATTAATAAAATATGCTAGCGATGATGCTATTTGTCTTTGAATATATTGAGATAGATAACAACTATCACATGTCAAATAAAAACTTCTAATGAAAGCATTAGAGTCAATAAAGTCAATAAAATCATTGTATAATGTCAATGTATGTAATTTACAATTTAATTTATATCTATAGTCATTTTCTGCCTGTGGCAACAACTTAATGTAGGGGAATGCAAGTAAAATAATTTTTCGAACTTTTAGGTGTAATAATTGGTCGAAATACCTTTTAATAATATTAAGATTTGCATTACCCCTTCTCCCAATAAATATGATTATTGTTGAATTAGGACAGTATGTTCTACTCAAGATGTTTTGTAAAATATGTGAAAAACTTGCTCCAGGCATACAAAAGTTGGTAACGGTTTGACCTGTCCTTTGTCTCAACAATTGGCTCATGTTCCTACCTATCTCGTCACTAAACATTACTAAATTGTTGGTGTTTGTCTTTGTATTGTGATGTGAGAAGGAGGTGCTATCATTAATGAAGCTGTTACTCATCACCGCTGACTGAGATAACATTGCAGAACTATCATTCAAAATGGTAGGCTGAGAACAACTTTGTGGTTTCAAGCTAGGTTCACTGATCTGATTATTATTAGTAAGTGATAGGAGTCTTTGCTCATTGTATTTACACAAATCCACTAAGTCATCCATCGCCAAGATATGTTCATTAATTTGACTTTGTGATAATTGATATTTCTTTGTCATATTAAGTAAAGAATCCTGTAAACGATCAATCTCTGTCTGCAGGCAATGAATATCAGAATCATATTTTAAAAGATTATTATCTAGTGTAGTAATACAAATAGACATATCTTCCTTTAGAGCTATATACTTGCGGCAATAATTGATATTTGACTTTGAATTTTTAAATTTTCTTAATAATTTTTCCTTTTCTTAATTTGTTTATTCAACTTTACATACTTTTTACTGAAAAAGTATGTAAAGTTGAATAAACAAATTAAGAAAAAGGAAAAATTCATCATCAAATAAACATTCATCAAATAAACTGTTATTTGATGAGTTTATGGTTTTACTTGATTGAATAATTGAATTGTCATTAGTTAAGTCAATTGTAATAACTTTTTTACCTTCTTTGTTTGAGTTGGCAGAAACCATAGATGGAGCGCTACCAACCAGCTCATCAAACAGTGATTGTGAAGCTGCTTTGATGGACCGGTCTGTCGGTGGAGTGTGCACTCCAATGTATTAATATGATTGTTAGCCTCACTTAGGAGGCCCTCTAACTGGGTGATGCGCTTGAGAGCCGTCTCAAACTCATTACTACAACTGTCAAAATTGTTTACTTTTATTGTAACCTATCGCTTTATTCTAAAGATGTAATTAAATGAGAATGAATTTCTGCCATCTCAATTCTAAGTTGAGATTTTTTCTCTAAAACATGTAACATCTCCCTCTCATTATCATCATGCTCGCTTTGTAGTGTCTCACACAAAGCCTTGTATTTCTTAAGTTCTATAAGCGTTAATTGAAATTTTTCCTTAAATTAAAAATATCGCAAGAAGCTTATTAACAAAAGACAGAAATAATAATTACTTGTTACTATCGTAAGTATGACACTTAGGTTTGTGTAAGGCACCAACCAAGATGAGCCGGCTAATCGAGATATGTTCACTAGGTAATTACTACTTGTGTAAATAGTTTAAATGTTCGATATTACGTAAACTTACCTCAACTGCTCGAATATTAGAAAAGTAATGCAAAGTATTTTAAATTACAGTTCGTTTGTTTGACAGATGACTTTGCAAACTTTTACTTTATGTTATTCACCAACATTCACTTCTAATTATGAACTTATATAGTTAATTATTAATATCACACACTAATAAGAGCTTAAAACACAAATAATACCTAATAAAATTAATTAAATCAAATAAAATTATATAAATATTGGAAGAAGCACAGTTTTACGTCTTACTACCAGTGTTGCCAGAGACCAAAAAAAAAACAAAACAAAGAGGAGATCCGCAGTAGAACCAAAGTCGCCGACATAGCTCTCCGGATAGCCAAGCTGAATGGCAGTGGGCAGGGCACATAGCTCGAAGAAACGATGGCCGTTGGGGCAGAAAGGTTCTGGAGTGGCGGCCACGTACCAGACGACGCAGCAGAAGATCTCGTTAAGATCGCGGGAGGCGGTTGGATGCGGGCGGCTCAAGACCGGTCTGTGTGGAGAACCTTGGGGTAGCAGCAGTGGACGTCGTGTGGCTGAAATGATGATGATGAATGCCGTACATACTCCTCCAATGACATGCGTAACTTTATGAATGTATGTATTGTGCCATGCGTGCTGTATTTTTTCACAATACCTAAACGTGGTTACGTCTTTATTTAGTTTTAGACGACATGATGTTGAAATTCTTCCTACTTCGATATCATATATTTCAGCTCCAATATTACTTAAGGCAAAGTTATTTTATGAGCCATTATTATTATATATATCACTATACGTTAGCAACAATAAATTAAGTAGCCGCTCAAAAAAAAAAAATGCCACTGGTTCATACAAAATTACTCAAACCCCTTTGTATTTTAGATTAAATTATTATTTATTTATATATTTGTAAGGGATTGGAACGTTTATGCAAAATTATTTGGAATGCTCCTTTATACAAAATAACAATTTTGTAAAAAAGTTCCAATACCAATTTTCTTTAATACTTATTTTATACTGAATATATTAAAAAAAATATACATCATTATATATTTAACATACATTTCTACAGTAAATCCAATAGCATTCATTATGCACATGTTAGAACAAAAAGTATACCACTAAAACAGATAATTGCATTTATCTCAAATTGAAGTTAGTGTGGAATGGAACATTTTCGCTTAACGACGTCCAACTATCCCTCTGCTGTGCATGCGCACGGGCTTCTTCTCACTACGACTGATGCCCTAGTGGGCATGATAGTAAATAGAAACCGCCAGTTATTTCATAACCTAAAGAGAATCAGATATTAAGTTCACATATATGAAACATTTGAAGGAACTCTGTATGAGCTCATCTTTGCTTCAGTTGCCACATTTCTTGTTTATTAAGAACAAAAGTAATAAAAGCTGCAAAACTTGATAGATGTACATGCAAGATTATAAATCACAGCCTCTCGATACCAATAGCTCCTCAGAAGCAAAGTCGCCGCATACAGCGGGATACTGCAGTATCCCGCTGTATGCGGGAGGAAGATTCCTGACTTGCAAGTCAGGAATCTTCCTGGAACCCATATACCATTTCTTTTCCCTTATCCTGTCTCACCAGAAGATTTTGGTATTCTCAACCTTTTTTTATTGCAATAGTTTTGGTTGTCAATACGCGCGTGCGTGGTGGGTCTGTTTTTCTTTCCATTCGTTTACAATAGAGTTCCACCAAGCAACTCCTCATTCAAACACACAGTGTGTAATCTGTTCCACCGGATTTACAAGATGGTTTATTTTCGTTTCAATGAAATCACAGCCTGTACTTGCTTGAATGTCGTTATTATCGACGTAAAAGTGCCGCATCATAAATCATCCTAGTTTCCATAGTTAGGTCCGATCTCTACCCTCCGCCCACATTTGAGTACATTTTCATGTCGATTTCAACCTTTGTTATACAATAATAATATTCGATATACAGTTATGTTTAGCATAAAAGCATTAGGAAGACATCAACTTCTTTAAAAAATGGGTGGATCCTATTTTTCCTAAACTCCACCTTAATCTCTAAATAAAGAACTGATTTTTTTTAAGAAAAGTTACCCCTTGACCAAATCAGGTATATTGTATAATCCACACCGAAACGTCCCGCTTTGGAGTTAATAAAGGTCAGCTTTTATTTTCAACTAACTATGAAACGGACCGATTGAGACCTGTTGCATATCAGTATGTATACAAATCGATAAGTTTTGAAAGTATTTGGAAAATTATTTTGGATTTAGTAATAGGTACTGCAACTTTCAAATATATGTACTTTCCTCCAAAAAGTCCCGGAATGTGTCAGCGATATACAAGTAAAATGCATTCTGTACATAGAAATATTCAAGTAGAATAGCTCCTCACAGCTCACTGCAATAAACTAGATGGGGCGTGTAGCTACTTGAGAGAAATTTCACCTCCGCATTGATGCTTCCCTGGTACTTTGCTATCTGCTATCAGACATTATGCGTCTCTTGTTATTTACTGTTTCTAACTCTAGATAAAGGTGTTGTAAATGAGTGAGGAGTTACTTAAAATATTGCCTAAATAAACATTTGCAATAATGTGATACTACTGTTTCTAATCTTTTGCTAAATATTTATAGAAGAAGATGTCTAGAATTGCCGTAGGCAGGCAGGAATTGTTCAGAATGCACAGTGGAAGTTGTAATACATCTGCCTGACTACGACAAGACAAGGATCCAGACACAATGCACTGCGATTGCACAGCGATGAATTATAATCCTAATTACAACTAATATTCATAAAATGTCTTACCAAATCTTCACTGATGCTCCTGATGATGCTCTTGAGTGGACCTATAAGATTAACTCATAATTTTGGCCAAAATAACAAGAAAATCGAATAAATACCACAGGATCCAGTTCGGCGTCCTACTCCTCGGGCCACGATGCACGTTGGCGGTTCACAAAAATTTATAATGTTCGATAAGTTACAAATGTTTGACTTTTATCACAGTTTACCGATGCCAGCATTAGATCAGGCGGCATTCAAGAGGGTTTACGGCACGATTTCACTTCGACACCACTACGACTCGCGGAGCACCCATGTGCTTTCAAGGGGCGATAATTCCAATAGAGGACAAAACCGTAGGCATTAATGCACTTTTGTCAATCGCTCACAACCTCGTCGGACAACTTCATATAGCGACGGTTGCGAGGTTGTTAATTACTATAATTAACTCAAAACTCAAAAATACAACAAACTGCGTGAGCGAGAAAACTTTTTATACCGGGGATGGAAGTGAATGACAGTTCATAGTGTGACCATAGTCAAAATTTACAATAGACAAAGTAAACCTTACTAAATCGATATAATCGACTTGACCTATCACAAATAATATTTCTATTTCAAACATCAACCCGCCCCGGACCGGCCTACCGGTCTGCTAATCAGTTGGTAGACGTGACAAAGTTGCAACCGCTCACCTCAGAATCGAACCGTCCACCAAGACCTCAGCAAATCGAGGAACTCCATCAGCCCCAGTTACCAAACGAAGAATATGCCCCCTGCGCCATCTGAGTGGCGGAAGGTTAGCCTCCTTGATCAAAACGAGGTCTCCAATCTTGGGTGGATCGGTCTTGTCGGTCCACTTAACGCGTTGCTGGAGTATGTGCAAATATTCCAAATTCCAGCTCAAAAGCTCTGAGTAATCTGGCGTACCAATTCAAAACGCGAGAGACGACCAGGTCTCGTATCAATATAGGGGTACTCAGGCAAGGCGACAAGTGGGCGACCAATCAAAAAATGACCCAGCGTAAGGGCCTCCAAATCATTCGGATCTGAGAAGATCGGGCAAAATGGCCTAGAGTTCAAAACGGCCTCAAAAATACCACCCCAGTGTGGACAATTTGGTGGGGAAAACAACCAATTTATCCCACGTTGGGCAAGCCTATTGCCTATATCAGCCTTGTTGGTTTCAAGGAAATTAACAACGTCATTCAAATAATTAAAAGTGCCCTTGAAGTTAGTGCCGCAGTCAGAACGGATCAAGGAAGGCAGCCCTCTGCGGGATACAAATCTGTCAAATGTGGCTACAAACGCCTCGGTCGTAAGCGAGGAGACCAGTTCTAAGTGTACGGCCTTTGTGGAGAGACAAACAAAAACACACAAGTAGGCCTCAACAGTCTTGCTGTTTCGAAGTATCGACGTTTTCACCAAAAAGGGACCAGCGAAGTCCGTGCCAACACCGTCAAACGTCCTGCTTTCAGTTACGCGATCTGCCGGTAAGTCTCCCATCAAGGGCTGCATGGTAGAAGCCTTGAGCTTATAGAAAGAGACGCAGCGAAAGACTACACTCCGAATAATTCTTCGGGCAGACAAAATCCAAAATTCGCGTTGCAAAATGGTCAACAGGGCATTACAACCAGCATGCGAATTTTTAAGGTGACGGTCAGTTACTAACAAGCGTACCAAATGACCGTCCTTGGGTAACAAAAGGGGGTGACGTGCCCCGTAAGGGAGGTTGGCGTTCTCGAGACGCCCTCCAACGCGCAAGAGACGCGTATCGTCCAAAAAGGGGTTCAATTTAGATACAGCTCCCGATAATTTCGATTTCCCTGACTTAAGGATAGCAATCTCCTTCTCAAAGTGCGCCAATTGCACAGAACGAACCCAAAAGGTGAGAGACTCCTGTCGTTCCTGTGGTGAGAGAAACGGTGTCAGTCGTTTCTGTTGTGGGTGCCTAAAATTAAAAACAAAACGCTTTATCCAAGCAGTAACACCTAACAACTTGTCAAGGGAGCTGTAGCGATTTAGCAAGAAATCGGGGTCGAAGGCGCATTCTACCTTCTCAAGAGCGAGTGTTCGTAGACCCGGCAAATTGGAAGTATTCAAAACTGGCGTTCGAGGCCAATCAATTTCTGGTCGACTCAACCATTCCAGACCCCACCACAGCGAATGACCTATCAAACTAGGCGTCAAGCATCCGCGCGAGGCACAATCAGCGGGGTTGAGCTCACCAGGCACGTGTCTCCAAACAAGTTTGACTTCGGATTTCTGGATTTGGGAAACGCGATTAGCGACAAATACCTCCAAAGTGTGGACAGACGCCTTCAACCATTAGAGAACAATTTGGCTGTCAGTCCAGGCGTAGGTCCCATTAATACAAATGCTTTCACCCAAAGTGCTGGACACGTGGTTCAATAAGCGTAAAAGTAGGGCTGCTCCCGAGAGCTCCAATTTCGGGATGGTCAGAGATGTCCGAAGGGGTGCAACCTTGCTCTTCGCCATGATCAGGGAAGCTCTCACCTGACCTGAGGCACTAACTGTGCGCAAGTACACCACGGCCGCGTGACCACGTTCCGAGGCATCACAAAACCCGTGAAGGGTGGCCTTGTACTTCCCGGGAGGAAGGATGGAACGAGGCAATGAGATCTCATTGACGGCAGGAAGTGAGGATACAAAAGAAGTCCATTCCTCAACAAGAGTACCGCGTAGAGGTTCGTCCCAAGTCAATCCTGCTGTCCAAAGCTTCTGCAAGAAGCATTTTGCCCAAAATATGATAGGACAAATCCAACCGTTTGGATCAAAGGTTCTGGCGACAGTAGACAACACGAGACGTTTAGTCCAAGAACAAGGCAATTTCAAGTCTACGTTATACGTAAAGATGTCTTGGACTGGTCTGTACTGAACGCCGAGAACAGCCATCATGGCGGGGTTGTCAACAATCTCAAACAGATGTGGATCTTGCTGATGATCCTCTGGCAAGCCTTCCAAGAGCGCTGGTGAGTTAGAAATCCATTTGCGCAACTCATAACCAGCGGAGGCCAAAATACCTATCAATTCGTCCCGCAGGAGGATCGCCTCGTCCGCTGTGGAGGCGCCTGAACAAATGTCATCGACGTAAATATCGTCTTTCAAGATAGCTGAGGCTCGTGGGAAACGTAAGCCTTCGCGGTCTGCGAGCTCCCAAAGAGAACGTTTTGCCAAGTAGGGGCTTGACCTTAACCCGTACGTATTAGTATTGAGCTCGTAGACGACCATGGGATCACGAGGAAACTCTCTCCAAAGGATCAGCTGGAAACGACGGTCATCAGGGTGGATAATCGTCTGCCTAAACATCATTTTTATATCGGCTACAAAGACTACCTGATGTCGTCGGAAGCTGGTGATGACGTCACAAAGGTCCTTGACCAACTTGGGACCAGAATGCAAGCACTGGTTCAAGGATACGCCTGTTGAAGTCTGCGCAGAACCATCAAACACTGTGCGCAGCTTGCCAGTCGATGGCTTCAACACCGCATGATGCGGGAGAATGTAATGCTCCACCGAACGCCAATCCAAATTTGACACGGACATGTGTCCCAACTGTTCATATTCTCTCATGAACTCAATGTATTTCTGTCTGAGCTCCGGATCACGACCCATGCGGTGCTCCATAGCCAACAATCTCTTTTCGGCTAAAGGTCGTGACTCACCAAGCGGAGGCCGAACAGACAGGAAGGGTAGCCTTGTAATAATCCGACCAGAACGGAGTCGACCAGTGCTGTTCTGGAAGAACAGCTCGCACTCCTCATGTTCTGGATTCAAACGGGCAGCTTGAGGGGGCTCCTCTACCTCCCAAAACCTCTGAACCGCATCAGAGAGAGTAAAAGTAAGTAAAAAGTAAAAATATTTTTATTCCAAACACGCACAATAGAAAGCACAATAAGAAAAAATAATACAAGAAAATCAACACACAAAATAAGATATAAAACAAAAGAAAAATAAAAATAGAATAACAAACAAAAGTGTGACGTGTTAGAACAGGGCACAGTTCAGCATTTGTCAGGCAGATGCCTGACGCTGATTTTCAACTGTGCCCCTATTTTGAGTGACTCACGCACGTCAATAAAAAAAAAACATTTCAACATAATACAATAAAATAACCATTTTAAATAGGATACGTAAACAAAGAATATATAAATAAATAGCATGCATACCTAATTTAAACAAATAAATAAATATTACGTATAACTACATATTATATATTATTGTAAACTGTACGTATATATACACAAAATAAATGCATCGAATGGGGAACCGAACGGCAGCGCGGAGGACGCAGGCAACACCGGCCGCGGCTGCGCGTCTCTCGCACAGTGACTAAGTCGGCATCGACGTGACTACACGCTGCCGAGTGCACAGCGCACCACACAGCGGGCGCATGCCATAATGAGCCCCGCGCCGCGCATTGCGAGTACTTACAGAAACGTTCTCAAGCGAAAAAGCAAAATAAAATAATACATATTTACAACGGATGAAACAGGTTAGTACGTAAAATGTGTATACCCTAAAAAATCTATCACCTCTTCCAACCTTTAGCCTGGATATTGTGATAATAATTTTGTTGTTTGTTTTAGGATGCTAACTACAAATCAAATAAAAGCAGAAAGCCGCTTGCTAACCATCCTGCACAGTGACTATTGGTTGGTATTTGTAGCAGCAAGCACATATACTCAATCCGCACGAAAACCACAACACAAAAGGTACTTGTAACAATTCTATTACATAATTATTAGATACATCCATAAAGCATAG
The DNA here is from genome assembly GCA_944739405.2 of Euclidia mi. Taxonomy (NCBI): domain Eukaryota; kingdom Metazoa; phylum Arthropoda; class Insecta; order Lepidoptera; family Erebidae; genus Euclidia; species Euclidia mi. The sequence goes on from OX123185.2 coordinate 71,794,219, forward strand.
ATATTTAGAGCTTATTTTTATCTGCGAGAATAACAGTTTGTCTAATAAGTAGTACCTACTTATAAATAAAACCGTTATTTCCTTTAAGGTTTCCTACGTGGAGTGCCCGTGAAATATTACAACAAACCAAGCAGGAAAGTAGACAAGTTATACCGCCGCGACAGAGATATAGTGGAATATACATAGGTACACAGGCATGCATAGCAGTGAAGCGGCGCAACACGACAACTTCAACAAAAACTAGAAATGCGGAGGTAAACAACAATCAACGCGAATGAATACGCACACACACATACATACACACACACACACAACAAACACACAAACGTGCCCTAGGTCGAATGGGATGAACATAAACACCTCTTTGTTACAGTTATAACTATAACAAAGATGTGTTTATGTTCGTCATACCTAGCTTCCGCTGCGCGTCAATAAGATACTGCCGTACGTGTTTTCTGAAAGTATTTACTGTTTTAAGTAATCTCAAAGGTGGTGGTAAGTTGTTCCATATCTTAGAGGCGGCGTAGCGGAAGCTGCCTCTAAAAGCGTTCGTCTTGTGAGGCAGTATCGACAGCTGTACGGAGCACTGCCTTCTCGCGTATTCTCGCCCACTAGCCACCCAACTTAGTTTGTAAAACAAATAAATGGGCTCTTTAAAGTTAAGTACCGTAAACATAAGTGTGGCCAGATGTAGTTTGCGTCTTGACTTCATTTTAAGGATGTAGTTTTTATTTAGGTATGGCGTAACGTGGCATCTACGTGGTATATTAAAAGAGTACCTAGCACAGGCGTTCTGAACTCTCTGTATAAGCCGGTCAGTACGTGAGAGCAGACGCGGCCCGTATACCGTATCCGCGTAATTTAATTTAGATAACACCAATGTCTCGATCAGTCTCACACGGAGATCTTCCGATAAGTAGGGACGCACTTTGTACAGAACCTTCAGTCTGTAAAAGCAATTTTGTACCAGTTCTGCGACGTGCTTCTCGTACCTGAGATTGGCATCCAATTTAACACCAAGGTTGCGAGCTTCCTCTACCCTGTCGATTGTTTCACCTTGAAGTGTTAACTTAGGGAGATTCAGAGAGTCTTTGTGTCTTTTGGTACCAAAAACCATATATTTTGTTTTTGATGGATTGAGTACCAGGTAGTTGCGCTTAGCCCATTCCACGATACGTTGTAGGTCGTCGTTAATCTCTGCCATAGCTTTCTCGTAATTGCCTTGTTTGAAAGAGATGTATATTTGGATATCATCTGCGTAAATATGGTACCTGGAAAATCTTATACAGTTTGTTATGTCCGCGCACTACAGAATAAACAAAATAGGGCCTAGTATAGATCCCTGAGGGACTCCTCTTGTGAGAGGCTCCAATTCAGAGCATACAGAAGAGCCATCGTTTTGACGTAATTCCACACGCTGATAACGGTAGGACAGGTAACTATGGAACCATTGCACCGTTTTACTGTCGAAACCATAGTATGACAGCTTTGACAGCAACAGCGAAGTATGTATACTGTCAAACGCGCGAGAAAAATCCAACAGTACGAGTACGGTGCACATACCCTGGTCTTGTGCCCATAGGATGTTATGCGTAACATCAAGTAAAGCGGTAACGGTACCACGACGCTTACGAAAGCCTGACTGTAACATTAGCAGGATATTATTACTTTCTAGATAACCTGTCAATTGTGTACAAACTACCTTTTCTAAGATTTTCAATAGACAAGGCAGAATACTAATTGGTCGAAGGTCTTTGACGTCCATTGGGCTGGAGTTCTTGGGCAGGGGCCTAACAGACGCTATCTTCCAGATATCAGGACAAATAGAGGAATCTAATGACTTGTTTATGATACTTGTGATGGCAGGCAAAGTATAGGGCAATGACAACATCATCTCTAGATTTATGCCATCGTAGCCCTCTGCATTAGATTTAGGGTCCATGATATATTTTAGGACGACGTCTTTACTAACAGGTGCTAGGGTGAAGATAGTCTCAGTGTAACGGTGGAACTCATAAAATGTCATATCCGAGATGTGGACCAATGGATTTCCAGGAACGTTCAGAAAATGTCGATTGATTTCATTAGGGTCGGAAAACTGGCTTGGAAGCTCTCTAACTCTATTATTAGGCAATACAGTGTTTTTAAGGTTTTTTCATAAGTTTTTAGGCTCATTGATTTTTTTATTGATGTTAAATTTAAAATAAGCAACCTTTTCGTAATGCAGAGATTTCGAGACGCTCCGACCAATGATTTCAAATGTTGTCCTCCACAGTGAGGACAGGGGCGAGAGTTTGGGCAGTCTCGCTGGTAGTGGGACCCCAAGCAAGAGAAGCAAAGGCGGCGGGCATTCGCGATGCGCCTACGAGAGGCGACATGTAGATCCAAGAATGCCCTACAACTGGCCGTTCTGTGCCCCGTGACCTTGCAGTAGGAGCACTCCGCTGGGCTCTGCGTGACCGCAAAACGAGGAGGGCGCCGGTCAACATTGCCTCGGGTGTGAACGCGAGCCTGCTCCTTGACCTTGGGCGGCTGCGTCTTAGCCGGCGTGTCACCACCGGAGTTGTCCAAGACCCGGCACTCAACCTCGAGGTACCTCTCCAGGTCAGCAAAGGGGGGCAGATGGGTCGCGCTATCCCCACCAAAGCGCTGTTCAAAACGCAACCTCAGGTCGGCAGGCAGCTTCTTAAGTACAATGTGCACCAATAGATAGGTCCATTGGTCCACGGGCAGGTCAAGGCACTTAAGTGCGTTGATTGCCACCAAGAGCGGGTTCAAAAGTTGGGTGCGCAACCCAAAGACCCGGGTGAGTGTGGGCAAACTCAAAATCTGTTCAATATGCGTGTCGGCGAGGCCACGCTTCTTATGGTACCTACGGGTAATCAAGTCCCTAGCCATCTAGTATGCCTCGTCAGACATGGGCAGATGCTGGATGAGGCCTTTGGCCTCTCCATCCAGAACCGACATCAAATATGCCAATTTTTGTGCCGGCCGAAGGTCAGCCCTATCATTGACCAGGCTATCAAACAAATTAACGAAGCCCAGGTAGCTTCCTAGGCAGCCATCAAAATGGGGGAGGTCTAAGGTAGGAAGCCTACTCACCAGCCCCGGTGCTGACCTAGGAAGCTCCTGCTTCAAGCCGGGTTGCCCTTCCCTATCGGCAACTAGTTGTCTCGCTCTATTGGAGACAGCATCATACAGGTCTAAGACCTGGGCATAATCTTCGCTGACCTTATTTCGCTGGTCAGCGGTGAATTCATTAACTGACACTTCGAGACAGCAAGCGCTGAAAGTGCGGAATTGCTGTTCCACACTTGCCAGGCGATCATCAATCCGCTCATACCTTTGTAGTAAGGCCTGCTAGCGATCAGGCCGGTTCACCAAGGCACTGGCCGAGGCAAACCAGCGCAAATCTAATGCAACAGCACCAGCAGCCGCACGCAAGTCCTTGATAGCTGACATAATTAAGTTACAAAAGAGCTTGGACGAGCGTTAAATAATATTATCAATTAAAACTTTTTGAAACCAACAAACTATTAGCCTGTTTACTGCTGGTACAAGCAAGTGACAGGTATTTACTGCCCAACAAAATTATATAACAAGTTCAAAATCTGCTTGTTTCAATATATTGACATAGGGACAAAGTTATCAAAAAGGTTTATAACTTACAGTATTTAAAAGTTAAATATTGAAATAAATTAACTAATTACTTGCAACAGACAGACTAGCTGTGCTATTTGAGATATACAATAGTAATAGTATGTAACACATACTATTACTATTGTATATCTAACAATATTATCTATATATTATAACAAAACAAAAGTTTATTAATGTGACCCGCCCAAGATGCAAGGTCAAGTTGGTTGTTATAATGTTTTAAACTCAACATATGCAATTAACCATTAACTTCATTAATTGATACATTTAACTGTTATGTATCCAATCAAAGTGACTTATTAATAGTAACAACAACAAAACTATGCTAGATTTCAACAATTTAAATCAAACAATTACTGATTGAGGTTATGTATGACAACGTGTTTCAAATTATCTAGGTCAACTTATACAAAAATAATTTCTATACTTAAATAACTTAAAATACATTAAAAGAAAAATAAAAAAAGAAAGGAAAATTAAATTTAGAGGGCGTCATGGAAATCCTCCACATCGCCGTCAATTGGGAGCGTGCCCAGAATGCTGGCAGCATTGCCACGTTGTATGGCAATGCTAATCTTTTGCGCCAATTTAGCTGGTAAAGTTATTACCTGTTTATGTTATAAAAAAAAAAAAAAACATACAAATAAATATTATGTATGTTAGGCAAAAACTGACCTGACAAACACTACAATACTGTCAACAAATGAGATATATAGCTCGGATACAAGCTTATACAATACCAATCTGAGTTTAGATACAATCAAAAGCGGCTAAATTTCAACTACAGCTCTGCACCAAAAATTATGTCTAGAATTGCCGTAAGTAGGCAGGAATTGTTCAGAATGCACAGTGGAAGTTGTAATACATCTGCCTGACTACGACAAGACAAGGATCCAGACACAATGCACTGCGATTGCACAGCGATGAATTATAATCCTAATTACAACTAATATTAATAAAATGTCTTACCAAATCTTCACTGATGCTCCTGATGATGCTCTTGAGTGGACCTATAAGATTAACTCATAATTTTGGCCAAAATAACAAGAAAATCGAATAAATACCACAGGATCCAGTTCGGCGTCCTACTCCTCGGGCCACGATGCACGTTGGCGGTTCACAAAAATTTATAATGTTCGATAAGTTACAAATGTTTGACTTTTATCACAGTTTACCGATGCCAGCACTAGATCAGGCGGCATTCAAGAGGGTTTACGGCACGATTTCACTTCGACACCACTACGACTTGCGGAGCACCTGTGTGCTTTCAAGGGGCGATAATTCCAATAGAGGACAAAACCGTAGGCATTAATTCACTTTTGTCAATCGCTCACAACCTCGTCGGACAACTTCATATAGCGACGGTTGCGAGTTTGTTAATTACTATAATTAACTCAAAACTCAAAAATACAACAAACTACGTGAGCGAGAAAACTTTTTATACCGGGGACGGAAGTGAATGACAGTTCATAGTGTGACCATAGTCAAAATTTACAATAGACAAAGTAAACGTTACTAAATCGATATAATCGACTTGACTTATCACAAATAATAGAATGTATAACCGTATCACTTAATGTGAGAAATGGACCGTAAAGTTAAATAACCGCAAACAGATAATTACTATATTATATTATATATAATTACTATATGATAGCAAATATTTTTAGCATTAAGTCACGAACAGAGATGCACAATATAAAAGTTGAACGCGCTTCGGTACAATTTATTTCCTTCGCTTTGCAACCGTTTAGTCCAGTTTTAAACACGTTTACCAACGGTTTACTTGATATATTGTTTTCTAGATTTCTTTTGCTTTTTTTAATAGTAAAAGGTGGCAAACGAGCAGACGGATCGCCTGATGGTAAGCAATTACCGCCGCCGATAGACACAAGCAACACCACAGGAGTCACAAGTGCGTTGCCGCCCCTTGGGGTTGGGAAAAAGGATAGGATGAGGAGTGGGATGAGGGAGTGGGGGATAGAGCCTCCGGCTCTCTCACTCACCGAACGAAACGCAACAGTTTAGGTACTGTTACTTTACGTCGATTTTCTGTGAGAGGGTAGTACTTCCCCGGTCGAGCCATGCTGAAATCAGCAAGGCTCTACTACCTTGAAAAAATTTGCTTTAGTAAATGGAAGATAGTAAAGATAAGTTGTTGGTTTGACACTGAGTGTATATTATGCCGCTTTTATATAATTTCATTTGATAATAATAACACTACGACTAGGCTTTATCGCTACGACTAAATATAATATCAAGCTTAGCAGGCATAAGAATAACACTTTTTAAACTGTTAACCAAATAATCTCCTTTCGTTTATGCATTACAAAAGCAAATGATAATAGGCATACAAGGCGAGCTATGTTCTATCACGGTAACCAAAAAATTCTAAAAGCGATTTTGCAAAAGGTTCACGGTATTTTTCCAAAGAAGTTTTTTTATTTAATGAGAAAAGCATTTTCACTGTCATGGCAGAGTGGGTGCGATAACTATGATCCACGTCTCATCCTAACGACTGTCCTTTCAATGCTATTATTGCTATATATGCCCATCAATATCAGGTCGAACCAATCAATCACAGTACCTGTGTCAATCCTCTTATATCAGGGGTTGATCTGACGAACCATAATACTCGGGAGCGCTTAAACTAGTCAACTCGCCTCAGCGGTCATACCCAATGCATTATAGTACAATAGCCACAACAGTGACTAAATGCGTTATTGTTTTGCAATCAGATGTGCATAACTCTGTACTCTTTCTCATTTCTGTTAACAAATTATTGTATACTCATTCAGTATGTGTATCTCAAGATCTCTAGGCAATAAGAGCTTTTTTACACATTTTTGACTGGACAGATAAAGCTGTAACAAAAAGTAAGAGATGTATATTCTTAAACTCAACGTTCTGCACTCAATCTAGTTTTCTTTATAGGCTCACCCCTGTGTCCCCGAAGGGGTAGGCAGAGGTGTAATATAACATTCACATTTCGCCATGAATTTTAGAACCCGCGAAGAAATAGGGGGTGAGCCTATTGGCGTTACCGGGCACATCACCAGACTCCGTGCTGCTACTGAGAATTCGGAAAAACCTAGTAACACTTTTGCCCGACCCGGGAATCGAACCCGGCACCTTTAATCAGCAGTCGCATACACTATACACTGGACCACGGAGGCAGTCAGGGTCAGTCAGAGTCAGAGCTGTCGTTAAAAAAAAAGGAGGAGGCAGTTAGCCAGATTTTTACCACTCACTAAATACATTGAGTGATAAAAATCTGGGCTGATTGAGTTCTAAAGAACAATCTGAGTAGTCAGTACCGACGAACGGTAATACGAAAAAGCTATTAGTCGATACCATTATTTAGCATGGTGACAGTAAGTTTCGCCGAATAACGCTACAAAGAATGAATGGTTGGCCGATAACAAGATTTGACGATGTCATGATTCGCCGCAACTCGCTTGAACTAAATAATCCTTTACCGATAGCAATTTGCAGCAGAAAGCACCTTTTCTTACACCGCCGATCCAAAATAATTGTCTTTAGTTTCTTGCTCATAAATTGCATAAACTGCTATTTCCATGCGTTTATCTTATAAATGAATTGTTTCATTTATCATCGTTACCTAGTCGCCCAATAAGCTAAGTAACCGGAGCCCTGCTAAGCAGGGCTCCTATTTTCAAGTGCGGGCTCACAAGAAAACTTAACATAATCTATTAGGTACCTACAAATAAAAAGGTGCTTTCGATGCAAATTGCTATCGGTAAAGGATTATTTAGTTCAAGCGTGTTGCAGCGAACCATGACATCGGCAAATCTTGTTATCGGCCAACCATTCATTCTTTGTAGCGTTATTTTTATTCCGATACTGACTAGATGGAGAGTCAGAAATAAAATGTATAGTGTGAATGCCTGTCGAGGATTGGTACAATATGAGCCCGTACAGCTGAAATATCATGACGAAGGCATTCACTCACCGTACAAAAAGATTGTACTTGCTGTGTCTTCTCATTGTCCAGAAAATAATACCGAAAGGTGTAATGTTAATTGTTTACGACTACCACCAAAATGATACGATTGCATTGCCTCATTACACTTGACTGCATAATTTTCACTATAGTCAACGTGCATAATACATTCATTCTCTTGAAGAGGATCTTTTAAACATTTAAAAGCCTTTTGTTGAGCAACTATATTACCACAATGTATGAAATACTCATTCAATATAGAATTAAATTAACCAATACATTTCTTTGGTTCTTCTCTTCTTTTTATTTTTTCAGTAGTTCTTAATTTTCTTACCGTACCTTGAGTGATGTTTTGTTTAGTCTCCCACTGTCAGTACGTTATATTGACAGAATTATCAAATTCTTGCTAACAGACTGCCTTATTCTTGCATGCTGAACAGGTTCGATGCAAGCAATCGACATCATATACGTCGCAACATAACAAAGAGAGAAGATCTTGGGAGGTCTTGGTTGATAGTATCTTCCTCTGGTACAATCCCTGAACGACTAAATCTATGTTAGTGTGCAATTTGCACAAACAAGTGCCTCGTGATCTAAAATCAGGTAGTAGCACCCAAAGAGGTCTTAACTTGCAGAATGCTGAATAGCTTATAGTATAATTTGAGTTTTTGAGAAACTTTCTATGGAAATTCAGAAGACTGTCACTTAGATACCGCTTTTGTTTGCGTATCTTGTTTCTGGATATAAATTCCTTTTTTCCAGAGCAGAGTCTGCTATTTTCGTCTGCTTCGTAAAATATTTCGACTTCTTTTTTTCAGAAGTTCCGGCAAAAAATTTTAACCTTCATCCAGTATTTTATTTGACTACTTTATTTATTTTAATACTTTATTGTTCACTTATATAAAACATTTTAAGGAATTATAAATGAAATACAGTACAATGGGCGGCCTTATCGCTAAAAGCGATTTCTACCAGGCAACCTTTGGATGGAGATATTATTGGTAGGAAATAAATGGTAGTTGTAGAAGTGTACCAGTACCTATGTAAAAATTTGCATAGACTTAATATATATATAAATAAATATAATATTGTGATACTTATACAATAATAATATGCTTAAATACATGTATATAAATATATATATATATATATACATACATATACCTACATAAATACTTATACATACATACACATATATAATACACAAATACATAATAGTATATAGTAGTTAAACAGGCAATTTTATAATGTTAGATAGTAGTCCTTGACTAAAGTTTTGAACCTGCTTACCGTCTGAGCCTGTCTAATATTTAATGGTAACGAATTCCATAGGCGGACAGCAGTGACAGAGAAAGATTTATCGAGAAATGACGTGGAATGTACCGGCATTTTTAGTTTCAAATTTTCTGATGACCTCAAATAACGATTATGCGTATCATGAAGGAATTCGAATCTTCCTTTAAGATAGGAGGGAGTTGAAGGGTTGAACAGTATATTGTACAGCAAAGAGAGAATATGAGCATTCCGGCGATGTCGTATGGGTAACCACTTGAGCTGTGTTCGAAATTGTGAAACATGATCGTATTTGCGTAATCCAAATATGAATCGTATACAGAGCTTTTGAAGGCGCTCAAGTTTGTCTAGCTGGTTTTCGGTGAGATCTAGATAGCTGACATCTGCATAATCAATAATGGGTAGAAGAAGAGAGTTAGCAAGCGCAATTTTGGTGGCAGTGGGTAGAAAGTTTCTTAATCTTCGTAGTGATCCTGCTGAAGCAAACACCTTTCGACTCACTTCCTGTATTTGCGACCGCCAAGTAAAAGAAGAGTCAATAGTTATACCCAGGTTATTTACTTTATCCTGTATGGGGATTACAGTGCCATCGAAAGTAACGTGAGGAAGCTGGGACCAGTCAATCTTCGATATCATTCGTGAACTACCAATAACAATGACCTGGGTGTTCGAGGGATTGACTTTAAGTCCAAAGGATTCGCTCCAGCTACTGATCAGTACCAAGTCACTGTTAATAGTACTCACGGAAGATGACATCTGTGCCAATGACGACTGTGTATAAATTTGGAGATCATCTGCATATAGGTGATAGGAGGAGCGAAGATTATTTGATATAGAATTTATAAAAATTGCGAAGAGTAATGGAGACAGTACGCCACCCTGGGGCACACCAACAGTTGTATCACACCAGGAAGAAAGTGAGTCTTCAATGCGTATACGCTGTCGGCGGCCACACAGGTAAATTCGAAACCAATCAATCACCGTAGGAGATATGTTAAGAGAGCAAAGACGGCTAAGTAGAATATCAAAGTCCACTGTGTTGAAGGCGTTGCTAAAATCTAGCAGAGCAAGAATTGTAAGCTGACCGCCTTCCATGCCGGTCCTGATGTCGTCCGTAATATTGACTAGGGATGTAACGGTGCTATGACCCGAACGGAAACCGGATTGATACGGATTAAGCAGATTATTTTTGGAGAGGAACAAGTTCATTTGGTTGAAGACAAGGCGTTCGAGGACTTTGGAGAGGAATGGTAGGATAGAAATTGGTCGGTAATCAGAAAAGGATTTAGGATGAGAAGTTTTCGGAATTGGGGTAATTAGGGCGTCCTTCCACGTTGATGGAAACACACCACTGGATAGGGAATAATTAAGGATGTGGGAAATGATGGGTAAGATTATGTCGAGGATAGGAAGGATCATATTACGGCTGACACAGTCACTACCAACTGCGTTGGATGTGATTGAAATAATGCTCTTCTTACCATCACTATCCGTAAAGTGATTGAAGACGAATGGTGAATAACTAGGAGTGGGGATAGATGAAAGGTAATTAATAGTGCTTGCCTTAGTAGTCCTATCAATGTTGGACGAGGCAGAGAAATGTTGATTGAGCAAGTCAATATTGAAGTCATTAGGAGTAGTGTTTAAACGAGTTTTGCCCACTCCCAAGGTTTTAAAAAAAATCCAGACCTATACCGATACGTTTTATTTTATGGACACTACTATTTTGATTGGACATTTCTAATGCTGAGGGTTCTTTTGTTATCTTGCCGACATTAATCATTGTAGTCTGTTCTTGTCACGTTCATTTTTTTGCTTCATGTTAAGTATTATTCGCTTAAGATTATTAATCTCTTTTTGTGATTTATAACGGATACGTCTTACGGTAGAAGAAACAGATGAAAAACAGGAAGGAGATTTTGTATTCAGCGAATTTGAACCTAAATCAGTCGAGATCTCATTGCTCTGTCGAGAAATGCTGCGCAAAATTCTAGATGGTCCTGGTACCGGTGACTCCAGTACTCTGTTTGGAAACTGGACACGTAAAGGTGGATTATTAATTCTGTCTTGAAAAGCTATCGGTTCAGTATCCGACAGAATGCTAGGACTTTGAGGTGGAGTGTTTTCTTCAAACAGGGCCATTGTTCTGTTTTCTTGTTTCTTTCTAAGGTAATATGCCTTATAATTCTTTCTCCATCTCTTTCTCTGTAATCTCTTTTGTCTAGGATTCATTTCATTTATTGGTAGTTGTTCTTTTTTCTTTTTTTCTACGTATGTAGTTTTGTCGATTTTTTTCTTGTTTCTCTTTCCACAACTCTTCATTATTTTTAATTCCTTCATTCTCCTTTTCTCTGCGAGTCTTTTTTTTCTTAGTCTTTCTTCTCTTGTTTGCTTATTTGGTTTTGCCATTTCGATAATCTAAAACAACAAATAAAAAGCCAGATGAAACCAGGCTAATGAGAGCCAGACAAATTAGGAATTGTAAGAAAATCGCATCCTGCTCCTATATATATGAACAGATGGAATCGTAGGTACCTATAATTAACATGAGTAAACACCCTTATTATATTATTTAGTTGCAAAAGTAGCTATAGACACACAATCCATAAAATAAGACAGATTAATTATACGACTTACCTGACAAACGCCAGATCTCAACTTTCGATCGTACTTTTTCGCAAAATTACACTCGCGCACGTGCACTCCGTGTGGCAGATCGGCACTGACTGACGTGGCCAATCACGAGTCGTTATTATTCTATCAAATATTTTGTGTTTACAATGAAATCATGCTTGAACAAATTGCGCCAGCTGAATTATGATTTTGGTCGTGGACATTTTTTAAAGTAATGTAATTATGAATTTATGCAAATATGTTGAAAACAAATGATAAAATATCAAGAAACAAATATTTAAATATCGGTGGAACGTACTTATTTTAACATATCGCTTCGTTAACTCCACATGAAATTGAATAATTCAATAAAAAGCAGCATGGGGACGTACCAGATTAATTTTTTTTTTACTGTTTTCTGCAGACTTAATTACTGCTTGATATAAGTAATCCCAATCAACTACATTAGGCCTCGATAGACATTTACATTTAGTATAAAACCTGTAATTGATGTTCAAATTGGATATTATATTAACGTGTTCTTTAGTCAAAAAAATTTCAAAACTACGTTTCGAAGAATCACCCAGGTATACATATTTCAACAAATGCTTCTTTCGGATTTCTTTAAACAAAACCTTTTCTTGAGATTAACAGAACTATTCTCCGCTCATCATTATAAATTTTTAACTTTAACATAAGTTAAAGTTGGATACTGCTTTATAATAAAGTTCTGGACTACAATAGTTTCATTTTACGACCCTGGTACGGTCTCCCGGCTGGAGAAAATTACAGGCAAGATAATCTCATTTTTTATAGCCGCTTTTATAGTATTGCAATTGTTCACCGTCTTGAAATGACAACCAGTCGTTTCAATCCCTTTCTTGAGGTTTGTAACGATATCGTTTAGTATTGTTACGTATGTCCTGATTTATTTTAAATTGTATACTTTGTTTTATAGATTGAACTTGAGTTTGAGTGTTTATTCCGTGGTTAAATGTATTCAAAATCAAAAAACGTCTTTAGAGAGTTATTGTATCTGTACTAAAATAATCATGGTACTCTATTGCTATCTACCAATAGAGTGCAATGAAGAGCTTATTAGCTATCGCTGCTTTTGAGCTGGCTATCGCTGCTGTGAAACCAGCGGCGTTCAATATATGTAAGGGCAGTAAAACTATTGAGCCATATTATTGTAAGTATATGGTTCTCCTTATGATCAAAAGATGATACGAGACTATTACACCTCCACTCGTTACAATAATCATTCATTGTTATCGCCCTAAAGAATTCGCCGTCGCGAAAATTAAAATAATTAAATCTTAAACGACGTGAATTCATAATCCAAAATGATAAACTTCCTGTCAGTAAACATAGCGTCTTAATTTAGGTTTATGTAAAGGCCAATAACACCCTTAATGACTTAATCCCAACCCTCCCCCTTCTCGTTTGACCATTTGATTATTCTTGTCTGGCCCCTAAAAGTTGTGGCGTAATTTTATATAGCCTTATAGCCTTTCGGAATAATTGGGCTATCATAGGCAATAACAATTTTTAAAATCCGACTGCTAGTTCCTGAGATTAGCCGACATTAATAAGCAGTTTAGTTAATTACCGTTTTTTTTTTACTACATTTGCATTCTTGTCCTACTCTTGTTAGTATAATTTATCGGATTTGTAAGGTGAGGATCACCCGTGGTCATGAACTGCTAACTAATGGATTGTAAATTGCTGCAGGTTTATATACCGTTATTACTTTTCGGGACATACAGTTCCACCATAGCTCTGAGCAGTCATGTTCACAAGTTGCCAACATCAAAAGACGTAAGTTGATGCTCCTGTTTCACTACATTTACTTTGGGAGGCTGACCAAATGAACATCATTTATTGCTTGAGTACGATATCAATAACTATTAAAATTTTGCATTTGTAGATAACTCACAATGTGAAACAGTTGCAGCTCCTTACAAAGATAACATGTAAAAACATTATACTGGCAGTTAAAAAGAGTGGCCACGAGTTTTATTGCCCGTTCTTTCTCGTGGTTCTACCTATTGCATTGCGAACGTGGCAGTAAATATAAATGTAGAATCATCTAGTAATTAACTTAAATTTTTGACGTTCATAAGCGTCACTTTGTGGCCTAAATGAATAAATGATTTTGAATTTGAATTATGTTTTAGCCTTTTGCCCGGCCCCAAAGGGTCGAAGCGTTATGTTATATAGCCTATAGCCTTTCGGAATAACTGGGCTATCGTATACAAAAAGAATTTTCCAGATCCGACCGGTAGTTCCTGAGATTAGCGCGTTCAAACAAATAAACAAACTCTTCCGCTTTATTATATTAGTGTAGATAACTGCAAAAAGTATTTACACATACAAACTACTTAGTACTAAGACTTAGTAGTACTCAAGATGTTATTCGGTATCTGTGCCGTTTCGCTAGACTGGCCAATAGGGCGACTGTGATTTGTCTGTCAGAACCATTACAATTTAACAAAATACTCGACAATCCGAATTTTGCGGATATATGTTGTCGACTCGAAATCTTTATTTTTTAATGTTTTATATTCAGGTAAGGTTTCGATGTACTCCTTGACGAAATTATTAATATAAGATTTGACACTGCGATAGCAGCGCAGTCCGTCGGTTCCAATGTGAAACATTCCAAAATCCACAACTACTTACAAATTAAAAATTTACTGTCCCTTGAAGCTGTGAAAAAATCAACTTTCTAAGCCAACGCAATCAAAAGATACAGCCGCTTATGCTGCAAATTTTCGCAATTTTCGAAACTCGCAAGGGAATCAAAACCTACAGGGTACTTCCCGTGATTTCAGAATCTTGAAACTTGGTACGAAGCAATGTCTTATAGCACAGATAAAGGAAAGATTGCGAAAACCGTACATTTTTGTTACATCATATCAAAAAAATATTTGTATTAATTTTAAAGCTATACCCCTTTCTTCATGAACGTGTAAAATTATAAAATGGAAATTCATATCAAATACTCGTGTCTATAATGCCTTTAAGCTGTAACAAAATCAAACTACTATCTCAACGCAATAAAAAAAAACAGCAATTTTACTATATTTTCAAACTCGCAACTACTGGCAAGGGAATCAAAACCTACAGTGTATTTCCCGTAAACTCAGATTCTTGGAATTTGATACGAACCAACATCTTGTAGCACAGTTAAAGGAAAAATTTCAAAAATCGTAATTTTTTTGTTAAATCTTATAAAGACAACATTATTTAAAAAAATTAAGTTACTAGCCTTTTCCTTATGAACGCGTAAAGGTATTAAATTGAAATTCATATCAAATACTCAAGTCTATAATATTTTTAAGTTGCAATAAAATCTAACTTCTAAGCCAACGCAATTAAAAGATACAGCTGTTTATGCCGCAAATTCTCGCAAATTTCGAAACTCACAAGGGAATCAAAACCTACAGGATACTTCCCGTGAACTTTGAATCTTGAAATTTGGTACAAGGCAACTTCTTATAGTACAGATTACGAAAAAAAATCCACAAATGTAAATATGTATTCAGATGCATCATATAATAAAAACATTTTAAAGTTACTTCCTCTTTCCTCATGAACGCGTAGAGTTATTAAATTGAAATTCATATGAAATACTCAAGTCTATAAATCATTAAGCTGTATAAAAATCAAACTCATATGTCAAAGCAATCAACAGAAACAGCAATTTAAGCATATTTTCAAACTCGCAACTACTCGCAAGGGAATCAAAACCAGGATACTTCCCGTGAACGTGACGTTGCTTTGTGTCAAATTTCAAGATTCTGAGAATCTTGAAAACTTGAAATTTGACACAAAGCAATGTCTTATAGCACAGATGAAGGAAAAATTGCGCAGACCGTAAATATTTAGTTACATCATATAATTAAAATATTTTAACAATATTTAGGGTACTACCCTTATCCTCATGAGCCCGTCATCATCATCATCATCATCAGCCTTTAACAGTCCACTGCTGGACTAGGCCTCTCCTTTGAAAGGAGGAATTGGCCTACTGTACTACGCTGGCTAAACGGAATGGTATAGGGTTTGTATCAAGTTTTCCTTCTCTTACAGTGCTGTTCTCTGCATCATATGCTCCCTCTGTCGGCTCTTACGACACCCATGGGATGATATGGGGTGGTGGATCCCTGGGTACCCCGGGCACACACCTTTGACATCTCCAAGTTTTGTGTGTATTAAAAATATTTATTATCACTCGCTTAATAATCTGCCCGGTAGATGGCCATAGGCAAGCCCCCTATTACATTGGGACCGAAATATAACTGGCGAATTGTGGGTGTGTAATATTCTATCTATTTATAATATGTAGGTATTTACAAAAAAAAAGTATATTAGTATGTTTATCCATTATCTAGTACCCATAGTACAAGCTCTGCTTAGTTTGGGACTAGATGGTGTTGTGTGAATGTGGTAGAAAATTATATTATTATATAATTTGCCACGACTTTAATTGATTCTTTCTGCTTTCCCAGACAGACCTTATTAATAGATTTATTTTGTTTCACCAGGTACCGGAATGGTGATGGACAACTTCAGGGTGCTGCATGGTAGAACTGGATTCACTGGCGGCCGCGTTCTCGCTGGCAGTTACGTATCGCGATCCGATTGGTTAGACAGAGCAAGGGCTTTGAACCTCCTTCAATAAAATGATTTAGTAATATAATTAATTTGCCTGCTTGTTTTATTTTCATGATATTTTATACAGCTTTGAAATCTTCTAAGGGTGCTGATAGACATTATACAGCTGATATACATCGGTACAGATAGCATATACTTACATTGGAACAAAACATGGAGCATTCGCCGTTTTTCAAAATTTATATATCTGAACAACAAATAGATAGCATAGAGCCAAACATCACTACCTTTCCTCCTCTGTAGTGAACGCTTTAGTCAGGGCTCGTAAATAGAAGTGACAGTGACAGGAGGGACAGAGTTGCAGCGGAACAACGACAGAAGCTCGGCTCGGCAAAAAGCTTGAAGCAAATTTACTGTCCTTTTGCTAGTGTAGCGGTAGCTACATACAACTGAGGCCATCTAGCGAGCGACGACGAAAGTCTCAACAAGAATCCAGCGACATCTATCGGACACAATGCGACGGAAAACAAGGTGCTGAATCGAGAAAGCAGAGTTCGCACGCCGAGTTGTACAACATCTCAAATACGTCCGTTGGACTGACAGTACACCAGGCACAATCACCCAGCCTGGAAAGAGGATCTTCTCTCTAGTTGGAGGAACACCACACCTTTCTTCCTCCACACTAGAATGCTCGCCGGAACGCTCTATTGCTTACTAAAACGCTCTCGTTTATTTTTCTGTCTTGTAAAATTCGCAAAAATGCTCATTGTCAAGTAAATGATCACATTTATCAGCACTTTGTGAAGATGTTGTTAATAGCGAGATCTTTATAGGGCTGGCACGTTCCTAAAATAAATAGCTCCGCGTCAATAGAAACACACCCTAAGTGGTTCGACTGATGTTAAGCGATTACCGCCGCCCATGGACACATGTAACACCAAATGAGTGCATTGACGCTCTTTGGTATGGAAAAGGAAAGTAGAAAGAGGAGTGAGATCGGAAAGAAGGGAATGGGGCTTCCGGAACTCTCACATACCCAACGAAATGCAACAGTTTAAATACTGTTAATTCATGTAGATATTCCGCTAGGGGGTAGTTCTAACCAGGTCAAATCATCCGATTAATGCTGAATTCTGCAAGACTCTACATCCTATGGCGGGCACAATCGCGTAAAATATACAGAAAAGAATAAATGTAGTGATGTGCCCGGTAACGGCAATAGGCTCGCCCCCTATTACGTGGGACCCAACAATTCATGGCGAAATGTGGGTGTAATATTTACACCTCTGCCTACCCCTTCGAGGATACAGGCGTGAGTCTATAAAAAAAAGATAAGAATAAACAAAACATACAGAAAAATTTAGAACTCCTCTTTTTAAAATTCAGGTAAAAAGGTGCGACCGGGGCAATGAGCCATTATTATTATATATCACTATACGTTAGCAACAATAAATTAAGTAGCCGCTCAAAAAAAAAATGCCACTGGTTCATACAAAATTACTCAAACCCCTTTGTATTTTAGATTAAATTATTATTTATTTATATATTTGTAAGGGATTGGAACGTTTATGCAAAATTATTTGGAATGCTCCTTTATACAAAATAACAATTTTGTAAAAAAGTTCCAATACCAATTTTCTTTAATACTTATTTTATACTGAATATATTAAAAAAAATATACATCATTATATATTTAACATACATTTCTACAGTAAATCCAATAGCATTCATTATGCACATGTTAGAACAAAAAGTATACCACTAAAACAGATAATTGCATTTATCTCAAATTGAAGTTAGTGTGGAATGGAACATTTTCGCTTAACGACGTCCAACTATCCCTCTGCTGTGCATGCGCACGGGCTTCTTCTCACTACGACTGATGCCCTAGTGGGCATGATAGTAAATAGAAACCGCCAGTTATTTCATAACCTAAAGAGAATCAGATATTAAGTTCACATATATGAAACATTTGAAGGAACTCTGTATGAGCTCATCTTTGCTTCAGTTGCCACATTTCTTGTTTATTAAGAACAAAAGTAATAAAAGCTGCAAAACTTGATAGATGTACATGCAAGATTATAAATCACAGCCTCTCGATACCAATAGCTCCTCAGAAGCAAAGTCGCCGCATACAGCGGGATACTGCAGTATCCCGCTGTATGCGGGAGGAAGATTCCTGACTTGCAAGTCAGGAATCTTCCTGGAACCCATATACCATTTCTTTTCCCTTATCCTGTCTCACCAGAAGATTTTGGTATTCTCAACCTTTTTTTATTGCAATAGTTTTGGTTGTCAATACGCGCGTGCGTGGTGGGTCTGTTTTTCTTTCCATTCGTTTACAATAGAGTTCCACCAAGCAACTCCTCATTCAAACACACAGTGTGTAATCTGTTCCACCGGATTTACAAGATGGTTTATTTTCGTTTCAATAAAATCACAGCCTGTACTTGCTTGAATGTCGTTATTATCGACGTAAAAGTGCCGCATCATAAATCATCCTAGTTTCCATAGTTAGTTGGGTAGAGATCGGACTCTCTACCCTCCGCCCACATTTGAGTACATTTTCATGTCGATTTCAACCTTTGTTATACAATAATAATATTCGATATACAGTTATGTTTAGCATAAAAGCATTAGGAAGACATCAACTTCTTTAAAAAATGGGTGGATCCTATTTTTCCTAAACTCCACCTTAATCTCTAAATAAAGAACTGATTTTTTTTAAGAAAAGTTACCCCTTGACCAAATCAGGTATATTGTATAATCCACACCGAAACGTCCCGCTTTGGAGTTAATAAAGGTCAGCTTTTATTTTCAACTAACTATGAAACGGACCGATTGAGACCTGTTGCATATCAGTATGTATACAAATCGATAAGTTTTGAAAGTATTTGGAAAATTATTTTGGATTTAGTAATAGGTACTGCAACTTTCAAATATATGTACTTTCCTCCAAAAAGTCCCGGAATGTGTCAGCGATATAAAATGCATTCTGTACATAGAAATATTCAAGTAGAATAGCTCCTCACAGCTCACTGCAATAAACTAGATGGGGCATGTAACTACTTGAGAGAAATTTCACCTCCGCATTGATGCTTCCCTGGTACTTTGCTATCTGCTATCAGACATTATGCGTCTCTTGTTATTTACTGTTTCTAACTCTAGATAAAGGTGTTGTAAATGAGTGAGGAGTTACTTAGAATATTGCCTAAATAAACATTTGCAATAATGTGATACTACTGTTTCTAATCTTTTGCTAAATATTTATAGAAGAAGATGTCTAGAATTGCCGTAGGCAGGCAGGAATTGTTCAGAATGCACAGTGGAAGTTGTAATACATCTGCCTGACTACGACAAGACAAGGATCCAGACACAATGCACTGCGATTGCACAGCGATGAATTATAATCCTAATTAAAACTAATATTAATAAAATGTCTTACCAAATCTTCACTGATGCTCCTGATGATGCTCTTGAGTGGACCTATAAGATTAACTCATAATTTTGGCCAAAATAAAAAGAAAATCGAATAAATACCACAGGATCCAGTTCGGCGTCCTACTCCTCGGGCCACGATGCACGTTGGCGGTTCACAAAAATTTATAATGTTCGATAAGTTACAAATGTTTGACTTTTATCACAGTTTACCGATGCCAGCACTAGATCAGGCGGCATTCAAGAGGGTTTACGGCACGATTTCACTTCGACACCACTACGACTCGCGGAGCACCCATGTGCTTTCAAGGGGCGATAATTCCAATAGAGGACAAAACCGTAGGCATTAATTCACTTTTGTCAATCGCTCACAACCTCGTCGGACAACTTCATATAGCGACGGTTGCGAGGTTGTTAATTACTATAATTAACTCAAAACTCAAAAATACAACAAACTGCGTGAGCGAGAAAACTTTTTATACCGGGGACGGAAGTGAATGACAGTTCATAGTGTGACCATAGTCAAAATTTACAATAGACAAAGTAAACGTTACTAAATCGATATAATCGACTTGACCTATCACAAATAATATTTCTATTTCAAACATCAACCCGCCCCGGACCGGCCTACCGGTCTGCTAATCAGTTGGTAGACGTGACAAAGTTGCAACCGCTCACCTCAGAATCGAACCGTCCACCAAGACCTCAGCAAATCGAGGAACTCCATCAGCCCCAGTTACCAAACGAAGAATATGCCCCCTGCGCCATCTGAGTGGCGGAAGGTTAGCCTCCTTGATCAAAACGAGGTCTCCAATCTTGGGTGGATCGGTCTTGTCGGTCCACTTAACGCGTTGCTGGAGTATGTGCAAATATTCCAAAATCCAGCTCAAAAGCTCTGAGTAATCTGGCGTACCAATTCAAAACGCGAGAGACGACCAGGTCTCGTATCAATATAGGGGTACTCAGGCAAGGCGACAAGTGGGCGACCAATAAAAAAATGACCCAGCGTAAGGGCCTCCAAATCATTCGGATCTGAGGAGATCGGGCAAAATGGCCTAGAGTTCAAAACGGCCTCAAAAATACCACCCCAGTGTGGACAATTTGGTGGGGAAAATAACCAATTTATCCCACGTTGGGCAAGCCTATTGCCTATATCAGCCTTGTTGGTTTCAAGGAAATTAACAACGTCATTCAAATAATTAAAAGTGCCCTTGAAGTTAGTGCCGCAGTCAGAACGGATCAAGGAAGGCAGCCCTCTGCGGGATACAAATCTGTCAAATGTGGCTACAAACGCCTCGGTCGTAAGCGAGGAGACCAGTTCTAAGTGTACGGCCTTTGTGGAGAGACAAACAAAAACACACAAGTAGGCCTCAACAGTCTTGCTGTTTCGAAGTATCGACGTTTTCACCAAAAAGGGACCAGCGAAGTCCGTGCCAACACCGTCAAACGTCCTGCTTTCAGTTACGCGATCTGCCGGTAAGTCTCCCATCAAGGGCTGCATGGTAGAAGCCTTGAGCTTATAGAAAGAGACGCAGCGAAAGACTACACTCCGAATAATTCTTCGGGCAGACAAAATCCAAAATTCGCGTTGCAAAATGGTCAACAGGGCATTACAACCAGCATGCGAATTTTTAAGGTGACGGTCAGTTACTAACAAGCGTACCAAATGACCGTCCTTGGGTAACAAAAGGGGGTGACGTGCCCCGTAAGGGAGGTTGGCGTTCTCGAGACGCCCTCCAACGCGCAAGAGACGCGTATCGTCCAAAAAGGGGTTCAATTTAGATACAGCTCCCGATAATTTCGATTTCCCTGACTTAAGGATAGCAATCTCCTTCTCAAAGTGCGCCAATTGCACAGAACGAACCCAAAAGGTGAGAGACTCCTGTCGTTCCTGTGGTGAGAGAAACGGTGTCAGTCGTTTCTGTTGTGGGTGCCTAAAATTAAAAACAAAACGCTTTATCCAAGCAGTAACACCTAACAACTTGTCAAGGGAGCTGTAGCGATTTAGCAAGAAATCGGGGTCGAAGGCGCATTCTACCTTCTCAAGAGCGAGTGTTCGTAGACCCGGCAAATTGGAAGTATTCAAAACTGGCGTTCGAGGCCAATCAATTTCTGGTCGACTCAACCATTCCAGACCCCACCACAGCGAATGACCTATCAAACTAGGCGTCAAGCATCCGCGCGAGGCACAATCAGCGGGGTTGAGCTCACCAGGCACGTGTCTCCAAACAAGTTTGACTTCGGATTTCTGGATTTGGGAAACGCGATTAGCGACAAATACCTCCAAAGTGTGGA
Organism: Euclidia mi; assembly: GCA_944739405.2. Classification (NCBI taxonomy): domain Eukaryota; kingdom Metazoa; phylum Arthropoda; class Insecta; order Lepidoptera; family Erebidae; genus Euclidia; species Euclidia mi. Next base: position 71,816,105 of record OX123185.2, read on the forward strand.
CAGACGCCTTCAACCATTAGAGAACAATTTGGCTGTCAGTCCAGGCGTAGGTCCCATTAATACAAATGCTTTCACCCAAAGTGCTGGACACGTGGTTCAATAAGCGTAAAAGTAGGGCTGCTCCCGAGAGCTCCAATTTCGGGATGGTCAGAGATGTCCGAAGGGGTGCAACCTTGCTCTTCGCCATGATCAGGGAAGCTCTCACCTGACCTGAGGCACTAACTGTGCGCAAGTACACCACGGCCGCGTGACCACGTTCCGAGGCATCACAAAACCCGTGAAGGGTGGCCTTGTACTTCCCGGGAGGAAGGATGGAACGAGGCAAGGAGATCTCATTGACGGCAGGAAGTGAGGATACAAAAGAAGTCCATTCCTCAACAAGAGTACCGCGTAGAGGTTCGTCCCAAGTCAATCCTGCTGTCCAAAGCTTCTGCAAGAAGCATTTTGCCCAAAATATGATAGGACAAATCCAACCGTTTGGATCAAAGGTTCTGGCGACAGTAGACAACACGAGACGTTTAGTCCAAGAACAAGGCAATTTCAAGTCTACGTTATACGTAAAGATGTCTTGGACTGGTCTGTACTGAACGCCGAGAACAGCCATCATGGCGGGGTTGTCAACAATCTCAAACAGATGTGGATCTTGCTGATGATCCTCTGGCAAGCCTTCCAAGAGCGCTGGTGAGTTAGAAATCCATTTGCGCAACTCATAACCAGCGGAGGCCAAAATACCTATCAATTCGTCCCGCAGGAGGATCGCCTCGTCCGCTGTGGAGGCGCCTGAACAAATGTCATCGACGTAAATATCGTCTTTCAAGATAGCTGAGGCTCGTGGGAAACGTAAGCCTTCGCGGTCTGCGAGCTCCCAAAGAGAACGTTTTGCCAAGTAGGGGCTTGACCTTAACCCGTACGTATTAGTATTGAGCTCGTAGACGACCATGGGATCACGAGGAAACTCTCTCCAAAGGATCAGCTGGAAACGACGGTCATCAGGGTGGATAATCGTCTGCCTAAACATCATTTTTATATCGGCTACAAAGACTACCTGATGTCGTCGGAAGCTGGTGATGACGTCACAAAGGTCCTTGACCAACTTGGGACCAGAATGCAAGCACTGGTTCAAGGATACGCCTGTTGAAGTCTGCGCAGAACCATCAAACACTGTGCGCAGCTTGCCAGTCGATGGCTTCAATACCGCATGATGCGGGAGAATGTAATGCTCCACCGAACGCCAATCCAAATTTGACACGGACATGTGTCCCAACTGTTCATATTCTCTCATGAACTCAATGTATTTCTGTCTGAGCTCTGGATCACGACCCATGCGGTGCTCCATAGCCAACAATCTATTTTCGGCTAAAGGTCGTGACTCACCAAGCGGAGGCCGAACAGACAGGAAGGGTAGCCTTGTAATAATCCGACCAGAACGGAGTCGACCAGTGCTGTTCTGGAAGAACAGCTCGCACTCCTCATGTTCTGGATTCAAACGGGCAGCTTGAGGGGGCTCCTCTACCTCCCAAAACCTCTGAACCGCATCAGAGAGAGTAAAAGTAAGTAAAAAGTAAAAGTAAAAATATTTTTATTCCAAACACGCACAATAGAAAGCACAATAAGAAAAAAATAATACAAGAAAATCAACACACAAAATAAGATATAAAACAAAAGAAAAATAAAAATAGAATAACAAACAAAAGTGTGACGTGTTAGAACAGGGCACAGTTCAGCATTTGTCAGGCAGATGCCTGACGCTGATTTTCAACTGTGCCCCTATTTTGAGTGACTCACGCACGTCAATTAAAAAAAAACATTTCAACATAATAACCATTTTAAATAGGATACGTAAACAAAGAATATATAAATAAATAGCATGCATACCTAATTTAAACAAATAAATAAATATTACGTATAACTACATATTATATATTATTGTAAACTGTACGTATATATACACAAAATAAATGCATCGAATGGGGAACCGAACGGCAGCGCGGAGGACGCAGGCAACACCGGCCGCGGCTGCGCGTCTCTCGCACAGTGACTAAGTCGGCATCGACGTGACTACACGCTGCCGAGTGCACAGCGCACCACACAGCGGGCGCATGCCATAATGAGCCCCGCGCCGCGCATTGCGAGTACTTACAGAAACGTTCTCAAGCGAAAAAGCAAAATAAAATAATACATATTTACAACGGATGAAACAGGTTAGTACGTAAAATGTGTATACCCTAAAAAATCTATCACCTCTTCCAACCTTTAGCCTGGATATTGTGATAATATTTTTGTTGTTTGTTTTAGGATGCTAACTACAAATCAAATAAAAGCAGAAAGCCGCTTGCTAACCATCCTGCACAGTGACTATTGGTTGGTATTTGTAGCAGCAAGCACATATACTCAATCCGCACGAAAACCACAACACAAAAGGTACTTGTAACAATTCTATTACATAATTATTAGATACATCCATAATGCATAGATATTTAGAGCTTATTTTTATCTGCGAGAATAACAGTTTGTCTAATAAGTAGTACCTACCTACTTATAAATAAAACCGTTATTTCCTTTAAGGTTTCCTACGTGGAGTGCCCGTGAAATATTACAACAAACCAAGCAGGAAAGTAGACAAGTTATACCGCCGCGACAGAGATATAGTGGAATATACATAGGTACACAGGCATGCATAGCAGTGAAGCGGCGCAACACGACAACTTCAACAAAAACTAGAAATGCGGAGGTAAACAACAATCAACGCGAATGAATACGCACACACACATACATACACACACACACACACAACAAACACACAAACGTGCCCTAGGTCGAATGGGATGAACATAAACACCTCTTTGTTACAGTTATAACTATAACAAAGATGTGTTTATGTTCGTCATACCTAGCTTCCGCTGCGCGTCAATAAGATACTGCCGTACGTGTTTTCTGAAAGTATTTACTGTTTTAAGTAATCTCAAAGGCGGTGGTAAGTTGTTCCATATCTTAGAGGCGGCGTAGCGGAAGCTGCCCCTAAAAGCGTTCGTCTTGTGAGGCAGTATCGACAGCTGTACGGAGCACTGCCTTCTCGCGTATTCTCGCCCACTAGCCACCCAACTTAGTTTGTAAAACAAATAAATGGGCTCTTTAAAGTTAAGTACCGTAAACATAAGTGTGGCCAGATGTAGTTTGCGTCTTGACTTCATTTTAAGGATGTAGTTTTTATTTAGGTATGGCGTAACGTGGCATCTACGTGGTATATTAAAAGAGTACCTAGCACAGGCGTTCTGAACTCTCTGTATAAGCCGGTCAGTACGTGAGAGCAGACGCGGCCCGTATACCGTATCCGCGTAATTTAATTTAGATAACACCAATGTCTCGATCAGTCTCACACGGAGATCTTCCGATAAGTAGGGACGCACTTTGTACAGAACCTTCAGTCTGTAAAAGCAATTTGTACCAGTTCTGCGACGTGCTTCTCGTACCTGAGATTGGCATCCAATTTAACACCAAGGTTGCGAGCTTCCTCTACCCTGTCGATTGTTTCACCTTGAAGTGTTAACTTAGGGAGATTCAGAGAGTCTTTGTGTCTTTTGGTACCAAAAACCATATATTTTGTTTTTGATGGATTGAGTACCAGGTAGTTGCGCTTAGCCCATTCCACGATACGTTGTAGGTCGTCGTTAATCTCTGCCATAGCTTTCTCGTAATTGCCTTGTTTGAAAGAGATGTATATTTGGATATCATCTGCGTAAATATGGTACCTGGAAAATCTTATACAGTTTGTTATGTCCGCGCACTACAGAATAAACAAAATAGGGCCTAGTATAGATCCCTGAGGGACTCCTCTTGTGAGAGGCTCCAATTCAGAGCATACAGAAGAGCCATCGTTTTGACGTAATTCCACACGCTGATAACGGTAGGACAGGTAACTATGGAACCATTGCACCGTTTTACTGTCGAAACCATAGTATGACAGCTTTGACAGCAACAGCGAAGTATGTATACTGTCAAACGCGCGAGAAAAATCCAACAGTACGAGTACGGTGCACATACCCTGGTCTTGCGCCCATAGGATGTTATGCGTAACATCAAGTAAAGCGGTAACGGTACCACGACGCTTACGAAAGCCTGACTGTAACATTAGCAGGATATTATTACTTTCTAGATAACCTGTCAATTGTGTACAAACTACCTTTTCTAAGATTTTCAATAGACAAGGCAGAATACTAATTGGTCGAAGGTCTTTGACGTCCATTGGGCTGGAGTTCTTGGGCAGGGGCCTAACAGACGCTATCTTCCAGATATCAGGACAAATAGAGGAATCTAATGACTTGTTTATGATACTTGTGATGGCAGGCAAAGTATAGGGCAATGACAACATCATCTCTAGATTTATGCCATCGTAGCCCTCTGCATTAGATTTAGGGTCCATGATATATTTTAGGACGACGTCTTTACTAACAGGTGCTAGGGTGAAGATAGTCTCAGTGTAACGGTGGAACTCATAAAATGTCATATCCGAGATGTGGACTAATGGATTTCCAGGAACGTTCAGAAAATGTCGATTGATTTCATTAGGGTCGGAAAACTGGCTTGGAAGCTCTCTAACTCTATTATTAGGCAATACAGTGTTTTTAAGGTTTTTCCATAAGTTTTTAGGCTCATTGATTTTTTTATTGATGTTAAATTTAAAATAAGCAACCTTTTCGTAATGCAGAGATTTCGAGACGCTCCGACCAATGATTTCAAATGTTGTCCTCCACAGTGAGGACAGGGGCGAGAGTTTGGGCAGTCTCGCTGGTAGTGGGACCCCAAGCAAGAGAAGCAAAGGCGGCGGGCATTCGCGATGCACCTACGAGAGGCGACATGTAGATCCAAGAATGCCCTACAACTGGCCGTTCTGTGCCCCGTGACCTTGCAGTAGGAGCACTCCGCTGGGCTCTGCGTGACCGCAAAACGAGGAGGGCGCCGGTCAACATTGCCTCGGGTGTGAACGCGAGCCTGCTCCTTGACCTTGGGCGGCTGCGTCTTAGCCGGCGTGTCACCACCGGAGTTGTCCAAGACCCGGCACTCAACCTCGAGGTACCTCTCCAGGTCAGCAAAGGGGGGCAGATGGGTCGCGCTATCCCCACCAAAGCGCTGTTCAAAACGCAACCTCAGGTCGGCAGGCAGCTTCTTAAGTACAATGTGCACCAATAGATAGGTCCATTGGTCCACGGGCAGGTCAAGGCACTTAAGTGCGTTGATTGCCACCAAGAGCGGGTTCAAAAGTTGGGTGCGCAACCCAAAGACCCGGGTGAGTGTGGGCAAACTCAAAATCTGTTCAATATGCGTGTCGGCGAGGCCACGCTTGTTATGGTACCTACGGGTAATCAAGTCCCTAGCCATCTAGTATGCCTCGTCAGACATGGGCAGATGCTGGATGAGGCCTTTGGCCTCTCCATCCAGAACCGACATCAAATATGCCAATTTTTGTGCCGGCCGAAGGTCAGCCCTATCATTGACCAGGCTATCAAACAAATTAACGAAGCCCAGGTAGCTTCCTAGGCAGCCATCAAAATGGGGGAGGTCTAAGGTAGGAAGCCTACTCACCAGCCCCGGTGCTGACCTAGGAAGCTCCTGCTTCAAGCCGGGTTGCCCTTCCCTATCGGCAACTAGTTGTCTCGCACTATTGGAGACAGCATCATACAGGTCTAAGACCTGGGCATAATCTTCGCTGACCTTATTTCGCTGGTCAGCGGTGAATTCATTAACTGACACTTCGAGACAGCAAGCGCTGAAAGTGCGGAATTGCTGTTCCACACTTGCCAGGCGATCATCAATCCGCTCATACCTTTGTAGTAAGGCCTGCTAGCGATCAGGCCGGTTCACCAAGGCACTGGCCGAGGCAAACCAGCGCAAATCTAATGCAACAGCACCAGCAGCCGCACGCAAGTCCTTGATAGCTGACATAATTAAGTTACAAAAGAGCTTGGACGAGCGTTAAATAATATTATCAATTAAAACTTTTTGAAACCAACAAACTATTAGCCTGTTTACTGCTGGTACAAGCAAGTGACAGGTATTTACTGCCCAACAAAATTATATAACAAGTTCAAAATCTGCTTGTTTCAATATATTGACATAGGGACAAAGTTATCAAAAAGGTTTATAACTTACAGTATTTAAAAGTTAAATATTGAAATAAATTAACTAATTACTTGCAACAGACAGACTAGCTGTGCTATTTGAGATATACAATAGTAATAGTATGTAACACATACTATTACTATTGTATATCTAACAATATTATCTATATATTATAACAAAACAAAAGTTTATTAATGTGACCCGCCCAAGATGCAAGGTCAAGTTGGTTGTTATAATGTTTTAAACTCAACATATGCAATTAACCATTAACTTCATTAATTGATACATTTAACTGTTATGTATCCAATCAAAGTGACTTATTAATAGTAACAACAACAAAACTATGCTAGATTTCAACAATTTAAATCAAACAATTACTGATTGAGGTTATGTATGACAACGTGTTTCAAATTATCTAGGTCAACTTATACAAAAATAATTTCTATACTTAAATAACTTAAAATACATTAAAAGAAAAATAAAAAAAGAAAGGAAAATTAAATTTAGAGGGCGTCATGGAAATCCTCCACATCGCCGTCAATTGGGAGCGTGCCCAGAATGCTGGCAGCATTGCCACGTTGTATGGCAATGCTGATCTTTTGCGCCAATTTAGCTGGTAAAGTTATTACCTGTTTATGTTATAAAAAAAAAAAAAAAAACATACAAATAAATATTATGTATGTTAGGCAAAACCTGACCTGACAAACACTACAATACTGTCAACAAATGAGATATATAGCTCAGATACAAGCTTATACAATACCAATCTGAGTTTAGATACAATCAAAAGCGGCTAAATTTCAACTACAGCTCTGCACCAAAAATTATGTCTAGAATTGCCGTAAGCAGGCAGGAATTGTTTAGAATGCACAGTGGAAGTTGTAATACATCTGCCTGACTACGACAAGACAAGGATCCAGACACAATGCACTGCGATTGCACAGCGATGAATTATAATCCTAATTACAACTAATATTAATAAAATGTCTTACCAAATCTTCACTGATGCTCCTGATGATGCTCTTGAGTGGACCTATAAGATTAACTCATAATTTTGGCCAAAATAACAAGAAAATCAAATAAATACCACAGGATCCAGTTCGGCGTCCTACTCCTCGGGCCACGATGCACGTTGGCGGTTCACAAAAATTTATAATGTTCGATAAGTTACAAATGTTTGACTTTTATCACAGTTTACCGATGCCAGCACTAGATCAGGCGGCATTCAAGAGGGTTTACGGCACGATTTCACTTCGACACCACTACGACTTGCGGAGCACCTGTGTGCTTTCAAGGGGCGATAATTCCAATAGAGGACAAAACCGTAGGCATTAATTCACTTTTGTCAATCGCTCACAACCTCGTCGGACAACTTCATATAGCGACGGTTGCGAGTTTGTTAATTACTATAATTAACTCAAAACTCAAAAATACAACAAACTACGTGAGCGAGAAAACTTTTTATACCGGGGACGGAAGTGAATGACAGTTCATAGTGTGACCATAGTCAAAATTTACAATAGACAAAGTAAACGTTACTAAATCGATATAATCGACTTGACTTATCACAAATAATAGAATGTATTACCGTATCACTTAATGTGAGAAATGGACCGTAAAGTTAAATAACCGCAAACAGATAATTACTATATTATATTATATATAATTACTATATGATAGCAAATATTTTTAGCATTAAGTCACGAACAGAGATGCACAATATAAAAGTTGAACGCGCTTCGGTACAATTTATTTCCTTCGCTTTGCAACCGTTTAGTCCAGTTTTAAACACGTTTACCAACGGTTTACTTGATATATTGTTTTCTAGATTTCTTTTGCTTTTTTTAATAGTAAAAGGTGGCAAACGAGCAGACGGATCGCCTGATGGTAAGCAATTACCGCCGCCGATAGACACAAGCAACACCACAGGAGTCACAAGTGCGTTGCCGCCCCTTGGGGTTGGGAAAAAGGATAGGATGTGGAGTGGGATGAGGGAGTGGGGGATAGAGCCTCCGGCTCTCTCACTCACCGAACGAAACGCAACAGTTTAGGTACTGTTACTTTACGTCGATTTTCTGTGAGAGGGTAGTACTTCCCCGGTCGAGCCATGCTGAAATCAGCAAGGCTCTACTACCTTGAAAAAATTTGCTTTAGTAAATGGAAGATAGTAAAGATAAGTTGTTGGTTTGACACTGAGTGTATATTATGCCGCTTTTATATAATTTCATTTGATAATAATAACACTACGACTAGGCTTTATCGCTACGACTAAATATAATATCAAGCTTAGCAGGCATAAGAATAACACTTTTTAAACTGTTAACCAAATAATCTCCTTTCGTTTATGCATTACAAAAGCAAATGATAATAGGCATACAAGGCGAGCTATGTTCTATCACGGTAACCAAAAAATTCTAAAAGCGATTTTGCAAAAGGTTCACGGTATTTTTCCAAAGAAGTTTTTTTATTTAATGAGAAAAGCATTTTCACTGTCATGGCAGAGTGGGTGCGATAACTATGATCCACGTCTCATCCTAACGACTGTCCTTTCAATGCTATTATTGCTATATATGCCCATCAATATCAGGTCGAACCAATCAATCACAGTACCTGTGTCAATCCTCTTATATCAGGGGTTGATCTGACGAACCATAATACTCGGGAGCGCTTAAACTAGTCAACTCGCCTCAGCGGTCATACCCAATGCATTATAGTACAATAGCCACAACAGTGACTAAACGCGTTATTGTTTTGCAATCAGATGTGCATAACTCTGTACTCTTTCTCATTTCTGTTAACAAATTATTGTATACTCATTCAGTATGTGTATCTCAAGATCTCTAGGCAATAAGAGCTTTTTTACACATTTTTGACTGGACAGATAAAGCTGTAACAAAAAGTAAGAGATGTATATTCTTAAACTCAACGTTCTGCACTCAATCTAGTTTTCTTTATAGGCTCACCCCTGTGTCCCCGAAGGGGTAGGCAGAGGTGTAATATAACATTCACATTTCGCCATGAATTTTAGAACCCGCGAAGAAATAGGGGGTGAGCCTATTGGCGTTACCGGGCACATCACCAGACTCCGTGCTGCTACTGAGAATTCGGAAAAACCTAGTAACACTTTTGCCCGACCCGGGAATCGAACCCGGCACCTTTAATCAGCAGTCGCATACACTATACACTGGACCACGGAGGCAGTCAGGGTCAGTCAGAGTCAGAGCTGTCGTTAAAAAAAAAGGAGGAGGCAGTTAGCCAGATTTTTACCACTCACTAAATACATTGAGTGATAAAAATCTGGGCTGATTGAGTTCTAAAGAACAATCTGCGTAGTCAGTACCGACGAACGGTAATACGAAAAAGCTATTAGTCGATACCATTATTTAGCATGGTGACAGTAAGTTTCGCCGAATAACGCTACAAAGAATGAATGGTTGGCCGATAACAAGATTTGCCGATGTCATGATTCGCCGCAACTCGCTTGAACTAAATAATCCTTTACCGATAGCAATTTGCAGCAGAAAGCACCTTTTCTTACACCGCCGATCCAAAATAATTGTCTTTAGTTTCTTGCTCATAAATTGCATAAACTGCTATTTCCATGCGTTTATCTTATAAATGAATTGTTTCATTTATCATCGTTACCTAGTCGCCCAATAAGCTAAGTAACCGGAGCCCTGCTAAGCAGGGCTCCTATTTTCTAGTACGGGGTCACAAGAAAACTTAACATAATCTATTAGGTACCTACAAATAAAAAGGTGCTTTCGATGCAAATTGCTATCGGTAAAGGATTATTTAGTTCAAGCGTGTTGCAGCGAACCATGACATCGGCAAATCTTGTTATCGGCCAACCATTCATTATTTGTAGCGTTATTTTTATTCCGATACTGACTAGATGGAGAGTCAGAAATAAAATGTATAGTGTGAATGCCTGTCGAGGATTGGTACAATATGAGCCCGTACAGCTGAAATATCATGACGAAGGCATTCACTTACCGTACAAAAAGATTGTACTTGCTGTGTCTTCTCATTGTCCAGAAAGTATAATACCGAAAGGTGTAATGTTAATTGTTTACGACTACCACCAAAATGATACGATTGCATTGCCTCATTACACTTGACTGCATAATTTTCACTATAGTCAACGTGCATAATACATTCATTCTCTTGAAGAGGATCTTTTAAACATTTAAAAGCCTTTTGTTGAGCAACTATATTACCACAATGTATGAAATACTCATTCAATATAGATTTAAATTAACCAATACATTTCTTTGGCTCTTCTCTTCTTTTTATTTTTTCAGTAGTTCTTAATTTTCTTACCGTACCTTGAGTGATGTTTTGTTTAGTCTCCCACTGTCAGTACGTTATATCGACAGAATTATCAAATTCTTGCTAACAGACTGCCTTATTCTTGCATGCTGAACAGGTTCGATGCAAGCAATCGACATCATATACGTCGCAACATAACAAAGAGAGAAGATCTTGGGAGGTCTTGGTTGATAGTATCTTCCTCTGGTACAATCCCTGAACGACTAAATCCATGTTAGTGTGCAATTTGCACAAACAAGTGCCTCGTCTAAAATCAGGTAGTAGCACCCAAAGAGGTCTTAACTTGCAGAATGCTGAATAGCTTATAGTATATATTATTATAGTATATATATATATATTATTATAGTGTATATATATAATATATAAATATAGTACCCATGCTACCCACGTAATATACAGGGTGTAAAAAGACTCTTAACGAAAACTAAAACCCCATATTATACCAATTATTACGATCGTTTTTTACTTCGGCACCATACCTGGAAAATTACTAGTTCAGGAGATATTGAGGCTCAAAGTCACGACATTTTTTTCCTAATTATTCCAAAATCGTGTTTTGAATGATAAATGTAAACTTTCTTCCAAATAAACATAAACAATATTTTCAATATTTCCCTAAAATAAACGGCTTTAAAGTTCCCTAAAGGCAGTGTATGCCTACTAGCAATCAGCTGAGAGTTCATTCACCTCGGCCGCGCGACCACGTGATCATAAACTGCCGCCGTTAGGGCGGTTACAAACTAGAGTTTTATACGCGCGTATAAGCTGGTTTTTGGAGGCGCATGTAGGCGCGTATAGGCGCGCCTTTTGGCACACGCGCAACTTGTACGAGCATTGGTGCGCGTCTAAGCTCGTATAAGCGCTATACTGACACGATATCACTACCGTTTTGAGCGAACACACCAAAATATGCCACTATACATAGGACACTAAGTAGGCTAACCAGTTTCACTAAGTAGATTTATTTCGGCTTCCATTTTGAAAATAACCTGAAGGTACTACTAATCATAGACTTCAATGAATAATACATTATCCATAACGCAACTGCGGCACGGTCACGGCTGTTGTGTACTATAGGCTCAGTCTATTGTGTAGTGCCGTACTGCGCTCGAGGCGCATAACTCGAGTTTCGTGCGTTTGTATGGAGTTAGAATACTGTTTGATATTATTGCCGTGGCGTTAGATATTATAACCGAGTCTATCACATGATTGACTCGGTTAAATGTGGATGTTGTTATAGTAATTGTATATGCAAAGGGGAAATTTTATTTATACTTACTTAGTTGAGGAAAAATAGGGAAAATTTATGTATAGATTTATTATGATAGAATTATTTATGTACCTTTATGTGTTTATATCAGTAGGAGAGCGGTAGTCACGATGTAGATAGGCTGGACTTGCGTACAAATGTAATATGTTGTTTAATTTGTGTTAAATAACTTGACACATTTAAAGTGCCATCTATAAATTACGTTACAACATTTTCATGATATTTTGACCGCTCCCTGTTCTTGTCACAGCTGGTCACATTTGTGAGAGCTGACTTCAAAATAAATGTCAACAAAAATACCAAAGTAGTGATTTTCTAAATTCAGAAATTAAACTGTGAACCTAACGTTTCCTAACGGTTGTACGCATAGTACTAGATACCATACTTATAAACAAAACAAATATTAAGACGACAACATCTTATTTTTCTTCTATAAAAATGAAAATCACGAGCACAAACTAAAGGGTTCTCAATCTTAGTCCACTGCATCTTGTTAGCCTATTAGACTGCAAGGTCTTACGACAACGGAAACCGTTTACAGACCGAACGATTGAATCGAGATCCCTTTAGCAAACGACGCAATTTGCATTGCGGATCTATAGATAATAGTTCATTGAAAGCGTTCACTGCGATTCTAAAATGAGCAATGAACATTGGTTTCTATTCACGACGGACAACGTGGATGGACCTATTTGTTCTAATAAAGCTTCAAAGGACTTGTTGGATCACTCTGATTCATTCATTACAGATTACGTTAAACTTTTGAGGACCCAAGTGAAACCTTGCATATATTTTGCCACATTGAAATAAGCATTATATAGAAACCTTACCGAAACTGTCATCTGTAAATATTAGGGTTCTTGTATTTAGACATCCTTTTTGCAGATTTAAACAAAATTTATTACTTTTTCTTTCATTACCCTCGTCATTACACTATACCAGTTGCAAACCAAGCTTACGCTTCGCGTCCCAAGAATAGCTATAGTTGTTGGTTGTCGTGGTTGGAACAGTCAATAGAATTTTAGAAGATACTGATTTTCCTACGGACCATGGCTTAACATCCTTGCGAACACAATATTGGTGTAAAGCGCCAGCTTCCGAGATTATCTTCCTATATTAAATAGAAATCTTAGAGACAGTTTCCTACCCCGATCCGAAAAATGTCTTCGATTATGAACTATATTTCCACAGCAGACCAGCCAATGTCAATTAAACTGCTAGAACATTAAAACGTTATGCATAGATAATTTGTGTTTCATCTATAAGGGTTGAGCTACATCTATCAGCACCGCATCGCACTTTCCTATGTTTCTATCCTTTTCTGTCACTTACGACCATCATTTACTAGAGCGAGAAAGAGAGAGGGAATCCGATCGCCTTTTTGATTCCGCGGCGTGCTGACGCGTTCCCTCTCTCTTTCTCGGGGAAAGGAAAGTGCGATGTGGTGCTGATATGTGTAGCTCAGCCCTAAAACATCAATATACATGAGATCTATGAAGTGGACCATAGATACGGGTTCAAGTAAGACATCGTCAGATAAATTTAAAATTCAATTAACAGTACGATGAATATGGAGAACTGGCTGGATATTAATTACATTTAAAAAATTATTGCACCAATGCTTGTTTTATCAGTCTATTCATCGATACTTGCACAGTAGATACCTACTAGAGGCAAACGTACTGAGCAATCATTCAGCCATTTAAATAATTATACTCTTAGTATATTATTATGGCGAAGTTTTGAGAAATGGAGGTATTGCCCCGGTCGCACCTTTTTACCTGAATTTTAAAAAGAGGAGTTCTAAATTTTTCTGTATGTTTTTGTTTATTCTTATCTTTTTTTTATAGACTCACGCCTGTATCCACGAAGGGGTAGGCAGAGGTGTAAATATTACACCCACATTTCGCCATGAATTGTTGGGTCCCACGTAATAGGGGGCGAGCCTATTGCCGTTACCGGGCACATCACTACATTTATTCTTTTCTGTATATTTTACGCGATTGTGCCCGCCATAGGATGTAGAGTCTTGCAGAATTCAGCATTAATCGGATGATTTGACCTGGTTAGAACTACCCCCTAGCGGAATATCTACATGAATTAACAGTATTTAAACTGTTGCATTTCGTTGGGTATGTGAGAGTTCCGGAAGCCCCATTCCCTTCTTTCCGATCTCACTCCTCTTTCTACTTTCCTTTTCCATACCAAAGAGCGTCAATGCACTCATTTGTTGTGTATGTGTCCATGGGCGGCGGTAATCGCTTAACATCAGTTGAACCACTTAGGGTGTGTTTCTATTGACGCGGAGCTATTTATTTTAGGAACGTGCCAGCCCTATAAAGATCTCGCTATTAACAACATCTTCACAAAGTGCTGATAAATGTGATCATTCACTTGACAATGAGCATTTTTGCGAATTTTACAAGACAGAAAAATAAACGGGAGCGTTTTAGTAAGCAATAGAGCGTTCCGGCGAGCATTCTAGTGTGGAGGAAGAAAGGTGTGGTGTTCCTCCAACTAGAGAGAAGATCCTCTTTCCAGGCTGGGTGATTGTGCCTGGTGTACTGTCAGTCCAACGGACGTATTTGAGATGTTGTACAACTCGGCGTGCGAACTCTGCTTTCTCGATTCAGCACCTTGTTTTCCGTCGCATTGTGTCCGATAGATGTCGCTGGATTCTTGTTGAGACTTTCGTCGTCACTCGCTAGATGGCCTCAGTTGTATGTAGCTACCGCTACACTAGCAAAAGGACAGTAAATTTGCTTCAAGCTTTTTGCCGAGCCGAGCTTCTGTCGTTGTTCCGCTGCAACTCTGTCCCTTCTGTCACTGTCACTTCTCTTTACAAGCCCTGACTAAAGCGTTCACTACAGAGGAGGAAAGGTAGTGATGTTTGGCTCTATGCTATCTATTTGTTGTTCAGATATATAAATTTTGAAAAACGGCGAATGCTCGATGTTTTGTTCCAATGTAAGTATATGCTATCTGTACCGATGTATATCAGCTGTATAATGTCTATCAGCACCCTTAGAAGATTTCAAAGCTGTATAAAATATCATGAAAATAAAACAAGCAGGCAAATTAATTATATTACTAAATCATTTTATTGAAGGAGGTTCATAGCCCTTGCTCTGTCTAACCAATCGGATCGCGATACGTAACTGCCAGCGAGAACGCGGCCGCCAGTGAATCCAGTTCTACCATGCAGCACCCTGAAGTTGTCCATCACCATTCCGGTACCTGGTGAAACAAAATAAATCTATTTATAAGGTCTGTCTGGGAAAGCAGAAAGAATCAATTAAAGTCGTGGCAAATTATAATATAATAATATAATTTTCTACCACATTCACACAACACCATCTAGTCCCAAACTAAGCAGAGCTTGTACTATGGGTACTAGATAATGGATAAACATACAAATATACTTTTTTTTTTGTAAATACCTACATATTATAAATAGATAGAATATTACACACCCACGATTCGCCAGTTATATTTCGGTCCCAATGTAATAGGGGGCTTGCCTATGGCCATCTACCGGGCAGATTATTAAGCGAGTGATAATAAATATTTTTAATACACACAAAACTTGGAGAAGTCAAAGGTGTGTGCCCGGGGTACCCAGGGATCAAACTCGAGACCATCGTCTCGGCAGTCCATTAAGTATAGGTCGGTTCACGAAAGATGACCACTGCGCAGAAATCATTTTTTAGGTCCCCGTGGAGGTGCGGGGTGAGGCGCGGGTGGAATGCCAATGGTGTGGCTCCGTTCTTGACGCATTCACTAAATGCGTCAGAATGGAGCCACGCCATTGGTGCACGAATGTACATATGCGCGACGGCTGCCATTTGTGGTCAACTTTCGTGAACCGACCTATACGTGGTGTATGGGCTAAGCTAGCGCAAATAAATAAAAATATCGCCAGCGACACATTGTATTTTGTAAGATTACATATACCTGGTTGTAATTTAAATCTCCACTGGAGACTGACGTTTTCGTAGTACTTGGCCAAGCTTCGAAGCGATCGGTAATAGGAACGACAGTCTTCGCTGCTCGCAAAAGCCATTGGGGCACGATCGTAAACGTTGAATCTGAAAACATGCACATAGAAATAATATGTTTTTATTACTTTCCACACACATATAAATTAAATGCATTTACTTTTCTACATGCTGAATTTCAAATGTGTATAAAACAAAAATTTCACTACAGGAAACAGCGTTACACCATATTTTTCGGATTTTAATGAAGTTTATTACGCACATACACATATTAAGTACTAACAGTATTAAAGAATATTATATTTGCAATTAATAAGACTTTACTTCGCAGGGAATTGTATATAAAACTTAAACTAAAAAGAGGCAATCCTTATGCCTGTATTTTAATGTATTTCAAAAACAATGTGATTACTTCTGGAAAGCTAATTATCCTGCTCACGCGCTCAGTTAGATATCAATCAATTTGTTAACTTCTGCTTATATGGATTTGTAAGTACGGAAACCCAGGCGAACGCATTGCTGCATACTGACCTGATTTGTACCAAATCGCCGGTCTCCCCATTCACCTTTACACCATGAGCAGAGTACTTATGATAATGTCCTTCTTCAATATACTCTGTTTCTACATTAAACTTAATAAGAAACTCGAAATCTTCTGGAAACTCCTTCTTTAACTGTAGGGCACCGTAGAAGCCGTCGACTAGGATGGTTTGGCCACCACTGCCGTTTTTATGTTCTAAGCAGTGGAGGATTTGTAATCTGAAATATGAAAGCTTTATTAATTGTGCTGAAGTTTTGGCAGGTAGCGATTGACGAAAATATATTTAATCCGATTATTTTTTCACGCAATGTTTTAGCACTCCATCTCATTTAAGCATACCTACTTACGTAACCATTTTTTTTAAAACATACATGCTTAGTCATACTAGATTTAGCACATGGTAATAAATCTGTCACTGAAAAACCAATATCGCTAAAAATGGCTGAAAACGGTGAAACAATTAATCACCTAGCTGAACGCCTATGAGTAGTAACGCAACCGTCGAAAACGCAAAATTATACAATAAAGCAAGTCGAATTTTCTCAAATCATTTTCCAGTATTTCATGTTCGCAATTAACATTTAAATAATCTCCATTACAATATAAAATACATTCTAGACGTAAGGAAATATAAATTGTTCAAAGGAGTGAACAAAGTCAAAGATCCTAACAAAATCGAATTTCGAGAGTTTCTTATACGTCAGTACAATTGGGACTCATTCACAGTAAGATATCTTACTCACTCTGGCTTAGTTTTCTGTTACAGTAACGGAAGCCGAATGCTTGAGCAGCTGTGAACGAATTGCTAAACAGAATTTGAAGCAACCAACAAACGAAAGCTTTTTCGAATAGACCCTGAAATAATAATGGCGGAAGGATCCCCGTGAAAGTGGGTCACAAATAGGCTCATGCAAAAATAACTACCCTCATTATTTGTATAATTATCATGTTTTCTTTCTTTGATCGTTCCACTTTTAAATTGAAAACGAATTGTGTTTCACGCTTCGATTAATCGTTGTCAAGTTAGAACGATACTGGCCACTTACATAAATTGATTCTTTTGTAAAAACGATTGTGATTTATTCCAATTATTTCGTAATAAACCTTTTTCCATAAAATGATTTATAAGGGATCCAAACAATCAATTACTAAAATTGTAACGTGGATGGCGCGTTTTGATAAAGGGATTTTTTATTAATTGGAAACATAAATGAGGACGGTGTTGAGCATCACTTTTGCGAACCGATAACAATTTCAGAGAGGTCAAAGTGTGTTATGATATTAATTATTACAGCATTCAGTAATATTTTATTTTGAAAGCGCTTTGTCGTCAATATTTAATTTTATATAAATTTACCTAGTTATAGTCGGCGGTGTCTATGTCACCCATTGCATTTTTAACTTGGGAAATTGATCATGTGGATCAGCGTATATTTTTATTGATACTTTACGGTATCCATAAAAAAAATGTTATGTTCACGAAAGTTATTTCGAAATCCCAGTCATCCCATGACTGCGGCTGGTGTAATCCTCATCCAAACTTTGCGTAGTGAGTACCAGTCAAAACCACAGAATATCTGTTTTTGGGTTGCGGGGGTCAGACGGCGCCGGCGGCCGCACTGTAGAATAGCTAAAGTTCTATAAAATCTGGTCAAAATAGAAAGCTGACGCTGAGTTTCAACACGTCCTGGATGCAATCAGGATTAAATATCCTGATTGCATCCAAGACGTGTTTAAGATTATGATGGATATAAAACTTAAAACGTAAAACTTACCCAGCTACTTCAGTGAAATAGGTGTTATCATTATGTGCTGCCAGAGCCAAGTTTGTATACGCTGTGTCAGCGTGATCGGCTCTCGTGGTGAACTGCCACATGCCTCCAAAGATCGTGTGTTGGACTCCACCCAGAGCTTTACAGACCACCTCCGTATCTTCGAGAGTAGCGCCTACCTGAAATAACACAACAAGTAAAATGCTTACGGCTACGGTCACAAACAGGCATCATATATATATTAAGGCCTATGCGTCTTGTCAGACTATATAAACATAATCTGCTGAGTGTTATATAGCGGTTGCAGTTAATTGTTGTGCGTGGCATTTTTTCACGTGGCTGTGTAGGCCAATCCGTGATAGTCATGAACGTTCACATCTAGGGCAGATGTGTATTGTGACAGGTGGAGGGTTTTGATCGTGGTTATGTCTCCTAGCTCGTTTATTTGCCAATGTCTTGATCCAGGCTTTATCTTGGCATTTCTGCCCGTCTTTTAAACATTTTCTCCACTCAATTCTGTCTTCAGCGAGTTTGTCCCAGTTTTTGTAGTCTATTTCAAAAATGTTCATATCTCACTTGACAAAATCTTTGAAGCGGAGTAAAGGACGACCCTCAGTCCGTTTAGCATGCGCTACGGCGCCTAAAAGAATTTGTCGGGGTAAACAAGAGTGTTCCATACGATGCACATGCCCTAGCCATCGTAAACGCTTCTGTTAAAGGATAGCGCTGAGACTGGGCAGCTGAGCGATTTCTAGAACCCGTTCGTTGGTGATTTTATGTGCCGACGTAATACCGAGGATGTTTCTCAGACAGCGCATATGAAATGTGTTGAGTCGTCGCTCCTGCTTTGCGTAGGAAGTCCAAGTCTCGGCCCCGTACAAGAGTACACTAATAATACAAGTCTGGTAGACTAAGACTTTGGTTTTGTTTGTCAAATGCTTATTGTCCCGTACTCTTGACTGGAGCCTTTCGAGCATGGATGCCGCCTTGCCGATACGGATATCGATCTCCACATTTCGTGAAAGATTGTTGGATACAGTCGACCCCAAGTAACAGAATTTTTCGACAACGTCCAGAGGCGTGTCACCCAACGGCGTGTGTATGTATGGTGGATCTGTACAACCCTGCGATAAGTCTTTTTGGCGTTAATGGTCATCGAGAACAGTTGGTAGGCTCGAGAACCTGATCAACGAGGACCTGAAGTTCGTAAGCAGAATTGGCTACAAGAGCTGCATGGTCTGCAAATAAAAGGTTATTGACATACAGGTCCTCGCGATGCCGTTTTAATTTTAAAAGCGCAAGGTTGTACAATTTGCCATCGGCTCGTATGTGCAAATGAACTCCCTGGTGATCGCAGCCGAATGCTACTTTTAGAAGTAGTGAAAAGAAAATGCCAAACAGGGTTGGCGCAAGTACACATCCTTGTCTGACACCAGTACGCATGTAGAAAGGGTCTAATAGGTGACTATCGAAGAAAATACTGCCTTGCATATCCTCGTGGAATGCAGATCATTCCACGAGGATATGCAAGGCAGTATTTTCTCGTATTAAAGATATTAGTTTAGGTGGACAGCCGATATGTTCCAAGCAGGTGTAAAAGTCCTGTATGCTCACTGTATCAAACGCTTTAGTCAGATTTATAAGAGCAATGTATAGTGATGTATTCTGCTCCCTGCATTTTTCCTGCAGCTGGCGAAGTGAGAATATAATATCGACTGTGGAGCGGTTTGGAAATTCGCACTGGCTCTCAGGATATACCTACGTGGTTTGCTAGGTGATGTAGTTTGTTGAGGATTACTCTACCAAACAATTTTCTCACAACACTCAAAAGGGACATGCTGCAGTAATTATTACAGTCACCACGGTCACTTTTCCTCTTGTATGAGGTGACAATATTTTCATCGCGCATATCCTGAGGTACAGCACCAGATTTCCAGGCTTTTATAAAGAAATTATACAACATTGCTGAAACGCATTTGAGTTTAGCAAATTCAGGGTAGATGTTATCACCTCCTGGGCTCTTTTTTTGCTTTCAATTGAGCAACTGCAGCCAGAAACTCTGCGATTGTGGGCGGGTCGTCCAGCTTGGTCCAGACGTCAAGTTTAGGGATAACCAGTAATAACCAGTAATGCATCCAGCATGATATAGATTGGTTGTGAGTAGAGCCCTGAATAGTGTTCTACTCACCTATGGAGCTGATTATGGCTATCAGTGATGACAGTTCCATTAATGTATTTGAGTAAAGGTGTTTTTTGACCATGGGTCCCAGAGCCTGTTTGATACCAGTATAGAGACCACTGAAATCGCCTTTCTCTGCGCACGTCTGAATTTTTTGACATAGCTGATTCCAGTACTCATGGTAAGCCTGCGAGAGCTGCGCTGTAATGCAGCTTTGGCTTTGCTGAGATCTTAGGGTGTAGTAGAGCAGGGATTCAACCGGTAACATGAAGCTGTTTGACGTTTTGTTTCGACAAGTAGCGTAAGTACATGACTGTTTACAGAAAACCAGTCGTGAGATTTTGTGTTACAAACGCCAAAGTTGTATCAGTAAGGACTTTTTTGATATGGACGCACTCTTCCGCCAAAGATATATTTTCATCCCATTAGTCAATCTCCTTGAGCAGTAACTGCTGAAACGATGGACCATTTCGGGGTTGTTAGTCACGGCGATGTTCAGTTTCTTTATACCAGGTGACTTGGCAGAATGAATCTTCTTGTGGGAAAGTGCTACTCGTTCCGGCCATTTTCAATATTCGATCCATCCATTTTGTATGGAGCTGATGTCAAAAACGAATCTAAAATTTACAGATCTATCTATAGTTCAAATATTGAATTCCGAAGGAAATGACTAAGGAATGATGCGTGTCGCATTCTGTACTTTGGAAAGACCGTGTATGTAATGTTTCTTTAAACGTTGAGGCCAGTTATCAATAGAAGCACGCACTCTTTCCATGGGAAAATTCTTCACTGCCAATCGTATGGATTGTTTTAGGAACTCCAAATTATCATGGCGTTTAGAACAAGCCATACTCTCTAAAACTGACCATAAATCATAATCCAGCGGATTAAGATCGGGACAAGACAACGACCAGTCTTCAGCTCTGATGAAGTCCGAAACGTTCGCTTCCAACGAAAACTGCGTGGACCGAGCTTTATGACCCAGTGCCGAGTCTTGCTGGAAGGACCATACTTGGTTATTGAACATGGTGTTGTTAAGGGCCTTAACTACCTTCTCAAGAATGGTATTTAGTTACATTATATCAGCCAAACGACGTCCACTGCTGGACATAGGCCTTTAGATACACTTGTGCCGATGTTTTGATACCTTTTTCACAAAAATATGGCTCAGTCACTCCTTCATAGCTAACACCCTACCAAACCATCACTGAAGTCGGATAATGGGCACGTTGCACTCTGTTGAGTAATTGGGAAGCTTATTTAGAGCTTTGAACATAGTTAAGAAATGGCTAGTGCGTCTCTTATAGGCTGCAAGTTCTAAGTCATCTTTTAAAATACGCGACATGGTTCTAGGTGCTATCTTCATCTCCCGAGATAAAATCTTTTGCTTTCGGACAGGATTTCTTCGAATTCTTTCCCTCACTGCTGAGTTTTAAAAATTGCTTTTGGCTACATACCTACTTTGCATGCAATGCAATTACAGCGATTCGGTTCTCTTTATCACCGCACTCTATTTTAATATCGCAAAATATTGTACAATGAATTGGCGCCAAAATGAGAAAACACAATAAACAATCGTATAAAAATGACAGATTCCAAATTCAAATGTAATATATTTTTTATTTTGAATTGTAACAGTATTTATGGCCAGACTAAGTAGTTTATACAGATTTTGAGGATACAGTTTTCCATAAAGCGGCTTATACGAAAAGATACTTGTATTAGGTTGTCTTCGTTTTATGAAGTGTATAGACAAAGATCTTCTTGACAGGACAGACCCACAAGTCAATATGCTTACCGATGAGGCAGAGGCAGGGACGGATCATTGTTTTGACCTAATACTATGCTTGCAGTCATTTGAACTACGAACTTATTTTTCTGAACATAATATTATCTTGTTATGTCTGTCCAAGTTCATCCATTCTTAGATATATCCTTATCCATTAATAACTTGATTATCTCTTGACATTACTTCTGGCTAACTTTTATCCGCAAATCAAAGCCACAATAAGCGATGCTGATCCTGAAATACAAACACAGCGTGTGTCCAATCATATCATATATACAATACTAAGTTCGAAGTTGGCAGTATCACAATTCAACTTGTGTTGGCCTTGTTATCAAATACTTCGGAAACATTTCACGTAAATATATCTCGGCTTGGAACGATACACACGACTCAATTGTGAAAAAATACAAGTACATTTTTTCTATAACAGTTTTTGGCATAAACTGAATGGAATGTAAATATGCTAAGCAGAACTTTAAACTGTAGATCAATATGCAATCAACCGTAAAGCGGGAGTAAAATGGTAAAAACATCACCGCGATTTTATGGCATTACCTTAACTATATATTTTCAGGCAATATATACATTGCATCAAAGTAAATAATTACAGAATAACGACAACGTCATCCCGGATAGTGCCGTATAACAAGGCATGTAGTCTTATTGAATGAATAAACTTGCATTGTTCCCTAAGTTAGAATATAACTGTATAAAATGAAAAAGAATTTTCTTGATATAACTCTTACTTCCTGAGAATTTCGTGGACAAACCTACAAACATACATACATTTAAAAAATATTGCACACGTCATCGAAGCCTTAAGCGATTATCATACTCGGATATTATCCATCTCCAACAAAAAAAAATACATATTTTTATTACTACTCTATTGCAATGGGTTGGGGTGGGTGTTATGATCGTTGTATGTGATAAATATATAAAAAAGGCCCATTCGTTAAAAGCCTCAAACGTTTCTAGAGAGGTAGTTACTACTATCTCCCTAGAAAATATCATCACATACATATTGTTCGAATTGATAACCTTCTTGGACTAATGGACATAAAGGTTTATTCACCGCCTTCAGCACGCATTAAATGGTCATTCCTAAGTAAATACCTACATATTTAGACTCTGAGATCTCAACATTATTGCTAAAGTTAGTACACATCTTAAAACTGTGGTATGCCACAATGACACACGATGTTGTTATATGGCGATGGATGATTGTGTCTGGGTAATCTTAGCTCAAGAATATAATTATACCTTCAATTCGTAGAGGTCATAGTTCATTGCTCCTAGCTAAGATTAATTCTGCTTGCTTGGTGAGAAAAGGAATTTCGAATAGCGCAATCTTAGGTTTGATCTCATCACCACCATTAAATAAGCATCAGTATAGGTATATAAAATTCTTGCGTTACTGACTGATTGACAGACAGCGTACAGCTGAAACAGGGGACCATTAGAGTGCACAAAAATCGAAATTCCAATACACAAAATGTGCGGGCGCAGCTGCGGGCATCCTCTAATTATTTATCATATAAATCAACAGCCTTATTTATAATCTGTCCCACTGTTGGAAATAGATCTCGTCTCATAAGGCGGTTTATGTCATAGTCCAAAGCGCTGGCCAATTGCAGTGTATTCGTACACTTCATATTTTTTTCGAAAAGATTATGGAGAACTCGGAGACATTCAGGTTTTCTCAAGACGTTTTCCTTTACTGTTTAGCAAGCGATGAAATACAAATAATCCGCAAATCGCTTTAAGAAGTCATTAGCGCGCGCCGTGGTGAGTTTAAACCCTGGATCCTTTGTGTCCGTTGTTATCTCCACAAGGCCATCGCTGCCATTTTAACACATAAATAATTTATAAATCGAACAATGTGTATATCAATGATGTTTTCGTAATTTAAACGGGTCTAATCAGAAGGCATTGAACTGGCCCAAATACTTTATGATTGTTCAAATTCAAAATGTTAACTAGTGATGATAGTGACAGGAGTGGAAGATTTCCTATAATATAGTGTTGATAGAGTCAAAACGTAGAAATTATTTGAGAAATCAGTGGAAAGTTGGTGTCATAGAACTGCTGTTAAATAAATCAAGCTCAAATTAGATAATAATTGAGGCTATCATCATCCTCGTAGTAGTCTCGTTTTCATATCATTAGTTGCAAAACAGTAGTTGCATGTGTCCGCTTACTAGTCTAACTGGATTTGACTGAACATTAGCTTTTCCAGAGAGCAACTGCTTGTCTGACCTAAGCAATCCAATGGGATAGCGATATATTTTCAAAGTCATCGACTAGTGTCAGTTTATTCAGAGGTACTAACTCCCCATACCAACTGTCAAAGATCTTCATGACAGTCAAGACCAATGGCAGGCGCACATAACGTCGGAAACTCAGTGCGCTCCGTGGATTCGAACCCGATACCCATTGCTGACATACTGACATGTTGGTATTTCAGCTAGTATCTAAGCCAAAATGGCTATATACACAAATAACGTCATTACTTAAATGAAATGCTTGTATCAAACCAGAGTTCCGTATATCACTCTTGCCTCCACTCTTTGAAAGGCCAGTAATATGATAGTGTCTCACACTTAGCCGGCACTATTTCCTTTCTACAATCTTATTCTTCTTATCGATCTGTTCATTGGGTCACGTAAACCAATTATATTATTTTGCTCCGATCTACTTTGCATTTAAATGCGATTCTGTTTAAATCGGCTTAACTATATACCATGCTTACCGATAAACAATTATTTATTGTACTCTACAGTAATACGATTATAGTTACAATAATAGCTAACTTTATACTACTGGGATTTTTTAAAACAACTATGAATGAGATGACAGTAACATGAAACAATAAGAAAATGGGTAAGTATGAAAGCTATGATATACCTCATGGAATAGTGAAAGAGCGGCGAGAGGCTCTACTACATTACAGCCGGTCTTCTTAGTTCCGGAAGGTTCAGGCAGGCCGACTAAGATGGTGAGATGAACATATTTTCGTATTCCCCCCTCGGACCGCAGTAACTATTAGACGTGTCGATACTTCCATTTTCGAAATAAAAATTATTTATTAATTAATAAAATTACGAAATTAATAAAACATATAATCAACACGAAGTACCAGGCGCACATATCACTGGCGCAACTCTTCCAACGCTACAAGCGGCTAGAAGAAGACAGCAACAAGCGCG
This sequence comes from Euclidia mi, assembly GCA_944739405.2. Classification (NCBI taxonomy): domain Eukaryota; kingdom Metazoa; phylum Arthropoda; class Insecta; order Lepidoptera; family Erebidae; genus Euclidia; species Euclidia mi. The sequence goes on from OX123185.2 coordinate 71,841,312, forward strand.
ACAACACTAGCGGCGCGGGCGGCTACGATACGCGTGACTCACTACGCAGCGCTGACGGCACGGACTTGCAGAGCGGCGCGCGGTGTTTGTACCAACTCACAAGCGACAGCGAGTAGCGGGATAACTGTGAGATATTTGCTTTCCATACCTTTTTCGCATTTTGTTTTGTTGACATAAATCATGCTATTAGTACAGCGGTCTCCAACTAAGACCCGCGCAGGGTCTGATTCTGACCTTACTAAGATGAATAAGCATAATAATGAAGATCCAAAATTTGTGACACAGCGAGACAAGCGGCGTCGCCTATCTGGTGATTCCCATGACGATCTAACAGCATTTAGATTGGAGATGAAGGAAATGTTCTTGAAATTCTCTGTGGAGCAAAAAGTGCAAAAAGACTCGCTGACAAAACTAGTTAACGAGATAAAAGTGTCATCTTCTGATATGTCCGCTAAATACGCCGATATCGACAAAAATATTCAATTTGTTTCGGATCACATCAAGGAATTAGATAGTCGAATTGCAAACCTGGAACAAGATCGGAAAACCTTAGTCGCCGAGATGACTCATTTGCAAAATAAATGTGAGGAAATAGAGCGTAATTCACTAAAGACAACGATCGAAATACGAAATATTCCTAAGCTTCTTGGTAGTAATACGACACAAAACTGCTATGAACTTATAACTAAACTCTCAGAAAAGCTGAATGTCAGTGTGGAACAAAATGATATTAAAGATGCTTACCGCATTCAAATTAAGAAAGATAAAAATGTAGGCACCCTTTATGTCGAACTATCTAATACGTTACTCAAACACAAGATACTGAACAAAGCTAAACAACATAACAGAGACAATACAACCCAGAAATTAAACGCCTCACACCTTGGATTCAAAGAGGAAACAAGACCGATTTATCTCTCAGAATGTTTAACATCAAAAACGAGGCGCCTCTTTTTCCTAGCCAGAGACTTTGCTTTGTCTTGCAACTATAAATTCTGCTGGACAGCAAATGGACGTGTTTTTTTAAGAGAAAAGGAACGAGCACCACAAATCCTGATTAAATCAGAAGAACAGCTACAGTTACTAAGAAAAGGAGATTGACTAGTACTAATTTCATTCAATTTCATTTTGATCTTATATAACATATGTTTCTTAACTAATTTCATGTTTTTTGCCTTAGTATGCATATACTTACACCAACATTACATTTACTCACTTCTTACAATACCTCACAACAGCTACTATCTAACACCTTGTACTACACTCCAATACCTCACTCACAACCACACATTTTTCAATCATAAACGTTCACTTCTTAATCAACTAACGCACTACCCTCATTACACTCTTATAATCTTAATATATAAAATCCTTGCGTTACTGACTGACTGACAGACACGCTACAGCCGAAACTATTAGGCGCAGGAAGCTGAAATTTGGCATGTATATTCCTTGGGGACCGTAGGGGTGCACTAAGAAGGGATTTCCCGAAATTCCCAAGGGATCGGCCAAAACGGGTAAATTTAAAAAAATGCAGGCGTAGCTGCTGGCGTCCTCTAGTATTAGACAAATTTGCAAACTTAAAGACCTTTATATTAAATGTTTCGGCGACCGTATTTGAATATCAGACTATATTGACTAAATTTGCCGCACTGCGCTCAGTCTTGGCTCACAATATTGGTAATCCTTTGTTTACATATTCTTTTATCAATGGCTAATCTTACCCATATTGTTAATGATATTGACAATACAGTGGTGTCCAATACATCGCTATGCTCACCCGAAAAATTACACCTCCCTGTTATTGGACAAACGTTCAACGTTTTACATACAAACATCCGTAGTATAAATCGTAATCACGATACCCTCATTACCTTGCTATCGCGAATAAATTGTCAATGTGATATAATTATATTAACTGAGTGTTGGCTTAGTAAAGTTACGACAATACCATCGCTTGATGGTTACGTGTCATATAAATCCCAATACACTAACCAAAACGATGGCGTGGTTGTATACGTCAAATCAGAGATACCGCATATCGTGATCGAATCGGAGTTTAAAGACGCAAATTGCTTACTTATTAAATGTAGTATTGATATGACTATACTAGCATGCTACCGACCACCTTCTTTTAAAAACATTACCAACTTTATTGATAGCCTAGACGCTACACTCACTTTGCTCTCTGCCTCTAATGTGCTGGCATTAATAGGTGACATAAACATTAATATCGCAAAACAAAATAACAATGCAGATTGCGACACCTACCTTAACACATTAGCATGTCACGGGCTTTTAGCGGCACATACTTACCCTACTCGCGATAACGCCTGTCTTGACCACGTTATGTTAAAAACAAACAAACTGTCGAACACCTTCATTCTAGATACACTGATAACAGATCACCATCCCACACTCTTCTGTTCTGATACAAAAGTCCAACGACACAAAGGCAAGCATACAGTCTCGCGTATTAATTACCAGGCAGTAGTGAACACGCTATCAGATACAGATTTTACTACGGTCGTAACCGCCACACATGCTAACGAGGCTGCTAATGACTTGGTGTCCAAAATCTCTATTGCCATAGCTATGCACACAAAGGTTACCAATATTCCCTGCCGAAAAAGGTGCATTAAGCCCTGGATCACGCCGGGACTACTGCGATGCATTAGACACCGAGATGCTCTCCATAACAAGTCGAGACAGCATCCTGAAGATAGCGTAGCATTATTGGTTTATAACAGATATAGGAACTTTTGTAACAATCTCTTAAAAAGCATTAGGTTGGAATACGATAGATCTGAAATAGAAAATAATAAAAACAATGTAAAAGCGATGTGGAAAACTGTGAAAAAAATTACTAACATTGGTCAGATTTGCCTACCACCTGTGGAACTACTTAATAGTTTTGAAAGTGAACAACAGTCTGTCGACCAGGTTAATGATTTCTTTGTCAGTGTAGGTGAGGGTCTTGCAACAAAAATACACCAGCATGACCATAGTAAGCAGGTTAAAACTACGTGTCTATCACCCATATATTCTATGGCTCTCCTAGATACGGATGTAGCTGAAGTTGAGCGTATCATCCTCAACTTACGCAGTAACTGTGCCACAGGATTGATAAAATACCAGCATCAATCCTAAAACAGGCTCGACACATCCTAGTTGGTCCCATTACGACCTTGTGTAATCTCTGCCTTGCGACAGGTGTCTTCCCCAATTGCCTAAAACAGGCTTTAGTAAATCCTATACACAAGAGCGGGGACAGACATAGTGTCAATAACTATAGACCAATATCTATTCTAACCGCGCTTTCAAAAGTTTTAGAAAGAATACTAAACAACAGACTCGTCAGTTATTTAGAATCAAATGACCTAATTGCATCAAATCAATACGGGTTTCGAAAATCAAAATCGACTGAAGATGCAGTACTTGATGTGACGGAAAACATTGTTAAGAAGATAGATAATAAGCTTAAAGTTGTAGGTACATTTCTAGACCTCAGCAAGGCGTTTGACACTGTGTCTGTTCCGCTGCTTTTGGACAAAATGGAAGCCCTGGGAATAAGGGGAATAGCTCTGGACATATTCCGCGATTATTTAATTAACCGCACACAAATCGTAAGAATAGGAAATGTTACAAGCAACAGTGCTAGCCCGAAATTCGGTGTCCCTCAAGGTAGTGTTCTCAGTCCTACTCTGTTCCTCATCTACATGAATGATTTATGCTTGCTTAAATTAAGAAACTGTAGAATCGTATCTTACGCGGATGATACGGCCTTAATAACGTACGGTTCAAACTGGGATCAAGCTCGGAAATGCACCGAAGATGCTTTGTCAATAATCAAGACATGGCTCAACAATAACCTGCTAACCTTAAATCATGACAAAACTAAATACGTGACTTTCTCACCCAGAGAACACACTCAACCCCCAGACACGTTTAATATCAAAATACACTCTTGTGACACCACATATCATATTTGTTCGTGCCTTCCCCTCTCACGCACTAAGGAAATCAAGTATTTAGGTGTCGTCATAAACAGTACTTTCACTTGGCATAACCACATTAGCAATTTAGTGGGCCGAATTAGAAAACTGTTACCTTTATTTAAAAAACTTAGTCGATGCGCTGATAGTAAAACAATTACTACCATATATTATGCACTCGCCCAATCACTTTTGCAATATTGTATCACTGCCTGGGGAGGAGCTGATACTACGTGCATGCTACGTCTCGAGCGTGCTCAACGTGCGATCTTAAAGGTCATGATGCGAAAGCATTGGAGATACCCCACTACCAAATTGTATAGCGAATGCAAGGTATTGACAGTGAGGCAGTTATATATACTACAAGCCGTCTTAAAAAAGAAAGCTACCTCTCGGAGCACTGCTACGGACAGGGGTAGGAGGACATATGTTTACAATATACCATCCCACCGTACAACTCTAGCAAGTAGGCAATTTTACATCGCTTCAGCTCGTCTTTATAATAAAGTCAACAAATTTAAACAAATACACCCGCAAACATTAAACCAATCTAAATCTACAATCAAATCCTGGCTTCTCACATGTAACTATTCAACTACCGAAAAGTTACTACAATAATGAAAAATGCATACACACACACAACACACGCACACACACACAAACACACACACACACACACACACACGCACAAACACACACACACACACACACACACACACACACACGCACGCACACACACACACACACACACACACACACACCCAACACACCCTTCTTTATGCATAAGATCTCAAATTTTAGTTTATTTTATTAAAAAAAGTGTGGTTAACACTTTTTTTTTTTGCTTTTCTTTTTTTTTATCGACATATTATGTACTATTGTGTGTATATTTTCGGAGAAGGCGCTGTCTCCCGTAACACAGTTTTAACTACCACGAGAGGCAGAGTTATTGTAAATCTGTGTATAATATCTTATGTCAATAAAAGTTTTTATTATTATTATTATTCCTAGGAATCCTGGAGAATTTCATTTGCAATCAAGACTTGCCTTGAAGACCCGAGTTGCTTTCCGGTCTAACCAGATTTGATAGAATATTAAGCTTTTCCACGCGAGTGCAATCTGATTACCGCGAGAAACACCTGAGATATATTTATTCTCTTTTATATCGTGTCTGAGCTGATTTAGAATATAAATATTTCTGAAGACAAGTCAAACTACGGCACAATCACACCCTTAGGATACAGGCATTAACAACAAATCTTAAAATAGGTACGTAACAGAGAAGAATGATAATTAGATGACTGTCCACTTTTTGTTATGTAAATAAACGCATACCAAATACAAAAACATGTCATTTGATTAAAAATCTTAACAAAAACATTCAAAGATAAACTGACTCATTAATAAAATAAAAAGTTACACGTAAAACTGCAAAACATCAAAACTTTTTTATTTTGAAAGACACATCAACATCTACTCTAATGTATTATTTTAATAATATTTTCAAGAAACTCACAACAACTTTTAATCCAATCTTTGTTATGACGTGGATAAAAATAAAAGTCTAGAGTGAACGCCGAAAAATATCATTAAATTGAAACAGATTTTCATTTCGCAAAACGCAATTTCTTGGAGCACCGGATTTTTAACTAATCGACTTGGTATTACATGGATCTCACAACTTTTTATGGTCGCGAGACTTGGTATTTTTGACAAGTATTGTTTTTATGGGATTTATTTTGCCTGTCACATCTTTTCTAAGAATACGGGCACATAATTAAAAATGTAAATTTTTATTTATGGCATGGTAAATACAGTAAAATATGATAATCGAAAATTTTAAAATAAAATCCGCTCAAAAAGGCATACAAAACGTATTTTGAAAGACCATAATTTTAAATTAAAGTTGTAAGAGACAAACTGAAAAAACTCTAATAAACGTTGTAATGGTATAATTTGAGATGGTTGGCTGCCTCCCAGGAGACATCAAACAAAACTTGTTGCCTCAAAATTGGTCTCCAGAGTTTTTGGCATTTTCTTACTTACATTTTGCTACCATATTTCAATGTCACAGTTTTTTCGGTGATACAGAATCGTTTGGAGCTATTTATGACAACGTGACACTATACTTAAAAAAAAAGTTTTTCCGCGGCCCAAATCACCCTTACCTGCTTGGAAGAGGATCTGGCGCAGGTTTTGGGTTAGTCACGGTCATAAAGGTTAAATCGCCAAAACAAAGTAGAGTAAGGAAATCAGGAAGTAGAGTCGTGATATTGATATCGTCTTAAACATTTAATGTTTAAAGGGTAATTTACCCTTACATACTACAAGTAGATATAATTATAATCTAGAGCGGGACTCAAAACAAACAGCATATGACTAAGTATTAGTCGTTCCATATTCACTATCCTACACTGAGCTCCAAATAGCGTATTGTAATAATTCACTAAAGAACCCGAATTCAGTAAAATTTATTGACGATCTCAGTCTTATAAATGTGCAGTTCAATAGTCTTATAATTTCAACTAAAACTCCAATTACGACTGCAACAAATTAATCCACCGTTTTGATGCCATATTGAAAAATTTGATAACACTGGAGCGATGCCAAAGAGCTTTCCAATTAACACTGAAGCTAACAGAATGGAATTATGAAGTGTATGTTTTAAGATGGACGAGTGCACACTCAATCAACCGACCAATCTAATTTGCACTAAAATTTACTTTCTTTCTTTGAGTAGCGTCAACAGCACTTATCTTAAATAAAGAAGTTTTATTAAATTTTGTTATTTCTGCGAATTATTTTGTTGCTGGCGGTAAAGTAATACGAAGTACGTCGCACTGGCAAGTCAGAGGATGTATGTTCAAACTTAGGTCACATATCTTGCCGTCAAAATCATTTGTAGCTTCCACACGGTCTCCTTCGGAGCCACTTCCCTTCTCATCTTCTGTCCGCCCTGGGACCTACAAGCGGGGCAGCTGGCGTCGCTATATAAGTGGCTCCGCGAGGCCCGTTCACTAGGTGGAGAACCCACGCCTGGCGAGATTGAAGCGCGGAATATGCCGACAGGTCCTAGAGGCAGAATCGCGACAGTACGTACCCCAGCGCAGGCCCAGTGAGGCCCGTACTCCATGAGTGGCTGGAGAGATGACATGGTGCCCTCACATTACACATTACGGCTGACACAGGTGATAACCGGCCATGGTTGTTTAACGCAGAACGAACACCCTTAGTACCGGGTGTCGTCGCCAGAGAGCGCTCGACGATCTCCAGCCACCATGAGTATAGATCGGTTCACGAAAGTTGACCACAAATGGCGGCCGTCGCGCATATGTACATTCGTGCACCAATGGCGTGGCTCCATTCTTGACGCATTTAGGGAATGCGTCAAGAACGGAGCCACGCCATTGGCATTCCACCCGCGCCTTACCCCGCACCTCCACGGGGACCTTAAAAATGATTTCTGCGCAGTAGTCATCTTTCGTGAACCGACCTATACACACCTGCGGAGTGGGGCCTATTGGACCGCGCGCCGTCCGTGTTCCGCGTGCGCCTCTCGTAGCGTTCGACTATGTCGTTTTCGTTCGTAGTATGCGAGAGGATGAATGAGAGCGGTATGATGGATGCATGTGAGGGACGGGGCCCGCCTCGGTGGGCCAGCTCAGGCGGGGTTGCGGAAGTAATGTTGACGGAGGTCCTGTGCGCCACCATTCAATGAGATCAGATAGAGGAACACCATGGTAGTTTTAGTGATTCTGTAGTCCTGACGCTTCTCCTCGGGGAGTCTCATAGTCCCCCTGGGCCAAGAATTATATAAAACAACAATCCAAAGCGGATGTTCTTTTGACCATAGCTGAAGTACTGGTACAGAGCGTTCCCTCGATGAGCACTGCTGGAAGAGGTTTGCGTACTTGTGCCACCTCGCACCGGGCTACACAACTATTTGCCAGTCAGCAACAACATCAGTCAGCTCAAATATGTCATAATAATGAGCTCAGGGTCAAGTACAGCGTCAAATTTGTGGTTAGCGTAAAGCTATGAAAGACAAAAATCTCTTCAAGTTTCTTCTGTCTAAGTTTTTATTATTTGTTGCAGATTGACTATGTTTTTGATGACGCTTCTCAAATTTTATGTACTTAAAATATAATAGACGAGAAGGTCTTCCTTCACTACTTGACAGGGGCATGTGGGAACACTCCCCGGACTATACATATGTCATATGCACTGATGCCTCGACTTACTGGTGTAGGTGGGTTCAGGTAAATAGCTTTCCCGTTCGGTGTCACGACTTCGCTAGGGAATTATACGGCAAACTCGAGAAATTACTAGGTAGACTAATTCTACCTGCCCAGTTGGCATTTTAATTTTTTTCAGCGCCTTATTTTAATATATGCTGGCAGTTACAAGTTAAATGCAAAGGCTCGTTCACAAAATGCAACCCTTGGAAAAAAGGGAAATAAAATGAAAGTGATGGCTACGGTTCTTGTTTTCACAATTATTTGCCTCTGAGGCTCTCGTATTTGATAGCTTGCTTGATTGATATTTTTAAATAATTTTAAACTTATCTATTAAAAAAGCCAACGCCTGCGTATTCAACAGGGGTCGCTCTTAGTTGAAACGACTTCAAAAATTGTTATCACAACTGTCAAGGGATGGCATATCAGGTGTGCACTAATAATCATTAACATCGAACTTATGTAAGTACTCATGATTATTGGGTGCAATATTATTACCATTATTAAATAATATGAAGGCTTAATAAGTTTCGTGACATACCTATATGCATTTTTTGTTGTTGTTTTCATTGTGGACTCTGCACTAAACTTCCCTCGATGTGAATAGACCCTATGTCCCAGTAGGCTTTAATTGGAATGATGTAGTGTTGTAATTTATTTAACTTAAGAGAGTAACCAATTTGAATTTGCAACAGTTTAATTAAAAGAGAGCGGCGCTTCGCGGTGGAGATGTTTAATTTTGAAATGGCCGTATTTTTTACCTAGGTCAGTAGTTTTACACTAATTAAAAGTAGCGAAGTATTTTCAACGGTGTATTACTTGCTAGACTAGTATTATATAGTGTTGGAATTTGAAATAAAATACTGTTGTAGGACTTGAGGTTTTATTATTACCTATATAAGTTGAGCACTTTCAACAACGCTTGAGACACAGAACATAGCTACACGCTAATCAGCCATGTTGTTAAGCTTAACGTTAGATACATAGCATGTGTGAGACAGAGAGGGATGCATGTGAAATACTGGAATGCAACACTCTTTGTCTCACTTTATTACATTGCTTTATCTTAATATATAAAATCCTTGCGTTACTGACTGACTGACAGACACGCTACAGCCGAAACTATTGAGCGCAGGAAGCTGAAATTTGGCATGTATACTCCTTGGGGACCGCAGAGGTGCACTAAGAAGGGTTTTCCCGAAATTCCCACGGGATCGGCTAAAACGGGTAAATTAAAAAAAATGCAGGCGTAGCTGCTGGCGTCCTCTAGTATTTCATATTTTACAACACCCCCTTTCAATGTAATAACTTTTACAAAATAATAGTACCATAAGTAGATACTTAATGAGATTACAAACCCTTTACATAACTCAATACAAACAATATCAAGCTTACACACAATATAACAAATAAGAATTATTCAGTTATACCACACATGTTTACAAATTTAAGCAATATGTTACTTCTCAAAGGTTTTGTAAGCATGTCAGCGACTTGTTTATCAGTACTTACATATTTAATACATATTTTTTTCTTTTTCTATTAACTCTCTAATAAAATGGTACTTTATATCAATATGTTTTAATTTCTTTACACTGCTAGTACTAGCAATCATTATTGCAGACTGATTATCACAATACATAAGGGCTGGAGACATATTTCCTACATTAAAATCAAGTAATACATTAATTAACCAGGAGGCTTCTGCTCCTGCCATACTCATAGCTACATATTCAGCTTCAGTTGATGAGATACTCACTGTACTTTGTTTCTTTGAACACAGGAGATCAAACAATTAGAAAACATAAAGTAATATCCTGTGGTAGACTTTCTGTCTAGTAGGTTACCTCCCCAGTTGGCATCACAGTATCCAATCAACTTATCATCAGTACATTCATACACTAATTTATATTCTATTGTGTGCTTAATGTATCATAGAACTCTTTTCAAAGCTCTTAACAAGGCATCACTTGCACGGTCTTGATACCTACTTAAAATTGATAAAGCAACACAAATGTCTGGTCTAGAACCTGACGCTGCATACATTAAGCACCCAATGATTTGTCTACACAAATTTTCTACATGACCATCACATTTATTGTTCTACAATTCATTAGTGTTAAAATTCTGATCCATAGGAGTGCTAGCTGGTTTACAATCATACATTTTGAATCTTTTTAAAACATCTTCTAAATAAGTCTTTTGATATAGTTCTGTAACATGTGTATCTAAGTTTTGTATAACATTTATACCCAAGAAGTCATAAACTACACCTAAATCCTTCATTTCAAACTCTTTGTTTAACATGTGCTTTAATTTTAATTTTCGTTTCTCATACATACATACATACATAGACTCACGCCTGTTTCCCGGAGGGGTAGGCAGAGACTACGGAACGCCATTTGCAACGATCCTGACATACCTCACTTGCTTCACTCACTCCCATTAAGTTTCTCATGCATGCTCTTCTGTTAAGGGTACTTCTGACTTGTCCTTTTTTCAGGATGTCTCCAATCTGGTCAAAGAACGTTCTCCTAGGTCTTCCCCTTTGTCCTGTCCCATTCAAACTAGCCTGATATATCTTCTTTGTCAGTCTATCGTCATCCATCCTCTCCATGTGCCCAAACCATATTAACATGCCTTTCTCAATGCTTGTCACTACATCTTCTTTTACCCCACACCACTCTCGTATCACACAATTCTTTACTCTGTCGGTCAAAGACACACCACACATACTTCTCAGTGCTCTCATTTCTACAGCATTTATTCTACTTTCAAATCTCTTCTGCCATACCCAACTTTCACTACCATACATAAGGGTAGGCACTAACACACCTCTATGTACAGCCAAATGTGCCTTTTTGGACACGTTTTGACTACTTATAAACGCCTTCAGAGCTCCATTCACACAATTACCTGCATTAACTCTCCTTTCAATATCTGCTTCATTCTTACCATCTCTTGTAAACAACGTACCTAAGTAAACAAACTCATTCACTTGTTCCACTCGCTGTCCATCGATCAAAACATTACAAGCCGTAACGCATTCCAAAAACCATAACTTTCGTTTTACTTACATTCACTTTCATTCCTTTCCTTTCTAACGCACGATGCATGATTGTTACCATCTCCTGCAACTCCTCCGTTGAAGATGCAAGTATAACCTGATCATCAGCATAAAGGAGGCATTTGACGAGTAACCCATTCATCCTTAATCCGCAGTCACTATGTTTTAAATCTTGCAAACAACTGTCCATGAAGAGGTTAAACAGCCACGGCGACGCTACACATCCCTGTCTAACACCTTTATCGATGGTAAACCAGTCAGTGTATGCCCCGTTTATCCTCACACAAGCTCTAGAATCCTCATAAAGGGATTTCAGAGCTCGAATGAGGCTGCTGTCCACCCCATTCATTGACAGCACCGACCACATTTCATTCCTCACCACTTTATCGTAAGCCTTTTCCAAATCCACGAATGCGCAATAGACCTTTTGACCTTTGGCCAAAAATTTCCCGGCTATGCTTCGCAAGGAAAAAACCTGATCCGTGCATCCCATACCCTTTCGGAATCCCGCTTGTACATCCCATATTTTCTTGTCGGTCACTTCCATAACTCTTTCAATAAGTACCTTTGCATACAATTTGCCAACAATGCTGAGAAGGCTAATGCCTCTATAGTTTTTGCAGTCTTGTTGCGAGCCTTTTCCTTTATAAAGAGGCACAACTACAGCTGTGGTCCAGTCATTAGGTACTCGGCCGGTGTTCCAACACAAGTTATATAACCGCTGCAACTGACCAACTATGATGCCCTGTCCAGCCTTCAGCATTTCGACTGTAATCCTATCATATCCTGCAGCCTTACCTACTTTCATACTTCCCAGTGCCTTCACGATCTCATCCACGCCAATAACGCTTTCATCATTGCTATCATTACAATTCACTTCAGCTATCGGTGTCTCTATCGCCGTTCTTTCGAATAAACTTTCAAAATACTCTTTCCATCTCTTCAGCACGCACAATTCACCATTTACTACACTTCCATTCTCGTCTCTGATGGATGTGTGTTCTGAGGATTGAGTTCTTCCTCGAACTGCACGAACGGATTTCCAGAAAAACTTAATGTTCCTCTGGAAATCGTCAGATAATCTGCTATCAAACTCATCTTTCTTTTCCTCATTTTTCCTTTTAACCATTTCTTTCACTATTCTTTTTGACCTAACAAACTCCTTTTTTGCTTCATCTATGTTTACACTCGTCGCTTTTCCCATTCTTTCATTTGCTCTGGCAGCCAACCAATCTGACCAAGCTTTCTTCTTCTCTGACACTGCTGATTGTAAATCCTTGTCCCACCATGTATTCTTAACCTTTCGTATTTTCCTTCTCTTGATCATACCACATACTTCAGACGCTACACATACTACCTCTTCTTTAAAGGCCTGCCATAATTCTTCCATATCATTTATGCCATCGAATCTCTCAAATCTTGCTATCAATCTTCGTTTATACTCATCTTTAACATCTTTCTCTTGTAGATTTTCAACTTTTATTCTTTCCAAGACCCTATTTTCATTATGCTCTCGGTGTCGCCATCCTTTAAAGAGCCCACTTATCCGGCTCAACACCAAGAAGTGGTCTGTGTGGATGCCGATCCCTCGATATACTCTTGTATCCAACACATTCTTTCTCAATCGTTCATCTACTATCACAAAATCAATCATACTTCTTCTAACATTTTTCGCCTCTCGCGTATACATATGTATCCTTTTATGATCAAACATGGTGTTTGTCACACAAAGGCTCCACTCCAAACAAATCTCAAGCAGTGCTTTTCCATTTTCGTTCACACTCTCATCACCAAATGCACCTAACACCCTTTCAAATCCATCTCGCTTTACTCCCACCCATCCATTGAAATCCCCTAACAAGATCAAACTTTCATTATCCTTGCAGTTCCTCAAAATCTCTCTTAAACTCTCCCAAAACTCCTGCCTTTCGTCTTGCTCATGTTGTGACATACCCGTAACTATATTGACCGGGGCGTACACCCCCACAATAAAGAGACGAGTAAGTCCTACTTTCATTCTCATCCACAGTAGCCTAGAATTTACACATTCAAACTCTTTTACGCACTCATTCATTCGCGCAGACAGTACTACACCAACTCCCTTACAGGCTCTGGTGGTACTATCTACCCCAGACCAATACGCCGTATATGCACCATGCTTGGTGGTGTCACACCCTTTTCTTTTTGTTTCATTCACACAAAGAACATCAATCTTTCTATCATCCATCATCTGACATACTTCATCTAATTTGCCGTTCATTCCTCCACCAACATTCAATGTCACAAACCTGCTTTCCGTAGGCCGCTTTTCGCCCTCGCGGGAAACGAGACGTGACGGGTTGCGAACCGCGTCGCCGCCGTATGGAGAAGAATAAGTTTTTGTTCCCATAGCGTTCCCACGAGATTTAGGGATCTAGACGGTCCATCCCCGCAGAGCCCTTTACGGGGGTAAGGCGGAATATCAGCTGTGCCCTGTGACCACCAACACAGGCACCCTCCGTTTACGACCAGCTTGCCCTCTGGCCACGAATCCCTCGGCACGGGTCGGTTCACACCTTAGATCGGGGTTTTGTTTCGGGTATGCTCCCTGAAAGTTGGTTTAAATTCGGAGTTTTCCTTCTCCTAGACAGGTTGCCAACCAAGGCTAACGAGGCCCATCTCCCCGAACGTTTGGTTTAATTTCGGAGTTTCCTTCTCATTTGTACCAAAAATAAGCATATCATCAACATGTATCAAAACATACATTTGATCTTTGTTGTTACACATAGAATATAAACAAGAATCACATTTTGACCTTTTAAAGCCTTCTCTCAACATAACAGAATAAAAATTTTCATTCCAATACTTTGGAGACTTTTTGGGCCCATACAAAGACCTATTTAGTCTCACAATATTATTATTATCTTCATAGGCACCATCTGGCAAACAAATAAAAACATTTTCTGTAATTTCCCCATATAGAAATGCACCAGTTACATCCATTTGATACACAGGTAAACACAACTTTGTAGCAATAGCTAAAAATAGTCTAAAAGTTGCTAGCTTGGCCACAGGTGCATATATTTCATTGACATTTATGAAATTATTTTGTTCAAAACCTCTTGCAACTAACCTAGCCTTATACTGAATTACACCATTGTTATGGTTTATTTTAAAGACCCATTTACCACTTATAACCTTTTGACCCTTGGGTGGCTCACAGATGTCCCATGTATTATTATCCTTAAGAGTTTTCAATTCCCTATGAATAGCTGCAAGCCATTTATTAGAGTCTGGACTACTCATGGCCTCACTATAAGTTTTAGGATCATAATTTACTAACACATTATTACAAGAATAAAAGTCAGGATTTTTCTAATTCTACTGCCTCTATGACTTACCAAGCAATGTTCAAGATTTTCACCTTCATCACTCTCACTTGATGCACTCGGTTCATAAAGACTACACTCGGATTCAGGACTTGTCAGACCACAATCAAGTTCATGGTCCATTTCGCTACTAAGTTCTAACGGAGACTGGTCAATCAAGTTGCTTTGATCAAGATCCAAGACCTGAATGTCATTGACAACACTCTGACACTTCAGTGTTGGTACATTCATCTCACATTGCTTCGTTGACGCAAGTGAATGGCTCGTTGACTACAACTCAAATGGAGATTTACCTAAAACAGAGCTCTTGCCAGTTCTGTTTATCACATAAGCAGCTGTATTTACTGCTTCAGTCCATAGGAAGGTTGGCAAATCCTTAGCACATATCATAGTTCTAGCTGCCTCCACTAAGATTCTATTTTCACGTTCAGCACTGCCATTCTGCTCAGGTGTGAATGCTACTGAAGTCTGGTGCACAACACCCTTATTCTGAAACAAATCTTTAATTTAATTGTTGAGAAACTCTGTTCCATTATCACTTCTGAAAACTTTGACCCTGTTCCCAGTTTCATTTTCAGCATGAGCAATAAACTGCTTAACAAAATCTTTGATTTCATGTTTTCCGTTTACAAAATACACCTTCCTATATTTTGAATAGTCATCCTTGAATACAACAAAGTACTTGGAACCTCCTGAAGATGGCACCTCCATTGCTCCGCACGTGACAGCATAGCATGAATTATTTCACATGTTTTCGAGCTGATATTCTCACTAGTTGGGTACGGCATGCGGTGAATTTTGCCCTGTAAACAGCTCTTACATGTTCTGGAACTTATGATGTCAGATTTATCCAATTTAACATCATATTTCTTAAGAACGTCTTTAACATACTTCATGTTCTGATTTGCCAACTTCTCATGCCATTCATGCAGATCAGAGCACTTCACATCTGCAATATTAGCTGTGCATGTATTCACAAATCTGACATTTAAATAATACATGCTCCCGCATCTGTCAGCAACAGCAATTACTTTATATCCTTTGTAAAATTTGCACACATTCTTTTCTGTTATGACAACATAACCTTTACTGGTCGCACAGTTCACTGAGAACAAATTTGTTTTTAGCTCTGGAACATGAAGTTCATTATCTATGGTAGTGTCAATTCATTTGCTGCCGTTCCATACTTGTACAACCACCTGGCCATAAGCCTGCACACTGATTTGCGTTCCATTCCCACAGATACTGATTTGTTGTTCACAGCAGAATAAGAGGTAAATAGTTCATAATCACAACTCATATGTTCACTCGCACCTGAGTCGACCAAAAAGCTTGTATTTTGAAAATGTTCATCGGACTCACTGTGTACTACAAAGGCATTACTTTTGTTCCCTTTTTTAAAACGACATTGACTTTTCATATGTCCTGTCTTATTGCAATAATAACATCTAAGGTTGTCTTTGGGATTACGATTCTCCATGCTGTTATTGTTAACTTTGCAATCACTTTTATAATGACCCAATTTGCCACACTTATAACATTTCACAAATTTCTTGTTAGATTTTCTGGCTACAAAAGCAGAAGATGATGGCATACTTTCACCTCGCTCTTTGAGTCTTTCTTCTTCTACTAATAGTCTAGCCACTAAATTTTCGTATGTCTGCTTTTCATCTGAAGCGGATTCCCAAGCTGAGACGAAATGCTTGTATGCATCTGGTAATGACATCAGGACTTTTGTTATAAAAAACTTTTCAGTTATTGGTTCGCCTAGCTGCTTAAAATGATTTTGCATCTCCTGAATTTTAGACAGAAACACAGACATATCTGATCCTTCTTCGTATTTGAATTGAAAACATCTCTGTTGGACGACGTGAATGCTTGTTTCCGACTTTTGTTCGTAAACACTATGTAATTTGCTCCACATGGCGGCCGCAGTTTTACACGAGATTATGTGCAACATGGCGCCCTCCGCCATTCTTGTTACCAACAATGTTTGGGCTTTCGCTTCCTGGGTTTCCCAAATATTTCGCTGTGCAGCTTCCTCGGGTTTTATCTTTGTCCCGTCCACGATATTATAAAGACCTTGACCTCGCAGCATCACGGACGTCTGAAATTTCCATATATTCCACTTTTTCGTACCTTCTAGTTTTATGACGTGTTGAAAACTCAAATTCTGTGACGTTTCCATGGTATCTTCCTTCCTGCAGCCTCTCCTGCCAAATATTTCGAACAAGTAATTTTCCTTCCCGGTCGGCGAAATTCACAATAGCTTCTACCACGCGGTGCCGGTATTCTATATTTTTCTTACTGCAGTATTTACTTCCCTCAAGCCTACCAAATCTAATATTTCTGGTTACTGAGCTAACTGGGCCCACAACCTGTTGGAATTTGAAATAAAATACTGTTGTAGGACTTGGGTTTTATTATTACCTATATAAGTTGAGCACTTTCAACAACGCTTGAGACACAGAACATAGCTACACGGTAATCAGCCATATTGTTAAGATTAACGTTAGATACATAGCATGTGTGAGACAGAGAGGGATGCATGTGAAATACTGGAACGCAACACTCTTTGTCTCACTTTATTACATTGCTTTATATTTCATATTTTACAACATATAGTCTGTATAACATGAATTATGAAAAGCTGAGCTGATTTAATGTTAAGTTTTATATTTTCTTTTATAGTTCCACAAGTATAACCCGTGAGCATATTATACTCAGAAAGCGTCCAGCGCTCTTTGTGTTTAATTTATTAACATGTTCTAGGTATAAATTTTATTGCCTGTTTTTGTAGTTCATCAGGCTTTTTTGATGAAATTTTGGATTGTTTTATGTGGCAATGCGCGAGAGATGCGCTTCTTTGGTGTGGTGCGTGGCAATCAGTTCATATAACATAGGCAGAACTTATCAGCAGGCTATACTGTTGGGTTAGGCAGAACTTATCAGCAGGCTATACTGTTGGGTATAGGTACTGAGTGAGTATAAGGCTTCTGCCTCGAATCTTGCGTGCAGCGGGGCGGTGGCGGCGGCGGCGCGGGAGCGGCAGGATCTAATGCGTAAAATCAAATGGGCCAGCCCTCGAAAACAGCGGCGCGGCGGTGGGTCACGAGCGGTGCACTTCAGTCAGTGACCGTTCGCGCGTCTGCATTTGCAGTGTTGTGCACTTTATTTTTGTGACTAAAAATATTTTTGAATCAAAAAGTTTTGTTCAGACATTTCGTTCGCGAATAAAAACAAATATCTCGACGACACAACCACGAACACAACACACCGCTATAGTTCCGCGCGATCTGCCCGCTCACCCGCTGGTTTCAAAAACGGGTCGGCGGCGTTGCCCGCCCAACTGCCGCGCCGCTGCCACCACCGCCCCACTGCACCTAAGATTCAAGGCAGAGGTCTTAGTGAATAATTTATAATGATTCGTATTCCGTTTGGGTTGTTATTATCTGTATTAAATATAATATTGTTTTTAATATGCCAATATTAGCGCCAATATATAGTATCCATGCAATTGCATATACCTATGGCTTCTTCTGCCGTTTTTCTCTCGATCACTGGTCGGTTATTAAGATATTGTTAATCTTATTCTTAGAGTAATAAACGTAGTAAATACCACCGCTAAATATTGTTATCTACCACTGAAACATGAATGAACCTAGAGCCTCAATAGAGTATTTACCGCTAGCAAGTCAACAACAAAAAAAACTAGTTTTTTTTCATTTCCTACCATTTATCTTTTCTTTTTAAGAACACATCGCAACCGGCATCTTATTCCTCGTTAATTAAATCCTCCAATTTCGTGCAGTGCCTTTGAAAAACTTGACCATTAATGACTGTCCACATTTATCTGGTTTTCTCTGAAATCAGCAACGAATGTTCCTTCATTAGAGCCGTCAGTCTTTCCTCACGGTTCTTTTTTCACAGATGAAGATAGATGGTGGCCCTTAAACGGGATCCGACGCAAAAACACAAGAATAAATTAACAGAATTTTCTTGCCAGCTTACGTTCTATAGCAGGATTTTGATGATGGGTTTTTCTGCTGTAATGAAATTATATGGAGCGTAAGTGAATGTGTTTGATAGTTGTATATGTAAAATAATGATATATTATTGATTTTAAATCGCTTGAGAATTACAATTAAATATCTGTTGTGTTTCGTACAGATCTGCGCGGAATGGTGCTGATAGCGTGACTTGACTTCTGATTCATTATAGGTCGGCAAAGTAAACTGTTGCACAGGTCTCCATTTAGATCTGTAGCCGCGCTTACATTCTGATGCACAGCACTCTGGCTGTATTTAGCTTCAGAGAGCACTTAAAGCTGTATTTTCTGGTTCTCCAGGAGAATAATTGTTAGGCAATTTCAGCGACCTTCAGACGGTCAAAAAACTCCGACACCAGTTTGTCACACACATATACAAAAAAGAAAAGAAAGATCAGCTGCAGAATTCACGATGTCTTATAGTAAGCAATCATTGAAAACTAGAGCCAAATTCACCTATCACAAATATTAACTTAGTAACACAGTGCACTATCAAGCTTTCCACCAACACCATCTGAAGTAAATGTATTAAAACAAGTAGGCTGCATGAACTTCGGCCGTGGATACTTAATATTTAAAGTGAGAACTACTACATATTAGACTAAACACTCACGCCCACGATTAGGGTAATTTGTGTTGTATAACTATCAGAACAAGGGTCAAAATTGAAGAAAATATAAGAAAATCTTTCGTACATGCAGCTGTACAGTTTACATGTAGCCATATAGAATACTAGAGGATGTCAACACTTGTTTCTGTCCGATACCGTGGAAATTCCGGGAAATCTTTTCTTAGTGCACCCTTACAGTCCACAGAGGACATATGTGCAAAATTACGGCTTCCTGCACCCAATAGTGATGTGCAGTCAGTCAGTAGAGTATAATTTTTTTATGTACACAAGGTGGAAGATTATTTTAGTGAAATTTTCCTTTAATTTTTTTTTTAATTTACCTTTGTCTCGAAGCCCATGGACCTTTTTCTAGTCTTATCAGCTGGAGAGATTTTTTTTTTTTCATTTAGGCTTAAAGTACTTTATGTCAAGCAAATAAATGCTTGTGAAAACAGCCTTCTAAATAAACAATAACGTAGGCCATGACCCGGACATCAACCCCAAAATAATCTAAGGATCACAAAACTTAAATGGGAATTGTAAATAATATGATATACAAATAAATCACCAAAATTAGTATAATTAAATATAATTAAGATATTCGGGTGTTTTGGTCCCTCGAGCGAGAATTTCCTTGTTAATTGTGAATTCTCTGAAATATTATTATTCGTATAATAAATAATGTTATTTCCTTACGATGGGTAAGTATGATAGCTTATTATTTATTTAATTAATTTAGAGAATTTCAATTTATTAGTACTTATAAACGGTAAATAATTATTAATAATAAATAATATAATGGAAAGTGATGAAGTCATCTCAGTGGTATAGAAAAAGGTTAACCATATCGACCTATGATGATGTATTAGAATCCTATTGGCTCCCACTTGTATGATGGTATTCTGATTTCAATACAAACAATATGTTTTGACACATATTTCGTATCTGCACAAAGCATCCTCAATTCTAGCTGAATAGGGTTGTTTCCTTGGTTGTTTCCAGCTGGTCAAATCAAGCACTTTTAATGAAATGTCAAAAACGACCTTTGCTAAGGGTTTTGTATGAAATATGACGTAGTGATGTCATAGTGTTTCGCTGTCAAGTAGAAAACTTATTATCAATAAATTGACAATAAAAATATTAAATAAAGTTTTAACATTAATTGATGAATGAAACCGCTATTCATTTGACATGTTTCACTAGATAAAAATACTTGTATAATTTATTTCACTTGCAGGAAACTTCCCTATTGTAAGCTGTTTGGAAGTTACATACACACTATCAATAAGACCGTTTTTTTTTGGTGTCGGGTTGGAAAATTCTCATGGAGTCCCTCCGCCCCGGGGGAAGGACGAAGGGGACTGTCAGACTCTTACTGACTAAAAACCAACCCGTGTTCCTCATGTACCTGTGTGTCGGAGGGTAGGGATTCGCATAAGCATTCGTCGCTACCCCCTGACGGGTATTGGCCCGCCAGATGGTCAGACGGGCCCCGAACAAAACCCCCTTGGCGGCGGATTAAGGTGTTAGGCTCCGCCGCCAAAACACTCAGCGGCCGCAGAGGATAGGGAGGACGGCAACGCAACACCGACACGCCTCTCCTCCCGCGACCGCACCCGACTGCGAGGGACAGGACAGAACCCCCCCCGCACCCGCACCCTTGGACGCATCCTGCGCAGGCCCACTGCCAAGCCCACGCGGAGCGTCCACTCCAGGGATCCCTCTTAGCTTCACCGCGGGGTTCCAAGCCACGGTTACTGAGCCCCCCACCACGACAAGGTGGAGATCCCGCGGGGGGGACTATCAATTAGACTTGCGAGGACAAAAGATCTTCTCCATAAACGCATTATTTTAATATATATTATCCACTTAATGTGAAATCTACGGAGCTTTTATACTTCTAAAGAATAACTAACAAATAGTAATTTATTCTGTGTCCGGGTATTACATTAGAAACGTTGAAAATTCGGACACAAAGACTATCCAGAGCCTACACAAAAATTAGTGGGAAGTACTATAATGGTAACGAAACCCCCAACACCTAGTAAAATACCTACTAAGCCAGTGTGCTGCCTTTTAAACAAATACGCCATCATGCAGTCAATAGGTATAGAGATAATATATAGATATCCGATCAAGTGAATCGCTTGGCGTGAAGTTCTTTCATAATCACCGACGTGTGTGGAGTCGATAACTTTGTGAAATATCGCTCAAGTGTGACGGTTTGAAGCATTTTTATTGTGATTGAGTGTCACAGTTCAACTCGTTTGGAACGACTTTTATATCCCTGGATATTTTTTTAAAACGTTTGACTTTTTCAGTTTGAATGAAACGGGTTTTCTTTTATTTTGTTTCAAAATCATTTTTTTTTTAAACATACATCACTCTCTAGTCCCAAGCTAAGCAGAGCTTGTGTTATGGGTACTAGATAATGGATAAACATACTTATATATTTTTTTTTTGTAAATACATACATATTATACATAGAAACACCCAGACCAAGACAAACATCCATGTTCATGCACACAAATATTTGACTTGAGCGGGAATCGAACCCGCGACGATCGGCGTAGCAGTCGCTTACATTCCTGCTGCGCCAACCGGTCTTCAATCAATAATCACTTTTGAGATGATACCTGTACCCTTTCACATAACAATCACCATACTAGTGCATATTTGGAAGTACTTATGCATCACAAACGTGATGATTTTGTTGAGCTGTAAGGTGTGATGTCCTTCCAACTAGAGGGCTTCTGACCAGCCCAAGGTGATCGTGCCTGGAGATTTACTGCAGTCCGATGGAAGTAACCGAGAACTTTTTATAAAGCACTCTCGTGTGAAACATCCATTACGCGATGCTGGATATAATTCCATGGTATCAGTTAAAAGTCGCCAGTGCTGGTAGTCTTCTTCATTGTTTGATAAATGGCCACAGTTGAATGTAACTAGCTACTGCTGCAATTAATTGAAAAGTAAATATCTTAGGTCTACCAAGCAGATCTTACAGATTGCGAAATGGCAACAGGATGAACTCAAAGGAGATAGTGAGGTCACAGTTAAAGCTGTAAAAAATACTCACAGGAATGAAAGTTGAATCAGGAAGTCTTTGCCAAGCAGTAGAAGCTTTACTGTTTCAGCTAATAATATTTATGTAAAAAAAATTGGTAAAATGTACCTATAGACTCTCGAGCTACATGCTGCAGTATCTAGGTATTTTCCTTTGCACTAATGAACCACTTCTTTTTAAACTATTGCAGCTATTTGAAAGGTCAGCCATACCAAGTTTTTTACCAGCAGCTTAAACAAAACCATGAAACAGAACAAAGCACTTTTTACTATGTTATCAGGTAAATTCCCTTAAATAGGCCTTACAATGAACGACCCGTAATAAAGTATAGAATTAGAGTTTCTGTAAAAAAGATAATGGATGGGTTGAGCCACAAATCATGCTAAAGTAAGGTCCAGAGGGCGCTGGCATCTAATTTGTCAAGTGCCTTATCTCTGATACGGATGCGAAGAGCTCCGGATAATTGACGGTTATTTAAAGTTAGGCGTTTCTTTTTTATATTGCTGGGATTTACATACCTACCTCTTACCTTGTAGATATTTAGGCCTCTAACGTGCTGAAAGTTATTAATAACACACACAGACAGCAGATAACTTGGAAACAATCAAATAAATGGAAAAATCGGCACATATCGCTCTCACACGTCAATCTGCAGGCTATAGCGTGTTGGTGTGCTTATGAGTTGCATCTTCATCCAAATCGTAAATCGCGTGATCTCATTAATACGGGAGGTGATTGGCCTTAGAAAATAACGTTTTACTGTTTGTTTTTCGTGTGAGTGTGTGGCCCACTATGGTGTCGGAGTTTTCAGACCACCCGAAGGCCTCCGACATGGCCTAACGATCCTTATCCTTAGACAAGAACCGGGACCGACAGCTTAGGTGCCCTCCGAAGCATGCGCTCAGATGTAAATGCCACAAACAGTCAGCAATCCAAGTGGTAACCTGTGCAAGCGTTGCTTAACTTTGCTGATCGGTAACAATTGGCAAGCCAAGGCTCGCTGCGAGCGCTACAAAAAAACGTTTTACTGAGACAATGTTTTTTTTCATTGCACCTATGGTTCATAAAGTGTTTAGACCGGTTCACGTCATTCGTACTGTACGAAGACACTGAAGAGGTTAACTCCATATTTTTGACAAGGTTTTTTGTTCCTTGTTGTACGATTGTACTTATTGTAATTGTAAGTAATAATCCCGAAAACATTTACTTTTGACATTATAATTCTAACTTTGTGTACATATACATAATTAATGATTAATGTCGCTCCCGTCATTTTCTATACCTAGACCACAAGGTGTTGCTGTAGGCTGTTGATCAGGTGTTGGTGTACTTATTCCAATGTTGAATTACTTTGAGTGAATTTAAAATTTGATCAAGTGCGGTATAACTCTCTAGGAGGAGTTCAGTCGCACATTCCACTATATTATCTACATATACCAATATAATTCATGGAATTCTACAGAGACATACATGAATTATATTTATAATTATGAGTTTTGTTACTTACATGAGCAAAATAAAATTCATCCCTAAAACAGAAAAGTACAAAAAATATAAAACATTCTTGTTTCTACATAATTTTGATAAATTTTGTAGGCCGCGAGCTTAAACTTTATCTAGTCTCTCATAATTTTCTCGACGGTATTTCTTTATAATAGGACAGTTTTATGGCTTACGTCAGTAAATAACCTAAGCCAGAATTTACAATACTTATAAAATTTTTGTATCTTAATTTGAAACGTTATATTTAGTTTCCCAGCAGTCTTATAGATGCTTATTAATAGACATGGAGATCATAATTTGTGCATATTGTCCGTATGACTGACCAACGGCGGTTTATGTGATCTTTTTCTACTGAACGTTTCGGGACAATCAGTTGGTGATACAATGGTTGTTTTGAGTCTGAGTATTTTCTGTAACCATTGGTTGAATGTTTATAAAGTCCACCGTAACACGTATTATTACGTATATTGCTAGTACGGGAGATGCTTCTGTAAAATAATTGGCGTACAAACTACGGATAATTTGTACTCCAATTATTTTTCAGATCCCGTTCTTCTATATAATTATGGTTTTAGTAGCTTTTTGCTGATAGAAACTTTTAAACACTCGCGTTGCATGTTTAAGAATATATATATAGACGGGAATTAACGCGAACATGCAAATTAGGTATTTACATACCTTATTTTGCTTGACGTTTCGAGACGGTTGCACGTCCCGTGGTCGCAAGCTGACTACTTGCGTCAGCTTGCGACCACGGGACGTGCAACCGTCGTCATTTCGACGTACCTTTTATATCTACATACATTCAAACTCAAACTCAAATATGTTTATTTCCATAAAAATGTTTAAATGTTTTGGACACGTCAGAAAGTCATACAAACAAAAAAAAATAAAAAGTAATTTTAAATGCATATTAACATAATTGAGCATTGAAAAAAATGCCTGTTCAGAAAGTAGAGTCTCGTGAGAAGAATCAGGCAAGAAACTCCGGGCCACTCTTTTCTACGTCTTGATTCTATACAATTTAAAATCTTAGTAACTACATTAAATTTTTCATAAGTATATGAGCTGGTGTGTCTATAATGTTGTTGTCAATTAATAAGGCTTTTTTAATAATAATATAAAAATACTTACTAGCATAATATAGACACAATAACTCACACTCACATGAAACTTAACACTAATCAAACATAAGTAGCCTGTGGGACCGAGCAAATTAATCCCAAGCATTTTTATCTTCAATATAATCTAGCACTGAATAGTACCCTTTTTGACAAAGTTTACGTTTTATAATCTTTTTGAATTTAGTATAACTTAAATTTTGAATATTGCTTGGCACTTTATTGTAAAAGCGCACACATTGGCCTTGAAAAGATTTTTTTATTTTCTCTAGCCGGGTAGCCGGCACTACTAGCTTACTCTTATTTCTAGTATTCAAATTGTGGATATCACTTTTCTTTGAGTATGAGGCCTTGTTTTGGAATAAATATATTAGGTTGGAATAAATGTACTGGCTTGCAACTGTTTAAATGTTGATTTCCTTGAATTTATTCCTTAACGAAGCCCCATAATCCAAATTATAAATTGCTCGAATAGCTCTTTTCCGCAGAACAAAGATGGTCTGAATGTCGGCAGCATTTCCCCACAGGAGAATACCGTATGTCGTAAGCCTGGCAGTGTCAATGTCAGTTAACTGGCGAATTTTCCTGACTGCGTATGCTGCAGAGCTGAGTCTATTCGACAATTTACTAATATGTGGTCCCCATTGCAGCTTAGAATCTAGTGTAATGCCTAAAAATTTGGTGTTATCCACAAGATCCAACGCATCATCCTTAACCTTTACTGAGGTGTTCACTTGTTTGACGTTAGGCATCAAAAATCGAATACATTTAGTTTTTAGTCTATTTAAAAGCAGGTTGTTAACTTCAAACCAGCGAACCATCTTTGAGATAGCAATGTTTACATCTTCCATATCAATTTGCTGTCGTTTTAATTTAAATAAAAGTGAGGTATCATCAGCAAACAGTACTATCCCGTGCTTGTCATTGACGAGGTGTGGTAAGTCATTAATATAAACTAAAAATAAAAAAGGACCGAGGATTGAACCCTGTGGGACGCCCATTTTGACTACAGACCCATGCGAACGCGTCCCGTTGACATCAACTCTCTGAATCCTATTACTCAAATATGAAGTAAGAAGATGCAGAGCAGAACTACTTAAACCATAGTGATGTAATTTCCTAATCAATGTATCATGTTCTACACAATCAAAGGCCTTGGACAAATCACAGAAGACACCTAAAGCATCATGTGAATCCTCCCAGGCATCAAAGATATGTTTTACAAGCTCAACAATAAATTAAAATTTAATTTAATTTTAGTGACGCAACGATAACAATAAAATAATTCGTCGGCATCGACACTCTGCGATATGCCTAAATATTATTATTCCTTTTTATTTTTTTTATGACACACTGGTATTACACTGATTACACTTTCTTATACTTGTAATATTTATTAGTTTATGTACTCCTTTTTGTGTGTATATTTATTTTTATCTGTGTTTATGTAAGTACCTATACCATTTATAATAAAAAAGTTATATAAGTACATATGTGTAATTCTGTATTTCTATTGTATTCTGTACTTATATTGTTTCTTTGATATCGTATGCGTGAGTCACTAGAGGGCCTGGTTGAAAATCGGCGCCAGGCATTCGTCTGGCATTATGCCGAACTGGGTCCCATTTTGACTACACGACTTACTTCTTTTACTACTCTGTTTATTTTTAAGTTTATTTTCCTTCCTTTTTGTTAATTAATTTTTTGTTCTTATTTTTAATGATATTTTATTTGTGATTTGTTTTATTCTCTTTTCTTTTTTATTTGTTAGTATTTTTTGTGTTTCTTTAGAATATTAGTGTGTTTACGTGTATGTCAAAATAAACTATTTTCATTTTCATTTTCATTTTCAACACCGGCATCGGTCGTGAAGCGCCCCTTTGTAAAACCAAATTGTTTAGAGTGTAGAAGCTCGTTGTTATTAAAATAACTTTGCAGTTGATCTAGTATCAATTTCTCGAAAATTTTGCTAAATGTGGGCAGCACAGAAATTGGCCTATAGTTGGTGGGGTCTGATGTGCTACCTGCTTTGTACAAAGGTATTACCTTGCTATGTTTCATAAGATCAGGAAATACACCACAGTCAATACACTTATTAAATATTAAAGCTAATCTGTTAGCAGCTAAAGCAATAATGGACTTGGTAATAGTAACGGAATTTCCCCACAAGTCTGCAGTCTTCTTTAAATTTATAGTATTAAAAGCTTTTATAACATCATTTGAATTTATATACTGAAATGAGAAATTACTATAGGTTGTACTCATGTTTTCTTTTAAAAGAGATTCCGCTGCATTGGTTGATGAGTCCAAAGATCTAGTAGTAATAACGGGGATATCAGTAAAAAAACTTTCAAAACGTCGATGCAACTTTTGAGTCTGATGTAATAGTGTCGTTATCAATGCTCAAACTAAATTTTGAACTTTTACTTTTAACTTTCCCAGTCTCGCTGTTTATTATATTCCATGTCATTTTCATTTTATCGTCACTACTCCTAATCCTTGAACTCAGGTAAAGAGACTTAGCTTTCTTGCAAAGTTTCCGAAATATCCTAGCATAGTTTCTAACATAATCCTGAAATTGTTCACTTAAATTAAAGTTTCTCTCGTCATATAGCTCATACAATCTCTTTCTACTTTTGTGAAGCCCAGTTGTTGCCCATTCACAGAAGGTTGCATAACCTCCAACTGTAATCGTTCTTGGTGTGAAAACCGAATTAAAGTCTGTACAAAACGCTTTGAAAAAGCTATTATATAACAAATTAGGGTCACCTTCATCATCTAACAGTGACCAGCTAGTCATTAGTTTACTTTGAAACCTAGCAAAACGAGTTGCAGTTTTAGGTATTACAACTATATTTTGCCTAGAAACATTCTTACCGTTATCATTAAAGGAGATCTGCTGTCCACAATGGTCTGAGTCTAACTGTCTAATAATTTGCTTGTCTCTTACTATGATATCTGTAAATATATTATCTAGGCAAGTAGATGTAGAGGAAGTAACTCTTGTGGGCTCTAAGAATAAGTTCTTCAGATTATATGATAGAAACAGCGCTTTCAATTTTGTACTAAGACTACTATCCTCCAATAAATTTACATTAAAGTCACCACACACAACAACATTTTTATTTATTTTTGCAACTTTGTTTAATATCTCATCCATAATACGCTCGAAGCTGTCATACAATGCTGAAGGAGGCCTGTATACACTTATTACAATAAATCTCCTCAGTTCCACACAGGCTACCTCAATAGTTTGCTCAACAGACAGTTACATTCATTCATTACTACATTATGTAGATACCTAATGTTTCGGCTGACAGACCAAATTTTCTTTCTTTCACCATAAAATATAAATAGAAAAGCTACACTCATCAAAATGTATGTATAATGTATGTGTGGGTGTTTTGTTATGGCGCTGATACACCTGAGCATTCACTTTTAACAGAATAGCGAGCGTTCGCCGATTTCTGTTTTGTCGAACCGAACATTTTCACGATCATTCTAGCGAACACTCTGAATTCAAATAGTCCGTAGAATATAGAAAAGATAAACATAACTACGTTAAAAAAACCGACTTCAAAAACTAAAAAGTAAAAAATCATAAAGATTTAATATTAAGTTAATACCTATTATTTATACTTATGTGCTATTTACTACCTAATAGGTTTGAAGTCGGTGCCAAGCCTTAAAACTCCGTCAAGTCTTTTCGTCCTCCCTACCGCAAAGCCTTAAGACAAAGGTCTTCAACGAGTGCGTCCTACCCGTTATGACTTACGGTGCCGAGATGTGGACACTGACGGTGCGACTAGTCCACCAATTTAAGGTTGCTCAGCGAGCTATGGAGAGGACTATGCTCGGAGTTTCTGAAGGATCAAATTCGTAAGGAAGTGATCCGACAGAGAATCAATGTAATCGACATAGCTCAAAGAATTAGCAAGCTGAAGTGGCAGTGGGCTGGTCACATTTGTCGCAGAACCGATAACCGTTGGAGTAGTCGTGTTCTAGAGTGGAGACCGCGCCTTGGCAAACGTAGTATAGGACGCCCTCCGGCTAGGTGGAATTACGATATACGCAAAGTGGCTGGTAGCGGCTGGACACAAAGAGCCGAAAATCGGGCTCAGGGGCGTGCCATTGGAGAGGCCTATATCCAGCAGTTGACTACGGCAGACTGATGATGATGATCATGAATTTGCTCGTATTCATTTAAGTGATTAAAATATCAATATTTGTTTAAGGCTTGGCACCGACTTCAAACCTATAAGGTAGTAAATAGCACATAAGTATAAATAATAGGTATTAAATTAATATTAAATCTTTATTATTTTTTTACTTTTTAGTTTTTGAAGTCGGTTTTTTTTAACGTACCTAGTTATGTTTATTTAATAATTTTTAGTGAAAACTCAAACTCAAATATATTTATTTCCATAAAATTGTAAAAAAAACAAATTTTGGACACGTCAGAAAGTCATAGATAAATATTAACCCTTAGCGACACACGCGATTTCAAGCAACACACATATACACGTGGGGAAGCTAGGTCCCCAATAAATTCGTTATTTATTTATTAGAGAACTGATAATTTTCATGCAGATTTAGTTTTATAAAATTAATGAGAAGCATATATACTAAGCGTGTATTTTTTTTAATCATAAAATTACAATTTGCTTACGTTTTAAGTAAAGAAGTATATAACTTTTTTGGTCAACTTTTTTTAAAGTTAGGTTTACGGGTTAAAATGAAAGTTAGAAAATAAATATAAAAATCAATTAAGGGTGGAGGGTTGTTACACAGCATAAAAATAGGCGTAGGCTCCAGGGTGATGTTAAGAAGGAATATGGCGGTCTCAGACGGACTAGTCAACTTCGCCGCGATCAACTAGGAGCAGGAGAACTGCCCGAAGCAGCGTTCATTAAATTTGATGATCAAACTGTAGGCACTAGGGTAAAAGATGCGGAGGATCTAGTATCAATCACACCAGCATCTGCAATTATTCAAGCGAATAAAGGTTACGGTGATGTTGAGAGGTTAATGCTCCCGCTAATTTTAAGTTGGGCTGTCACTGTTCACAAGCTCCAAGGTACAACATTGGAGGGGGCAGTGATAGATCTATGTAGCTTTAAGTCGAGTGAAGAATTTAGATGGTATCGCATTAAGTGATTAAGAGCGACCTAAATTATTAAACAGACCTCATGACAGCAAAGCACTACAATAAATGCAACGACTGAGACAGTTAAATCAAAATTATTTTTTATAATTAACTAATAAAATTAAAAAAGACATGATGGAATCATGTTTTTTTTAAACATGATTTTTTTTCATGAAAGCAGAATTAACGCAGTTGAGATGCGATCACTGCGTAGTATCTGTGGGGTGAGACTGATGGATAGTAATGAATGTAGAGGAAGCGCGTGAGGTTTGTATGGATAGAAGTAAGTGGCGTTCCATTGTCTCTGCCTACCGAGAAGGGGAAAAGGCGTGAGTATATGTATGTATGTTTTTTTCGTTCCCTCTCCAATCTTTCTCCTGTAATTTTCCTATCATTCATCTTGTAAATTGGTTATGGGTAGTTCTTCAGAGACAACATTTTCGGTGTCTATGGAAATATTTCTGTACTAACAAAACGATCTGTAATTTATTGTACAGTTTAGCTTAATCCGTATATTGGCCAAATTATATATTTGAAATAATAGCAGCCGAACTAAGTACAAAAAAAGTATTTGAACTTCGTTCTTCTGATTTATACGTCGTGTCCGTCTGCCATTGTGCGGAATAAAATAGTCGATATCGCATTTTCCCTTTCATAAACCAATATAAATTTTATAATTCTATTATCGAGAGGAAATAAATAGCCCTCTGAGAAAAAAATATGTATTAGTTATAAATACCTTAATGTGTTTATAAATAAGTAAATATGAAGTGATTAATATAGCGTAAAAGACGCTTGACCGTACTTGGTTGGGTAATGATTATGAGAGTCTGGTTTCCCGTGGTGGGGGGAAAGCCAGTCGTGCTACGGACGAGCTAGGTGTACCTGGGGCTGGATGGCTAAGATCCTGCTATTACGAAGGTAAATATTTCATTCGTCTTCGACATTCTGTTTACAATGCCTATTTTATAAAATTTATTTTATTATTTTGCAACTTCAGTCTGCGTTTCAAGAGACGCTTTTAAGTTATAGATTGGTGTAGAAAAGTGTCAATAGTAAAGTCTGTATGTATGATGTGTTATACATGATTATAGGCAAAATCTTGATTCATCTGTGCCTAATTCGCATGGTCATAACACCATAATTATGTATGTATCATATATGTAGCAATTACATATGATATTTTTTGTACCTAAGAATTGATTATATTGCAAACTTAAGCAAAAGGTTTATTTTTTGTTATCTTACAATATTCTCGCTTGGCCATACAATAAAATAATTATTATTATATAGGTACTGTTTTAGAGTTTCAGAAGTGTTTCTATCGTGATATGATCACTGATAATTGTTAAAAAAAAAGATTATTGTAGTTGTTAAAATATAATGGTTTTCGGAATAAAGTTTTTAATTTCTGTTTCTAATTTATCCGTAACAAATTCTGATCCATCTGGGCACAAAATGTTTGAATGTTGATATCTTGAAAACTCATCATCATTGTCTTGCCCTGGTCCCAATTTATTTGGGGTCGGCGCAGTATGTCCTTCGCTTCCATACTTCTCTGTCACCAGTCATCCAATCGCTTACCCCTTTCTCTTTCATATCCATCCTCACACAGTCCATCCATCTCTTCCTTGGCCGTCCTCTCCCTTTTCGTCCTTCTACATGCATATCCATCACTTTTTTACCTACATACATCTCATCTCTCCGCATAACATGTCCATACCAGGCCAATCGACTCCCTTTCACCTTTTCAGCTATGGGCGCCACTTTCATACTACCTCTAACGAAATCATTCCTAATTCTGTCCATTCTTGTCACTCCACACATCCATCGTAACATTCTCATCTCTGCCACATGCAATCGTTTCTCATCCATCTTCTTTGTAGCCCAACACTCAGCTCCATACAGTACGACAGGCCTTATAACCGATTTATACATACGGCCCTTTAATTTCACAGGCATTTTGTGGTCGCATATTGTCCCTGAGACCTGTCGCCATTTCATCCATCCTGCGTTGATTCTTTGCCTAACATCCCGATCAATTTCGCCGTCATCTTGCAGGAGTGAACCTAGGTAGCGGAAATCGGAGCATACTGGTAGAGGTGTACCGCCGAGTGTAACCGGTATAGGACTGGAGAGACCGCCAAAGTCACAGAACATAATATACTCCGTTTTGGTTCTGCTTATTCTCAAGCCTACATTCTCCAGTCTCTGCCGCCACTCCTCCAGCTTGCTCTGCACCTTCTGTCCACTCTCTGCTACCAGAACGATGTCGTCGGCAAACAACATGCACCAGGGTGCCTCTTCCTGTATGTCCGATGATATAGCATCCATTATTAACAGGAAGAGGTAGGGGCTAAGGGCCGACCCTTGGTGCAAGCCTACGGCCACATCGAATCTGGCTGTGATACCAGCTGCGGATCGGACCTGCGTTCGGCATTCAGCGTACATGGCTTGAATCAACGTCAGGTATTTCCCAGGCACTCCTTTCTTCTTCAGGGCCCACCACAAGACTTCACGGGGCACTCGATCATATGCCTTTTCAAGGTCGACGAACACCATGTGCAAGTTTTTATGTGCCTCCCTGTATTTTTCGCATATTTGGCGAAGAGCGAAAATGGCATCCACCGTACCTCGACCAGGCATAAAACCGAATTGGTTTCGTGAAATCTCACTCTCGTCACGCAGGCGTCGCTCAATTACTCTCTCCCATACTTTCATAGTATGTGGCATTAACTTTATTCCCCGATAATTGTTGCACTCTTGGATATCACCCTTATTTTTAAAAATGGGCACCAGGTAACTGTTGCACCATTCCTCGGGTATGGTCTCCTCGTGCAACAGCTTATTGAAGAATAAAGTCAGCCACGCCCATCTATCATCTCCTAATGCTTTCCATGCTTCTACTGGTATTCCATCTGGTCCTAACGATTTTCCATTCTTCATTCCACTAACAGCCTTTTTTACCTCGTCCTTATTTATTTCCTTCACTAACCCAATATTCATCACCTCATTCTCAAGTTTTCCGCTCCAATCGTTCTCCTTATTCATTAACTTTTTAAAGTATGTCCTCCATCGTTCTTTTATTCTATCTTCGTCCATAAGAATCGCTCCTGTTTCGTCTTTCATGCACTTAATATGGGATACATCCTTCGCCTTTCTCTCTCTAGCTTTAGCCATGCTGTATAAGTATTTATGACCCTCGGGTTTTTCAAGTAACCCGTACAACTTGTCTAGGGCATTGGATCTAGCAATGGCTACGGCCTTTTTGGCTCTCTTTTTACATTCGTCATATTCCTTCTTCTTACTTTCTTCTAAAGATTCATTTCCTCCTTTCGTCAGCTGCCATTATTTAAACCTTGCTTTCTTTTCCTTAAGTGCATTCTGTACCTCTTTTGTCCACCACCACGTGTCCTTATCTTTCATACGCTTCCCTTTCGACTCTCCTAAAACATCCTTTGCTACACCCTTAATACATTCACTCATCTCTTCCCAACACTCATTGACACTAATATCATTCATATCGCCCATTCCTAACATTTTACCTACCACTCTATCTCTGAATTTTTCTACACATTCATTCTTCTCTAACATATGCCATCTTATTTTTGGAGTCAGTTGCTGCTTGGGTCTTTTAAAGCTTATTTGAATCTTTAGTTCGACCATCAGGAGCCTGTGCTGCGAGACTAAATCTTCTCCTGGTACCACTTTACAGTTTTTGACCCAGTTGAGTCGATTACGTCTTATTAAGAAATAATCGATCTGGGTCATATGGTGGCCGCTGTTATACGTGATCAGTTGTTGCTCTTTTTTTTCGAACCAAGTATTTGCAACCGCTAGGTCAAAAGCGGCAGCAGCTTGAAGAATTGCTTCTCCCTCACAATTTCGGCTGCCGAGTCCCCAACCTCCATGTACTCTTTCATACTCTTCATTTGTTCGTCCCACATGTCCATTAAAATCACCTCCCACAATAATCTCTTCATTCTCCGGTATATTCGTCATCATGCTATCGAAATCCATCCAAAACTTCTCTTTCTCACAATCATCACAGCCTATCTGAGGGGCATACACACTTATCACATTCAGAATAATACCTTGCCACATCACTTTCACAGCAATCAATCTGTCATTAACTCTATTTACACTTGTCACGCTATCTTTCAGATTTTCGTCTAACACAATCCCCACACCATTTCTTTTGCTATCACTTCCACAATAATAAAACTTGTATCCTTCACCGATCTCCCTAGCTTTCGTACCTTTACATCTTGTTTCCTGCAAACATGCCACATTTATTCGTCTTCTCTTCAAAACACTAGCTAACTCTCTAGCTCTTCCAGTCATCGTACCTACGTTCCAACTCGCATACCTCACCTTTACGTCACAGGCTTGCTTCTTATGTTGCACTCGCCCGGAGTAGTGCAACAACCCTTGCATATTTCTCGCAGGTGCCGGGTGCTGCCCCTGCGCGTCGCCTGCGGGGAACGCCCTAATCCTATCGCACTCATGTACATACTTGGCCATACTGCAAAAGGTTTTGGCATGAATTTTACCAGCCGGCCGCCTGCCTGACGCCAACCCTCCTTGGGAATGTTGTCGTTATAGAGGAAGGTGATAGGAGATACGGGGTAAATGGATAGGATGGATTGACAAGGAAGAAGGGGGTTGTAGGTTGGGGTACTGTAATCACTGGACGGATATAGGGTAGCTCGGAGAGCCGGGAGCGCGTACCCGAAGCCCTGTCTAATGGTCGGACAGACCAACAGACAGAAGCACCCCCTGACTATATATCTTGAAAACTACTTTATAATAAAAACGAATCCCTCATTCAAATGTTTAATAATTATGTTCTTTGGTATTCTTAGTTCAAAAATTATGAGCATTTATTACAGAGCTGAATGTGCAATTTAATTTTGGCCAGATGAATCAGTTATAGAATTAAATTTTGAAGAACTATCCTGATAGAGTCAGTCTTGTTTCATTAAATCCTTAGTTTTGTTCTATATTCACTTGTTTTGAAGAATACCATAAAAAATGGCATTACCGCATGTTTTACGTCCTTGAAACATTTTCCAAATTTCATAAAAAATCCACAGAACTGTTATGACTGGGATTTGAACACACGCCTTCAGAACGGTAAGGGGATGTATTATCCATACAGCCATTGCCTTGTTGCCAGTTAGTGGCGAATTTTGCGAACACTTGACAGAGTGTTTACGTCATCTAACTTAAAACTGTCATTTCCAAATAACGAAATAGTCTTCAAACCTTTTTGATCTTGCCTTTTTGCTAATTATTATGTTTGAGGACCGGCCAGTTTGTCGTGTAGACGTCAGTAGTCCTTGACGACTGTAGTGATGACAATTTGACATAACACCGGCCGTCACAATATTATACATAGGAATTTCAGCCTTCGGGATAGGTGAAAGTGATGAAAAAATGCTCATAAAATAAAAACTACTGGGCCTACATGAATCATATTTGTATGGGACTAATTCGACACTATTCCGCATCAAGCAAAAAAATAATTACGTTAATTGGTTCAGAAACCTCGGCGAAATCAGTGTACATACATCGAAAAAAAATATATACTGGCCGAATTGAGAACTTCCTCCTTTTTTTTTGTTTGAAGTCGGTTAAAAATATAGAAATCGCACTACAACACCACCAGTTTTACCCATTATGTTTACTTCAGTTTCACTTATGAATTATTTCTAGAGTAAGAGTAAGATACATGTACACAAATGACGTTTCTAAATAATAAAATACATATTTTAATTTGAACAGGTTTAATAAATCACACAAGTGTCTGTTCCTACGTTCAAATTTATTTATCAATATCGAAAGTTTATCAACATTCTATTGAAAATAATTCTGAGTAAACCAAGTCTAAGGATCTAGTGTAAACATTATCGATATTTTATTCTATTTATTCTGAGTAAGCCCATCACTAGTCAAGTTAAAATTAGTGAAAAGCTACGAAAATTCTTCCCTAGATTAAAATCATAAAAGTGAAGTAAATATATTGGGTTTAACCGCCATTGTAGCGCGAATTCTATGTATTATCTATATTCTAAGGCTCGCCCGAATGTTCGTGAGAATGCTCGCTAAAACACACTCATTTGGTTTGTAATTTTCGCGAGAATGCTCATTACAGGTGAATGCTCAAGTGTATCAGCGCCATTAGAAATTGTTAAGTCTTTTGTCTCTGCTGCCAATTTTCGGTATACGGGGCAAAGCTCTTAACTCATGAAGATGTGAAACAAGACTGACATGTCGCTTCATTATTTGAAAAGTTTTGCTTGCCAAAGTATACATTATTTCTTATTTTGTTTTATCGTGGTACATTTACATACGATAATTTGCCTGTCTAAAGCTATCCATAAAATCTAGAGTGTTTCTTCAATATCTAGTAGTTATTGCGATACGGTTGGGACTTGCTACATTACGCGTCTCATTTGCGTAGGTAATTATTTGAAAATAGGAGTAAAATTCCAAAAATATTATCGCCCGCGTTTTATATCACCGTTAATGGATTACACCCGTTGTTATCACGGGAAGACTGATGAGAGTCATCTCTTGACCACGCTTTACGTAGTGTAATTATGTAATTGAGATTTGTTTTTTTATTTACATCTTTAGGGAATTAGGAACGTTTGGAGTCAAGGTTATAAAAGAGAGGAATTAAAGATAACGTGTTCATTCAAACTGCGTTTATTCGCGACTGGGGTAAACTTAGTCGACGGGCGCAGCCGTCTCTACGTACCTAGTACTTACACATACATACATACAAACCTTACATCCATACACGTACATAATTCACTGTCGTACTGTACCTACACCAACCCCCCTCTTAAAAAAAAAAAAAAAAAACATCTTACAAGCTAACACGAAATACAAGAACCGTAATACACTGCCCGATTTCATTACTAAGCACTGCACTGCACTTTGCCTACATGTATGAGCTAGCCGCTGGTGCCTGTTGCTGGGGCAACGTCTGGACGGGCACCGTCTGGACAGTCACCGCGCTGGGGTTGCAGCCAGTCTGCTTGCGCACCCACGCTTCTGCCGCCCTCTTACAGCGCTGGCAAACCATCCACCCAATGGTGGCGGATAAAATCGCAACCAGAGCTATGATAACCCATACCAGGTTATCTAGTTTTTGGTGAAAATTATTATTGTTCACAGTCTGGGCTATCAAACTATTGCTCGAGTTATGTTCTTCCTTAGTTTGACTTGAACCCATGACTTGTTGCATTGCAAACGTGCCATGAGAGCCACTTTTAGTGCTCTATGCCAACGTTCAATCATGCCGTTGCTTTGTGGATGATAAGGAGTCGTGCGTAATTTGTAAATGCCCAAATATTTCATGAGGTTGTTAAATAAATCACTCTCAAACTGTCTACCCTGGTCGCTAGTAAGCTTCGAAGGGCATCCAAAGCGAGAAATCCAACACTCAAATACTACCCTAGCTACGGTCTCCGCTGTGATATTTTGGACAGGAACGGCCTCGGGCCAACCCGTGGTACGGTCGATCATCGTTACGCAATATTTATATCCATCTGGCGATATCGTCAAAGGTCCGACTATATCGATGTGCAAATGATGAAATCGATCAACCCGTTCAATATTACCTACTCCTGATACGGTATGTCTATATATTTTAACTTTTTGGCACACAGGACAAGCCCTGGCCCATTTGGAAACATCTCGGTCCATATCTGGCCAAAAGAACTTTTGTTTTACTAATTGTTTAGTACATTTAATACCAGGATGACTTAGGTCATGCACTGATCGAAAAGCTATTTGCCTAAAATGTTCCGTTAAGTAAGGTCTAATTTTGTTGTGTGAGACCTCACAATAAACTTGTTTCTCACAGTCCGGTATGGAAAACTGCTTAAACTGCAAGCTGCAGTCCGAAGCCTGTAACGCTCGCTGTAGGTACGCGTCGCTGGATTGCTTTTCCGCTAGCGCCGCATAATCCAGTAGCGTGGGACAATTTATTGTCTCTACGCGAGAAAGAGCATCGGCTACTGTATTTTCCTTTCCGCTTATATACCTAATATCCGTACTAAACTCACTTATATAGGAAAGTTGACGAATTCGTCTGGGACTTTCCTTATCGCTATTGAGTTTTGTGAATGCGTATATCAGTGGTTTATGATCGGTAAAGATAGTTAATTTTCGACCCTCTACCAAATTTTTAAAATGTTTAATGGCCATAAATATTGCTAACAACTCGCGATCATACGTAGAGTATTTGGTTTCCGTGAGCGTTAATTTCCTAGAAAAATATCCCAGCGGTTCCCAACAGTTATTAACTTGTTGTTGTAGTACTGCCCCCACACTAGTGTTTGAAGCATCACACATTAGAGATAATTCCGCATCAGGCAACGGATAGGATAATGTAATGGCGCTTTTTAAGCTATCCTTACATTTCTCAAACGCCTCGATAGCCTTATCAGTCCACTTTATTAAGGTTTTATCATGCTTTTTGGTGTTATGTAGATACGCATTTAACTCTGCTTGGCAATCAACTGCCTTAGGAATGTGCGAGGATGAATGATGATGAACACGTTATCTT
The DNA here is from genome assembly GCA_944739405.2 of Euclidia mi. Taxonomy (NCBI): domain Eukaryota; kingdom Metazoa; phylum Arthropoda; class Insecta; order Lepidoptera; family Erebidae; genus Euclidia; species Euclidia mi. Next base: position 71,880,056 of record OX123185.2, read on the forward strand.
TAATTCCTCTCTTTTATAACCTTGACTCCAAACGTTCCTAATTCCCTAAAGTACTGTACCTACAACATCTTTTTCAAAGGTCAATTACCTTAAAAGGACAATGGCAGATCTCCATACCTCAAAATGTCTGAATTTAAATTTAAAAGTACAGTAATAAAAAATATATAAAAAAATCGGCGTAAGTAACTGAGTATATAAATGATTCTATTTTCACTCGGGAAACCTGGAAAAAGAAGAAATCGGTGTTTTAATTTTTAGTTAAGAATGAATGATGTAGGTACGTTTGAATTATAAAATGTATATGCATAATTATGTCAGATTGACATCAAAACGCAGAAGTATTCTGTAGCATCTAACTGTCACAGCCAAAGACAAAAGCAGAGCTGCACATTTTAAATCGATTTAAAGTTATTTTGCTTCAAAAATATTAGCTTATTGATATAATGTTGATTAAAGATTAATTAACTTAATTTTAGTAATTATATTTTAAACCAAGCCAACCCTAAAACGGTCGATAGTATCGATAACTTATTTAATAATCGATACGGATCAATGTCAAACGTTTATTCCTGTACAGCATTGTGTATGGCAATAATCAAATAATAAAGTAGGTACCTAGTTTGTAATCAATTGGAATGCTTTTTATCATCATAAAATACTCCGGCTTTAACGAGACAAAGTGAAAATATTAGAAATCGTAGAAAAAAATAACAATTTGTTTTGTTCATATGAAGTTTAAGATCTCCACAACAAACCCAGACCAAATTCTGCCATTGTCCTTTACGATGCTACCGATACAAGCGAGCGATAAATATATATTTTTTTATATATATATATATTTTTTTTATATATATATGTCGGAGAAGGATTACTATCATCGGCATTGCCATTTATTGGTTGCGGACTTAGTGGGCGTCATTGGGGTAAATTGCGGGCACAAAACACAATCAGCTAAGTTTGACAATATTTTAATTAGTGTTGAACAATATTTATAAGTTTACACTGTTGCTAAATACAAATAATAGTATCAGACAAGACCGAGCAGCGGGTTCAGGGCAACTAGCTTAATTTACTTTCTCTATACTCAATAATCCAACTCGATCTGCCGATTGCTCTCAAAAGACAATGCACAGAACACCATATACCAATGTCACCATTAGCTGTCAGTTCTCCTTTTAAATTAGATGGCACATCGACCCCGCTCGAGACACGCGTCCTGCTCTGATTGGTCATTATCTCTCTCGGCTCTGATTTATCTGAACTAGTACATTCACAACTTTTTAAATAACTAAGATAAATAAGGTTTTAAGCTATAGAAATATTTCACAAATCAAATAAGGTTAAATTTTAAAGTGAATTATTTATAAAATCAACACTCATAGCTTCCTCCGACACACACACACACACACACACACATATATATATATATATATATATATATATATATATATATATACATATATTAAGTTCATTAGTTTATAACTTTTCTTAACAGTCCAATGTTCCATTCAACCACAATAAAAATGAACACGAAAAGAAAGAAACCGTGATTTTTCAAACAAAACTAAGTTAGCGCTTTTTGCGGCAACGATTTATTTTGCAGATTCGTCTAAGAGCGGTTTCAGACAAGCGTTTTATACGCGCGTATACGCCTTGGCACGTATAGGCGCGCATCTTGGCACACGCGCTACTCGTACGAGCGTTATCGTTCTAAGCTCGTATAATCGCGAGCCGCGAGAGACATCTATCGGTATCACTACCGTTTCGAACGCACACGCCGGAATATGCGTTTACACGAGTTCGGTTTTTTGAAGCGCGTAATGTAGCGCGCGTGTATGCGCGTATGCTGAAACGAACGTATACGCCCAGAAAAATACTCTAATCTGATATCACGCTAAAGGTAGGTAAGTTGTAAGTTATTACTTATTGTCTAGACAAGGTGTAAGGGGAACATTTTACAAAGGGACGTAATTTCTCAGACGGAATTTACTTCACGGTGATATTTTACTTGGTATTCTTTCCGACAGAATAACGGCTTCATTTGTGAATAATGGATTATAATTATCTTTTTAGGACAGAAAATGTTTGAATTTCTTTCTTCGTCAATAGTTATTATGTTTGAATTGTAAGATGGTTGTCATCTGCGGCTTTTGGCGTGCCGCTAAATAAAAGTCGACGATAGGTAGATTTTATAAACTTCGAATCGTTTTCTCTCTTAAATATGTTTAGGTTCATCGTCATCTCATCGGGTCTTATTACGGAAAGGCTACGTAATAATCCACTACATACTCTTTATCCACCACGCTGACCAAATTCGTATTTTCAAACATCACACAGGGGTGCAGGTTTTATTACAATTTTTTACTTCGCCTTTTAGGAAGTAGTAATTAAAAATTTTACTGTTAATAATGGCAAGCCCCGTGCCTTGGAGAGCACGTTATGACTCTATGCTCATCACAGGTGTCATCAAGATCTTGGCATTGAGCCTGACATACTGACACTTGTCAAAAGCATGAAACATCACTATTCCTTTTGGGTTGCGAAGGTCAGACAGTAGTCGCTCTATACAGGGTGTTTGGCGCATGGACCGACACAATGTTTTGGGGGTTAGGGGAGAGCATATCCTAGTTTTCACGCCAAGAACCCCAGTTCCTAAATTTGTAACCATATTCAATAAAAACATTTTGAAACCTAAACTGTTATTTCATTATCTTGACACTGGCTAAGTAGTCTTTTTTGTTTTGTGATTAGATATTGAAAGATTTTAAGGCCATGTCGTACAACGTTAGAAAAGGCATTAAGTACAGATTTTTTTAAAAGTAATCAAAGTTCAAAAGAGCTTTGAGTTTTTTTATAATTAATTTAAAATTTCATATTTTGCACTCATTACTTAATTTTTAAGAGTTTTAAAGCTCGACAATTACTTTTTTTGCATTTATTCTCAACAATTTATGTTTTTTTAAGACTAATTATACATTAGGGAATCCAATAAAAGTTATCTAGTGCAAACATGACTACAAACTAAAAGGTTATATCGTTTTAAATGTGATAATTCAGAAAAATATTAAAAAATGAATAAAACATCGTATCTCGAGTACAGGTACACTTAGGACCTGGGTTTCTTGGAGCAAAAACTAGGATATGCCCTCCCCTAAGCCCCATAAAATATGTTTATCTGCTAAGACTAGACAACAGTCCCTAGGATACAAGGCGAAGTCTAGTCTTGCAACTGGGCTAGTAGTATGACGATATTATAATAATTATTTTAGTGACAAGGCGTTTTTACACACAGCCGTCTGTACCTACTGTGTATTCAGTACGTATTTGAGATGTGTTCTCATATCAATCTCGTAACGTTAATTATAAAGACATTTGCAGTTCACTGCTGGACAAAGGCCTCTCTTGATTAGCATCACAGTAGCATTATGAGTCGGATTTGGACTAACATACCACGCTGACCTGATGGGTTGGTATAGTTGGGTTGGATTTCAACGTCTATCTATACGTTAAACGTAAAGATGTCTTGGACTGGTTCTTACTGATCGCCGAGAACAGCCATCATAGCGGGGTTGTCAACAGTCTCAAACAAATATGGATCTTGCTGATGATCCTCTGGTAAGCCTTCCAAAAGCGCTGGTGTGTTAGATATCCATTTGCGCAGCTCATAACCAGCGGAGGCCAAGATACCAATTAGATCGTCCCGCAAAAGGATCGCCTCATTCACAGTAGAAGCATCCGAACAAATATCATCAACATGAATGTCGTCCTTCAGGATGGCAGAGGCTCGTGAGAAACGTAAGCTTTCGCGGTCTGCGAGCTCCCAAAGAGAACGTATTGCCAAATAGGGGCTTGATTTGGTATTGAGCTCGTAGACGACCATGGGATTCCAAGGATCCTCTCTCTAAAGGACTAGTTTAAAACGACGATCATCTAGGTGGATAATGGTTTGCCGAAACATCATTTTGATGTCGGCCACAAAAACAAACTGATGTCTTCGAAAACTGGTGATGACGTGACAAAGGTCCTTGACCAACTTGGGACCAGAGTGCAAGCATTGGTTCAAGAATACGCCTGTTGAAGTCTGCGCAAAACCATCAAACCACCTTGCGCAGCTTGCCAGTTGATGGCTTCAATACCGCATGATGCGGGAGAAAGAAATGCTCCACCGAACGCCAATCCAAATTTGACACGTACGTGTGTCCCAATTGTTCATATTCTCTCATGAACTCAAGATACTTCTATCTGAGCTCCGGATCACGACCCATGCGACGCTCCATAGCCAACAATCTCTTTTCGGCTAAAGGTCGTGACTAACAAAGCGGAGGCCAAACAGGCAGAAAAGGTAACTTCGTGATAATCCGACCAGAAAGGAGTCGACCGGTATTGTTCTGAAAGAACAACTCGCACTCCTTATGTTCTGGATTCAAACGAGTAGCTTAAGGGAGCTCCTCTACTTCCCAAAACCTCTGAACCGCATCAGAGAGAGTGGAGCCTACCGCCAACAAATTATCAAGTTCGGGTGGAGGGGGTCCCTAGGTACAGGCCCCATTAAAGCAAATCCAAATATGGACGTAATGGCAGTCAAACCATTTGGCACCAAGACCCGTTTCCCACAATTCAACATTCCACCGAGAACATCAAAGCCAATCAACAGATCGATTTGTCCCGGTGTGTCGAATTTGGGGTCTGCCAGTTCCAGACCCGATGTCAAATTCACCACAGCAGCGGGTAGCTGTTTCTGTGGATGCCAAAATATTCTTCAGCACAAAAGCCGAGGTTCCAATCCTCGGGTGTGAAGATTCAACAAGGGCAAACTAAACCTTAATGTCCCCTTCAACAGCAGATGCTACGTTATGTATACCCCGAACACAATTTGGAAAAGTGTCCAATATTTGGGACACAGATTCTCAAGGTTGCATTGTTTTTTCACTTATTTGGTAGGGCAGGTTAAACTAAATATAAGTTCTTTTCCAAATTGTATTGCTATTGAATCTTCATACCCGAGGATTAAAACCTCGGCTATAGTGCTGAAGAATATTTTCGCCATCAACTTGCAAGCTGCGCACGGTGTTTGATATTTCTGCGCAGATTTCAACAGGCATATCCTTAAACCAATGCTTGCATTCTGGTCCCAAGTTGGTCAAGGACCTTTGTGACGTCATCACCAGTTTTCGACGACATCAGGTTGGTTTTGTGGCTAACATTAAAATGATGTTTCCAACTGGTCCTTTGCAGAAAGGATCCTGGGGATCCCATGGTCGTCTACGAGCTCGATACCAATACCTACGGGCAACGTTCGAGCCCTCATTTGGCAATACGTTCTCTTTGGGAGCTCGCAGAACGCGAAAGCTTACGTTTCCCACGAGCCTCTGCAATCCTGAAGGACGACATCTATGTTGATAATATTTGTTCGGGCGCTTCTACTGTGAATGAGGCGATACTTTTGCGAGACGAATTTATTGGTATCTTGGCCTCCGCTGGTTATGAGTTGCGCAAATGGATTTCTAACTCACCAACGCTTTTGGAAGGCTTACCAAAGGATCATCAGCAAGATCCACATTTATTTGAGATTGTTGACAACCCCGCTATGATGGCTGTTCTTGGCGTTCAGTACAGACCAGTCCAAGACATCTTTGCGTATAATGTAGACTTGAAATTTCCTTGTTCTTGGGCTAAACGTCTCGTGTTGTCTACTGTCGCCAGAACCTTTGATCTGAACGGTTGGATTTGTCTTGTTATATTTTGGGCAAAATGCTTCTTGCAGAAGCTTTGGACAGCAGGATTGAGTTGGGACGAACCTCTACGCAGTACTGTTGTTGAGGAATGCAACCCTTCACGGGTTTTGTGATGCTTTGGAACGTGGTCACGCGGCCGTGGTGTACTTGCTTACAGTCAGTACCCTCAGGCTGGGTGAGGGTTTCCCTGATCATGGCAAAGAGTAAGGTTGCACCCCTTCGGACGTCTTTGACCATTCCGAATCCATTGGATCTCTCGGGAGCAGCCCTACTTGTACGATTATTGACTCGCGTGTCTAATACTTTGGGTAAATCAATTAGTATTAATGGGACCTACGCCTGAACAGACAGCCAAATGGTTCTTTGTTGGTTGAAGGCATCTATCAACACTTTGGAGGTATTTGTCGCTAATCGCTTTTCCCAAATCTACAAATCTGAAGTTACGCTTGTTTGGAGACATGTACCAGGAGAGCTCAACCCCTCTGATTGTGCCTCGTGCGGATGCATACATCTAATTTGTTGGGCCATTCGCTGTGGTGGGGTCCGGTATGGTTGAGTCGACCCGAAATCGATTTGCCTCGAACGCCAATTTTGGATACTTCCTCTTTGCAGGGTCTGCGGACACGTGCTCTTGAGAAGGTAGAATGCGCCTTCGACCCCGATTTCTTGTTAAATCGCTACAGCTCCCTTGACAAGTTGTTAGGTGCTACTGCTCGGATAGAGCGTTTTGTTTTTTATTTTAGGTTGTAATGCTCTGTTGGCCATATTGCATCGCGAGTTGTGGATTTTGTCTACCCGAAAAAATATTCAGAGTGTAGTCTTTCGCTGCATCCCTTGTTATAAGCTCAAGGTTTCTACCATGCAGCCTTTGGTGGGAGACTTACTTGCAGATCGCGTAACAGAGAACAGGACGTTTGTCGGTGTTGGCACGGACTTTGCTGATCCCTTTTTGGTAAAAACGTGAACACTTAGAAATAGCAAGACTGTTGAGGCTTACTTGTGCGTCATTGTTTGTCTCTCCACTGTTACGGACGTCGTAGCTTTGTAATACAATTAAGTAAGGATCATAAATAATGTAAATAAATATGAATATATAAGTAGCCTTAAGTAGATATAAGGATGATTCAATAAAAACGATTTGAGAGTAGGGAAATGTTTATTGTTATTCGATTAAGGTTGTTTTATTATCCCATAGTAAATAAGAAATCAAAACATGACGATGTAAAGTGGACGCGAGCACGATCGAACAGGTTTGAACATGTCGAAACCTGTCCGAACGCCACCACAAGTAAAACTCGGACGAAACGCTGTGATTGGCCGAACCGAATGCGTTGCGCTCACATCCACTCACTACTTGCACCCTGTAAAATAGAACATAAGCAGGACGGTTTGTTGCACCGATGTAGTTCAGTTCAGTCAGCAGTAGTTCTCTCAAGAAATCCGAAGCAACAAGCCGATCCTGATCAAGATTAAAATAAATCAACTCACCATCAAGCCAGGCGTTTCATTCCTTTGGAAGATAAAAACTACAGTCCACCTTAACAGTTTGGTCCTTCGAGCCGGATACAGTCGGATCATCGTTCGCCTGACGAGTTGAAGACAAAGAAAATACGCAAGTACAGTGTTCCTAAAAAATGAAGACTAGGAGTATTGCGGCCAAAGAGAGTGAGGCAGAATCGGGATACGTTAGCCGACGTCGCCGAACATTCGAAGAGCCGCCGAGATCACCTTCAACCGTTGCGTCCGCGTTGCCGCGCGTCCAACATGAAGTGCCCGCAAGTGGAATTGACAGTGCCACGCCCATCGCCGCTGTGTCGGTGACCGCACCGCCCGCCACCGCCGCGACGGGAGGAGTTGTGCCACCGTCTGGTGCGTCCGCCGCGCTTACCGCACCCGCTCCACGCCACGTACCGGCGAGTCGAGCAACCGCGATCGCGAGCGTAACAATGCGTGAAGAACAACTCGTCACTCCAAGCACGTCGTTCCAGCCAAGAATTCAGGACTCTGTCAGAACAATGACGGCAAATAGGTCAATGAGAGACACCGCAAGTACGATAAGATCAAGGGGATCTTATAGCAGTGATGTGGCAAGAGTAAAACTAGCGGAATATGAGGCACAAAAAAGAATTGCTGCAATTAGGAACGAGCAATTGGAAATTGAAAAGGCCCTAGTAAACAAACGGTTCGAGTATGAAGTGTCGGCGATTGAAGCAGAGGCAGAGGCTCGTGAAGAGGGCTCCAGACATAGGAGTGAAGACAGGGTGGATGAGTGGCTGCAAAGTATTGACCAAGCCCACCCACCAGTCACCGAAGAGAGAACTCAGCCGACGCACCCCGCCGCCCAACGAACCGCCGCAGAGCCGAACACATGTGTCGACGCTACGACGCCTGCCATACCACGCAGGAGACAACGTTCGATCTCACGTTCACCTACAAGAGGGGAACGCAGAGTAGGAAGAGGCATCGAACAACTGGCCGACACGCTGGACAAAATGATGCGTGTACGCCCGCCGCCACGACAAGTGACTGAGCTACCTGTGTTCACCGGAGCAGCTACGGAATGGCTGCCATTCAAGGCAGCTTATGAAGATTCATCGAGTGTCTACAAATTCACCGCGATGGAAAACTTAGCTAGACTGAGGAACTGCGTCAGAGGTCCAGCAAGGGAAGCAGTCTCCGCGCTCCTGTACTCTGCGTCTGACCCACGGACAATTATGAAGACGCTAGAACAATACTATGGAAGGCCGGAGATATTAATGGACCACGTGACGGAGGACATAAAGAAGTTGCCTCGGCTCACTAGTGTGGCAAGTGAACTAAACTCGTTCGCAGTGAAGCTACAGAACATAGTGTGTGTGCTAACCAATATGGACAACCGCGGATACTTGTGGAACCCGATGCTAGTGCGTGAAGTTGTGGACAAATTAAGCCCGCACGTGAAATCAAGGTGGTGCGACTACGCTTCTGAGGCAGTGGAAACGTCACGTGAGCCTGAAATTACGATATTATCTCGGTTCCTGATGCGGGAGGCTGACCGTGCAATGAAGTACGCCTTCACAAACCCGACGCCCACGCCCGCACCAAAGAGAGAACAGAAAAATGTGGTGCAAGCAAGCACAAAAAGGAAAGCGGGCAGAGAAGTTATTTACGCCACGACAGAAAAAGAAGATGAAAAGAAACAAGTATGTCTGTGTTGTGCTGGGGACCATGATGTGCCTAAGTGCGCCAAGTTTTCAATGATGAGTGTCGACGACAGGTGGGAATGGGCACGAACGGAGAAAGTGTGCTTTAAATGTCTGAATAATCGCCACCGACGAGAGCACTGCCGAGCTAAGCGATGTGGCAAAGAAAATTGTACCCGCCCGCATCACGCGCTGCTCCACAAAGAGATGTTGCAACGAGACACCAAAGAAAAAGCGACGGATGCCAAACCGACAGCGGAGTCCGTGATGACTGTCTCAGCAAGCAGCGACGCGCCGCATCGCGTACTCTTAAAGATGTGCCCCGTCGTTTTGAAAGGACCAGGCGGTCAAGTGACCACGTTCGCGCTAATGGACGAAGGATCGACGATCTCACTCATCGACGAGGATTTAACACGCCGTATCCAAGTGAAAGGGCCAATTTCTTCACTCAAAATACAAGGAGTGACCTCACAGCCACACGAAGAACACAGTCAAGAGGTCAAACTACAAATTCGTGGTCAGAACGGCGACTATCAAGAATTACGCGCACGAACGATGAAGGATCTACGACTTCATGGTCAGACAGTAGATAAATCAATGTTAATCAAATATCCACACCTCCGAGACATGCAAAAGGACGCATTCTTTGACGAAGCCATACTGAAAGTATTGATAGGTGCGGACAATTGGCACCTGATCGTGACGCGAAAACTACGCATGGGCAAGAAGAATGAGCCTGCGGCCTCGTATACCCAACTGGGATGGGTAATTCATGGGACGGCGCCACGCTCAGCGTTGACTCAAAAAGAGGGTCAACTAGTGCTTCATATCTACGACGTGTCTGCGAACAAACAGACAGAAGATGTACGGCGCGTAGAAGAAATAGTGAAAGCACACTTCAGAATTGATGCCCTTGGAGTCTCCCTGGCAAAGAAAGTCAGACCAGAAGACCAAAAGGCAATCGACGTGGTCCAACGAACAATGAGGAAGGTTGGTGAACACTTCGAAGTGGGTCTGCCATGGAGAGATGAAGACGCTCCGATGCCCAATAATTATCACTGTGCCGTGAAGAGACTAAAGATGATAGAAAAAAAGATGGACGCCTCTTCGGATTTCGCTGCACAGTATCGCGCTCAAGTAAGAAATCTCCTCGATAAAGGTTACGCCCAAGAGTGCGATGGACAAGAGGAACGAAGCAAGAAGATATGGTACCTGCCACACTTCCCGGTCGTGAACCCTAACAAGCCGGGAAAGATGCGGCTGGTTTTTGACGCGGCGCACCGATACAGCGGAGTGTGCCTCAATGATCACTTACTAGAGGGACCTGACCTCCTGAAATCGCTACCAGGAATCCTCTTCAGATTCAGAGAACGTCAGGTAGCCGTGACAGCAGATATTCAAGAGATGTTCCTCCAAGTAAGAATAAGACCACAAGACCAAGCAGCTCAAATGTTTCTTTGGCGAGACGAAGAGCGTGATAAGCCGCCGAAAAAGTACAAGATGATATCAATGATCTTCGGGGCATCGTTCTCGCCGTTCATCGCGCACTCAGTGAGAGACGCCAACGCGAGACGATACGCACAAGCATACCCCAACGCTGTGCAAGCAATAACATCGAGCCACTACATGGATGACTACGTCGATAGCTTCGCCACAGAGCGAGAAGCTATAAGAACAGCACAAGAGGTCATGAAGATACATGAGAATGCACACTTCAACCTCCGTGGATGGTGCTCTAACAGGCCTAATGTGGTGGACAACGTGGCTACAGAAAAACGAGTGCTCAAAGCCGAAGTGAAGCTTGGTCAGAGACAGGAAAACTCCGATAAGACACTTGGTTTACTTTGGCATACGGATCAAGATGAACTAGGCTTCAACACAGGGCTTAGCCGTCTAGCACCTGAAGTGAGGATGAGAGACAGAGCGCCGACGAAAAGAGAAGCCCTCGGAGCAGTGATGGCCGTCTACGATCCCCTCGGTCTCATCAGCCATTTTACTATCACGGGTAAAATCATACTTCAAAACCTGTGGAGACACGGAGTGGGATGGGATGAAGTGATTCCCGAAGAAGACGCACAACATTTCGAAGAATGGCTCCGAGGTTTGAGCATGGCCACGAAACTGCGAGTCCCAAGATGCTACGGCAAAAGCTCTGAAGACGACATAGAGCTCCATGTCTTCTGTGATGCGAGTGAACAAGCATACGCGGCGACCGCCTACTGGAGGATCCTGAAACCAGATGGAAGAGTGACTGTGAGCCTGGTTGCGGCAAAAGCAAGGGTCGCACCATTAAAACCAGTAACCGTCCCTCGACTCGAACTCCAAGCGGCAGTGATCGGCGCACGATTAGCGGAAACAATCGTGAGAGAGCATAGAGACAAGCCCAAGAACGTGACGTATTGGACGGACTCACAAACCATTCTGCGTTGGATAGAAAAAGATGCCATCAAGTACACACCCTTCGTGGCACACCGCTTGGGCGAAATAGCGGAGCTGACCGACGCCAATCAATGGAGATGGGTGCCCACGGAACAAAACGTGGCAGATGATGCAACGCGCCCTAATTATAAACTACAAATGAAACCAGAAGACAGATGGTTCACCGGGCCTGAATTTCTATATGATGAAAAAGAACTCTGGCCGAAAGAAAAAGCCAGGAAAGAAGACCAAGAGGAAGAAGTGACTTATGTAGTCACAGAAAAGAAACACGCTTCTCATCTGCCCGACATAAGCAGATTCTCCTCATATGAGAAGCTGATACGAACTACAGCGGTACTCTTTCTCTTCAAGGAAAAGTACAAAAATCGAGCTAGCCAGATGACCGTCGACCTGATAGAAAAGGCTGAGAAGACATGGGTGAAACAAGCGCAGCTCGACGACTACGCAGAAGAAATAAGACTGTTGGAAAAAGGAAGACCAGTGCTCAAGTCCAGTAGCCTGTATAAACTGGACCCTTACTTGGAAGACCAGATTCTCAAAGTGAGAGGGAGGATCGGGCACGCTGCGGTTCCAGACATGAAGAAGAAGCCGGTCATATTACACGGCAAGCACCCGTTTACCAGACTGCTAATAGAAGACGCCCATCGAAGGGCCGGCCATGCAAACAACGAACGCGTGGTCAACGACTTAAGGCAAAAGTACTGGGTGGTCAATCTGCGCCCTACAGTAAGAGCTATAGCGCAGCGATGCCAACTTTGCCGCATCAGAAGAGCGACACCAGTAAAACCAGTCACGGGGGACCTACCGATGGAACGACTAACAGAGACGCAGCGACCCTTTATTCACTGCGGAGTCGACTATTTTGGGCCAATGACAGTGGTCATAGGAAGAAGACACGAGAAGCGCTGGGGAGCACTGTTCACTTGCCTGGTGACCAGGGCAGTTCACCTGGAACTGGTGGCGAGTCTGTCGACCGACTCGGCTATAATGGCCATAAGGAGAATGGCAGCACGACGAGGTTGGCCCCGAGTAATGTACTCCGACAATGGCACCAATTTTCGAGGAGCAGACACAGAACTGCGCACGGCCTATGAAGAATGGGCCAAAGAATTCGTCCACTTCGGACTTTCACACCGAATGAAGTGGAAGTTCATACCACCAGGGGCGCCGCATATGGGGGGAGCGTGGGAACGATTAGTACGCTCTGTTAAAACGGCGTTGGGGGCGACACTGCAACAACGGGTGCTAAAAGAAGAAGTGCTGCTGACCCTGATGGTAGAGGCCGAACACTCTATAAACTCTCGGCCTCTCACCCACGTTTCCGTCGATCCCAAGGACCCGGAGGCGTTGACTCCGAACCACTTCCTCATCGGGACCTCCTCAGGCCTTTCCTATACTGGGCCTTGCGAGGAGGTCAGCCGAAAGCAGTGGAGAGCTGCCCAGGCGCTCGCCGACCATTTCTGGCGACGCTGGGTAAATGAATACCTGCCGACGCTGGTGCCCAGGGGGGCATCCGACGACCGAGGACGACCTCTGCGCGTTGGCGACCTGGTTGTCGTCATCGACCCCACACTGCCACGAGGGACGTGGCCCCGAGGCGTCGTGGAGACTACGTACGTCGGTCCAGACGGCAAGGTGCGATCAGCCGACGTCAGGACTACAGCGGGCATCCTACGGCGTCCCACGACGAAGCTCGCCGTCCTCTGCGTGGAAGATAAGGCTACGGTAGCCCTGCGCCGGGGGGAGGATGTTACGGACGTCGTAGTTTTGTAATACAATTAAGTAAGGATCATAAATAATGTAAATAAATATGAATATATAAGTAGCCTTAAGTAGATATAAGGATGATTCAATAAAAACGATTTGAGAGTAGGGAAATGTTTATTATTATTCGATTAAGGTTGTTTTATTATCCCATAGTAAATAAGAAATCAAAACATGACGATGTAAAGTGGACGCGAGCACGATCGAACAGGTTTGAACATGTCGAAACCTGTCCGAACGCCACCACAAGTAAAACTCGGACGAAACGCTGTGATTGGCCGAACCGAATGCGTTGCGCTCACATCCACTCACTACTTGCACCCTGTAAAATAGAACATAAGCAGGACGGTTTGTTGCACCGATGTAGTTCAGTTCAGTCAGCAGTAGTTCTCTCATGAAATCCGAAGCAACAAGCCGATCCTGATCAAGATTAAAATAAATCAACTCACCATCAAGCCAGGCGTTTCATTCCTTTGGAAGATAAAAACTACAGTCCACCTCAACAGGCCGTACATTTGAAACTGGTCTCCTCGCTTACGACCGAGGCGTTTGTAGCCACATTTGACAGATTTGTATCTCAAAGAGGTTTGCCTTCCTTGATTCGTTCTGATTGCGGCACTTACTTCAAGGGCGCTTACAACTATTTGAACGATGTAATTAACTTCCTTCAGACCAACAAGGTTGCAATAGGCTTGCCCGACGTGGAGTATTAGTAGTTTACCCCACCAAATTGTCGACACTGGGGTGGTATATTTGAGGCCGCTGTAAAATCGGCCAAGACACAGTTACGCAGGACGTTGAGAAGTTGAGAATTGATGAATCAGTTCTTACATTTGAAGAACAACTGTGTTTTGTAAGATTGAGGCCGTGTTAAACTCTAGACTATTGTGGGCAATCTCCTCAATTCCAAACGATTTGGAAGCACTTACGCCGGGCCATTTTTTGATTGGTCGCCCACTTGTCGCCACTACCCCTATATTGATACTAGACCTAATCGTCTCTCGCGTTTTGAATTGGTACGCCAGATTACTCAGAGCTTTTGGAAATGCTGGAGTTTGGAATATTTACATTTACTCCAGCAACGCGTTAACCGACAAAACCGATCCAGCCAAGATTGGAGACCTCGTTTTTATTTATTTATTTTAGGACCACCAGTGGTTATAACAAGAATTCGTTAACATAAAGCAATCACAAGCAGTTGATAGTAGCTTGCATAACCTTTCAAGGTAGCCACTGCATGCACAGATGAGTAAGTAATATAAGGATAAGGATTTTGATTCAGGAGGCTAACCTTCTGCCACCAAGTTGGCGCATGGGGCGCATTTTTCGTTTGGCAACTAGGACTGATAGAGTGCCCCGATTTGCAGAGGTCTTGGTGGATGGTTCGATTCTGAGATGGGCGGTTGCAACATTGTCACGTTTACCAACTGATTAGCGGACCGGTAGGCTGGTTCGGGGCGGGTGGATGTTTGAAATAGATATATTGTCTGTGATAATCGAGATTATCAGTTTAGTAACAATAGTTATCAATAGTAACTATTTTAACACATGTCACATTTGTAAGAACTGATAAGTCATTCACTTTTTTTGAGTTTTGTAAAATTGCCGCTATTTGATTTGTCCGGCACGGATTTGTTCAGTCAGCCCTTGATGATAACTTTGTGATATTATATTGGAACTATTGACATTTTGTAAAATTGTGCATTGTGTGACATCGTGTCTCGTAGCTTGAAGACATCACGTTTGGATAATAGCAGCTAAGTAGATATGTCATTCAATCGATCGTGGCCACGTTAGTTTTGTGTGTTTATCTAGCTTGGCTCCAGGAATGACACCAGTAAAGATCCAGATAACTGTAGTCTGTACAGATTGTAGAGACTATCCTTATTATATATTATATAGCCGGGTTTAATGTACTTCGAAATAATTTCAATTATTTCTGTAAAGCTAATCATCCTGCTCACGTTTACTCAATTTGAAATTAATCAATTTGTTAACTTCTGTATATACGGATTTGAAAATACAAAGAACCAGACGAAGCTGCATACTGACCTGATCTGTATCAAATTGCCTGTCTCCTCATCCACCTTTATAATAGGAGCAGAGTACGTATGATGATGTCCTTCCTCAATATATTCAGCTTCTACATTAAACTTGGTAAGGAACTCGAAATCTTCTGGAAACTCCTTCTTTAACTGCAGAGCACCGTAGAAGCCGTCGACTAGGATGGTTTGGCCACCAGTGCCATTTTTGTGCTCTAAGCAGTGGAGGATTTGTAATCTGTAAAAGGAAAGCATTATTTATTAAGCTATTTTATTATTTGGACCAATTAATTGGGTGGTTAAACAGTCATGTTAACTTAAATATAAATTGTCTATATTATAGACAAATGAGGAGTTTAGAAGTTTGGCAGGCAGTGTTTGTTCCATGATCACAAGCAAAAATATAAATTAGAACGATTTTTTCCACGTAATGTATATTAGCACACAATATCATTTAGGCGTAACCTACGTATGTAATCATTTTTTAAAAGGTTCATGCTTAGTCATACTAGATTTATGACACCGTAATAAATCTGTCAGGGAAAACCAATATCGCTAAAAATTACTGAAAACGGTGAAACAATAAATCACCTAGCGGAGCGCCTATGATTAGTAACGCAGCTACCACGCTGTAAGTAGTTCATAAACCGTTGAAAATATTACAATCGGTGACGCAGAATTGTACAATAAAGCAATTCAAATTTTCTCAAATTATTTGCCAGTATTAAATGTTTGCATTTAACCTTCATTTGCAATAGAAAAACCCGCAATATAAAACTCATTTTAAGCGTAAGGAAAAATAAATTGTTAGAAGGAGTGAACAAAGTCAAAGATGTTTCTTTACACATCTAACGACGTGTGGCGGGACGGGGCCGACGAATTTCCAGAGTTTGTTTTACGTCAGTACAATTGGGATGAGCTATTCACAGTAACAGACCGCCATTACTCAGACTCAGTGTTCTGTTACAATAACGGAAGACGAATGCTTGAGCCGCCATGAACGAATCGCTAAACAGAATTTGAAAGCAACCAGCAAACGAAAGCTTTTTCGAATAGACCCTGAAATACGACGGAAAGGATCACCGTTAAAGTGTTCACAAATAGGCTCATGCAAAATAACTACCCTCCTTATTTGTGTAATCATATTGTTTTCTTTCTTTGATCGTTCCACTTTTAAATTGGAAACGAATTATGTTTCACGCTTCGATTAATCGTTGTCAAGTTACAGCGATACTGGCCACTTACATAAATTGATTCTTTTGTAAAAACGATTGTGATTTATTCCTATTTTTTCGTAATAAACCTTTTTCCATGAAATGATTTATAAGAGATTTCAAACAATCAATTACTAAAATTGTAACGTGGATGAAGCGTTTTGATAAAGGTTTTTTTATTAATTGGAAACACAAATGAGGACGGTGTTGAGCATCACTTTTGCGAACCGATAACAATTTTAGAGAGGTCAAAGTGTGTTATGAAATTAATTATTAAGTACAGCATTCAGTTATATTTTATTTTGAAAGTGCTTTGTCATCAATATTTAATTTTATATAAGTTTACCCAGTTGATAGACGGCGGTGTACATGTCACCCATTGCATTTTTGACTTGGGAAATTGACGATGTGGATCAGCGTATATTTTTATTGATACTTTACATTATCAATAAAATACCGTAAAGTGTTATATTCACCAAAGTTATTGTAGAATCCCAGTCATCCCATGACTGCGGCTGGTGCAATCCTCACTCAAACTTTGTGTAGTGAATACCATTAGTCAAAACCACAGAATATATGTTTTTGGGTTGCGGGGGTCAAACAGTGCTGGCGGCCGCTCTGTAGATTAGCTGGGTGGATTACCCAAGCAAAAAAAATACACGGCAAACCTGAGAACGGTAGTGCAATGTGCTGATTTTTGATTTTATATATTTTTTCTCGGTAAAGTAACTACTTTTCTACCTTGGCAAAAAAAAACATTAAGTTCTAGCCTGTAATTACACCTAAAAAAATGTCAAAGTGTTATTTTGTCAACAAGGTGGCCTGTCCTGAACCCAATTCCGCTCATAAAGTACCTTCCCCTGCAAATACAAGCATTATATGGATTTAAATCGATTTTGATAGCAATAAATTATAATATAGTCGATCAAATAAAACTATAATAACTTCTAAGACTTGGTAAAGAATTTTCAAGGATCGACAAAACAACTTAACTACCGTCTGAGTTTATCTCTTGTAAAAACTGTATCTATATTATTTAATATATTGATATACATATATGTATTTAATTGTATTTGTATAATTTATGTTGGTATGTATTTTATGTATGTAAGTATAAGGTATATATATTTACTTACTTATTTATGTTAATGTAAGTGTATATATGTGTATTTTATTTAGGATGATCTTATTTATAATTTCACACTTTAAAGTTACACCATGCCCACAAAAATGCTTTAATCATTCCTGTCCATCTCAAGGTTGCCTGGCAGAGATCGCCCCTGGCGATAAGGCCGCCGTTTGTACATGAAACTTAGCTTTAAGTCACTGTATAAATGTAATTTACTTTGGTGTGCAATAAAGAATACATCTATCTATCTATTTTTGTTTGATTATTTTGTTTCTCATACATTTGACAGGCAGTCAACTTTTGTCTGGACAAAAATAATTTCAGAGGATAGTAAGTTTTAGCAGTGGAATAGCCCCGTCAACATTGCATTATTGCTCCCCTCTCACTTTTCCTCACTTCGGAATCTTCGGATCAGTCCTGCTCATACTCTCGGCGCGCACGTACCGGTCACAACCTCTTCGGTCTTGTGATTTCCCGACAAAAAAGTAAGTTGATCATTTCAGTAATATGGGAACAAAAATAGTTTAATTTCGGTGGCCGTTATAACTAGTGCTAGATTCACTTAGTTTGTTTAAAAATTGTGTATTTATTTCGCCATAAAGTACTGTTTTGTTTGAGAAGTAACAATATTTTTTAATAATTTTATTTCGGAGTTAAATGTAGAACTAACCTCTATTTATCATCTCGGTGCTATCATTTCAGTGGGTTCGGTGGACTGATATACCAATAACAGTTCACGGGAATGAAATGTATCTCCGAAATGATAAAACCATAAAGTTTTAGAGATCCTTGTGTCAAATACAGAGTCATAGTTTTGTAATATCATTTTACCTCGAGTGTAAGTTATATTATTCGGGTGTATATGTTGCGTAATATTTGTGTATAAAATATATAGAATGGCGCCAACGTAGCAACAATAAATCAAAACACGTCTTATACACTTTATTTAAAATATTTCCATTAAACTATAAATGCCGTAACATCAAAATAAAAAAGGTATTTTTTTTTTCGAACCAAGTGAATACAAAATTATTAGTTACAAAATGAAACATCATTACACTGATCTTTTACAGAAAAGTATATGAACGGCCATGTCGTTGTATTTCAAATATTATAAACAAACGTAATAGGCAATAGCACAGTACACTGATATACAGTTTTCTTGTTTTTTCTTGTTTTTACTTAAAAAGACAACTGCCGCATTAGAACTAAATCCTGTGTCGCGGGGGACTTTACAAACATACAAGTAACGGACACAATGAACACCCAGACTCGAGACAACAATTTATGCATCACACAAAGTGTTGTCTCGTGTGGGGATCGAACCCACAACACTTGGGCGCAGTGTCAAGCGGTGAGGCGGCCGCTTAAGAGGAAACACTACGGGCGAGAGAATTGAAAAATAGGTATTTGTAAAATCTATTGCTGTCGCGCAGCCTCAAGTCTCCCCCCTCAGAGCGCGATAGAGACAACTGCAGCTTGGACCAAAAATACCTATTAAATGTACACAAAATCAACGTTTCGTATTCCCTTGATTCCTTTTCCAAAACTTCATCGATTTAACTAGATTTTCATATTAAATTAAAGAAAGCCTTAGGCCATGTTCCTATGTTTTCCTTTTTTTAAATAATCTAGCCAAATTTGTTTTTTGGATGTTTGAACACGGCGGAAAATCTGGCCAATTTTTGAGATATTTAAAGGTTCATATCTTTTTTAATATTTAATTTATGAGAAAAAGGAAAACATAGGGACATGTCAATCGGGGCCATACATCTTTTGGAAAAAAATAATTGCTCTACTGGCATTATCCAGGGAGAAAACAGGAGACTACGTTTGTATTTAAAAACGGCCGTTGTGTTTCCTCTTAAACCACTACGCCAACCGTGCAGTAGTTTGACTCCGTCGTATTTGAGCGCTAGATGCCTATTTTTGGTTGACGCGTTACAGCCCGGTCACGGTCTACAGGGGCGGGCGGCAGCGGCGAGCTTTTCGATGTACATGGCGCGTTTACTGTGACGCTGCGCGCGGCAGCCCCAGAGTAAATGCGCTATGTACATCGCCCCTGCCGCGCCGCTCGCCGCTTAGACCAATCTCGTAGCCAGGCCCTTAGGGTTGTAACAAATTATACAACGACAATCTACGTGTCGTGTTTAATGTAGTCAATATAATATTCAATACAGATTGTTTAATTAACACAGTCATTAGGCTAAAGCAGAAAGATTACCAAAGGTTATATTAGTAAAGAAACGATGACAATCAAATCAAAAAATGATTTAATACTAACTGAAATCTGTATATTCATCATCATCATCATCAGCCTTCCAACAGTCCACTGCTGGACTAGGCCTCTCCTTTGAAAGGAGAAATTGGCCTACTATACCACGCTGGCCAAACGGGTTGGTATAGGGTTTGTATCAAGTTTTCCTTCTCTTACAGTGCTGTTCTCTGCATAATATGCTCCCTCTGTCGGCTTTTACGACTCCCATGGGATGATATGGGGTGGTGACATTCCGTATTCTTAATCCGTCACCTCACGGACAGATATATAATTTGTATATTGAGGATGATATTATAATAAATGTGTACTGCCCTGTCTCAGTGTTTATCTAAAATTGTGTAAATTAAACTTCACAAAGTACGGAACCTTTGTTGTCCGACATGGCTGTTCTTAGCTGTATCATTTCGGTGGATTTATTTCACTCCGGTGCACAGTATATCATTTCGGTGGTCATTTTTATCATTTCTGTTGACACTTTTCATTTCAGTAGACTCTTAAAAATTCATCCTTAAATATTTATGAAAGTTTTGATGATATTTGATGTCCATTTACGCACAATGTTACAAAATAGGCTAAAGCTTTATTTGTCACTAAAAATATGTAGATAGCATTGAAATTAAAAAAATCCCACCGAAATGACAAATAAAAATCTCTTGTTGAAATTCACCCAGCTAATGTTCCATAAAATCTGGTCAAACTAGAAAGCTGACGCTGAATTTCAGGACGTCCTGGATACAATCTGGATATTTAGTTAGGATCATGATGGATATTTATAAACTAATCTATATACGTGCAAGACACATGGATACCATTGTATTATCTCTATATATAAAATCCTTGCGTTACTGACTGACTGACAGACAAGCTACAGCCAAATCTATAAGGCACAGGCAGCTGAAATTTGGCATGTATGTGAAATTCCTACGGGATCGGGCAGAAACAGTTAAATAAAAAAAAAATGTGCGAGCGTAGCTGCGGGCGTCCTCTAGTGTTGATACAAATTTGTTTTCTTACCCAGCTGCTTCAGTGAAATAGGTGTTATCATTATGTGCTGCCAGAGGCAGATTTGTATACGCAGTGTCGGCGTGATCGGCTCTCGTGGTGAACTGCCACATGCCTCCAAAGATCGTGTGTTGGACTCCGCCCAAAGCTTTACAGACCACCTCGGTGTCTTCATGAGTAGCGCCTACCTGAAATAACACAACAAGTAAAAGGCTACGGTCACAAACAGGCATCAAATATAATTCAATACAAATCCAATACTTATGATAAGCAGACAACTAGTTGTAGGTACTTATAAGGCACGTATTGTTAATTAGTTATTTACATACATACATAGACTCACGCCTGTTTCCTGGAGGGGTAGGCAGAGACTACGGAACGCCATTTGCAACGATCCTGACATACCTCTCTCTCTTGTTTCATTCATTCCCATCAAGTTTTTCATGCATGCTCTTCTGTTTAGGGTACTTCTGACCTGTCTTTTTTTTAGGATGTCTCCAATCTGGTCAGAGAACGTCCGCCTAGGTCTTCCCCTTCGTCCTGTCCCATTCACACTTGCCTTATATATCGTATGTTCTTTGTCAGTCTTTCGTCATCCATCCTCACCATGTGCCCAAACCATCTTAATATGCCTTTCTCGATGCTTGTCACTACATCTTCTTTTACCCCACAGCACTCTCGTATGACACAATTTTTTACTCTGTCGGTCAAATACACACCACACATACTTCTCAGTGCTCTCATTTCTACAGCATTTATTCTACTTTTAAGTCTCTTCTGCCATACCCAACTTTCACTACCATACGTAAGGGTAGGTATTTACAATGAAATTAAAATATTTATCGAAACACTATGGCAAGTGTGCCAAAATATCGGACACTCATAGCGGCGATACGAGGTATCTTAAATATCGCTAAACTTTGAAATTAAGTATTCTCAAATACATACATGTTATCTCATTATATAACCTCAAATCACGTCACAGAAAAATTACACCAATTTAAAGCCTAAATAGTCACGCTTAAAAAAACAATAATCTATCTCGGGTGGAAAATGAACTCACTTTACACTTTCACACACATACCAGTACAGTTCCACGTTATCAACCGGTTTTTCTCGCCCCTAGACCATAAAAATACAGTTTTATAAATAATTATGAAGTAAGTATAAAATGTAACTTAACTTTCGCTACTAGATGAACTTGAATATAATTTACCATATCATCAGAACTAAAGTCAATACGGTATATTTTGCAAACTGCCACGCAGGTCGTATTTTATAGCTGCAAAATGAATACAATACTGCACACAAGTCCCAACGAGGTATTGACAGGCTGTCATTATAAATTACGGAGATATATCTTTTGTCTCCTGTATTATAGTTACTTTACAAAATATGTACTAACAATGTTATGTTGGTGTACAATAAAGCGTATCTATCTATCTATCTATAGTTCTACCCAATATGACTTACTAAAATAAATTGACCAAGTATTTGTTTTCAAACTTTAAAATCAATAATTTCGTATAAATTGTTGGCCAGCTTACTGTTTGGTGGACTGACGGTGTTATTATATTAGTCATTATACATAATTAATGGGGTCAAGTCATATCAAAAGGTCAAAGAACGGGAAGCAAACCGAAACCAATGGCAATTGCTCCACCGAGAAAAGCTTGGCTCTTAAAAGTGTAAGAAGAAGACACAGGAAACTAATGAACCCAATGTGATGGTTTGAGCTGCTGTCTAGCCATTCAACACTGGGGCAAGTATTGTGTCTTCAAAACCACACAGGACACTACTTTGCGTCCACGTTAAGGTGTTCATTATAACTTTTTGTTCCTAGGTAAGGTGTCCATTGTGTTCGTTGTTGGAATTTTTGTAAAGTTCTCTGAGTTATAATGTTTATTCTTAATGCGGTCATAATAACCGCACCATTAAGAATACAAAGTCAAAATGGATCTAGGGATCCCATGGGCTTCAATTACGTATTTGGTACAGTTTTATTAAAATAATATGGCATTTATTATACAGACGCACAGAATCCCATCTACCTTAACCCAACAGATCACATCTACCTTATAAAATCTGTATTAAAAAATAAATACCTACATTTAATTTAATTAGTTCTATATAACTTAATTAAGTTTATCAAAGTGAAAATCATATCAATAAGATAGGTTTAACCAACAACATTTTTTTATTAAACATAACACCTGCATATCCTCATTTATGTACTTATAGGTCGTGCTTGGTCCAAGAAATTGGCAAGTCCAATTAAACAATTTATCAAATCAAATTTTGAGTAACAAATACAAATACTTTACCCCTTTTATCTACGCAACATCGTAGTCGAGAAGTGACTGAGATACTCTCTTCACTGTAGCCACAGAGTTAAGAAACTCGTACACACGGACTTTCCCAACTTTATCGTTATTGTCTCAATGCTAAAAAGAATTGGATCTCCGACATTCACGTCATTTTTTGAGATTGGTATAAAAAGATAAGCGTGTGCAAATTAAGTTGAAACCTAGACTATAATTTACCCCTTTTATTAACGCTACGCCATAGTCGAGTGGTGACTGAAAGACTCTCTTCGCTCCAGCCACAGAGTTAAGAAACTCGTCGACGTGGACTTTCCCAACTTTATCGGTGATATCTCCATGCCAAAGTAACGGTTTGAGCCTTCGACTTTCCTTCCATTTTTTGTAGTTAAATTGTGATAAAAACTCTTGTGTATAGGTTGATTCGTGGTTGTCACTCCCTGGAAATAAATATAGTATCAACATCAGTTTAACGCGGGTCAGATTGCCGAAAATATAAATTTATGCTTATTTTGCAATAAAATTTTACTGACGAACGGGAAAAGCAAAGATATATTATAGTACTGCATTATTTACGACCTAATCGATGACTGGTAATAATCACAGTAAAAAAATAGACGATTATACCACTCGATACACACATAAATAGTAAAAATAACGTTATTTTGTACCACTAAAGTCGACAACTGATCGTCATGATATTTTGTCAACAAATTGTTAAGAATAGGCCTCTCCAGGAGAGGCCCATTCATTGCCCACTGCTGGATAGCAGTGGGCTATGGCAGGCTGACAGTGATGATGATGATGATGATTGTTAAGAATAGGGATAAAGCGAGCATAATATATTTTATTTCTTGGATGATTAAACTGAAATACTCACTATCATTGGCGTTATAATTACTTACATGTTATAAAGACCTGTGATTTATCGTGGCTCACATTTAATATTGTGACATCTGGTATTTCTAGTATATGATTGACTCTCTGGTAAGTGTCGGCATGGTAACACGATGAACATCTGAAACAATGTTCTGTTTACATTCTGACTGAAGTGTTTCATTGAAAATTTTAGGTAGTAGAGCCTTGCTGATTTCAGCATGAATGGGCCGGCTCGACCGGGGAAGTACTACCCTCTCACAGAAAATCGACGTAAAGTAACAGTACCTAAACTGTTGCGTTTCGTTCGGTGAGTGAGAGTGCCGGAGGCCCTATCCCCTGTTCCTTTTCCCTCATCCCACTCCTCATCCTATCCATTTTCCCAACCCCAAGGGGCGGCACTTGTGTCCATGGGCGGCGGTAATTGCTTACCATCAGGCGATCCGTCTGCTCGTTTGCCGCCTATTACCATACAAAAAAGCATTGGATTTTGATATTGAATTTCATTCTCATTCAAGAATTGCCTGGATATCACAGATCAAGTCATTTATTCTGTGCTATATATTAAAATGGTTGGATTTTAGGCATTGAAATTTAATTTTTCTTAATAAGTTTTAGCAGTGCTTTTGTATTTTTACCAAGCAGATTTCCATTTTGAAAACATTAAAACAAAATATCATTTAATAATATAGAAATTTCGAAAATATGAAGTGTTTACTTCCTTTGAATAACGACAACATAAAACGTAACTAGCATCAATTCGTTACATCTAGCTCTAAAATATTTTTCATGATAAAATATCGTTAATCGCCATAGAACGCGCTAATACAAAATTGCTGATAGAAATACGGCGACAGCCGTCCATTTCGTATCGTAGGCGAGTCTTCCTTAGAAAATTGAAATAGATAAATCTTAGTAATTGCTACCTGCAATGGTCTCTGAGCCAACAGTCCTCAAACTTGATTGAGTTTCCATCTCCAAATAGTACGTCGAGCGCGCCGTCCACTGCACTCACCCGTTCGATGGCTGCGCAAATAAAACTCGTTAATGAAATCGTCCCAACCGATTTCAAGAAAGATTTCTGTTTGTCCGAGAGATTTGAGCTGTAAAAATGATTGCTGTTTTATTGTATTCGTTAATGTCAAAGATAAATTT
The DNA here is from genome assembly GCA_944739405.2 of Euclidia mi. Classification (NCBI taxonomy): domain Eukaryota; kingdom Metazoa; phylum Arthropoda; class Insecta; order Lepidoptera; family Erebidae; genus Euclidia; species Euclidia mi. The sequence continues at coordinate 71,905,193 of OX123185.2, forward strand.
GAATTGCATATTACTATTAAATTCTTGAAGTGATACGTGTTGAAGGAAATGATAACATATTGAATTATTTATAATTTTTTTAAGCAAGTGCACAAATACAGAAGTTTTCCCATATACTACATTTTTGTAGTGTATAAAAATAAATAAATAATCATGTAAATATTAAATGTAAAAAGTTGTTATATTTGATCAACAGTGAATGTTGAAATCCATTCCAGTGCAAGTATTGAAAACGTACTTTGTACTAGCTATATATTTTAAATTTACAACATTGCCACGTAGCATATAAGGTTCCATATCCTAAGGTTGCCTGTAAGAAATCGCACTTTGCGATAAGGCCGCCCTTGTGCATTTGCTATGTATGTACATTTAATTTATTTATACCAGACTAGCCATTTTCCGCGGTTTCATCCGCGTCCTGAGGGAACTACTTCGCTTACCCGTAAAACCCTTTAGCCTATGTTACTCGCAGATAATGTAGCTTTCTAAAAGTGAAAGAATTTTTAAAATCTGTCCATTAGTTTTTGACTTTATCCATTGCAAACAAAAATACAATTTTTTCCTCTTTATAATATTATAGTGTAGATTTGTACCAACAGTGTAGTGCACAATAAGGAATTATCATATCATTATATCATATAGTAGCTGCATAAAACTATCTGAACAACGAAATATGCTTGACCTTGGTATGCATTCCAGCCACAACCTTAGTAACCTGAGTTAAAACCCAAGCACGCAGCTGTTAGCAAACCAAAACCAAGGGACCAAATATAAAATGTAACAAAACAACCAATTAATTATATTCTGCAAACACTAATGAGACCACAATCGATTCAATTTCGTTGCTTCAATTGAAATATACGCGATCATAATGATATCCGCACGGGCCACAACATTTGACACTGGAACCCAATTAACGAACCGTCATTATTTGAGATGCTTTTCTTTATTGATAACTAGCTGTTTCCCACGGTTTCACCCGCGTCCAGAGGGAACTTCTTCGCGTACCCGGTTAATTTATAGCCAAATTTACTCATTGGTACGTCAGCTATACGCCAATGAAAGCCTCGTCAAAATCGGTCCAGCTTTTCTAGAGATTAGTGAGAACAACCAAACAGACAGACAGAAAAAAATTAAAAAAATGTCATTTCGGTATATGTACCGTGTATACATCCATATGCATTTAGTAAAAAGCGGTTATCTTAATATTACAATCAGACACTCCAATTTTATTTATGTGTATAGTTTGAAATTTAAATGGGTTGCAATTGAAATTATACATTTCACAAAATGTTAAACGTACTTGTAAATAAACTGGTATTATTGAAAGTTAATGGTAGTTACTTATTCATGATTAGTTTTGGTTATTGATATTGATACGAACATTTTATTTTTAAACTTTCGCGACTTCCATAGATATGTACTTTTATTTCTGTAACAGGTGTATATTGTGTCATTATAAGAAACTTGAGGTGAATTACCTTATATTTGCCCCGAAATTTTGGTATGGCTAGCTGTGGTAATGGAAACACTGTCTTAATACCCACATGAGACGACACTTTGTGTGATCCATGGATTCTTTTTTCGAGTCTGGGTGTTTATTATGTCCGTTGGTTGTATGGTTATAAAGTCCTCGCGTCACAGGAATAATTTCTTGTGCGCTCTCTTTAAGGGCCAATGACTAATAAATAAAGGGTTGTATTTAACTGTTAGTCAAAAATACTAATTTTCCACCAAAAATACTAATTGCACCACTAAGCTAAGTTGACGGAGCCCTGCTTGGCAGGGCTCCTATTTGTGGGAGCAGGGTCACAAGAGAACCTAACATAACCTATTAAGTTTTCTGAGTGGATAAGTTTCCCGAGCGGACGAAACTTTTCATATCAAATGATATTTTGTAAAAATATCATCATATTTGGTGTACAAATAGTATTTTAGTGTGCAAGTCAGTATTTTAGTGAAATAATAAAGTTTTTTTGCGTAACTCACTTTAGTGTGTTACATATCATTTTTGAAACGCTGTTAAAAATATCCCATAAATAAAAATATTTTAATACTTAAATGCCCTATTACCAAAGTCAGCTGAATAACATATTGTAAAAACAACGAAGGAAAGCAAAGATAATATCTATTATCATAAAACACCTGCAGTTGAGATACAAAATCAAAATAAACAAATGTTTATACCATAGGTATGTTTTGACAGGTTTTAATCGCGTAGGTATTTATTTGATGAGTAGGAAAGTCTCTTTTGGTCTCGGCCGACTTTTCAAGCCGCTATCAGCCGTGCCGTGATCAGGGCAAGATGATTTGAGGATTCCGACGACTAAGGCCGCAATTAACTAGGACCGTGGTCCTAATTATCGGACTTATTGAATAAACTTATTTTGATTCCGGCGATTAGAACCACCAGAAAAAAAATTTGTTCGAGTCAGTAACAGTTTAGTCAAATCTAAAAAATATTCTTTAATTTATATATTTTATTAACATTATAATATAAATACACGATAAAGTACATTTAAGTATTACTGTTCCTGTTATGTATGTTCTAAACAATTAGTTTTAATGTAATTTTTGCTGATTATTTATGAATAGCAACTCAGACTTAAAGTACCTAATGCTTATTTATACTTGTCTCTTTCAAATGCATAAGATTTAATATAAAAAAGTGAGCATATAGCCTTAGAATATATTACCTACTTACTTGCGGTAAAATTTTTCAGGCACCTTGGCAGATTCGTATTATTTTTCTTTTAAACTGTAAAATAGTAATTTTAATTAGAAGACCAATTTACGTAGAAATCTTGTGGTGGGATCGTAGACAATATTATCAGACATGCAGGTTGCGTCACGATGTTTTGCCTTTACCGGTATATTTCATTTCTTCAATTAGCAAGCGATAATTCGAATTTCCCGTTTTGCCCGATCCCGTGGGAATTTCGGGAAATCCCTTCTTTGTGCACCCCTACGGTCCCCAAGGAACAAACTTGCCAAATTTCAGCTTCCTGCGCCCAATAGTTTCGGCTGTAGCGTGTCTGTGTAAGGATTTTATATATTAAGATTACTTTGAAAATAAGATGGTGCGCACCATAGATATGCGCACCGTGGGTTTAACTTAAGGAAAAAAGAAAGTAGCTCTTATTTGATATTTTATAAAGGCGTGTTAAGAATAATACTATAATACAGTATAATAACTGTAAGTCATACAATTATCATATAATCTTATAACGGTATTTTTCTTATATTTATGGTATAAAAATATTTTTTGAAGAAAATTTCTGCGAAATAAACTCCTGTGCCCCTTGCACACAGGAATTTATTTCTCAGGAATTTTGACTTTATAAACGTGTTATAAAAAATTAAAGAGAGGATAAATATTTGGCATAACAATTAAATTGTGCATCATATAAAACGCTGTACCTTGTGCACTCGGCGCAGTGTCAAAATATTTAAGATATAAATAAATAGTCTCGAATCTGACGTTTCGACCAGCTTACAGAAAATTTATATTAAACAATACGTACTTTGAGATACCATGTCGTGAATCACCAATAGAATGTCCGATCAAAAAAAACTTGTTGCGCACTCGACTATCTGCGACGGAGTTAGTGCAAAGACTGTGTAATCTACATTACGTCACCATTATCAGCATAAAACGGATGGCCAAAGTTGAAACTTGTTATTAAATAATAGGCATTCGGGTCAACCACACTTATATTACGTATTATTCACCTACAGTTCACCAGTGCAATATTTTACATCATACGATATAAAGATTTAAAAATTATAAAAAAAATCTCTTTGTAAGACGTTCGTGTCTATGTAACCATTCCGCTAACTATTTTTAAACACTGCTCAAGCTAGCACAGAAGCAAAATAATTTAAATTAAGAATATGTGTGTTTTGAGCCAATAAACATTTTTAACGTATCGTATGCTGTATTCCAATTGTTAAATTTTGATGATTTAATTTTATATTAATTTTTTTAAAGTTCATTGTCTTTGGTAGTACTTACTAGATAAAAGATGTAATTAAAAATAATAAATATGACTATAACTCATCTTACAATTTACTACCATTACATTACTTTGAGTGTGGATGGATGTTTAATTTTGTTAGTCTTTCAAACAAAAACTGCCAATCTCGATTTTAATAAATCCTTGCATAAATCTTGCCTATACACCAGCATAGCACAGAAATTCTTTTTTCCCTGTTACTTACGTACCTCCATGTGGTCAAAGCCACGAGCACAAGCTAGCTTATAAGCAAAGGTATTCTATACATGCCAATTTTTTTTTTCTCTAAACCTACACTTATAAGTGGCACGTAGCTAGTTGATAAGAGATTTATCATAAAACATAATTAGTGCCGTGCCGTCAAACTCATAACGATATAATAAACTAGTCGAGTCTGCGGTTACTCCTGCGTTATTTAAGGCTACTGCTTCGCACCCGTGGCTCATAGCGAGATGTATAGTTAGCTTATAGACTTCCTCGATAAATGAGCTATCCAACACGAAAATAATTATTTAAATTGGACCAGTAGTTCCTGAGATTATCGTAGTAAAACAAACAAACTTTTCAGCTTTATAGTATAAGTACATATAGATTACAAATTTAGGTCAAAGTGGCATGTAATATGTAACCCTATTTGATAACATTAACTTCGCGAGATATCTTATATGAAGCATTAACTGGTTTGCAAGTTTTGAGACTAGAATTTAATTATGGGATATTTTTAATGCTATTGCTAGACCTGCGTTAGGGTTAATGCTAATGGTCAACTACGCGTTCATAAACGCGTTAAAATTCGCGTTGGCCATTAGTAATTTAACGCATTTAAACCGTGGGCACGTCTACGCGCCTAAATTAACGTGTTAAGACGCAGGTGTAGCAGGAGCATAAAGGCCGATTCACACATATCCGTGCAGTCACAGTTCCGGCACAGTACCGCCACCGTGATAATTAAGGCCGATTCACACATATCAGTGAAGTCTCAGTTCCGGCAACGTATCCGCACAGGTCAGTATCAGTGCTACAGTGAGGCGGCAGTGCTTCAATTCTTTCATACATTTTCTATCAACGCATACACACCTGTCAGTGCCAGTGACGATACAGTACTCTCAGTGACAGTGCCGGCGCCGGCGATCACGGACGTAATCGGTGGCGACGATATTTTTTGTCAGATCACGGACGCCGGTGTCCGTATGCTTCATGCACCCATTTTCTTTTTTTTTCCTTGATGCTGCTCTTCTTCTTCTTCGTCTAAAGCAATGGCTAGCATTGCTAGTTCCGTATAGTTGGATAAAGCCGTAGCAAAAATCATCACCAACTATCGTCGCTCCATTTTCAGTGCGTCCGATCCGTGCACTGATACATGTATGAATTGGAACACTGCCGCATCACTGTAGCACTGATACTGACTAGTGCGGACGCGTTGCCGGAACTGTGACTTTACTATCTCAGTAAAGTGTGAATCGGCCTTAACAGTGCATCAAAAATCTTAAGTAACACACTGAAGTGCGTTTCGCAAAACTCTTTATTCTTTCACTAAAGTACTAATTTGTGTTGGTTATGAAATTACTAAGCGAGTATATTTTTGTGCGCAATTAGTATTTTTGGTGGAACGAAGGTATATTTGTTTGTAGAAGTCAGACATAAATTGAGGAAGAGATAAATACTGTCCTTAAATCATTGATACACCTTAAAGATTGTGCTAAAGAAAAACATCTATTAATTTGTAAGTTCATTAGGAGTTCTTGCTATGATTTTGGAAATAGTCTAGTTAGGTTAGTGATAAGGTTAGGTTATAAAAAAATCCTGCACCTCTGGAAGAAAGATTTTGTGATTTCGTAATTTGTAATAAGTACTCTGATAACCTTATCTCACTATATTCATTGTATTTCTAATCTAACAATTTATACAATAATTATTAAACATTTACCATCGAATCCTTTTTATTCTTTAAACTTTCAGATTCCACGTGATCATTAGTCCCTAAATTATTTAGCATGTTTTGTTTTTCATATCAAACACATCGTCCTATATTTTTGAAAAAAAAGAGGCAGTTTACCTATGGTGTAAGGTAGACCGAGGCGAATCGGATCACTTTTTATTTGAGGACATACAAATTATACTTAAGTGCAATATATGTAACTTTAATTGCCAAAACGGTAATCAGAAATTATTTGGTTACGCATTAAATATTTCGAAACTCAAATTACTCATAAATTGTGCAAAATATTAATCAAAAGGTAAAAAGAAAGAAATATCCGAATCGCGCCAATTATCGGGGCGAATAGGATCATACGTAAAATTAAGGTTTTCTCAACAGTCGGTTTTTTCCCAAATTCTTAAATCTACACCAAGAAATAGTAAGCATGTACTTTAGATGAGCGCGAAAATTTTAACGCTCACAAAAAGCGACTCACTGGCGACCGGCGCTGATGCTGATGTAAACCAGCGTCAGCGCCGTAGTCGTATCGAAACGAAACCGATGGCAGGAGGTGTCAACGCTGTATTAAAATTTATTCTGATCCGATTCACCCACTGCTCCGATTCGCCTCGGTCTACCTTATATAATAATTTTATTTATTTATTTATAGACTCACGCCTATATCCCCGAAGGGGTAGGCAGAGGTGCAATATAACACCCACATTTCGCCACGAATTTTTAGGTCCCACGTAATAGGGGGCGATGCTATTGCCGTTACCGGGTACATCGCCCGACTCCGTGCTGCTACTGAGAATTTGGAAAAACCTAGTTGCCCGACCCGGGAATCGAACCCAGGACCTCCGATCACCAGTCGCATACGCTATCAAAAAGTCGCAAAACTGTTAAAAATTTGGGTATACATATGGATGAAACAATGTCTTGGCGACTTCAGATACAAGAAACAAGTCGAAAACTGTTTGCTTCAGCCGCGTCAATACGAAAGTTACGCAATTTCCTTCCAACTGCTACCAAGATTGCGCTTGCACAGTCTTTGCTTCTGCCGATCCTTGACTACGCTGATGTCAGCTATCTTGACCCTACCGAGGAGCAATTAAACAAACTTGAGCGTCTCCAAAACTTCTGCATACGTTTTATATTTGGTTTACGCAAATATGATCATATTTCAGAATTCCGCAACAGGCTCAATTGGCTTCCGATTCGCCTTCGCAGAAATACTCACATTCTTACATTACTGTATAATATCCTGTTTAATCCCAATAGTCCCACTTATCTTAAAGAACGTTTTAAGTTCCTTCATGACACACATTTAAGGTCCTTGAGGTCGTCTGAGGACTTGAAGCTGGAGATGCCAATGCATTCCACTAATTATTTTGACAAATCTTTTACTGTCCAAGCTGTGCGCCTGTGGAATGCACTGCCTTTAGACATTCGTAGAGCAAAATCGCTAAGTATATTTAAAGGTTTGTTAAAAACGCACTATCTTTCGTCCATTTGACATCTTTCATGGTATTTATAGTAGGTATATATTATATATATATATATATATATATTATATAGGTATAAATATGTATATATTATTGTATGTGTGTAGGTATATGTATATGTGTATCTATATATGTTTGTGTATGTCTATGAACTTCTTGTATTTTAGTAAGTGTATTATTCTGGTTGTCTTTAAAACTGCACCATTTATCGCACATGGCTTATTTATCATCTGTCCATCCTAAGGTTGCCTGGAAGAGATCGCTTTCAGCGATAAGGTCGCCATTTGTACATTCTGTTTGTGTTCTGTTTTGTTTTATAATTTAATTTTTGTAAGGTGTACAATAAAGAATAATCTATCTATCTATCTATCTATCTATCTATCCACTGGACCACGGAGGCAATCCTATATAATATATCAATGTTTATAGGTAAAAAATAAAAAGATACACCATGGAAGTGGGTTTAAAGGCACCGATACGACGATTTATTTTATTTAACAAGTAACTAGTTCTCCATGCGCCTGCTAAAATACTGCCGGCAATATTGCTTTTGCAGCTATGGAAAACTAGAATGATCAGAAACTTAATGGTAGTTTTGCACTAGATCGTACTTGTTGTTGCTCAATTTCACTCCTAATCCAAAAACTGAAAAATGCATATGTTTTTATAGAGTACTGGTTTTGTGAAAATTTTACGCGCCAAAACTGCCGTCATGATAGCCACACACGTAGCAATTTACTAGTCTGGACGTGCGCTAGTAGGTATACTATAACGTTTGTTGGAAGAAACTGTAATTAGGTATATTAATAACTAGTGGATACCCGCAGCTGCTACGCCCTACACACTACACACTGTAACACACTGGTCCCCAAGGTACATGTGTGTCAAATTTCAGCTTTCAGTGCCTAATAGTTATGGTACAGCTATAACTATTCAGCACTGGAAGCTGAACTTTGCTTGTCTGTCAGTCAGTCAGAAACGCAAGGATTTTATTTATTTTATTTATTTATTTATTTATTTAAGACAGGAAAACGAACAGCGTCATACATAAAAATAGTTAATATAAATAGGTTACAGTGCGCCAATTACAGGTTTTCACGAATAAGAATTTTAAAAATAATACTTAATATCAACTTTTACGTACACTACATTGTAAACAATTCAAAGGTACTCACTACAATGATAAATAGAAAAGTTGCTTAAAGTTAATCACATTTTATGCCACGTAAAACTCAAGGTTAAGAAGCCTTCTTGCCGTGTTGCTGCTGATGGTATATGGATCAATAGCGTAATCTTTACACAGTTTATTAAAGTCTTTGCTTGCTCGCACCATAAACGAATTCATTCTATAATTTGAAAAGGAAGGAGGTATATAAATTGGAGGGTTATGCCTAATAGATCTCGCAGGGACATTAAATTTAATTGTATTGAGGAGGTGACTACAATCTACTTCATTTGAAATATTTTTTGAAAAAAATGAACAATCTGCTAATCGACGACGATAAACTAGTGGTTGAATATGAAATTTTTTACATAAGATAATATAGTTTTCGGAGTGATAGGGTATTTTAAGGCGAAAACATAGATGTTTAATAAAACGTTTTTGCACACCTTCAATTTGGTTGATATATTTATCGTAACAAGGATTCCATATTTGTGATGCGTACTCAAGGTGGCTTCTAACGTATGTGCAGTACAGTATTTTTAGTGTCTTAAGATTCTTAAAGCATCTAGAGATATTTATAGATATATATGATTTACACAGATTAATTATTATATCGATCGTAATGAGCGAGGTAATCGTCTCACCCAATTCGCATTTGGCCAGAGTATGTATATAACAAACAGCTTTTTCGAAAAGAAACCGCAGCGGCGTTGGACCTGGGTCTCTCCTGACGGCTTTACACGTAATGAAATTGATTATATCTTATCCTCTGAAAATTATATAGTAAAAAATCTAAGCACTATCAACACAATAAAATACAGCTCTGATCATAGACCAATCCGAGCCAAAGTCAGATTCAACTTTAAAATCCATCGAGCCAAGCTTTTCACAAAATACACTAAGAAACTTGATAAAGCCATACTTGTTAATAACGCAGAATACTTTAACTTAGAAATATCTAACTACTTTCAAAATTTTGAAATTGACGAGACAAATGCTGAAGATCAATATTAAGCAATAGTAACCGGCATGAAAAATAGTAGTAAACTGATAAAATGTAAAACTAGAAATAGAAAAATGTTGTCACCCAATAGTATGAAGCTGATAGAAAGACGTACTGATACCGAAATAGGGACACTTGCATATAGAATGTTGGATAAAGATGTAAAAAGAAGTATCAGGAAAGATCTAAGAAATCTTAACACCCATCTAGTAAAAACAGCTTTAGAAAAGAATACATCCTTAAGGATTTCAAAGCAAGGACCTACAAAGGGCAAATATGGATTAATAGTTGTTGATGATCGAGGTATAAAACATAATAATAGAGAAAAAATTATGGAAATAGCAACAAAGTTCTATGAAACATTATATTCCGACAATGTCCTAGATGATACATGCACAGAATACCATCTTCCGGATTCCATTCCTCCTATAGACACTTCCGAAGTGCAAAAAGCACTTAACACATTGCCATATGACAAAAGTCCAGGCGAAGATTGTATTATTACTGAATCTCTGAGGATTGGGTCTCCATCAGTAATATTGCCCCTCACAAAATTATTTAATACCATTCTAAACTCAGGTCAAGTTCCACAGGTAATGTGTCATTCAAACATAATCCTTTTGCATAAGAAAGGCAACAAAAGCGATATCAGTAACTACCGTCCCATTAGTTTAACATCACATATTTATAAAACATTCATCAAAGTACTGCATAATCGTATAGACGCAAAGTTGGACATTCATCAACCACCAGAAAAAGCTGGATTCCGCCCTAGTTTCTCTACAACTGACCATCTTCATACTTTGAACCAATTACTGGAAAAACACAGAGAACATAATAAACCTTTGAATTTGGCCTTCGTTGACTACAATAAAGCTTTTGACAGTATCAAACATTCCGAAATATTTATTGCTTTAGAAAACCAAGATATTGAGAAACAGTACATTCAAATTATTAAATCCATATACGCCAATAGCTCCGCCAATATCAATTTAGACAGCATTGGGCCATCATTCAAAATACAGAAGGGTATTAAAGGGTGACCCGCTCTCCCCCAAGCTATTCAAAAGTACACTCGAGGAGGTTTTTAAAACACTGGCAACCTAATGGAGTACAAAAGCGATTTTTGTCGGCAACATGAGACTTACAAATCGCCGATTTGCCGACGATATAGTTCTGTTTTCTACCACCGCACTGGAACTTCAGACAATGCTCTAAGATCTGAGCACAGCAGGCCGCACGGTGGCATTAGCGATAAACCGGTCGAAAAATAAAGTAATGACTAACAGCACCAAATATAGAGTCGAGGTAGATGGGCAGGAGATACACTATGTCAATGAGTATATCTGCTTGGGTCAGCTAGTTTCTTTCGAAAACAGGCTAGAAAGAGAAATCGACCGCCGTATCGAAAATGCTTGGAAAAGCTTCTGGTCCATGAAGACGCTAATGAAGGGGGATATACCGATTTCTCTGAAGCGAAAACTCATTAATATATGTATTCTGCCCATACTAACCTACGGTGCTCAAACCTGGTCGCCTACCGAGTTGCAAAAGTCACGCCTTGCGGTCTGTCATAGAGCTATGGAGCGCAGCATCCTTGGTATTTCACTCAAAGATAGGATAAGAAAAACTGAGCTGCTCTCCAAAACTAAAGTCAAAGATGTGGGTAAAATGGCTGCTAGCCTAAAATGGAACTGGGCGGGCCGCGTCAGCCGTATGCACGAGGGTCGTTGGGCGAAGATCTCGACACTGTGGGTGCAAGAAGATGGTCACCGTCGCCGGGGCCGGCCCCGAAAGAGGTGGCGAGATGACCTGGACGCCTACCACAGGAGTTGGTTTGACACTGCAGGTGACAAGAAAGGATTGGAAAGTGGAAATATGGAATGGTTTGGGGGAGGCCTTTGCCCAGCAGTGGGACAGGACAGGCTAGTGAAAAAAAAATTATATCCCAACACGATATACATGACACTCATTTATTGCTATAGTAAATGTGCCTAATGATCAACACCTATCATAATCATTGAGGTTACAAATAAAGGTTATCTCTTTGTTCTGAGTCGACAGATGTTCATTGTCTAAAGCATAGCGATGCGTAACGATTTGTAAATTATCAACTAAATTGGCAACATTCAATTACTTAAAAAAATAGAAGTGAAAGTATTTTGCCTCTTTAGCTTATAATAATATCTTATGCAACGCATGGCTGAGATATTCCGTATGCATATTAAATAAGAAAGTAGGTATTACAATTACTGTTGTATAATATAATTGGCACTTTCACACAACCAAACAATCCACATAGGTACTATAAACAATCCCTCGGGCGCTCAAAGTCCAATCATCGTTAAATTTTTTTTATTCCATTTCATCTTGTTTCCACAACGCTTGTTTTGTTTCAAAACCAAAATTAAAACCACATTGTATAGAAAAAGCCGTATCTGTATATAATTATATAAATACAATTCTTGCATTACCGATTGACTGACAGACAGGCTACAGCCAAAACTATTAAGCGTAGGAAGCTGAAATTTGGCATGTACATTCCTTGGGTGCACTAAAGGATACAGGAATAGAAAAATAAAAAAAATATGCGGGCTTCCTCTTGATTAAAGATATAATAAAGTTCTTGATTAGTTAACCTTCATATAGAATACAATGAAAATTAAGAGTCAATTTCGTATATTTTTATCCTCAATACAGGTATCTACATAACAACCTAAATATTCGGATTTGATTTACATTGATTTGGATTACAATATAATGCACAGAAACTTGTAAATCGTCACTTTACTTTTATTATAGATATGAAAATACGTTTACTTCTTAAAATATCACTAAGTAATACAAAACAATGACAATAAAAATCATATTGTAATCTTAAAACTTTTTTTGTAGAGAATACAGCCATGTCAGAGTTCGTCGCAGATTACTCACTTATCAGTAATAGAACAATGCAGTACAATAAATGCGACACCAGTTACATAACCTATGTACAGACTTTTGGCCTATGTGCAGATACTGTTATAACTGCAATATGTTATTTTATATTAATAAAATTGCCTGGGTTTCTAGTTTATACAGATTTGGGGATTAGCTTACACAGAGCGGCTAATACGAGTATTTAACCTGAGTTAAAAACCTCATCATATTCTAAGGTTTCGATCCGTATTATCGTTATAGATTATATGTCTAGATCAAAAGTTAATTCAATAAAATATTGAAAAAGATCTTCATGACAAGTGAAACCCTTAGCTAAATAATTATGCTTTATGACGCAGGGCAGTAAATAGTCGTTGTTTTCGATCTAAAACTATGCATGCAGTTTTTTGAATTGGGAACCAACTTTTCTGAACATAATTTATTATCTTGTTATGTCTGTCCAAGTTCATCTTAGATATATTCTTATCCGTAAATCACCAGAGTATTCTTTATTGACATTGCTTGTGGCTAACTTTTATTGGCCGCAAGTCAAAGCCACAATAAGCGATGCTCATCCTGAAATACAAACACAGCGAGTGTCCAATCATATCATAAACAATATTACGTTTGAAGTTGGCAGTATCACAATACAACTTGTGTTGGCCTTGTTATCGAATACTTCGGAAACATTTCACGTAAATACATCTCGGCTTGGAACGATATACACGGCTCAATTGTAATAAAATACAAGCAAGTATTTTCTATAACATATTGTAGCAGAAACTGTATGAAATGCAAATATGCTACGCAAAAGAATCAATTGTAGATCAATATACAGTCAACCTTTAAGCGAGACTCAAACGATGGAAATATAACCATGATAGTAAAGCCGTTCCTAAACAACATAATTATTTTCAATCATATTGATTGAAAATAAATATATGTAGTTTAGGAATGAATTACGGATACTAAGACTAAAAGGTTAAGAATATCAGAAGACGTTGGAAATCAGTTTCCAAATATGTTTTCTCAGAATCTTAGAAGAGTTTCAATAATTCTAATATTAACATATAAAATCCTTGCGTTACTGACTGACTGACAGACACGCTACAGCCGAAACTATTGGGCGCAGGAAGCTGAAATTTGGCATGTATGTTCCTTGGGGACCGTAGGGGTGCACTAAGAAGGGATTTCCCGAAATTCTCACGGGATCGGCCAAAAAGGGTAAATTAAAAAAAATGCAGGCGTAGCTGCTGGCGTCCTCTAGTCTTAATATATAAAGTCCTTGCGTTACTTACTGACTGACAGACACGCTACAGCCGAAACTATTGGGCGCAGGAAGCTGAAATTTGGCATGTATGTTCCTTGGGGACCGTAGGGGTGCACTAAGAAGGGATTTCTCGAAATTCCCACGGGATCGGACAAAACGGGTAAATTAAAAAAAAATGCATGCGTAGCTGCTGGCGTCCTTTAGTCTATTTTTATATTTATTTCTCTATAATATAAAGCTTCATCAAAAACTTCTCTTCGCCTCCTAGGTTCACCAATTTTTGAAGAAGCTTTTGAATCTTTCATAGAAGAAAAGATACAACATTTTAGTGATATTTCAGACCGTCTATTCAAAATTAATATTCATTCAGCCTATACAATTATTCGGTATTGCCTTTTCGTCCCTAAATTTACTCATATTTTGAGATCATCACAACTTTGGAAAAAAATAGCACTTTTAGGAAAATATTTATCAAATTATTCAAACAACTTTAAGGAAGATATTAAATGTGGACATGGACGACCGAGCCTGGCTACAAGCGTCTTTACCCATACGTCTAGGTGGGCTCGGCGTTCGCAAAATTTCCAGTGTCAGTTTACCAGCGTTTTTATCTTCTGTTCACAGCACGGAAGAGTTAACTAGGAAAATTTTAACAACTACACTAGTTAATTCGGCAGTGCTGTGCAAAACCGAAGCTATAAATACCTGAAAAATGGCTTGTCCAAACACCGAATTGCCTACCAACCTTTTCTCCCAGAGACAGTGGGACTTGCCGCTCTGCAACTTAGTAAGAAAATTTTTTTTGTCTACAGCTTCTAATGTTGCAGAGCGTGTTCGCTTACTGGCTGTGGAGGAATGGGAATCTGGTCTTTGGCTACACGCACTACCATCTTCCAACACAGGAACCATGTTGGACGATGCGATCTTCCCTATTGCCACTTGCCTACGTTTGGGTGCTCCATGTGTTTCTCCGCATCGATGTCATTGTGGAGAGGACGTCGATAGCCTCGAACATCATGGGCTTTCTTGCAGTAGAAGCGCGGGTCGAATTCCACGACATGCACATTTGAACGACATAATTCGTCGTACTCTTGTCGCGTCTGGCGTACCACCTGTACTCGAACCAAATGGTTTGGTACTAGACGACGGGAAGAGACCTGACGGTATGTCGTTGTTGGCATGGAAAATGGGTAGGCCTTTGGTGTGGGACGCAACGTGCGTAGACACCCTTGCGCCATCACATATTCTAAGCATAGCATGTCATCCTGGCGCTGCTGCTGCAACGGCGGAAACCCTCAAACGGCGCAAATACGGTCATTTGGTTGGCAATTACGTATTTGAGCCGTTTGGGGTAGAAACGCTGAGCTCATGGGGTCCGAGCGCTTGTATTTTGTACCGAGACATCTCCAAACGCTTGATCGACGTCTCACGTGACCAGAGGGCTGGTTTATTCTTTGCTCAAAGAATCAGCATTGCCATTCAACGTGGCAATGCTGCCAGCCTTCTGGGCACGTTACCCGATGACAGTGATGAGGAGGAATACTACGACGCCTAAACGCTTTGCCCTATTATAAGTATGTATTTATATGTATTGAGTATGTATATATTTATACGTATGAATCATATTATTATATAATTTTATTATTATATGTTATTATTCCTTATCTATGTACTATATTATTATATTATGTATAGTATCCCATGTCTTGGTTAGGTATATTGTTATATCCAATATTATCTATTATATTTCATAATTATTGCTAATATGCTCATCTTATCAGTTAATGTATATTATTTGAAAACGTGTAAAAAACACAAATCTCTTGTGCACCTACCAATTTTATCTCTGCACCACCTAAAGGTCGACAGGTAGAGAATGCCTCAAGGCATTATGTACACAGTATGTATGTGTATAAAGATTTAAAATAAAAAAATAAAATAAAAAATATAAAATTATATATATGCCTTTTAAGCTGCCAGATTGTTATTTTCATTCCTTTTATTTCTTACTTTTTACTACGTTAATGCCCATATCTCAAAAACTACTGAACTATTGTGATGGGTAATCCTGTAATACAATACGGTAGTTTCCAGGTTCAAAATAATTACATTTTATTTAGTCCGTATTTTAGATTATAAAAAAATATTGGACACGTATTTTTTCTTTTTTCGATTAAATAAAAAATAACAAAGATATAGCCCATTAAAGTTACGTGTGACGTCATCTAGTGCGAAAGAATGCAGCACGGCGCGGCGTGACGTTATACGTAACTTCAATGAGCTATATCTTGGTAATTTTTGGTTTAATTTACAAATAAAAAATACGTATCGCTTATTTTTGAATAATCTTAAGGACGGACCTATAATTTTTTTTTGTCAACTAGCCTATTGTATGTAAGAACCTGATAAATAAAAAACTCTTTTTTTGTTTTTATTCATAGACTCACGCCTGTATCCCCGAAGGAGTAGCCGTAGAGGTGTAAATACTACACCCACATTTCGCCATTAATTTATATACTTATCTGTTGCCGTTACCGGACACATCAGACTCCGTGCTGCTACTGAGAATTCGGAAAATCCCAGTAACACTTTTACTTTACTTTTACTAACACTTTCCCAAAAGTGTTACAAACTCATTGTTAAAAGGCCTAAACCGTAAACGTCAAGGTTTATTCACCGCCTTCAGTGCGCATTAAACGGTCATTCCTAAGCAAATACCTACATATTTAGACTCTGAGATCTCGACATTATTGCTAAAGTTAGTACACATCTTAAAACTGTGGTATGCCACAATGACACACGATGTTGTTATATGGGGATGGATGACTGTCTCTGGGTAATCTTAGCTCAAGAATATAATTATCCTTTCAATTCGTAGAGGCCATAGTACATTGCTCCTAGCTAAAATTAATTCTGCTTGCTTAGTGAGAAAAGGAATTTGGAATAGCGCAATCTTAGGTCTGATCTCATCACCACCATTGAATAAGCATCTGTATATACAAATTGATTAAATATGTTAGTATACCAGTGATTTCATCCTTACAAGCTTTAATAACCTTGGTTGTAATTTCGTCATATCCCGTAGAGCTTGTATTTTAGCGACATTATTTCCCATCTAACTTCACATTCTGATATAGGTCATAGAAACATTGTATTGGAAATCACTTAGCCACTGAAGCTACAGCTTTCGTTTTTCTGTTTAAAATCGTTATTTATAAAATGAGAATTGAAGGCGGATACAATTTTAATCGGATTCTCCAATATTACATTCTTGATTCTAATACTTTCCATGTTTTTGTAATTTTTTAGATCGTCAACTTCTTTTTTTATTACTGTCCAGGCCGCCTGACATTTGTTACAATTTTATGTATGAATTTTATATTGGAATTCTTTTTCGAATTATAAATACATTGTTTTAATAGTTTTGAATACGTCATTTTATCTTTATAATATTTAAATTTTAGTGATCGTTTTGTTTTACAACTCTGTTTCAGGCCACAGCTTATCCAATCCTGTCTTTCCTTTTTATTTAAATTCACTTTTACTGTAACTTTAGGAAAACAAAGATTATAGAACAAACAAAACAGCTCGTGTAATTCACTAAACGCTACATATCAGTCTCTGAGTATATAAAATCTCATCATTAAGTACTTTGTATAAGTATATTAATTATTTACTTATAAGTTAACATTATTATAATTAAACCACAGCTGCTACTATGTTGACCTGTCTGATTATTTGCAATTCTTCATTCACTCATCTCGATGTTTCAATTATTGATTTCCAATTAAATTGAAGATTTGAAGTGCTAGGTTTTACAAAGTCATTACTTTATTGACATCTTGGCAGCGCAAATTCAACCGACGATTTTTATTTTAATTATATTCGCTGGCTATTTCAAATCTTCTAAATAATATGGATGATAGTATTAAAGTAAATATGACATTAAAATAGGCCTCATAAGTTCGTTCTTTACAATTGATTTACCCTTATTTACCTAATAAATGCACATCATTTTGACCCTTTGAAAATCGAATTATGCAGGAATAACAATAAATTTATAAATTAGCTCGATTGTATGGTAGCTGAACGTTCATAGTGACTCAAATTTTATTTTTAGTTTTATACTTTATTTAGACCTCATTTATGTTTTGAATAACTCGCAAAACTTGTACTCCGTTCGAACTAAAATAGTCGAAAGACATTTGAATATATTTCTAGAAATAACGTAGGAGTACCACATATAAGTACTGTTATGATAAATAACTTGACACATCCATCATCATTTTTTAAACGCAGTGGAAATTAAAAGTACCTACGTTTGAAAATAAACAAAATGTGTATTGTCTTCGTATAGTTAGATGTCTGAAGTGTCTTGAAGGGTAGAAATGGCTAATGCATAATTTGCCAGTTGTTATGATCCTGACATGAATGCTATTGTTAACGCTTGCACTCCCTTTTCTATAATAAATAAAAAAAAAATTAAGTACTTAGTACATACATAATAATATACAGACTACTTTATTTTTATGATCCAGTGCAACTGGATTATAATCCTACCAATCTGCAATAATTTGCAATACTATAATAATATAGCAAAGATGCTTTTATCAATACGACTACCACTTATAAAAATTGCCCTTCTATGTTTTAACTCCTACTTAGAATATTTCTTCTGTAATGCCATTGCAACTTTTAAGCAATGGTATAATTTATTTGCGGAGCTTGCTTTACTGAGACGTGCCCGTGCAGCACAAAGTACGTGCGGGTTCAGAAGTTGTCGTACTCTTAGGCTGGTTGCACACTTGATGATTTTGTCAGGTATAGACGGAAATCAGTTTTTTTAAAAATAACTTTCTAAAATTTAAAACCACTACGGTACATTTAATGTTTTTGTATGGATGAGTTAAAACAATTTTAGTTTATTACTATTATAGCACTCAGTGGTACACCAAGACAACTGTAGCGAAAAACAGTTATTTTGGTGTACTACATAGTGTTATAATTAATAACTCTATAAAGCATTTTCCTCTAGACATAATTTTTCTAGTGAGCAATCCTTTTCATCAAAACTTTACATTTCATAGATTTATTATTTAGTAGAGTCGCCGCCACCACCACCCCGCTGCACGCAAAATTCGAGGCAGCAGCCTAACTCTCACAGTAAGCGGCAGCCTTGCTGTGTCAATAAGCAGTCGTTACCAATTTCCATCGGATGGGGTGTTACCTAGTCTGCCACTTTCATCAATAAAAAAAGAAACCTAATACATTGTCGTGTATAAAATAAGAGATACTAAACCGTTTTTAAAAAGCCCTAGTGTGTGACCTGCCCCAGAGTCAGCACGTGTTTTCTTTGATAACGTGTGGTACTGATAGCCTTAAGTGAACTTTCTCGAATTATTCTCTAAATTTCCAAAGAAAATTGGTTTCTTAATAGCAGTAATTAGTTTTGCTGTATGTTTGTTGATTCTAAGGAAATTGGATGTGCCGAAATTTTGCAATGTTGATTATTTTGTGTTGATCTTGGAGATTCATGATTTTGAAAAGTTTTGAATCAATGGTTTGAAGTCATTCATACGGGTATAAAAGCATAAAGGGTTCACAAATAAATTAATTATGATTATAGAAATACTACGGCGGTACGCTCCACTTGGTTTAAGTAAGATTATTGAGCAAACAAAACCTGCTATTTAATGTTATAGTAGTTACGTATAATTTATGTCATCTATCGTAGAATGGCAAAGGTAAGCAAAGATTTAAGACTCTGAATTCTGCTGTTAGAAGCTTCACAAGTTTATACCAATTTTCGACAGCTCGACGACCCACCAGGCACGATCAACGATCACCTAGTTTGGTTAGAGAACCCTCGCTCTAGTTTCAAGAGCTACTGATCTCATAGCTATACGAGAACTATCGAAATACGTATAACCACCACACACAGATTGGCACACTGTACTAGAGCTACTTATTTAATAGCCTCATGCCTGTATCCCCTAATATATAGTGTAATACTACTTCTCTGCCTACTTTATTTAATTTCTTATAGTACCCCATGTTATTCTGAATGTAAATAATCAAAATCTTGGCATTACCTTCTTACTTAGTTGACAAGCTCTTGTATATAAAACCATGACACCTTTTACCAGAACTCTGCAATGTAATTGAGTAACCATAAAGTCAATTTATTATAGGCGGCGATAGCCGAGTGGATATACCAACAGACTGCCATGCAGAGGGTATCGGGTTCGAATCCACGGCGCGCAGCAATGACTTTTAGGAGTTATGTGCGTAATGGTCAATTATCGCTTGTCCCGTGCCTCGGAGAGCACGTTAAGCCGTCGGTCCCGGTTGTCATGGAGATCTTTGACAGTCGTTATAGGGCGTCAGAACCTTCTAAATAAACTGACACTAGTCAAAACCATGGAATATCGCTATCCCTTCGGGTTGCGGAGGTCAGACAGGCAGTCGCTCTGTGGAAAAGCTAATATTCAGCCAAATCCGGTTAGACTAGAAAGCGGACCCCAGATTGAAACTGGGATAACGCTAAGAGGATGATGATGAGCCAAAATGACAATTTATTAGTGCATCAAAAGTAATGTACATAAACCAATTTAAAAATAATACCACCTATTTGGATAAATATTGAAGTCACTCCACAATTACCTATAAATCTTTTATATTTGTTATACACAACGAAAGGGTGCCAATTTATAAGAGGAACATCCTCCCACAGAAAATTTTCTTCTGTGGAAATTGAAATCAATGGTAGATTAAATTGAATTTTGTAAGTGGAAACAAGGATTAAAAGTTAATTTAACTTTTACAAGATCGCACTTTTTATCGCGTTTAACATTCAGGTTAATATGGTGATAACGCGAGCTTGGAAAGTCTGACTTTTATCTTTGTAAGCTGATAAAAACGTCGAGAAAATCGCTATAGCTGGTTTTGTTTCACACAAATGGTAAAGAAACTGATTTCTTTTTAAATACTGTGAGAACTGAAGCCACACATAAGAAGTGGCAGTTTTAGTAGAGATTGTGTCAAGCTATTCGTCAGTCGAATCACGAAAAGGCGTATCTGTGTTTTGGTAAATTTTACAGCAGAGCCATTTTTATGAAATCGTCACGTTATGTACTGTCATAACTTTATGTCTTAAGATTTAATGTGCTTGGTATGATATTTATGTAAATATGTAGCTAAGACTGATCATATTTTTAACTGTGGTTTCAGTGTACTGTAGTTAATTATAAGGATATTTATATTTTTTTGAAAAAAGTTTCACTTACGCCTTTTCGTGATGTACCCCTTATATCAGTAATTTGACTTAGGTCCAGGTAGGCATTGCTTTAAGTGGAGTTGAATACATCGGTATGCATTAAAAATTAATTTGATTCTGTGGCAGTAGTTTTCCGAGCTACCGGCTTTCTTTCAGCAAATCAAGTGATGTATTCTCTGTGCAAAGTTAGATCACCTAACGAATCAATCAATCAGCCTATCGCAGTCCACTCCTGGACATAGGCCTCTCCCAACACGCTCCACAGTACACGGTCCTCAGTCTTCCGTATCCAGTCTGTCCCAGCCACTTTTTTCAGGTCGTTGGTCCACCTAGACGGGGACCGTCCTACCTTACGCTTGCCGAGGCGTGGTTTCCACTCTAGAACACGCTTGCTCCATCAGCCATCAGTCCTTCTACAGATATGGCCAGCCCACTGCCATGTCGTGAGGCTCCATTTAGGCTGTGCAGCATCTCGCTCAGCTCTTCCAGGCTCTCTGCCACGATGACGATATCGTTGCCAAACCGAAGGCGGGATATGTACTTGCCATTAATGTTTATGCCCCGTCCAGTCCAGTGTCTTAAAGTCGTCTTCGAGTGCGTTGGTGAAGAGCTTAGGGGATATTACATCCCCCTGCCTCACTCCTCTTCGCAACTCAATGGGGCTAGTTTTACTGTCCTGGAGCTGGACAGTCATAGTGGCCGTGTCGTACATACATCTCAACACCTCGATGTAGCGCCAATCGATGCGACACCGCTGCAGAGCATCCAGAACCACCCAGGTTTCGATGGAGTTGAAGGCTTTCTCGTAGTCCACGAAAGCCATACATAGCGGCTGATTGTACGTGTTGGTCTTCTGTAAAATCTGCCGAACAATATGGATGTGGTCTACGGTGCTGTAGCCTTTTCGCATCCCGGCTTGTTCCGATGGCTGGAAATCGTCGAGTTTTTTGGCGAAGTAGTTTGTTAGGACTCTCGAGAACAACTTGTAGACGTGGCTCAGGAGTGAAATGAGTCTATAGTTTTTCAGCAGGGTTTTGTCACCTTTTTTTGAAAAAACAGAACCATCGCACTCCCACTCCACGCCTGAGGTGTTAGGCCTTGGTGAATAACGGAATTAAACAGGCTCGCCAGCTCTTTCAGAACTGCTGTCTCACCTGCTTTTTAAGAGCTCTGTGCTGATTCCGTCATCCCCTGGAGACTTGTTGTTCTGAAGCTGCTCGAGAGCCACTCTTACCTCGCCCTGGTTGACATCAGGGATGTCCTCTGTGTAATGGCGCGTGAGTTGGACTCTGTGGTCATCATCGCTGGGTCTCGTGAGTTTAGACATCCATGATGCGTCATATAGTCCTTGTAGAAACTCTCAATTTCAGCGAGAATCTTGAACTTGGAGGTTTCGGTTTTGCCATCCGCAGTATTGAGTTGCGACAGATGAATTCTACCAAGCTGGCAAGCGAAGACTTTGGTGCCTCGATTCTGTTCCGTCGCAGCCGTAATGGCGCGGGTATTGAAACATCGGAGGTCACGTCACACCAGCTTCCGGATCTTCCGGTTAAGGTTTCTTCCATCCGTCGAAGACGCCTGCGCATATGACATTCCCCTTCTTTGCCTCATAAGTTCGAGAGTCTCGAGCGAGAGTTTACTTTGCTTGAAAACGCTTTTTCCGGGAAACACCCTTCGAGACACGTCCTGTAGCGTATTGACCACAGCGTCGGTTTTCTCGTCAACAGTGCCATGCGTTTCCAGCAGTTACAACAGAAACGAGTTTCGACAGGTCGCGCCAAATTATGTTACGCCTCTTCGTGAAAAAACATTATTATGCATGAACAGGCGTAACTAGCGATATGTCCCTACGTGATTTTTTGAATTAGAAGGAAAAGTAGATAGGGCTTTTCGCAACGGTTTATAAGTGCGGTTTCATTGCAGTTTTGGTTACGCCTTTTCGTGACATACTGAAACTTGACCTACAAATGTCGATGGTGCTAATATCCCAAAATCTAAAATTTTGTTGGATACGCCCTTTCGTTATTTGACCGACGTATTGTCTTATTAAAAAAACTAATAATCTTAATATATAAAATCCTTGCGTTACTGACTGACTGACAGACACGCTATAGCCGAAACTACGAGGTGCAAGTCGGTGAAATTTGGCGTGTTTGTTCCTTGAAGAGTGTAGGGTAGCACTTAGAGAGAATTTTTGGAAATAACGCCCCTAAGGAAGTAAAACGGGTTGTCAGAGATTTTATGAAACTTTTTATTCCTTCAATGGATTAACTTCAAACTTTGAATGTTGGTTCCTAAAATGGAGTTAGTGAACATCAAGAACATCTTTTTAGAAATTCTTACTCTAATTGGATAGATAGGGGAGTCAAAATTTGTATGAAACCGTTCTAATACTTCAAGGGATTAACTTCAAACTTTGTATATTGGTTCCTGAAATGTATGTTCCTTGAAGAGTGTTGGGGAGTTTGTACGAAACATTTTATCTTCGTGAAATTTACGCGAGTGAAGCAGCGAGCAAAATCTAGTTTATAATAAAATTTGGATTATTAGATACATATTTTGCCTCCCTTTGGTACAAGACCAACTCTTTCTTATTAATTCACGCTGCACGCTGGCGTTTTGTTTGCCAAGGTCATCTCATCCGTGGGATCTATTCTTACTCTTGTCCAAACTTTACGTTATTCTATGAAGTTATTTCAACCTTTGTCGATGTAATCGTTTAAGATTACCATGAATTAAACCTTCTGAAAATATCATAGTTTAAAATGGGAAATCTGATTTCGTCCTCTGGTTGGTATGTTAAGTCCCCAGCCAATCTTGTAACAGTCGACCTCGTATCTCTAACAGGATATTATGTGTCACCAATGACATGAATTGCGCTATATCGACAAAAGCTTCACCAGAATTAAGTTTACTTAACACTAATACGGTGCGAGGGAGATATGTTTTCAGCAGAGAAATATTACAAAAAAGTTAAGACCATCCACATTATACAGACTGGGTTATAAGATATGAAAATTAATTCAGAAATATAGACATCAAACACGCGACGAAATGCGATATTTTATGAAGAGTTAGTGTCTGCATTACAAATTGTATTACTTCATCTTATTTTGGGACGAATTATTCATACAAATTATTGATAAAACTAGTAGCAGAGAGATACAACACTATAGTGATATTGTCGCTGTTACTGGAGACGTTCAAATTTGAGCCGTTCGAGTAGAAAACTATTTGACAAAGGGATTCATCGAACAGTCGCAAATATATTTGAGTGTAAGTTATCATTTAAGATGACCAAAGAATAATTCTCATAAACGGGAGGGAGAAGGTCTGTTCTATTTTTTGCCAATTCAAATTCAAATAACTTAACAAATATTCAATGTTGTCGTTTACGTAACATAACTTCACGCCTTTGTCCACGAAGAGGTAGGCAGAGGTGTATTACACACCCACACTTCGCCAGTTATGTTTCGGTCCCAATGTAATAGGGGGCCAGCCTATTGCCCGTTTGTTTATATTACAGAAACTTACTTTAATGTTTCAGAAACATTTTCAAAATACAATTTACACCACGCTATCTGCAAATAGAAATAAATAATTTCGTCATCAAACACTAGATACTTTTTTTTGGAAACTGAACTCAGCAAAGCATGAACTTCGATTAGTTTTGTTGCTAAGCCAAATTGCTGCTGTAACGTGGAACAATTCTATTCCAAAAATATTCACAATATAACACCATATGTGGCAACTTACGTGTCGGTCGAGCGGACACCAACCTTTAAATATAGCCAGTTTCTATGCCGACCGACGCATGCTTTACGGAAATGAAAAAGATATTGTGTTCATTCTAAACAAGAATTTGCATATCGTATTACCCGTAAACAACTAAACATGCATCTACAAACCTTCTAAAAATGTTATTAAAGTAATTATTTTTAACCTGGTATGATTAAGATATTTTTTATATTGATACTCTTTTCTAAAGAAGGTCATTAACTAAATATATCGCGAATGAGCTGGCTAAACATTATTCGGCAAGACCGCAAGACCAGGACTAATAAAAGAATTACTTTTCATAATAATTAATTCAGATGAGTGAAGAGCCTTCTTGTAAGATTCTTAGTCTTATTATGCCTAAAATAACAATCATATTTTAGATGAATTTGTACCTACTGTCGGTAATAAATCAGTAAACTTTATCTTTTCTGTATAAAGAAAACTTTCATTGACCTTTAGTGTGACGTCGCCAAAGCACACATCACTGTCATGTATCAGATCAAGTTAAGCAAGCCCTTACTAAAAACATGTTGTAGATACATGCTTATTTTCCGCCTTAGTGACAAAATCTTTGATCCTACACAAAACAATCCGTTTTTATTTGACCAAGCATTACGCTATAAACGTTCCCTTTGATATCAAATTCAGCAAAGCATCGCTAAAACAAAAACGCGTTTGCGTCACAAAGCCCAATTGTCGTATATCCTTAATCTTTTTTCAAAGCATTTGTTTCAAGGTTCTTATAGAAGATCATGGCCGTAGAAACTGGAACATTGTTTCTGTAACCGTAAAGAATGTCGGATCTTATGGTAATGCATAAGCGCTACGTTAAATTACGAATTTGCTCGGTTTATTCTGATTTCAATCTTGGAAAAAAGGATCTCCGAAGAAAGGTAAAATCTGGTAACGTCTGATATATTTCGAAATTATTTATGGAATATGTTTACATATTATGTTGGTACTTTAACTTCCATAGTGGAGTTTATAGCCTTGACTTACTATTTGTTAGTCAAAAGAGGGTATCTTCTTACAATGCATAAAAAATAATCCATAAAATGTATACCTTTTATGAATTATTTTTTATGCATTGCTCTTCAACTTTAGGATATCTAATATTAGCGGGGTTGAAGCTCAAGCACAATATCAATCTCATAGAAATAATTAATATAATTATACTAAACGAACAAATTAAGGGATCAAAAAGAAATTCAAAATTTTTGGGCAATTTTCAACAGGCCGTAACTTCAAGAGAAATGGTCGAACAGGAAATAAAAAAAATGGCAATTGTACCTCCAAGTGTCTTGCTTATGGATTAGAACTTTCTAATTTTGTAACCTCCGTGGTTATTGAGTAATCGTAGAAAAACCAGCAAATAAAGAATCGATTCTATTTTTAAGTTTTTTTTATGGTCTACTGGCGTGGAAAATAATTTTTAGCTTAACCACTATAAGGATCGGATATTTTGTTCATTAAGCTTTAATTTGTTTTTTATACACCATGATACGTCCACTTCTCGCCGAGATATCGGTCTTCAAATGGGAAAGAATCCTTTTGTCTTTGATTATCGATATCTCAGCAACCAATGATCGCACAGAAAGTTGAAGGTGGATTTCAAGAACTTGAATGAATTCTCCTTAACGACTAGCCATTGCTTATTATTTAATATTATATATAGCTATAAATCCAACTGACAGTAATGTTGAATTTGGGTACCTATAGGTAACTGTATTTCAAATAGTATAAAGGTAGCTCTGAAGTCTGAAGTAGAAGATGATTATTAATGTTCTTCTGAATGGCTTCACAAATCTTCAGCCAAAGTTAATTTGAAGCTTCAGCTGAAGACTTGGGAAACAGGCTGCAGTCATGCAGCTTACATTATAATAATAAAATTGTTATACCTCATACATACAGCACCGTCCAGTCCTAAACTAAGCAGAGCTTGTACTATGGGTACCAAATAATGGATAAACTAACATAAGTAATTATTTAGTGCACATATTATATAATTATAGGAACACTCAGACCAAGACAAACATAACAGAAACCTTCAAACTCCTAAGTTGAACTTAAAATACTATCAAATTCTAATAAGTTGTTGCCGGCAGAAGATATAGCCGAAGCTCAAAATCTCACAATAGAATGAAGCTGAAATCTTTACAATATCTTTCAACACAGCGAACACAAAGTATACGCTCGTAGCTTATCGTTGGACCGTTTATTAGGATCTAGCTTTATCTTTATAGATTATGAAAATTCAATGCGTAACACTACACCACTGGAAGAGTCCAATTTTAGGGACGAAAACAATGTATTTGAGCTACATATTCTTGAAGAATACCTTGGCAACCTTCTAAATGCTTGGTAAATTTTGTCGGTAGATATGCGTTTTTCAGTTTTCATTGAACTGCTTATTAATTTATCGTGGTTGATTATTTATGTTCGAACACTTATATGAAATTATAATACTTAAATGACTTCTAATTTGTAGAGTTACAGCGCAGGAACTGCCGTTCATCGCAACTCATTCGGTCAGTTCCTTCCCGACCTCAACTGTTTTAAGCCGAACAGAACGTAGGGGAAAAATATTTTTTTTTATAGACTCACGCCTGTATCCCCGAAGGGGTAGGCAGAGGTGTAATATTACACCCACATTTCGCCATGAATTTTTAGGTCCCACGTAAAAGAGGGCGAGCCGGGCGCATCACCAGACTCCGCGCTACTACTGAGAATTTGGGAGAACCCAGTAACACTTTGCCCGACCCGGGAATCGAACCCGGGACCTCCGATCAGCAGTCGCATACGCTATCCACTGGACCACGCAAGCAGTCTATAAAAAATATCTATTTATACCTAAAATTACTATCTTGTCATTATATACATTCCATTGTTCTGTTTCGGTGAGTGAAATAAACTATACCGTCCAGCTTAATATTCTATCATAAGAACCCTGCTATATAATGATATGATTATTTATATAAAATACAATATTCTAAACACCATTTCGTTAATCGATATGCTTCCTAATTTTTTTTAACATTACAACATTAAGTAACATTTGTTTGGGTATACAAACATAACCCTTAAAACAAAATGGCTACTTAAAATGTCAAACCATCAAATAGTTATTTTACGATCGAAGAAAAGTCAACTCAACCACATAAGCTAGTATACACATACATCTTGAAACGGTATTTACGAGGGTTGTTAAATTATATTGCCACTAAAAACTGGATATGACACTTTATTTAAGCTTTATTGAGCCATAATTTTTGTTAGATATTATAAATGAATAGTACCTACTTGAGACTTAATACTGATAAAATGATCGAAAGACCAATAAGTTTTGGAGTCCTTATTCACAGTTGAGGGTTTGAAATCTTAACGTTAAAGCAATCACAAAAAGATTAAACCATAACTATTATCCAAAATGGCAATCATCTATGACAGATTACTTGTTAGTTATTTGCTGACTCATTTAGTAAAGTCTATCCGTCCATAACTTTGATGTTCGATACAAGTTCCTATACAACAAGAAACAATTTCAGTCACTCGCTCGAACACTTAGAATCAACTCTAGCCTGAATGAAACTCAAATTGTTCAATTTAGGAAATAGCAGCACAAATTCATCGAATATCTGGAGTAAATTTTCTCTAGTAGCTTTAGCTAGTGATATGGAACGGTATTGAAAGTGTTTTCTAGCATAAAGTTCCTTTAGATTAGGTAATAAAAGAACGGATGGGTGTTATGAATGTTTTCAAGTAGAAAATTGTATGCGGATAATCAATAAGTTTTGTTAGTGTAGTCTGTAATAGACGAAAACAGTATTATAACCAAATATGGTATGTAAGCACCTATATGTCCTAATAGGTAACTTTGCATTATTATTACAGGCTTTTAATTTTTACTTGACTTCATCCGTGGTCCAGTGGATAGCGTATGCGACTGCTGATCGGAGGTCCCGGGTTCGATTCCCGGGTCGGGCAAAAAGTGTAACTGGGTTTTTCCGAATTCTCAGTAGCAGACCGGAGTCTGGTGATGTGCCCGGTAACGGCAATAGGCTCGCCCCCTATTACGTGGGACCTAAAAATTCATGGTGAAATGTGGGTGTAATATTACACCTCTGCCTACCCCTTCGGGGACATAGGCGTGTCTCTATAAAAAAAAAAGAAAATAAATGTTATCGTTGGTCTGAAATTTAAGAGTGTATACACTACGCCAATCTTGTATAAAGTACGTCGTATAATTGAATAGATATTGTGTAAGGTTTGAAAGCTAAAAATAACCTTTGACACGGCAATAACAATGACAAATCTCAAATTTACTTAATAAAACGAATTAAAAAAAATGTAGTAGTAGCTGTTTTACATGTAAAGCCAAAACAACTCGTCGACAACGTGATCGAAATAAAATAAAGGAATTTGTGCACTGAATTGCACGCTCCGTAAATTAGTTAAATTACCGTTGGTTAATTAAGACCGCCAGACATATTCACTGGTGGAATTTGCCTTTATTTTGACTGGCTTGGTTACTTGTAAACTTAACGTGTATTTAATAGTTTTGGGCCAACGTAAACATGGATTGCGAATAAGGGAAATTAGTAACTTGATGGGTCCTGATGTGGGTTACAGTTTCATTATCAAGTTGTTATCAGTTTTGTTGTACTTAGAAAAACATTTTCTTTAAATTTAATTTGATTTATAGAATAAAATGAGGTAGCAACACTGTACTCATATACAGCGAATAAGTCTCGATGAAGTTTTTTTTTAAAGGAAGTTGGTAAATACAATATTAAATAATATTTTACCATATCTTGCCCCCTATTACGTGGGACCTAAAAATTCATGATGAAATGTAGGAGTGATATTACACCTCTGCCTACCCTGTCGGGGACACTGGTCGCTGTTTCAAGTGTTTACACATTGAATATATATTATTTTTCTTCACTGTAAATGTTATCTTACTTTAAAATGACATTCAAAAATTTTACTGTTAACTCTTTTGCTGTTATTAGTATGCTAAATAAACATATTTTTATCCCCTTGTGCTGGCAATGTTTGGCTTTAAATAGAGTCTAACTGTTGCACGTCTAATGGTAAGTATACACGAAGACACTGACACTCGACAGAAATGTCGACACTAGTGTCAATTGCGCCCACACGGTAAGTAATGTTTTTCTGTCGACATTGGTGTAGACATCTAGTGTACCGGTTCAAGTGTATTTGCCGTCTACACGAATCATGGAAACATATCTGACACTGGCTGCAATTCAGTGTGGTACATTCCATCGCCATGAATCGACGTGCTACTGCTGCGATTGTCGCAATATGTGTTTCTATTAAAATGCGTCGTCGTAAAAAGAGATGGATTAAAGATTGGATTAAAAGAAGAGCACAGCTAGGGGCGTACAATCAATTATTATCCGAATTGAAAAATGAAAATCCAGAATGTTACAAAAACTTTCTTCGAATGAAGCACGAAGACTTTCAATATTTATCTAACAAGATTTCACCTGCCAAGACTACGACAGCTGGCTAGCACCAGTCAGTAAATAATCGATTTTAAACTTTCTCGATTTGTATACATCATACAAACTAATTAAGCGCGTCTTAATGATTCGTTCCCTTGATGTCGAGTCTCGCCACGTCGAGTAGCCGCTACGTCTACTCCGAAAAAAAACACGCATTTATTCCCGCCTCGTCGAGTCGTTTAAAAAGTCTATTTTATTATCGCAAATTCAACACAAAAAAAATTTTGCCTAGTGCCTCCACGTCGAATGTACGGAAAGGTACAGTCAATGAAACAAGTGATTCCAATCATAATATTTCTATTTATTTTGTCAATCATGGCAGTAACTTATAAAATATAAAAAAACATAACATGAATTATTTTAATTTGAGCACAGTAAATCACAGATCAGTTATAAGTATACGACCAAGTTATTTTTAGATAATTATTATAATTAGTTATATAAAGGTACTTCTGTACCTATTGTTATTAATAATCACAGTTTCTTATGTGGTTAATAAAATAGGTTTATACTAATAAAAATACGTTTAGATTATATATGTACATTAATTCCTTATAAAATAAAAAAAACATAACATGAATTATTTTAATTTCAGCACAGTAAATCACAGATCAGTTATAAGTATACGACGAAGTTCCCTTTAGAGAATTATTATAATTAGTTATATATAAAGGTACTTCTGTACCTATTGCTATTAATAATCACAGTTTCTTATGTGCTAAATAAAATAGGTTTATACTAATAAAAATACGTTTAGATTATATATGTACATTAATTTCTTATAAAAAAAAAACATAACATGAATTATTTTAATTTTAGCACAGTAAATCACAGATCAATTATAAGTTTACGACGAAGTTCCCTTTAGAGAATTATTATAATTAGTTATATAAAGGTACCTATTGCTATTAATAATCACAGTTTCTTATGTGCTAAATAAAATAGGTTAATACTAATAAAAATACGTTTAGATTAAATATGTACATTCATTCCCAACTTAAAAATCTAAAAAAATAACATAATATTTACTTTTCAATTATTAATTTCAGCTCAGCTTGATATCAATTTAGTTTAATATTTTGATGTTTCCCAGTCTTGATAAGCATATATGAGTATCAAATTTGTCTTTCAAGTAATCATCAACAACTTTTGTGATTTTTTGTTCATTTGTGAAATCAATTTTTCTTTTTGAACTGTTTATTCTTCCTATTCTATTTTGTTCAAGTTTTAAATCACTATTGCTTGATTCTTCTTTTAAAACACTTATTAAAAGACAAAGGTTTGGACGTTTCATATTTTTTTTACTAAGGCGACTATGCCACCCTTCAGCATGATTTGTCGTTCTGATTCTCTCTTTGTAGTTACTTATATATTTAATATTTGAAATTAGCCATTGTGAAGACATGTATTTTTTAAATGCAGTTGTGTATACAGTAGGATATTGATTATTGTAATCTAACAAAAATTGCCAAGCGTTAGGTATTTTCTCACAGGGAAGATGTGCTAAAGCAATACACATTTTAATATATTTACGGCCTTCGTAGCTTTTGGTTAGAGATAATTCTTTAGCTTTGTCCCATATGTTCTTACAAAAATGAAAAAAGCAAATTTTTATACTTGCGTGAGGAAAAATATTTGTTATTGCATTGATAGCTGCAATCTCAGTCTATATAAAATTTGTTTGGAATGAAATTGGGTAATTTTGTCCTTATTATAGAAAATAATCTTTGGTATGTTGTTTGTTTTTTATCGGGGAGTAGGGCGAATATGACCGGCACAATATTTGGATCTTCATTTTCTTTGGCAATGTCCACATGGAAAGAATATAATTGCTTGAATGGCTTTGAACATGCTGTAAAAGTACCATCAAGTACGATATTTTTGAAACTATTTATTTCCGCCTTTAATTTATTTGATACAAAAATAATTATCTTATCATCAACCCCATCGTCCTCTAATAAAAAATCAATAGCTAGGGAATCGGGAACTTTCATATCACATAACTTAGAAAAAGTTGTTCTGTTACTTTTAAGAGCTTTATTACGTAATCGATACAGAATACTCTTGCGAGATTTAAAATGTGGCAGGTAGTCGGCGAAATCATCGCATTTTAATTTCGAGAGCCCCTCTTCATATAAAGCGGGTATCGGTCTTAGGTTTGTTTTTACTTGTTGTTTTATATCATCAAAAAACTTTTCAAATATGTTTCTCTTATGATCAGGCAGACACGTGTGATTTGTACTCCGTAATATATTTTTTAAATTCTGATCTACACTTATAGTCGCAGAACAATTATTGCTGGTACATTTCCAAATAGAAGAGCCGTCTGAATTTTGTTTATTTTTACGATACCTATGCCCTGCTTTGAGTAACAATTTTCCGCCTTTACTACTTTCAATCACAATCATTAAGTTTTCATCTATTCTAACATCAGGCAAAGATGTAGATGGTACAGCGTTGTCGTAAACAGATTCACGTGCTTGATTAAAAGTAGATGAGTTGTTCAAACTTGTAGTCGGCATCGGTCTAGGTATGTCTACATCTGTAGATTCTTCTGTAACAGCCTGATGAATATCTGTGTCGTAAATGGCATATGGCTGCTCGCATTGATTAACGGTGGTACTCGAAGAAGGCTGCTGACCATCAGTAAAAGAGGTAGACAGTACAGCGCTAACGTATACAGGTTCACCTGCTTCATTCAAAGTAGATGAGTTGTTCAAACTTGTCGATGGCATTGGTCTAGGTATGTCTACATCTTTAGATTCTTCTGTAACAGTCTGGTGAATATCCATGTCGTAAATGGTATATGGCTGCTCACATTAATTAATGATGGTACTCGTAGATGGCTGCTGACCGTCAGTTTCATCTTGGAAAACTTCAATTATTTCGCCCAACTCCACTTGAGAAATAAATAAATAAAATGTTACGACTACAGCAGCAAAAATATGAAAAATAATTTACTCAGTGTTGCCAGAATAATTATTATTACAAAAGTACAATAGCAACACTGAGTAAAATTTTTATATAAAGTAACTGATCTTTAAACAGTAAAATTCAAAAGTTAGAACTTAATACTATATTTATTTATATTATTGCAAAATACGAAAAATTACAAATACTTTTATAATTATAACTAGCTTTCGCCCGCGGCTTCGCTCACGTTAAATTCGGGGTAACACATAACTCCTTCATCGTCCGATAGTAATTTTCGTTTTAATTCTAGTCATAGGGACTGATAAGAAATATAACCGCAAGAAGTATTTAAAACATTTCTGTAAACAGTATTTTTAGAGTTCCGTAGTCAAAAATGGCTAAACACGGAATATTTATAGACGCGCTATGTCCGTCAGTCCGTATGTCACAGCCACTTTATGCCGAAACTATTCAGTTTACACATTTGAAAATTGGTAGTTAGACGTATTCTGTGAACTACCAAAACCAAAAAATATTGAATATTAAGGATAATTTATAAGATAATTTCTTCATACATGGAACTGATGTGGAAAATAGGTCGTTAAAAATTACTTTGAGGTTCCTAAAACCATTGTTTCTCAAAGTCAGTCGTTTGAAAGATATACGGTTCCAAAGTGGTAAAATGGGTGTGAGGATCCCTCTAACATTTAAAGTAAGAGAGTGACAAATCTATAAAAAATATATCCTGTAGATCGTTATAAAAACTTCCAACGAAAATTGATTTGAACGATATGTAGTGAGCAGTTTTTGAAATAAAGCACATCTTAAAAACTGCAAATATAGCTTTGTCGTTTAGACAAATACTATATACTATAATAGTTAGTCGAAGATAATGGCTATGGTAAGTGGATACCTGCACTACAGAACCCTTCATGAGCAAGTCTGACTCGCAATAGCGAATAGCTTTTATAATGTTTCATCCTTGGTGTTACTTGTAGCCGTTTGCCATTACAAAGCTTTAGTGCATTAAGATTCCGCATTGATAGGACTGGAACACCAACGTTCGGTCTCAAGTTGCATGAAGGTACTCCTGAGAGTTCAGAAACTCTATAGGGTACCTTGAAGTAACTTGGTCAGTATTCATGACATTATCTACCAAAAGGTGCTCAACAACATCATTTTGCATACAGTCAAATGTCAAAGCCATGGTCTTCTCTAGACACACTTTCGCATTTATGAGTAGAGAATATAAGTTCAGCCGGTTTAGCGTGAAATCGGTAGATACATACATAGGTACACATTTTCGCATGTATACCTGATATTAGTAGGGATAAGCCAAAGCTGTTACAATAATTATTAGTTTATATTTATGTAAGCGAACGAAGTAATGACAGTGCACCATAGGACAATGTATAATGTGACAGTACTGACAGATATACGATAGCCCATATAGCGCAAGCGTTCTTACTGTCAAAGGTAGTAGGTTTGTCACTACAAACTTCGACCCTCTCTAAAATCCCTCCTAGATTATTTTTTGCAGCTAATTGTATCATATGTGTTTTTCCTGGTTCTGAGCTACCTCCCCACCAATTTTCAGCCAAATCGGTTATGCCGTTCTTGAGTTATAAATAGTGTAACTAACACGATTTTCTTTTATATATATGTATAGATTATATAATACATATCATTAGAGAATTTCTTTTTTTTTTTTACAGGCTCACGCCTGTATCCCCGAAGGGTTAGACAGAGGTGTAATATTACACCCACATTTCGCCTTCAATTTTTGGGTCCCACGTAATAGGGGGCGAGCCTATTGCCTTATTTCTTTATACACAACATTATCTGTTTTACCACCTTCACATAGAACATGTAAATTATTTTTACCGCTTACTTGTGAACATGCCAGGTATAACTGACCATGTGAAAAACAACATGTTCGGGAGTCGATTCCAGCTGATTCAAGTCTGTCCCTGCGATTTATTTAGAAAATATCTACACACAGGGCTATGAATATCCAGCCCTGCCGAAAGTAAGATAGTCCCGTTGAGTTACTCAAGAGGTATCTGAATTCAGGCCTCAGTCTTCCACCCACGGATTCCCACGTACGTGAGGTGTGGGAATTTGGGTATAATGTCACCTGTATAAGTACAGAACACGATCGAACGAAACAAACAGACAGACAGACATAAATTCTAAAAATTATCAAGTATTGCTTTTTAGCATTTTCCTAGATTTTTGAGCTAATTTTCGTCAAAATATCTTTAATGTACCTACAGACTTTTTCACCTCTACAGTTTTATTATAGTATAGATAGTTGTTATAAATTTTGACACAGAGACTTTTTGTTCATGAAAGTGCCGAATATTATACTCTATTATTTTTTTTATAACAGAAAGATACCCGACACATAATTATTGTCTTTTTTGCAAGAAACATTAATTTTGCTAGAAAATAATTTGAAAATAGTGACATCTATCTATCGGTCGGTAAATAGCCATAAAACACTTTGAAGGTTCCTATTTGGACTAACTATACTTTTACTAACAAACTTATAATGATCATAGATGGCACCACATAATTATATAACCAGTTTTGGATGATCCCTGTTTTGTTTGGGACTACGTACAAAGAAGAGGTCAAGCTGTACACCGAAAACCACTCAACCGATTGTGATGTAACATATACTATTTTATAGGTTTGAGTATCCTTTGTACATGAGTGTAAGTTTTATTCAAATCAATTTCGCCATTTAAGAGATCTTTAGCAATATAGGGAAAGACGTCGGACAGACAGACAGACAGACATAAATTCTAAAAATTATCAAGTATTGCTTTTTTACATTTTCCTAGATTTTTTAGCTAATTTTCGTCAAAATATCTTTAATGTACAGACATTTTCATCCCTACAGTTTTATTATAGTATAGATATTGCCATTATACAGTGAATTTTATTTATTAAGACTTTGGCTATAGAAAAATTGTCACTATGAAATTTTTGTATAACGACGTACTTAAGTACAGTTTTTATATGCCTACAGCGACTTCGAATTTAACGCCGAGTTCGGGTGTAGCGACTGTTATAACCAGTGATTTGTGATAGATTCCTAGAAATCCTATGCACGTGTTACGACGGTAATTCTTTTGTTTATATTCGCACAGATGGTCAGCAATTGTGGTGATCTATTGTTTATAGTTATCAGCTAGGGACCCGTACTACGCAGGTAAGCGTGTACGTTTCGGCGTTAAATGATTCAGTTACAAAGTGATAAATTAAAGCAAAGTAATATTACACAATATTTTAAATGTGCCATGATGAACTAAATGTGCAAATTATGTCAACAATAAACGAATGTAACTAAACTTTGTGTGTCTGCATATCTTTATCTATATATGTTACGACTCCCGGATATAACGAAATCTACTTATAAAATTATAATGGCAACATTATAATGAAAAACTGTAGTATTTGAAATCTCTAATATTACAAAAGTTAGAACATAATATAACTATACTTATTTAACATAATTGTAAATAATTATTGTAATAACAATTTGATATTGCTTTTATCTAAACTCACTTGAATTTCTTTGAACAGCGTATTCTTCATCGACCATATTTTCATTATTAATCCCTCTTAGGATTTCTGATAATCCAACGATATCCATTGCTGAAATAGATTTCTTCAATTAGTTTGTAGATAAATGATGTTTAAAACTATTTGGCACCTTCATTTCCTAGCAGCAATAAATAAATAATTTTTAACTTATCTAACTAATGAAACGGTCGAAAGTCGGCCATTTTGATTTGACAAATAACGCGTTAACTACAATCTATCGCAACAATTAAGTACATACTTACATAGCTTGTATAAATTTACAACAAAGTTATCTAAAAGTTTACCATAGAACTAGCTATGGGTATTTTAAAGATTTGTTAATAGCATATTATATTTTGCCATTTGTCACCAAATGTCTTCATGTCATCTCTTAACATTGATGCATTTCAAGATTATGTAAATGGTTTTAACTGCAAAACAAACTACTAGCTTACTAAACATATTACAATGAAACTAGTTTTCTAAATAATTTTAAGTACAAAATTATCAAATTAACTTACCTTGTCTTTTCTTTATTTGAAACTTTCACAACACAGACATCACTCATCACACGTCCGTTCACTACTATCGAATGACGACGCCTTCTTGCATACAAGACGTAAGAGAGAGAGAAAAAATGGTACGACTATACTATCTCTTTCTCGCGACGTACCTGGCTGATGAGTAGCTAAGCATAAAATTTGACTGATTTTAACATAGTGACAGCAAAAGTTTTATATGTTACTCTATTGATATCAATTACTCGATGCCTGTTATATGTATATGCCCTTTTTTTTTTTTTTTTTTTTTGGTGTCGGGTTGGAAAATCCTCATGGAGTCCCTCCGCCCTGGGGGATGGGCGAAGGGGACTGTCAGACTCTTACTGACTAAAAACCAACCCGTGTGCCTCATGTACCCATGTGTCGGAGGGTCGGGTTTCGCCCAAGCATACGTCGCAACCCTCCGACGGGTATTGGCCCGCCAGATGGTCCGGCGGGCCCCGAACAAAACCCCCTTGGCGGCGGATGATGGTGTTGGGCTCCGCCGCCAAAACACCAAGCGGCCGCAGAGGATAGGGAGGACGGCAACGCAACACCGCATCTCCTCTTCCTCTGCGGCCCCACCGCAACGCATCGAATGGTGCGCCCCCATTTGGTCGCGGGAGATAGGGCGCGCGGCAACGCAACACCGACACGCCTCTCCTCCCGCGACCACGCCCGACTGCGAGGGACAGACAAAACTGTCCCCCGCACCCGCACCGTTGGACGCATCCTGCGCAGGCCCCGTCAAGCCCACGCGGAGCGTCCCCTCCTGGATCCCTCTTAGCTTCACCGCGGGTCACCAATCCACGGTTACTGAGCCCCCCCACCACGACAAGGTGGAGATCCCACGGGGGGGATATGTATATGCCCTGATTTTTAGGTATTAAGGGTGTTTTAGATATACTAACTCACTAAAGTGCAGAAACTGCGAGGTTTAATATACGTACGTTTTATATGAATCGTATCTATTTATTCCAATTATTAACAGTACTAAAATTGTTTATTTTCAATAAAAATTGTATGATTTGAAATCACTTCTTTCATTGACTGTACCATTCCATACATTCGACGTGGAGGCACTAGGCAAAATTTTTTGTGGTAGTAATTTACATCGGTTAAGTAGACGTAGCGGTAATAAAATAGACTTTTTAAACGACTCGACGAGGCGGGAATAAATGCGTGTTTTTTTCGGAGTAGACGTAGAGGCTACTCGACGTGGCGAGACTCGACATCGAGGGAACATCGGTTAAGTAGACGTAGCGGTAATAAAATAGACTTTTTAAACGACTCGACGAGGCGGGAATAAATGCGTGTTTTTTTCGGAGTAGACGAAGATGTGTTCTAACTTTAGCAATAATGTCGAGATCTCAGAGTCTAAATATGTAGGAAAAAGCTGCTTTGCTTAGGTATTACCGTTTAATGCGTGCTGAAGGCGGTGAATAAACCTTTACGTCCATTAGTCCAAAAAGGTTAACAATTCGACCAGTATGTATGTGATGATATTTTCTAGAGAGGTAGTTAGTAACTTCCTCTCTAGAAACGTATTAGGCTTTTGACGAATGGGTCTTTTTTATATATTTATCACATGCAACGACCATAACACCCACCCCAACTCATTACAATGCATTGTTATAACATAAACATGTAAAAATGTTGTTGGAAATGTATTATATCCGAATACGTTGATCGCTTAAGGCATCAATGAACGTTTGCAATATTTTTTTAATGTATGTTTGTAGGTTTGTCCACGAAATTTTCGGGAATTAAGAGTTATACCAAGATAATTCTTTTTCATTTTATACAGCTATATTCTAACTTAGGAAACAATACAAGTTTATTCATGTAATAAGACTACATGCCTTGTTATACGGCACTATCCGGTATAACGTTGTCGTAATTCTGTAATTATTTGCTTTGGATGCAATTTGTATATTGCCTGAAAATATGCATATAGTTTAGGAACGGCCATAAAATCGCGGTTATGTTCCTACCATTTTACTCCCGCTTTGAGGTTGATTGTATGCAAGTCGCGTGCAATGGTTCGACGCGAGCGCACGTATTTACGCATAACCTTTGTCGTTCGGTTGTATTTTTTTTCGAAGTACCTACATATATTGAAAATGGATGAAAGTGCGAGTGATGAGGACATAACAAACAAAAGTGATACAGAGATTATAGTGAGCTGTGAGCGGCAGTTACAGAAGATGATAAATGGAAATGACAACGGAGATAACAGTGAGAGATTAGGAGGAAAGAGGACCAGGAATAAAAGTAGTGAGATAGATAGTGAGGATGGATTTACGCTGGTGACAAGAAGACGGCCTAAACGGCTTATTAGAAGTGAGTCTGGAATTGAATATGAGATTGGAAATGATTACTATGAA
Organism: Euclidia mi; assembly: GCA_944739405.2. Lineage (NCBI taxonomy): Eukaryota > Metazoa > Arthropoda > Insecta > Lepidoptera > Erebidae > Euclidia > Euclidia mi. The sequence goes on from OX123185.2 coordinate 71,945,006, forward strand.
AATCGCGGGGATACGGAAGATATATATAAAGTAAGTATTACTTCCTTGGAACCTTTGCCGAAACAAATGGCTTTGGCGAAAACATTAAATAGTTTAAACATAGGCAATGTACTTAAAATACAATACAAGAGCCCCTACCGAGTGTTTATTCACTTTGCTAATAAGGTACAAGCTGAGAGACTTGTTGCGTGTGAGAAACTGGGAAACGTGGAAGTAAGAGTGCAATTTTTGATGAGTTACATTATGCATACGGAACCATAAACTTTTGTTTTGGACTTAAACGAGAATGAAGTTTTAAGCACATTGGAAAGTTCATGTAAAATTATTTCAGCCAGAAGACTAAGGCGCATGAACTTCGACAAGCAATGGGTGGAAAGTGAAACAATGCGCCTCTGCTTTGAGAGCCCTTCGTCGCCAGAATTTGTTTATGCCTAGGGATGTCGTTTTAAGGTCGAGCGATTTGTTTTTCCGGTATCTCAGTGTTCGACGTGTTGGAGATTTGGTCATATGAAAAGATTTTATCCTACTAAAAAGTTGCTGTGCCCAAAATGTGGTGGAGAGCATGATAATTATGAGACAACTGAATTTGTTTGTATAAACTGTAAAGGGCCACATATGTCTTTAGATAAATCTTGCCCCATGTTTGTAAAGGAGAAAAAGATTAGATATTTGATGAGTGAGGGAAATTTAACATATAGAAAGGCATTGGAGTTATTCTTGAGCAAACACAGACCAAATACGGATAATCTTGGAACAAACACTATAAATCCATGCATCAGTCAACCCACTTTCGACAAAACCTATAGTGAGGTGGTTAGTTCGTTTCCCACACAGAAAGAATCTATAACCCCAAATATTAGGCTGGAAGGAGAAGATAACATACAAAACACTTTTATAAGAAAGGACAAAACCAGCAAGACCAAAAAAATCAAGCGAAATAATAAAAATCAACAGAACATATTTGCTATGGATCAAGACGGACAGTATCCTTCAACTGACAATGATGACTCGGAGAATAATTTGGAGGAGTCACAAAATAGGGAAGAAACAGGAAAACAAGAAGCAACGGAAGTCTAGAATGAGAGCTCTATTATTGAAAGTGACAGATATTTTGGAGACGGATAACAATTTTGGGAGTAAGATGATGTCAGTACTTAATGTTATTTGGGAGGAATGTAAGGTATTTATTAAAGACATGTTTTGTGGTGGAGAAATGTTAAAATCATTTTTAGGCTTTTTCAATGGGCAATTATGAGAAAGACAGTTGCATCAATATTGTTCAGTGGAACTATCAAAGTTTGAAGCCAAAATTAAATTCTTTTGATGCATTACTTACCCAAGAAAAGATCCACATAGGTATATTAAGTGAAACCTGGCTACACTCAGATATATGCGTTAAATTGAAGGATCACAATATATTTAGAAAAGATAGACACGACTCATATGGTGGCGTGGCTATAATTGTGCATAAATCAATAAAAGCGCAGTTACAGTCCAGCCCTTCATGCAATAGCGATATAGAGATTGTTAGTCTAAAAATGTTTAATTGTAAAGCCCTAGATAATATTATGTCAATTTACTGCCCATCAAGGGTACGCACAAATGTGATGGATTGGGATAGTATATTCTCTTCACTGAAAAAAAGAACTTTGATCGCTGGAGACTTTAATGGTCACCACTCCAACTGGTCCTACAAAACCGATGTTAGAGGTACACAAATATTAGACTCCTCCTTGGAATTTGGGTATACAGCGATAAACAACGGGGAAGCTACTAGACTTAAACTTGTAAATGGGGTAATGCAGAGATCATCACCAGATATCTCATTTGTCACATCCGATATAGCTGTTGACTGTAAATGGACAGTCTGTAATGAAAGTTTAGGAAGTGATCACCTTATTATTAAAATTGTTATGAATTACAAGGATACAATATGTTGGTTAGAAAGGAGAAACTTTAAAAAAGCTAACTGGAAAGATTTTCTACTGAGCAGTACTGAGCTTATAAATAAATTTTCAGACATGTATGGGGTAAATTCTGATGTTCAATCAATGTATGAATATTTTCAGGCACAAATTGAGTCATCAGCTAATAAAAATATACCAATGATAAAAATCCCTTCGAATCCAGTTAAAACATTTCAGCCAAAAGAATATTGGAACTCTTTACAAGACCAAAAGAATATTATCAAAGGCAGTAGCTGAGCGCAGAGTTGCGCTACGTAATTTCCGACGTAACCCTACCCCAGATAATTTAAAACATTTTGAAGAAAAGGTAGCAGAAGCGCAGAGATTAATATCTAGAGCCAAATATAATAATTGGAAAAAATTCTGCAGTATCAGTATCAGATATCACACAAACTACATCTGTTTCGGATATGTGGCGTAGAATGCGATGGGCCAAAGGGTACAAGGAACCTAAAAACAAATCTAACCCTTCAGAACAAAAGTTAAAAGATTTACTCCATTCTCTTACACCAGATTCGGTACTTAACACTCAACCGGTATTTCTTTCGCAAAATAGGTTAATCGAATCAAACTTCACAATTCAGGAATTGCATCATTGTTTAAAAAAGAGAGATACGGCGCCGGGTAATGATGGGGTCACCTATTCTTTGATTTACAATCTTCCTGAAGTCGCTAAGCAATATCTCATTCGGATTTACAATGGTATATACGAAACTGGTTATGTTCCAAAGCAGTGGAGAAAAATTCTAGTAGTTGCTATTCCTAAAATCTCCAATGATAATATTAATTCTGAACCTGCGTTAAGACCAATATCACTTCTATCGTGTCTATGTAAGATTTTTCATACTATGCTAGGAAAAAGATTAGAATGGTATATGGAAAAGTATAATATATTTTCAGACCACATGGTCGGTTTTCGAAGGGCACAATCATGTATGGACTGTATTGTGAGATTGACTACATACATTCAGATAGGTTTCACTGTAAATAAACCCACAATAGCTTGTTTTCTGGATATTATAAACGCATATAATAATGTTTCAATATATAAAGTAGTAACTACATTGGATAGCCTGGGTGTTGGATCACGTGTCTGTAAATATCTTTGGAATTTTTTAACTACTAGAAATATCATGATAAGAAATAACATTAATGGGTGTATCATCGATTCGAGGAAAGCCAGTAAAGGGCTAGCACAGGGGGATCCCCTCTCTCCCTTACTTTTTAATATTGTCACCTATCAAATATGCCATAAAATTTATAATGTGTTGGTTTCTCAATATGCAGATGATTTTGTGTTTTATCTGAGTCATAAAAATGTAAGTAATTGCGAAAAAGAATTACAAACTGCCTTAAACATCATGACAACGCTACTAGGAGAGATTGGTTTGGAACTCTCTGCCAATAAATCAAAAGTTTGTCTATTTAGTAGAGGTAAAAGGAAAAATCCAATTAATCTCAAAATTTATGACGAATTAATAAAGTCAGTAGATTGTGTCAAACACTTAGGTATGTGGTTAGATAGGTCGCTTTTGTGAAAAAACCTTTAAATGAAATTTCAGAAAAAGTAGTTAAGTTTTTGAATTTATTAAGAGTTTTGTCGGGTTCGGGTTGGGGAGTTCACCCAAAACATTTAAGATCATTATATATATCATTGATAAGGAGTAGGTTAGATTACGGATGTTTTTTATACAATAATTCTGCTAAAACTCATTTGTATGGCTTGGATAAGATACAGAATCAATCGATGAGAATAATAGGTGGATTTATAAAAAGTTCACCTATTCATGTAATGGAATGTGAATTATGTATTCCCCCATTAGAAATAAGAAGGTCATATCTGGCGTACAAATATTGTTTGAAATGTATGTCCTGGTCAGATAGTGTTACCGTTAAGTTGGTAGATGATCTAAATGCCCTTAAACATGTACGTTACTGGAATAATAAGAAAAAACCATTGATTTTAACAGTCTATGATTTGTGTAAAAATTATGAAATTCATTCTGCTAAACCTTTGCCTATGTTCACGTTAGATGTTTGGGTGACATATATAGGTGTGTTTGACAAAATTAAATGTTACCTAGATAGTGTCAGTGATTCAAAAAGAAATTATGAAATGACAGCACTTAAATTTGATGTTAGTAAGGAATTAATTAATACATACTCTGGTTGGGATATGTATTTTACAGACGGATCTAAAAACGAGATGGGCTGTGGTGGGTCCTATTATAACGTAATTTCAGGACATTCAGAATTATTTAAAAGCAACATCAATGTATCCATTATGACAATGGAACTCATTGCAATCCAAAAAGCGCTTGAACGAATTAGCGAGATCATACGTACGGATTCCATGGCCAATCAAAAAGTTGTCATATATACTGATAGCCGAAGTGCCTTAATGCACCTGGCTCGATGCACATCTGGAGTCAGAGGAGTATCGATGGCCTATGCAATACTTCAACAAATTCATCAGTTAGGTAATGTTACACTTAGGTTGCAATGGGTTCCGTCTCATATTGGTTTGAAGGGTAACGAGGAGGCTGACAAACAGGGCAAGGTTAGCGATTTCAGAGGAATCAGAATTTAGGATAGCCCCATATTGTTCCGAAGTATTGTCTAAGGTTAAGGAGATATGTCATAATCATTTTAAAGAATATTTTGACGAGAGGAGCCGAGAAAAAGGCATATGGTATAAGACCATTCAATGTGAGCCTCCTCGTATTCCTTGGTTCTTCCATGTTGATTTAAGTAGATCATTAGTGGTCACAGCACACAGGTTGCGTTCAGGTCACTTTCCATCAAATAAGTTTGCATATCTCATGAAGAAAGTTGACTCACCAAACTGTGATCTTTGCAACAAGATTGATGATGTGCATCACTTATTGATGGAATGTAAAAATAACCAAAGGGAGAGAAAGTGGTTGATACAGAATTGTAATGTTAACATACATGACATTGGTGGTTTTTCTAGCATATTAACGAAGCCAGAATCAAAGCTCGCTAGATATATATATATATATATATAATATGGTTTTAGTCGCTGTTAAGTTTCGTCAACGTAATGCATAAGTAGTTAATAGGAGGTTAATATTGTAAATAAGGGTATGATGGGGCTGACATACCTTTAAAATGTAAAAGCCCCTAAATAAAAATAAGAATAAAGAAAAAAAAAAGGTTGATTGTATGCAGAAGTCATAAGAATCTACAGTTTATAGTTCTACGTAGTATATTTGCAATCCATTTAGTTTATGCCAAAAACTGCAATAGAATATCCGTGCTTGTATTTTATTACATTTGAGCCGTGTGTATCGTTCGAAGCGGAGATGTATTTACGTGAACTGTTTCCGAAGTATTCGATAACAAGGCCAACACAAGTTGTATTGTGATACTGCTAACTTCGAACGTAATATTGTATATGATATGATTGGACAATCGCAGCATTTGTATTGCAGGATCAGCATCGCTTATTGTGCCTTTGATTTGCGGCCAATAAAAGTTAGCCATAAGTAATGTCAAGAGATAATTAAGTTATTTATGGACAAGAATATTTCTAAAAATGGATGAACTTGGACAGAGTATGTACCTAACAAGACAGTATTATGTTCAGAAAAGTAGGTCCCTAGTCCAAAAGGCTGCATGCATAGTATTAGTAAATGAGCGCCTCTCTCCATCAAACTTAAAATTTTGGCGACTTTGGATGTCAGAAAAATGGCTTGTAATTTTTTTTTTAAATAAAAAAAAAACTATGTCTCTTCCCTCCCAATACGGTGGACAGAATATTCAGCTAAGGGTGTCTTGAAGCTTTTTGCCAATCATTTATTGAATTAACGTTTGAAAAATATATATCTTAAATAAGGATGACACGGTTTGAAACAATAGAATATGATGAGGTCCTTACCTCAGAGGAATCTGTATAAACTAGAAACCAAGGCTTTAAGACGAAGGGCTTTGATTGCAATAATTATTGTGTTTATATAACATATTATATTGCTGTGATTACAGTATTTCAACAAGGGTACATAAGTCAAGATAAGGTAATGAAAATGGTGTCGCATTTATTGTACTGCATTATTCTATTACTGATATGAGAGTAATCTGCGACGAGAACTCTGACATGGTTGTATATTTTTGTGTGAGTGATGTTTTAAATGTATAAAAGTTAAGTGGCTATTTACAAGTTTCTGTGCATTTTATCGTAAACCAAATCAAAGTAAATATAATTCTTATGTTTAGGCTGTTATGTACCTGTATTGTGGATAGAATATGAAATTGACTCTTTTTTGGTGTCGGGTTGGAAAATCCTCATCGAGTCTGTCGCCCTGGGGGAAGGGCGGAGAGGACTGTCACTCTTACTGACTAAAAACCAACCCGTGTTCCTCATGTACCCGTGTGTCGGGGGGTCGGGTATCGCCGAAGTAGTAGTAGCTGCCCCCCGACGGATATTGGCCCGCCAGATGGTCTGGCGGGCCCCGAACAAAACCACCTTGGCTCCGCCGCCAAAACACCCAGCGGCCGCAGAGGATAGGGAGGACGGCAACGCATCACCGCGTCTCCTCTTCCTCTGCGGCCCGACCGCGACGCAACAATGGTGCGCCTCCATTTGGTCGCGGAAGATAGGGCGCGCGGTAACGCAACACCGACACGCCTCTCCTCCCGCGACTGCGTCCGACTGTGAGAGACAGACAGAACTGTCCCCCGCACCCGCACCTTTGGGCACATCCTGCGCAGGCCTCTCCAAGCCCACGCGGAGCGTCCACTCCCGGGATCTCCCTTAGCTCCACGGTTACTGCGCCCCCACCACGACAAGGTGGAAATCCCACAGGGGGGATGAAATTTACTCATAATTTTTATCATATTCTATTTGTAGGTTTACTAATTAAGAACTTAATTATATCTATAATCAAAAACAAACCACATATTTTTTTATCTATCTATTTCCGCCCGATCATGTGAAAATTTCTGGATATCCTTTAGTGCACCCAAGGGACAAACATGCCTTATTTCAGCTTCCTATGCTTAATAGTTTTGGCTGTAGCTTGTCTGTCAGTCAGTCAGTAACGGAAAAATTTTATGTATATAATTATATACAGACACGGGTTTTCTGTACAATATGGTTTAAATATTGGTTTTGAAACAAAGCGAGCGTTGTGGAAACCAAGATGAAATGGAATAACAAAATGTAATATTGATGATCGGACTTTCAGCGCCCGAGGGGTTGTTTCAAGTATGTGGCTGGTTTGGTTAAATGTGTGAAAGTGCCAATAATATTATGTACGACAGTAATAGTGATATTTTCAATTGAATATGCATGTTAAAGGTGTTGCATGAGATGAGATGCGTTGGATGACATATAGGTTAAAGGGGCAAAATTGGTTGCCTTAATTATTTTTTTGCGTCAGATTTTTATTGGTGATCTCTGACCGAATCTCAGATCAATAAACTTTATATTCACAAATTAGTTGATCATTTACAAATCACATCATCAATCACGACGTTTGTTGACCAAGAACAAAGAGATAACCTTTATTTGTAATCTCAATGAATATGATAGGTGTTGATCATTAGGTACATTTAATATAGCAACTAATGAGGCTCATGTATATCGTGTTGGAATATAATAATTAATCTGTTTAATTATATAAAATCCTTTCCTTTCTGACTGACTGACAGATAAGCTACAGCCATAACTATTAGGCCCTGTAAGCTGAAATTCGGCATGTATGTTCCTTGGGAACCATGGAGCGTGCATTACGAAAGGATTTCCTGAAACAGTAAAAAAACAGCGGGCGTATCATCTCTATATGGCATATTATCTACTTATTAATATAGGTACCTAATTACAGTTTCTTCCAACAAACGTAACATTAGGTATACTTGCGCAAGTCTGGACTTACACAAGTAAATTGCTAAGGATGTGGCTAGCATGACGGCAGTTTTTGCGAAAAAAAAATCTGCTTTATTTATTTTTAGATTAAATTCCAATAGGAAATTGAAATTGAGCACCAACAAGTACGATTTAGTACAAAACTACCACTAATCATTTCTAATCATTCTAGTTTCCCATATTTGAAGCAGCAAATTTTAAATATTGCCGGCAGTATTTTAGCAGGCGCATGAAGAACATAGAGCAGTGTGTTTGAAAAGGAAAAGAAAAGTGCTTAATAATTTTTGGACCAATGGTCGCGTGGAATCTGAAAGTTTATAGGATAAGAAAGATTCGAGGGCAAATAATTAATAATTGTATAAATTGGTACTTAAGAGCAATAAATATAGTGGGATAATTACATTATAGCTCTTATTGCAAATTACGTTATCACTAACCTAACCTAAACCTGACTAGTCTATCAGGTTTAGGTTAGGTTCCCCCCTATGGGATCTCCACCTTGTCGTGGTGGGGGGGGGGGGGCTCAGTAACCGTGGCTTGGACACCCGCGGTGAAGCAAAGAGAGATCCCGGGAGTGGGCGCTTCGCGTGGGCTTGACTGAGGCCTGCGCAGGATGTGTCCAGTGGTAGGGGTGCGAGCCTCGCAGTCGGGCGCGGTCGCGGTAGGAGAGGCGTGTCGGTGTTGCTTTGCCACGCGCCCTATTTCCCGCGACCAAATGGGGGCGCACCATTGTTGGCTTGCAGTGGGGCCGCAGACGCAACGGATTTTAATGTGTTTTTTTTTTATAGATAGAATGATTCAAGGGGAAGGTATATGTGTATCATTTACGCGGACAAAGACGCTGGCGACGTCTAGTCTATTATAATACTATAAAGCAGAAAAGTTTGTTTGTTTGTTTGAACACGCAAATCTCAGGAAATACTGGTCCGATTTGAATAACTATTTTGTGTTCGATAGCTCATTTACTGAGGAAGGCTAAAGACTAACTAGATATAACATCACGTTATGAGCCACGAGTACGAAACAGTAGCCCTAAAGAACGCGGGAGTAACCGCGGGCTCGACTAGTTTAGTATATCGTAATGAGTTTGATGGCACGTACACTAATTATGTTGTATGATATGTCTCTTATCAATCAATTATGTGCTTCTTATAAGTTTAGGCTTAGAAATAAATATAAGAAATGTATCGGAATGTATGAAATACCTTTTGCAAATAATAAGCCAGCTTTTGCTCGCGGCTTCGATCACTTGGAGGAAGTTAAGTTATAGGGGAAAAGTAAGTTCTGTCCTGCTATGACGTTTAAGCTATAATAGCAAAATGTTTTATTAAAAGCTGGTTGGTAGGTTTTGGTTGAAAGACTTACAAAATTAAAACTTTGCATTTTCAATAGTACATACATGGCTTCGTACCAAGCTATACACTTTTGTACGTTTTTATGGCGCAGGACATATAAGTGTTAAAATAGTACTGCAACTGTATAGTTTGACTTGTCGCTGTGTGCACGTAGTCATTTTAGTAAAAGTCAATGTTATTGTTTTTAGTTATCCCTTGTCCATTTACGCACAATTTTACAAAATATATACAGACAAATAAAGCTTTACTTTATTTGTCACTAAAAATATGTAGATAGCATTGATATAAAAAAAATCCCATCGAAATGACAAATAAAAATCTTTTGTTGAAATTCACCCAGCTAATGTTCCATAAAATCTGGTCAAACTAGAAAACTGACGCTGAGTTTCAAGACGTCTTGGATGCAATCTGGATATTTAGTTAGGATCATGATGGATATTATAAACTAATCTATATACGCGCAGGACACATGGATACCATTGTATTATCTCTATATATAAAATCCTTGCGTTACTGACTGACTGACAGACAAGCTACAGCCAAATCTATAAGGCACAGGAAGCTGAAATTTGGCATGTATGTGAAATTATGTGATCGGGCAGAAACAGTTAAATTAAAAAAAGTGTGCGAGCCTAGCTGCGGGCGTCCTCTAGTGTTGATACAAATTTGTTTTCTTACCCAGCCGCTTCAGTGAAATAGGTGTTATCATTATGTGCTGCCAGAGGCAAGTTTGTATACGCAGTGTCGGCGTGATCGGCTCTCGTGGTGAACTGCCACATGCCTCCAAAGATCGTGTGTTGGACTCCGCCCAAAGTTTTATAGACCACCTCGGTGTCTTCAAGAGTAGCGCCTACCTGAAAAAACACAACAAGTAAAAGGCTATGGTCACAAATAGGCATCAAATATAATTCAATACAAATCCAATACTTATGATAAGCAGACAACTAGTTGTAGGTACTTATAAGTCACGTATTGTTAATTAGTTATTTACATACATACATAGACTCACGCCTGTTTCCCGGAGGGGTATGCAGAGACTACGGAACGCCATTTGCAACGATCCTGACATACCTCTCTTGCTTCATTACCATCGAGTTTCTCATGCATGCTCTTCTGTTTAGGGTACTTCTGACCTGTCCTTTTTTAGGATGTCTCCAATCTGGTCAGAGAACGTCCGCTTAGGTCTTCTCCTTCGTCCTGTCCCATTCACACTTGCCTCATATATCTTCTTTGTCAGTCTTTCGTCATCCATCCTCTCCATGTGCCCAAACCATCACTGTTATTGATATAACAGTCCACCGAATCCACTGAAATGATAGCACCGAGATGATAAATAGATGTTAGTTCTACATTTAACTCCGAAATAAAATTATTAAAAAATATTATTACTACTCAAACAAAACAGTACTCTTTACGGCGAAATAAATACACAATTTTTAAACAAAGTGAATCTAGAACTAGTAATAACTGCCACCAAAATAAAACTATTTTTGTCCCCATATTACTGAAATGATAAACTTACTTTTTTGGCGGGAAACCACAAGACCGAAGAAGTTGTGACCTGTGTACCCACACAGGTCACAACTTCTTGTGCTCGCCGAGAGCTTGAGCAGGACTGATCTGAAGTGAGGAAAAGTGAGAGGGGAGCAATAATGCAATGTTGACGGGGCTATTCTACTAAAACTTACTATCCTCTGAAATTATTTTTTTGTCCAGACAAAAGTTCACTGGCTGTCCAATGTATGAAAAACAAAATAACCAAACAAAAATATATATATTATTATATATATTATTTGATCGACTATATTATAATTTATTGCTATCAAAATCGATTTAAATCCATATAATGATTGTATTTTCAGGAGAAAGTACTTTATGAGCGGAATTGGGCTCAGGACAAGCCACCGTGTTGACAAAATAACACTTTGACACTTTTTTAGGTGTAATTAGAGGCTAGAACTTAATGTTTTTTTTTGCCAAGGTAGAGAAGTAGTTAATTTACTGAGAAAAAATATATAAAATAAAAAATCAGCACATTGCACTACCGTTTTCAGGTTTGCCGTGTATTTTTTTAGCTTGGGCAATCCATCCAGCTAATCTACAGAGCGGCCGCCGGCACTGTTTGACCCCCGCAACCCAAATACATATATTCTGTGGTTTGACTAATGGTATTCACTACCTACGCAAAGTTTGGGTGAGGATTATACCAGCCGCAGTCATGGGATGACTGGGATTTTACAATAAATTTGGTGAATATAACACTTTACAGTATTTTATTGATACTGTAAAATATCAATAAAAATATACGCTGATCCACACCGTCAATTTCCCAAGTCAAAAATGCAATGCACCCATTGACACCGCCGCGGACACCGCCGTCTATCAACTGGGTAAACTTATATAAAATTAAATATTGACGACAAAGCACTTTCAAAATAAAATATAACTGAATGCTGTACTTAATAATTTATTTCATAACACACTTTGACCTCTCTAAAAATGTTATTGGTTCGCAAAAGTGATGCTTAACACCGTCCTCATTTGTGTTTCCAATTAATAAAAAAACCCTTTATCAAAACGCTCATCCACGTTACAACTTTTGTAATTGATTGTTTGAAATCCCTTATAAATCATTTCATGGAAAAAGGTTTATTACGAAAAAATTGGAATAAATCACAATCGTTTTTACAAAAGAATCAATTTATGTAAGTGGCCAGTATCGCTCTAACTTGACAACGATCAATCGAAGCGTGAAACACAATTCGTTTTCAATTTAAAAGTGGAACGATCAAAGAAAGAAATAATTATGATTACACAAATAAGGAGTGTAATTATTTTGCATGAGCCTATTTGTGAACACTTTAACGGTGATCTTTTCCGTCATTATTATTTCAGGGTCTATTCGAAAAGGCTTTCGTTTGCTGGTTGCTTTCAAATTCTGTTTAGCAATTCGTTCACGGCTGCTCAAGTATTCGGCTGCCGTTACTGTAACAGAACACCGAGTCTGAATAATGGCGGTCTGTTACTGTGAATGGCTCATTCCAATTGTAGTAACGTAAAAGAAACTCTGGAAATTCGTCGGCCCCGTCCCGCCACACGTCGTTAGATGTGTAAAGAAAGATCTTTGACTTTGTTCCTTCGAACAATTTATTTTTCCTTACGCTTATAATGAATTTTATATTGCGGATTTTTCTATTGCAAATGAAGGTTAAATGCAAACATTTAATACTGGTAAATAATTTGAGAAAATTTGACTTGCTTTATTGTACAATTCTGCGTCACCGATTGTAAAGTTTTCAACTTTTTATGAATTATTCACAGCGTGGTTGCTGCGTTACTAGAGTTGGGCATATACCCGGTAAAAACCCAGACTTTGGGTAAATACCCATTTATACCCGTTTTTACCTACCCATTTTTAATTTATACCGGGTAAAAATTAAAATCAGTTTAATTTAAAATAATTGTTGTATTTTTCAATAAATACTGACCTGTATGTAAGTATTTATTAAAAAATACAAAATTATTTTATAATTTATTTTATTTGCGACCGTCGCGTCGTTAGAACAACATACGCGGACATTGTTTTCTCATTAAAATAAGAGAAGAGTTATAGCACTATAACTGTCCAATTGTAAATATAAAAACTGCACAATTCGTTTGGATTCAAACGAATTGTGCAGTTTTAATATTTTATTTTTACTGTCTAGGTTGCATTGGAATTATTGAACTGAAATGAAAAATCTAAGTAATTGTTACTCATTTATTTGTTTTGAAATATTTTCAAGATATACCTATGTGTCATCATGTCAGCCTAGAGACGGCCACTGCTGGACATAGGCCTCCCCCAAGGTTCTCCACACAGACCGATGTTGAGCCGCCCGCATCCAACCCCGCACCGCGATCTTAACCAGATCGTCGGTCCACGTTGCGGGAGGCCTACCCCTGCTGCCTGCTCCGGTACGTGGTCGCCACTCCGGAACCCGCCTGCTCCAACGGCCATCGGTTCTTCGTGCTATATGCCCTGCCAACTGCCACTTCAGCCTGGCTTTTCGGAGACCTATGTCGGTGACTTTGGTTCTCCTGTGGATCTCCTCATTTCTGATTCGATCTCGCAGGGAAACTCCGAGCATAGCTCTCTCCATCGGCCTCTGAGTGACCCTGAGCTTTGGGATAAGGCCCATAATTAGCGACCACGTCTCAGCGCCGTAGATTATCACTGGCAACACACACTGGTCAAAAACTTTCGTCTTGAGACCCTGCGGGATATCGGACGTGAAGATATGCCGTAACTTTCCGAACGCCGCCCAACCGAGTTAGATTCGACGAATGACCTCTTTCTCGAAGTTGGACCTACCTAATTGGATCATTTGTCACAGGTAGACGTACTTGTCGACAACTTCGTGTGTGGAGTTCCCAATCTGGATAGGAGCAGGTAAGACATATGGACGTTAGACATGATTTTCGTCTTGTCCATGTTCATCTTAAGATCTACTTGTTGGGAGACTCTACAGAGGCCATCGAGCGATATGCTGACGTCTTCCATGGTCTTAGCTATGACTACGATTTTATCAGCAAATCGAAGGTGAGTGATGTACTTGCCGTTGATGTTGATGCCGAGTCCTTCACAGTTCAGAAGTTTGAAAACGTCTTCCAGCGCAGCGGTGAAGAGTTTCGGAGATATAACATCTCCCTGCCTCACCCCTCGCTGTAGCCGAATAGGTTTTGAGCTCTGGTCCTGGAGGCGGACTGACATGGTGGCGTTTTCGTACAAACACTTCAGCACTTCGAAATATCGATAGTCAATTTGGCACCGTTGGAGAGACTGCAGCACTGCTCAGGTTTCGATCAAATCAAAGGCTTTCTCATAGTCCACAAACGCTAAGCATAGAGGCTGGTTATACTCTTCGGACTTCTGTATAACCTGCCGCCGCGTATGTATGTGGTATATGGTACTATAGCCTTTACGGAATCCGGCTTGTTCGGGAGACTGGAAGTCGTCTACCTTGCTCTCGAGAAGATTTTTGATGACCCTAGAAAAAAACTTATAGACGTGACTCAGAAGTGTAGTTTAGTCTGGGACTGGGTCTGTAGCTCTTCAAAAGGGTTTTGTCGCCCATTTTTAAAAAAAGCACCACCACTCTTCTGTGTCATGCCTGTGGCGTTTTGCCCTCGAGTATGACGGAATTGAATAGTTTCCGAAGCATTTCCACGGCAGGTGTGCCGCCAGCTTTTAGAAGCTCCGTAGTTATGCTGTCATCACCCGGCGCCTTGTTGTTTTTTAGTTGTTCTAGTGCTACACTAATCTCGTGCATGCTGACATCCGGGATATCTTCGGTATAGTGTCGGATCAATCCAGCTCTAGGGTCTGTGGCAGGAGTAGTAACAGGTGTTCGTGTAGTCGTATATAGCTGTCCATAGAACCGTTCGATCTCCACCAGGAGCTGAGGTTTGGACGAGACAATTCCGCCATCCTCCGTCTTCAGCTTTGTCAGCTGACTCTGCCCGAAAGAAAGAGCTCTTTGGAACACTTTGGAACCAGAGAGGCGATCGAGCGAAATAAGTTCCGCTCGATCGCCTCTCGAATACATTTAGTGTTGTATTGGCGTAAATCGCGAGTCAGAGACTTAGAGATCCGCCTATTGAGATGCCGATATTTTGGCATGTTGTCGGAGGATAGCACAAGCATCCTACGCCTTTCCTCTATGAGCTCGAGGGTCGGACCCGAGATTTTATTGGCTCTTTTCTTCGTTTTGGGCTTAAAGTACTTCAAGCCCGTTGTATGGACAGCATCCACGAACCTGTCACTGAAGTCGTCCACATCCCATGTGTATAATTATGTTACTTATTTATATATTCTATAAGGTACTGTGCAGCATTCAGTTAACTTTCAATCATGTGCAATCTATTATATTTGTTTCTATTTTAAACAGTTTATTTTAATAGAAAATGTATGTTGATTAAAGATTTAAAAGATATTTAACTTCGTTTTACTTAAAATCAATATTTTATCTTCAAAGGTCAAGGTCAAAACCAACAAGGTAGATCGTAGTAGTGATGACAAAGCCAATTACAATATATAAAAACAGTATTCATTTCATGGCGAAGGCATTTAAATAATATAAAGACATAACTAATTTTTACCCGGTATTTTTTATGAATACCCGGTAAAAAAGGGTAGTTTTTCATTTTTACCTATTTTACCCTATCCTTCCAATTTTTACCTTCCCAATTTTTACCCACCCGCCCATCTCTATGCGTTACTAATCATAGGCGCTCCGCTTGGTTATATTGTTTCACCGTTTTCAGTCATTTTTAGCGATATTGGTTTTTCCCTGACAGATATATTACGATGTGATAAATCTAGTATGACTAAGCATACGTAGGTTACCCCTAAATGATATTGTGTGCTAATATGCATTACGTGGAAAAAATCGTACTAATTTATATTTTTGCTTGTGATCGTGGAACAAACACTGCATGGTAATGAATGCAAAATGCAAGTAAAAATGTATTTCACTTCTATTTGTGTTAAAAGGGAAAAACATATTATTTCCATGTGTATGTTTCCAGATTCAACGTTTACGATCGTGCGCCAATGGCTTTTGCCAGTAGTGAAGAATGTCGTTCCTATTACGGTCGGAAGCGCTCGCTCTTTTACTCGCGTGTGTGTACGTTACATTTGGAAATGCCGTCGTGTGTAATGAGATTTTGCACAAACTATAGTAGGAAAATGACTAAAAGTTATGGAATCACTTCTCATTCATGAGTATTACAATATTACAACGTTTTATCATAGTAAAAACAGAATAGTAGGATAGCTTCATACAAATCGGCCGCCGCGCCGCCGCGCTGGTTTGAATGTAGGCGTGAGCCGCCGGCGCCGTGTACGCACGCACTTTTCACGCACACAATCTCACGAGCGCGGCAAGCTCGGCGCGGATTCAGTATGGGATGCGCCGCGCGTCTGATCAAGCGCATTCATGTAGGTACTACACTGCTCGCCCGCTTGAATTGTTTATATACATTCAGTTTTATAATAAACGTTATTAATAATATACAATGTGTTATACGACAGTAAATTTAACTTGTTACTTTTTCTCATTAAAAAAGGCATTTAGATAGTTATATAACGCTTAGGTAGTCAGTAGGTATTTGAAAAAAATAAATTCAAGCTTAAGTTGTGAAGTATTCAGCGCAATCACTTAAAAAAGCGGCGAAAAAGCGCGAGCGCCGACAAAGCCGGCGCCGCGGTGTAAACAAGTGACAACCCGTGCGTCAACGCAAGAGTAGGCAATTAACTCGCCGAGCGGCCTTAGCTAACCTACTACTCTGTTTTTACTATGGTTTTATTTACAATTTATAATAAATTCAGTATCACAAATAGTAGAGTGATTAAAAAAAATGGCATTTAGCGAATGTAAAAGAGAAGCAGTATTGTGCGTGTTCAAAGACTAAAAAACAAATTATCCAGATGGGACATTCGTAATAATAAAATACTGCTGTGTGTTTTTGTCAAGTAATAAAAGTGATTTAAGGCTGAATCAACACAATATATTATTATTATAAAAAATACAAAATCATACGTAAGTTACAAACATTGGCGGATGATCAAAGTCAATTCACTTGTTCTTGTTTTTATCCTTTTAGTATTAAACAACTAAGTAGATTGTACTGCACAGTTTTCGCTGCCGACCCACCGTACCCCTGGCAGTACCCCTGGGGGTATGGTGGGTCTTTCAAAGCTTAACCGTACTCCCAGATAATATTGTTGTGTAATTCGTTTATTAATTTCAGTTCGTTCATTTCAAGTTCTACTATTTTGTGGGATCATTCCCAGTATAGTAGTAGTATTGAAAAATTATATGATAGAACTGTCCTAATTCTATTAGCACAACTTGATGAGGAGAACAGAACTAATGGGATAAGTAATAGGAAATGTCCCAGTCTAGTTCTATGTATGTTTTTACAAGGGTATTCAATAGAACTACTGGGAATGATCCGTAGTGTCACGACATCGCGCTCATATATCCGAATGAATATGTTTTGTAGACGTTCATTTGTTTAATGTGTAAAACAAATGAACGTCTACTAAACAAATGAACGCCTACAAAACAAATGAACGTCTACAAAACAAATGACTTACAGAAAGTGATCAGCTATCGATAGTGATTGCAGAAAACAGGTGCATGCGATTTTCAACCTAATTGACATTAGTCAGAATTTATAATTTTATTACCCTAATATTGCCAGAAAGCGAGAAAAAAACAAAAAAAAGTTTTTCTTGGTCGAAAATCGCATGCACCTGTTTTTTGCGATCACTATCGATAGCTGATCACTTTCTGGTAGTAATTTGTTTTGTAGACGTTCATTTGTTTTGTAGACGTTCATTTGTTTTGTAAACGTTCAATTGTTTTGTAGACGTTCATTCGTTTAACACATTTTGATACATACATATTTATTCGGATATGTGAGCGGGATGTTGTGACACTACCCTTGTAAAACATACATAGAACTAGTGGTAAATTTCCTTATAACTGTTTCCCATTAGTTCTATTCTTCTCATCCAGTTGTGCTAATAGAACTAAATAAAAAAGTAACAAAAAAGTAAAAAACTAATAAAAAAGTATCACTGCTTCTATCATAGAACTGTTCAATAGAACTAGTGGGAATGATCCGACAGCGCAAGGATGAAGATGATGACGGGTCTTCAACAGTACCACAGATTATACCTATAATATACAAAGCATTTTAACCATTAGCAGTAATACCTAAACGTTTTATTCTCTAATTTAGATAGATTATAGTGATTAAGATATAGTGCAACAAGGAGATCCTTGTTGCACTATATCATCGTACTAGCGCTGGTCTTCGCTTGTCTAAAAATACAAAAACGTAAGTAGTAAGTCATTATCATACGAGAGAAAACACTGTTCAGTTAATGTCCACGTAGCACGTTGGTAACACTACGAGCATTTCAGCCAGGAGTACGGTTAAGCTTTAAAAGACCCACCATACCCCCAGGGGTATTGCCAGGGCTACGGTGGGTCCGCAGCGCACAGTTTTTATATTAACGTACTTTTTTAGGTTTCCATTGAATGAAATGAGAAGAATAAAATGTACTTTTTTAATAAATGTTATAAATAAATCACATCGACTTTTTATTTCCCTACCTTAAATGAATTAATCAAATTTACTTTGAGGTGAATTGAATTTACTTAAGACAGACAAAGTGATCATGTCGCATCTGAGTCAAATTATTGATTGTGAAACGGTCAGCATGATGTCACAATGCGCGTCGGTCCAGAGAGTATATGTTTATCTCTATTTCGCGCTTGCGATTAGATGTGCTATCTCACTTACACTTCTTATCTAATTCTTAGTGTGTCGTTTTGACATATTTATATTAGTGTGCGTACGCTTTTCGCGATGCGTGCCACTCGTAAGCTCCGTCATGTTACCTTGTCAGTAACCTGTCTACGGTTTCTTACTAGTATGTCTATGGTTTGAACGATTGAGTTTGGAATACGAATTACTTTGTACTTTTGCGAAAACGTACATGCGGGGGCGGAGGGTGATTTTGCGGAGCAACGACGTACGTCCGCCCTCAATCACGCCTAGACAGGCACTGATGAACGGCCGTCGAGCGATATAATGCCAACATTTTGACTATTTTTTTCTTGGAGAAAAATGATAACGAAATTACGAAATCTGTTTTTACCATTTATTTTAAAATAAAGAGCTGTTTTATTGATAATACTTTCATATAAATTCATTATGGAATCTCTAAGCAGTACACGTTTAAAATTGTGATTTAGTGCCATGTTTGACATTTTTTTTATCGAGCCAATCATTCCAAATCGTGTTTCTATCTTTACGATTTACTAGAAGATATGTTCACCTTGATGGCCGTTGGGGCAGAAAGGTTCTGGAGTGGCGACCACGTACCGGACGAAACAGCAGAGGTAGGCCCCCCGCAAGGTGGACCGACGATCTCGTCAAGATCGCGGGAGGCGGTTGGATGCGGGCGGCTCAAGACCGGTCTGTGTGAAGAACCTTAGGGGAGAACTATGTCCAGCAGTGGACGTCGTTTGGCTGATATGATGATGATGATGATGTTCAACTTTTATACTTTAATTTTTATTCATTCAAAATATCATAGTTTATGGAACTTTCAGACGTTCAAAAATCTTAAAAAAGTACTGCAATCTCGCCTTAAAGTTGGTTAAAAAGACTTGACGGTGGAAGGCGTTAAAAAGGGGTCCTCCCTTCTTCCTTTCACAGAACATCATCATAATAATAAAGACACTAAGAGTTTATGTAAAAGTACAGATGTGTTTCGTTTAATAAATAATGAATGCCTGAATAATAGGAACGCGTACGTTCGTCTCTAGTATCTACTGTGCAAGTGTCCAAGAACTGACTGACAAAACAGACATCCTTTGGTGAACTTCTAAAATGTAGTTAATATCCAGTCAAGTTCTCCATATTCATCGTATCTTTAATTGAATTTTATTTTTTTCGGACGATGTTGCCTTACTTTTACATAGGGGTATCTATGTTCGACTTCACAGATCTCATGTATAGTCACGTTTTATAGATGACGCTACAAATTATCTACGCATAACATTTCAATGTTTAGCCAATATCAACTAAACTGCAAGAGTTCAGTTGATATTGGCTTTTGCTGTGGAAATATAGTAAGTTCATAATTGAAGATATTTTTCGGATCGGGCTAGGAAAGTATCGCATGTCGTTAAGATTTTTTTTCATAATTCCTCTGTACCAAAGAAATTGGATCTTTACACCAATGTTTCGGCAAGTTATCATGTTGACAATCTCAAATTCGACCCTGTAACTATATCTATTCTCGTGGAATACGATTTAATAATTTGCCGCTGGGATATGATTATCAGAATCATCATGACAAATAAATATTTAGTCTGAAAAAGTGATTGATTAATTATATCTGTAAAAAAAGATTGGTCTGTTAGCAAGTACCATGCGATGTACTCAAAACAATTTCTGTGAGGTTTTTATAAATATAATGCTTATTTAAATTTATTTGACGAGACCACAAAACAGTTAAAAGGAGTTATCTATGGACGAGACACACACAAGCCGCACGGTCCATATTGGTCTTCAAAAGCTAGACGCAATCCGTAATGAATGAAACTGACTGACGAAACATGTCCTTTGAAGCTTTAGTGAAACAAATAGGTCCATCACCGTAGTCCTCCGTGAATAGAAACCTACATATCTTCATTGATCAGATCAGAATCGCAACGAACGCTTTCAATGAACTATTATCTTTCTATTGATTCGCAATGCAAATTGCGTCGTTTGCTAAAGGGATCTCGATTCAATCGCTCTGTCTGTAAACGGTTTCCGTTGTTCATAAGATCTTGCAGTCTAATAGGCTAACAAGATGCAGTTGGCAAAGAATGAAAACCCTTTGTATTCGAGATTTTTATTTTAATCGAAATTTGTAAGATGGGTCGTCTTTATATTCGTTTTGTTTGAACGTATGGTATAAGAATTTTAAGTATCTAGTTTAATTTCTGTTAGAAAAGAACTTAGTTTGCCACCTTTAGTAATATTGTGGAGACATGTAAGACATTACAGACACATCTCACAAATGTTAAGGTGAAAATATTATAAAATAGTGTAACGTAATTTACGTTAGCCATAAGTTAAACCTTACATAGTCTATACGTACCTTTAGCTTTAGCATTCCTACAGAGTGACTGTCGCACTACTGTTCTTATATACAAAAATGCATGTTTACTCTAATTCTACCAAAAGTTATACATAAAATTACTCTAGTTTTTCCAATAACGTATACACAAAATGCCCCTTTGCATTTAAATTTACTATAACAACACCAACATTAACCGAGTCAATCACATGGTTGGTTCGCAGTGGTACTCAAACGTCAACAACCAATGATGTTACATAAAAAGAATCAACAACAATCTGTACGTTATGGCATTTAAATAGGCAGGAAGTGAGTCAATCCGTCACGTGCAATGTTCCGGGTTGACTAGCTTTACGTACTGGAGAATTTATTTTAATTAATTTAAATTGAAATAAATAAATATTTATTTCAGACCATACAGAATCCATATGGTAAATTCGTGTTAGTAAAAACAAAAACGAATAAGAATAATACATGTAAAAACTAATGTTAGTAAACTTAAGGCGAGGTTGCAGTACTTTTTAAGATTTTAAACGTCTGAAAGTCCTATGAACTATGATATTTTTAATGAATAAAAATTAAAGTATAAAAGTTGAACATATCTTCTAGTAAATCGTAAAGATAGAAACACGATTTGGAATGATTGGCTCGATAAAAAAAAATGTCAAACATGGCACTAAATCACAATTTTAAACGTGTACTGCTTAGAGATTCCAAAACGAATTTATATGAAAGTATTATCAATAGAAACAGCTCTTTATTTTAAAATAAATGGTAAAAACAGATTTCGTAATTTCGTTATCATTTTTCTCCAAGAAAAAAAATAGTCAAAATGTTGGCATTATATCGCTCGCCGGCCGTTCATCAGTGCCTGTCTAGGCGTGATTGAGGGCGGACATACGTCATTGCTCCGCAAAATCCCCCTCCAACCCCGCATTTACGTTTTCGCAAAAGTACAAAGAAATTCGTATTCCAAACTCATTCGTTCAAAGCATAGAAGAAACCGTAGACAGGTTACTGACAAGGTAACCAGCGCTTACGAGTGGCACGCATCGCGAAAAGCGTACGCACACTAATATAAATATGTCAAAACGACACACTAAGAATAAGGTAAGAAATGTAAGTGAGACAGCACATCTAATCGCAAGCGCGAAAAAGAGATAAACATATGCTCTCTGTACCGACGCGCATTGTGACATCATGCTGACCGTTTCACAAACAATAATTTGACTCAGATGCGACATGATCACTTTGTCTGTCTTGAATAAATTCAATTCACCTCAAAGTAAATTTGATTAATTAATTTAAGGTAGGGAAATAAAAAGTCGATGTGATTTATTTATAACATTTAATAAAAAAGTACATTTTATTCTTCTCATTTCATTCACATTCAATGGAAACCTAAAACAGTACGTTAATATAAAAACTGTGCGCTGCGGACCCACCGTAGCCCTGGCAATACCCCTGGGGGTATGGTGGGTCTTTTAAAGCTTAACCGTACTCCTGGCTGAAATGTTCCTAATGTTGTACCAACGTGCTCCGTGGACATTAAACTGAACAGTGTTATCTCTCGTATGATAATGACTTACTACTTACGTTTTTGTATTTTTAGACAAGGGAAGACAAGCGCTAGTACGATGATATAGAGCAACAAGGAGATAAATTAGAGAATAAAACGTTTAGGTATTACTGCTAATGGTTATAATGCTTTGTATATTATAGGTATAATCTGTGGTACTGTTGAAGACTCGTCATCATCATCATATTAGCGCTGTTGGATCATTCCCATTAGTTCTATTGAACAGTTCTATGATAGAACTAGTGATACTTTTTCCCACTAGTTCTATTAGCGCAACTTGATGAGAAGAATAGAACTAATGGGAAACAGTTATAGGAAATTTCCCACTAGTTCTATGTATGTTTTACAAGGGTAGTGTCACAACATCGCGCTCACAATCCGAATAAATATGTATGTATAAAAATGTGTTAAACGAATGAACGTCTACAAAACAATTGAACGTCTACAAAACAAATGAACGTCTACAAAACAAATGACTACCAGAAAGTGATCAGCTATCGATAGTGATTGCAAAAAACAGGTGCATGCAATTTTCGACCTTATTGACAATTCATGACAAACTTTGTTTTTTGTGTTTTCTCGCTCTCTGGCATTATTACGGTAATAAAATTATAAATTCTGACTAATGTCAATTAGGTTGAAAATCGCATGCACCTGTTTTCTGCAATCACTATCGATAGCTGATCACTTTCTGTAAGTCATTTGTTTTGTAGGCGTTCATTTGTTTTGTAGGCGTTCATTTGTTTTGTAGACGTTCATTTGTTTCACACCTTAAACAAATGAACGTCTACAAAACATATTCATTCGGATATATGAGCGCGATGTCGTGACACTACGGATCATTCCCAGTAGTTCTATTGAATACCCTTGTAAAAAAATACATAGAACTAGACTGGGACATTTCCTATTACTTATCCCATTAGTTCTATTCTCCTCATCAAGTTGTGCTAATAGAATTAGGACAGTTCTATCATAGAACTGTTCAATAGGGCTACTGGGAATGATCCTACAAAATAGTGGAACTTGAAATTAACGAAATGAAATTAATAAACTTATTACACAACAATATTATCTGGGAGTACGGTTAAGCTTTGAAATACCCACCATACCCCCAGGGGTACTACCAGGGGTACGGTGGGTCGGCAGCGAACACTGTGCAGTACAACCTACTTAGTTGTTTAATACTAAAAGAAGAAAAACAAGAACAAGTGAATGGACTTTGATCATCCGTCAATGTTTGAAACTTACGTATGATTTTGTATTTCTATAATAATAATATATTGTGTTGATTCAGCCTCAAATCACTTTTATAACTTAACAAAAACACACAGCAGTATTTTATTATTACGAATGTCCCATCTGGATACTTTGTTTTTTAGTCTTTGTACACGCACAATACTGCTTCTCTTTTACACTCGCTAAATGCCAATTTTTTTATTCACTCTATATTTTGTGATACTGAATCTATTATAAATTGTAAATAAAACGTTGTAATATTGTAATACTCATGAATGAGAAGTGATTTCATAACTTTTAGTCATTTTCCTATTATAGTTTGTGCAAAATCTCATTACACACGACGGCATTTTCAAATGTAACGTACATACACGCGAGTAAAAGAGCGAGCGCTTCTGACCGCAGCGCGTACGCGACTAAAGCCAAATGAGACAGTTCAGTTAGCCTGTTTTTAATGTGCCACTAAAGCCAAATGAGACATTTAGCCTGTTTTTAATGTGCCACTTTTGAAGTTCGCATAACTCATCTACAGTTTTTTTACGCTGCGCTGTGGCACACGTACACACGAAACCCCCCCTCCCCTCCCCCCGCTCACTCGCTGACGCCACCCCCATGTTTTTGTTTTTGCGGGGGGTGAGGTCGAGCTACGCACTGTACTGCAACCTCGCCTTAAGCTATGTCTGTAGCCGAAACCCATGATACCCACGTAATATATAGGGTATATTCGCCAATGCATGAAGTTCGACCCAATGACATAACTTTAAATTGTCCCATCTGTTACACAACGTGTTCAGGACTTGTGGGAGCTGGCGCGAGATCTGCGCAGGATTGAGATACTCCGCGCATGATGGCATGGAAATACGACAGGGAAACAAATTAAACAATTATCTATGTTTTTTGTTTATTATAAAACTAGCTTATGCATTAGTGTGTTTTGGGACAAAGTGTAGTTTATATACAATATCGATGAATAACCTATATTTCTGAAAAGAGTTTCATCAAAATCCATTTACCATTTTTTTGGGAAAGTGCAACAAACGTCCACAGATCCATCCATCGCACAGAGAGTCGAGCCACGCACAATGTAGTGTTAAGTAGTTGTAGTAGTGGTAAGGGGTACTCCCCTTACCCAGAAACTACAAGGGTTCCTTGTAATTAACTACGGTTCCCCAAAAAGTTAGTTATGCAAACTGTTTGAAATAGAATTAGTTTTTATTAAAAGTCAAATCGATTAGATCGATTGAGTAACATTTTGTTTAGTCTATTGAAAATTTCTGACAATGGTCACACTGAACTGTCACTTCCGTTCCAGCCTTGAAAAATTAACACGCCGGTCTTGGTCTGTCTCGCGAGATTGCAATTGATATAAATTGATATAAATTGATCGCCTTTTGAATTAACGCGAATTGAATCAACTTGTAATTAACTTAATACGTAATTGCCGCTTTTGACTTCCGGCAAAGTTTGTGATAATTTGTGAAATATTGAACTTTTGTAAAACTGTAATTGTGAATCCTGTGAACGTGCATCGTGCTCTAAGACGGAGAGGACATCAAGTTGGAAGGAACAGCTAAGTGGATAATTCATTCAATCTATCGTGGCCACCTTAGTTTTGTTTGTTTTTCCCTAACTTAGTTCCACTCCTGGCATCAGTAAGAGTTGGCAAGACATTTTATTAATATTAGGTGTAGTTAGGATTATAATTCATCACTGTGCAACGCAGTGCATTGTGTCTGGATCCTTGTCTATCGTGGTCAGGTAGATGTATTACAGCTTCCACTGCGCACCTTGAAAATACCTGCCTGCCTGCGATAATTCTAGACATAATTTTTGGTAGCAGAGCGTAGTTGTATTTAGCCGCTGTTGCATTACTGAGTATAAACTCAGATTGGTAGAAGCTTGTATCTCATCACCTTGTAGACAGTATTGTAGTGTTAGTCAGGTCAGTTATTGTCTAAAATACATAATATTTAATTGTATAAGTTGACCTAGATAATTTGAAACACATTGTCACACATAACCTCAATCAGTAATTGTCTGATTTAAATTGTTGAAATCTAGCATAGGTTTGTTGCTGTTACTATTAATAAGTTACTTTGATTGGATACATATCAGTTATATGTATCAATTGATTTAGTTTATTGCATATATTGATATATTAAGTTTGAACCTTACATTGCTAAACCTTGTTATAATATATAAATAATATTGTTAGGTAACACATATTCTGTGCTTACTTACTATTGTATATCTCAAATAACACAGCCAGTCTGTCTGTTGCAAGTTATTAGTTAATTTATTTGAATATTTAACTTTAATTAACTTATTTGAAGTTTCAACTTCTGATAACTTTGACTTTGTTTTGTGTCAATATATATTGAAACTATTAATTTTGTTGGACAGAAGATACCTGTCACTTGCATGCACTTGCAGTAAACAGGCTAATACTTTGTTGGTTTCAAAGAATTAATAAATATTAAGTTTTGATTGTTAATATTATTTAACGCTTGTTCGGGCTCTTTTGAATTTTGATTATGTCAGCTGTTATTGCGTCAGATTTGCGCTGGTTTGCCTCAGCCAGTGCCTTAGTGAACCGGCCTGATCGCCAGCAGGCCTTACTACAAAGGTACGAGCGGATCGATGATCGCCTGGCAAGTGTGGAACAGCAATTCCGCACTTTCAGCGCTTGCTGTCTCGAAGTGTCAGTCAACGACTTCACCGCTGACCAGCGAAATAAGGTCAGCGAAGACTATGCCCAGGTCTTAGACCTGTATGATGCTGTCTCCAATAGTGCGAGACAACTAGTTGCCGATAGGGAAGGGCAACCCGGCCTGTAGCAGGTGCTTCCTAGGTCAGCACCGGGGCTGGTGAGTAGGCTCCCTACTTTGGACCTCCCCCATTTTGATGGCTGCCTAGGAAGCTACCTGGGCTTCGTTAATTTGTTTGAAAGCCTGATCAATGATAGGGCTGACCTTCGGCCGGCACAAAAATTGTTCCTATCTGTTGACGGTTTTGGATGGGGAGGCCAAGGGCCACATCCTGCATCTGCCCGTGTCTTATGAGGCGTACCAGACATCTCGGGACTTAATTACCCGTAGTTACCATAATAAGCGTGGCCTCGCCGACACGCACATCGAGCAGATTTTGGGTTTGCCGACGCTCACCCGGGTCTCTGGGTTGCGCACCCAACTTTTGAACCCGCTTTTGGTGGCCATCAACGCTCTTAAGTGCCTTGACCTGCCCGTGGACCAATGGTCCTATCTATTGGTGCATATTGTTGGTCATTGGGTGTTTCTATGTATAATATGTATGTATTTACAAAAAAAAAAAGTTATATATGTATGTTTATCCATTATCTAGTACCCATAGTACAAGCTCTGCTTAGTTTGGGACTAGATGGTGTTGTGTGAATGTGGTAGAATATTATTATATTATTATTATTGTCCTGAAAAAGCTGCCTGCCGACCTGAGGTCGCGTTTTGAACAGCGCTTTGGTGGGGATAGCGCGACCCATCTGCCCCCCTTTGCTGACCTGGAGAGGTTCCTGGAGGATGAGTGCCGGGTCTTGGACAACTCCAGTGGTGACACGCCGGCTAAGACGCAGCCGCCCAAGGTCAAGGAGCAGGCTCGCGTTCACACCCGAGCCAATGTTAACCGGCGCCCTCCTCGCTTTGCGGTCAAGCAGAGCCCCCACCTTTGCTTCTCTTGCTTCGGGTCCCACTACCAGCGAGACTGCCCAAACTCTCGCTCCTGTCCTCACTGTGGAGGACAGCATTTGGACATTCTCTGCATGAATGCCAGAGAGGTTGGCCGCTTGTCCAACCAGCCGACGCCGCGCACGGGCGGGTGTTTTGAAGGTGGCAGCCGAGGCTCACCGACGCGTAGCCGAGAGTCGCCTCGCTCAATTGATCGCCACTCGCCCCGCTTGGAGAACCGTAGCGTGCGCACGCCTCCTCTCTCTCGCGCACCTGAATGTGCTGTTCAGCGTCACCAGCACCATGACTGCTGCCCCAAGTATTTCCCTCCTTTGACTCGCGCCCACCTCGTTTTGGGCGGGTGCGTCATTATGACCCCCCACAGATGGCGCGCGGATCAAGTCATCGCGCCTTTTAGGACTTCAAGCCGCACCCTCGTTTTGACTTGCCTGGTCCTGGCCAACGGTCGCCGCCCAGGCAACAATAGGTCATTGACCCCTGCCCTATAACGCCAACCTCCCCCAATGAGACCGTTATCCTACCAACGGTTGCTGTTAGGGTCTGGGGACCCACGGGGACTTCTGTTGTTGTCCGTGCTATATTGGACACAGGTTCACAAGTTTGCATTGTTTCCACTTATTTGGTAGGGCAGGTTAAATTAAATATGGGCTCTTTTCCAAATTGTATACGGGGCATAGGTGACGTAGCCTCTAATGTTGAAGGGCAAGTTAAGGTTTTGTTTGGCCCTGTTGAATCTTCACACCCGATTATTAAAACCTCGGCTATTGTGCTGAAGAATATTTTGGGTATGCACCCACGGAAACAGCTACCTGCTGCTGTGGTGAATTTGACATCGGGTTTGGAATTGGCAGACCCCAAATTTGACACACCGGGACAAATCGACTTGTTGATTGGCTCTGATGTCCTCGGTGGAATTTTGATTGGTGGGAAACGGGTCTTGGTGCCAAATGGTTTGACTGCCATCCCGACCATTTTTGGATTTGCTTTGATGGGACCTGTACCTAGGGACCCCCCTCCACCCGAACATGATAATTTGTTGACTGTAGGCTCTGCTCTCTCTGACGCAGTTCAGAGGTTTTGGGAGGTAGAGGAGCCCCCTCAAGCTGCCCGTTTGAATCCAGAACATGAGGAGTGCGAGCTGTTCTTCCAGAACAACACTGGTCGACTCCGTTCTGGTCGGATTATAACGAGGCTACCCTTTCTGTCTGTTCGACCTCCGCTTGGTGAGTCACGACCTTTAGCCGAAAAGAGATTGTTGTCTATGGAGCGTCGCATAGGTCGTGATCCGGAGCTCAGACAGAAGTACATTGAGTTCATGAGAGAATATGAACAATTGGGACACATGTCTGTGTCAAATTTGGATTGGCGTTCGGTGGAGCACTACTTTCTCCCGCATCATTGAAGCCATCGACTGGCAAGCTGCGCACAGTATTTGATGGTTCTGCGCAGACTTCAACAGGCGTATCCTTGAACCAGTGCTTGCATTCTGGTCCCAAGTTGGTCAAGGACCTTTGTGACGTCATCACCAGCTTCCGACGACATCAGGTTGTCTTTATGGCTGACATAAAAATGATGTTCAGGCAGACTATTATCCACCCTGATGACCGTCGCTTCCAGCTGATCCTTTGGAAAGAAATGGGGGCTCGCAGACCGAGAAGGCTTACGTTTCCCACGAGCCTCCGCCATCTTGAAAGACGATATTTACGTCGATGACATTTGCTCGGGCGCCTCCACAGCGGACGAGGCGATCCTCCTGCGGGACTAATTGATAGGTATTTTGGCCTCCGCTGGTTATGAGTTGTGCAAATGGATTTTTATTTATTTTTTTTTATTTATTCTTTATGCACAAAAATAGTACACAGGTGGACTTAATGCCTGGTGGCATTTTCTGCCAGTCAACCTTTTGGTGGTGCAGAGATAATGTGGTAGGTGCATTAGCCATGTGGTGAAAAGAGGATATGTATTAGATACATATTAATAATTTATATAGGTACATATTATAAACCATAAATATACTATAAATATATATAATTACTCATAGATATGATACACACATAAATATAATACATAAATATATACATAAATATATAAATACATAATTATGCTACAGCTGATGAGAGTGATGAGCCGATTCCTTCAACTTAGCGAAGAGAAGATTCCGTACTTTCGTTTTAAATGCATAACGGTTGGTGGCCATTCTGACTTCAGGAGGGAGCCTGTTCCATAGCAGAACAACTTGGACAACAAAAGAAGAGTTTACAAAACCAGAAGTATGAGCGGGACAGTGAAGAAGTAGATTATGAGAGGAACGAAGGTTTCTCTCATGTGTGGAACATAAGTATTGGAAGTATGTAGTCAGATAAGAAGGAGGAGAAGGGGAAGTAAGAATAGAGTAGAGAGTTGTGAGAGCACGCAAACTTCGGCGCTGACGAATAGGTAGCCATTTAAGATCGGAACGGAAAGTAGATACATGATCATACTTACGAAGATTGTATATGAACCGAATGCAGTTATTTAGAAGTCGGTCATATTTGTTGAGATACTCTGCATTCAGGTCATAATAGCACACATCACCATAGTCGATTAAAGGGAATATCAAGGCCTGTACAAGCATTGTTTTGGTTCTGATTGGCAGAAAGTTTTTGAGGCGATATAGAGCTCGAAGGGTACCAGTCACTCTCTGACTGACATACGTAACCTGTGCCTGCCAGTCGAGAGTGGAATCAATTAACAATCCCAAGTCTTTAACCACTGGACTAAAGGGTATGATAAGACCATTAAACATCACCGGAGGCAAGGTAGTCAGGTCTAATCTCCGTGTCATGCGC
Organism: Euclidia mi; assembly: GCA_944739405.2. Classification (NCBI taxonomy): domain Eukaryota; kingdom Metazoa; phylum Arthropoda; class Insecta; order Lepidoptera; family Erebidae; genus Euclidia; species Euclidia mi. Next base: position 71,975,269 of record OX123185.2, read on the forward strand.
TGACTGCCGACAACAATGGCCTGGCATTTAGCAGGATTTACGTCCAGTCCAAAATCATTACACCAAGCTTGAATGATATCTAGGTCTCTATTAATATCAGCTATCGCAGTTGTAACATCATCCACTCTCGCCTGGGAATATAACTGCAAGTCGTCGGCGTAAAGATGGTACGAACATCGAAGCTTAGGGGTTAAGAAATTAATAAAAATTGAAAATAGTAGAGGAGAAAGTATGCCACCTTGAGGAACACCAGAGTTAATGTTACGCCAACTCGATGAGATGTCATCACTGTGAACTGCCTGCTGGCGTTCCTGAAGATAAGTAGAGAACCATTCCAGTGCTCCAGGTGAGATCATTAGATGGGAAAGGATTGATAGAAGGATATCGTGACTGACGGTATTAAAGGCATTCGAAAAGTCAACCAAGGCCAATACTGTGACCTTAGTCTCCTCCATGCCCGCTCTAATATCGCCAGTCACTTTAAGGAGTGCAGAGGTTGTGCTATGTCCAGGCCTAAAGCCAGATTGAAGTGGACTTAATAAATTGTGTTTGTACACAAAACTGGACAGCTGTTTATTCACACAAGCCTCTAGCACTTTGGATAGGAAGGGAAGTATGGAGATTGGACGAAAATGTTGAGGGAGAGTAGGATTGGGAATTTTGGACAGTGGAATAACAAAGGCCTTACGCCACAAAGAAGGGAAGGAACCATTGGCAATCGAGAAATTGACAATGTGGGATATAGGAAGGATGAGGTGGTCAAGGATAAGTGTGATCATACGACGGCTGATGCCGTCATATCCCACAGCGTTGGACTTGATAGAAAGGATAATTTTTTTGATCTCACTCGGAGCAACTGGAGAAAAATCAAAAAGATCTATGTTGAGACGGGGAAGGGCAGTTAAGTGATCAATAGTGTGACGCCTGGTCTGAGGGTCCAACAAAGCAGTAGTGGTGAAAAAATGGTTTAAATCCTCCAGACCAACCGTCCACTGAGGATCAGAATGTCGCTGTTTGCCAATACCCAGGGTTCCAAGGAACTTCCAGATATTGGCAGGAGAAGAGGAATTTATGTTGTCAAGAATATGGCGGCGTTTAGCGTTACGAACCATCTGGTTACACCGATTCCTTGCAGCTTTGAAGAGGGCCCAGTTTTCTTCGCATCGATCCTTTTTGAATTGCCGAAATGCTCTATCCCGGCGCCTCATAGCCATTTTTATGCCTCTGGTTAGCCATGGAGTGGGAAGACGTCTTAATTTCACTTTCCGGACGGGGGCGTGCTTGTCATAGAGGTTCAAAACCACGTTATTAAATTCGGTGACCTTATCGTCCACAGTAGCAGCTGACATCAGCTGACTCCAATCCAGTTCAGCAGCATCCCTCTGCAAACTGCCACTATCTATACGTCCAAAACAACGCCTATACAGGACCTTGGGGTGGGGCTTAGGTGGCTTAAGGTTATAGGATAGGTAGATGAGATCGTGATGGGAAAAACCAGGGGCAAGGAACTGGCCATGGGATTGGACAAGGGACGGGTTAGAGGTAATTATTAAGTCTAGCCATGTGTCTACACCTTCGGTATTGTGGTGAGTGGGACCAAGCGGGAGCGTGTGTAGACTGGCAGACTCAATTAATTGCTGGAGTTTATGGGAACGGGGGGAATTGGTGGCAAGGTCAGTGTTGAAATCTCCCATGATGATATGATGAGCGTATTCTGACCCTAAGGATTCCAGAATCGATTCGAGACTGGAGAAGTAGTTTATAGTGGGAGGACAATAGACAACGCCAAGAACAGTTTTAGCCCCATTGACTGAAACCTCGAGGAACAGATATTCTGCTGAAGCAGAAGAGTTAGACGATGAAGCTAAGATAATTTTGAAGGATAATGAGCTACGGAGGTAAATGGCTACACCGCCCCCTCTTCTGTCCACCCTATCATTTCTGATGAGGACAAAACCAGGGAGAGGGTAGGAAGTAGAAAGTAGATGAGGTTTCAGCCAGCTCTCTGAAATCAAAATGGCATGAACGTTAGCATTATCAAAAGTAAGAAGCAAGTCGGTATAGTGGCTGGGTATACTCTGTGCGTTAATGTGACACACATTTAACAGCAGAGATGTGGTTTGATCGAAAGTACGCTTCAATAAATCACTGAGCGATTCGGTCGCTGAGCTAAAGCTGTCATTTATTGATGAATCAGCAGATTCGTTGGCGGAGTGAAAGGAATCATCATCATCTGATAGCATAAAATATTCTATATATATAAAGGTAATAAATAAATATAATAATATATAAGTAACCAATAAAGAACTAAGTGTAAAAATAAATATATGCTTTTGCTACTAAATAGTAGCAAAGGCATGCACACGAATTGATGCAATGCTATCACTGCACCACCCGCCAGCAGACACATACAGATAACAAATTAAAAACAATACAGAAATGTAAGAATACTAAATACAAAAGAACGGAACGCAACACCAGACAGACAGTTAAATACACAACACAATGATTGCAGTTTCAGAACGCAACCCAAAATGTCAAGTTGACATGAAAGCTGTCAAAAGAGTGAAATAAATAGAATCTGTGTAGATTATTCGGAAACAAATATTAAAACATCATTAAAATATTTTGATATGAGGGTGCGTTATAAAAGTGATGTAGTATGTATATATATATGTAGCATACAACGTAAACAAAACAAACAAATTATGTGGATAAGCGTTTAAACTTGCTACGGAACAATATATAAATAAAACTATTTACGTGGAATGTTCTTGCCATTCCCGGTTGTTGCGGAAGGTCCATCCCCCGAGCCACTCCCGGCGCCTGAAGAAGTGATGCACTGCACTTTGGGGTGCTTCTTCATCAACCCACTAAGCTCATCTTCGGCAATAATCTTGTGACGGCTTCCGTCCGGCGCTTTTACGAAGATATTGCCATCTTGGGTCCAACAAGATCTCATGCCAAAGTGCGACCGGGCCTTACTGAATACAGCCTGTCGCACTCTGGTTAGAAATTCTCGAAGCGAAATAGATGTGCCCTTAAGAGCAGTCTTTGCAAGCCAAGCTGAAGATCTAGTATCCACTCTAGCAAACCGGACAAGTATAGGCCGCTTACTGCCTTGTTTGAAGGAACCAAGTCGGTGGCAATTACAGATATCAGCGGATGTGATGTTTTTCAATCCCAGCTTGCTCTGCATAATGCCCAAGATTGTTGCAGTGCTGTTCTCATTCTCCTCCTCTGGCACGCCCAAAAATAGAAGAGACTTACGTCTATGTCGGGTCTCCACGGTGTCGAGCTGTTTGTGACACTCCTGGATTTGTTGGCGTAGTAGGCCCAGCATATTGAAAACCAGCTCACGGAATGTACGAAATTCTTCTGCAACCTTCGCTACTGTGTCTTTGGCTGAGCCTCCACTATTCAACTGGGCTTCGAGTGCTGCCATCCTCCTTGTAAAGCTGTTCTCCAGACCCTTCTGTATGGACTCAATCTCTTGAAGCTGGGACATAGTGCTTGTGAGAGTGTGTAAAATGTGAAGATGTTTTGCTGGCGGGCGGTATGTACTAACACTTAATAGTTTAGTGTCATAAACACTACCTTAGTTAGAGGCAGTTAAAAATTGCAGTTATATACTATTTTTATGAACTTTAACTCAGATTTACTATAATTTTTTAATTAATAAAATTTTCAAAATCGCAAATATGTGTTAACTTTTTTAACGCCTACCGCCGAAAAAAGATTTCCAACTCACCAGCGCTTTTGGAAGGCTTGCCAGAGGATCATCAGCAAGATCCACATTTGTTTGAGATTGTTGACAACCCCGCCATGATGGCTGTTCTAGGCGTTCAGTACAGACCAGTCGAAGACATCTTTACGTATAACGTAGACCTGAAATTGCCTTGTTCTTGGACTAAACGTCTCGTATTGTCTACTGTCGCCAGAACCTTTCATCCGAACGGTTGGATCTGTCCAATTATATTTCGAGCAAAATGCTTCTTGCTAAAACTTTGGACAGCAGGATTGACCTGGGACGAACCTCTACACGGCACTCTTGTTGAGGAATGGACCTTTTTTGTATCCTCACTTCCTGCCATCAACGAGATCTCCTTGCCTCGTCCCATCCTTCCTCCCGGGAAGTACAAGGCCACCCTTCACGGGTTTTGTGATGCCTCGGAACGTGGTCACGCGGCCGTGGTGTACTTGCGCACAGTTAGTGCATCAGGTCAGGTGAGGGTTTCCCTGATCATTGCGAAGAGCAAGGTTGCATCCCCCCTTCGGACATCACTGACCATTCCGAAATTGGAGCTCTCGGGAGCAGCACTATTTGTACGCTTATTGAACCACGTTGCTAGCACTTTGGTTAAAAGCATTTGTATTAATGGGACCTACGCCTGGACAGACAGCCAAATTGTTCTTTGTTGGTTGAAGGCTTCTGTCCACACCTTGGAGGTATTTGTCGCTAATCGCGTCTCCCAAATCAAAAAATCTGAAGTCAAGCTTGTTTGGAGACACGTGCCAGGTGAGCTCAACCCCACTGATTGTGCCTCGCGCGGATGCTTGACGCCTAGTTTGATAGGTCATTCGCTGTGGTGGGGTCCGGAATGGTTGAGTCGACCAGAAATTGATTGGCCTTGAACGCCAGTTTTGAATACTTCCAGTTTGCCGGGTCTACGAACACTCGCTCTTGAGGAAGTGGAATGCGCCTCTGACTCCGATTTTCTGTTGAATCGTTACAGCTCTCTCGACAAGTTGTTAGGTGTTACTGCTTGGGTAAAGCGTTTTGTTTTTAACTTTAGGCACCCACAACAGAAACGACTGACACCGTTTCTCTCACCACAGGAACGACAGGAGTCCCTCACCTTTTGGGTTCTTTCTGTGCAATTGGCGCATTTTGAGAAGGAGATTGCTATCCTTAAATCAGGGAGATCGAAACTGTCGGGAGCTGTCTCTAAATTGAACCCCTTTTTGGATGATATGGGTCTCTTGCGCGTTGGAGGGCGTCTCAAGAACGCCAACCTCCCTAACGGGGCACGTCACCCCCTTTTGTTACCCAAAGACGGTCATTTGGTGCGTTTGTTGGTAACTGACCGTCACCTTAAAAATTCGCATGCTGGTTGTAATGCTTTGTTGGCCATTTTGCAACGCGAATTTTGGATCTTGTCTGCCCGAAGAATTATTCGGAGTATAGTCTTTCGCTGCATCCCTTGCTATAAGCTCAAGGCTTCTACCATGCAGCCGTTGATGGGGGACTTACCGGCAGATCGCGTAACTGAAAGCAGGTCGTTTGACGGTGTTGGCACGGACTTCGCAGGTCCCTTTCGGTGAAATCGTCGACACTTCGAAACAGCAAGACTGTCAAGGCCTTTTTGTGTGTTTTGTTTGTCTTTCCACAAAGGCCGTACACTTCGAACTGGTCTCCTCGCTTACGACCGAGGCATTTGTAGCCACATTTGACAGATTTGTATCCCGCAGAGGGCTGCCTTCCTTGATCCGTTCTGATTCTGGCACTAACTTTAAGGGCACTTATAATTTTTTCCGTTTGGTGACGAATTAAGAATACGGAATGTCACCACCCCATATCATCCCATGGGTGTCGTAAAAGCCGACAGAGGGAGCATATTTTGCAGAGAATAGCACTGTAAGAGAAGGAAAACTTGATACAAACCCTATACCAACCCGTTTGGCCAGCGTGGTGTAGTAGGCCAATTCCTCCTTTCAAAGGAGAGGCCTAGTCCAGCAGTTGACTGCTAAAGGCTGACGATGATGATGATGATGATGATAATTATTTGAATGACGTTGTTAATTTCCTTGAAACCAACAAAGCTGATATAGGTGATTGGCTTGCCCGACGTGGGATAAATTGGTTGTTTTCCCCACCAAATTGTCCACACTGGGGTGGTATTTTTGAGGCCGCTGTAAAATCGGCCAAAACACACTTGCGCAGGACAATCGGTGAGTCTGTCCTTACATTTGAGGAACTCGCAACTGTGTTTTGTAAGATTGAGGCCGTTTTGAACTCTCGGCCATTGTGCCCGATCTCCTCAGATCCGAATGATTTGGAGGCCCTTACGCTGGGTCATTTTTTGATTGGTCGCCCACTTGTCGCCTTGCCTGAGTTCCCCTATATTGATCCGAGACCTGGTCGTCTCTCGCGTTTTGAATTAGTACGCCAGATTACTCAGAGCTTTTGGAAACGCTGGAATTTGGAATATTTGCACATACTCCAGCAACGCGTTAAGTGGACCGACAAGACCGATCCACCTCCACCACCACCACACACAATTGGTGACCTCGTTTTGATCAAGGAGGCTAACCTGCCGCCACTCAGATGGCGCAGGAGGCGCATCCTTCGTTTGGTAACTGGGGCTGATGGAGTTCCCCGATTTGCTGAGGTCTTGGTGGACGGTTCGATTCTGAGGAGAGCGTTTGCAACATTGTCACGTCTACCAACCGATTAGCGGACCGGTAGCCCGGTCCGGGACGGGTGGATGTTTGAAATAGAATAAGTTTTTATTATAAGTCAAATCGATTAGATCGATTGAGTAACATTTTGTTTAGTCTATTGAAAATTTCTGACAATGGTCACACTGAACTATCACTTCCGTTCCCGACTTGAAAAATTAACACGCCGGTCTTGGTCTGTCTCGCGAGATTGCAATTGATATAAATTGATATAAATTGATCGCCTTTTGAATTAACGCGAATTGAATCAATCTGTAATTAACTTAATACGTAATTGCCGCTTTTGACTTCCGGCAAAGTTTGTGATAATTTGTGAAATATTGAACTTTTGTAAAACTGTAATTGTGAATCCTGTGAACGTGCATCGTACTCTAAGACGGAGAGGACATCAAGTTGGAAGGAACAGCTAAGTGGATAATTCATTCAATCTATCGTGGCGACCTTAGTTTTGTTTGTTTTTCCCTAACTTAGTTCCACTCCTGGCATCAGTAAGAGTTGGTAAGACATTTTATTAATATTAGGTGTAGTTAGGATTATAATTCATCGCTGTGCAACGCAGTGCATTGTGTCTGGATCCTTGTCTGTCGTGGTCAGGTAGATGTATTACAGCTTCCACTGCGCACCTTGAAATTACCTGCCTGCCTGCGGTAATTCTAGACACAAACTTATTTCAGAAACCTCAGATATGAGATGTATTTTAATCTTGCTGTGGCGTGAGGAACGAGTAAAAGTATGCTCTCAGGTTTATTTGCACATGCAGTTTTTATTAAAATATCTCCCACTGTTCTTTTTGCTTGCACTACAGCGAATCTTAAAACACTTTAACGAAAAGACAAGTGACAAAATGTAAACGTAGTCAAAACACGATAAAATCCTTAAAATGTAGTTTAATTACAATAATTTTCTACCTTCTTTTACGTTTTCATCCAAATTGGCAACGCACTTGTGACTCCTCTAGGGCTGCGGCTGTCCATGGGCGGCAGTCAACGCTTACTAACAGGCGAGGCTCCCCCCGTGGGATCTCCACCTTGTCATGGTGGGGGGGCTCAGTAACCGTAGGATGCGTCCCAAGGTGCGGGTGCGGGGGACAGTTCTGTCTGTCCCTCGCAGTCAGTTGCGGTCGCGGGAGGAGAGGCGTGTCGGTGTTGCGTTGCCGCGAGCGCTATCTCCCGCGACCAAACGGGGCGCACCATCGTTGCGTCGCGGTGGGGCCGCAGAGGAAGAGGAGAAGCGGTGTTGCGTTGCCACCCTCCCTATCCTATGCGGCTGCTTGGTGTTTTGGCGGCGGAGCCCAACACCTTCATCCGCCGCCAAGGGGGTTTCGTTCGGGGCCCGTCTGACCTGGCGGGCCAATACCCGTCGGGGGGTAGCGAGGAATGCTTCGGTGAAACCCTACCCTCCGATACATGGGTACATGTGGAGCACCAGTTGGTTTTTAGTCAGTTAGAGCCTGACAGTCCCCTTCATCCTTCTCCCCAGGGCGGAGCGACTCCATGAGGATTTTCCAACCCGACACCAAAAAAAAGGCAATCCGTCTGATCGTTACTTTCTATGCTACAAAACATATTACATAGAAAAAGCGCCCTACATTATTCAGTACAGAAAGGTAACCGTTTGTGTTCCGTAACATGTTTCGAATGTGTAATTTATGTATACGGCGAAACAATATTACTATTATATTTATATAATAATATTCTTTAAGCCAAGCGAGACCACCTCAACAACATGGTACAGGATATGGAAACTCTGATAGGAGCTAATGCCTCGAGAAAATTCTACCAAGAGGTCCGGTCTTTCAAGAAGGGTTATCAGCCTAGAACACAGGTCATGGAAGACAATAACGGCAATTTTATAACATCTCCCGAAGAAATAAAGACCCTGTGGCGTAATTATTTCCAGAAATTACTCAACTGCCCACCTCTGGAAAGCTCTGTATCTCGCTCTACTGATGATAACTTGGAGGAAGTGAGGCCCTTAACCTTTATCGAGGTTCGAGAGGCTGTAATGAGGCTAAAAAACAATAAAGCTCCTGGAATTGATGGCATACCTGCAGAAGTTTGGAAATATGGCGGGGGAGCCATTCAATCCAAGATTCACGAAATCTTGCTCAGGATTTGGGAGGTGGAACAACAGCCTGGTCAATGGAACGTCGGAGTAATCTGCCCAATACACAAAAAGGGTTGTAAGAGGAAGTGCAATAACTACCGTGGAATAGCTTTGTTACCAACATCTTATAAGGTTTTGTCATATGTACTACTTAAAAGGTTGGAACCGTACGCGGAAAAAATCCTCAGTGATTATCAGTGTTGCTTTCGGCCAAACCGTAGTACAATTGACCAAATATTTCTTCTGAAGCAGATCATGGAGAAAAAATGGGAATATGCACAAGATCTTCACTCCCTTTTCGTTGATTTCACCAAAGCCTACGACAGCATAGACCGGGAAGCCCTGTATAACATCCAAAGGAATTTTAATATCCCTAAAAAGCTAGTCGACATGGTTGAAGTGGCCACGAAGGAAAGCAAGATGAGAGTTCGAGTCCAGAACGAGCTAACAGACGAGTTCACTGTTGAGACAGGACTGAAACAAGGAGACGCGCTATCGCCTATGCTTTTCAACTTAGTTCTAGAGCATGTCCTTAGAAAAGTGCTAGCACAGGATGCAGGGGCAAAACTTAATGGAAAGCATATGGTAGTAGGGTATGCCGACGATCTGGCACTGCTTGGAGAGAGCAGTGATGAGGTGAAAGACTGCGCAAAAGTCCTGGAATCTGAGGCTCTGAAGGTGGGCCTAAGAATTAGTCAAGAAAAAACGGAATATCTCCACATGAGACGCTACAAAAACACTCGAGTGGCTAGAAATAACCTACATGTTGGAGATATCACTTACAAAGGCGTGTCAAAATTTAAATATTTAGGCTGCACCATAACAGACACGAACACTCGAGAGGTGGAGATTGATATCCGCATCCAAAACTCGTTTAGATGTAGCGCGGCTCTGCACAAAGTGTTAGTGTCCAGGTTTCTTAGCCGAAATACCAAAATACGAATTTACAAAACTGTAATAAGACCTATTCTAACGTATGGCTGCGAAACCTGGACACTGACACAAAAGGAGGAAAATAAGCTGTTGGTCGCAGAAAGAAAGGTCCTCCGGAAGATCTTCGGCCCTGTGCAGAGAACTGACGGGAGCTGGCGGATTCGAAAAAATGTCGAAATTGAGGAACTCGTAGCCATTCCTAACATAATTGGGGAAATAAAAGCCCACAGACTCCGATGGCTCGGTCACGTCGAGAGAATGGGAGAGGAACGTGGGGTTAAGAGAGCGTATGTGAGTCGACCGACAGGACGTCGTCCTGTCGGTCGCCCCAGATACCGATGGAAAGACGTTGTGGAGCAAGATCTTGGGGCGCTTCAAGCTGGCGATTGGCGAGAAGTGGCCAAAGATCGGGTGAAGTGGCGTTCTCTCGTATTGGAGGCTAAGGCACACTTTGGGTCGATGAGCCATTGGAGTAAGTAAGTATTCTTTAAGCCTCTTGCAATGACAGGACGTTCTCCGCAAGGTCTAAACAATTCAATGTTTAATAATGAAAAGTTCCTTTGGATAAAATAAATATGGATAAGCGTCTCTTTAGTTTTACGCTTCGAGCGCCTGGATTTGAATTTCTGGTACACTCAAATAACCTTGAGTTGCGAACGTTTGACAAGTAAGAACTCGCCTTTGACTAAACGGAAATCTATAAAGTAGTGGATTCTAAGAATAGGTTCAAATCAATTGAGTGGTGTTACTTTACAAAGCTCAAATCTATATTTAAGCTTCGGTTTTCTTGTCTTTTAGAAGTTTTTAAATCAATACTCTCATTGACTGTTGATCTCTCTTTAACTTGAGAGCTTCTGAAGATCCCTAATTTGCGGTGTAATTTTAAATGTGTCGCGCGCGTCCATTTGCAAAATCACGCACACTGGGAACATGCTTTATAGTCCATCAGCGACCCACTTGATAGTTATCCGCTAACCTCTTACCTCCAGATAATTTTAAGTCAAGCATACGTTGTCACTTGTGTAGATGCTTACGTAATGGTGCTGATACATTTGAGCATTCACCTGTAATGAACATTGTTGCGAATGTTACAAAACAGTTTTTTAAATCTCATCATTAAGTACCTTTTGTCTAAGTATCATCATCAGCCCTTTATACTGTCCCACTGCTGGGCACGGGCCTCTTCTCACTATGAGAAGAGTAAGGCCATAGTACACCACGGTGGCCAAGTGCGGGTTGGCAGACTTCACATGTCTTTTGAGAACATTATGGAGATCTCTCAGACATGCAGGTTTCCTCACGCTGTTTTCCTTTACCGATAAGTAAGCGATAATTAACAATTCAATACGCAATTAACTCCGAAAAGTCAAAGGTAAAGCATTTTCCTCTAGACATTATTTTTCTAGTGAGCAATCCTTTTCATCAAAACTATACATTTCATAGATTTAGTTCTTAGTAGAGTCCTTAACACCTGGAAGCGTTCTCGTCTAGTACAGTACTTTCAAAGATAACTACTAACATGTGCGTTTGCGCTTTGGAATGAACTTTTACGCGGTACACCCGAGTGCTATAACCTACCCTTCTCCAAACAAGGTTTAAAGAGAGAGTAAGGCCTCTGCCTCGAGTCATGCGCGCAGTGGGGCGGTGGCGGAGGCGGCGCGGGCAACGCCGACCCATTCTCGAAACCAGCGGGCAGATCGCGCGGCACTATAGCGGCTTAGTGTTGTGTTCGTATTTGTATCCTCGAGATATTTATTTTTATTCGCGAACGAAATGTCTCAACAAAGATGACAACATCGCTTTTACTCAAAAATATTTTTTTGCACAAAAATAAATTGCATGACACCGCAACGCAGACGCTCGGTTGGTCAACGCTTGACTGGAGTGCACCGCTTGTTACCCGCCGCCGTGCCGCGGTCCATTTGACTCTACGCATTAGATCCTGCCACTCCCGTGCCGCCGCCGCCACCACCCCTGCACGCAAAATTCGAGGCAGCGGCCTAACTCTCACGGTAGACAGCAGCTTTGCTGTGTCAATAAGCGGTCGTTACCATTTTCCATCAGATGGGGTGTTACCTAATCTGCCACTCTCATCAATAAAAAAAGAAACCTTCTACATTGTCGTGTATAAAATGAGACGATGATACTAAACCGTTTATTAAAAAGCCCTAGTGTGCGATCGACCCCAGAGTTAGCACTTGTTTTCTTTGATAACGCCTCGAGTTTGCTGCACAACTTCGCGTAACATGTGATACTGATAGCTTTGAGCAAGCTTTCTCGAATTATTCTCTAAATTTCCAAAGAAAATTGTTTTTTTATAAGCAGTAATTAATTTTGCTGTATGTTTGTTGATTGTGAGGAAATTGGATGTGCCGAATTCTTGCAATGCTGATTATTTTGTGTTGATCTTGGAGTTTAATGATTTTGAAAAGTTTCGAATCAATGGTTTGAAGTTATTCATACGGGTATAAAAGTATGAAGGGTTCACAAATATATAAATTATTATAATTTTTTATAGACTCACGCCTGTATCCCCGAAGGGGTAGGCAGAGGTGTAATATTACACCCACATTAATTATGATTATAAAAATACTATGACGGTACGCTCCACTTGGTTTTAGTAAGTTTATTCGGCAAACAAAACCTGCTATTTAATGTTATAGTAGTTACGTATAACTTATGTCATCTAACGTACAATGACGAAGGCAAGAAACGATTGAAGACTCTGAATTCTGCTGTTAGAAGCTTCACAAGTTTATACCAATTCACGACAGTCGAGCTGTCCCACCAGGCACGATCAACGATCACCTACTTTAGTCAGAGAACCCTCGCTCTAGTTTAAAGAGGTACTGATCTCATAGCTCTACGAGAACTATCGAAATACGTATAACCACCACAGATATATTGTCACACTATACTAGAGCTACTTATTTAATATCCTCATGCCTGTATTCCCTAATATATAGTTTAATATTACTACTCTGCCTACTTTATTTAATTTCTTATAGTAGGTACTACTATCATGTTATTCTAAATGTAAATAATCAAAATTTTGGTATTACCTTCTGGTAATGCCAAGATTTTGATGATTTTGAAGCTTGTCACCACAGTAAGAATTACTCAGGTGACAAGCTCTTGTATGTAAAACCATGATACCTTTTACCAGAACTCTACTTTTGGTAGTAGTGTTTTAGGCCAGGATTTAGTCACACGGAAGCTCAATGCAATGAAATTGAGTTGCCAAAAATACTATTTAATAGTGCATCAAAAGCAATATACATAAACCAATTTATAAGGAATACAACATATTTGGATACAAATTAAAGTCACTACTCAATCACCTATATATCTTTTATATTTGTTATAAACACTGAAAAGGTGCCAATTTATAAGAGGAACATACAGTGTTAACGTAACACATCCTCCCACAGAAAATTTTCTTCTGCGGAAATTGAAATCAATGGTAGATTAAATTGAATTTGTTGAAGTGGAAACAAGTTTTAAAAGTTAATTTAACTTTTTATCGAGTTTAACCGTAAGGTTAATATGGTGATAACGCGAGCTTGGAAAGTCGGGCTTTTATCTTTGTAAACTGATAAGAACGTCGAAAAATCGCTTTAGCTGGTTTTGTTTCATACAAATGGTAAAGAAACTGATTTCTTTTTAAATACTGTGAGAACTGAAGAAACACATTTTTAGGCAGTTTTAGTAGAGATTGTGGCACGCTATTCTCTTATAAAAAAACAAATTATCTGTATATATAAAATCCATGCGTTACAGAATGACTGACAGACAAAACTACTGGGCTTGAAGAGTTTAGAGTAGCATCTAGAGAGATTTTTTGGAAATGCCGCCCCTAAGGGAGTACAATAGTTGTCAGAGTTTGTATGAAACTTTTTATTCCTTCAATGGATTAACCTCAAACTTTGTATATTGGGTCCTCAAATGGAGTAAGTGAACATCAAGAAAATCTTTTTAGAAATTCTTACTCTAAGTAGATAAAAAGGGAAGTCAAAAATTTGTATGAAACCTTTCTAATACTTCAAGGGATTCAAACTTTGTATATTGGTTCCTGAAATTTATGTTCCTTTAGGAGTGTTGGGGAGTTTGTACAAAACATTTTATGTAAGCGAAATTTACGCCAGGAAGTTGCGGCCAAAAGCTAGTTTATAATAAAATTTTGATCCTTAGAGACTTATTTTGCCTTCCTTTCTTGTACAACCTTATTAATGTACATACATACATACATACATAGACTCACGCCTGTTTCCCGGAGGGGTAGGCAGAGACTACGGAACGCCATTTGCAACGATCCTGACATACCTCACTTGCTTCACTCACTCCCATCAAGTTTCTCATGCATGCTCTTCTGTTAAGGGTACTTCTGACTTGTGCTTTTTTCAGGATGTCTCCAATCTAGTCAGAGAACGTTCTCCTAGGTCTTCCCCTTTGTCCTGTCCCATTCACACTAGCCTGATATATCTTCTTTGTCAGTCTATCGTCATCCATCCTCTCAATGTGCCCAAACCATCTTAACATGCCTTTCTCAATGCTTGTCACTACATCTTCTTTTACCCCACACCACTCTCGTATCACACAATTCTTTACTCTATCGGTCAAAGACACACCACACAGACTTCTCAGTGCTCTCATTTCTACAGCATTTATTCTACTTTCAAATCTCTTCTGCCATACCCAACTTTCACTACCATACATAAGGGTAGGCACTAACACACCTCTATGTACAGCCAAACGTGCCTTTTTGGACACGTTTTGACTGTTCATAAACGCCTTCAGAGCTCCATTCACACAATTACCGGCATTAACTCTCCTTTCAATATCTGCTTCATTCTTACCATCTCTTGTAAACAACGTACCTAAGTAGACAAACTCATTCACTTGTTCCACTCGCTGTCCATCGATCAAAACATTACAAGCCGTAACGCATTCCTCCTTTTCAAAAACCATAACTTTCGTTTTACTTACATTCACTTTCATTCCTTTCCTTTCTAACGCACGATGCATGATTGTTACCATCTCCTGCAACTCCTCCGTTGAAGATGCAAGTATAACCTGATCATCAGCATAAAGGAGGCATTTGACGAGTAACCCATTCATCCTTAATCCGCAGTCACTATGTTTTAAATCTTGCAAACAACTGTCCATGAAGAGGTTAAACAGCCACGGCGACGCAACACATCCCTGTCTAACACCTTTATCGATGGTAAACCAGTCAGTGTATGCCCCGTTTATCCTCGCACAAGCTCTAGAATCCTCATAAAGGGATTTCAGAGCTCGAATGAGGCTGCTGTCCACCCCATTCATTGACAGCACCGACCACATTTCATTCCTCACCACTTTATCGTAAGCCTTTTCCAAATCCACGAATGCGCAATAGACCTTTTGACCTTTGGCCAAAAATTTTCCGGCTATGCTTCGCAAGGAAAAAACCTGATCCGTGCATCCCATACCCTTTCGGAATCCCGCTTGTACATCCCATATTTTCTTGTCGGTTACTTCCATAACTCTTTCAATAAGTACCTTTGCATACAATTTGCCAACAATGCTGAGAAGGCTAATGCCTCTATAGTTTTTGCAGGCTTGTTGCGAGCCTTTTCCTTTATAAAGAGGCACAACTACAGCTGTGGCCCAGTCATTAGGTACTCGGCCGGTGTTCCAACACAAGTTATATAACCGCTGCAACTGACCAACTATGATGCCCTGTCCAGCCTTCAGCATTTCGACTGTAATCCTATCATATCCTGCAGCCTTACCTACTTTCATACTTCCCAGTGCCTTCACGATCTCATCCACGCCAATAACGCTTTCATCATTGCTATCATTACAATTCACTTCAGCTATCGGTGTCTCTATCGCCGTTCTTTCGAATAAACTTTCAAAATACTCTTTCCATCTCTTCAGCACGCACAATTCACCATTTACTATACTTCCATTCTCGTCTCTGATGGATGTGTGTTCTGAGGATTGAGTTCTTCCTCGAACTGCACGAACGGATTTCCAGAAAAACTTAATGTTCCTCTGGAAATCGTCAGATAATCTGCTATCAAACTCATCTTTCTTTTCCTCTTTTTTTCTTTTAACCATTTCTTTCACTATTCTTTTTGACCTAACAAACTCCTTTTTTGCTTCATCTATGTCTACACTCGTTGCTTTTCCCATTCTTTCATTTGCTCTGGCAGCCAACCAATCTGACCAAGCTTTCTTCTTCTCTGACACTGCTGATTGTACATCCTTGTCCCACCATGTATTCTTAACCTTTCGTATTTTCCTTCTCTTGATCATACCACATACTTCAGACGCTACACATACTACTTCTTCTTTAAAGGCCTGCCATAATTATTCCATATCATTTATGCCATCGAATCTCTCAAATCTTGTATCAATCTTCGTTTATACTCATCTTTCACATCTTTCTCTTGTAGATTTTCTACTTTTATTCTTTCCAAGACCCTATTTTCATTACGCTCTCGGTGTCGCCATCCTTTAAAGAGCCCACTTATCCGGCTCAACACCAAGAAGTGGTCTGTGTGGATGCCGATCCCTCGATATACTCTTGTATCCAACACATTCTTTCTCAATCGTTCATCTACTATCACAAAATCAATCATACTTCTTCTAATATTTTTCGCCTCTCGCGTATACATATGTATCCTTATTGATGTGTATAAGAAAATTATAATATATACATAGCTGTTACTTCAGGCTGCACGCTGGCGTTCCGTTTGCCGCGGTCATCTCATCCGTGGGATCTATTCTTACTCTGAATCAAACTTTACTTTATTTGTATGAAATTATTTCAACCTTTGCCGATGTAATTGTTTGACTTTACCAGGAATTAAACCTTCTAAAAACATCGTACTTTAAAATGGGACATCGGATTTCCTTCTCTTTTTAATATGTTAAATCCCTAGCCAATCTTGGATCTGTCGACCTCGTATCTCTAACAGGATATTATGTGTCGTCATTGACATAAATTGCGCTATATCGACAAAAGCGTCACCAGAATTAAGTTTACGACACACTAAGTCGGTGGGAGGGAGATACGTTTTCAGCAGAGAAAGAATACAAAAAAAGGTAAGACCATCTCCATTATACAGACTGGGTTATAAGATATAAAAATAAATTCAGAAATATAGACATCAAACACGCAACAAAATGCGATTTTTTATGAAGAGTTAGTATCTGCATTACAAATTGTATTACTTCATCTTATTTTGGGACGAATTATTCATACAAATTATTGATAAAACCAGTAGCAGAGGGATACACTATAGTGATATTGTCGCTGTTACCGGAGACGTTCAAATTTGAGCCGTTCGAGTAGAAAACTATTTGACAAAAGGATTCATCGAACAGTCGCAAATATATTTGTCTGTCAGTTATCAATGTTATCATTTAAGATGACCAAAGAATAATTCTCATAAACGGGAGGAGGAAGGTCTGTTCTATTTTTTGCCAATTCAAATTCAAATAACTTAACAAATATTCAATGTTGTCGTTTACATAACATAACTTCACGCCTTTGTCCACGAAGAGGTAGGCGGAGGTGTATTTCACACCCACACTTCGCCAGTTATGTTTCGGTTCCAATGTAATAGGGAACGAGCCTATTGCCCGTTTGTTTATGTTACAGAACCTTCTTTCATGTTTCAGAAACAATTTCAAAATACAATTTACACCACGCTATCCGCAAATAGAAAAAAATATTTTTTGGAAACTGAACCCATTGAACTTTGATTAGCTTTGTTACTAAGCCAATTTGCTCCTATTACGTGAACAATTCTATTCCAAAAATCTTCATACCATATGTGGCAGCTTACGTGTCGGTCGAGCGGACACCAACTTTTAAATATAGTTTAAGTGCAGACCGACGCGTGCTGTCATCATCATCATCAGCCTTTAACAGTCCACTGCTGGACTAGGCCTTTGAAAGGAGGAATTGGCCTACTATACCACGCTGGCCAAACGGATTGGTATAGGGTTGTATCAAGTTTTCCTTCTCTTACAGTGCTGTTCTCTGCATAATTATGCTCCCTCTGTCGGCGCTTATGACACCCATGGGATGATACGGGGTGGTGACAATTCGTATTCTTAATCCGTCACCACACAGACACGTGCTATACGGAAATGAAAAAGATATTGTGTGCATTCTATACAAAAATTTGCATATCGTATTACCCGTAAACACTAAGTAAATAACTAAACATGCATCTACAAACCTTCTAAAAATTTTATTGAAGTTATTATTTTTAACCTGATATGATTAAGATATTTTTAACACGCTTTTATTAGGTCGTCGTGTATGTAACTAACTATTTAATGGAATCTAAGCTAATAAGCTAATTAATTTAACCATCTTCCAAGGGTCGTAGCGTAATGAAAATTGGCAGTTGTATGTAGTTCTGATGACAGTACAATAATATGGTACTGTCGAACTGATCTGATGCTGGAGCCGAAAGATATGAACTGGAACTTCATGATGACAAATCGTATCATAGCTGTTTTGGATTTCTTAGGAAAGTCTTTACTTTTTAATGTAGAGCCACTTACTACTCGTGCTGCAACTCCAATTTTAGAGCGCCAATCTGTGTAGCCTGCTTCCTGTAACATCCGTTCACTTGATTTTTGAACAAGTAAAACAAGAACGTCTTTCCTGTTCCAGCGCCCAACATTCTAAAGCTGATTTTCCACCAGAGTGGCGAGACGAGGCGAGGCGAGGAGAGAATTGAAATTTGTATGGCAAATTTTCAATTCTCTCCCAGCGCATCTTTGGTGGAAACAGTGTGGATTGGCGAGAATATGCGAGGCGTGAATTGAAATATTTGTTTGTGTAAAAATGAACCGTATTGCTTCCGACATAGAGTATAAATTAACTTTGCAACAGAAACACGCTTCTCGCGATGGAAATTGCGTGTGTATTGCAAGACGAACTCAAACAGCACTGTACCTATATCTTTATCTAATGAAGCCTACGGGCGGCGCAGCGGTCACGCGCGAGCTAGCGCGAGCTCGCGATGGCAATTTTTAGTGGAAAAGGGTCAGTGCGATTTCAATTTTCTTCTCGCCTAGTCTCGTCTCGCCACTCTGGCAGGCCGGGCGCACTTCGCATTTTAGGTACAAACTTACAAGTACCTCGGCCGACCACGTCGACGTGGTTGGATTTAGTAGGTTGCCGCGCGCCGCTCACATTAGACGTCACGCAACGAGTGCGACCGCTCCGTATTCTCACGCGCCGTGTTCATACACTGTTCAAATTATAAACTTAAACGCCTTTAACAACAAAAATGTATCATCACAAGTCTAATGCAAAGTATTGCTTAATTAACTGTGTGTCGAAAGCGACTTGAAAATTTGTTTTTATTTATATTACGAGAGCAACTTGAAAATTTGATTTTTTGTTTGTTGAGATATCTCAACGATTATGGTGTCAAATTAAAGATTTAGTTCAAAAACCATTTTATCTGTTTGAATCATGTAAATCGGTCCACGCGTTTAGGAAATAACTAAGAATTTGTATAGTAAAAATGTAAACGACCAGATTTTTTGTGCTTTTGTTCTACTAGCTCCAATAGTGGGATAGGATATTTATAGGATAATTATTTATTATTAGGCACGTGGTCAAGTAGGTAGATAGACGATGAATAAATATAGTAGCAGCACCAAGTCGACAACCCTAGCGCGCCACTCCGCGCCAGACAGCGACAGCGTTATGTGTTAGAAAACAACGGGAACTGTTAGGTTAATATCGCATTAGGCACTGAGTGCTTATGCGAGCTGAATTGAACTTTATTGCTTAGTACCAAGAGTCGTAATTTCAATAAATTAGTTTGAAAAGTGAAGCTTCTGTACGTTAGTACTATTAATTATTCTGTGATTCTGGTGGAAAATCACCTTTACAATCAAAAATTAGAATTAAAAGCACATAGTTTACACTTCAACCCAGAAATAGAGACAACTTGAACGATCCATAATTATTTTTTTGTTTTCACGTGCATTTATAAAAGCGTGTTTTTCTAGTGTTTTTAAACTATTCATTTATTTATAGTGATACTCTTTTGTAAAGAAGGTCATTAACTAAATATATCGCGAATGAGCTGGCTAAACATTTTTCGGCAAGACCAGAATAAATAAAATGTTTACTTTTCATAATAATTAATTCAGATGAGAGAAGAGCCTTATGGTAAGGTTCTTAGTCTTATTATGCCTAAAAAAATAATAAGAAAAATCAAAACGAAAATGAAAACTTAAAAATCGCACCAAAAATGTTAACTAGGTATTTAGTTTCTTTTAAAAAAAAAGAGAACCGCCTTCAAAAAATCGACCCACTGAAAAGTACGAAATAATTTTTACATACGCTAATACATAGTATATAACTTAAACAAAATACTTAGTTTTTGAAGTCGGTGCCAAACCATATCCCTATTGTTTGCCGTCTTTCCAAACCAGCGCATTCAATCTACATAGTACTTACAGCCCAAAATAGCTAAGAAGTATAATTATTTTATATTAAGCATTTATTTCATACTTTTTATATATTTTATATATATGTTGCTTTTTAGGGTATATAGGTAGATTATTTTAAATTTTATGAATTCAGATAATTTTTGAGGCTTTATTGATTTGATATATTCGTCGTATTATTTTCTGGTTTTGCCAGTATTCTTTTTTGTTTTTGATGGTTTGGCACCGACTTCAAAAACTAAGTATTTTGTTTAAGTTATATACTATGTATTAGCGTATATAAAAATTATTTCGTACTTTTCAGTGGGTCGATTTTTTGAAGGCGGTTCTCTTTTTTTTAAAAAGAAACTAAATACCTAGTTAACATTTTTGGTGCGATTTTTAAGTTTTCATTATCGTTTTGATTTTTCTTATTATTTTTATTTCATACTTTTTAGTGTTAGGTACTTCGTTCGTTTACTTCAGGTTTTGTGTTAACTACTCTTTTATTTATTTCATACTTTTTAGTGATAGGTACTCCATTTTCTTTAAGTTTTGGGCTAATTAATAGTTTGTTTATAGTTATATTCAATTATTTTAGTGATAAGTTTTCTGCTAGTATCAGTTTGTTATCATGACTTTGAAATAGGTACCTACTTTTATTCTGTGTGCCTATGGGCTTCATGCTGGAAGAGAGAGATGAGTCTAGGGAATCAGCCACATACGGAAGTGCGATCCAAACAAATGCGGTGGACTTGTACATACTATTGAATTGGCTGTAAGCTCTCGTATTATGCTCGGGAGAAATATGCCAGTAACGGATGGCTTAGCGAACGGGGCACTGAGTGTTTCTAAAGAATTTAAATGTTGATCAACTTGAGCCAGGTGAACTGCCTGACGCCATTTTGATATTATTTGATGATCCATCAATAGCATTGCGTCTTAAAGATGATGATGGATACATTTCCATAGCTCCAGTGCCAGCGACCTATCAAGGCAATCGCAGTTTTGGTGATATCGAGAGGCGGATGTTGCCAGTCATATTGAGTTGGGCTGTGACGGTACACAAGTTGCAAGGATGTGAAATGACAAGAATGAGAATGCTCTCGCATTAGATTTTTTCACCGACTTTTTGTTTTTTGTTAATTGCAGAGACATAGACACGTACACACGCACACACACACACACACACAAACACACACGCACACACACACACACACGTACTCAACGTACAAATACAGACACACACACGCGCGCGCAAACACGTACACACGTACAAACACACACACATAATACATACAAACATACTAAGAACCAATATATGTATACGGGTCAAACTAAAAACCTTCTTTTTTTGAAGTCGGTTAAAATACTAAAACTTTCTCCTAACTGTAACAAATACTTTTTTTCTGAAAACCGCATAAAGATCGGTTCAGCCAAACTCGAGTTAATCGTGGGCAAACTTACATACTTGGTCAAACTCAGAACCTTCTTTTTTTTAAGTCGGTTAAGTGCCTTAAGCCTTCTTCTAAGTGTACCAAATACTTTTCTGAAAACCGCATCAAAATCGGTTCAGCCAAACGCGAGATAATCGCGGACAAACATACATACAAACATACATACAGGTCAAACTGAGAACCTCCTTTTTTTTGAAGTCGGTTAAAAAACAATCATATTTTAGATGAATTTGTACCTACTGTCGGTAATAAATCAGTAAACGTTTTCTTTTCTGAATAAAAAAAACTTTTATTAACCTTTAGTGTAACGTCGTCAAAGCACACACCACTGTCACGTATCCGATCAAGTTAAGCAAGCCCTTACTAAAAACATGTTATATGCTGATTTTCCGCTTTAGTGACAAAATCTTTCATCCTACACAAAACACTCTGTTTTTATTTGACCAAGCATTACACTATAAACATTCCCTTTGATATCAAATTCAGCAAAGCGTCGCTAAAACAAAAACGCGTTTGCGTCACAAAGCCCAAATGTCGTATATCCTTAATCTTTTTTCAAAGCATTTGTTTCAAGGTTCTTATAGATGATCATGGCCGTAGAGACGGGAACATTGTTTCTGTAACCGTAAAGAATGGCGGATCCTATGGTAATGCATAAACGCTTCGTTAAATTTACGAATATGCTCGGTTTATTCTGAATTCAATCTTGGAAAAAAGCGTCTCCGAAGAAAAGGTAAAATCTTGGAACGTCTGATATATTTCGAAGTTATTTATGGAATATGTTTAGATATTATGTTGGTACTTTTACTTACATAGTGGAGTTTATAGCCTTGACTTGACTATTTGTTAGTCAAAAGAGGGTATCTTCTCATACACTTTTTATGAATTATTTTTTATTCATTGCTCTTCAACTTTAGGTTATCCAATATTAGCGGGGTTGAAGCTCAAGCACAATATCCATCTCATAGAAATAATTAATATAGATTAAATCTTGGTATAAATCCAAGTGACAGTAATGTTGAACTTGGGTACCTATAGGTAGGTAACTGTATTTCAAATAGTATAAAGGTAACTCTGAAGTCTGAAGTAGAAGATGATTATTAATGTTGTCCTGAATGGCTTCCCAAATCTTCAGCCAAAGTTGATTTGAAGCTTCATCAGAAGACTTGGGAAATAGGCTGCCGTCTTTCAGCTTACATTATAATAATAATTATTATACCTCATACATTCAGCACTATCCAGTCTTAAACTAAGCAGAGCTTGTACTATGGGTACTAGACAATGGATAAACAAACATAAATAGTTATTTTGTGCACATATTATATATAGGAACACCCAGACCAAGACAAACATAACAGAATACCTTCAAACTCCTAATGGCTGGCACCGACTGACGGCAGGGCAAGGCTCGGCGCGGCATGGCGTGGCACAGCATGTTTCGGTAGCCCGAAGGACGCTTCGGCATGACGTGTCATACCGAGGCGTCCAATTGACTGGAATTTAGTATCAATAGCACTCCATGCTAAAGATGAAGAACTACAAATACAAAGTGATACGTTGAAGAGAAAACAATTCAGGGTACATAATTTAAGCAGAACAAGATTTACTAACGTTGAAAGCACCAACTTATTTACCTACTGATTACACCGTGGCATACTGCAGGACGCCGTGGCATACCGCGGCATCCACCAGTATGCCGCGACGTGCCGCGACGTCCCGCAGTATGTCACGATGTGCCGCGGTATGCCACGGCGTCCCGCAGTATGCCACGGCGTGCCGCGGTATGATTGAATAAAAATAAAGTAATACGAATTTTAAACACATTGAAATAAGAATAAAAATGACTTGATTAGTAATAAAATAGGAGAACCAGTTCTTCTGCCGCATATAACTAAGTTCTTCAATAGCATTTTGACAACTGGAATTCTTCCTGAATCATTTTGCCACTCACAAATCATCTTTCTCCACAAAAAAGGTGATGTGAGTTGGCACTATGTTTGTCAGTAACTAGTGAGAGGTGGGGAGGTTGCATACGTCGATGAATATGTCTATCTTGGTCAAATAGTCTCTTTCCAGGCAAGACAAAACAAAGAAGTCGCTAAACGCACTGAAAATGCCTATAGAAGCTATTGGGCCATGAAAGATCTGATGAAGGGCAATCTTCCTCTTTCCCTTAAGAGGCAGCTCATGGACGAGTGCATTCTCCCCATCCTCACATATGGCTCTCAAACTTGGTCTTTAACAAAAGACCAGAGATCCACGCTCGAGGTATGCCAAAGAGCGATGGAGCGGAGTATTCTGGGTCTCAAATTAACAGACCGGATAAGAAATACTACTATCTGTTCCATCACAACCATCGCGGATGTTACTCGAAAAGCTGCTACGCTAAAATGGAGCTGGGCAGGACATATCTGTCGCATGTCAGATGACAAATGGGCCAAATTAACAACTCTATGGACCCTCTCAAACGGCAGACGACATCGCGGCAAGCCGAGACGGCGATGGCGGGATGAACTAGACTCCTTCAAAAAGGATTGGTTCCAGGAGGAAGAAGATAGGGACTTGTGGAAGAAGAATGGGGAGGCCTTTGCCCTGCAGTGGGACGTTACAGGCTTATAAAAAAAAATATATATATATATATATAAAATCCTTTGCCATGCCGTGCAGTGCCGCGACATCAGTGCGCGCCGGCCTTAAATTGAACTTAAAATTCTGGAAAATTTCTTAAGTTTTTGCCAGCAGAAGATATAGCCGAAGCTCAAAATCTCACAAAAGATTGAAGCTGTAATCTTTACTAAATCTTTCAACACAGCGAACACAAAGTATACACTCGTAGCTTATCGTTCGACCGTTTATTAGGATCTGGTTTTATCTTTATAGATGGCTTATGAAAATTTAAAACGTAACACTAAACCACTGGGAGAGTCCAATTTTAGGGACGAAAACAATGTATTTGAGCTAAATATTCTTGAAGAATACTTTGAAAACCTTTTGAATGCTTGGTAAATTCTGTAGGTAGATATGCGTTTTTCTGTTTTCATTGAACTGTTAATTAATTTATCGTGGTTGATTATTTATTTTCAAACACTTATAAGAAATTATAAAACTTAAATGACTTCTAATTTGCAGAGTTACAGCACAGGAACTGCCGTTCATCGCCACTCATTCGGCCAGTTCCTTCGCGACCACAATTGTTTTTTAAGCCGAACAGAACGTTGGTGAAAAATATCTATTTATACCTAAAATTACTATCTTATCATTACATACATTGCCTTGTTGTGTTTCGGTGAGTGAAATAAACTATACCGTCCAGCGTCCTCTGGTTTCCTGATTTTATTTTCAGTTGAGCTAGGGGAAGCTTTTTTTTTTTTTTTTGGGTCGGGTTGGAAAATCCTCATGGAGTCCCTCCGCCCCGGGGGAAGGGCGAAGGGGACTGTCAGACTCTTATTGACTAAAAACCAACCCGTGTTCCTCATGTACCCGTGTGTCGGAGGGTAGGGATTCGCATAAGCATTCGTCGCTACCCCCCGACGGGTATTGGCTCGCCAAATGGTCAGGCGGGCCCCGAACAAAACCCCCTTGGCGGCGGATTAAGGTGTTGGGCTCCGCCGCCAAAACACTCAGCGGCCGCAGAGGATAGGGAGGACGGCAACGCAACACTGCATCTCCTCTTCCTCTGCGGCCCCACCGCGACGCATCGAATGGTGCGCCCCCATTTGGTCGCGGGAGATAGGGCGCGCGGCAGCGCTACACCGACACGCCTCTCCTCCCGCGACCGCACCCGACTGCGAGGAACAGACGGAACTGTCCCCCGCACCCGCACCGTTGGACGCATCCTGCGCAGGCCCCGTCAAGCCCACGCGGAGCGTTCCCTCCTGGATCCCTCTTAGCTTCACCGCGGGGTACCAAGCCACGGTTACTGAGCCCCCCCACCACGACAAGGTGGAGATCCCGCGGGGGGGGGGGAGCTAGGGGAAGCTTGCGATGAATGGACCACCTAACTTTGCGACAGCATAACTTTAAAAATATACCTAAGTGATGAAATAAAAGCAGTTTATTATTTTTATTTCGTAGGACCTTTACTCATAATAATCTAACGCACAACCAATTCGGGCTTACACTTTTTGGTATAAATGAAGAAAACTAAATCTTCGACTGTTACCATTGACCATTGGCACCTTCATTGAACCACCAGGTAGCCGTCAATGGACTTCGAGAAATTCATTCTAGTCCCAATCAAGGTACCTTATTATATATAAGCAAGAGGTATAATTAAATTATGGCATTCGAACAGAGATACACAATACTCATAAATATACTTACGACAAGCAAACAAACTATATTTGTAGGCTATTTAGTGGACATGTTCTTACCCTTTTTGGTTTACTCCATTTATCCCTTGTTTAACTTTTTATTTCGGCACTCCGTAAATTTTACTAGCTTCAGTTTGTCACTGATTCTAGAGCGAGGTTCATGCTAGTTTTATTGCAAGTAAAGTATGTTCTTTTATTTGGCGACGTTCTGAAATTATAAATTGATGATCACTGATTTTTCAAGATTTTTCATTATAAGTAGAAATACTCTCCTCATAAAAAAATACAATAAAAAGTTGCTATGATTGGACTGGTCCAACGGTGGAACTCTCTTGTGGTCCATTGATGGCAACAAGGCACTCGTTAAGTAAAGAAAATGTTAAATATAAATGGACATAAACAGACAGAATTGAATAACACTCATGAAATTACATATCAGTGCACCCAAACAAATATGAATAGAATGAAACTTACATCAAATTGTTCCGAGTCAATGATTAGTAATAAAATAGGAGAACCAGTTCTTCTGCCGCATATAACTAAGTTCTTCAATAGCATTTTGACAACTGGAATTCTTCCTGAATCATTTTGCCACTCACAAATCATCTTTCTCCACAAAAAAGGTGATAAGTTGGACATAAACAACTACCGCCCTATTAGTTTGGTCTCACATATGTACAAAGTTTTTATTTAATTAGTTGAGATGAGAATATCGGGCACACTCGACAAACATCAGCCTCCGGAACAAGCCGGTTTCCGCCGCAGCTTTTCCACTATTGATCACCTTCATTCTGTCAACCAAGTCGTTGACAAACATATAGAATGCCGATTCCCACTCCATATAGCATTCGTGGATTATACAAAGGCTTTCGAAAGCATTACTCACAGCTCAATTCTCACAGCTCCTTATAAACAAGACATCGATCTCCCTTATATACAACTGCTGCAAAATATTTTAAAACCAGCACCGCCGCTATTAAAATTGGTTCATTGACAGAACCATCCTTCCGCATCAAAAAAGGAGTCAAGCAAGGAGACCCACTATCCCCAAAATTATTTACGGTTGTACTCTAGTACAGCCGTCTTCTAAAACGTGTTCCAAAAGCTGGCAGCAGGCTGGTCTGAGAAGGGTGTTATGTTTGGCGGCAAAAGATTGTCCAATCTCCGATTCGCCGACGATATTGTCCTCTTTTCGTCAACAGCTTTCGAGATGACGCAAATGCTGGAAGACCTTTGCATGGCTAGCCTAGACGTTGGACTCCAAATGAACATGGCAAAAACCAAGCTGATGACGAATACCATACATCATAGAATTGTAGTGAGAGGTGGGGAGGTTGCATACGTCGATGAATATGTCTATCTTGGTCAAATAGTCTCTTTCCAGGCAAGACAAAACAAAGAAGTCGCTAAACGCACTGAAAATGCCTATAGAAGCTATTGGGCCATGAAAGATCTGATGAAGGGCAATCTTCCTCTTTCCCTTAAGAGGCAGCTCATGGACGAGTGCATTCTCCCCATCCTCACATATGGCTCTCAAACTTGGTCTTTAACAAAAGACCAGAGATCCACGCTCGAGGTATGCCAAAGAGCGATGGAGCGGAGTATTCTGGGTCTCAAATTAACAGACCGGATAAGGAATACTACTATCTGTTCCATCACAACCATCGCGGATGTTACTCGAAAAGCTGCTACGCTAAAATGGAGCTGGGCAGGACATATCTGTCGCATGTCAGATGACAAATGGGCCAAATTAACAACTCTATGGACCCTCTCAAACGGCAGACGACATCGCGGCAAGCCGAGACGGCGATGGCGGGATGAACTAGACTCCTTCAAAAAGGATTGGTTCCAGGAGGAAGAAGATAGGGACTTGTGGAAGAAGAATGGGGAGGCCTTTGCCCTGCAGTGGGACGTTACAGGCTTATAAAAAAATATATATATATATATATATAAAATCCTTTGCCATGCCGTGCAGTGCCGCGACATCAGTGCGCGCCGGCCTTAAATTGAACTTAAAATTCTGGAAAATTTCTTAAGTTTTTGCCAGCAGAAGATATAGCCGAAGCTCAAAATCTCACAAAAGATTGAAGCTGTAATCTTTACTAAATCTTTCAACACAGCGAACACAAAGTATACACTCGTAGCTTATCGTTCGACCGTTTATTAGGATCTGGTTTTATCTTTATAGATGGCTTATGAAAATTTAATACGTAACACTAAACCACTGGGAGAGTCCAATTTTAGGGACGAAAACAATGTATTTGAGCTAAATATTCTTGAAGAATACTTTGAAAACCTTTTGAATGCTTGGTAAATTCTGTAGGTAGATATGCGTTTTTCTGTTTTCATTGAACTGTTAATTAATTTATCGTGGTTGATTATTTATTTTCAAACACTTATAAGAAATTATAAAACTTAAATGACTTCTAATTTGCAGAGTTACAGCACAGGAACTGCCGTTCATCGCCACTCATTCGGCCAGTTCCTTCGCGACCACAATTGTTTTTTAAGCCGAACAGAACGTTGGTGAAAAATATCTATTTATACCTAAAATTACTATCTTATCATTACATACATTGCCTTGTTGTGTTTCGGTGAGTGAAATAAACTATACCGTCCAGCGTCCTCTGGTTTCCTGATTTTATTTTCAGTTGAGCTAGGGGAAGCTTTTTTTTTTTTTTTTTGGGTCGGGTTGGAAAATCCTCTTGGAGTCCCTCCGCCCCGGGGGAAGGGCGAAGGGGACTGTCAGACTCTTATTGACTAAAAACCAACCCGTGTTCCTCATGTACCCGTGTGTCGGAGGGTAGGGATTCGCATAAGCATTCGTCGCTACCCCCCGACGGGTATTGGCCCGCCAGATGGTCAGGCGGGCCCCGAACAAAACCCCCTTGGCGGCGGATTAAGGTGTTGGGCTCCGCCGCCAAAACACTCAGCGGCCGCAGAGGATAGGGAGGACGGCAACGCAACACCGCATCTCCTCTTCCTCTGCGGCCCCACCGCGACGCATCGAATGGTGCGCCCCCATTTGGTCGCGGGAGATAGGGCGCGCGGCAACGCTACACCGACACGCCTCTCCTCCCGCGACCGCACCCGACTGCGAGGAACAGACGGAACTGTCCCCCGCACCCGCACCGTTGGACGCATCCTGCGCAGGCCCCGTCAAGCCCACGCGGAGCGTCCCCTCCTGGATCCCTCTTAGCTTCACCGCGGGGTACCAAGCCACGGTTACTGAGCCCCCCCACCACGACAAGGT
This sequence comes from Euclidia mi, assembly GCA_944739405.2. Lineage (NCBI taxonomy): Eukaryota > Metazoa > Arthropoda > Insecta > Lepidoptera > Erebidae > Euclidia > Euclidia mi. The sequence continues at coordinate 72,004,254 of OX123185.2, forward strand.
GGAGATCCCGCGGGGGGGGGGAGCTAGGGGAAGCTTGCGATGAATGGACCACCTAACTTTGCGACAGCATAACTTAAAAAATATACCTAAGTGATGAAATAAAAGCAGTTTATTATTTTTATTTCGTAGGACCTTTACTCATTATAATCTAACGCACAACCAATTCGGGCTTACACTTTTTGGTATAAATGAAGAAAACTAAATCTTCGACTGTTACCATTGACCATTGGCACCTTCATTGAACCACCAGGTAGCCGTCAATGGACTTCGAGAAATTCATTCTAGTCCCAATCAAGGTACCTTATTATATATAAGCAAGAGGTATAATTAAATTATGGCATTCGAACAGAGATACACAATACTCATAAATATACTTACGACAAGCAAACAAACTATATTTGTAGGCTATTTAGTGGACATGTTCTTACCCTTTTTGGTTTACTCCATTTATCCCTTGTTTAACTTTTTATTTCGGCACTCCGTAAATTTTACTAGCTTCAGTTTGTCACTGATTCTAGAGCGAGGTTCATGCTAGTTTTATTGCAAGTAAAGTATGTTCTTTTATTTGGCGACGTTCTGAAATTATAAATTGATGATCACTGATTTTTCAAGATTTTTCATTATAAGTAGAAATACTCTCCTCATAAAAAAATACAATAAAAAGTTGCTATGATTGGACTGGTCCAACGGTGGAACTCTCTTGTGGTCCATTGATGGCAACAAGGCACTCGTTAAGTAAAGAAAATGTTAAATATAAATGGACATAAACAGACAGAATTGAATAACACTCATGAAATTACATATCAGTGCACCCAAACAAATATGAATAGAATGAAACTTACATCAAATTGTTCCGAGTCAAATAATAAGATGTTGACTGCGCCAAACACAACCATACGCGTTACTTCTGGCTATGTGTCGCAGCGTCACTGAAGGCAGTGGCAGAACGGACGCGTTTCGGCTAGTTCGGGTATTGCTAGCTTGGACAATTTTGGAAATACTTTGGTGGTCCAATGAAAACGCTGGACCAATGATCGCTACTCTCCCCTAGTAGGAAAATAAAAAGTACGGAATGGCAAAAAGGTTTTGGGATAAGGACGCAATGCACGGCATGTATTTTTTTATAAATTTCGTATTTATGTATGCATTCGGTTGTATACATCACTTATTATGCAAAATAAAAACCCTATTCTAGATTATGCTGGTATGGATACATACGCTGATGGCTCCTAAACACAGTGTGCGGCACCGGTTAAAAAAGGCGCCAAGCTTAATATTCTATCATAAAACCCTTTTTTTTTTTTTTTTGTTTTAGGTGGTGGAAAATCCCTTCGGATCTCCGACTCTTGGGGGAAATAAGAGCCGGAGTATGTGGTGTTTCCACTAAAAACCACCTCGACTTCCGCCATGTACCCGTGTGTCGGAGGGTGGGGCATCACCAAAGCACTCGTCGCCACCCTCCGACGGGTATTGGCCCGCCAGATGGTCAGGCGGGCCCCGAACAAAACCCTCTTGGCGACGGATTAAGGTGTTGGACTCCGCCGCCAAAACGCCCAGCGGCCGCAGAGGATAGGGAGGACGGCAACGCAACACCGCATCTCCTCTTCCTCTGCGGCCCCACCGCGACGCATCGAATGGTGCGCCCCCATTTGGTCGCGGGAGATAGGGCGCGCGGCAACGCAACACCGACACGCCTCTCCTCCCGCGACCGCACCCGACTGCGAGGGACAGACAGAACTGTCCCCCGCACCCGCACCGTTGGACGCATCCTTCGCAGGCCCCTCCAAGCCCACGCGGAGCGCCCCCTCCTGGATCCCTCTTAGCTTCACCGCGGGTGACCAATCCACGGTTACTGAGCCCCCCCACCACGACAAGGTGGAGATCCCACGAGGGGGATCATAAAAACCCTGCTATGTAATAATGTGCTTATTTATATAAAATACAACATTCTAAACACCATTTCATTAACCAATATACTTCCTAATTTTTTTAACATTACAACCTAATTAAATTTATTTTACAACTTTATATATGTATCAGATTGAAACGTAACTAAGTCTTAAAATACTATACAAAGAAATATATACAGAACATACAAAAAAATATATACAGAAAAAAAAATTAGAGCGCGTCATGAAATTCATCCACATCGCCGTCAACTGGCAGCGTGCCCAGAACGCTGGCAGCGTTGCCACGTTGTATGGCGATACTTGCCTTCTGGGCCAAATACAACCCAGCCTTCTGGTCACGCGAGGCGTCGACAAGTCTCTTTGCGAGGTCTCTAAAAAGAGATCTCGCACTTGGACCCCATGGCCCCAACGTTTCGACCCCAAACGTCTCAAATACGTAATCCCCTACTAGGTTTACGTATTTGCGCCGTTTGAGGGTCTCCGCTGTAGCAGCAGCAGCGCCCGCACAACCGGCTGTGCTAGGAAGATGTGATGGCGCGAGGGTATCGACACACGTTGCGTCCCATACCGAAGGCCTACCCAACTTCCATGGCAGTAAAGACATACCGTCTGGTCTTTTGCCGTCGTTGCGTACCAGGCCCTGAGGATCAAGGTGGGCTGGAACGCCAGCGGAGACAACAGCCCGACGGAGAATGTCATTAAGGTTGCCGTGTCGTGAAATACGACCTGCGCTCCTGCTGCATGATAGGCCATGGTGACCAAGGCTGTCGACAGCCTCTCCACAGTGACAGCGATGTGGAGTAACACATGGCGCGCGTAAACGGAGGCAAGACGCGATGCGGAAGGTCGTATCGTCCAGCATGGTACCGATGTTGGACGATGGCAGTGCTTGAAGCCAGAGGCCCGACTCCCACTCTCCCACAGCCAGTAGGCGAGCACGCTCTGCAGCATTAGACGATGTGCTAAGAAGGTTTTCTCGTATTCTGCTGCAAAGCGGTCCATCCCACTGCCTCTGAAAGAATAGGTTTCGGGGTAACTCAGTGCTTGGACAAGCTCTTCTCCAAGCATTCGTGGCATCGGTCTTACACGGCACCTCAGAATCGACCAGTGTTGGTGCTAAGATTTTCCTGGTCAATTCTGCAGTGCTGTGGACCGAGGACAGGAATGCTGGTAGGCTAACATCAGAAATTTTTCGAATACCGAGGCCGCCAAAACGTACAGGTAAGGACGCCTGTAGCCACAATCGGTCATTCAGTGCTATATTCAAAATTTGACTAAGAGTGGTTGACGGCATAGAATACAAGTGTCACCACCCCCTATCTTCCCGTGGGAGTCGTAAGAGGCGACTAAGGGATAACACGATGCAAATACCATCTTTGCGTAGAGACGGAAAACTCGACATCAAACCCTATACGACTGCCTCGTTGGTCTCGCGGCATAAATGTGCGCGTGGGATCGGGAGGTCCCGGGTTCGATTCCTGGGTCGGGCAGTGTTATTGGGTTTTTCTGTCACGAAATTCTCAGTAGCAGCACGGAGTCTAGAAATGTGCCCGGTACGGCAATAGGCTCGCCCCTTATTACGTGGGACTAAAGTATATCTGGCGAAAAGTGGGTGTAGAAATACACCTCTGCCTACCCCTTCGGGGATAAAAGGCGTGACGATATGTATGTATGTATGTAGTAGTTTGTATAATTTTGTCCATTTCAATGAGTAGGCTCGAATTTTTCCAAAAAGGCGAAGCTCGAATAGCGTGAGTAAATTTAGGCACGAAAAGACAATGCCGAATTATAGTGAAAGCCGAATGAATGTTAATTTTGAGGAGCCTGTCCGAAATTTCACAAAAAAATTGATTTTTTTTTATGAATAAATGTATCGATACCTTCGTCTAAAATCGGAGACCCATCCCATCAATGTGGGTTATATTGGGAGTCAGAAATTGAAATTTAGAAAGTATAGAGGATTTATTTAAATTGTCGTTTGTGAAAATTTCACATTTAGTTGGATTTAGGTCTAAGCCTTTGGATGAAAATTTAGATTTCAAGAAAGCCAGATCTTGATAAACAGTCTGTACGTCGCCTGCCAGGGTTCCGTCATCCAGGTACCAGATATTGAATTTTGAATTTAACTGGCTGATGATTGGGTGAATAGCAAGGCTAAAAATGAGTGGTCCAAGAGGGTCACCTTGTTGACAGCCAACGGCGGATTCCAGAAGATTTTCCTTGAAGATCAATTTTGAAGGGTTTCTGTAACACTGCCAAAGAAAGTTGTACATTTTGGGTGCTTCAAATTTAACTTGTGTCAACAAGGTGTCCCGGTTCACTGAGTTAAAGGCGTTCTTTAAATCAACCTTCAAGATAACCTCGCCCCCATTACAACTAAGGTACGTTGACAGGGCATGTATGGCAGGCTCGCAACCCCTCTTGGATCCAAATCCGAGCTGCAGGGGTTGGAATTTATTACCTAAGTTTGTATAATAATAGCGACAGCATATCTTGGCTGCCATACGCCTGTACGTACACCCCACGGCAATGGGACGAATGCCACCGTCCTTCTTTCGCAAGGCACAGAGATTGGCGCCGTACAAAATAGGGACAATGTCATCGTTCAGATTGCCGGAGAGCATAAGGTTGATTAGGGCCGTTAGCTCCCTCAAAAGCGCGTCCCCAGCAGCCCCAGCGCTCGCACACACGAGATCCTTAAGGTGCTGTGGTGTTAAGCCGTCGAGACCACCGGCAGACCCGCTTTGGAAAGAGCAAACGGCAGCAACCACGTCCTTGGCTGTAACGTTGAGACAATCTGAGTTAGTGTCAGGTGGGTCAGGAAAGGAGAGGTTATCCCCTGGCGCTGGATGCTTGCTTTGCAGACTCGCGAGTGTGTCGGCAGAGCAAGGCGCCACCACATCGCTACTAAACAAGAGCCTGGAGGCTCCCCTGATATCACCTTCCCTTAGTTTTGATTCTACATAATGGTAAATGGGGCTATTACGGTATGGTTTCGGAGAACGGGGGTTTAAATGGGATGCCGAATTATTACAGTTTTCTTTAATTTTTGATGTAAGTGTTTTTTTTTGTTATACGGTCTGTCTGTGCATGCAAAATTCTATAAGGAAAGGTGATTAACTGTTCCCAAGCTGTTATAGAATTTTCCCGGGTGACAAGACCTATGCACTGTGCTAGATTTTGGGCCACTGAAGGTCTTGCACCACGGGGAATTCGCTTTAAAACCGGAATTGAATTTTTTAATTGACTTAAATATTGCCAAAAGGGAATTTCGGGGGAGACTATTGTGTTGTTGTGTGTTTGTGTGGATGTCTTGGGGCCAGAAAGTACATTCTGGTTTTTATGGATTTTACCAAAATGTACTTTAAGGCCCCGCTCACCTTTAAAGTAACGCGCCTGGGAACAATTGGGGCAGCGCACCAGAGTAGACGAAGTGCAAGGTTGATCCGCACCTATTTCATCATCACCCTTGCCACCGTTGTAAGACATAAAGCTGAAAAATCACTCACTAAAAATAAAGACTATCTAAATAACAACAATAATATCAAAACAACAACACAAAACGCTTGACTTTGTCACTGTCGATAGGTAAGTTTTTATTGTCCGTGGTGGCGGCTTTCAGCCTCCGGCCGGCCAGTACACTGACGGAGGCCGGCATAGCGTCACATCAGCCCTGCTAGCGGAGCGGAGGCTACACGCCGCTGCTCACGCCAGCCAGCAAGAAATTTTTCCTTATTTCTTGTTTTATATAATCAGTAAAATGTATCTTGTACGTAAGGAAGTTGTCACACCGATGACACTTTTTCTTTTCATCAATAATGGTGAAAATTATATACAATTTTCCAAGTAATTTTCACAATACATGGAAAATACTATTGTTAGTTATTAATATTGCCAAGCGATGGACTAATTTACAATATATTTTATTTATTTTATATTCATTATTTATACTTCGCTTGTCAAACCATAGATCATGTAAGCTAATTATTATTACAACCTTAAGTAACATTTGATGGGGCAAACAAACATAACCCTTAAAACAAAATGGCTACTTAAAATGTCAAACCGTCAAATAGTTATTTTACGATCGAAGATAAACTGTTTCAGATATATCTTGAAACGGTATTTACGATTTATTTATAAAATTATATCGCCACTAAAAACTGGATATGACACTTTATTTAAGCTTTCTTGAGCCAAAAGTTTTGTTAGATATTATAAATAAATAGTACCTACTTGAGACTAAGTACTAAAAAAAATAATCGAAAAACCAATACATATTGGAGTCCTTATTCACAGCTGAGGGTTTCAAATCTTAAGGTTAAAGCAATCACAAATAGATTAAACTATAACTATTATCCAAAATGACAATCATCCATGACAGATTACTTGTTAGTTATTTGCTGACTCATTTAGTAATGTCTCTCCGTCCATAATTTTGATGTTCGATACAAGATCCTAAACAACAAGAAACAACTTCAGTCACTCGCTCGAACACTTGGAATCTCAACTCTAGCCTGAAAGAAAAAGTCAAATTGTTTAATTTAGAAAATAACAGCACAAATTCATCGAATATCTGGAGTAATTTTCTCTCGTAGCTCTAGCTAGTCATATGGAACAGTACTGAAAGTGTTTTCTAGCATAAATATCCTTTAGATTAGGTAATAAAAGAACGGATGTGTGTTATGGATGTTTTCGAGTAGAAAATTGTATGCGGATAATCAATACGTTTTGTAAGTGTAGTGTGTAATAGACGAAAACAGTATTATAACCAAATATGGTATGCATGCACCTATATATCCTAATTTAACTTTCCATTATTATTACAGGCTTTAAATTTTTATTAGACTGCCTCCGTGGTCTAGTGGATAGCGTATGCGACTGCTGATCGGAGGTCTCGGGTTCGATTCCCGGGTCGGACAAAGGTGTTACTGGGTTTTCCGAATTCTCAGTAGCAGCCCGGAGTCTGGTGATGTGCCCGCTAACGGCACGCCACAGACGGGCCGCGCGCCACACACGGGCCGCGCGCCACACACGGGCCGCGCGCCACACACGGGCCGCGCGCCACACAGGCTATGCTGGCCACCACGCCACCCTCGCCACCAAGCCACGCCAACCTCCATGCCGCGCCAGCCATGATGCCACACCGGCCACCATGCCGCGCCGGCCACCATGCTGCGCTGGCCACCATGCCGCGCCGGCCACCATGCCGCTCCGGCCACCATGCCGCGCCGGCCACCATGCCGCGCCGGCCACCAGGCCGCGCCGGCCACCAGGCCGCGCCGGCCACTAGACCACGCCGGTCACCAGGCCGTGCCAGCCACCAGGCCGCGCTGGCCATCAGGCCGCGCTAGCCACCAAGATTACCCAACAAGGAAATAAATCTACCATTAGTATTTCAAAGATTCGTCTCATACCCACTAAATAGAGTATCCGTTCTTTCAGACTAACTCAACGTCCGCACTTCCTCAATTTTAAGCGATTATCAAATTCATTTACATCTTCACAACTGCACATAACGTAACTCCCGTCCATACTCTCAATGAGCTATGTCAAAACAGGCCTTGACCACAAACAGGATTTGACCACTGGCAAAAACTAAAACCAAATGCGAACATAACGAGAAATGATAAGCTACTTTCGGATAAACTGATTTCCTTTGGCTACAAAGAGGCAACGTCTACAGTTCTGAGATAACCAATCGACAGTCTATGAGTACTTTCAGATTCTCGCAACACGCTATTGTCATACGACACAGAAACCAGAGGTATCTAACAATTTTAGTGAACAAATATCAAAGCAGAGCTACTTGAGCAGCAGGGTATCCGTGATTGCGATCAACAACCACACCTCAAAGCACTTCGCTCTAGAAATAAAAGAAAATAATCGCACAGCACTCATTCTAGTCGTTCGGCTATTCCTGACCCAAGTCAGTGGGAATAAAGGTACTCAGATCAAAATCATTACAGGTTTTAATGAAAATTACAACTAACTCTTTCTCTCGAAGCTGACATGTTGAATAACACGCATATTCGTTAAAATAATAGGAAACTCATTAAAATATTGCATTGCTCATACTCTGACATCCATCGGGTCTTCAACATCACGCTATGCAACCTAAAGAAAGACATAAAGACATATTTATTTTTGCATTTTGGTTGTTTACAACACTTATACATGTCACCTCCATCCGGTTACACAACTCTCATCATCTCATCATCAGCCTTTAACAGTCCACTGCTGGACTAGGCCTCTCCTTTGAAAGGAGGAATTGGCCTACTATACCACGCTGGCCAAACGGGTTGGTATAGGGTTTATATCAAGTTTTCCTTCTCTTACAGTGCTGTTCTCTGCATAATATGCTCCCTCTGTCGGCTCTTACGACACCCATGGGATGATATGGGGTGGTGACATTCCGTATTCTTAATCCGTCACCACACGGACATCACCCGGATATATGTTACACAACACCACCCGGATAATCATTTCGAGCGTTTAACAAAGTAATCTTAAACTAGGTTTGTTCAACATGTTGCTTTGGTTTTCCTTATCACATAGCAGACTAAGAAAATCTTACGAGGCTGATAGTCTAGATGTTAAGTTTACTACCAAGTATCCAATCAGTCTTTTCAGCGTTAAAATTTTGTCATGGATAGTCTAAATACGAACCATAACCTAACCTAATAATTAGCGATACAGCAACGGAACTTTCGCGTTCAAGACGCTGAACTACGTTTGTGATACTATGACAATGCACTAACGGCTGTCTTGTTTGCTCACCAACGGAGACTATGACTAACACAAAAGCTCATAGGTAAACTAGGCTAACCAAACAGGCACTTTACCGGTCCAGCAAATGGCAACGCATGGCTAAACATGCAGCCGCACAAACTGCTTATCCAGTTTATGCAAATCTAAACTGACGGTAACGTGGGTACCACAAAATTATCAACGACTAACAAAGTACCCATTTAATGAGAATAAGGTTAAGCATACAATCATCACTAACGATCATTAACCTAGTTCTACCTACAATGAAAATTAAAATGGCTGAAACTGATTATCGTAACGCACTACGATGATAACTCAATCATTTTCTTCTACGTCTGATAATCGAGTGTAACAGCTTCTACTAGAAACACTATCACTCTTAAACGTCCTGAGCATAACTTGGAATCACCCAGAGAACTCGGGGCACTTGATAAAAGTTCCCAACGTATCACATGAATTTAAAAAACATAGTAGGTAATTTTCAGGCGTAAAATCTTAAAATTGAATTTAATTTTACTAGTGGTGCCATCTAATAATCATGAGTAAGAAGCATTTTAATGTGCCATGTTAAAAATGTATGCACACAAAGAAGCAGGTGTAATTGCAACACCGAGATCGTCTGTACAACTCAGAATTACAACGAGTAACAGTGCCACTTTTTACTTAGACTCTGATCACGTTCAAACGAAAACAGTTAGGTATTATCAACACCACGAGTCGATAAAATAATGGCGTTAGTAATATCTTTCGATTATGGTCAGGGTAACCTGACCATAATCAATAGTGTAAACTAACCAACCAACCGCACTTGTTTGGAATAATACAAGTCGGCCTGTACGCTCACTCTCGTTACTGATACAGCGTATAAAGTAAGACCGGGACAAGATAATCTATTTGCAAGTAAGCATAATATGATCACAAGGTTCGTGAGTGCGAGCCACCCTCGCATGTAGAAATAAAAAAAATCGCCTTCTTTTTAACCGGCGTATCAAACTCAAAATCTCCGTTCGATATCTACGCTATAGCTAGGTCACTGTAGTAGTCAGACAACCATACGCTAGCATAAAATACGGCAAAGGTCAAATGGTTTCACATTTCAGTGTCGCGTATAGGAATCGAACCTACAACACTCGGTACGATGTGATGGCGATATCACTACAACGATAACGACATTTCCAAGGTTAAACGCGTAATGTAACTACCGTCACTAAATAAAATTGGCAGTACCAATAGAAAAAAACAGACAAAATACGTTCACCACGGTTGCAGTTGAATGTTCAGCTGATTCACCAAAATAGCAGCGTTAGCAGTCGCCTTCGCTCGCGCCTTTGTGCACACAGCATTGCACAATATCATCCCAGGAAACGATACGCATTAGTGCGACCACAAGCGGGGCGCAATGCGGGTCTTGATCTTCATTCACATGTCTGCAGTCGTCACCCAAACACGTGCATACATATTTTGTTGCTCAGGATCGAATTCCGGTAAACAAAGGCTATGCGACGATGCAGTAGGTATTTTCATGGCTTGCATCAGCGTCAGAAAATTGCGATTTTGTAGTTCCAACAGGCCCAGCAATTTTTCGTTACTAGCGTCTTCATTTTGAACACGTGGGTCCTTGTGGTCCCATCCCAATTCTGATGTGGAAGCGTCAGAAGGGCTCTCGAAGCAGTCTTCGTAGGTTTTCTCCATCGTGAGCGCAATGGTGGCAAGAGATTCAAAATAAAAGCACCACTTTACTTGTACACGATGTATTGCTCGAATTTATAACAATTTGGCACGAAATACAATAAAATATGGAGGATGAAACACGATTATGAATTTGTGAGCCAATAGTTTAGCACGTGCTCGCCCGGTGCAACAGCTGTCAGAGTAATCGACGACTATCACCGCGTTTGGCGCCACCTACTACTATATTCGGGGTTACCCGCTCTTAATTTTATTTTCCTACTAATCGAGTAATCGATTACAACCATCGGTAAATTAAGTAACAATTTCTAAAGGCAACTTTTATGGTTAAATTAAACCTAAAAATCATTGTAAAATAATCGGCGCGCCGTCAAATACTCGTATATGTACCTATATATTTCTTCACTTTAAATGTTATCTTACCTTCAAATGATATTCAGAGATTTTACTATTAGCTATTTTGCTGTATGTATTTAGTGTGCTAAATAAATACATTTTGTCCCCTTGTGCTGGCAATATTTGGCTTTAATCAGACTCTAACTGTTGCACGTCTAAGACTACGACAGCTAGCACCATACAGTAAATAATCGATTTTAAACTTTCGCGATTTGTATACATCAAACAAACTAATTTAGTGGGTTTTAATCGCGTAAAATTAACTTATTTAAGGTATAAATACCTTAACTACGGAGATACTGTTAGTCAGACCTGTGGTCAGACTAACAGTCTCTCCGCGAGCACGATCGGTGCAAGTCGATCAAAACGTCGACAACAAATAGGTATTTATACCTTAAATAAGTTAATTTTACAGTCAGTAAATATTTAACCCACAAATTATCATTTCCTTTCTCGTCACTGTCAAATAAAATAAAGGACCATGCGTCAAATTGGGCTCAGTGTCCAACAGAGTTATGGCATATGCCATTGTAAAGGATTTTGTTCGTACTAAAATTGTTGCTACCGGCACCACCTTCAATTCCATTGCAGAAAAAAGATATGCACTTAAAAAGATTTTGTAGAAGAATACAATTGTTAGTCATAGAACTGTTATAGTAACAATATATTCATACTTTAATAAAGGTAAACAATAGATGCGCTTGCGCCCGTGTGATTTACAACACTGTACATCCCTCTCACACCTCTAGGACGCCTGCCCGGGCGTGCCGTCTGCTCTCACTGCCCTCAGTCAGTCGACTCGTGATTCTCGCGGTGTTAGCTGTGTGTTTTCGTTAGTGATGTTCTGGATATCCCTATCCGAGGATATCCGAGGAAGAAGAAAGATCCGTATCCGTATCCGTTACTTTTCTCGCAGATCTTTTACGGATCTTTCGCCTTATTAATATTCAATTGACAGGATGGAATGCTATAGATGGTTAGGTAAAAATAAAAAACTATTAAATTCCATTCAGAGTATCTTTAATATAATTTCAATAAAAGTTGAAACATGATCTGTCTATTGTTCCGGTGGGCGTGCGTGACATCAACTATCGTTTCAAAGTCGCGCGCACCGACATCGATTTAGTAAGAAAATAAAGATCCGTATCCGTATCCACGGATCTTGACACCAAATATCCGTATTCCGATCCGTATCCGCGGATATACATTTTTAACGTTCCGGCACATCACTAGTTTTCGTGTATCCTCTCGGCATATACTATTTGTTCCACCGACAGATCATCTAAACGTTAATAGCCTTCTTATAAACCTATATTAAGACGCTATGTGTACTGACAGGAAGTTTATCCTTTTGGATTATGAATTCACGTTGCTTAAATAAAAACACTTCTAATAAGCTAAAAAACAGTTTTCTAATAAGAAACACTACTTACTTACGTAAAATACACAAAAAAACACTAACACAAAAAAAATAACGGAACTGCGCGTGAAGCGTGCGCGATGCAAATTTTTCGATTGTCAAAGATAAACTGTGGATGCACAGATTATACAACATTTTATGCTCAGAATGTAGAAAATTTATCAAAGAACGGAACGCACTAACATTGTTCATACAAAAGTCGTCTCTAAACGTGTGTCTTTAAGGTATTTTCTTGAATGTAAGTGAGCGACAGCCGGTTGTCTCTTGGGTTTTAAGCGCAACAATTTTGGCGCGTCAGCCAGCTGACTTGCCGGCTAACTGAAGTTAAGATTTACCGCTTTTTATTATACTGACGACAAGTTAGCTCTGTAGAGGCTCATGATTATTGTAAAGGTGTGCTTGTCTTTTATCATCTTTTGCAATATATTATGGCGCAGTATTATTATTGTCCAATAATATTCAACGCCACTGGCTTCGCGGAAGCGATAGCCTACTAGAAGACAGCAATATTCTGCATATGACTATCAGTGCCTTTAGTACAGAATCAATTTATAATGGAAATCGTTGTCAATTTTCGATATATTTCACCGCGCAATAAACTGAATGTTTAACTCAAGTTCTATCTAAAAAACAAGATTTACGATTTAAAACAAATCAGAACGTCCGTAACAATACTGAACACGTCGTAACAAACCTCAAGAAAGGAATTGAAACGACTGGTTGTCATTTCAAGACGGTCAACAATTGCAATTCTATTATAGCGGCTATAAAAAACGAGATTATCTTTCCTATAATTTTCTCCTGCCGGCTCGAGACCGTACCAGGATCGTAAGATATTACTATTGTAGTTCAGAACTTTATTGTAATAATTTTTCATTTAATCGTTTGTGTCCTATACCACGGGATTTAGTTATAAAATCTACCTTTAGTTCCTTTTCCCTAGCGGTCTCTAAAGAACAAACCCGCAAATATTTCAGTTTCTTGCGCTCGATAGTTTCGGCTGTGTGTTGTCTGTCCGTTACTCAGTAACTTAAGAATTTAAAATTATTATGTATATACAGATTGATTTTTTAATAGCATAAAATGGCTTGACTTTCCAATATTAACATAAATTTCAGTTCTGCCTTCACAACCAATCAATACGTAGAAAAGTACAATTATCTTGTTCAGTCAGTATTTCATTGTGAGTGTTTTCGACTTGTTTTTACAAATGGATTGTATTGAAAATACAGGAATATATTGTTATTTAACGTTTCTCACTAGCTGTGATTTATTTGCAGCAAATCGTGAATTTAATTTGGTATCTCTTTTATGGTATTTTTAATAAATTCAATAGTTATAATTTTTAACACAGGTTTAATAGAATACGTTGTTCACACATGAACATGCCATTTCAGCGATATTTACCGCAACAAAAATTGTTCATGATAGATAGATAGATAGATAGATTATTCTTTATTGTACACCTTACAAAAATTACATTATAACACAAACAGAATGTACAAATGGCGGCCTTATCGCTGAAAGCGATCTCTGCCAGGCAACCTTAGGATGGACAGATGGTAAATAAGCCTTGTGCGATAAATGGTGCAGTTTCAAAGACAACTAGAATAATATACTTACTAAAATACAAGAAGTTCATAGACATACACAAACATATATACAAACACATATACATATACCTACACACATACAATAATATATATATAATATATATATATATATATATATATATAATACATATTATCTACTATAAATACCATGAAAGATGTCAAATGGACGAAAGATAGTGCGTTTTTAACAAACCTTTAAATATACTTAGCGATTTTGCTCTACGAATGTCTAAAGGCAATGCATTCCACAGGCGCACAGCTTGGACAGTAAAAGATTTATCAAAATAATTAGTGGAATGCATTGGCATCTCCAGCTTCAAGTCCTCAGATGACCTCAAGGACCTTAAATGTGTGTCATGAAGGAACTTAAAACGTTCTTTAAGATAAGAGGGACTATTGGGATTAAACAGGATATTATACAGTAATGTAAGAATGTGAGTATTTCTGCGAAGGCGAATCGGAAGCAACTTGAGCCTGTTGCGGAATTCTGAAATATGATCATATTTGCGTAAACCAAATATAAAACGTATGCAGAAGTTTTGGAGACGCTCAAGTTTGTTTAATTGCTCCTCGGTAGGGTCAAGATAGCTGACATCAGCGTAGTCAAGGATCGGCAGAAGCAAAGACTGTGCAAGCGCAATCTTGGTAGCAGTTGGAAGGAAATTGCGTAACTTTCGTATTGACGCGGCTGAAGCAAACAGTTTTCGACTTGTTTCTTGTATCTGAAGTCGCCAAGATATTGTTTCATCCATATGTATACCCAAATTTTTTACAGTTTTGCTAAATGATAGATATTTACCATTAAAACTGATTTGTGGTAGATCAGACCAGACAATTTTAGCTAACAATCTTGGGCTGCCAATAACAATCAGCTGGGTTTTGTCGGGTTTTACGACGAGTCCATATTTCCGAGTCCATTCACAAATTCGCTCGAGGTCCGAGTTAATAGTCTTGCAGGCTTCTGCTAGCTTGTCAAAGGGAGCTTGCGTGTAAATTTGTAAATCATCTGCGTAAAGGTGGTAGGATGAAACTAATTGGTTTGAAATAGCATTTATAAATATTGCGAAGAGTAAAGGGGATAGCACGCCACCCTGTGGTACACCTGCATTCGTGTTTGACCAAGTGGAATAAGTATCTTCAATGCGGATACGTTGCCGGCGACCAAACAGGTAACTTTGAAACCAGTCAATTACCGATGGAGATATGTTAAGAGAGCTGAGGATGCCAAGCATGATGTGCAAATCCACGGTGTTGATCGCATTACTAAAGTCAAGTAACGATAACACCGTTAGATTGCCACTGTCCATTCCTTGCCTAATATTATCTGTAACGCAAACTAAAGCCGTGGTGGTACTGTGTCCAGGTCGGAAACCTGATTGATATGGATTTAGGAGGGAATTTTCACGAAGGAAGGAACTAAGTTGTGTACGGATGAGACGTTCTAGGACTTTTGAAAGGAATGGTAATATGGATATAGGACGGTAATCTGCTAAAGTAGAAGGTTTGGGTTTTTTAGGCAGGGGAATAATCAGTGCTTCTTTCCACGCTGAGAGAAAGATGCCGCAGAAAATCGACTGATTCAAAATGTTGCATAGGACTGGAAGGATTTCGTCAAGGATGGGAAGGATCATTTTGCGGCTTACATAATCATTACCGATTGCATTAGACGTGATTTCCAGAATGCTCTTCTTAACATCACAAGCAGTGAATTGAGAGAAGATAAAAGGAGAATAATCTGGGGTTGGTAAAGATGAAAGATGCTGTAGAGTGTTACGTTTGATATTTTCATCAAACTTGGACGAGGAAGAGAAATGTATGTTGAGAGAGTCAATATTGAGATTATTTGGCATTGATTTTTGCTGTGTCTTACCAACACCCAAAGTTTTGAGAAATTTCCAGACCTTTGCTGGATCACCGTTTTCAACTGACTTATGGATATGTTGGCGTTGTGCTTTCCTACACACCTTGTTGCAGTGATTTCTGATTGCTACGTATTTTTCAAGGTTTATAGGAGTTGGTTTCTGCTTAAATCTTGACTTTGCTGCACATTTCTTCGCCATGATCTTTTTAATGTCCTCGGTCAGCCACGGCGCAGGTAAATGTTTAATTCTGATTGCACGAACTGGTGCATGCACGTCATACAACTGGATTAATTGAGTTGTTAAGATATGAACTTTAGTGTCGACACAATCTGAGGAAAACAATGACTCCCAATCTATATTAATGGCATCCTCACGAAGTTTTTCATGATCCATCCTACCAAAATTGCGCTGCAGAATTATCCTTGGCTTTGGTTTAGGTGGGCGTATATTGTAAGAGAGATAGATGAGGTCATGATAGGAAAATGCGTCAGCTGAACATTGACCATGCCTATGAACATGATTGGAAGAAGAAACTAGAATAAGGTCGAGAAGAGAGGGAGTAGCATTAGGAAAGTGATGTGTTGCATCAAGATTTAAAATAGTCAAGTTGCAGGATTCTGTAAAACGTCGTAAAGATATAGTTCGTGAATCCTGCTTGAGAAGGCAAGTATTAAAATCACCCATAATAATGGTATGATCATAGGAAGGAGTGAGATTTTCCAGGATTTGTTCAAATGAAGAAAAATAGTTAATATGACACGAAGGAGAATAATATACGCCCAATAAAAGTTTTGTATGTTGAAGTTCCACTTCTAAAAAGAGATGCTCGCCAGCATTCGACGGTGGCGGTTGTGATGACGTAGAGACAATCTGATAAGGAATGTGAGTGCGTAAATATATGGCAACACCGCCACCACCGCCGATAGTGCGATCATTCCTGATTAGTTGGAAACCTGGAACAATATAAGAAATTGATGGTAGGCATGGTTTCAACCATGACTCGGACACAAGAATGGCATGTATATTATGGCAGTCTAAGTTAGCCAGCATATCAGGGAAATGAGCAGGAATACTCTGTGCATTTATATGGACTACATTAAAGTGCTTGGGTACGTCCGAAAACTGAGACCGAAGAATGTCTCCCAGAGAAGGTACACTAACAAAGCTGTCATCAAAGCTAGTTGCTGAATGAAAGCTTTCATCATCGCTATTCGAGTCGGTTTGCGATATATATGAAAAAATAAATATATATTTATATAAAAATAATACGTACACGTATAAAAACAAAATATCTAAATACTCTTATAAACTCATCTGAGTGTCCACCTGCCAGTTGCGCATTAACAAAGTAAAGTGAAAATTTTTTCTAAGATAATATGTGTAAGTAACAAATATAAACACCAAAAATATTGTACAGAAAAATTAAAACACGTACATAGTGTGGGTATTTAAAATTATTAACATCAATATAATTATGTTACTTATGGAGTGCAATAAAATATTGAGTATTGAGTGATTGAATCCAGTGCAAAACGGAACGTTACTCCGTATTAACGACGTTATGTCATTACTGACAGTTACTTGATACTTGATACTTGATGGCACGGGCTGTTTCCGGAACTCCACGTCTTGGCGTGTATTTTGCGTGCGGGTGGGAATGGTGTCGTCACTCGAGCCACCCCAGCTCTTCGAGGAAGGCCAGCAGACTCTTGATGTGGCCCACGGCCTCCCTCAGGGTGCTGTATCTGCTCAGGTACTGCTGCCTGTACTGTGCGACCTCAGGGCAGTCGAGGAGCAGGTGGGCTGCCGTCTCGTCTGCTGCCATACAGGCCCTGCACAGCGGGCTGTCGGTGATACCTATAGTAAATAGGTGTTTATTAAAGAATCCGTGTCCTGTGTAGGCGGCCGTGACTGTCCGTAGTTGTTGTTTGGACAGCCGGAGGATTTGTTTAGCTATCTTACCGTCTACTGCGGGAAGAGCCTCCTTGGCCTGCCTACAAGTTTCAATACCAATCCAGGACTGGTTGTGTTTGGTCCTGGTCCTATTTCTTACCAGGTTGCGATAAAAACCAGAAGGGAGGGGAATAATGGGCTCGGGTCCCACCACCTCTAAAGTGGCCCCTCTTCTGGCAAGTACGTCGGCTGCGTCATTCCCTCTTGAGCCACTGTGGCCCTTAATCCACTGCAGTGTTAATTTGTTTAGTTTACCTACCTCTGTTAGTTTCTGGTGGCATTCAAGCGTGAGCGCCGAGGTGACAGTATGGCTTTTGAGGGCTGAGAGGACAGCCTTACTATCTGAGAGGATCCTAATGGACCGTTCCCTTACCTCACGTGCCATGATTGCTGTGGCAGCTAGGATTATGCCAAAACATTCGGCCTGGTAGACCGTGTTGTAGGCTCCCAGCGGTGCTGCGATGTTGATGTTTAGGTCCTCGGAGAAAACTCCTGAACCCGTACCTGTATCCGTCTTAGACCCATCTGTGAAGATCGTGAGCTCGTTGTGGTTAACTGCTCCTTCGTGTATGTCCTCGTACAGTTGGATTTTGTATTTCTTGTCGAAAACAAATTGTTTCGGTATACGGTCGCCAATGGCTTGTGTAATAGGAACTTCTTTAAAGAGTGTATTTAAGTTGTTAGTGTGCGGTGTGTTGGTGTCTTTCCAGAGCTTCAGGACTCTTAGCCGGACTGCCGACATCGTTGCTTCCTGTTGTATGAACAGGTGCAATGGAGGCAGGTCCAGCAACACTTCAAGTGCCGCTGTTGGCGTTGTTTTCATACAGCCCGTGGCCGCTAGGCATGCAAGTCTTTGAAGCTTCTGAAGCTTGTTGGCGGCCGTTATTAGGTTGGTCCGAGGCCACCACACTACTGCGCCGTAGCTTACCATCGGACGTATTATTGTCTTATAGAGCCATAAGACAATTTTGGGGGATAGGCCCCATCGTTTACCTATCATCTTCTTGCACTGCCAGAAGATGATGCTGGCTTTATTGAGCTTATTTTCCATGTGGCTGTTCCATGTCAATTTGCTGTCGAGAGTGACGCCCAGGTACTTGACCTCGGTAGACAGCTTAAGCTCTGTATCAAATAGCCTGGGCAATCGGTAAGTACCCAGCGCGCGCTTGTGTGTGAACATAACTAGTTCGGTCTTGGTCGGGTTTACAGATAATTCGTACTCATTACACCACCACTCTACTATGCGTAGGGCTTGTTGGGTTAGGTCGTACACTGTACTGGTTACCTTACCTGAGGTGAGTATGGTTAGATCATCTGCATAACCTATTGTAAAGAAGTATCTCGCGTTGAGTTTGTCTATGAGTTCATTGATGACTAAGTTCCACAATAGCGGGGAGAGTACACCTCCCTGCGGGCACCCTTTAGTTATCAAGGCTGTCTGAGTGTCGCCTTGCAGGCGCACTACCCTTTTGCTGAGCATGTTTTGGATCCACTGTATGAGCATCTGGTCCACACCATGCCTGGCTAGGGCGTTGCTTATGCTGGAAAAGTTTGTCTTGTCGAAGGCTCCTTCTATGTCGATGAAGGTGCCCAGGCAGATGCTTTTTTGTTGTATAGCAGCTTCTATCTGGTTCACGACCTGATGTAAGGCCGATTCCGTCGATTTCCCTGAGCTGTATGCATGTTGGTTGGCATGTAAGGGTAGGTGCTTAAGAGCCCCACTTCTTAGTTCCCTCTCGCAAAGCCTTTCCAAGGCTTTAAGCATGAAGGAGGTGAGGCTTATTGGTCTAAAGGACTTTGCATGGGTATAGTCTGTTTTGCCTGGTTTTGGTATGAAAATTAGTTTAACTTCCCTCCACCTCTTCGGTATATATCTGAGGGCCAGGCTAGCCCTCATAATTGCCAGGAGTCTTTTAAGGACAGGTTCTCCTCCCCATTGTAATAACCCTGGGAAGATGCCATCCAGTCCGGCTGCTTTGAAGGGGTGGAAGCTATCGATGGCCCATCGGAGTTTTTCTTCTGTGACCACGTTGTTTGCGTGTCTCCATTCGTGTTCGGTCGCCACTGTTGGTGTATCGTGCCACGTTATTACCGGGGTGAGGACGCAGCCTGGGAAGTGTGTTTCGAGTAGGACGCGTCTTGTCTCCTCCTCCGATGTGGTGTATGTGTTATCCGGTTTACGGAGAGTACCTGGTGCAACCGTTGGTTGTTGGGCCAGTAGTTTCCTTACCCGGTTTGCTTGTTGGCAAGATTCAATGCTCCCACAGAATTTTCTCCATCCCATGGTGCGTCTGAATCTGAGGCATTTCCTGTAGTCTGATTTGGCCGCTTTATAAGCGTCCCAATCTGCGTCCGCGCTTGTGTTCATTGCCCTATTTAGAGACTTTCTTACCTTCTTGCGCTTACGTTCAAGTTCAGCGCCCCACCAGGGTTGTTTCCCCGGGGTTGAAGGCGGAGTGGTTTCCGGGCAAGCTGCATAATAGCTGTCTGACTGCGTCAGTATACATACCTGATCGTCGATCTGTACAGTGTCACCCAGTACCGGCGGCGTGGCCGTAAGGGTAAGTTTCTCTTTAAGTAGTAGGACATACTTTGCTTTGTCAGTGTTGTGTGGTTTCCTGCGGGGCTGTGTGGGCTGTATATCGACTTTTATGGAGAAGCTGATCCATCTGTGGTCTGAGCATGATGCCTCTTTCGAGACGTGCCATCCCTTGATGCGTTCAGCCGCTCCTTCTGTTGCGAGAGTTAAGTCGATAATTGTCCGACTACGTTTAGTGACGAAGGTGGGCTCCGTACCTGTGTTTAATAGGGTAAGATTAGTGGTGAATAAGTATTCAACCAATGACATACCTCTGTTATTGTTGCAGTCCATGCCCCACATTTGGTGGTGGGCATTGGAGTCCGTTCCTATTACGACCTCCGTATTGGTTCTCTCGCACTGGTTAACCAGACGCGTGAGGTCGAACGGAGGCGGGTCTTCGGCCTCGGGCATGTAGACCGATGCGAAAACGACCGCTATACTCCTTGGCTGCTGTATTATTTCGATTTGTATTGCTGTGATGTCTCTGGAACAGAACTCCATTAAAGCTTGGGCTCTGATGTTTTTAGTTGTAAGTATGCAGGTTCTTGGATGTGTGTGGTCAGTAGAAGAGTAAATCTTACCTCCCAGACTGGAGAGGCCTCTAATGAGGCCACCCCTTATCCAAGGTTCCTGGATGAGCACGATGGCTGAATGTTGGACCTCCATCCACTTGCGCAGTTGCGCAGTGGCCGTTTGGCTATGATGGAGGTTGATTTGTAGGCAGCTGACGTCACTAGGCAGAGGGTTCATCTGTGGGTGATGTCCCCTCCCCCCCGACCCTCAGCTGCGTTAGGCCAGCCAGGATGTCGCCGGCCTCCACTCCGTCGTCCCGCCGCACCGGACTCAGGAGCAGGCTCTCATCTTCCGAGTTTCCCTCGGCTGACGGGCCAGCCTCCGAGCCAGACGCGGCCGGCTCTGACGGGCCGGATTCCGCGGAGCATCCTGACTGGGTGTTTGAGACTTGCTGTGTGGAGTTGTCGCATCCCGGAGGATGGTCGACATACTTGCCTGTAGAGTCCCGGAACCGGACGTAGACTGCGCCCAGCCCCAATGCGAGGCGGCGCTCGTTCTGCACCAGGACTGGGACTTGTTCCTCCGGGACGCCCACGACCAGGAACCACCCACCTGACTGTCTCTCCGAGTGCAGCAGAGACCATTTGTCGACCGCCAACCAGGGGTTCTGGAACTCCAGAGCTCGACCTACGTCGCGCACGTCGTCCCAGACTCCCTGTTCGTTCGGAACGACAACGCCGCACCGCACTCTCTTCGGGGCCTCTTCCTGGCCCCTAACCTCCAGTTCGAAGCCCGGTGGTGGGACCAGGAGAGAGACCGCCTCCGTCAGCCAGGTACGCGTTGCCTCGTCGGCGCACCAGAGTTTGAGGACCCCGTCCGCGTACATGGGTTTCCCGGTGAACGCAGGGGCGGGGCGTTTTGGGGTTTTAGTCGACCAGGCGTCACTCAGGATCTTCCTTTGAATCTCCGTGAGTATCCGGTCCACGAACTCCTTCGGCAAGTTCCCTGTGCGCTTGCATGTTACTGCAACGCCCAGAGATGCCTTGGAGGCCTGTGCATAGGACTTACCTTTTATCGTGGAGGAGTCGAGGCGGGGCTTCTTGTGCTCCCCTCGAGGCGAGCTGGTCTCGTTGAGAGCACGTTTGGCCTCACCTCTTTCCTTGTTTCCGACAGTTTTACCTGCCGTGTTTCCTGGTGGTGCTGGGGCTGGATGCCGTCCAGGGTGACCAGCCCGCCGCTTGGCGGCAGGCGGCTTCCCCGTACTGCCTCCGGTCTTCGTACACCCCCTACTGCTGAGCGCAGGCTGCGCGCTGGTCACATTACTGGGACCTGCGATAGCGGCCTGCTCCGCTGTTTTTGTAGAGGCAGCACCGGCTGCGGCAGCGGTTTGTGCCGCCTTCCGCCTTATTGCCAGGCAGAGCTGGTAGCAGCGGGGCCACTCGGTTGTGTAGTGGGCGGGTGTTGGGCAGGATTGGTGGTCTTGCCCTTACCCTTGCCCTTGTGGTGGCTTACCACTTGCCAGCCTGCGAAGGAGGAGTCGTCTGCCCGCTTGATTTCAAACGGGCTGACGATTGTAAGGACGGGACCAGTACTAGCGTTAGCCAGCGCTGAAGTCTCGTCCTTGGGGGATGGTTTAACACCTGCAGCCGAGGCCACGGCGTCAACCATCTGTTTGGTTTTGGTTGATGCGGCGGGAACAGCTTTCGCTGACCCCGTCACAGTTGGGGTAATATTAGGATTTTCGGTATCCATGCAAGTTTACTAAGACTTCATCCCTCTGGCTTCCCACCCTCCATGGAGCCCGCATCAGGGAACGTCATACCGGACGTTAGGATTACCAGAGGGATATAGGAACGCGGGGCTGGTTTACAGCACGACTTCGGGCGCCCGCTTGGGTCAACGGCCTGAGCCGAGTTACCAACTCTAGCCGTCATTCCTCGCTTGCGCCCTCCGTATAGCCTTCACCCACCTCATCAACAGCCGAAATAAATCCCGACTGCTGATGTGGACCCTACGTCCCTAGCCTGTGGCCCTCTGACGGGACACGATGGCCATTTCCCCCGCTGCGGCTCACAGCGGGGGCTACCGTTTAGCTTGAAATCAGGACCAAAGAGGGCGTGTTGCCTCACGGTCACATTACCGCCAGCGCCGCTCGGCTCAACCCCCCAGGACTCCGTCATCCCCGCGTACGGCGCTCGACTGCGCAGGTCCTAGCGCAGGTGGTCAGCTACTCTTACCCGTGACTTTTTACTACGAGCCCACACCCTCCCGACCACGAAGGGGCGTGATGAAGAGATGTGTTCCTGTATATGGATGTGTGCGCGCATGTGTGTACGTGTGTGTATGTGCGTGTGTAATGTGCCTGTTGTTTGTGTTTCGGCTGGAGGTTTTGGTTGCATCCATTTCTGAAGGAACTGGACCAAGAACGGGCGGCAACCTCGAGAAGGATAGTCCACCAGCCTTGCCTAAGGGATCATCGCGACCTGCGCTACCCCTGAGACCATTCGCCACTCCCTGCACCGGACTCAGGTGCAGGGAGTAGAAGTCAGTGCAGTTCAGTGGTGTTAAATATGAGTTGACCTGCACGGACTTCCGCCCTCTGAACTGACAGTTCTGACAGTTTTGATTAGTAAATAAAAGTATTAAATTATATTAAATTAATAAAACATCACGTACTCACGTAAGGTACATACCGCTGAGATAGCACACTTCACACACCGCAAAGTTACGTGTGTGTGTACATAGGATAAGTTTAGTATATAAGATTATGTAGTTTAAGAAATAAACCAGTCACAAGTTCAATCCGACATTGACTCAATACCATTCCTACACCTCTGACAGTGGCCTAGACCCCTTTGGCCATCATTACTGGTCAGCTCGATGAGTTTTTTGAGTTGGCCGTCAGAAAACCATCTCCACCTTACCTGATTCCTACACACAGTCCGTCTGTCATCATAGGTCTCCGGTGACAGATATCCCGCACCTATCTATATAAGTATATATTTACGTATGGTAGGGCTAGGGTATAGGTAGGTAATACCACAGAGCACCAAGCTCATACGCATTATACGCTAGGTAAAAGTTAGGATAGGTTTAGGATACATATATGTAACTAGGGTTAGGATAACTAGGATAGGCTATTATAGGTGATAGGGTAATACGCTAGGATAGTGTAGGTTAATAAGTTAGATAAGTCCCTTAGCATTTAAGCATTCCCTGTACAGTGGGGTTTGTACCGTAGGGCTGCTAACCCGCTGTACAAACGTGATGAAAAATCGGGGATAGGTGTGCTCATTTCCAGTTAAACAATCTATAAACTGAAAATGCAGGAGTCTCTAGAACTCCATATCTTTATTTTATATGTAGCTTTCGTTGTTCATATGCTATTCTTGACCAAACGTGAACAACGTTTGTCTTAAAGAAGTCAAAATTCCAAAAATAATGATCGCATAGATAATTATCTTCAGAACAATGTACAATTGTACATTCTTTTTTATTTATTTATTTATAGACTCACGCCTGTATCCTCGAAGGGGTAGGCAGAGGTGTAATGTTACACCCACATTTCGCCATGAATTTTGTACATTCTGAGCAAAATAAATAGTAGAAGTAAGTTAATGACTTACTTATAAACTGTAGCAAAATGTACAAAGCTCATCACAAATCTGATCCAATACAATAACGCGTTCAGTATTTGTTGAGGCTATTGTACTATAATGCATTGGGTATGACCGCCTTGTTTAAGCGCCACTGAGTATTATGGCTCGCCGGATCAATGCCAGAAGAGGATTTATACAGTTACTCTGATTGATTGGTTCGAGCTGATATGTATGGCAATAATAACATTGAAAGCACAGTCGTTAGGATGAGACGGGGATCATAGTTATCACACCCACACTGCCAAGACAGTAAAAAATACTTTTCTCAATAAATCAAACTACATTAGGCAAATAATAAAATATTTTTTGCACAAACTAGTTGATTTTAAACTTTCGCGATTTGTATACATCATACAATCATTGAACTCCATACATCCCAACATCCGATTCACATACGAAATGGAGGTAGACGGATCGTCACCCTTTCTCGACGTTAAAGTGTCAGTGAGAGATAATGGTACCCTTGGACACACTGTATATAGAAAACCGATACACACAGACAGGTATCTTAACACGAACTCGCACCACCATTCGTGGCATTTGGATTCCGTTGTGTCATCGTTAGTTAACAGAGCGTATGACCTGTGTGACCCTGAACAGTTAAATAGTGAGCTGTCACATGTTCAGGAGGTACCTAGGCGCAACGGATACAAGAAGAAGATACTCCGTCTGAAGAGGAAAGATCGTAGACCTGAAGTAAGCAGAGTGCCGGCTTACATGCCGTATCTAAAGGGAGTGACGGACAAGGTTGGAACAGTACTCAAGAAATACTCCATCAAGACTGTATACAGTCCGCTTTCTAAGATAGCACATAATCTGCGTACCCCAAAGGATGTCATTCCTCTCCAAACACCTGGCGTCTACAAAGTCGATTGCAGGTGCGGTAGTATATAATTATATCGGGCAGACTAAGCGTACGATCGCTGAAAGAGTAAAGGTACATATCGCAGCTATGAAAAACCGACATATTAATAAGTCGGCTATAGCTGAGCATTTGTTGGAGTCTGGACCAAACCACTGGATAGAACTGCATCAACCACAAGTCTTATCCACCGATCGTCACTATAGTACGTGAAGCGGTAGAAATCAAGAAATATAACAATTTCAACCGGGAGGATGGATATAGATTATCGGCTACTCGGAATCCAGTCATCAGCAAATGTAAACACCGCCGCAGTGATAAATCTCAACAGTGTGTAGACGTCATTAGTGTAGTGTGTTGGAGTACCGACAGTGCAAACTTAAATAAAGACCAAGTGAGGGTAGGTGTCGAAACCCGCACTTCCACTAGACGGCGCTGAGCTCTCATCAGTCTCTCCGCGACCACGCTCGGTGCAAGACGAGCGAAATCCGAATCCTTGAAATAAATCACAATCTAGTTTAAATGCCTAAAATGTACCTTATTCTAGTACTAAACTTAGTGTTATATATTAAGTTTTATTTAGAATCTTTCTTCCCCAATGGAATTCACACTATTGTTGTTCGAGTAAATACGATAAGCATAAAATAAAATCAATTCCAATACCATACACTCAGTGTCAGGCCAACAAACTTATCCTTTTTACTATCTACCATTTACTGAAGCAAAATAAAGCTTGAAAATAAAATACCAAGTAAACCGTTTGTAAACGTGTTTAAAACTGGACTAAACGGTTGCAAAGGGATGGTAATAAATTGTACCGAAGCGCGTTCAACTTTTATATTGTATATCCCTCTTCGTGACATAATGCTTATAATATTTGCCTCCAGCTTGAGAGCCTCTACTACGAATCAAGTAGGTAAAGTTTGTAGTTCAGGTAAGCTGCTGCGTAGTCTTGAATGTTTTGATTTGTTTGGATGTTTAAATTTGTGTTTTTACCAATGTCGCACGGGTGATTGGTTTGTAGGTGATGAGCCAGACTCAATCACTCGCCGATCAAAAAAAAGAATCGGCAAGTGCGAGTCTGACCCGCGCACCGAGGGTTCCGTACGCATTTTACCTTATTTGAGGTTGGTGCTACTTACGCTAGTCCTCTAAATCTGTATGAGCGCCCATACAACTTAGAGGACTATCGTAAATGGAGTCTACTATGTATGTATGGGGACACCCTTAAATTTTCCACTTTTTTTATTTTTTGTAATTTTTCCTTTATTTGTGCTGTAAGACCCTGCTTTTGGCCAAACTTCGTGATTCTAGTTCAACGGGAACTACCATATAGGTTTTCGACCCAAAACCTATAGGGTACTTACGGTTGACCTAGAAATGCACGAGGTTAACAGGGATCTAAGTGCCATAAAGAACTGGTCACACAAGTTTGGTTTGTTCGTAAACCCCAGCAAATGCCAAGCAATCATAATTGCTAGTCAATGGGCTATTAAAAGATTAGACCTCTCAACTTTACCATCATTAGTCTATGACAGCAACATAATAGAAATGTGCCCAGTTGTCAAAAACCTTGGCTTACATTTAGACTGCACGTTAAGCTGGCGAAACCAAGTCACTGAAACCAGCAAAAAGGTTACTGGTACTCTACGTGCTATCAATAGATTAAGAAACTTCCTTCCACCCAAAACTAAGACAATGCTTGTGCAAACTTT
The DNA here is from genome assembly GCA_944739405.2 of Euclidia mi. Taxonomy (NCBI): domain Eukaryota; kingdom Metazoa; phylum Arthropoda; class Insecta; order Lepidoptera; family Erebidae; genus Euclidia; species Euclidia mi. The sequence goes on from OX123185.2 coordinate 72,031,198, forward strand.
GGTATTTCCCTTGATCGACTATGGTGATGTATGTTACTATGACCTGAATGCAGATCTTCTTAACAAACTTGACCGTCTTCTCAATAACTGCATTCGATTTATTTTCAATCTTCGCAAGTATGACCCCGTGTCTACTTATCGTTCCGAGTTGAAGTGGCTTCCTATTCGTCAAAGACGCAGTCTGCGTGCTCTCACTACTCTCTATTCTACCCTCATGTCTCCCAATACTCCTGAATATTTAAGTTCTTACTTCCAGTACTTAAGCAGCAACCACAATCGTGACCTTCGCTCATCTAATAACCTTCTCCTTCTTTGTCCTTCTCATAGATCTTCTTTCATCCACTCTTCTTTTCCTACCCAAGCTATTCTTCTCTGGAATGACCTTCCTCTCGAAATCAGGACGGCCACTAATAAGTATTGTTTTAAGAGAAGGGTAAAGCAGCTATTATTGGCTAAGTTAGCAGAACTATCGTAACATTTATAATTATATATTTTATGTATTGGTATATATTTATTACTTGGGTATATAGTTATTTATATATGTACATATAATATGTATGTGTATGTAGGTATATATATGTATATATGCATCATTACTGTGATTTAATTGTATGTAATATGTGTCCATAATGTCTATTAAATATATATACAATATAGGTAAGTCAAACTCAATCTTTTAGAATACACCTACTATTAATCTCTGCACCACTCTAAGGTAGACTGGCTGAAAATGCCTAAGGCATTAAGTCCACCTATATACGTTAAGTGTATAAAGCTAATAAAATAAATAAAAATAAATAAAAAATAAATGTAAATTTTGGTTAAAACCAAGGTCTTACAACACAAGTAAAGGAAAAATGCCGAAAATTAAAAAAGTTGAAAATTAAGGTTAATTTTGGTACTCACAAGGTTTCGCAAAAATCTAATTTTGACCATATCTTTTTATCGGGTTGACCCAGGACCCTAATTTTTATACACCTAATAGGAACCATAGACTTCAGTATCTGGTATAAATTTCATTTTCTAGGTCCACCCGTTCCTGAGTAAATTGATGGTGACACACGGACAGACAGACAAACAGACAGACAGACAGACGGACAAGAAAGTGATCTTATAAGGGTTCCTTTTTTTACCTTGTGAGGTACGGAACCCTAAAAAGGAAGAAAATCAGGTTTTACTTACAAATGAAAACACTTTTAGAATAGTACACTTCACGATATAATTGCCTATATAGGTAGATACAATGCAGCTACTTTAAAACTAAGACTTTTACTAATTGAGAACATGAGTAAATTCAGGACGTGGTCCGACAAGTATAGTTGGTATTTACTGGTGTTCCGAAGGCCAGGGTCTTGATAGGAAGAAGACTTAACTAATGGCCGTGAGCTGGAGCAGAGGGGAGATTGAACAGCGTCGCACGCTTATACATATATGGCGTGCGGGGCGCGGGGGCAGAGGCGCTCCCTCCTTCGTTCGACGTCACAGTTCAGACGGAGATGCACGACGTCACCTTGACCACTAGATAAACAAAATACCAAGTCATAGTTAGGTATAACAAACAGAATTTATACAAAAGTTAAACGAAAATAAATTCAAGTTGCAGACTACAAACTGACTACTGAATTACAAAAGAACAACAAAATACATAAATATTTTGCTCAATTTAATTACAAAGACCACGATTGTCCAAGATGAATGAACACACTATTAAAGTAAACAATGATGAATCATAAGTTCGGTATCTATCTACCAGCGCGTCACTGAGTGAGCGCGTGCGCATTGCAACAAGCTAGGTATATTTTAATTAGATAAGTACTATTTGACTGTTCCGAGTTCGCGACGCCCGGTCAATCACACACAATAATGCTTTATAAAAGTACCTATAATAACAATTCGATTATAAAATTGATACGAATTATGAACAGCAACAATAAAAAAAAACTTCAGAACAAAGCACAGAGAAAAAAATAATACGCCAACAAAGTAGACATTAAAATGAATAGACTTCCAGAAAAAACACAAGCGAGAATCGGACTTGTATACTCGGCTGACAGTGACCTTTTAACCACTGATCCACAGGGTAAAAAAAATATATATTTAGTTTATGGTAAGATTTTTAAAACAATGTTTAACATAACATTTGGGTACATAACTGAGCAGCAATTTAAAACAATTGTGTATTTTACGAGAAAAAAATTTTAGCTACCCACAACAAACAATATTAATTTGTAGTAGACACTACTACAAACGGTAACATAAATTAGAGAACATTCGTTTGGAAAAATAAACAATGCATAGGTTATAAGTATTTTTTTTTTATTTTATGTAATTTTATGTATCTTTAAATCTTTTATATGCCATTCGCCAAGTGGTTTAACATTCATAACATTTAGTTTTAAAGAATTCTGCCGGTTTACAAGGAAGATTATAAAATAAACAATTGCGTTGATGAGCCGACAACAGAGCTGAGTGTACCTTCTCGAAAATAGAAGATAAATATTATAGTTCAATGATTCGACATAAACTTTACATGGCTCATGCACCATATTGGAATTGAATTACATGTCAATATACTGAGAACCAAAATATCCTTCAATTGAGTTTATGCACAATGTGAGGCGTAGGTATACAATGGCGTATAATTTACATTTAGAACATTTTATTTCAACATTAGATTTTAAAATTAGTGCCAATAAATATAAACATTGTTTATTATAAGAAAGATTGTGGATGTAGTAACATGCACAAAAAAGCAACACATTTTATTTTATCACTTTGTTATTAAAGTTTATGCATTTATTTATGTTAAACAAACATTTTAAAACAACAAATAGGCATTTATATTGTGAAGGTATTTATGAGCGATAACTCATCGCACGAGTTTATGTAGGTATTTTACAACGAATGCCCGACACCTGGCAATTAGTGATTACGCGCAGGCAACGCGTTAGGATAATATAACACATAAAGAGTTGACCAACAGTGGGCAAAAGATACTGGGTTCTCCAGTAGTGACCCAAAAAGAAAAAAATATATATTTACACATATTATATATTATATACACTAAGATCAGACAGAATGACCATCATACACTAATTTTTTGTTTATTGAAACACAATTTATTGTTATTACCTGGTAGACAACACTATAAGGAAATGCCAAGAACCGTTAGTAGAACTTGATCATTTTTAAAACGAGTCTTCATCACGTTAGTATTGTAGTGAAAACAGGTATAGAATAACAAAAATATCGGGTGAAAACACTAAAAGACAACAAAAATCATCGATAAATCGACGCAACCACAGCGGTCATTCAATGCTAAAGCTCCAACGTTTTAAAGAGGCGTTGTCGGTATAAACAACAGACTCCATAACTCTTTTAACCCAACAATGCCCGTTCTTCACAGCAAGAAGAACAGAGAAATATACCATTCATCTCTTGTTTAGCAAGAGCAAAAGTACCATTAGAAAATGGCAAAACAGAGCACATATATCATCAGAATCAGGTAGCAAACAGCACCCAATCTTCTCCCATTTAGCAAGAGAAGGAGACCATTATATAAACGGCAAAACAGAGCACCATCGGAATCCGATAGCAAAAAGCATCCATGCGCATTTAGCATCATCCATACGCATTTAGTAGCATCCGTACAGATTTCACATAGCAAATAGGGTCAACACACGGCTAGTAGACGCCGCGTGGACTACGAAGCACTTAGAATTATCTGGTCAAAACAGCAGAAAATAAAACACCCGATCAAAGGCCAGACAACAGCCCATCAAAGGCTAGCAAAGGCTTGAATAGAAATAGCCTTTCCCAAAGCTACCAACTCAGCAAACGAATAGCAATAGAAAGAAAAAGAAAATTAACTTTAGAGGTTAATTAATTGATTAATTTCTTTTACAAGTAAAATTATTTAGTTATTTATTATTTATGTACCTTCATTAATGATATAAAGATGCGAGATTTTGAACAAAGTTATTTGTATAAAGCAATTATTTAAGAAAGAGTTTAGTAAAGACTTTAAAAAACTTATTTAAAGCTATTTTAACAGTTTAATTCACACAATCGCATGAAAAAAAAAAATATAACAGAGAAACAAACCCATGAAGAATAATGGCAAAAAAATTATAATAAATTACACTGCATGTTCACTAAAATTACACACATACCTACTAGTGAAAGAAAATAAAGTGCGTAAAATTGCGTATTGTAGGAAGAGAATATAGTCCCCCCCGTGGGATCTCCACCTTGTCGTGGTGGGGGGGCTCAGTAACCGTGGATTGGTCACCCGCGGTGAAGCTAAGAGGGATCCAGGAGGGGACGCTCCGCGTGGGCTTGGAGGGGCCTGCGCAGGATGCGTCCAACGGTGCGGGTGCGGGGGACAGTTCTGTCTGTCCCTCGCAGTCGGGTGCGGTCGCGGGAGGAGAGGCGTGTCGGTGTTGCGTTGCCGCGCGCCCTATCTCCCGCGACCTAATGGGGGCGCACCATTCGATGCGTCGCGGTGGGGCCGCAGAGGAAGAGGAGATGCGGTGTTGCGTTGCCGTCCTCCCTATCCTCTGCGGCCGCTGGGCGTTTTGGCGGCGGAGTCCAACACCTTAATCCGTCGCCAAAGGGGTTTTGTTCGGGGCCCGCCTGACCATCTGGCGGGCCAATACCCGTCGGAGGGTGGCGACGAGTGCTTTGGTGATGCCCCACCCTCCGACACACGGGTACATGGCGGAAGTCGAGGTGGTTTTTAGTGGAAACACCACATACTCCGGCTCTTATTTCCCCCAAGAGTCGGAGATCCGAAGGGATTTTCCACCTCGTAAAACAAAAAAAAAAAAAAAAAAAAAGGAAGAGAATATAGTAAAATGTAAAATGCGTCCAAGAGAAATTGAAATTGTAGGTAGATAAAACACGTGGCTTCGTTGAGCCGGCGCGGCGCGGCGTCGCTTGTACGCCAAGCGGCCGAGAATAAAATAGGTAGGTAATTACGTTTGATAACATTGCGCGATGCAATTTATCTAACTAATAGTTCAATTAGACATATAATTAGTTAGAAAATACAAGTAAGCAGCTAGTGGCTGACAAGAAAAAAATATAAGTTAGTCCTAGGCGTATTTAACACATAAAAATATATATAAATACACAAAAATATATAAAAATACAGAAAAAAATACCACTCACCTTCAGAACACCAATTTAGCTATAAAAAGAAATCCTATTGAGCGCCAATGTCGCACGGGTGATTGGTTTGTAGGTGATGAGCCAGACTCAGTTACTCGCCGATCAAAAAAAGGAAGAAAATCAGGTTTTACTTACAAATGAAAACACTTTTAGAATAGTACACTTCACGATATAATTGCCTATATAGGTAGATATAATACAGCTACTTTAAAACTAAGACTTTTACTAATTGAGAACATGAGTAAATTCAGAGCGTGGTCCGACAAGTATACTGGTGTTCCGAAGGCCAAGGTCTTGATAGGAAGAAGACTTAACTAATGGCCGTGAGCTGGAGCAGAGGGGAGATTGAACAGCGTCGCACGCTTATACATATATGGCGTGCGGGGCGCGCGGGCAGAGGCGCTCCCTCCTTCGTTCGACGTCACAGTTCAGACGGAGATGCACGACGTCACACCAAAAAGTATTAATGTTTATTTCTTTTGTATATTATTGTTTTTGCTGATTGATACTCATCATCATTAATACCTAGGTACGAGCCTCTTCTGACTAAGATTAAAATTCACTATGATATAGAACATTGTAATCACCAGAAACCGTGGAATTTTATATTATGTTCATTTAGAAACATAGGATTATTTTCCTTTAGAAGCACTTTCACTACGTATTTTTTATTGCCTATTTTGGTACTCTTTATTTGTTTTTATATATGAGTCAAATCTATGGAAGATATCATAGGTTCGCTTACCACAAATAGTTAAACGGATTATACACAGGAAAGATTACATCAATACATTGTTCTGCATTTGCAAGTTCGCTCATTTTCATTTCAATGAAATCACACCCTAAGAGTTGTATTTGCTTGCGTGTCGTTATTATCGCAGTAAAAGTGCAGAGTCATCCATCATCCTAGTTTCCATAGTTAGGTGCGACCTCTACCGCCCACATTTAAGTACATTTTTATGTCGATATCAATCCTTGTTATACAATAATAATATTCGATGTACAGTTATGGTTAGCATAAGAGCATTAGAAAGACATCAATTCTTTTGAAAAATAGGATACTCGCCTCAATCTCTCAATAAGAATCATTTTAGGAAAGATACCTCGTGATCAAATCAGGTGTATCGTATAATATACACCGAAAGTCACCGTCCCGCTTCGAAGGTAATAAAGGCCACGCGCTTATTTTCAACTAATTGAGAAACGGACCGATTGAGACCTGTTGCACATCAGTAGTATACAAATCGATAAGGTTTCAAAGTATTTGGAAAATTATTTTGGGCTTAGTAATAGGTACTGCAACTTTTAAATATACTTTGTCTCTAAAAGGTCCCGGAATATGTCAGCGATATGCAAGTAAAATGCATTCTGTACATAGAAATATTCAAGTAGAATAACGTCTCACAGCTCACTGCACTAAACTAGATGGGGCGTGTAAATAATTGAGAGCAATTTAACCTCCTTGCATTGATGCTCCCCTGGTACTTCACTATCTACTATCGGACATTATGCGTTTCTTGTTAGTTACTAGTTCTAATTAACTGATAAAGATGCTGTAAATAAATATATGAGTTACTAAGAATATTGCCTAAATAAATATTTGCAATAATGTGATACTACTGTTTCTAATCTTTTGCTAAATATTTATATAAGAAGAATTAAAATGTAATCAAATTTAAAAAATAACGTAATATTAGGAAAGATTCTCTCTTTTACAAATGGCCTACTTCTACACAGATATTTACTGTAGGTACTTATTCTGGTACAGTGTTGTGCTGCCTTCACATTCAGTATAACCTAAAGGAACTCACAAATAATGAAATAGTAAATCTCGACAGAACTAAATTTTATTCAAATAACTTCACATTTTAAATAGCATTCAATTTATTATTATCAGTTTCAAAATATATATTATATAATCATTTTATAGCATCAAGATGTTGGTATAAGGTTTATTGAGCTAACTATGGTGGTTTAAACATAATGGTGAAAGGCAGCCTCCTCTTCCCCTTGAAGTTTCCATGGGCGACTTTAACTGGTTCGTCTGTTTCAGGCGTTATAATAATAATAATATTCTTTATTGACGTAAAATAGGATCAATTACAATAATGAATTCCCTGATACCTGCGCTAGTAAAAACTGTGTTGCAGGCATCAGTGTCTTCCCCGTTATGTTGCACAATAATACATCAATAATTTAGACTTGACCTAAATAATGACCGAAACAATAGGTACGCGTAAATAGAGAAAGAAAAAAAAAGAAAGACTGTAGATATGTGTGTATGTGTGTGTGTGAGTGTGTGTGTGTGTGTGTTTTAGTGTGTGTGTATGTGACTTTACGTGTCTATGGTTTTCAGAAGATTTTCTACAGCATCATAGTCCATTGACTGTAGCCAAGTTGATATTACTATTTTACATTTCCTATTATTATATTGGTGCAAATTGTTAATTTTGTTACATATATTATACAAATAGGGAGCCAGAAAGTCGTAGGATCTCTGAGCAAATGTTGATTTCATATGAGGCACGGGCCAGCGTCTTATGCGTTTTTGTGGCAACATTAGGTTAGGGACCACTTTCCTGTGATATCTTTGTAAAATTTCGCACACAAATATCTTTCTTACTGTTAGCACACCTGCTTGTTCATAGAGGGCAGAAGTTGGATGCCGATATGGTAAGTGAAGAATAACTCTAAGCACCATACGTTGTGCTCGCTCCACGCCGATCATATGGGTTTTTGCCGAACCTCCCCATGCGCAAATGCAATATCTAATAATGCACTCACACAGAGCTCGATATGTTTGTAGAAGGAGAGTATCGCTGGCAACTGTACGTAAGTTTTTAAATATGTATATCATTTTTCTGATCCTTGAGATTATCGACGTGAGATGTATAGTCCAAGAAAGCTGGTCGTCTAATGTTACACCCAAGTACTTTATAGATTCAACTCGAGTGAGTGTAGAACAGGTACAGTTTGCAAGATCCTCTCTTCTGTTACATGGGAAAGTATGTATTTAGAGGACCTGTGACGCGGCTGGTTTACCTATAGATGTCTTAGTAAAGCAAACATATTTCGTTTTGCTGGTGTTTAAAGATAAAAGACTATCTTCAAGCCAGGATGTTACTTTTGCTAGACCGGTTTCTGCTTGTTTAAATACCGTATCCCACGTTTGGCCATGAAAGATTAACGCCGTGTCGTCAGCGAACATAACTATATCAAGGTTTGGCAGGGCAGCTATCTTACCGAGGTCATTGATATATATTAAGAATAGTGTCGGGCCTAAGGTGCTACCTTGCGGCACGCCGTATATGCACCTAGAGTCAATACTTTCATAGCCAGCAGCTCTAACCCTTTGGTATCTATCAGTTAGATAGTCAGAAAACCACTTCAGGACCACTCCTCTTATTCCAACGTTCTCCAAACGTCTTAGTAGGATTGGGACGGACACTGTGTCAAACGCCTTTTGTAGTTCTAAGAAGACCCCTAGGCACTTGTTACTTTTATCTAGTTTCGTAACTAAGTTTGATGTAAGTTTTAACACAGCGTCCTCTGTTGATTTGTTTTCTCGAAAGCCGAATTGGAAGTCACTCAGAAATTTGTTATTTTCTAAATATTTCATGACCCTCTTCTTGACAATTTTTTCTAATATTTTGGACAACACTGATAAAAGGGAGATAGGGCGATAGTTACTTGGCACTCTATTATCCCCAGATTTGAAAATAGGGCACACTATTGCTTTTTTCAGTAAAGCTGGGAAAGCACCAGTATATAAGCTTAAGTTGCATACGAATGTAATAGGAAAGGCAAGCGTCTTAACATTTTGCTTAAGCACTTCTGATGTAATTTTGTCCCAACCTGGTGCACTGTGCGATTTCAGTCCCAAGATAATACCCCTGACTTCATGTGGATCTGTAGGCATGAACGACATGGTATTTAGTGGCGATGTATCGATGGCTGCTTCGCGAGATAGCTCCTCCTCCGATTTATTCATCCTACCCAACAACTCGTTGGCTAGGCTACCACCGACGCTAGTAAAAAAGTTGTTGACCTTGTTCAGAGACTCCACTGGTATGGTGTCTATATTCAATAACTCAGTCCCCTGTTCATTGATTCTCTTCATTTCGCAAACCTCCTTAATAGTTTTCCACGTTTCCTTAATGTTTCCTTTGTTCTTTTGTAATCTTTCTTGATAATACTGCCTTTTCAATGCCTTTATAATATAATTACATATATTTCTATATTTCTGGTAAGTAATTTTTAGTTGTAAGCTATTTGGTGACTCTACTGCGGCTTTGTGTAACTTATCCCTTTTTCTTATACATTTGACTACTCCTCTCGTTATCCACGGTTTCAGTGGCCTATTTCGATTCGATATTCTTACTATCTTCGTATTATTTCCAATCGCTTTTATTAGTTTATTTGTTAATATTTCCGTTGCAATATTGACATCTTCGGCTTGATAGAAATCATCCCAAGTTTCTTTGGTTAATGTCTTACTTAATAATGCATAGTCTATAATTATTTTATTGTGTACTAAATGCCTCTTTCCTAGTTTTGAATGATAAATGTATAGTAGTATGGGACAGTGATCCGTAAGTGGTTGCTCAAAAACTACTGTTTTCCAATGATGTGAACACTTAACCATAAATTGATCAATACACGTTCTGATTCGGGTGGGTTTGATTATGCCTTGTTGTAGACCATGCATTGCCATTAAGTTCAAATAATTTTGGGCTACACTAGACAAGTTTTCAGGCAGCGTATCAATATTTATGTCTCCAGTAAAGATAACGCTTTTTGTTCGAAATTCCCGAAAAATGTCATCTAAAGATTCAAGGTAGACATTTGGATTTTTAAAACTTGGTGGTCGATAGGAGCAAATGATTGTGTAATCAGGCTTGATAGTGACAACGAGACAATTACCTTCCAAAATGTTAGGTTCATAGGCACATGCTACAATTTCGCTTCGCACATACACTACCACTCCATCGTTTTGGTTTAAGCTGTGTTTAGTCCAAAATGTACAATAATTGTTCATGTTAGGGGGTGGATTATTCAGGTTTGTCCAACACTCAGACAACACAATTACATCTATATCCATACTAAGTGCGGCAATGAAAGCTAGTAACAGATCCATATTGCAATTAATACTCCTTATATTGAGGCTAATAATCGTAATACCACCTTGGGCTCCTTGTTTGTAATTAATCAGTTTGCGGCAGAGACTAGTGTCACTAAGTGACAGACATTCAATCTGGTCAGTTGTGTCTACTTCTTCTGTTACAGTAAGGTTTACATTACGATCGAATTTTTATCATAACGTGTAATGACCCAAACAGTGACAACGTTGGAGAGTACCTTATAGGTTTCTCTCACTACTAAATGGCTATATTTTACGATTATAATAGGCAGTATACCGGACATGGGCTGTATATAGTCTTCGTCACATATAAAATACCATAATATTATAGTTTGTGTATTGTGTGTGTATGTATGCGTGGTGTAATTTTGATGAGTTGTTTGTATATATATGTGTATGTGTGGAATGATTTTACTGTGTGTATATGAACTTAAAGATTTTGTATTGTATTGTGTTACGATTTTGTATTGTACGTTGCCACGGGTGCTTGTGGGTTTGTGTCAACTGCAGGTTCTTGCCTCCTGTAAGCCGCTGGAAGATAGATAAATTTGCATTAATTTTTCTTACATAGTCTCACGCCTATATCCCCGAAGAGGTAGGCAGAGGTGTATTGCTAGACCCACTTTTCGCCAGATTTATTTTAGTCCCACGTAATAGGGGGCGAGCCTATTGCCGTACTGGGCACATTACCAGACTCCGTGCTGCTACTGAGAATTTCCTAACGGAAAAACCCAATAACACTTTGCCCGACCCGGGGATCGAGCCTGAGACCTCCCAATCCCACGCGCATATTTATGCCGCAAAACCAACGAGGCAGTCTTTTTCTTCTTGTCGCCAAAAATAGTGAGCAGTCTCGGTTATAGTGAGTAGTGTAATAAAACTCATCGACGGGCAAAGGACTATTCGATACGTATTTTTGTCACTTCAAAGTGCACTTTGGCGACTATTAGTGTAGTAAAGAAAGTGACTTTAATGTAAATGTTCTAGAGTTACCCTAGACAGACGCAAAAGGTAGTAGAAGCTAGTTTACATCCACTTGACCAGGGCAAACAAGAGTTTGACATATATTGACTGAATTACTCTGTGCTAAAAATCAAATACAATCTGTACAGTTATCTCGATCTTTACTGGTGTCAGTCCTGGAGCCAAGTTAGATAAACACACAAAACTAAAGTGGCCACGATCGATTGAATGACATATCTACTTAGCTGCTATACTCCAGACGTGGTGCCTTCAAGGCATGAGGCACAATGTCACACAATTCACAATTTTACAAAATGTCAGTAGTTCCAATATAATATCATAAAGTTTTCATCAAGGGCTGACTGAACAAATCAAATCTGTGCCAGACAAATCAAACAACGGCAATTTTACAAAGGTTCTAGAAAATTCCCTTCGCCTTAGCTCAAAAAAAGTGAATGACTTATCAGTTCTTACAAATGTGACATGTGTTAAAATTAATAACCATTGATAACTATTGTTACTAGACTGATAATCTCGATTATCACAGACAATATATCTATTTCAAACATCCACCCGCCCCGAACCAGCCTACCGGTCCGCTTATCAGACGTGACAATATTGCAACCGCCCACTCAGAACCGAACCGTCCACTAAGACCTCTGCAAATCGGGGAACTCCATCAGTCCCAGTTGCCAAACGAAAAATGCGCCCCCTGCGCCAACTGAGTGGCGGAAGGTTAGCCTCCTTAATTAAAACGAGGTCTCCAATCTTGGGTGGATCGGTTTTGTCGGTCCACTTAACGCGCTGCTGGAGTATGTGTAAATATTCCAAATTCCAGCATTTCCAAAAGCTCTGAGTAATCTGGCGTACCAATTCAAAACGCGAGACACGATTAGGTCTCGTATCAGTATAGGGGTACTCAGGCAAGGCGACCAGTCAAAATATGGCCCGGCGTAAGTGCTTCCAAATCGTTTGGATCTGAGGAGATCGGGCACAATGGCCTAGAGTTCAACATGGCCTCAAACTTACAAAACACAGTTGCGAATTCTTCAAATGTAAGAACTGATTCATTAATTCTCAACTTCTCAGCGTCTTGCGTAACTGTGTCTTGGCCGATTTTACAGCGGCCTCAAATATGCCACCCCAGTGTCGACAATGTGGTAGGGAACACTACCAATTTATCCCACGTCGGGCAAGCCTATTGCAACCTTGTTGGTCTCAAGGATGTAAATTACATCGTTCAAATAGTTGTAAGCGCCCTTGAAGTTAGTGCCGCAATCAGAATGAATCAAGGAAGGCAGACCTCTTTGAGATACAAATCTGTCAAATATGGCTACAAACGCCTCGGTTGTAAGCGAGGAGACCAGTTCCAAAAGTACAGCCTTTGTGGAGAGACAAACGAAGACGGACAAGTAAGCCTTAACAGTCTTGCTGTTTCGAAGTATTCACGTTTTTACCAAAAAGGGATCAGCAAAGTCCGTGCCAACACCGACAAACTTCCTGCTCTCTGTTACGCGATCTGCAGGTAAGTCTCCCACCAAGGGCTGCATAGTAGAAACCTTGAGCTTATAACAAGGGATGCAGCGAAAGACTACACTCCGTATAGTTTTTCAAGATTTTTAGAAGACAAAATCCAAAACTCGCGATGCAAAATGGCCAACAGAGCATTACAACCAGCATGCGATTTTTAAGGTGACGGTCAGTTACCAACAAATGTACCAAATGACCGTCCTTGGGTAACAACAGGGGGTGACGTGCCCCGTAAGGGAGGTTGGCGTTCTTGAGACGTCCTCCAACGCGCAAGAGACCCACATTATCCAAAAAGGGATTCAATTTACATACAGCTCCCGACAGTTTTAATTTCCCTGATTTAAGGATAGCTATCTCCTTCTCAAAATGCGCCAATTGCGCAGAACGAATCCAAAAGTTGAGGGACGCCTGTCGTTCCTGTGGTGAGAGAAACGGTTTCAGTCGTTTCTGTTGTAGGTACCTAAAATAAAAAACAAAACGCTTTATCCGAGCAGTAACACCTAACAACTTGTCAAGGGAGCTGTAGCGATTTAACAAGAAATCGGGGTCGAAGGCGCATTCTACCTTCTCAAGAGCAAGTGTTCACAGATCCGGCAAAGAGGAAGTTTCCAAAATTGGCGTTCGAGGCAAATCAATTTCGGGTCGACTCATCCATTCCGACCCCCACCACAGCGAATGGCCCAACAAACTAGGTGTCAAGCATCCGCGCGAGGCACAATCAGCGGGGTTGAGCTCACCTGGTACAATTCACCTCACCTCATTCACAGTAGAAGCACCCGAACAAATGTCATCAACATAGATGTCGTCCTTCAGGATGGCAGAGGCTCGAGCTCCCAGAGAGAACGTATTGCCAAATAAGGACTTGAACGTAGCCCGTAGGTATTGGTATTGAGCTCGTAGACGACCATGGGATCCCGAGGATCCTCTCTCCAAAGGACCAGTTGGAAACATAATTTTGATGTCAGCCACAAAAACAACCTGATGTCGTCGAAAACTGGAAATGACGTCACAAAGGTCCTTGGTCAACTTGGGACCAGAATGCAAGCATTGGTTCAAGGATACGCCTGTTGAAGTCTAAGCAGAAATATCAAACACCGTGCGCAGCTTGCAAGTTGATGGCGAAAATATTCTTCAGCACAATAGCCGAGGTTTTAATCCTCGGGTGTGAAGATTCAACAAGGGCAAACTAAACTTTAACGTCCCCTTCAACAACAGATGCTATGTCACGTATACCCCGAATACAATTTGGAAAAGTGTCCAATATTTTGGACACAGGTTCTCAAGGTTGCATTGTTTTTCCACTTATTTGGTAGGGCAGGTTAAACTAAATATAAGTTCTTTTCCAAATTGTATTGCTATTGAATCTTCATACCCGAGGATTAACCTCGGAAACCACAGAAACAGCTGCTCGCTGCTGAGGTAAATTTGACATCGGGATTGGAACTGGCAGACCCCAAATTTGACACACCGATATCGACAAATCGTTCTGTTGATTGGCTCTGATGTTCTCGGTGGAATCTTGATTGGTGAGAAACGGGTCTTGGTGCCAAATGGTTTGACTGCCATCCCGGCCATATTTGGATTTGCTTTGATGGGGTCTGTACCTGGACTGTAATCTGGACCCCCCTCCACCCGAACTTGATAATTTGTTGGCGGTAGGCTCCGCTTTCTTTGATGCGGTTCAGAAGTTTTGGGAGGTAGAGGAGCTCCCTCAAGCTACTCGTTTGAATCCAGAACATAAGGAGTGCGAGTTGTTCTTCCAGAACAATACTGATCGACTCCGTTCTGGTCGGATTATCACGAAGTTACCCTTTCTGTCTGTTTGGTCTCCGCTTTGTGAGTCACTTTTTTTAGCCGAAAAGAGATTGTTGGCTATGGAGCGTCGCATGGGGCGTGATCTGGAGCTCAGATAGAAGTATCTTGAGTTTATGAGAAGATATGAACAATTGGGTCACACGTACGTGTCAAATTTGGATTGGCGTTCGGTGGAGATTTACTTTCTCCCACATCTGGCAAGGCATCTTACTGGCAAGCTGCGCACGGTAGTTTGATGGTTCTGCGCAGACTTCGGCAGGCGTATCCTTAAACCAATGCTTGCATTCTGGTCCCAAGTTGGTCAAGGACTTTTGTCACGTCATCACCAGTTTTCAACGACATCAGGTTGTTTTTGTTGCCGACATCAAAATGATGTTTTGGCAAACTATTATCCACCTAGATGATCGTCGTTTTAAACTGGTCCTTTAGAGAGAGGATCCTCGGGATCCAATGGTCGTCTACGAGCTCAATACTTATACGTACGGGCTAAGGTCAAGCCCCTATTTGGCAATACGTTCTCTTTGGGAGCTCACAGACCGCGAAGGCTTACGTTTCCCACGAGCTTCTGCCATCCTGAAGGATGAAATTCATGTTGATGATATTTGTTTGGGTGCTTCTACTGTGAATGAGGCGATCCTTTTGCGGGACGAATTAATTGGTATCTTGGCCTCCGCTGGTTATGAGTTGCGCAAATGGATTTCTAACTCACAAGCGCTTTTGGAAGGCTTACCATAGGATCATCAGGAAGATCCACATTTGTTTGAGATTGTTGACAACCCCGCTATGATGGCTGTTCTCGGCGTTCAGTACAGACCAGTCCAAGACATCTTTACGTATAACGTATAAATAGACGTTTGACATCCAACCCAACTATACCAACCCATCTGATCAGCGTGGTATGGTAGTCCACATCCGACTCATAATGCTACTGTGATGTAAATCAGGAGAGGCCTTTGTCCAGCAGTGAACTACAAATGTCTGTATAATGAACGTTACGTTAGTGATATGAGAACACTTCTCAAATACGGACTGAATACACAGTAGGTACAGACGGCTGTGTGTAAAAACGCCTTGTCACTAAAATAATTACTCTAATATCGTCACACTACTAGCCCAGTTGCAAGACTGACTTCGCCTTGTATCATAGAGACTGTTGTCTAGTCTTAGCAGATATATAGAGCGACTACTGTCTGACCTTCGCAACCCAAAGGGATAGTGATATTCCATGCCTTTGACAAGTGTCAGTATTTCAGACTCAATGCCACGATCTTGATGACACCCCTGATAAGCAAAGAGTCATAACGTGCTCTCCGAGGCACGGGGCTAGCCATTATTAAAGAGTATGTAGTGGACTATTACTTAGCCTCTCCGTAATAAGACCCGATGAGATGACGATGAACCTAAACATATATAAGAGAGAAAACGATTAGAAGTTTATAAAATCTACCTACCGTCGACTTTTATTCAGCGGGACGCCAAAAGCCGCAGATGACAAACATCTTACTATTCAAACATAATAACTATTGACGGAGAAAGTTATTCAAACATTTTCTGTCATAAAAAGATAATTATAATCCATTATTCACAAATGAAGCCGTTATTCTGTCGGAAAGAATACCAAGTAAAATATCACTGTGAAGTAAATTCCGTCTGAGAAATTACGTCCCTTTGTAAAATGTTCCCCTTACACCTTGTCTAGACAATAAGTAATAACTTACAACTTACCTGCCTTTAGGGCGGTATCAGATTTGCGTATTTTTCTGGGCGTATACGGTCGTTTCAGCATACGCGCTTACACGCGCGCTACATTACGCTCTTAAAAAACCGAACTTGTGTAAACGCATATTCCGGCGTGTGCGCTCGAAACGGTAGTGATACCGATAGGTATCTCTCGCGGCTCGCGCTTATACGAGCTTAGAACAACAACGCTCGTACGAGTAGCGCGTATGCCAAGATACGCGCCTATACGCGCCAACATGTGCTTCCAAAAACGCGCTTATACACGCGAATAAAACGCTTGTCTGAATCCGCTCTTAGACAAATCTGAAAAATAAATCGTTGCCGCAAAAAGCGCTAACTAAGTTTTGTTTGAAAAAATCACGGTTTCTTTCTTTTCGTGTTCCTTTTTATATTTTTGATGATAATGCTATTAGCACTGAGGTTCAAGACCAGGAGGTCTGAGCGTCACTGTGGTTGCATGTAAGATTGGAGCTCGGACTGTTAAGAAAAGTTATAAACTAATGAACTTAACTAGACTATGACCTAACATCACACAACGACCTTTTTAGGCTTCTAGCAAAATGAAAATCAACGCTTAGCGAGAAGTATTGGTGGGTAGCAACGTTAATTAAGGTAATTGACCGTTGAAAAAAATGTAAATAAAAAACAAATTTCAATTACGTAATTACACTACGTAAAGCGTGCAAGAGATGACTCTCATCAGTCATCCCGTGATCACGGCGGGTGTAATCCATCAACGGTGGTATAAAACGCGGGAGAAAATATATGGAATTTTACTCCTATTTTCAAATAATTACTCAAATGAGACGCGTTATGTAGTTAGTCCCAACCGTTTCGCAATAACTACTAGACATTGAACAAATACTCTGGATTTTAGGCAGGATAGCTTTAGACAAGACAAATAATCGTATGTAGAAGTACCACGATAAAACAAAATAAGAAATAATGTATACTTTGGCAAGAAAAAGCTTTTCAAATAATGAAGCGACATGTCAGTCTCGTTTCACATCTTCATGAGCTAGCTTTTCTCCTTATACCGAAAATTGACAGCAGAGATAAAAGACTTAACAATTTCTAACAAAACTCCTACACATACTTTATACATACATTTTGATGAGTGTAGCTTTTTTTTAATAATTATTTTAAGGCGAAAGAAAGAAAAGTTGGTTTGTCAGCCGAAACATTACGTATCTACATAATGTAGTAATATATTTAATGTATGTAGGTACAATAGGTACAGTCGAACAAATTCCCGCTTGGCCACCATAAGGGCGAGAATCGATCAGCAAGACATCATCGCGTCCAGTACTACCTTACAGGCACATTGACACTGTATACAAAACCAGTTTCTAGTGTGCTTCGACTCTATGAGCGAGCCGAGGGATTTTTATTCAAACTGGTCCAGCGCCGACTTGTTTGATTGTACATAAAAATAGCCAATAGCCTACTCTGGTTCTGGGGATTTAAAATCAGGGTCCTCAATGTCTCAGCAAATTCACTCACACAGAAACTGAAGAGAACCGTGCCTTGGGAAGCTGAATAATTGCAAATAAGAAAATTAGATAGAATAATGTGCCTGTGTCACAAGGACAGCGAAAAAAGTATTTCAGTATAGAATCAAATCTCCTGACCAGTATTCACCGTGATAAAGCAGATCACCCAAGCATTCTAATATTCATCTAAACCCTCGCTCATACAAACATTGAAACACGTGCAACAATCCCGCATTAATGTTCGTTCCACAGGCATCTACAATATATTTTACACGGTAAATATTTTCATTAAAGGAATGCACCAGCGTTCCGTTCATGTGTGAATAATGTGTCGGCTCATCAATAAACCTTAGAACAACCCTATAACTCTATAGATAATATAAGTCACGAATAGAAGGACTCTTGTTGAAATACTGAGAGAATTCTGAACCTTAATTAAGATAGATATATAGTGATAGTGCATAGGGTTCCCACCAAGAACTTAGGGTCCCAAGCCAACCTCACCTGCAAGTGGTGCACCTGCCGATCAACGGACGAGGCTCTGGCAAACAAAATATCCCGATAAGCGGCAATAGGCTCGCCACCTATTACGTGGGATCAAAACATGTGCGAAAAGTGGGCGATTAATATGCCTCTGCCTACCCCTTCAGGGAAACAGGCGTGAGTCTATGTATGTATGTATGTAATTAAGATAGAGCTAGCTGTCTTTGAAAGCTTGTACAGAAGCAGCATTGAAATGAAATCCGGGTTGTATTTAAAGATATTCTTTGTTAGAAGCAATGGATGTAAAGATGTTTATTTATTTTGTCAGCATGACATGATGTAGATTGTTTTTGTAGTCTAGCATATCTTCCTCCTTAACGCGTTCGAGTTTTCAGAGATAAGAAAATCACCGGAGTGTCCTTAATTTCTCTTATTGAGCTTTCTATATTGGGCTTTCTCGCTGGGATACTCACGCAGGCTCTGAGGCAGACATCAGCCTGGCTGGTTGGACAGACTACTTCCCACGGTGATCAGACATCGAGACGCCATGAAAACGTACAGTCGAAATTACTATGTACAAGAAGATTCAATTAAGGAGTTTCAGGGAGCACTAAGAGAATATTTTGAGAAATTCTCACGTTTTAATTCACACATAAATATGCATTTTCTATAAAGGGAAAATAATGAAGAATTTTAATCAGGATGCCAGTTATTGTAGCCTACAAGCCTAGGCGTTGCATTAATTAATCAATGCCATTACAATTCAGTTTCTGATTGGCCGTTCACGCATTGTTTATCCAAAACTAATTAAATTTCTCTCTGCTGTTGTTGCGCCCTTCTATGCATTTAGTTCTTACATTTTTTGTAAAGTAATTAGAACTTTCAACTACGTCATTAGTCCAGTAAGGTGCGTCTTTATTAGGTTCCATTTTCTAGTTGGAAAACAAAAATTTGTTAAGTTGGTCCATGAGGTCATTTAGGAAATCATTGTAGTATCATGCTAAAATATCAAGTTCAGCGTTGTAAGGTTATGAAAAAGAAATACCTAATTATTCTGTACACTTTAACTTCCACGAACAAAGATTGAAATGATAGGATTTGTTTCACAACACACTAAAAGAAACTCACCAAAATGCTACTAATACTCCATAATTATATAGAAGAACGGGATACCGATAATTTGTACTCCAATTATTTTTTAGAAGCATCGCCCGTACTAGCAATTAAAATAGATTTATTCCCTCGATGTCGAGTCTCGCCACGTCGAGTAGCCTCTGCGTCTACTCCGAAAAAAACACGCATTTATTCCCGCCTCGTCGAGTCGTTTAAAAAGTCTATTTTATTACCGCTACGTCTACTTAACCGATGTAAACTACTACCACAAAAAATTTTGCCTAGTGCCTCCACGTCGAATGTATGGAATGGTACAGTCAATGAAAGAAGTGATTTCAAATCATACAATTTTTATTGAAAATAAACAATTTTAGTACTGTTAATAATTGGAATAAATAGATACGATTCATATAAAATGTACGTATATTAAACCTCGCAGTTTCTGCACTTTAGTGAGTTAGTATATCTAAGACACCCTTAATACCTAAAAATCAGGGCATATACATATAACAGGCATCGAGTAATTGATATCAATAGAGTAACAGATAAAACTTCTGCTGTCACTATGTTAAAATCAGTCAAATTTTATGCTTAGCTACTCATCAGCCAGGTACGTCGCGAGAAAGAGATAGTATAGTCGTACCATTTTTTGTCTCTCTCTTACGTCTTGTATGCAAGAAGGCGTCGTCATTCGATAGTAGTGAACGGACGTGTGATGAGTGATGTCTGTGTTGTGAAAGTTTCAAATAAAGAAAAGACAAGGTAAGTTAATTTGATAATTTTGTACTTAAAATTATTTAGAAAACTAGTTTCATTGTAATATGTTTAGTAAGCTAGTAGTTTGTTTTGCAGTTAAAACCATTTACATAATCTTAAAATGCATCAATGTTAAGAGATGACATGAAGACATTTGGTGACAAATGGCAAAATATAATATGCTATTAACAAATCTTTAAAATACCCATAGCTAGTTCTATGGTAAACTTCTAGATAACTTTGTTGTAAATTTATACAAGCTATGTAAGTATGTACTTAATTGTTGCGATAGATTGTAGTTAACGCGTTATTTGTCAAATCAAAATGGCCGATTTTCGACCATTTCATTAGTTAGATAAGTTAAAAATTATTTATTTATTGCTGCTAGGAAATGAAGGTGCCAAATAGTTTTAAACATCATTTATCTACAAACTAATTGAAGAAATCTATTTCAGCAATGGATTTCGTTGGATTATCAGAAATCCTAACAGGGATTAATAATGAAAATATGGTCGATGAAGAAGACGCTGTTCAAAGAAATTCAAGTGAGTTTAGATAAAAGCAATATCAAATTGTTATTACAATAATTATTTACAATTATGTTAAATAAGTATAGTTATATTATGTTCTAACTTTTGTAATATTAGAGATTTCAAATACTACAGTTTTTCATTATAATGTTGCCATTATAATTTTATAAGTAGATTTCGTTATATCCGGGAGTCGTAACATATATAGATAAAGATATGCAGACACACAAAGTTTAGTTACATTCGTTTATTGTTGACATAATTTGCACATTTAGTTCATCATGGCACATTTAAAATATTGTGTAATATTACTTTGCTTTAATTTATCACTTTGTAACTGAATCATTTAACGCCGAAACGTACACGCTTACCTGCGTAGTACGGGTCCCTAGCTGATAACTATAAACAATAGATCACCACAATTGCTGACCATCTGTGCGAATATAAACAAAAGAATTACCGTCGTAACACGTGCATAGGATTTCTAGGAATCTATCACAAATCACTGGTTATAACAGTCGCTACACCCGAACTCGGCGTTAAATTCGAAGTCGCTGTAGGCATATAAAAACTGTACTTAAGTACGCTCTAAATTCAAGAGACTGATTTAACGTCGTTATACAAAAATTTCATAGTGACAATTTTTCTATAGCCAAAGTCTTAATAAATAAAATTCACTGTATAATGGCAACATTATAATTATAAAAGTATTTGTAATTTTTCGTATTTTGCAATAATATAAATAAATATAGTATTAAGTTCTAACTTTTGAATTTTACTGTTTAAAGATCAGTTACTTTATATAAAAATTTTACTCAGTGTTGCTATTGTACTTTTGTAATAATAATTATTCTGGCAACACTGAGTAAATTATTTTTCATACTTTTGCTGCTGTAGTCGTAACATTTTATTTATTTATTTTTCAAGTGGAGTTGGGCGAAATAATTGAAGTTTTCCAAGATGAAACTGACGGTCAGCAGCCATCTACGAGTACCACCATTAATTAATGTGAGCAGCCATATACCATTTACGACATGGATATTCACCAGACTGTTACAGAAGAATCTAAAGATGTAGACATACTAGACCAATGCCATCGACAAGTTTGAACAACTCATCTACTTTGAATGAAGCAGGTGAACCTGTATACGTTAGCGCTGTACCGTCTACCTCTTTTACTGATGGTCAGCAGCCTTCTTCGAATACCACCGTTAATCAATGCGAGCAGCCATATGCCATTTACGACATAGATATTCATCAGGCTGTTACAGAAGAATCTACAGATGTAGACATACCTAGACCGATGCCGACTACAAGTTTGAACAACTCATCTACTTTTAATCAAGCACGTGAATCTGTTTACGACAACGCTGTACCATCTACATCTTTGCCTGATGTTAGAATAGATGAAAACTTAATGATTGTGATTGAAAGTAGTAAAGGCGGAAAATTGTTACTCAAAGCAGGGCATAGGTATCGTAAAAATAAACAAAATTCAGACGGCTCTTCTATTTGGAAATGTACCAGCAATAATTGTTCTGCGACTATAAGTGTAGATCAGAATTTAAAAAAAAATATATTACGGAGTACAAATCACACGTGTCTGCCTGATCATAAGAGAAACATATTTGAAAAGTTTTTTGATGATATAAAACAACAAGTAAAAACAAACCTAAGACCGATACCCGCTTTATATGAAGAGGAGCTCTCGAAATTAAAATGCGATGATTTCGCCGACTACCTGCCACATTTTAAATCTCGCAAGAGTATTCTGTATCGATTACGTAATAAAGCTCTTAAAAGTAACAGAACAACTTTTTCTAAGTTATGTGATGTGAAAGTTCCCGATTCCCTAGCTATTGATTTTTTATTAGAGGACGATGGGGTTGATGATAAGATAATTATTTTTGTATCAAATAAAGTAAAGGCGGAAATAAATAGTTTCAAAAATATCGTACTTGATGGTACTTTTAAAGCATGTTCAAAGCTATTCAAGCAATTATATTCTCTCCATGTGGACATTGCCAAAGAAAATGAAGATCCAAATATTGTGCCGGTCATATTCGCCCTACTCCCCGATAAAAAACAAACAACATACCAAAGATTATTTTCTATAATAAGGACAAAATTACCCAGTTTCATTCCAAACAAATTTTATATAGACTGAGATTGCAGCTATCAATGCAATAACAAATATTTTTCCTCACGCAAGTATAAAAATTTCCTTTTTTCATTTTTGTAAGAACATATGGGACAAAGCTAAAGAATTATCTCTAACCAAAAGCTACGAAGGCCGTAAATATATTAAAATGTGTATTGCTTTAGCACATCTTCCCTGTGAGAAAATACCTAACGCTTGGCAGTTTTTGTTAGATTACAATAATCAATATCCTACTGTATACACAACTGCATTTAAAAAATACATGTCTTCACAATGGCTAACTTCAAATATTAAATATATAAGTAACTACAAAGAGAGAATCAGAACGACAAATCATGCTGAAGGGTGGCATAGTCGCCTTAATAAAAAAATTATGAAACGTCCAAATCTTTGTCTTTTAATAAGTGTTTTAAAAGAAGAATCAAGCAATAGTGATTTAAAACTTGAACAAAATAGAATAGGAAGAATAAACAGTTCAAAAATAAAAATTGATTTTACAAATGAACAAAAAATCACAAAAGTTGTTGATGATTACTTGAAAGACAAAATTGATACTCATATATGCTTATCAAGACTGGGAAACATCAAAATATTAAACTAAATTGATATCAAGCTGAGCTGAAATTAATAATTGAAAAGTAAATATTATGTTATTTTTTTAGATTTTTAAGTTGAGAATGAATGTACATATTTAATCTAAACGTATTTTTATTAGTATTAACCTATTTTATTTAGCACATAAGAAACTGTGATTATTAATAGCAATATGTACAGAAGTACCTTTATATAACTAATTATAATAATTCTCTAAAGGGAATTTCGTCGTAAACTTATAATTGATCTGTGATTTACTGTGCTAAAATTAAAATAATTCATGTTATGTTTTTTTTTATAAGAAATTAATGTACATAATATATAATCTAAACGTATTTTTATTAGTATTAACCTATTTTATTTAGCACATAAGAAACTGTGATTATTAATAGCAATAGGTACAGAAGTACCTTTATATAACTAATTATAATAATTC
Source organism: Euclidia mi (assembly GCA_944739405.2). Taxonomy (NCBI): domain Eukaryota; kingdom Metazoa; phylum Arthropoda; class Insecta; order Lepidoptera; family Erebidae; genus Euclidia; species Euclidia mi. The sequence continues at coordinate 72,055,124 of OX123185.2, forward strand.
TCTAAAGGGAATTTTGTCGTAAACTTATAATTGATCTGTGATTTACTGTGCTAAAATTAAAATAATTCATGTTATGTTTTTTTTTATAAGAAATTAATGTACATATATAATCTAAACGTATTTTTATTAGTATAAACCTATTTTATTTAGCACATAAGAAACTGTGATTATTAATAGCAATAGGTACAGAAGTACCTTTATATATAACTAATTATAATAATTCTCTAAAGGGAACTTCGTCGTATACTTATAACTGATCTGTGATTTACTGTGCTGAAATTAAAATAATTCATGTTATGTTTATTTTATTTTATAAGGAATTAATGTACATATATAATCTAAACGTTTTTTATTAGTATAAACCTATTTTATTAACCACATAAGAAACTGTGATTATTAATAACAATAGGTACAGAAGTACCTTTATATAACTAATTATAATAATTATCTAAAAATAACTTGGTCGTATACTTATAACTGATCTGTGATTTACTGTGCTCAAATTAAAATAATTCATGTTATGTTTTTGACGTGACAACGTCTTATAAATTGGTTTGCCGGGTGACACTTCAAGAAACTGCGTTACGCTCCGCTCACGTTATGCGCTCACAATGAGAGCGAGTGAGAGGCACGCGTCCCGCCTAAGAGCGAGAGAGACAGACATAAAAAGTGAAAGGCACGCGTCTTTCATCCTTCTTCCTACTATACGAATGAATATTCACATTAAAATTATTTTACCACTCAAAGTCGTTGTCACGTAAAACTTTCGCCCGTATACCGACTTTACAGGCAACCAATTTTTTTTTATATTTTATAAGTTACTGCCATGATTGACAAAATAAATAGAAATATTATGATTGGAATCACTTGTTTCATTGACTGTACCTTTCCGTACATTCGACGTGGAGGCACTAGGCAAAATTTTTTTTGTGTTGACTTTGCGGTAATAAAATAGACTTTTTAAACGACTCGACGAGGCGGGAATAAATGCGTGTTTTTTTTCGGAGTAGACGTAGCGGCTACTCGACGTGGCGAGACTCGACATCAAGGGAACAAATCCACCAAGTGATTGTCCCGAAACGTTCAGTAGAAAAAGATCACATAAACCATACCACCGTTGGTCAGTCATTCGGACAATATGCACAAAATGATAATCTCCATGTCTATTAAGAAGTATCTATAAGACTGCTGGGTAACTATTTAAATATAACGTTTCAAATTAAGATACCAAAATTTTATATTGTAAATTCTAGTTTAGGTTATTTAGTAACGTAAGCCATAAAACTGTCCTATTATAAAGAAATACCGTCGAGAAAATTATGAGAGACTAGATAAAGTTTAAGCTCGCAGCCTACAAAATTAATCAAAATTATGTAGAAATAAGAATGTTTTTATATTTCTTATACTTTTCTTTTTTAGGTTAAGTAACAAAATTCATAATTATAAATATAAACCATGTATGTTTATGTAGAATTCCATGAATTATATTGGTCTATGTAGAATAATATAGTCGCATGTGTGACTGAACTCCTCCTAGAGGGTTATACCGCACTTGATCAAATTTTAAATTCACTCAAAGTAATTAGATCTAAATTGGGAAAAGTACACCTACCCTGTTCTACAGCCTACAGCAACACCTTGTGGTCAAGATATAGAAAGACGGGAGCGACATTAATCATTAATTATGTATATGTACACAAAGTTAGAATTATAATGTCAAAAGTAAATGTTTTCGTGATAATTACTTACAATAAAAACAATCGTACAATAAGGAACTAAAAACCTTGTCAGAAATATGGAGTTAATTAATCTCTTCAGTGTCTTCGTACAGTACGAATGTCGTGAACCGGTCTAAACACTTTAGGTATGAACTATAGGTGCAATGAAAAAAAAACTTTGTCTCAGTAAAACGTTCTATTGTAGCGCTCGCAGCGAGCCTTGGCTAGCTGTTTGTTACAGATCGGCATAGTTAAGCAACGCTTGCACAGGTTACCACTTGGATGGCTGACCGTGTGCAGGCCTCCTTCACTCGGCCGTACCTACAGCGATAAGTGCCTACACTTTCGCGCGGCTTCCAAGCCGCGTCGTCACCGCTCGCGCGCAGGGCTAGCTAATAACGTGAATTATAATAGTGAACAACAAAAATGTCTCATCACAAGTCTGGTGCAAAGTATTGCTCATTTAACGGATGTGTGTCGAAAGCAACTTGAAATTTTGATTTTATTTATTTTACGAGAGCAACTTGAAAATTGTACTTTTTATTTGTTTAGATATCTCAACAATTATGGTGTCAAATTAAAGATCTAGATCAAAAACCATTTTATCTGTTTGAATAATGTAAATCGGTCTACGCGTTTAGGAAATAACTAAGAATTAGTATAGTGAAAATGTAAACCACCAGAATTTTTGTGGTTTTTGTTCAACGAGCTCAAATAGTGGGATAGGATACTTATAGTATAAATATTTATTATTAGTACGTGGTCAAGTAGGTAGATAGACGATGAATAAATATTATGGTAGCAGCGGCAAGTCGACAACCCTAGCGCGACAGCTAGCGCACCGCTACGCGCCAGACAGCGACAGCGTTATGTGTTAGAAAAGAGCGGGAACAGTTAGGTCAATATCGCGTTAGGTACTGAGTGCTTATGCGAGCTGAATTGCACTTTCTTGCTTAGTACCAAGAGTCGCCATTTCTATAAATTGGTTTGCGAAGTGGTGCTTCTGTTCGTAAGAACTATCTATTCTGTGCCGTGTGTGGCATTTACATCTTAGCGCTACCGTGCTTCGGAGGGCACGTAAAGCTGTCGGTCCCGGTTCTTGTCTAAGGATAAGGATCGTTAGGCTATGTCGGAGGCCTTCGGGTGGTCTGAAAACTCCGACACCATAGTTGGCCACACACTCACACGAAAAACAAACAGTAAAACGTTATTTTCTAAGGCGAAACACCTGCTGTATTAATTTGATTACGCGATTTACGATTTGGATTAAGATGCAACTCATAGGCACACCAACACGCTATAGCCTGCAGACTAAGTTGTGAGAGCGATGTGTGCCGATTTTTCCGTTTATTTGATTGTTTTCAAGTCATCTGCTGTATTTGTGTGTTATAAATAACTTTTAGCACGTCAGAAGCCTAAATATCTACAATGTAAGAGATATGTAAATTGCCAGCAGTATAAAAAGAAACGCCTAGTTTAAAACAACCGTCAATTACCCGGAGCTCTTCGCATCCGTATCAGAGATAAGGCACTTGACAAATTAGATGCCAGCGCCCTCTGGACCTTACTTTAGCGTGATTTGTGGCTCAACCCATCCACTATCTTTTTTACAGAAACTCTAATTCTATACTTTATTACTGGTCGTTCATTGTAAGGTCTGTTTAAGGGAATTTGCCTGATAACATAGTAAAAAGTGCTTAGTTCTGTTTCGTGGTTTTGTTTAAGCTGCTGGTAAAAAACTTGGTATGGCTGACCTTTCAAATAGCTGTAATAGTTTAAAAAGAAGTGGTTCATTAATTCAAAGGGAAATACCTAGATACTGCAGCATGTAGCTCGAGAGTCTATAGGTACATTTTACTAGTTTTTAGGGTTCCGTACCTTGAAAGGAAAAAACGGAACCCTTATAGGATCACTTTGTTGTCCGTCCGTCTGTCAAGACCCTTTTTCTCAGGCATGCGTGGAGGTATCAAACTGAAATTTATACTAAATACTCGAATCTACGGTTCCATAGAGCTGTAAAAAAATCAAACTTCTAATCCAACGCAATCAAAAGATACAGCCGTATATGCTGCAAATTGCAGCATATTTTCAAACTCGCATTGGAATCAAAACCTACAGGGTACTTCCCGTGAACTCAGAATCTTGAAATTTGGTACGAAGTAACGTCTTATATCATTCATAAAGGAAAAATTGCGAAAACCTTAAATTTTTTGTTACAGCATATAAAAAAATATTTTTTATAAATTTAAAGTTACTACCCCTTTCTCTTGAACGCGTGGTGGTATTTTATTTTATTTTATTTTATTTATTTAGGACTACCAATGGTTATATCAACAATTCAGAAACAATAATACAATACAAGGCACTAAATGTAGGATGTATAACCCCTGAAGGCAGCCACTGCATGCACAATTTAGTGGGCTGGGAAATAATACATTATAACTAAATTAATTGCTAGAGTCAAAAATATATAAAATTGTCACATAAACGATTCAAAACATTAATATAAAAAATAGGTAATAGAAATAAAATTAAGGAAATTAAAAAAATTAAAAAATTAATTAAAAAAAAAAAATTACAACAATCATGCAATGTCTCAAACAATCACATAAATATATCAATTACGGTCAGTGTCAATTAATAAAATAAGATAACAAATGAATACAAACACACATTGTAATAAGAATATAAAGCACCAGGATACACAGCACTAACTGACCCCCTTCCGAAAAGCGGCTAGAGAGTCAAAATAAATGTCTACTGACGAGCTGCATGCGTTTAAAAGTCGGCACATACGAGGAACCAACGAACACTTTCCAAACTCTGTTTTCCTAAAGGGGGCTCTAAGCGGTGCAATAGGATTTCGGGGGTATCTAGACGGTACATTTAAATTAATCCTACTCAACAACTTCGGGCAGTCGGTATAGCCTCTAACTAATTTGTATAGAAAAGTTAGGTCCAATATGTCTCTACGCTTAGTTAATGATTGTAGTTTAAAGTAATCAAGCCTTTCATCATAGGACTTTAATATATGACGTGATAACCTAGACCCACGACATAAATGCCATAAAAATCTTTTTTGTACTCTTTCTAGTCTAAGGGAGTGTATTGCGTAGTGTGGTCTCCATATCTGACTGCAGTATTCTAGAGTGCTTCTGACCAGGCTGTTGTACAGGGATATTTTAGTGGCGGGTTTTCTAAATTCTTTGCCATTGCGTATAACAAAACCCAACATCCTAGAGGCTTTCCCTATAGTCTGCTCTATGTGAGGTACAAATGTGAGCTTGTTATCCAAGAGAACTCCTAAATCTCTCACTGTTTGTACCTCACACAGACTGTTCCCCCGTATGTTGTATGATGACGCAATAGGATTTAATTTTCGGGTGAATCGTACAAAATGGCATTTTTTATGGTTCAGTTCCATGCCATTCACGGCGCACCATTTCGCTAATTGATCCAAATCCTTTTGCAGTTCCATTACATCGTTTGGAGTAGTTATTACTTTTAAAATTTTCAAGTCATCTGCATACATGTAGGGAATGCAGTTGGTAATGCACGAAGGTAGGTCGTTTATGAAAATATTAAATAGGATAGGGCCTAGATGCGATCCTTGTGGCACACCGGAAGTTATCTCATAGGATCTGGACGTATAACTATTAATTACTACATAGAATTGACGGTGGTCTAAATACGATCTAAGCCACGATAGTAAAGAACCCGTGTAACCATACCGCGCCAAGTTTTGCAACAACATATGATGTGAGACTTTGTCAAAGGCCTTACTAAAATCTGTGTATATGACGTCCACTTGCCTTTGACGATCAAGACCACAAGTGACATCATCAACGAACACAGCGAGATTAGTACATGTGGATCGAAAGTTGACGAATCCATGTTGACAATCGGTGAGGAGGCCTTTAAAGTGACTCTTGACAACTGGACATATTAGAGATTCGAAGACTTTGGCCATTGTGGACAGAAGGGAAATCGGACGATAGCCTTGAACCGCAGTATCTTCCTCTCCTTTATGAATGGGAACCACTTTTGCAAGTTTCCACGCCGAGGGGAATATACCAGTTTGCAGAGATGCGTTGTATATAATGTGCAACGGCACGGTCAAAGCTCTTGCACATTTTTTCAAAGACCCCTTTTTCTTTAATTTATGCTCCTCAAAGTTTTTGTGACTATAAGAAATCTGTTACAAAAATACTTATAAAGTACAGAATAATTAGCAAAAAGGTTTGAAGACTATGTAATTATTTGAAATCTCAATCTCAATCAGCCTATCGCAGTCCACTGCTGGACATAGGCCTCTCCCAACACGCCCCACAGCACACGGTCCTCAGCCTTCCGCATCCTTTATCTTTGCTATAAGACGTTGCTTCGTACCAAATTTCAAGATTTTGAGTTCACGGGAAGTACCCTGTAGGTTTTGATTCCCTTGCGAGTAGTCACGAGTTTGAAAATATGATTATATTGCTCTTTGTTTTGATTGCGTAGACATAGAAGTTTGATTTTGTTACAGCCTAACGGTGTTATATATCTGAGTATTTGATATGAATTTCAATATAATACCTCTAAGCGTTCAAGAGAAAGGGGTAGTAACTTTAAATTTATTAAAAATATTTTTTTATATGCTGTAACTAAAAAAATACGGTTTTCGCATTTTTTCCTTTATAAGTGATATAAGACGTTGCTTCGTACCAAATTTCAAGATTTTGAGTTCACGGGAAGTACCCTGTAGGTTTTGATTCCCTTGCGAGTAGTCGCGAGTTTGAAAATATGCTTATATTGCTCTTTCTTTTGATTGTGTAGACATATTTTTAATTGACTGCATGAGGGCGTTTTTGTTTAAAAGGCAGCACACTGGCTTAGTAGGTATTTTACTAGGTGTTGGGGGTTTCATCACCATTATAGTACTACCCACTAATTTTTGTGTAGGCTCTGGATAATCTTTGTGTCCGAATTTTCAACGTTTCTAATGTAATACCCGGAACACAGAATAAATTACTATTTGTTAGTTATTCTTTAGAAGTATAAAAGCTCCGTAGATTTCACATTAAGTGGATAATATATTTTAAAATAATGCGTTTATGGAGAAGGTTTTTTGTCCTCGCAGGTCTAATTGATAGTCCCTCCCGCGGGATCTCCACCTTGTCGTGGTGGGGGGGCTCAGTAACCGTGGCTTGGAACCCCGCGGTGAAGCTAAGAGGGATCCCTGGAGTGGACGCTCCGCGTGGGCTTGGCAGTGGGCCTGCGCAGGATGCGTCCAAGGGTGCGGGTGCGAGGGACAGTTCTGTCCTGTCCCTCGTAGTCGGGTGCGGTCGCGGGAGGAGAGGCATGTCGGTGTTGCGTTGCCGTCCTCATTATCCTCTGCGGCCGCTGAGTGTTTTGGCGGCGGAGCCCAACACCTCAATCCGCCGCCAAGGGGGTTTTGTTCGGGGCCCGCCTGACCATCTGGCGGGCCAATACCCGTCAGGGGGTAGCGACGAATGCTTATGCGAATCCCTACCCTCCGACACACGGGTATATGAGGCACACGGGTTGGTTTTTAGTCAGTAAGAGTCTGACAGTCCCCTTCGTCCTTCCCCCGGGGCGGAGGGACTCCATGAGGATTTTCCAACCCAACACCAAAAAAAAAGTCTAATTGATAGTGTGTATGTAACTTCCAAACAGCTTACAATAGGGAAGTTTCCTGCAAGTGAAATAAATTATACAAGTATTTTTATCTAGTGAAACATGTCAAATTAATAGTGATTTCATTCATCAATTAATGATAAAACTTTATTTAACATTTTTATCGTCAATTTATTGATAATAAGTTTTCTACTTGACAGCGAAACACTATGACATCACTACGTCATATTTCATACAAAACCCTTGTCAAAGGTCGTTTTTGACATTTAATTAAAAGTGCTTGATTTGACCAGCTGGAAACAACCAAGGAAACAACCCACAGAAGAATAACTAAAGCAAACAACCCTATTCAGCTAGAATTGAGGATGCTTTGTGCAGATACGAAATATGTGTCAAAACATATTGTTTGTGTTGAAATCAGAATACCATCATACAAGTGGGAGCCAATAGGATTCTAATACATCATCATAGGTCGATATAGTTAACCTTTTTCTATACCACTGAGATGAGTTCATCACTTTCCATTGTATTATTTATTTATAATAATTATTTACCGTTTATAAGTTTAGTACTTAATTTGAAATTCTCTAAATTAATTAAATAAATAATAAGCTATCATACTTACCCATCGTAAGGAAATAACATAATTTATTATACGAATAATAATATTTCAGAGAATTCACAATTAACAAGGAAATTCTCGCTCGAGGGACCAAAACAACCGAATATCTTAATTACATTTAATTATACTAATTTTGGTGATTTATTTGTTGTTTTGAGAAACTAAACATTAATATCATTTTATTTACAATTCTCATTTACGTTTTGTGATCCTTAGATTACTTTGGGGTTGATGTCCGTGTCATGGCCTACGTTATTGTTTATTTATAAGGCTGTTTTCACAAACATTTATTTGCTTGACATAAAGAACTTTAAGACTAAATGAAAAAAAAAATATTCTGTCCAGCCTGATAAGACTAGAAAAAGGTCCACGGGCTTCGAGACAAAGGTAAATAAAAAAAAATTAAAGGAAAATTTTACTAAAATAATCTTCCACCTTGTGTACAAAAAAAATTATACACTACTGACTGACTGACTGACTGCCAGACAATGCACATCACTATTGGGTGCAGGAAGCCGTAATTTGGCACATATGTCCTCTGTGGACTGTGAGGGTGCACTAAGAAAAGATTTCGCGGAGTTTCCACGGTATCGGACAGAAACATGTGTTGACATCCTCTAGTATTCTATATGGCTACATGTAAACTGTACAGTTGCATGTTGCAATTAGTTCAATGTGAGCCGCATGGAACTAATTCACGTCCATAGACTAAAAAACTAGGTGTATAGCCCGTGACTTCATTAACTGCAGTATTTAATGCAAACTGCACCTTAGGTAGGAGAGTGTCCCATAATCTCTGGTCATTTCCTACAAACGTCGCTAAGGTAGAACCAATGGTTTTATTATAGCGTTCGACCGTATTCACATGTGGGAAATATTTAGGAGTATAATGAAGATTAGGGATTCTGTACTTGTGCAACATAGCTTTTAAAGTAGCACTTACAAACTGTTTACCATTGTCCAATATAATTGTAGATGGTATACTATGAACTAAAAATATTTTTTCTTCCAAAATATTAGTTATTATTTCAGCATTTTCTGATTGGCCGAGCGTATGGACGAAACATTTACATGTACCGTCCATACGCTCTTGTACATTGTGACGTATGTCCGGCACTTACCGCGTTTGCGTCACAGTCTAATATGCAGAGAGGTTGGACTACGTTTGCTAATATGTAGTAGTTCTCACTTAAATATTAAGTATCAACGGCCGAAGTTCGTGCAACCTTCAACAGTCTAGTTACTTACTTGTTTTAATACATTTACTTCAGATGGTGTTGGTGGAAAGCTTGATAGTGCACTGTGTTACTAAGTTAATATTTGTGATAGGTTAGTTTGGCTCTAGTTTTCAATGATTGCTTACTATAAGGCATCGTGAATTCTGCAGCCGATCTTTCTTTTCTTTTTTGTTTGTGTGTGACAAACTGGTGTCGGAGTTTTTTGACCGTCTGAAGGTCGCTGAAATTGCCTAACGATTAATCTCCTGAAGAACCAGAAAAGACAGCTTTAAGTGCTTTCTGAAGCTAAACACAGCCAGAGTGCTGTGCATCAGAATGTAAGCGCGGCTACAGATCTAAATGGAGACGTGTGCAATAGTTTACTTTGCCGACCTATAATGAATGAGAAGTCAAGTCGCGCTATGAGCACCATTCCGCGCAGATCTGCACAAAACACCACAGGATATTTAATTGTCATTCTCAAGCGATATAAAATCAATAATATTTCATTATTTTACATGTACAACCAACACAATAATAATATTTACTTACGCTCCATATCATTTCATTACACCAGAAAAACCCATCATCAAAACCCTGCCATAGAACGTAAGCTGGTAAGAAAATTCTGTTAATTTATTCTTGTGTTTTTGCGTCGGATCCCGCTTAAGGGCCACCATCTATCTTCATCTGTGAAAAAAGAACCGTGACGAAAGACTGACGGCTCTAATGAAGGAACATTCGTTGCTGATTTCAGAGAAAACCAGATAAATGTGGACAGTCATTAATGGTCAAGTTTTTCAAAGGCACTGCACGAAATTGGAGGATTTAATTAACGAGGAATAAGATGCCGTAGCCGGTTGCGATGCGTTCTTAAAAAGAAAAGATAAATGGCCCGCTGCACGCAAGATTCGAGGCAGAAACAATTAAATTAATACCTAGAACACGTTAATAAATTAAACACAAAGAGCGCCGGACGCTTTCTCAGTATAATATGCTCACGGGTTAAACTTGTGGTACTATAAATAAAGTATAAAACTTAAAATTAAAGACAGCTCAGCTTTTCATCATTCATGTTATACAGACTATATAATACTAGTCTAGCAAGTAATACACCATTGAGAATACTTCGCTAATTTTAATTAGTCTAGAACTACTGACCTAAGTAAAAAAAACGTCCATTTCAAAATTAAACATCTCCACCACGAAGCGCCGTTCGCTTTTAATTAAACTGTTGCAAATTCAAATCGGTTACTCTCTTAAGTTAAATAAATTACAACACTAATTCCAATTAAAGCCCACTGGGACATAGGGTCTATTCACATCGAGGGCAGTTTAGTTCAGAGTCCGCAATGAAAACAACAACAAAAAATGCATATAGGTATGTCACGAAACTTATTAAGCCTTCATATTATTTAAAAATTGTAATAATATTGCACCCAACAATCATGAATAATTTTATGAGTTCGCCGGTGTTAATGGTTTTTAGTGCACATCTGATATGCCATCTCTTGACAGTTGTGGCAACTATTTTTGAAGTCTTTTCAACTTAGAGCGAGCCTTGTTGAATACGCAAGCGTTGGTTTCTTTAATAAGTTTAAAATTATTTAAAAATATCGGTCAAGCAAGCTATCAAATACGAGAGCCTCAGAGGCAAATAATTGTGAAAAAAAGAACCGTAGCCATCAATTACATTTTATTTCCCTTTTTTTCAAGTGTTGCATTTAGTGAACGAGCCTTTGCATTTAACTACCGTAACTGCCAGCATAAATTAAAATGAGGCGCTGAAAAAATTAAAAATGCCAACCGGGCAGGTTTTAGTAAAATAAATTAGTCTACCTAGTAATTTCTCGAGTTTGCCGTATAATTCCCTGGCGAAGTCGTGACACCGAACGGGAAAGCTATTTACCTGAACCCACCAGAGCATTAAGTCGAGGCATCAGTGCATACGACATATGTATATAATATGAATTTTTTTTAAATTAATTATGAAATCTTAATTGTAATTATCTTAATATATAAAATCCTTGCGTTACTGACTGACTGACAGACACGCTACAGCCGAAACTATTGGGCGCAGGAAGCTGAAATTTGGCATGTATGTTCCTTGGGGACCGTAAGGGTGCACTAAGAAAGGATTTCACGAAATTCCCACGAGATCAGCCAAAATGGATAGATTTAAAAAAAATGCAGGCGTAGCTGCTGGCGTCCTCTAGTTTAATATATTATTGAAAAGAATGTAATTATTAAATTTAAATAGATATAATAAAATTAAATGTAGTCTGAATTACTGATTATTGTGTACTTGTAATACAAAGATCTACTAATAGTATGGGCAGCCATTGCCTGAAATAAAGAAATTTTATTTTTATGTTATATTTTATAGTCCGGCGAGTGTTCCCACATGCCCCTGTCAAGTAGTGAAGGAAGACCTTCTCGTCTACTATATTTTAGGTACATAGAATTTCAATCTGCAACATATAATAAAAACTTAGACAGAAGAAACTTGAAGAGGTTTTCGTCTTTCGTAGCTTTACGCTAAACACAAATTTGACGCTGTACTTGACCCTGGGCTCATTATTATGACATGCTTGAGCTGACTGATCCGATTCGAAGTCAAATAGTTGTGGAGCCCGGTGTGAGGTGGCACAAGTACGCAAACCTCCTACAGCAGTGCTGATTGAGGAAACGCTCTGTATCAGTACTTCAGTTATGGTCAAAAGAACATCCGCTTTGGATTGTTGTTTTATATAATTCTTGGCCCAGGGGGACTATGAGACTCCCCGAGGAGAAGCCTCAGGACTACTCACTAAAACTACCATGGTGTTCCTTTATCTGATCTCATTGAATGGCGGGGCATAGGACCTCCGTCAACATTCCTTCCGCAACCCCGACTGAGCTGGCTCACCTAAGCGGACCCCGTTCCTCACATGCATCCATCATACTTACCCTCATACATCCTCTCGCATGCTACGAACGGAAACGACGACGTAGTCGAACGCTACGAGAGGCGCACATGGAACACGGACGGCGCGCGGTCCGGTAGGCCCCGCAGGTGTGTACTCACGGTGGCTGGAGATCGTCGAGCGCTCTCTGGCGACGATATCCGGTCCTGCGGGTGTTCGTTCTGCGGTAAACAACCATGGCTGATTATCTCCTGTGTCAGCCGTAATGTGAGGTCACCAAGTCATCTCTCCAGCCACTCATCGAGTACGAGTAGTGTTGTAAACATTGACATATATATTACTGCGTAAGGACTAGGCGGACCGTATGTTACAATGACGCCTCGAACTTGATCCTAAAGTGGTCTTCTCTATATCGAAGTGAACTAGGACGCGATCAGCTGTCATCGGGAGAGGTCGTAAATCATACGAACAAAAATGCCAAGTTGTGCTGTGAAAGGTTGCGTGAACTACGACAAAAAACATAATAAAAAAAAAATACAACATTTCATATTACCGGTGAGTTAAAAATAACTCATTAAATCAACTTCTAACATTATTTAAAGCAATTTTCTTTCATATTGGTAAAAACGGCGCGAAGCCGTGTAAAAGTGCGACATAATTTTGCAGCGGCGGGCGGGCGTTGTAGGCTTGTAGCCGATGAAATGAAAAGATTTAATAATATTACTATAAGATTAAATAATGTACAAAATTATTTTTTATTGATTTTTTAATTTTAAAGATACACCAACGTCCAAAAACTTTACGAATCAAAAATTAAAAATATGTCCAGAATAACAAAAAGACAAAAGTAAAAAAAAAATGTTTTATTCAAAGGTCAATGAAAACTTACTAACAGAAACAAACTGCAACAAATAAAAATTTTGAAAAAATATATATTTCTTTTGTACCTCGAAAAATACCTCACCCCGCTCTTACAAGGTTATGTCTAAGAGCAGACCACACCGATTTACATCGTAGTTCATACTAGTTTTAATAGATGGCGTTATTTTGTTTGTAGGGTGACTGCGTCTGTCAAATGTTCGGTCTACCGTATCTTTAGAATTTAAATCAATGGTTGTAAAAGAACTGAGTGTTTTAGTCCTAATTTTGCGGCTATGAGTTCTTTTTGCAGAACTCACGACTAATTAGTCTTCTGAGTCCTGAGTCTTGAGTTTTTTTAGTTTTTTCAGTTCTTTTAGTCCTAAAATTTCTTTAAAAAAAAAAAGAATATGCTCCCTCTGTTAGCTCTTACGACACCCATGGGACGATATGGGGTGGTGACATTCTGTATTCTTGATCCGTCACCACACGGAATTGAAACGTACAGTAATAAAAAAAATTCAAAAAAATCGGCGTAAGTAACAGAGTCTATAAATCCCTACTAATATTATAAATTCGAAAGTGTGTATGTATGTATGTATGTATGTTTCATTTTCACGCTAAAACGGCTGAACCGGTTTTGTTGAAATTTGGTATAGAGATATACTGGACCATGGAGATGGACATAGACTACCATAAGATGCAAAAATAAAACTGGGAGGGATTGTAGGGAGGCTATAAGTTTGTTCGGCACAAATTTACCTCTTGGCAGTAAGAACGCATGCGCTATAATAATTGCCAAACACGCAGGCCTCACGCAAGGCCACGTGGAGCGTCCCCTCCCGGGATCCCGCTTAGCTTCACCGTGGGTGTTGTACCTTAAACCCACGGTTACTGAGCCCCACCACCACGACAAGGTGGAGATCCCACGGGGGGGCAGACGGATCGCCTGTTAGTAAGCGTTGACTGCCGCCCATGGACAGCCGCAGCCCTAGAAGAGTCACAAGTGCGTTGCCAACTTGGATGGAAAAAGGAAAAGAAGGAAGAAAATTATTGTAATTAAACTACATTTTAAGGATTTTATCGTGTTTTGACTACGTTAACATTTTTGTCACTTGTCTTTTCGTTAAAGTGTTGTAAGATTCGCTGTAGTGCAAGCAAAAAGAACAGTGGGAGATATTTTAATAAAAACTGCATGTGCAGATAAACCTGAGAGCATACTTTTACTCGTTCCTCACGCCACAACAATATTAAAATGTGGCCTCCCATACATCTCATACCTGAGGTTTCTGAAATAAGTTTGCATAACTAACTTTTTGGGGAACCGTAGTAAATTACAAGGAACCCTTGTAGTTTTTGAGTAAGGGGTACTACTTAACACTACATTGTGCGTGGCTCGACTCTCTGTGCGATGGATGGATCTGTGGACGTTTGTCACACTTTCACACAAAAATTGGTAAATGGATTTTGATGAAACTCTTTTCAGAAATATAGGTTATTCATCGAAATTGTATATAAACTATACTTTGTCCCAAAACACACTAATGCATAAGCTAGTTTTATAATAAACTAAAAACATAGATAATTGTTTAATTTGTTTCCCTGTCGTATTTCCATACCATCATGCGCGGAGTGTCTCGATCCTGCGCAGATCTCGCGCCAGCTCCAACAAGTCCTGAACACGTTGTGTAACAGATGGGACAATTCAATGTTATGTCATTGGGTCGAACTTCATGCATCGACGAGGGTATATCCCTATATATTACGTGGGTAGCATGGGTTTCGGCTACAGACATAGCTTAAGTTTACTAACACTAGTTTATACATTTATTATTCTTATTCCTTTTTGTTTTTACTAACACGAATTTACTATATGGATCCTGTATGGTCTGAAATAAATCGATATATTAAAAGAATTTGTGTTTTATAATACGAGTCGGCCAGCCCGTTCTATCCAACCGAATCGCATGTTTTTTTTTATGAAAGCTCTCGATGCATAGATTTGTCATCAAGCATTAAAAATTACCTAACTTGCACATTCATCAAGTTATATGCAAAAACAGTTTTCTCCCATACATTTTTTACGTTTTCGTAGCCGTAGTCAATGACGTTCTGCTTCTATATATCTGGTTCTCATTGAGGTAGGCGTTTCGTTATAGGCCTATAACACGCGCGCGCTGAAAAGAGCTCTTTCATTTGATGGTATGCTCATTTAAATTGGGTAAGTTTGAAGAAAGATACGTGTGGACATTGAACTTATTTTTCAATATTTTCCTATAAATTTCTTAAGATTCCATTGCTTTCGCTCTACATGGACGGTTCAAAATTCAAAAATATTTTTATGGCATCTAATAAGTTCCTTGCGGTAACTGCCAGACAAATCCATTAATGCCTCTTTTAGGTGACCTAGCCTTACTTACATACGGGTGTGAGTGTGGTGGTGTGTAAAATTATACCCGATGTTGGTAAAATTATCAATATAGTGAATTATCGCTGATGGCAGGTAATATTCCTCGAATGTTACCAGTTAACCCTTAATGTTGGGTGAACTGACCTCTGATGTTGAGGAATTTTCCCCCTTTTTATTGTATCGCGATGAAATCCAGTTATGGACTGTCCTTCAAAGGGACCCCTCCGCCAACTCTGTACCGAGTTTGGGGCAGGTGGAGTGGCTCGGCTCTCCCTCCTAGATGTTCGGGGCGGCATACCCACTAAAACACCGCGGTGTTCTTCTATCGACCCTCATGACGGGTCGCGGTAACGACGTCAGTATACCCGCGACCCGAGGCATTTGCCCCAAATATAGCGAAATTTTCGCCTAATGTTGGCAAATCAACCCTACAGACGGGTAAATTACGTTTTATATAAGGAAAATTTTTGTGTATTTAAATTACTGAATTTCTTCAAGCATCTTATTTTTTTTTATGTGGAACATATTACAGCAATTCATAGTACCTACTATTGTCATATAATTATATAACAAGTGGTAGTAATGGTAGAAATTGTAGCTTTGCTAAGAATAGTAGTTTTGAGAGAAAAGGTACTTTTGACAGCACCGGCGGTTTTGGTAGAAATTGTATTTTGGCATATATGGTTGTTTTGGTAGCAACGTTACTTACGATGGCTACCAAATCTACCATTCATACCAAAGCTACCATTACTACCATGACTACCATTTTTGCCAAACTACCACTCATATCAAAACTACAATTTCTACAAAAACTACTGTTTGTATCAAAACTACTATTCGTACCAAAACTACCATGACTAACATTTTTATATTTTACTTATTAGATAAGTCTACAATGTACTCATCATACCTATATGTAAGAGCTTTTTTATAATATTAAAATATGCTGTGGAGCAGCACGGGTCCTCTAGTATTTATTTAATTTAATTTAAATTAACAAAAATAAATTCCCCAGGACGTAAAGCTAGTAAACCCGGAACATTGCACGTGACGGATTGACTCACCTCCTGCCTATTTAAATGCCATAACGTACAGACTGTAGTTGATTCTTTTTATGTAACATCATTGGTTGTTGACGTTTGAGTACCACTGCGACCCAACCATGTGATTGACTCGGTTAAATGTTGGCGTTGTTATGGTAAATTTAAATGCAAAGGGGCATTTTGTGTATACGTTATTGGGAAAACTGGAGTAATTTTATGTATAATTTTTGGTAGAATTAGAGTAAACATGCATATTTGTTTATAAGAACAGTAGTGCGACAGTCACTCTGTAAAAAGGCTAAAGCTAAAGGTACGTATAGACCATGTAAGATGATGTTTAACTTATGGCTAACGTAAATTACGTTACACTATTTTAAAATATTTTGACCTTATAACATTTGTGAGATGTGTCTTTAATGTCTTACATCATCATCAGCCCTTTATACTGTCCCACTGCTGGGCAGGGGCCTCTTCCCATTATGAGAAGGGTAAGGCCATAGTCCACCACGCTGGCCAAGTGCGGGTTGGCAGAATTCACATGTCTTTCGAGAACATTATGGACAACTCTCAGACATGCAGGTTTCCTCACGATGTTTTCCTTCACCGTTTAGCAAGCGATAATTAACAATTTAATACGCACATAACTCCGAAAAGTCATTAGTGCGCGCCGTGGATTCGAAGCCGGACCCTCTGCGTAGCAGTCTGTCGGTCTCTCCACTAGGCTATAGCTGCTTTGTGCTAGGCTAGGCTATCGCTGCTGAATGTCTGCACAATATTACTAAAGATGGCAAACTAAGTTCTTTTTAATCAGAAATAAAACTAGATACTTTATATTCTTATACCATACGTTCAAACAAAACGAACATAAAGACGACCCATCTTACAAATTTCTATTAAAATAAAAATCTCGAGTACAAAGGGTATTCAATCTTTGCCAACTGCATCTTGTTAGCCTATTAGACTGCAAGGTCTTATGAACAGTCAGAACAGTGATGTCAGTCTGATTCATTCATTACGGATTGCGTCTAGCTTTTGAATACCAATATGGACCGTGCAGCTTGTGTGTGTCTCGTCAAATAAATTTAAATAGGCATTATATTTATAGAAACCTCACAGAAATTGTTTTGTGTACATCGCATGGTACTTGCTTACAGACCAATCTTTTTTTACAGATTTAATTAATCAATCACTTTTTCAGACTAAATATTTATTAGTCATGATGATTCTGATAATCATATCCCAGTGGCAAATTATTACATCGTATTCCAGGAGAATAGCTATAGTTACGGGGTCGAATTTGAGATTGTCAACATGATAACTTGCCGAAACTTTGGTGTGAAGAACCAATTTCTTTGGTACAGAGGAATTATGAAAAAAAATCTCAACGACATGGGACACTTTCCTAGCCCGATCCGAAAAATATCTTCAATTATGAACTTACTATATTTCCACAGCACCAGTGACTTACCACCTACATTAGTATCATAGTAATAACAAGTATTTACTAACTGCATGTACGCAGTAGTAGTTTAAGGGCACATTTCGACGATAGCGTCCAGTATTGTGGGTTAGTTTGTGTATTTAGTATTTACGCGATATTACGGAGTACTTAAGTACAGGTTATTTCAATTATTTGAATATAAAAATTATTACAATTTAATACGTTTCGACAAGTGTGTCCTGTCTCAAGTCTCGACAAGAAAGTCCCGGGACCCGGGACAACTAAATTTACAAAGAGTCCCGGGACTCCAAGACATGAGACAACCCGAGACTCAAACCCTACTTGTGACTCATTTGGTGTTACTTGAGTCCATGGGCGGCGTAATCGCTTAACATTAGGCGAAGCGCTAGGGTGCGTTTCCATTGATGAAGAACTATTTATTGTAGGTACAGGACAGCCCTATAAAGATCTCGCTATTAACAAAATCTACACAAAGTGATGATAAATGTAATCTTTCACTTGTAATGAGCATTCTTGCGAATTTTACAATACAGAAAAATAAACGGGAGCATTTTAGTAAGCATCCTATAGAGCTTTCCGGCGAGCATTCTAGTGAAAGACAGTAAATTTGCTTCGAGTTTTTTGCTGAGCTGAGCTTTTCTCATCCGCAACGCTTTACCTCCCCGCTGACTAGAGCGATCACTAGAAAAATCATGAAAATATTCATAGCTATGTTTGGCTCTGTACTATCTATTCGCTATTCAGTGTTACAAATGTTTAAACAGGAAAGCTCCATGTTCTTTTACAAGTGTATGCTAAAGTCTATGACCAACCTTAGAAGATTTCAAGGCTTCATAAAATATTATGAAAATAAAACAATCAGCTAAGTCAGTATATGAACTGAATTGATTTATTGAATAAGGTTCAAAGCTCTCGCTCTGTCCAGCCAATCTGATCGTGACACGTAACTGCCAGCGAGAATGCGGCCGCCGGTGAATCCAGTTCTTCCATGCAGCACCCTGAAGTTGTCCATCGCCATTACGGTACCTGGTGAAATAAAAACTCATCTAGTTATAAGGTCAGCCTGAGCAAGTAGAAAGCAGTTGATTGGTTAAGGTTGTGGCCATAGAAATATATATCTATGGTTGTGGCACATTATGCAAGCACCGCAAGGACACGGCCCAACTTAAGGATCAACATGTCAATTAAATTAGACCACCAAATCGTAAGTTATGCTCGCATAATTTCATTATTCATTGAGACAATCACGACCTTTAATTCCCAAACTAAGCAGCGCTTGGACTATGGCAATCAGCCAACTGATTAACATAGTACATATATTACGCACTATATAATAAATTATTATGCCTAATACATACTAATTAGACAAAATACAGAACAATGCATACTGCTCTTCATACAAAGATTTCTTCCGAGTGGGAATCGGACCCACGAGTTTCACTGTAGCAGTGCACTAACTACCACATGAGTAGATAAACGGAACAGAGACACAGCTTCATACAACAGCGCGAATCGGTTGCACTACTACGAGCACGCGGCTTATGTGTGCGTGACCACTGGCCGCTTGTCATGTACGCGGCGAGAGTGGAAAGAACCGGTTTACGTAGGCACAGGCAGTTGACAATCTTAGGGTTATTACGACGCACGTTGTTTGTTTTGTACGTTGCAAGTTTTAATATTTTAATGTATAAAAGTGGTGTTTTATTATTAATAATGGTTGTTTATTGTACTGTGTGTATGAATAATACTAGATGAAATAATTAAAACATTATAAAGATTTTAACAATGGTAACGTACAATTGGGTTTTTTAATTAGGTATAACTCCTGATAATTTTTTTCGCATTTGTTGAATTGCTCGAGCAAAATTTTCGCAAATATTTCGATCTTGAAATAAATATTGTCAATGTTGGCAACGAAATACTTAACAACTCATTAGTTGTGAAATTGTGTAAAAGCAATTAATGTTTACAAAACCAATGACTATCACCATCGACAGGGATTACAAAAAACGCTGACGTAACTCAGAATTTATAATTTTAATAACGTATCAATGTCAGAAAGCAAGAAAATACCAAAAAAAAGTCTGTCATGAATTGTCAATAAGGTCGAAAATCGCATGCACCTGTTTTTTGTAAGCCCTGTCGATGGTTGATCATTTTATAAGTAGTCATTTGTTTTGTAGACGTTCATTTGTTTTACACAATTTCTTTTTAAACTTATTTTAGATACCTATCCCCGTGGTAAAACTAGTGGCCATAATAGCTAAAGGAGATTCCTATGTTTATTAGCAAAATAGATCATATTACCAGAAAATATTCAACACTATTAGTGGTATCGTTGGGAATATCAAATAAATCACGTCGTCACGTCGTGTCCTTGGTAACAAATGTATATTTTTATTCCGTGATTTTAAAAGTTTCAGGTGCATGCCTTTTTTGGTTCCACTCGCTATTTTATTTACAACTGTATTTCTGCCGTATAGCGAATCCGTCGAGTCCAAGAATCTGCCCAATCCACAAATCTGTCGAGTTGGAAATCTGCCAAATCACGAATCTGTCCAATCCAGAATCTGTCGTATACCGAACAAGCGATTTGTCTTAACCTATTGTGACAACCGTACCAAAATAGGTAACAAATTTACAAGCTCTTAAGAAGCCGCCTCTCTGTTCAGTTTATTTACTCATGTGCTAACTACTAGAGATTAATGATAAAACCCACCGTCTACTAATTGCAAATAAAATAAAATAAAAATGTCGGCCACAATATTTTGAATTTTATAAAAATGCAATTTGAATGGAGGTTGTAATTTGAATCTCCACTGCAGACTGACGTTTTCGTAATACTTGGCCAAACTTCGAAGTGAACGGTAATAGGAACGACATTCTTCACTACTGGCAAAAGCCATTGGCGCACGATCGTAAACGTTGAATTTGGAAACATACACATGGAAATAATGTTTTTCCTTTTTAACACAAATAGAAATTAAACACATTTTTACTTTTCTACGTGCTGAAATGACGACATGACAAAAGGTAACTGTACAGGTACATATATTACATTCCACAAAATAATTTTCCACCAAAAAATATTTCCAGAAAAATATTTCCAGATTTTAATGCAATAA
Organism: Euclidia mi; assembly: GCA_944739405.2. Lineage (NCBI taxonomy): Eukaryota > Metazoa > Arthropoda > Insecta > Lepidoptera > Erebidae > Euclidia > Euclidia mi. The sequence continues at coordinate 72,076,122 of OX123185.2, forward strand.
GAGGGAATCCTTATTATATATTATATAGCCGGGTTTAATGTACTTCGAAATAATTTCAATTATTTCTGTAAAGCTAATCATCCTGCTCACGTTTACTCAATTTGAAATTGATCAATTTGTTAACTTCTGTATATACGGATTTGAAAATACAAAGAACCAGACGAAGCTGCATACTGACCTGATCTGTATCAAATTGCCTGTCTCCTCATCCACCTTTATAACAGGAGCAGAGTACGTATGATGATGTCCTTCCTTAATATATTCAGCTTCTACATTAAACTTGGTAAGGAAATCGAAATCTTCTGGAAACTCTTTCTTTAACTGCAGAGCACCGTAAAAGCCATCGACTAGGATGGTTTGGCCACCAGTGCCATTTTTGTGCTCTAAGCAGTGGAGGATTTGTAATCTGTAAAAGGAAAGCATTATTTATAATTATTAAGCTATTTTATTATTTGGACCAATTAATTGGGTGGTTAAACAGTCATGTTAACATGAATATAAATTGTCTATATTATAGACAAATTAGGAGTTTAGAAGTTTTGGCAGGCAGTGTTTGTTCCACGATCACAAGCAAAAATATAGATTAGTACGATTTTTTCCACGTAATGTATATTAGCACACAATATCATTTAGGCATAACCTACGTATGTAATATTTTTTTAAAAGGTTAATGCTTAGTGATACTAGATTTATGACATCGTAATAAATCTGTCAGGGAAAACCAATGTCGCTAAAAATGACTGAAAACAGTGAAACAATAAATCACCTTGCAGATCGCCTATGATTAGTAACGCAGCTACCACGCTGTGAGTAATTCGTAAACTGTTGAAAACATTACAATCGGTGACGCAGAATTGTACAATAAAGCAATTCAAATTTTCTCAAATTATTTGCCAGTATTAAATGTTTGCATTTCACCTTCATTTGCAATAGAAAAACCCGCAATATAAAACTCATTTTAAGCGTAAGGAAAAATAAATTGTTCGAAGGAGTGAACAAAGTCAAAGATCTTTCTTAACACATCTAAGGACGTGTGGCGGGACGGGGCCGACGAATTTCCAGAGTTTGTTTTACGTCAGTACAATTGGGATGAGCCATTCACAGTAACAGACCGTCATTACTCAGACTCAGTGTTCTGTTACAGTAACGGAAGCCGAATGCTTGAGCCGCCATGAACGAATTGCTAAACAGAATTTGAAAGCAACCAGCAAACGAAAGCTTTTTCGAATAGACCCTGAAATAATAATGACGGAAAGGATCACCGTTAAAGTGTTCACAAATAGGCTCATGCAAAATAACTACCCTCCTTATTTGTGTAATCATAATGTTTTCTTTCTTTGATCGTTCCACTTTTAAATTGGAAACGAATTGTGTTTTACGCTTCGATTAATCGTTGTCAAGTTAGAGCGATACTGGCCACTTACATAAATTGATTCTTTTGTAAAACGATTGTGATTTATTCCTATTTTTTCGTAATAAACCTTTTTCCATGAAATGATTTATAAGGGATTTCAAACAATCAATTACTAAAATTGTAACGTGGATGAAGCGTTTTGATAAAGGATTTTTTTATTAATTGGAAACACAAATGAGGACGGTGTTGAGCATCACTTTTGCGAACCAATAACAATTTCAGAGAGGTCAAAGTGTGTTATGAAATTAATTATTAAGTACAGCATTCAGATATATTTTATTTTGAATGTGCTTTGTCGTAAATATTTAATTTTATATAAGTTTACCCAGTTGATAGACGGCGGTGTACATGTCACCCATTGCATTTTTGACTTGGGAAATTGACGATGTGGATCAGCGTATATTTTTATTGATACTTTACAGTATCAATAAAATACCGTAAAGTGTTATATTCACCAAAGTTATTGTAGTATCCCAGTCATCCCATGACTGCGGCTGGTGTAATCCTCACTCAAACTTTGTATAGTGAAAACCATTAGTCAAAACCACAGACTATATGTTTTTGGGTTGCGGGGGTCAAACAGTGCTGGCGGCCGCTCTGTAGATTAGCTGGGTGGATTACCCAAGCAAAAAAAATACACGGCAAACCTGAGAACGGTAGTGCAATGTGCTGATTTTTGATTTTATATATTTATTCTCAGTAAAGTAACTACTTTTTTACCTTGGCAAAAAAAACCATTAAGTTCTAGCCTCTAATTACACCTAAAAAAATGTCAAAGTGTTATTTTGTCAACAAGGTGGCCTGTCCTGAACCCAATTCCGCTCATAAAGTACCTTCCCCTGCAAATACAATCATTATATTGATTTAAATCGATTTTGATAGCAATAAATTATAATATAGCCGATCAAATAAAACTATAATAACTTCAAAGACTTGGTAAAGAATTTTCAAGGATTGACAAAACAACTTAACTACCGTCTGAGTTTATCTCTTGTAAAAACTGTATCTACAGGATGTTTGGCACATGGTTGTCCAAATGAAGTAGGGATCTGGTTTGGGCCATTGCCAATGCGTTGGACTCAAGCAAATTTAATTATGTCTCACAGTTTCAGCGATATGATTTTTTTTAATATTTTAAAGCAAAACCCAGAAATTTGGACTAATATTGAAAAAATGTTAAACGAATATGGGCTTAGCTATCGTAGTGATTTTTTTTCTTCGTTAACTATTGCTACATTTCATTAAAATAATTATTTCCTGTAGAAACCTTGTTAAAAAATTATAACAGGCTGTCAAAGTTTCCAAAAGAGCTAATAACAGAACAAAGTTCAATTTTGTATGATTAAAAAAAAAAAAAATAATAGTGATGGAGGTTTTCAACTTCATTAAAAACTTCTTCAGTTTATACCCTTTAAAATGATCTATCATAAGCCTATAAAAGCATTCACTAAATTAAAAAAAATGCCAATTATTCTCGACCGGCCGAAAACATTAGAAGTTGGCCTTACCTAAATTGCACCTATTTAAGGAATTGAAATTACGTGAAACAAAATAATATGCTGTCTCAGTCTTCCGCAGCACAAAATCTTTTTTTTTTACCGTTTAATACCTTTTGTTGCCATAGAAAAGAAAAAAATATTTTTTTAATAAGGGAATAAAATATTATTTTGCCCCAAGTGATACACTCTACTTTTCATCACTCACTATGAGAAAATAAAAGATGCCTCATTGTAATATCATTATTTCATAAAACAGAGTACCAACTACTTAAATTGAAATTAAATAGTATCTAATAAAAAAACAACTAAATACTTTTTACATTTGAGACATTTTCGCAATTATGAAAATTTATTAGCATACAGTTTATTCCGCGCGTTTTTTATTTGATTTCTTTTTTTTATGCTTTTCGTATATTTGTTATCGTCAAATTCACCGTCTCTGTAATCAGTTAGATTAATTTTATTGAGTTGTGTAAAGCAATGGCGACTTATTCTAATGAAGAATATGCAGACATTTTGATGGCATCTGGAAGTGCTAACTCCAATGCACGCGAAGTTCAAAGGATTTACGAGAGCAGTATCCAAATAGGCGCTTGCCCGATCGCCGTACATTCTCTAATACTTATCGGCGTTTACGGGAAACCGGTAATTTGCAGTTTCAAGAGCCAAGAGTTAATGTAAGACAACATGACGTTTCTATTGATGAACGCATATTAGAATTATTTAACCAGGATCCTACAAGAAGCATAAGAAACGTAGCTACAATACTTGATTTAAGCATATGGAAAGTTTGGAGTGTTCTTCGTGCGGATGGGAGCCATGCTTTTCACTACACACCAGTACAAGGTATTTTTTCTATTTAATGTTTTTATACCTTACTTTAATTACAAGTTAGTTAATAAACCAGGCAGTGATGGCCTAGTGGCGAGACTATCAGACTGCAACGCAGAAAGTCTCAGGTTCGAATCCTGGCGTGCACACCAATAACTTTTCGAAGTTATATGCGTAATTTACAGTACGGAGAGCACGTTAAGCCGTCGATCCTGGTTGTCATAAGAGCATCTATGGCAGTCGTTACGGAAAGTCAGTACCCTCAAAAATCCTGAAACTAGTCTAACTAAAGAGTATCGCTCTCCCTTAGGGTTACGGAGGTCAGATGGCAGACGCTCCGTGGAAAAGTAGATACTTCGCCGTATCTGGTCAGACTAGATAGCGGACCCTGGACTCTTACACGAAAAAGCTGAGGTCGCAACCGGAAATAACGCTAGGATGAAGATGATTAGTTAATAAACCAGTCTTATTTAGAAACTAGTTTCCAAACTTAGTTTCGTACATGGCCGAAGGGGTTTGTTTAGTTCTATCCCCTAGCAAATCTCATTTATTTTTGAAAATGTATCTTCATTTGTAGCAGACAATTTTATTGTATCCTTCTTTAATTAATTCTAACAATTTTCAACAACAATTTCATGTATTCTTTTATTTGTTTCAGTTCGAGAAAATAATGACTTTGAGAGACGTATCCAGTTTGGTCGATTTATGTTACATACTGATGTGGATGACGAACATTTCTTGAATACTATTTTGTGGACGGACGAGTCATGTTTCACAAAAGAAGGGATTCTCAATCTCCACAATCTGCATCATTGGGCTTCACAAAATCTACACGTGAAAAGATCAAAATCTTTCCAGCGGCGATTTGGTGTCAACGTCTGTGCAGGTGTCATTGGCAACAATTTAATTGGACCACATTTTTTACCAGATACTCTCACTTGCGATGCATATTTGCATTTTTTGCAAAATGACCTGACCGAATTAGTCATGGATTTGCCAATATTCCAAGAAGGCAGACGAATCATATTTCAAAACGACGGTTGTCCAGCTCACTGGCGACTAGATGTCAGAGAATATCTGGACAATGTATTCCCGAACTCGTGGATTGGGCGAGATGGCAAAATATTATTTTTTCACTTATTAAAAATTTTTTTTTTCTTTTGTATGGCAACAAAAGGTATTAAATGGTAAAAAAAGATTTTGTGCTGCGGAAGACTGAGACAGCATATTAAGTTGTTTCACGAAATTTTCATTCCTTAAATAGGTGCAATTTAGGTAAAGCCAACTTCTAATGTTTTCGGCCGGTCGAGAATAATTGGCATTTTTTTTTATTTAATGAATGCTTTTATAGGCTTATGATACATCATTTTAAAGGGTATGAACTGAAGAAGTTTTTAATGAAGTTGAAAACCTCCATCACTATTATTTTTATTTTTTTTTAATCAGACTAAATTGAACTTTGTTTTGTTATTAGCTCTTTTCGAAACTTTGTCAGCCTGTTATAATTTTTAACAAGGTTTCTACAGGAAATAATTATTTTAATAAAATGTAGCAATAGTTAACTAAGAAAAAAAAATCACTACGATAGCTAAACCCATATTCGTTTAACATTTTTTCAATATTAGTCCACATTTCTGGGTTTTTCTTTAAAATATTTAAAAAAATCATATCGCTGAAACTGTGAGACAGAATTTAATTTGCCTGAGTCCAACGCATTGGCAATGGCCCAAACCAGATCCCTACTTCATTTGGACAACCATGTGCCAAACACCCTGTATATTATTTAATATATTGATATATATATGTATTTAATTGTATTTGTATAATTTATGTACGTATGTATTTTATGTATATAAGTATAAGGTATATATATTTACTTACTTATTTATGTTAATGTAAGTGTATATATGTGTATTTTATTTAGGATAATCTTATTTATAATTTCACACTTTAAAGTTACACCATGCCCACAAAAATGCTTTAATCATTCCTGTCCATCCCAAGGATGCCTGGCAGAGATCGCCCCTGGCGATAAGGCCGCCGTTTGTACATGAAACTTAGCTCCTGTAGCTTGTTTGAGTAGAAATAATATTTTTTAATAATTTTATTTCGGAGTTAAATGAAGAACTAACCTCTATTTATCATCTTGGTGCTATCATTTCAGTGGGTTCGGTGGACTGATATACCAATAACAGTTCACGGGAATGAAATGTATCTCCGAAATGATAAAACCATAAAGTTTTAGAGATCCTTGTGTCAAATACAGAGTCATAGTTTTATAATATCATTTTACCTCGAGTGTAAGTTATATTATTCGGGTGTATTTGTTGCATAATATTTGTGTATAAAATATATAGAATGGCGCCAACGTAGCAACAATAAATCAAAACACGGCTTATACACTTTATTTAAAATATTTCCATTAAACTATAAATGCCGTAACATCAAAAAAAAAGGTATTTTTTTTTTTTGGAACTAAGTGAATACAAAATTATTAGTTACAAAATGAAACATCATTAAACTGACCTTTTACAGAAAAGTTTATGAACGGCCATGACGTTGTATTTCAAATATTATAAACAAACGTAACAGGCAATAGCACAGTCCACTGATATACAGTTTTCTTGTTTTTTCTTGTTTTTACTTAAAAAGACAACTCCCGCATGAGGACTAAATCCTGTGTCACGGGGGACTTTACAAACATACAAGTAACGGACACAATGAACACCCAGACTCGAGACAACAATTTATGCATCACACAAAGTGTTGTCTCGTGTGGGGATCGAACCCGCAACACTTGGGCGCAGTGTCAAGCGGTGAGGCGGCCGCTTAAGAGGAAAAACTACGGGCGAGAGAATTGAAAAATAGGTATTTGTAAAATCTATTGCTGTCGCGCAGCCTCAAGCCTCCCCCCACAGAGCGCGATAGAGACAACTGCAGCTTGGAACAAAAATACATATTAAATGTACACAAAATCAACGTTTAGTATTCCCTTGATTCCTTTTCCAAAACTTCATCGATTTACCTAGATTTTCATATTAAACTAAATAAAGCCTTGGTCGTGTTCCTACGTTTCCTTTTTTTAAATAATCTAGCCAAATTTGTTTTTTGGATGTTTGAACACAGCGGAAAATCTGGCCAATTTTTGAGATATTTGAAGGTTAATATCTTTTTTAATATTTAATTTATGAGAAAAACGAAAACATAGGGACATGTCAATCGGGGCCATACATCTTTTGGGCCCTACTGACATTATCCAGTGAGAAATCAGGAGACTATGTTTGTATGGAAAAACGGCCGTTGTATTTCCTCTTAAACCACTACGCCAACCGTGCAGTAGTTTGACTCCGTCGTATTTGAGCGCTAGATGCCTATTTTTAGTTCACGCGTTACGGCCCGGTCACGGCCTACAGCGGCGGGCGGCAGCGGCTAGCTTTTCGATGTACATGGCGCGTTTACTGTGACGCGGCGCGCGGTAGCCCAAGAGTAAATGCGCCATGTACATCGCCCCTGCCGCGCCGATCGCCGCTTAGACCGATCTCGTAGCCAGGCCCTTAGGGTTGTAACAAATTATACAACAACAATCTACGTGTCGTGTTTAATGTAGTCAATATAATATTCAATACAGATTGTTTAATAAAAACAGTCATTAGGCTAAAGCAGAAAAATTACCAAAGGTTATATTAGTAAAGAAACGATGACAATCAAATCAAATAATGATTTAATACTAACTGAAATCTGTATATTGATGATGATATTATAATAAATGTGTACTGCCCTGTCTCAGTGTTTATCTAAAATTGTGTAAATTAAACTTCACAAAGTACGGAACCTTTGTTGTCCGACACGGCTGTTCTTAGCTGTATCATTTCGGTGGATTTATTTAATTCCGGTGCACAGTGTATCATTTCGGTGGGCATTTTTATCATTTCTGTTGACACTTTTCATTTCAATGGACTCATCATCCTTAAATATTTATGAAAGTTTTGATGATATTAAATGTCCATTCACGCACAATGTTACAAAACAGGCTAAAGCTTAATTTGTCACTAAAAATATGTAGATAGCATTGAAATTAAAAAAATCCCACCGAAATGACAAATAAAAATCTCTTGTTGAAATTCACCCAGCTAATGTTCCATAAAATCTGGTCAAACTAGAAAGCTGACGCTGAATTTCAAGACGTCCTGGATACAATCTGGATATTTAGTTAGGATCATGATGGATATTTATAAACTAATCTATATACATGCAAGACACATGGATACCATTGTAATATCTCTATATATAAAATCCTTGCGTTACTGACTGACTGACAGACAAGCTACAGCCAAATCTATAAGGCACTGGAAGCTGAAATTTGGCATGTATGTGAAATTCCCACGCGATTGGGCAGAAACAGTTAAATTAAAAAAAATGTGTGAGCGTAGCTGCGGGCGTCCTCTAGTGTTGATACAAATCTGTTTTCTTACCCAGCTGCTTCAGTGAAATAGGTGTTATCATTATGTGCTGCCAGAGGCAGGTTTGTATACGCAGTGTCGGCGTGATCGGCTCTCGTGGTGAACTGCCACATGCCTCCAAAGATCGTGTGTTGGACTCCGCCCAAAGCTTTACAGACCACCTCGGTGTCTTCAAGAGTAGCGCCTACCTGAAATAACACAACAAGTAAAAGGCTACGGTCACAAACAGGCATCAAATATAATTCAATACAAATCCAATACTTATGATAAGCAGACAACTAGTTGTACGTATTGTTAATTAGTTATTTACATACATACATGCCACGCCTACACGCCTGTTTCTCGGAGGGGTAGGCAGAGACTACGGAACGCCATTTGCAACGATCCTGACATACCTCTCTCTCTTGCTTCATTCATTCCCATCAAGGTTTTCATGCATGCTCTTCTGTTTAGGGTACTTCCAACCTGTCCTTTTATTAGGATGTCTCCAATCTGGTCAGAGAACGTCCGCCTAGGTCTTCCCCTTCGTCCTGTCCCATTCACACTTTCCTTATATATCTTCTTTGTCAGTCTTTCGTCATCCATCCTCACCATGTGCCCAAACCATCTTAACATGCCTTTCTCGATGCTTGTCACTACATCTTCTTTTACCACACACCACTCTCGTATGACACAATTTTTTACTCTGTCGGTCAAATACACACCACACATACTTCTCAGTGCTCTCATTTCTACAGCATTTATTCACCTTTTAAGTCTCTTCTGCCATACCCAACTTTCACTACCATACATAAGGGTAGGTATTTACAATGAAATTAAAATATTTATCGAAATACTATGGCAAGTGTGCCAAAATATCGGACACTCATAGCGGCGATACGAGGTATCTTAAATATCGCTAAACTTTGAAATTAAGTATTCTCAAATACATACATGTTATCTCATTATATTACCTCAAATCACGTCACAGAAAAATTACACCAATTTAAAGCCTAAATAGTCACGCTTAAAAAATCAATAATCTATCCCGGGTGGAAAATGAACTCACTTTACACTTTCACACACATACCAGTACAGTTTCCACGTTATCAACCGGTTTTTCTCACCCCTAGACAAAAAAATACAGTTTTATAAATAATTATGAAGTTAGTATAAAATGTAACTAAACTTTCGCTACTAGATGAACTTGAATATAATTTACCATATCATCAGAACTAAAGTCAATACGGTATATTTGGCAAACTGCCACGCAGGTCGTATTTTATAGCCGCAAAATGAATACAATACTGCACACAAGTCCCGACGAGGTATTGACAGGCTGTCATCATAAATTACGGAGATTTATCTTTTGTCTACTGTATTACTCACTACTACCCAACTTACTATCTACCCAATATGACTTACTAAAATAAATTGACCAAGTATTTGTTTTCAAACTTTAAAATCAATAATTTCGTATAAATTGTTGGCAAGCTTACTGTTTGGTGGACTGACGGTGTTATTATATTAGTCATTATACATAATTAATGGGGTCAGGTCATATCAAAAGGTCAAAGAATGGGAAGCAAACCGAAACCAATGGCAATTGCTCCACCGAGAAAAGCTTGGCTCTTAAAAGTGTAAGAAGAAGACACAGGTAACTAATGTACCCAATGTGATGGTTTGAGCTGCTGTCTAGCCATTCAACAATGGGGCAAGTATTGTGTTTTCAACACCACACAGGACACGACTTTGCGTCCACGTTAAGGTGTTCATTATAACTTTTTGTTCCTAGGTAAGGTGTCCATTGTGTTCGTTGTTAGAATTTTTGTTAAGTTCTCTGAGTTATAATGTTTATTTCTAATGCGGTCATAATAACCGCACTATTAAGAATACAAAGTCAAAATGGATCTAGGGATGCCATGGGCTTCAATTACGTATTTGGTACAGTTTTATTCAAATAATATGGCATTTATTATACAGACGCACAGAATCCCATCTACCTTAACCCAACAGATTACATCTACATTATAAAATTTGTATTAAAAAATAAATACATTTAATTTAATTAGTTCTATATAACTTAATTAAGTTTATCAAAGTGAAAATCATATCAATAAGATAGGTTTAACCAACAACATTTTTTATTAAACATAACACCTGCATATCCTCATTTATGTACTTATAGGTCGTGCTTGGTCTAAGAAATTGGCAAGTCCAATTAAACAGTTTATCAAATCAAATTTTGAGTAACAAATACAAATACTTTACCCCTTTTATCTACGCAACATCGTAGTCGAGAAGTGACTGAAATACTCTCTTCACTATAGCCACAGAGTTAAGAAACTCGTACACACGGACTTTCCCAACTTTATCGTTATTGTCTCAATGCTAAAAAGAATTGGATCTCCGACATTCACGTCATTTTTTGAGATTGGTATAAAAGGTTAAGCGTGTGGAAATTAAGTTGAAACCTAGACTATACTTTACCCCTTTTATTAACGCTACGCCATAGTCGAGCAGTGACTGAAAGACTTTCTTCGCTCCAGCCACAGAGTTAAGAAACTCGTCGACGTGGACTTTTCCAACTTTATCGGTGATATCTCCATGCCAAAGTAACGGTTTGAGCCTTCGACTTTCCTTCCATTTTTTGTAGTTAAATTGTGATAAAAACTCTTGTGTATAGGTTGATTCGTGGTTGTCACTCCCTGGAAATAAATATAGTATCAACATCAGTTTAATGCGTGTCAGATTGCCGAAAATATAAATTTATGCTTATTTTGCAATAAAATTTTACTGACGAACAGGAAAAGCAAAGATATATAGTACTGCATTATTTACGACCTAATCGATGACTGGTAATAATCACAGTAAAAAAATAGACGATTATACCACTCGATACACACAGAAATAGTAAAAATAACGTTATTTTGTACCACTAAAGCCGACAACTGATCGTCATGATATTTTGTCAATAAATTATTAAGAATAGGCCTCTTCAGGCGAGGCCTATATCCAGCAGTGGGCTATGGCAGGCTGATGATGATAATGATGATGATGATGATTGTTAAGAATAGGGATAAAGGGAGCATAATATATTATATTTTTTGGATGATTTAACTGAAACACTCACTATCATTGGTGTTATAATTACTTACATATTATAGAGACCTGTGATTTATCGTGGCTCACATTTAATATTGTGACGTCTGGTATTTCTAGTATATGATTGGCTCTCTGGTAAGTGTCGGCATGGTAACACGATGAACACCTGAAACAATGTTCTGTTTACATTCTGACTGAAGTGTTTAATTTAACATTGGATTTTGATTTAGAATTCCATTCTCATTCAAGAATTGCCTGGATATGACAGATCAAGTCATTTGTTCCGTGCTATATATTAAGATGGTTTGGATTTTAGGCCTTGAATTTCATTTTTTTTCTTAATAAGTTTTAGCAGTACTTTTGTATTTTTGCCAACTAGATTTCCATATGGAAACATTAAAACAAAATATCATATTACAATATGGAAATTTCGAAAATACGAAGTGTTTTTGCTTCCATTAAATAACGGCAACACAAAAAGTAACTAGCATCAATTAGTTACATCTAGCTCTTATCATACTTTTTTAAGTTTCAAAATAAAATATCGTTAATTGCCATAGAACGCGCAAATACAAAATTGCTGATAGAAATACGGTGATAGCCGTCCTTTTCGTGTCGTAGTCGAGTCTTCTTAATAAAATTGAAATAGATAAATCTTAGTAATTGCTACCTGCAATGGTCTCTGAGCCAACAGTCCTCAAACTTGATTGAGTTTCCATCTCCAAATAGTACGTCGAGCGCGCCGTCCACTGCACTCACCCGTTCGATGGCTGCGCAAATAAAACTTGTTAATGAAATCGTCCCAACCGATTTCAAGAAAGATTTCTGTTTGACTTAGAGAATTGAGCTGTAGAAATGATTGCTGTTGTATTGTATTCATTAAGGTCAAAGATATATTTGAATTGCATAATACTATTAAACTCTTGAAGTGATACGAGTTGAAGAAAATGGGTCCATATTGGCTCACCTAAAGTTCTTTACCCGAAATTGTTCTTCCTAACGATTTGTAATCCGAATCTTCTGTTTTGTAATGTTCTGTTTATGGCTTGGCAGTTTATACCGCAGTTTTAACCGTACATAAACCAATAACTATAGGACCGATTCGGTTCTGGCACTTCGCCGGCCGCTGCCGCGGCGCGCTCGCTTCGCTCGCTCGGCTCGTGCGTTGTGGTCACAGTTTTAACCTAACCTAAACCAATAATTATTAATACGACCGATTCGTTTCTGGAACTTGACCATTGTACTATTGTATATTTGTACCATGGTACTATTATTCTTATATGTTATGCATGTTATGTGAAAATAAAGTTACGCAAAATTAATGTATATAATAATGATTATTATGAATAAAAATAAATCTAAACACAAAAATATGACTGAATAATAGTGTTAAATATGCTTATGTTGAGAAAATATAGGAAAACAAATAAAAGTTTAATAGATGTTTATTGCTACTGACATTATGAAGTGGAATGCTTCGGAGTTATGAACATTAGAGACAGAGTAGTTAGGAATTGTGATTGTTAGGATGAAAAATGTTAGGAAGGACATTTTCGGATTAACAATTATCGGAGTTGAAAATTTAGGTGAACTTTGGCGCACCGGAAGAAAATGATTACATATTGAATTATTTATAATTTATTTTTAAGCAAGTGCACAAATACAGAAGTCTTCCCATATACTATATTTTTGTAGTGTATACAAATAAATAAATATATCATTGCAGCCAATATAAACGAACAAAAAGCATAATCTTAATATATAAAATCCTTGCGTTACTGACTGACTGACAGACAAGCTACAGCCGAAACTACACGGCGCAAGAAGCTGAAATTTAGCATGTATGTTCCTTGGGGACCGTAGGGGTGCACTAAGACGGGATTTCCCGAAATTCCCACGGGATCGGCAAAACGGGCAATTCGAAAATATGTGCGTGCGAAGCCGCTGGTGTCGACTAGTCTATTATATTAAATGTAAGAAGTTGAATATTTGATCAACAGTGAATGTTGAAATCGATTCCAGTGCAACTATTGAAACCGTACTTTTTACTAGCTATATTTTTTAAATTTACAACATTTCCACGTAGGATATAGCAGCTGCATAAAAGTGTCTGAACAACAAAATATGCTTGACCTTGGTATGCATTCCAGCCATAACCCAAGTAACCAGAGTTAAAAACCAAGTACGCAGCTGTTAGCAAACCAAAACCAAGGGACCAAATATAAAATATAATGCATTGGGACCAAACTGCCAATTAATTATATTCTACAAACACAAATGAGACCACGATCGATTCAATTTCGTTGGTTCAATTGAAATATACGCGATCATAATGATATCCGCACCGGCCACAACATTTGACACTTGAACCCTGTTAACGAACCGTCATTATTTGAAATGCTATTCTTTATTGATAATTGAAATTTGAATGGGTTGCAATTGAAATTATATATTTCACAACTACTTGTAAATAAACTAGTATTATTGAAAGTTAATGGTAGTTACTTATGCATGATTACTTTTGGTCATTGATATTGATACGAACATTTTATTTTTAAACTTTCGCGACTTCCATACATACTTTTGTGTATATATTTGTGTCATTATTAGAAACTTAAGGTGAGTTACCTTATATTTGCCCCGACGTTTCAGTATAGCTAGCTGTGGTAATGGAACACTGTCTTAAACCCCACACGAGACGACACTTTGTGTGATCCATAGATGCTTGTTTCGAGTCTGGGTGTTCATTAAGTCCGTTGATTGTATGGTTGTAAAGTCCTAGCGTCACAGGAATTATTCCTAGTGCGCTCTTTTTAAGGGCCAATGACAAATAAATAAACATAATTTAATACTTAAATGCCCTATTACCAAAGTCAGCTGAATAACATATTGTAAGTAAAACGAAGTAAAACAAAGATAAGATCTTTTTTAATAACACCTGCAGTTGAGATACGAAATAAAAATAAACAAACGAATACACTATAGGTATGTATTGACAGGTTTTAATCGCGTAGATATTTATTTGATGAGTAGGAAAGTCTCTTTTGGTCTCGCCCGACGTTTCAAGCCGCTATCATCAGTAATGTGGTCAGGACAAGATGATTTGAGGATTCCGGCGACTAAGGCCGCAATTAACTAGGACCGTGGTTCTAATTGTCGGACTTATTGTATAAACTTATTTTGATTCCGGCGATTAGAACCACCAGAAAAAAAAATAGTTCGAGTCAAAAACAGTTTAGTCAAATCTAAAAATTATTCTTTAATTGATATATTTTATTAACATTATAATATAAATATGTACACGATAAAATACATTTATTGCGGTTCCTGTTATGTATGTTCTAAACTATTAGTTTTGATGTAATTTTTGCTGATTATTTATGAATAGCAACTCAGACTTAAAGTACCTAATGCTTATTTATATCTACTTATCTCTTTCAAAAGCATAACATTTTACATAAAAAGTGAACACATAGCCTTAGAGTATATTACTTACTTGCGGCCAAATTTTACAGGCAGATTCGTATTATGTTTCCTTTAAACTATAAAACAGTAATTTTGTTTTGAAAACCATTTTACGTAGAAATCTTGCGATGGTATCTTAGACTAGACAGACATGCAGGTTGCGTCACGATGTTTTCCTTTACCAGTATTTTTCTTTTTTTCAATTAGCAAGCGATAAGTACCAATTGTACAAATGCACATTACTTTGAAAATTCAATGGTGCGCACCGTGGGTTTGACTTAAAGAAAAAAAGAAAGTAGCTCTTATTTGATATTTTATAAAGGCGTGTTAAGAATAATACTATAATATAGTATGATAACTGTATGTCATACAATTATCATACAATCTTATAACGGAATTTTTCTTATATTAATGGTATAAAAAATATTTTTTGAGAAAATTCTTTGTGTGAATGAATTTTGACTTTATAAACATGAATTTTACTAAAAATAAAGAGAGGATAAATATTTGGTATAACAATTAAATTGTGGATCATATAAAACGCTGTACCCTGGGGAGATAAAATACACAACACTCGGCGCAGTGTCAAAATATTTAAGATATAAATAAATCAGTCTCGAATCTGATGTTTCGACCGGCTTACAGTGGTGATGGTCACCGACGGACAAAAATTTATTAAAAAAAAAACGATACGTACTTTGAGATACCATGTCATGAATCACCAATAGAATGTCCGATCAAATAAAAACTTGTTGCGCACTCGACTATCTCCCACGGAGTTAGTGCAAAGACTGTGTAATCTACATTACGTCACCATTATCAGCATAAACCGGATGGTCAAAGTTGAAACTTGTTATTAAATAATAGGCATTCGGGTCAACCGCTCTTATATTACGTATTATTCACCAATAGTTCACCAGTGCAATATTTTACATCATACGATATAAAGATTTAAAAAATAAAAAATAAAATCTCTTTGTAAGACGTTCGTGGCTCTGTAACCATTCCGCTAACTATTTTTAAACACTGCTAGCACAGATAGCCTAGTGGAGTGACCGACAGACTGCAACGCTGAGGGTCCGAGTTCGAATCCACGCCACGCACCAATGACTTTTCGGAATTATGTGCGTATTAAATTGTTAATTATCGCTTGCTAAACGGTGAAGGAAAACATCGTGAGGAAACCTGCATGTCTGAGAGTTCTCCATAATGTTCTCGAAAGACATGTGAAGTCTGCCAACCCGTACTAGGCCAACGTGGTGGACTATGGCCTTACCCTTCTCATAGTGAGCAGAGGCCCGTGCCCTGCAGTGGGACAGTTTATATACAGGGCTGATGATGATAATGATGCTAGCACAGAAGCAACATAATTTGAATTAAGAATCTGTGTGTTTTGAGCCAATAAACATTTTTTTACGTATTGTATGCTGAATTCCAATTATTGTTAAATTTTGATGATTTCATTTTATATTAAATATATTTAAAATCGACGGTATTTTATTATTTTTCAGCCGTTGATTTCAAAGTTCATTGTCTTTGGTAGTACTAGATAAAAGAGGCAATTAAAAATAATAAAAATGAGTTTAACTAATCTTACAATTTACTACCATTACTTTGTGAGTGTGGATGTATGTTTAATTTTGTTTGTCTTTCAAACAAAAACTGCCAATCTCGATTTTAATAACTCCTTGCATAAATCTTGCCTATACGTCAGCATAGCACAGAAATTACTTTTCTCCCTGTTACTTACGTACCTCCATGTGGTCGAAGCCACGAGCACAAGCTAGCTTATTAGCAAAGGTATTCTATACATGCCGATTTTTTTTCTCTAAACCTACACTTATAAGTGGCACGTAGCTAGTTGATAAGAGATTTATCATAAAACATAATTAGTGCCGTGCCGTCAAACTGATAACGATATAATAAACTAATCGAGCCTGCAGTTACTCTCGCGTTATTTAAGGCTACTGCTTCGCAGCCATGGCTCATAGCGTGATGTATAGTTAGCCTATAGACTTCCTCGATAAATGAGCTATCCAACACAAAATAATTATTCAAATCAGACCAGTAGTACCTGAGATTATCGTAGTCAAACAAACAAACAAACTTTTCAGCTTTATAGTATAAGTACATATTATAGATTACAAATTAAGGTCAAAGTGGCATGTAATATGTAACCCTATTTGATAACATTAAATTCGCGAGATATCTAATATGAAGCATTAACTGGTTTGCAAGTTTTGAGACTAGAATTTAATTATGGGATATTTTTAATGCTACTGTTAGACCTGCGTTAGCGTTAATGCTAATGGCCAACTACGCGTTCATAAACGCGTTAAAAATTCGCGTTGGCCATTAGTAATTTAACGCATTTAAACGTTGGCCACGTCTACGCGCCTAAATTAACGCGTTAAGACGCAGGTGTAGCAGGCAGTGCATCAAAAATCTTAAGTAACACACTGAAGTGCGTTTCGCAAAAATCTTTATTCTTTCACTAAAGTACTAATTTCATACTAAAATACTAATTGTACACCAAATATACCGACCTTTCTACAAAATATAATTTAATATGATAATTCTCGTCTGCTCGGGCAACTTAACCACTCAGAAAACTTAACCCAAAAATAGGAGCCCTGCGAAGCAGGGCTCCTTCAGCTTACCTTATAGAATTATTTGGTAATACTAAAATTTGAAGTGCTTCTTTAATTGAAAGGATTATTTTTATTATGAGAGATTTGCAGCGGCCAATAAACATATTGTGTTGGTTATGAAATTACTAAGCGAGTATATTTTTGTGTGCAATTAGTATTTTTGGTGGAACGAAGGTATATTTGTTTGTAGAAGTCAGACATAAATTGAGGAAGAGATAAATACTGCCCTTAAATCATTGATACACCTTAAAGATTGTGCTAAAGAAAAACATCTATTAATTTGTAAGTTCATTAGGAATTCTTGCTATAATTTTGGAAATAGTTTAGTTAGGTTAGGTTAGTGATAGGGTAAGTTTATAAAAAAATCCTGCATCGGAAGAAAGATTTTGTGATATCGTAATTTGTAATGAGTACTCTGATAACCTTATCTCACTATATTCATTGCATTTCTAATCTAACAATTTATACAATTATTAATCATTTACCATCGAATCTTATTTATTCTTTAAACTTTCAGATTCCACGTGATCATTGGTCCCTAAATTATTTAGCCAGTTTTGTTTTCCATATCAAACACATCGCCCTAAATTTTTGAAAAAAAAGAGGCAGTTTACCTATGGTGTAAGGAAGACCGAGGCGAATCGGATCACGTTTTATTTGAGGACATAAAAATCATACTAAAGTGCAATATATTTATGTAACTTTAATTGCCAAAACGGTAATCAGTAATTATTTGGTTACGCATTAAATATTTCGAAACTCAAATGTGCAAAATATTAATCAAAAGGTAAAAAGAGAGAAATATCCGAATCGCGCCAATTGTCGGGGCGAATAGGATCATACGTAAAATTAAGGTTTTCTCAACATTCGGTTTTTTCACAAATTCCTAAATCTACACCAAGAAATAGTAAGCATGTACTTTAGATGAGCGCGAAAATTTTAACGCTCACAAAAAGTGACTCACTGGCGAGCGGCGCTGTCGCTGATGTACATCAGCGTCAGCGCCGTAGTCGTATCGAAACGAAACCGATGGCAGGAGGTGCGGGGTAGAAGTGGCTCGTGAGCCACCAACAGCTTGCGTTCCGTGTCAACGCTTTATTAAAATTATTCACAAATTTCTAATTCTGATCCGATTCACCCACTGCTCCGATTCGCCTCGGTCTACCTTATATAATATTTTTATTTATTTATTTATAGACTACTCCAGAACCTTTCTGCCCCAACGGCCATCGGTTCTTCGAGCTATGTGCCCTGCCCACTGCCACTTCAGCTTGGCTATCCGGAGAGCTATGTCGGCGACTTTGGTTCTACTGCGGATCTCCTCATTGGAGTGGCGATTGGCGGCCACGTACCGGACGACGCAGCAGAGGTAGGCCCCCCGTCAGGTGGACCGACGATCTCGTCAAGATCGCGGAAGGCGGTTGGATGCGGGCGGCTCAAGACCGGTCTGTGTGGAGAACCTTGGGGGAGGCCTATGTCCAGCAGTGGACGTCGTTTGGCTGATATGATGATGATGATTTATAGACTCACGCCTGTATCCCCGAAGGGGTAGGCAGAGGTGCAATATTACACCCACATTTCGCCACGAATTTTTAGGTCCCACGTAATAGGGGGCGATCTATTACGTGGGACCTATTGCCATTACCGGGTACATCGCTAGACTCCGTGCTGCTACTGAGAATTTGGAAAAACCCAGTTGGCCGACCCGGGAATCGAACCCGGGACCACCGATCACCAGTCGCATACGCTATCCACTGGACCACGGAGGCAATCCTATATAATATACATACATACATACATATCGTCACGCCTTTTATCCCCGAAGGGGTAGACAGAGGTGTATTTCTACACCCACTTTTCGCCAGGTATACTTTAGTCCCACGTAATAAGGGGCGAGCCTATTGCCGTACCGGGCACATTTCCAGACTCCGTGCTGCTACTGAGAATTTCGTGATAGAAAAACCCAATAACACTGCCCGACCCAGGAATTGAACCCGGGACCTCCCGATCCCACGCGCACATTTATGCCGCGAGACCAACGAGGCAGTCGTATAGGGTTTGATGTCGAGTTTTCCATTTCTACGCAAAGATGGTATTTGCATCGTGTTATCCCTTAGTCGCCTCTTACGACACCCACGGGAAGATAGGGGGTGGTGACACTTGTATTCTATGCCGTCAACCACACGGCTATCCTATATAATATATCAATGTTTATAGGTAAAAAATAAAAAGATACACTATGGAAGTGAGTTTAAAGGCATACGACGATTTGTTTTATTTAACAAGTAACTAGTTCTCCATGCACCTGCTAAAATACTGCCGGCAAAATTTAAAATTAGCTTCTGCAGCTATGGCAAACTAGAATGATTAGAAACTTAATGGTAGTTTTGCACTAGATCGTACTTGTTGTTGCTCAATTTCACTCCTATTGAAATTTAATCCAAAAACTAAAAAATGCATATATTTTTTTAGAGTACTGGTTTTGTGAAAATTTTACGCGCCAAAACTGCCGTCATGATAGCCACACACGTAGCAATTTACTAGTCTGGACGTGCGCTAGTAGGTATACTGTAACGTTTGTTGGAAGAAACTGTAATTAGGTATATTAATAACTAGTGGATACCCGCAGCTGCTGCGCCCGCATTTTTTTATGTTTCAGGAAATCCCTTCTTAGTGTGGTGCACTACACACTGTAACACACTGGTCCCCAAGGTACATATGTGTCAAATTTCAGCTTCCAGTGCCTAATAGTTATGGTACAGCTATAACTATTAAGCACTGGAAGCTGAATTTGCTTGTCTGTCAGTCAGTCAGAAACGCAAGGATTTTATTTACACAGATTAATTATTATATCCCAACACGATATACATGACACTCATTTGTTGCTATAGTAAATGTGCCTAATGATCAACACCTATCATAATCATTGAGATTACAAATAAAGGTTATCTCTTTGTTCTGAGTCGACAGATGTCCATTGTCTAAAGCATAGCGATGCGTAAGGATTTGTAAATTATCAACTAAATTGGCAACATTCAATTACTTAAGAAAATAGAAGTGAAAGGATTTTGCCTCTTTAACTTATAATAATATCTCATCAAATGCATGCTGAGATATTTCGTATGCATATTAAATAAGAAAGTAGGTATTACAATTACTGTCGTATAATATAATTGGCACTTTCACACATTTAACCAAAGCCTTGACCTCTCCTTTGTACGTAGTCCCGAACAAAACAGGGATCATGCAAAACTGGTTATATATGTGGTGCCATCTATGATCTATACTATAGTAAAACTGTAGAGGTGAAAAAGTCTGTACATTAAAGATATTTTGAAGAAAATTAGCTAAAAAATCTAGGAAAATTCTAAAAAGCAATACTTGATATTTTTTTGAATTTATGTCTGTCTGTCTTTCCCTATATTGCTAAAGATCTCTAAAATGGCGAAATTGATTTCAATAAAACTTATCACAATCAGTTGAGTGGTTTTCGGTGTACAGCTTGACCTCTTCTTTGTACGTGGTCCCAAACACAACAGGGATCATCCAAAACTGGTCATATATGTGGTGCCATCTATGATCATTATAAGTTTGTTAGTAAAAGTATAGTTAGTCTAAATAGGTACCTTCAAAGTGTTTTATGGCTATTTACCGACGGATAGATAACACTATTTTCAAATAATTTTCTACCAAAATAAATGTTTTTTGCAAAAAAAGACAATAATTATGTGTCGGGTATCTTTCTATTATTAAAAAATAATAGAGTAGGTATAATATTCGGCACTTTCATAAACAAAAAGTCTCTGTGTCAAAATTTATTACAATGTCCACTTAATTTAAACGGTCAATCTTATTTATTTCACACTAGCTTTTGCCCGCGGCTTCGCGCGCGTTAAATTCGGGGTAACATAAATCTACTTTCAGTCTCAAGTTGTGTGAAGACACTCCTGATTATTCTAAAGACTTCAGAAACTCCATAGGGTACAAAGTAGCTCGGTCAGTATTCATGACACTATATACCATTATATCTACCGAAAGGTACATAATAACATCGCCTTGCATACAGTCAAATGCTAAAGGCATGTTTCAAAACATGTCCAATATACATATATCTATTAACACTTTCGCATTTATACCTAATAGTAGTAGAGAAAATCGTTTCAGCCGTTTAAGCGTAGTATATAATTATTATACGTCATTATAGTTTATATAATTATGCTAACAATGTAATCACCAGAGAGGTTGGACGTTTAGACTAGAGAGAACATGCTCGCCATATTTCCTTATACCGAACGTGCAACATGTAATGTCAGTTGGTCTTAGTTGGTTAATCATAACGTCAAATTACGCGTCTCATTTAAAGAGGCATAGACTCCTTACAGACTCATATCTTTGACTGCATTCTCTAAATAGCCGTGCTGTAAATCCCATCATTAAGGAGTGATGGGATTTGACAGTGAAAGGAGATATCGATGTTTTTTGAATGAGGGATAAATACGGAAACAAACTATCGGACATGAATGTAAAACTAAATCGTACCCGCAAGCTTCGGCGTGGCAGTCGGTTGCACTCACGCCAACTGGGTTGTCAAAGTAGTTCACTGCTGTACTAATATTTACATAAAGGCGAATCATTTGTGCTGGCGGATCACAAATTGGATTACCTACAGCTCTAAAAAAATCGAGCAGTGTCCAACGTAAGCGATAGCAAGCAACGTGATATGATGCGACGCACACAAATTGCCCAAGCCATTAGCCAATCTGGTATAATTCGTACAATACATAATCTAAGTGACAGTTTCTTAGCATCTCATCGCAACGCATCGCTCATTAGTTTATGAATACTTTTTGTCAATAGATTTTATGGCTAAAATGAACAATTAAACACGTGAATTATTTTAGCACTGTCTGTCTGGCAAGTCTTTGCAAAGCACTGTCCGGCATCGACAGCAAAAACTACAATTTCAATATTTTAGTTGTTGTTTACTTCTACGGCTTAAATATATCTACACATACTAAAGTTAGACATAAACCAAGAATATTTATCGATAAATCATCACTGTTACGAACAACACTCGGTTTCCTAACTCTATGTTTTGTCTACTGTTTGGCTACCACGACGCTGCTATAAGAGCGTGCTGCTAAACCTATCGACAGCTCTTTCTATCATACTGCATGTGCCATTAAAAAGAAGATATCAAACATAGCAACCGCTGTTGTTATTTAGTGTTACTTCTATTGTGTGTTACTTCTTTATAGACATGATTTCCATAAAGCGCGGCAATCATCTTAATATTTAATCATCGGAGGAGGGCTCTCTCGCACGTGTTATTTATTTTAATAGCACTTTAGTTCCTCTTATAACATCGCTGCAATTCGAAAGTAATCATATAATTGGCTACATAGATCCACCGCTTTACATGAAGCTCATGCGTGTCATTTATACTGGATGTCGAGTTCGAGTCTCGACAGTGGTTATATTATTGGCTACAGAAAATGCTTTACGTTTAAATATCTCGAGTTTGACTAATACGTGAATAACACGTGCGAGAGAGCCCTCCTCCGATAGTTAAATATTAAGATGATTGCCGCGCTTTATGGAAATCATTTCTATGTACCCAATAATATAACCACTGTCGAGACTCGAACTCGACATACAGTATAAATGACACGCATGAGCAGCATTTATGTAAAGCGTTTCAACATATGTAGTCAGTTATATGTTTACTTTCAAGATACAGCGATATTATAAGAGGAACTACAGTGCCATAAAAATAAATAACGCATGCGAAAGTGTGGCACTCAGGCGCAATATCGCCCCCCTCGGACTATTAAATATTGAGATAATTGCCGTGACTTAAATATTATTTCGTCATTCTGAAATGAACATGATCGTCTATCGATTATTGAATAACAAGTTGTGCCTAATTAGATCGATATTTTCCTACGTTGTGTATTATTATTTCTCTACGTTGTGTTTGTATTTTTCTACGTTGTGTTTGTGTAGTAACTCTTTAGTTCTTCCTCGTTGTTCTGAAGTCAATCAGAACATTTTATGACGAGGATCCTGGTCACGGCACCAAATGTAACGGAATCCTATAGACCCCAGGCTGATTAAAATTTTAGTTTTCTTATAAACTGGGTTTAAAATGCCAGCCCCGCCAAGTAATTTGTGGCCAGGGTTCCCGCGCACCTCCCCGCGCAGGACCATGGAATTCGTCCTTACTTTATATTCCTCTGCTGACAGCATTTACCAAACGTAAATGCTTATAATAGAATGAAAGTGGACATCAAAATACTAAAGACAGCAATACATTAGTATTGGTTTGTCATCACAAAATCACTCTCCATATATTCATGCTTCACATATTGGTACTTGAGTACAAGGCAGCGTATCTCAGAGACGGCAGCTCCAGGGAGACGGAGAACATGATCCAGGTATATTAGTCATATAGTATTATCGGCGCCGAGTATTTCAGCGATATCCAGTGTATAGTATTGAGCGTACAGTAACAGTCTCAGAACTGATGTCACAAAACGCCTCCTTGCCGCAAGTCACAACATTGAAGCCCATACAAACATAGTCAATTAAAACGTATTAAGCCATCGCGCATAGTTTGCAGGGAAGCTCTCGTTACAATCGCCGCTAGATTAGCCGCCGCGACTTACGGTTACCGCGTGACCGACAGGTGGCTCTTCTTTCGCTCTTTAAAACCTTGTCAGCTGCTATGTACTGGCCTGTACGCAGGTTTAGACAGCGATTGTGAAAGTCCTGCATTCTACCACCTGATCGCGAATACGGAGACTCCCATCATACATCGCTCGTCTTCACATCCATCATCAACAAGGTACGAACCACTACTAATGATACACGCGGTTATTAATAATATAACTATGTACAATATCTCATAGAGAACTTTATATTTTAGTCAGCCTGGTATATATATATGGTGTGATATAGACATAGATACACAACAGAGTTATTAATGTTATACAGTTCATGCAATAAATTACAGTAAAGTGAATAACAGACACTCACCGGACTTTTAGCTGCGTCGCTGCCAAACTTACCCCTTGCCCTGTGCTGATCACCTTCTCTTCAAGCCGCTCGCCTTGTTCTTCGATATCATTAAGCACTAATTATCAACCAACACCGAACCTCTTTCGCGCTAGGCCAGGTCCGATCTCTCTCGCGCCATAAGACCGACTGTCTGAACTACCACGCGAGTCCGTTCCCGAGATCTGCCCTCTTCCGCGTCCTAAGACTGACTGCCCCGTGATCCACCCGGTTCCGCGTCCCAACATTGACTGCCCCATTCAACACCACCACTACCACGTCACGCTATCCTGGGACCCGACTAGCTCCGCCTCCTAAAACCGACTGTCCAGTCAAACACCCCCAAGGCAACGCCCCTGACCTCTTACTACCTGATAGGGTACGTTTCTTGCGGTTGGTCCCTTTTTATGATCCTCAACTATACCGCATGTGGACACTACAGTGCAAATGTTTTCTCATATTTCATGGCTATTTCTTTACTCATATGCCTGTCACATAATTCTTATAAATTTGTCAACCTCTTATAATTTATGTGTTTACTAATTGCATAACGTTGGCGCCATCGTAGCGATAAGACAAACACATGTGGACAAGTATGCGACCTAAGGACTATATATTATTATTTTGTTTGGTGTAGCCAGTAACACCATTACAGTAGTGTGTAATAGATGAAAACAGTATTATAATCAAACTAGAGGATGCCCGCAGCTACGCTTGCACATTTTGTTTTTTTCTGCATTTTTCTTTCGATCCCGTAGGAATTTTGGGAAATCCTCTCTTAGTGCACCCCTGAGGTCCCCAAGGAACATACATGCCAAATTTCAGCTTCCTGCGCTTATTAGTTTTGGCTGTAGCTTGTCTGTCAGTTAGTCAGTAACGCAAGGATTTTATATATACAGATATGGTATGTATGCACCTATATAACCTAATAGGTAACGTTAAATTATTATTACAGGCTTTAAATTTTATCCTTGGTCTGAAATATAATAGAGTATACACTACACCTATCTTGTAAACACTATGTCGTATAATTGAATAGCTATTGTGTAAAGTTTGAAAGCTAAGAATAACCTTTGACACGGCTATAACAATGGCAAATCTAAACTTTAATTAATTAAACGAATTTAAAAAATGTAGTAGTAGCTGTTTTACATGTAAAGCCAAAACAACCCATCGACAACGTGATCGAAATAACATAAAGGAATCTGTGCACTGAATAGCGCGCTCCGTAAATTAGTTTAATTACCGTTGGTTAATTAAGACTGCCAGACGTATTCGCTGGTGGAATTTCCCTTTATTTTGACTAGCTTTGTTACTTGTAAACTTAACCTGAATTTATTAGTTTTGGGCCACCGTAAACCTGGAACTTAAACGTAAATAAGAGATATTAGTTACTTGGTGGGTCCTGATGTGGGTTACAGTTTCATTAACAAGTTGTTATCAGTTTTGTTGTACTAAGAAAAACATTTTCTTTAAATTTAATCTCATTTAAAGAATAAAATGAGGTAGCAACATTTTACTCATATACAGCCAACGACAACCCAACCTACTAGACGGCACACGTAAGGCGAACACTTTCAAACAACACATTAGACTTATACGTCTTATATAAGACCAATCCCAACGCTAGATATGAATTATAACGTTCCGCAAATTTGAACCGGCCAATTAGAATGCATTTTTGTATATATATATATATATATATATATTCAACTGTTGCACGTCTAAGACTACGACAGCTCACTAGCACCAGTCAGTCAATAATCGATTAAACTTTCGCGATTTGTATACATCATACAAACTAATTTAGTGGGTCTTAATCGCGTAAAATTAACTTATTTAAGGTATAAATACCTTACCTACGGAGAGTAGCGGAGAGACTGTTAGTCTGACTAACAGTCTATCCGCGACCACGATCGGTGCAAGACGATCATAACGTCGGAAACAAATTGGTATATATACCTTAAATAAGTTAATTTTACAGTCAGTTAATTTTTAACCCACAAATTATCATTTCCTTTCTCGTCACTGTCAAATAAAATAAATTAAGCTCGTCCTTTAAAAGTATTAAAGACTTGATACAAAACTCTTTGAAATCGCAATGGTGTTAACGAGAACCCTCTTAAGGGTTGACTCTTTTTGAAGATACACGTTTGGTATAATTAGAGGCGCTTATTAGGACGTTAATGAGACCATGATTCAGTCATTAAGGGTGTTATTAGCCTTTACATAAACCTAAATTAAGACGCTATAGAGGTACTAACCCCTGAAGAGGATTGATACAGGTACTGTGATTGATTGGTTAGGCCTGATATTTATAGCAATAATAGCATTGAAATGAAAGTCGTTAGGATGAGACGGGGATAATAGTTATCGCTCCCACTCTGCCATGACAGTGAAAATAATTTTCTCATTAAATAAAAAAGACTATTTTGGAAAAAAACTATGAACCTTTTGCGAAGACGCTTTTAGAATTTTCTAGTTACCCTGATAGAACATAACTCGTGTTCCTTCCCTTCTGTGGGTCCTATTATCATTCGCTTTTGATTTTGTAAGCAATAAAGGAAAGGAAATTATTTGGTTAATAGTCTAAAAAGTGTTATTCTTATGCCTGCTAAACTTGATATTATATTTAATCGTAGCGATAAAGTCTAGTCGTAGTGTAATTATTATCAAATGAAATTATGTAAAAGCAGCATAATATACACTCAGTGTCAAACCAATAACTTATCTTTACTATCTACCATCTACCAAAAGCAAAGGAAAACTTGAAAATAAAATATCAAGTAAACCGTTGGTAAACGTGTTTAAAACTGGACTGAAGCGAAGGCAGTAAATTGTACCGAAGCGCGTTCAACTTTTATATTGTGCATCTTTGTTCGTGACTTAATGCTTATAATATTTGCTACCGGCTTGAGAGCCTCTACTAAGAATCGAGAAGGTAAACTTTGTAGTTTAGGTAAGCTGTTGCGTAGTCTAGAATGTTTTGATTTATTTGGATGGTTATATCGTATATTCACAAAGGATCAGTTATATTTTTATACTTTTGGCGCAAAATTTGCAGGCGACCACAGATTATATTGTTATATAAGGAATTGATACTCATCATCACCAGCCCTAAATATAAACCATCCCTCTGCTGTGCGTGCGCACGGACTCCTTCTCACCACGATTGATGCCCACTAGATAGTAAATAAAAACCGTCAGTTATTTCATAAGCAAAAGAGAATTAGATATTATGTTCACATGTATGAAATATTTGAACGAATTCTGTATGAGCTCATCTTTGCTTCAGTTGCCACATTTCTTGTTTATGAAGAACAAAAGTTATAAAAGCTGAAAAGATACATGCAAGATTATAAATCACAGCCACAATAATTGCCCATCGCTCCTCAGGATGCCACATGCAGAGGCGAAACACGTGTCGAAGCATAGTCGGCGCATACAGCGGGATACTACAAGTCAGATATCTTTCTGGAACTCATATCGTTCCTTTTAAATCCCCTATCCTGTCTCACCAGAGGATTTTAGTATTGTCAACCTTTTTCTAATGCAATAGTTGGGATGGTCAATACGAGCGTGCGTGTAGTGTCTGTCTTTCTTTCTATTTGTATAATTTGCATAAATAGAGTTCCACCAAGCAACTCCTAATTCAAACACACAGTGTATAATCTGTTCCACCAGATTTACAAGATGGTTTATTTTCGTTTCAATGAAATCACACCCTGTACTTGCTCGAATGTCGTTATTGTCGACGTAAAAATTCCGCGTCATAAATCATCCTAGTTTCCATAGTTAGGTCCGATCTCTACCCTCCGCCCACTTTTGAGTTCATTTTCATGTCGATATCAACCTTTGTTATAAAATAATAATATTCGATATATGTACAGTTATGTTTAGCATAAAAGCATTAGAAAGACATCAACTTCTTTAAAAAATGGGTGGATCCTATTTTCCCTAAACTCCACCTAAATCTCTAAATAACTACTGAAATTATTTTAAGAAATGTTATCCCGTGACCAAATCAGGTGGACGTATAATCGACACCGAAACGTCTCGCTTTGGAGTTAATAAAGGTCAGCTTTTATTTCCTTTCTCGAGAATTTGGAAAACTTAGTAACACTTTTGCACGACCAGGGAATCGAAACCGGGACGTCTCGATCAGCAGACGCGTATGCTATCCACTGGACCACGGTGTCATAATTTATTAGAGTAATTATATGTATAGTGCGTTAAATACGTACTATGTTAATCACTTGGCTGATGGCCATAGTCCAAGCACTGCTTAGTTTGAGAATTAAAGGTCGTGATAGTCTCAATAAATTATTAAAGTAAAACTTACAATTTAGTGGTCAAATTAATCGCTGAGATTGGGTCGAGTCTTTGCGGTGTTCGCATTATGTGCCACAACCCTTCCTGGTGATTTCTACTTGCTCAGGCAGACCTTACACCTAGATTTGTTTTTATTTCATAACATAACATAACTTCACGCCTTTTATCCCCGAAGAGGTAGGCAGAGATGTATTACACACCCACATTTTGCCATGAATTTTTATTTTTCTAACATAATAGGGGGCGAGCCTATTGCCGTTGCCAGGCACATCGCCAGACTCCGTGCTGCTACTGAGAATTCAGAAAAACTCAGAAACACTTTTTTCCGACACGGGTCGAACCTAGGACCTCCGATCAGCAGACGGATGCGCTATCCACGGAGACTGGACCATGGAGGACAAAAATAACTATATCTAAAACAATTGCGTTTCGTTTAATGCCTGAATGATAGTCCGTCTCTAGTATCTACTGTGCAAGTATCTAAGAACAGACTGATAATTATGACTGAATATATAAAGAAATTAATTTCTTAAATCTGTAAAATATAGATTGGTCTGTATTCGAGTACCATGCGATGTACACTAAACAGTTTCCGTGAGGTTTCTATAATTTATAATCGTTATTTAAATTTTTTGAGCAAGACACACACCAGTCGCAAATCTGAGGTCCACATGGGTCTTCAAAAGTTTCACGTTATCCATAACAAATGAATAAGAGTGACCAAACATGTCCTTTGAAGCTTTAGTGGAACAAATAGGTCCATCAACATACTCCTCCTTGAATAGAAACCAATCTTCATTGATCAGATCAGAATCGCAGCAAACGCTTTCAATGAACTATGTAAATATCTATTGATCCGCAATGCAAATTGCGTCGTTTACTAAAGGGGTCACGATTCAATCTCTATGTCTGTAAACGGTGTCCGTTGTTTATAAGACCTTGCAGTCTAATAGGCTAACAATATGCAGTTGGCAAATATTGAGAACCCTTTGTGCTCGTGATTTTTATTTTAATAGAGGTTTGTGAGATGGTGTTGCCTTAATATTCCTTTTGTTTGTACGTATGGTACTAGAATTTTAATTTTATAGATTAATTTATAATAACAAAATATATTATTTTGTGGAATCATTTCATTTGAATATCTCACAAATGTGACAAGGACGGGTAAAAATATTATAAAAATAGTGTAACGTAATTTACGTTAACCCAAAGTTGAGCATCATCTTGCATAGCCGATACGCACTTTTAGCTTTTCCGCAGAGTGACTGCTGCACGACTGTTTCTATAAACACAAATGCATGTTTACTATAATTCTCACAAAAAAACTGGATACATTTTTGCAGTCAAAAATTACCTAAGTTGCCCCAATTACGTATATATAAAATTTACCCTTAAAATATACATTTCCTATAACAACATGCACATTCCGAGTCAATCACATGGCTGGGTCGCAATGGCACTCTAAACGTCAACAGCATTCAGTACGTAATGGCATTTAAATAGGCAGGAGGCGATTCAATCCGTCAGGTGCAATGTCCGGCACATTTGTTGACTAGCTTTACGTACTGTGGAATTTATTTCAATACGAAAGGGGAACAAATTAGGAATTTACCATTGTTTTTGGTTTACCCGAAAACTCGCTTTTACCCGCGGTAACACTCCTATGGTATTTGAAACAAAACATAGTCCACGTGCTCTTGTGATGTATAGGTAACACACAGATTTTGGCAATCAGAAAAACGCTTCATTAATTTTATCACACGGTTGCTCAGCTGCACGATTACTTTTAACTTAAAAACGTTGATAATACCAACTTTTTTGTATTGTTTTTCATAGGGTGGAAGGTGCTGACGGACTGTAATACAGTTTACACTAGTACAGCCGTCAAAGGTGACCTCTTTTAGTCTAACACATTTATATGTCATTACTTACATATGTATAAAATAAGAGCAATTTGTAAAGAATTCAATGAGAAATAAACTTACTTACTTACTTATTTAAAAAGCCTCAGATAGTAGATGTATGGCGCGCCTCATTTTAATATTGCCTTCGCACGAAGAACCTTAGAAACAGGAGCTTCCACATGAGCTTTAGGTAATCATAAATGAACAATAAATATGCTTTCAGGTTTATCCGCACATAATCGCGTACGTATCTCCCAATGTTATACTTGCTTGCCTGCGCTACAGCGCATATTATAATACTTTAATGAAAAGACAAGGGGCAAAAATGTAATCTCAGTCAAATCGATAAAATCGTGATAATATCCGTAAATTGTAGTGTAATTTCAATAATTTAATTACATAGAAAGGTCACACACATTATTCAGTACAGAAAGGGGAACCGTTTGGTTCCGAAAATAATTTTTCGAATGTGATATTTGTAGGTTAACGATGAGATAATTTTAATAATTTATTTATATTGTGGTATGCCTGCAGCTACGCCCCATTTTTCTTCTATTAATTTATATTATCTTTCTTTGCCATCCCGTGGGAATTTTGGGAAATACCTTCTTAGTGCATCCCTACAGTCCCAAGGAACCCAAAATTTCGGCTTCAGCGCCCAATAGTTATGGCTGTGCGTTGTCTGTCAGTCAGTCAGTATCGCAAGAATTTTATATTTACAGATTTTTTAAGCTTCTTGCAATGATAGAAACAATTCAATGTTTAATGATCAGAAGCTCCTTTGGATAAAATAAACATGGATAAAAGTCTCAGTAGTGTTACGATTCCAGCGCCTGGATTTGAATACCTGGTTAACTCAAATAAGCTTGAGTTGCGAACGTTTGACAAATAGGAACTCGCCATTGACTAAACGGATATCTATATAGGATTTGGGAAGATAGGATTTTTTAGGAGGATTTTAGTTTATATTTAAGCTTCGGCTTTCTTGCCTTTTAGAAGTCTTCTTATCAACTTCAAATGCAACTCACTGTTGATCAATTTTTAACTTGAGTAAAAGAGCAATTTCTGAAGATCTCTCTCTCGTGATGTTACTTTAAAGGAGTCCATGAGTTGCTTTGTAATCAATGAATGACCCGCTTGATAGTAAGCTGCTAACCGTTACCTATAGATAATATTATAAGTCACACACCTCGTTAGTCATGTAGTGTAGCTTAGTTAATAAAGAAGAAAGCGAAGCCACTACAAAAGCTACACACTTGTGATTTTTATCTTGTAAAACCGACCGTCGTCGTCATCCCGTCATTAATAATTTTAAGAAAACATAATGACATCTTTAATTAATTTTTTTTAAATACTATTAAAGCGTTGCCAGCATCTGATTTTTAACGTTGTTGAAGTTAATTTTAATTTTCGTATCATTTAGTATAAGGGTACATGGCTCGGCTTTACACCGAAACCGTGGGGTAGGGTTCTAGGCGACTTGGAAAAGGAAATGGACTGTATTCAGAGGATAGCGGTTCTTCGCCGCCTAGAAAGGAATAAGGGAAGAGGAGGTGATTGAGTGGGTATAGGATATTTCCAGGATGGAAGGCACTTACCTTATACAGCCTTCTTCGTTTCTTCTCCTCCTGGTGTTTTCGTGATGTAGCTGCTTGTTTTCACTTCACTCACGAGCGGGTTTTCCTTGGTGGAAGCGGCAAAATCACATACAGCGGTGCGGCGCGGAGCGGTATCGAGACGGCGTTCTTAGCGAGCGGAATGTTCGAGACTGTCACTCGCGTTCACGATCGCGTCGACGAATCAGGCGGAAGGCAGTGCCTCTTCCAGGGAGAGGGAAAGAGAGGGACGGAAATATGATATCGCTCGCACTAGACAAGCGTGGAACGATTCATCTTGGTGCGATTAGTTACAGATAGGAAGGTAGATGGCGCTACCATATCCCCCCGGCCCTAAAGGGTTGCCTTTAAAAAAATAGAATTGAACTTAGCTATGTTGGGTGTACTACCGCATAACCCCTCAATAGGCTAAGACAGCGATATGACAATAAAATTAATCTAAATTAACTTTAGCGAAAACTACAAACGCAATAATAGCGAAAACTACTAACTAAATACTTAAACTAAGAGGTAAGTCCTACTTCAGGCTAGATCTCACTGAGTTGGAAGCGGACGCGAGTTGATCAGTGCCTCGACTTGTGCAAAGACAGTTAAAGGCTCTTCGTAAGAGAGGATCTGTTGACCTATAACCTTGAAGAGATGCGTTTTAATTACTTTGACCATGCTTGCCCAACATCCACCGAAATGTGGTGATGCTGGTGGAATAAACTTCCAGTCAATATGATCTAAGGAGAGTTCTTCCTGAAGACGAGTACGATAACCCGCGACGTGATTGAAACAAGTAGCGGGAACAAGTTCAATCAATTTACTAACGCGGTTGGCGACAAAAGTCTGCCAGCGGTGAGGAGAATAAATCCTAGCGAGCACTACCTTGGAGTCGGAAAATGCGTATATTTATTAATAGAGTGGTGGGGCAAACTGTGTCTTGAACCTTGCGGAGCAACTGAGACAGCAGAAGGGCCGCGCACAACTCCAGTCTCGCAACCGAAATGGTTTTAACAGGCGAGACCTTAGACTTGGCACAAACTAACTGCACCGAGTAGTTAGAACCAATGCGGACTTGCAGATATACGACTCCGCCGTAAGCACGCTCGCTGGCGTCAGCGAAACCTATTAAGTTGACGGTACATCCATCTACCAACCCAAGATGACGCGGAATAGTAACTTGATTGAGCGCGGTAAGCTCAATACAAAACTGGCCCCAAGCGGCGACAATATAGTCAGGGGGTGTTTCATCCCACTCACACTTTGATAGCTAAAGCTGCTCTTGATCAAAGGATCAAGAGCTTGGCGTACAAAATTGTGGGAGCCACAAAACTCATTATGTCCCATAGTCGAGCCACTGTGGACAGCATAGTGCGCTTGGCGCACTTATCATCTGGTGGTGAGTCGTCAAACCGAAAACTATCGCAGGATTTGTCCCAGCGTAAACCGAGAACCTTATGCGGTACAGACTTCTCAAACTCAATGTCTGGAGAAGCCTTATGAGAATCTGGTATACGTGCGAGAACCTCCTTAGAGTTGCTTGTCCATTTGACAAGATCAAACTGGCCTCGCTTGAAAAGCTGAATAAGCTCTTCACAAAGCGAAATTGCTAGCGGAGCGGGTATGACATTACAGGCAATGTCATCTATATACAAAGCGGATGTGTAGTATAGTATAGTGTAGCGTAGCGTAGCTTAGCATAGCATAGCGTAGCATAGCATAGCATAGCATAGCATAGCATAGCATAGCATAGCATAGCATAGCTAATTAGTGCTTTATCTTACACACAGTTTTAGCACCCACCTTGATCTCTTGAAGAGCAGAACAACAACAAGACGTAATACAATGAGAAGTATGTAACGTAGGTACGGTACCCATAATCACATACCCAAGTACCGTCTCAATAGCGGGCGGTAAATCATATCGCTCACTACGTACTATTTTAGTTAGTAGCAAGTGCGGAAATATTGAAGCTCCGATCAAAAGATCAATGCCTGCCGGATTCGCAAACTCCGCGTCGGCTAGCGGCAATGATTCGAGATGAGTGAGTGATGCTACGTCTACATTAGCGTTTGGCAACGTGTCCGTAATACGTTCCACGATAAGCGAAGAAATGTTAAAATTAATGTCCCTATTAAAACGCGAATGTATTTTAATATCTACGGAACCCCTGCAATGCTTTTCTGATCCGCCTATCCCTTTGACGGTTGAGTTAGTATTTTTAAAGTTATTCCAGAATCCGAGGCGTTTGAACAATTCTAACGTTATTAAATTGGTCTGAGATGCGCTATCTAGCAGACAACGTACCATGTGCGGCGACCCATTGACATCATATATGATAACTTGCGCTGTCGCTAACAGAACAGTCTTAGACGCCATAAATGGCGGCCTAGCACTGCTCTGATCACTACAAGCGCGCAAAGGCCGTCCGCGCGTGCGTGCCGCCCGCGCAATGGATGTCGTACACAACGATACTTCGCCCTCAGACGCGGAAGGCGCAGCTACCGTGGTCTGCTGCACCTGCGGCGTACTCGTAAGTGTGTCAAGGTTATCGGCTTGACTTGACAACCGGTTATTTTTATCAAAATGTAACAGTGTATGATGTTTTTGTTTACACGTGCGACATCTCGTTCTACTGGAACAATTACTCGTTTTATGTTTTATGCTTAAGCAATTAATGCAAGCTTTGTTATCTTTTACGCATTTAAAACGAGCGGTTGCATTCTGATTATCGAAGGCGGGACACTTATATAAATGGTCGTGCACTATATTACTACACAGACACTTCTGTAAATTATTATTATTAGATTCCGAACATGTAACGTAAGATTGTGGATTAGGGACCGAATTATTACTACTATTTCGCGATTTATTCAACCTTTGTTTGTTGCTGTTAGTGTTAGACGGGCCAGGTGAACCAAACTGCGTATTATGAAATATTCGACACTGATCTTTGATGAACGAAATAAAACTATCTAGTGTAGGTATTTTATTATTGCGTTCCGTCATCTGGAATGCGCGAATTGTATCAGTGTCAAACTTTTTTACAGCGAGTTGAAGCAACATAAAGTCGGAAAGATCTTCTAATTTTAAATTCCTAAGAGAATTAACCGCGGTTACGAAGTTATCAATAAACAGCTGGAAATTCGAGACAGACGCGTTGCCGGACACTTTGAGATTTAAAGCTTGGTCAAAGTACGTAGACGCTAGGACGCGCGTGTCTTGATATCTGTCAAGTAGTGACTGAAATATGACCTGATAATTCTCAGCACTGGGTGTGACACCTGCAAATACGGACTGGGCCTTCGGTGACAGTTTACCTATTAAATAGTACAACCTGTCAGCATCTGTCAGAGAACCATTATCGTGCACTGTAGACTTAAAACTTGCATAGAATAACGGCCAATTTCGTATATCTCCGTCAAACGACATAATCTCGATTGGCGGTAATCTCGGTTTGCGGGCAACGGGCTCTGCCGAACATTTACCCTCCAATTGCGATTGTATACGCTTAATAATACAATAAAGATCTTCGAATGAGGTATACGCCTGATAGTTCGGTTTTTCATCAGGATTGATAGAAAGTAATCTTGCGTTATAATCGTCTAACAACTTATGAAAATCTGTTCGAATACTATCTACTGTTGTACAATAACTGAGAAATGCTTCGCTATTACTGTCAGACATCGATGCGGTTTTTGATCTTTCATAGATATTTTGAATGCGCTTAAATAAAATATTGCGTTTTGCTTCTAAGATTGTCATCTCTTTGTCTTCCGACACGCGTGACTTCTTTTGTTGTGACATGCTTACGTAAGTATAAGCTAATGAGAACGAAACAAAATAAGAATATCTAATGTATCTATTATTTTACCTAAGTAGGCTAATTAGGCAACACTTTAGAGCTGAGGAAATAAAAGTTGATTGAAATATGAGATTTATAAGACAACTATGATAGTTGCAGAAATAATAATTTAATAAGTAGGTAGCTACATAAAAGTTTACCTACTAATGCGGGCGGAAATAACCATGTGACGGTTATATGAATATATTAGGAGTATAGCTAGGTGCTATAACTGCCTAGGTATAGCGGTATAACGTATAAAACGTAAATGAATCCGACTCGTATGGATAAAAAAAAAATGGCTCGGCTTTACACCGAAACCGTGAGGTAGGGTTCTAGGCGACTTGGAAAAGGAAATGGACTGTATTCAGAGGATAGCGGTTCTTCGCCGCCTAGAAAGGAATAAGGGAAGAGTAGGTGATTGAGTGGGTATAGGATATTTCCAGGATGGAAGGCACTTACCTTATACAGCCTTCTTCGTTTCTTCTCCTCCTGGTGTTTTCGTGATGTAGCTGCTTGTTTTCACTTCACTCACGAGCGGGTTTTCCTTGGTGGAAGCGGCAAAATCACATACAGCGGTGCGGCGCGGAGCGGTATCGAGACGGCGTTCTTAGCGAGCGGAATGTTCGAGACTGTCACTCGCGTTCACGATCGCGTCGACGAATCAGGCGGAAGGCAGTGCCTCTTCCAGGGAGAGGGAAAGAGAGGAACGGAAATATGATATCGCTCGCACTAGACAAGCGTGGAACGATTCATCTTGGTGCGATTAGTTACAGATAGGAAGGTAGATGGCGCTACCAGGTACATAATGGTTTAAGTATATTTATTTGTTAGTTCAAGTTATTATAACTAAACCACAGTCTACTGAGCTGAACTTTATCAATATTATTATTTTCTCTGATTATTTGCAATATTTAATTCACCCTCATCTCGATATTTCAATTGCTGTCCAATTAAATTGACGTTTTGAAGTACTTACTTTCACAAAGTTGTTACCTTATTGACATCTTGGCTACGCAAATCCATCCGATAATAATATTAAAGTAAATATGAAATTAAAATAGGCCTCATAGGTTTTAATTGATTTACCCCTATTTAGCACAGGTTTTTGACCCTTGCAAAATCTAAATAATTATGCGGGAAAAACAACAAAATTATAAATATGCTCAATTGAATGATATCTTAATGATCGAAGTGACTTGATTTTTAGGGTTCCGTACCTCGAAATGAGAAAACGGAACCCTTATAGGATCACTTTGTTGTCCGTCCGTCAGTCAAGACCCATTTTCTCAGAAACGCGTGAAGGTATCAAACTGAAATTTTTATCAAATAGTCAAATCTGCTGCCCCATGAAGCTGTGACACAACTGTTTATACCGCAAATCCGGTCAGGTTGGCGCAGCGAGAGTGTAAACGACTGCTACGCCGATGGTCGCGATTCCCGCTCAAGTTACACATTTGTGTGCGTGAACATGGCTGTTTGTCTTGATCTGGGTGTTTCTATGTATAATATTTATGTATGTTTATCCATTACCTAGTACCCATAGTTCAGCTCTGCTTAGTTTGGAATTAGATGGCGATACGTGTAAGAAGTAGAATATATATTATTATTAGATTCTCAGAAATTTTCGAAACTCACAAGGGAATCAAAACCTACAAGGTAATTCCCGTGAACATAGAATCTTGAAATTTCGTACGAGGCAACTTCTTTTAGCACGGATTAAGGAATAATTTCCAAAAATGTAAATTTTTAATTACATCATACCTATAATAAAAATTTAAGAAAAAAATAATGTTACTACCTCTTTCCTCATGAACCCGTAGAAATATAAAATCGAAGTTCATATCAAACGCTCAAGTCAAAACTAAAGGGTAACTTAATTTAAATTTTTAGTTACATCACATATTTTTGAAATATATAGGTTTGTACGGAACCCTCGGTGCGCGAGTTCGACTCGCACTTGACCGGTTTATTTTATTTAGTCTTATACTTTATTGAGACCTCATTTATGTTATGAGTAATTCGCAAACTTTGTACTCCGTTAGATCGAAGATAGTCAATACAGAGGAAAAGTGATTCATTTCTTAACACATCCATCATCATTTACCCAAACGCAGTGGACATTAAAGGTACCCAAGTTTGAAAAACTAAAAAATAAATATACCTTATATCTTCGTATACCTAATTGTGTCTACCCTGAAGTGTAGAACAGGCAATTCATAATTAGCTAGTTGTTACGATCTTGATATAAATGTTATTATTTCCTACAATGTTTAACATTTCCACTCCCATTTTATTATAAACAAAAATACAATAATGTAAATACCTACCTGCTAAGTACATACACATTACACTAGGTACTTTAATTTACGTTCCAGTGCAACTGGTTTATGATCCTACCAACCTGCAATAATCTACAATACCATATTGGGAAGACGCCTTTACAATTACTAGTAATATTAAAAAAATGCCCTTCTAAGTTCTAACTCTTACTTTAAAACTTGCAACTTTTAAACATTCGTATAATTTATTTGCGAAGCGTGCTTTACTGAGATGTGCTCGTGCAGCACAAAGTACGTGCGGGTTCAGAAGTTGTCGTACTCTCGGGCCGGTAGCACACTTGACGTTTTCGATTATGTATTGACGAGTAATTATTTTGCAAATAAAGTGAAAGGAACCAAAATTCAAGATGTTAATAACAATCTCTCGATTACAAACCTTGGCCGTATTCAGTATTTCTTTATAGTTCCGGACCCTATGTTCTCGATTTGCTACCGTCGCATGTGCGTAAGTTGAAACATGTACCTATTCACTACTTATTTGTTGGTATTAGAAATCGTCAAGCCAGGTATTTTGACTATAGAATAGAGTTTTTAAAATTAGGAATCGTAACGTTTGACGGTACAAGGCATTTGCTCTCGTCTTGATAATATGTTACTCGAAAATATTTTGGTGGGGTTAAACTTTTAGCAAGCATATCTTTGACTAATAATTTCATACATATATTTAAAGGATTTATTTGGCTGTGTTTAAATAAATAATATAACTAAATAACAAAATAATTAAATGAAGTCTTAAAAGAATTAAAAAAAAAACTAATTAATATATGCAAGAAGTGAAAATAAAAAAACTTAAAATTAAAATTTAGAAAGCGTCATGAATCTCATCTGCATCGCAGTCAATTGGAAGCGTGCCCGGAAGACTGGCAGCATTACCTCGTTGTATGGCTAAACTTATTTTTTGAGCCATATACGTGCCAGCCCTCTGGTCACGCGAGGCGTCTATGAGTCTTTTTGCGAGATCTCTAAAAAGTGATCTCGCACTTGGACCCCATGGTCCCAATGTTTCGACCCCAAACGGCTCAAATACATAATCTCCTATTAGATTTACATATTTACGTATTTGCGCCGTTTGAGGGTCTCCGCTGTAGCAGCAGCAGCGCCTGCACAACCTGCTGTGCTGGGAAGATGAGATGGCGCAAGGGTATCACATGTTGCGTCCCATACCAAGGGCCTACCCAGCTTCCACGGCAGTATCGACATCCCGTCTGGTCTTTTGCCATCGTCGCGTGCCAAGCCTTGAGGTTCAAGTTGAGCTGGAACGCCAGCGGTGGCAAGAGCACGGCGCAGTATGTCATTGAGGTTGGCGTGTCGTGAAATACGACCCGCGCTCCTGCTGCATGCCATGGTGACCAAGGCAATCGACAGCCTCTCCACAGTAACAACGATGCGGAGAGACACATGACGCACCTAAACGGAGGCAAGTAGCGAAGCAAAAGGTCGTATCGTCCAACATGGTACCTATATTGGACGATGGCAGTACCTGAAGCCAGAGGCCCGATCCCATTCTCCCACAGCCAGCAGGCGAGCTCGCTCAGCAGTGTTGGACGATGTATTGAGAAGGTTTTCTCGTACCAAGCTGCAAATCCCATCCCACTGCTTCTGGGAGGATAAGTCTCGGGGTAACTCAGTTCCTGGACAAGCATTTCTTCAAGCGTTCAAGGCATCGGTCTTACACGACACCTCGGCATCAACCAGTGTGGGAGCTAAAATTTTCCTAGTCTATTCTGCAGTGCTGTGGACCGATGACAAGAACGCTGGCAGTCTTACGTTGGTAATTTTGCGAACGCCGAGGCCGCCCAAGCGCACAGGTAAGGACGCCTGTAGCCACACCCGGTCGTTCAGGGCCACATTCAAAATTTTAATCAGGTTATTCTGTATAATTTTGTCAATTTGAATGAGTGGAGTCGGATTTTTCCAAAAAGGTGAACACCGTAATGCGTGCGTAAATTTAGGGACGAAAAGACAATATCGAATAATAGTGAAAGCCGAATGTATATTAATTTTGAGTAGCCTGTCAGAAATTTCACTAAAATTTTAAATTTTTTCCTGTATAAAGGAATCAAAACTGTCGTCTAAAATTGGAGACCCCAGCAGGCGAAGAGAACTTTTTCAACTTGGGTGATATTGGGAGCCAAATATTGAAATTTTGAAAGAATAGAGGATTTATCTAAATTGTCATTAATAAAAATTTCGCTATTGCTTGTATTCAGTTCTAAGCCTATGGATAAAAATTTTGATTTCAGAAGTGCCAAATCTTGATACACAGTCTCTACGTCAGCGCCTAGGGTTCCATAGGTACCAGATGTTTAATTTTTAATTTAGTTGGTTTATAACTGGATGGATGGCCAAACTAAAAAAGTGGTCCAAGATGGTCACCTTGTTGATAACCGACGGCAGATTCTAAAAGATGTTCCTTGTATATTAATTTGGAAGGGTGTCTGTAACATCCCCCCCGTGGGATCTCCACCTTGTCGTGGTGGGGGGCCTTAGTAACCGTGGATTTGATTTTCTCCCACGGTGAAGCTAAGCGGGATCCCGGGAGGGGACGCTCCACGTAGGCTTGCGTGAGGCCTGCGTAGGATGCGTCCATAGGTGCGGGTGCGGGGGACAGTTCTGTCTGTCCCTCGCAGTCGGGTGCGGTCGCGGGAGGAGAGGCGTGTCGGTATTGCGTTGCCGCGCGCCCTATCTCCCGCGACCAAATAGGGGCGCACCATCGTTGCGTCGCGGTGGGGCCGCAGAGGAAGAGGAGATGCGGTGTTGCGTTGCCGTCCTCGCTATCCTCTGCGGCCGCTGGGTGTTTTGGCGGCGGAGCCCAACACCTTCATCCGCCACCAAGGGGGTTTCGTTCGGGGCCCGCCTGACCATCTGGCGGGCCAATACCCGTCGGGGGGTAGCGAGGAATGCTTAGGTGAAACCCTACCCTCCGACACATGGGTACATGAGGAGCACGGGTTGGTTTTTAGTCAGTAAGAGTCTGACAGTCCCCTTCGTCCTTCTACCCCAGGGCGAAGGGACTCCATGAGGATTTTCCAACCCGTCACCAAAAAAAAAAACAAAAAAAAAAAGGGTGTTTGTAACATTGCCAAAGAAAATTGTAAATTTGGGGTGTTTCCAATTAAGCTTGTGCCAACAAGGTGTCCCTGTTGACTGAGTTAAAGGCATTCTTTAGGTCAACCTTCAAGACAACCTCACCTCCATTACAGTCAAGGTACGTTGACAAGGCATGTACGGCAGCCTCGCAGCCTCCTTTGGAACCGAATCCCAGCTGTTGTGGCTGAAATTTACAAGTTAAGGTGGTGTTAAAATGGCGACAGCATATTTTGGCTGCCATAGGCCTGTAAGTGCACCTAACGGCAATGGGACGAATGCCACCATCCCGCTTTCGTAAGGCGCACAGATTAGCGCCATACAAAACGTCGACGATGGCATCGTTCACATTGCCGGAGAGCATGAGATTAGTTAATGCCGTTAGCTCACCCAAAAGCGAGTCGCCGCCGGCCGCCCCGGCGTTTAAACACACAAGATCTTTCAAATGTTGTGGTGTCAAACCGCCGAGACCACCAGCAGACCCGCTCCGGAAGGAGCCAACGGCACTAACCACGTCCTTGGCTGTAATACTGAGAAAACCCGAGTCAGTGTTAGGTAGATCAGGAAAGGACAGGTTATCCCCTGGCGCTGGATGCTTGCTCTGCAGACTCGCGAGTGTGTCAGCAGAGCAAGGCGCCACTACATCGCTACTGAACAAAAGCCTGGACGCTCCCCTGATATCACCGTCCCTCAGTTAAGACTCTACATGGCGGTAGATGGTGCTATTGCGGTGTGCTTTTGCAGAAAGGTAATTTAATTTTGATGCCGAACTATTGCAATTTTCTTAAATTTTTGTTGTCAAAGTTCTTTTGTAAGCCTGTCTTCTCGAGTATGTAGAATTTTATAACGAAAGGTGAGTAGCTATTCAAAAGCCGTAATAGAATTCTCCCGGATGACAAGGCCTATGCATTGTGCTAGGTTTTGAGCCACTGAAAGCCTCGCACCACGCGGAATTCTCTTCAGAACCGAAATAGAATTTTTTAACTGACTCAAATATTGCCAAAAAGGAATTTTAGGGGCGTCTGTGGAATTATTGTGTATAGTACTGGACGTATTGGGGCCGGTAAGTACATTTTGGTTTTTGTGAATTTTACCAAAATGTACTTTAAGGCTCACCTTTGAAAAATCATGCCTGGGAACAGATGGGGCAGCGCACCAGGGTAGAAGATGTGTAAGGTTCACTGGCACCTATTTCTTCATCGCTTTTGCCACCGTTACACGATATATACCGAACAATTAACTATATGCACTAAAATAAACTTATCTAAATAAATAATATCAAAACAACACTAAATATACACTTTGACGTTTGACAATTAATATTTTTACTGTCCGTGACGGCGGACCGTTGCCGTCGGCTAGTGCGCTAGCGGAGGCTGGCATGGAGGCTAGCGCTGTACGTCAGCGCTTCGGAGAGGCTGTAACGGCGCTCCTCGCACCAGCTAGCAAGATATTTTCTATATTGGATAGAACGGCTTCAACGTAGGTGTTAGGCTCGCTTTACTTTCTTTAGCGCGCTAAATCTGCAGAGGGTGAAACCACCTTATATTAATTTATCCAACCTGATTTCGAAACCACTGTGTTGCTCAATTTATTTAGCGTTAATCATTGCTATTTAAAACAAATGTATTAATTCTTTTAACGGAATAAAATTTTTCCGAAATTCCGTTCCGTAGCTCTCAAACTCTCTCATATTACTATTTACTCTCTCTCTATTTCATACATTAGTTTTACATGTGAGACTCTATTACCTCTTTTACATTTTCGAGTATCAATAATGATACCTTATAGTCTTAGATCTCGCTTATAATCCAAAGATACTAATCGCAGATAAAAAAAAAGAAAAGATACCTAACAGTTCACCGCTTAAGGGAACACTTTATTAAAAACCCCTGGTGTGCTACCGCCCCAGAGTCAGCACGTGTTTTCTTTGATAACGCCTCGAGTTTGCCGCACAACTTCACGTAACATGTGATACTGATAGCCTTGAGCAAACTTTCTCGAAATATTCTCTAAATCTACGAAGAAAATTGGTTTCTTATTAGCAGTAATTAATTTTGCTGTATGTTTGTTGTGAGGAAATGAGATGTTCCGTGTACTTGCAGTGTTGATTGTTTTGTGTTGTTCTTCGAGTTATGTGGTGGTGAAAAGTTTCAAATATATTATTATATTTATATATATATTTATTCTTTGAAGTTATTTATACGGGTATAAAAGTATAACGGGTTCACAATTAGATAATCATAATTATACTACCACGGTACGCTCTGCTTGGTTTTAGTAAAGATCATTCGGTAAACAAAATCTGCTATTCTGCTATTCGCGTCGCCGGTACACCCGATACCGGAGACGGCGTCGACGGGATTCCGCCGAGGAGGACGCGCTGTATGAGGTGTACCGCGCGTCTAAGGAGACTCTGTGGCTGGCCATCGGCGACTGAAAGTCGCGTGCCAGGGAGGAGCTGCTGGGATCCCTAGATCGAGAACCGTGGGGGCGCCCCTACCATTGGGTACAGGGCAAGTTGCGTCCCTGGGCGCCTCCACTAACGCAAAACATGCAACCCCAGTATTCTAGTGACTTC
Organism: Euclidia mi; assembly: GCA_944739405.2. Classification (NCBI taxonomy): domain Eukaryota; kingdom Metazoa; phylum Arthropoda; class Insecta; order Lepidoptera; family Erebidae; genus Euclidia; species Euclidia mi. The sequence goes on from OX123185.2 coordinate 72,120,273, forward strand.
ACAAAGTTGTAAAAAGATTTTTATGGCATGTGGCACATCACAAACACGAAGATAGACTAGAGAATTTTCGCGGGAGTTGGAAGATCCCGGTCCCTTTGGTATTTTTTATAGCCATGTAAATAGCTGCATCATGGACAGCTTAATTGAAGTCCGAAATTTTGCGAGTAAATTAAAAAAGAACTAGACGGCTAATGTCACTAATTTTGAATTTAAAAGTACTGTAATGCAATACACATACATAAATAAAATTAACATTCAGAGTCTACAACTTATCCCCCGTGGGATCTCCACCTTGTCGTGGTGGGGGGGCTCAGTAACCGTGGGTTTGAGGTACACTCACGGTAAAGCTAAGCGGGATCCCGGGAGCACAATAGCTACTTATTACTAAACACACAGTCTTGGTAATTTTTAGGCCACGATTTAGTACCACGAAATGCCAGTGTAATAATATCAAGTTTCTTAAAATGGCTACCCATTCATTATTAATAAAACTTTTTGGAATGCAAATGCATCAGAAGTAAAAATAAATCATCCTATTTGAATACATATTAACGCCAGTAACACAACACTCTATACATCTTTTATATCATCACTACATTAGTATAAAACAACGTCTGTATTTTGTCTGTCTGTTCCTATGTATGTTTAAATCTAAACAAAACTACGCAACGGATTTTACTGCGTTTTTTTTAATAGATAGAATGATTCAAGAGGAAGGTTTATATGTATAACTGACGCGAGCAAAGCCGCTGGTGACGTCTAGTTTGTTATAAGCACCGAAAAGGTGCAAATTTATTTAGGGAATATAGACCATCCGTCCACATAAAATCTTTCTCCTGCGAAAATTGAAATCAATGGTAGATTAAATTGAATTTGGTGAAGTGGAAACAAGGTTTAAAAGTTAATTAAACTTGTACAAGATCGCACTTTTTATCGCGTTTAACAGTCAGGTTAATATGGTGATAACGCGAGCTTGGAAAGTCGGGCTTTTATCTTTGTAAGCTGATAAGAATATCGAGGAAATAGCTTTATCTGGTTTTATGTTTATACAAGTAAAGAAATGCAGATTTTTAAATACTAAAGGAACCGAAGCCACAAATAGGGAGTCGCACTTTTAGTTAATTGGGTGACACTATTTCAGTTCCAAATTTTTTTTTTTTTTTGTGGATATACTAATTGGAACTACCTTTCTATACACACGGCCACTCAGTGTACTAGGCTACTCGTAAAGCTAAAGACTTTGACCTTCGTACCGTTCTTATGGGCCAGAAAATAAGTATCAAAATCGCACTGAAACTGATTTGCTAGACTTGGCGCTGTGTGTTCAAATTTATTGATATTGAGAAAATTATACAACTATTATTTTCGCAAGCGTCATTATTTCCGTGGTCATCTCATCAGTGGTATATGTTCTTACTTAGGGCCAAACATTACTTTGACTTTATGTAGTTATGTCGACATTTTTTCTGATAGCCATTATTATAACTGTTTGAAATAGAACGAGATTGATGGCATTTGTTATCTATGGTAATTAATTTTGACACTGGTCACATTTGTAAGAACTGTCAAGTGATTCTTCTGTTGGAACTCGCCTGTTGAAAAAGCACATGCTACGCGAATTGAATTTTGTGAACCCTTTTGTAAAATTGCCGCTATTTGATTTGTCCGGCACGGTTCTGTCAGCTTTTGATGATAACCTTGTCATATTATATTGAAACTGTTGACACCTCGTGCCTTGAAGACATCACGTTGGAGCATAGCAGATATGTATATATATCATTCAATCTATCGTGGCCACTTTAGTTTTGAGTCTTTATCTAGCTTGGCTCCAGGACTGACATAAGTGAAGATACAGGTAACTGTACATATTGTATTTGATTTTTAGCGCTGAGTAACTCAGTCAATATATGTCAGGCTTCGTTGCCCTGGTCAAATGGATGGAGTAAATTAGCTTCCACTGCCTTCTGCAACAATTCCCACCTGTCAAGGGCAACTCTATAACAATAACCTATCATTAATTAAACTTACTAAAAATATCATACTTTAAAATGGGAAATCAGATTTCCTTCTCTAGTTGGTATGGTAAGCTTCGAGCCAATCTTGGAACTGTCGACCTCGTATCTCTAACAGGATATTATGTGTCGTCAGTGACATGAATTGCGCTATATCGACAAAAGTTTCATAGGTTTAAGGTCAACGGCACACTGAGGCGGTGCGAGCGCTATACTTATGTATACCGACAATTTTATAAAAGTAATTATTTACTTTAAAAAAAAATGTGATGTAACTAAAATTTAAGGTATTCGGCATTTTGGGTTTATATATGCTTTAAAAAATTGCTTCATACCAAATTTCAAGATTCTAGATTGACTGGAAGTACCCTTTAGGCTATTTATTCCCTTGCGAGTAGTTGCGAGTTTGAAAATAGGCTTAAATTGCTTGCTTAAATTGCTGTTTCTTTTGATTGCGTAGATAAAGAAGTTTGATTTTGTTACAGGTACTATAGACTTGTTGTATTTTCAATATTTTACACTTAATTAAAATGAATTTCAATTAAATACCTTTACGCGCTCATGAGGAAAGGGTGTGATGTAACAAAAAAAATACAGTTTTCGCAATTTTTCCTTTATCTGTACTATAAGACGTTGCTTCGTACCAAATTTTCTTTTGATTTTGATTCCCTTGCGAGTTTCGAAAATTTGTGGAAAGTTGTGGCATAAATGGCTGTGTCTTTTGATTGCGTTAGCTTAGAAGTTTGATTTTTTCACACCTCAAAGGGACAGTAGACTAGTGTATTAGGTATAAATTTCAGTTTGACAACTTCACGCGTTCCTGAGATAAAAGGTCTTGACAGCCGAATGGTTGGACAATAAAGTGATCCTATAAGCGTTTCGTTTTTTCTTTTCGATGTACGGAACCCTAAATATTGTGAAAACTTACTAGTTTAACAGTTTATTTGCATAGAGATACAATAAGTGACCACGTCGTTGTCGGGGTTACCACAAACTAGTTAAAAATGGAGCCTTTCGAGCATAAAACTTTTCGACAAAAGGACTCATCGAACAGTCACAAATATATTTGTCAGAAAGTTATTGCTTAAGATGACCATCCAAAACCAACGGAACAAAAATAATACACATAAACGAAGGAGGAATATTCGTTGTGATATTTTTGCCAATTCAAAGTTAACTTGGCAACTATTCAATGCTATTGTCCAGTGTTATCGTTTACGTTTGTTTTTTACTAGAGGACGCCAGCAGCTACGCCTGCATTTTTTTTTTATTTACCGGTTTTGGCCGATCCCGTGGGAATTTCGGGAAATCCCTTCTTAGTGCACCCCTACGGTCCCCAAAGAACAGACATGCCAAATTCAGCTTCCTGCGCCCAATAGTTTCGGCTGTAGCGTGTATGTCAGTCAGTCAGTAACGCAAGGATTTTATATATTACTAGCTTTCGCCCGCGGCTTCGCTCACGTTAAATTCGGGGTAACACATAACTCCTTCATCGTCCGATAGTAATTTTCGTTTTAATTCTAGTCATAGGGACTGATAAGAAATATAACCGCAAGAAGTATTTAAAACATTTCTGTAAACAGTATTTTTAGAGTTCCGTAGTCAAAAATGGCTAAACACGGAATATTTATAGACGCGCTATGTCCGTCAGTCCGTATGTCACAGCCACTTTATGCCGAAACTATTCAGTTTACACATTTGAAAATTGGTAGTTAGACGTATTCTGTGAACTACCAAAACCAAAAAATATTGAATATTAAGGATAATTTATAAGATAATTTCTTCATACATGGAACTGATGTGGAAAATAGGTCGTTAAAAATTACTTTGAGGTTCCTAAAACCATTGTTTCTCAAAGTCAGTCGTTTGAAAGATATACGGTTCCAAAGTGGTAAAATGGGTGTGAGGATCCCTCTAACATTTAAAGTAAGAGAGTGACAAATCTATAAAAAATATATCCTGTAGATCGTTATAAAAACTTCCAACGAAAATTGATTTGAACGATATGTAGTGAGCAGTTTTTGAAATAAAGCACATCTTAAAAACTGCAAATATAGCTTTGTCGTTTAGACAAATACTATATACTATAATAGTTAGTCGAAGATAATGGCTATGGTAAGTGGATACCTGCACTACAGAACCCTTCATGAGCAAGTCTGACTCGCAATAGCGAATAGCTTTTATAATGTTTCATCCTTGGTGTTACTTGTAGCCGTTTGCCATTACAAAGCTTTAGTGCATTAAGATTCCGCATTGATAGGACTGGAACACCAACGTTCGGTCTCAAGTTGCATGAAGGTACTCCTGAGAGTTCAGAAACTCTATAGGGTACCTTGAAGTAACTTGGTCAGTATTCATGACATTATCTACCAAAAGGTGCTCAACAACATCATTTTGCATACAGTCAAATGTCAAAGCCATGGTCTTCTCTAGACACACTTTCGCATTTATGAGTAGAGAATATAAGTTCAGCCGGTTTAGCGTGAAATCGGTAGATACATACATAGGTACACATTTTCGCATGTATACCTGATATTAGTAGGGATAAGCCAAAGCTGTTACAATAATTATTAGTTTATATTTATGTAAGCGAACGAAGTAATGACAGTGCACCATAGGACAATGTATAATGTGACAGTACTGACAGATATACGATAGCCCATATAGCGCAAGCGTTCTTACTGTCAAAGGTAGTAGGTTTGTCACTACAAACTTCGACCCTCTCTAAAATCCCTCCTAGATTATTTTTTGCAGCTAATTGTATCATATGTGTTTTTCCTGGTTCTGAGCTACCTCCCCACCAATTTTCAGCCAAATCGGTTATGCCGTTCTTGAGTTATAAATAGTGTAACTAACACGATTTTCTTTTATATATATGTATAGATTATATAATACATATCATTAGAGAATTTCTTTTTTTTTTTTACAGGCTCACGCCTGTATCCCCGAAGGGTTAGACAGAGGTGTAATATTACACCCACATTTCGCCTTCAATTTTTGGGTCCCACGTAATAGGGGGCGAGCCTATTGCCTTATTTCTTTATACACAACATTATCTGTTTTACCACCTTCACATAGAACATGTAAATTATTTTTACCGCTTACTTGTGAACATGCCAGGTATAACTGACCATGTGAAAAACAACATGTTCGGGAGTCGATTCCAGCTGATTCAAGTCTGTCCCTGCGATTTATTTAGAAAATATCTACACACAGGGCTATGAATATCCAGCCCTGCCGAAAGTAAGATAGTCCCGTTGAGTTACTCAAGAGGTATCTGAATTCAGGCCTCAGTCTTCCACCCACGGATTCCCACGTACGTGAGGTGTGGGAATTTGGGTATAATGTCACCTGTATAAGTACAGAACACGATCGAACGAAACAAACAGACAGACAGACATAAATTCTAAAAATTATCAAGTATTGCTTTTTAGCATTTTCCTAGATTTTTGAGCTAATTTTCGTCAAAATATCTTTAATGTACCTACAGACTTTTTCACCTCTACAGTTTTATTATAGTATAGATAGTTGTTATAAATTTTGACACAGAGACTTTTTGTTCATGAAAGTGCCGAATATTATACTCTATTATTTTTTTTATAACAGAAAGATACCCGACACATAATTATTGTCTTTTTTGCAAGAAACATTAATTTTGCTAGAAAATAATTTGAAAATAGTGACATCTATCTATCGGTCGGTAAATAGCCATAAAACACTTTGAAGGTTCCTATTTGGACTAACTATACTTTTACTAACAAACTTATAATGATCATAGATGGCACCACATAATTATATAACCAGTTTTGGATGATCCCTGTTTTGTTTGGGACTACGTACAAAGAAGAGGTCAAGCTGTACACCGAAAACCACTCAACCGATTGTGATGTAACATATACTATTTTATAGGTTTGAGTATCCTTTGTACATGAGTGTAAGTTTTATTCAAATCAATTTCGCCATTTTAGAGATCTTTAGCAATATAGGGAAAGACGTCGGACAGACAGACAGACAGACATAAATTCTAAAAATTATCAAGTATTGCTTTTTTACATTTTCCTAGATTTTTTAGCTAATTTTCGTCAAAATATCTTTAATGTACAGACATTTTCATCCCTACAGTTTTATTATAGTATAGAAGATTAAGAAACGTTACTTTAATCTTATAGAAAAACTTTCAAAATACCAATATGTACCACGCTATCTGCAAACAAAAATAAAGAATTTCGACCTCGAAAGACTAGCTACACTGACCACTACTATTTTTTTTGGAAACCGAACCCAGCAAACCGTGAACTTCAATTGGCTTTGTTGCTAAGCCAATTTGTCCCTGTTACGTGCAAAAATACTATTCCAAAAATGTTCACAATACAACGCGATAGGTGGCAGGTTACGTGCTGGTCGAGCGGACAACAAGTAAATAACCAGATATGTACTAATAATCCTTCTGGAAATGTTATTGAAGAAATTTTTATAGTTCTTTGTGAAGAAGTCATAAAATATTTATGATTATGCAGTATTTTATCGCATTAGAGAAATTAGGCATGTTACAAAATATATCGCGAATGAGTAGGCTTAAAATTTCTTGGCAAGACAAGGCTTAGTAAAAAACATACTCTTATTCAGATAAGTGAAGATCCCTCTTCCCACATTCTTAGCCTTACTGTGCTAATTTAGTTATATTAATATCTACTATCGGTAATGATTCAGTAAACTTTATATTTTCAGAATAAGAAAACTTTCATTGCCCTTTAGTGTTACGTCGTCAAAGCGGACATCACTGCCATGTATCCCATCAAGTTAAGTAAGCCCTTACTAAAAATATTTTGTATGCTGATTTTCCGCCTTAGTGACAAAATCTTTGATCCTACACAAACCATTCTGTTTTTATTTGACCAAACATTACGCTATAAACATTATCTTTAATATCAAATTCAGCAAAGCGTCGCTAAAACAAAAACGAGTTTGCGTCACAAAGCCCAAATGTCGTATATTCTTAATCTTTTTTCAAAGCATTTGTTTCAAGGTTCTTATATATGTAGAGAATCACGGGCGTACAGACGGAAACATTGTTTCTGTAACCGTAAAGAATGTCAGATCCTATGGTAATGCATAAACGCTACGTTAAATTTACGAATATGCTCGGTTTATTCTAATTTCAATCTTAGAGAAAAGGGTCTCTGAGGAAAAGGTAAAATTTGGTAACGTCTGATATAAGTTATTTAGGGAATATGTTTACATATTATGACGGTACTTCTACTTATATAGTGGAGTTTATATCCTTGACTTGACTATTTGTTAGTCAAAAGAGGATTTTACCGTTGGGTACGAATTCAGTTAAATTATGCTAGCAGCGTGCTACCAAAATACAAATACAATACAAATCATCTTTATTGTACACCAAAGTAATACAATTTACTATAGTTATTTGAAATGAACCTTTCTATGATGTTTTTTTAATGTATTGCGCTTTAACTTAAGTTTATCCAATATTATACGGGCTGAAGCTCAAGCACAATATAATATAAAGAATAAATCTGGCTATAAATCCAACTGAAACTTATGTTGAATTTGAGTCTGAGGAACTAAATTTCAAATAATATTATGGCTCTGAAGTAAAAGATGATTATTAATGATTTTTAACGCTCTTCGGCATGGCATCCCAAATGTTCAGCCAAAGCGGATTTAGAGCTCCGGCTGAAGATTTGGGTAACCAGGCTGCCGTCATGGAACTTACATTATAAAAATAATTGTTATACCTTATAGGTACACACAACACTATCCAGTCCCAAACTAAGCAGAGCTTGTATTTTGGGCACCAAACAATGTATAAACATACATAGATACTTGATTTTGTTATTATACATAGAAACACCTAGACCAACACAAACATAACAGGAGTCTTCAAACTCCTAAGTTGAACTTAAAATGCCAGAAACTTACTTGCCTCCGTTTAGGCGCGTCATGTGTCTCTCCGCATCGCTGTCACTGCGGAGAGGCTGTCGATAGCCTTGGTCACCATGGTCTGTCATGCAGCAGGAGCGCAGGTCGTATTTCACGACACGCCAACCTCAACGACATTCTGCGCCGTGCTCTTGTCACCGCTGGCGTTCCAGCCCAACTTGAACCTCAGGGCTTGGCACGCGACGATGGCAAGAGACCGGACGGGATGTCGATACTGCCGTGGAAGCTGGGTAGGCCTTTGGTATGGGACGCGACATGCGTCGATACCCTTGCGCCATCCCATCTTTCCAGCACAACAGGTAGTGCGGGCGCTGCTGCTGCTTCAGCAGAGACCCTCAAACGGCGCAAATACGTAAATCTTGTAGGAGATTATGTATTTGAGCCGTTTGGGGTCGAAACCTTGGGGCCATGGGGTCCAAGTGCGAGATCCCTTTTTAGGGATCTCGCAAAGAGACTGGTCGACGCCTCGGGTGACCAGAGGGCTGGCACGTATTTAGCACAAAAGATAAGCATTGCTATACAACGAGGCAATGCCGCCAGTCTTCTGGGCACGCTTCCGATTGACTGCGATGCGGATGACTTCCATGACGCCTTCTAAATTTAATTTTAATTTATTTTTCGTATTGTATATATTAAATAGGCTTATTTTAATTTTAGGACATAACTAAGTTGCTTACTACCCTATTCTAACTTTGAAAATCTAAATAAATGTACAAATGCCAGAAATTCTAATAAGTTGTTGTCGGCAGAAGTTATGGTCGAAGCTCAATATTTCACAATAGATTGAAGCTGTAATCTTATACAAAATCTTTCAACACAGTAGACACAAAGTATACAATCACAGCTTATCGTTGGATCATTTGTTAGAAACTGGCTTTATCTTTATAGATGGCTTATCAAAATTCAATGTGTAACACTACACCACTGGGAGAGTCCAATTTTAGGGACGAAAACAATGTACATATTTGAGCTAAATATTCTTGAGGACCACCTTGAAAACTTATTATTGATCTGATGATATTCCCATACCAGAATAATGGCCTGAAACAATAGTATTTGGCTTTCGCTAACAAAGGTGGTGAGCTTAATTTTAACATAATAAAACTTTTTTTTATTTGCTTATATCTTATACTGATAGGTATATAAAGTTGAAGAGTTTGTGTATTTGGTTGAACACGCTAACCTTAGGAACTACTGGTCTGATTTGAAAAATCATTTCAGTGTTAGATAGCCCATTTATCGAGGAAAGCTATATGCTATATAACATCGCGCTATGAGCAACGAGAGCGGAGCAGCCTTAAATAATGCGGGTGTAACCGCGGGCATCCTCTAGTAAAATATAAAATTCAAAGCACCATTGCCTTTACCGATAAATTTTCCAAGCATTTTTACTTTACGGCCTTAAATAACATTCAAAAGGGTATACAAACATAACCCTTAAAATAAAATGGCTCCTTAAAATGTCAAACCCTCAAATAGTTATTTTACGGTCGAAGATAAGTCAACTCAACCACATAATCTAGTACGCACATACATATGTATATGTTGAAACGGTATTTACGAGGGTTATAAAATTATATCGGCACTAAAAACTGGATATGACACTTAATTTAAGCTTTATTGAGCCATAATTTTTGTTTGATATTATAAATATGTGGTACTTGAGACTCAATACTGATAAAAATGTTCGATAAACCAATAAGTTTTGGAGTCCTTAGTTCAAGGTTTCAGATCTTAAGATTAAAGCAATCACAAATAGATTATGCTATAACTATTAACCAACGTGGCAATCATCCATGATAGATTACTTATTTGCTGTCTCACTAAGTAATGTCTATCCGTCCATAATTTTCATATTCGATACAACCACAAATTCATCGAATATCTGGAGATTTTTTTCTCTAGTAGCTCTAGCTTGTGATATGGCACGGTATTGAAAGTTTTTTCCAGCATAAAGATCCCGTAGATTATGTCCTAAATGAACGGATAGGTGATATGGAGTTTTTCAATTAAAAAATTGTATACGGATAATCAACACATTTTGTTTATGTATGGTGCGATTGACAAAAATAAGACTGTTTTTATGAGTACTCATTTAAACAGTATTATGACCAAAATAAATATGGTATGTAAGCACCTATATATCCTAATAGATAACTTTCCATTATTATTACAGGTGTTAAATTTTATCCTTGGTCTCTTTCTCTCTATCTTGTATACACTACGTCATATAAATGAATAGATATTGTGTAAAGTTTGAAAGCTCAGAATAACACTTAACTCGGCTACAGCAACTTAACTCAATAAAAATAATTTAAAAATGTAGTAGTTGTTAAGGGGTTCCTTCTATTTGGCAGAATCTTGATACTTCAAATTTTATTTGGCATGACACACTTGGCATAATCTTCTATAATCGAATATTTTTATGGCATAAGAATTAAGTAGCATAACTATTGATTGGCAGAATGATTACGTGTCCGAATTTGCAACGGCATACTTTTAACATGGCAGAACTTTTGACAGAAACGAATCGCCGCAAAACCGGCTTTACGTAGTCTTGTCTGCTCTACCTCTAGAGTGTTATTTAAGATCGCGTAGGCGCGGAGGGATAGGGCGGCCCGCGAGCTGAGGAGCAGGTGGTTTGAAGGCCCGCCGCCGTGGCTGAGGCTGCAGCAAGGCGAAGCTGCAGCGGTGAGCGTTGAAACCATCTGCGACGATAAGCTCGCGTGGGGCCGCCCAAACCCCGCAGCGCCGGAGCCGTGACAAAACGATGCTTGCTGCATGCTGCATGCCTGCTTTTCAATTATTATGGACATGAAATTTATGCCTAAAGATGATTAGGACTAACAAAATTATGAGTTTCGAATTTATGATAAGTGAGTGTATGCCAAACAACTTTCTGCGAAATGAAGATTTGCGTTGATATGCAAAATAATATCATGACGAAAAAAGTTCTGCTTTAAAAAGTAAACCCCTGTTTTATATGTACAACCAAAACAAGCCGTCGACAACGTGATCGAGATAACATAAAGGAATCTGTGCACTGATTTGCGCGCTCCGTAAATTAGTTTAATTACCGTTGGTTAATGACTGCCAGATTTATTCACATGTGAAGTTTTCCTTTATTTTGACTAGCTTTGTTACTTGTTAACTTAACCTGAATGTATTAATTTTGGGTCAACGTAAACATGGATTCAGAATAAGAGAAATTAGTAACTTGATGAGTACTGATGAGAAGTAAGTTTCAATAACAAGTTGTTATCTAATTTGTCGTAGGTACTAATAAAAACATTTTCTTTCAATTTATTTTTATTTATAGAATGAAATGGGGTAGCAACATTATAAAATGAAGTCTCGATAAAGATTTTTGAATTTTTTTTGCGGAAACTCGTTGACATGTATACACATGTAAACGACTTTCCGCAAAAAAAATATATGCCAATCCTAATCTACGGTGCTCAAACCTGGTCCCTGACCGAGATTCAGAAGTCCAAGTTGAAGATTTGCCAAAGAGCCTTGAAGCGTAGCGTTCTGGGGGTGAAGAGGACCGATCACGTCCGTAACTCTACGCTGCACTCAAAAACGGGCTTAATGGACGTAGGAGCAAAATCAGCCCAACTAAAGTGGGACTGGGCCGGACACGTCTGCCACATGCACATAGAAAGGTGGGCTCATGTAGCTACCAATTGGGTACCAGGTGGTCGGCTGCAACGAGGACGTCCTAAACGGAGATGGCGGGATGACCTAGACGCTTTTGAGGGCGGCTGACCAGAGATCGCAAAGCACAGAGATACATATGTGGAAATCAAAGAGAGAGGTCTTTGCTCAGCAGTGGGACAATATAAGGTAATTAAAAAAAGAAAAAAAATGGAGAGACTGTATGTCAGTCTCTCTGCGACCACGATCAGTGCAAGACGATCGAAACGTCGAAAAAAATTGGTATTTATACCTTAAATAAGTCAATTTTACAGTCAGTAAATATTTAACACAAATAGACGTTATTTTCACTTATTATCATTTACTTAAATAAGCTCGTTTAAAATAAATATACGATAGTATCATATAACTATAATAGTATCGTATAAAATAAATAAAGCTCGTTCCTTAAAAGTATTAAAGACTGGAATACAAAACTCTTTCAAATAGCAATGGTGTTAACGAGAACCCTATTTAGGGTTGACTCTTTTTGCAGATACACGTTTAGCATAATTAGAGACGTTAATTAGGACGTTAATGAGATCATAATTAAGTCATTAAGGATGTTAAGCGCCTTTAAATAAACCTAAATTAAGACGCTATGTTTACTGACAGGAAGTTTATCCTTTTGGATTATGAATTCACGTCGTTTAAGATTTGACGCTTTTCTTTTTTTACTTTTCTGACGTCGAGTTCTTTAGGGCGACAACAATGCATGATTATTGTAAAGTGTGGATCTTTTGGTCCAGTATCGCCCTTTGATCATAAGGCGCCACGCTACAGCTACAATAATATGGCGTATAATATTTTTAATTGAGCAGTCATATACAACTCCACTGGCTGCGTAGCAGCAAAAGTCTAGTGGAGATTCCAGTGGAACGCGTTGCAGAGTATATCGGGTTCAAACCCACGCCGAGCATTGATTTTTCGAAGTTATGCGCGTATTAAAGTGTTTATTATAATTGTACGTTCCGTTCCTTGGAAAACGCGTTATACTGTCGGTTTCGGCTGTCATGAAGAAGTACTGTATACTGGTAACCATGGAATACGACTATACCAATGGGTTGCGGAAATCAAATACCTAGCAGTCGCTCCGTGGAAAAGTTAATTTTCGGTGAAATCTGGTTAGGCTAGAAAGCAAATCTTTGGCTTCAAGGTGTTTATAAAATGGCGAGTGAACGTAATGGTTGCAATATAGCAGCAATGGCATTTGTTGGTTAGTAAACCGTTAAAAAATGTTTCTTAATCATCATCATCAGCCAACCATAGACCGCTGCTGAATATAGGCCTATCCAATGGCACGACAGTGAGCCTGATTTTCCGCTCTTCGTGTCGAGCTACTGCCAGCCACTTTGCTTATATCGTCACCAAGCCGGAGGAATTCCCAGACACTACGTTTATAAGACGCGGTCAAAAATGTTTAGTACAATAAAAAGCGTTATTAAACTTCAATTTATTGTTTTAACTCACAATAAACATTCAAACTCAAGTTCTTTCTATCTTTAGAACAAAGAATACACTTTAAAATAAATCAGAACATACGTAACAATACTAAACGATATCTTTACAAACCTCAAGAAAGGGATTGAAACGACTGGTTGTCATTTCAAGACGGTGAACAATTGCAATACTATAACAACGGCTATAAAAAAACGAGATTATCTTTCCTGTAATTTTCTCCAGCCGAGCCGAGACCATACCAGGGTCATAAGATATTTTTATTGTAGTTCAGCACTTCATAATAAAGTAGACGATGCCCACAGCCACGCCTGCCTATATTTTTTTAATTTAACCTTTTCTTACCGATACCGTGGGAATATTGGGAAATCCCCTATTTTATTAGGAACAAACAAGCAAATATATCAGTTTCTTGCGCCCCATAGTTTTGCTGGACGTTGGCTGTTAGTCAGTCAGTAACGCAAGAATTTTATATAACGTAGGTAACGTAGGAGAATGCGGGCGTTCTTCGTCTTTCAGGTCTTCCTCCATCGTTAATTTCAGGTAAATAAGACTCTGTATACACTCAATAGGTTTTAATCAAACTAATTAGTTCACTTCACTAACTAAATATGCACACGTGGCTCGGATGAAAATGGATTACTTTTGGAAACGGGGCGAAGTCGAACGTAGGTAGGCCACACTTGTTTCCTCCGCTGTGTCTGTCGCCAAAAGTGCCCGTTGACAGCTCCACGTTCGCTTATTTAATAACATTGACAGCTGTCAACTGTCGACCTCAGTGTTTCCAACCATCGTATCCGAATACGCCCAAATCTATTAAGATTTGACGTTCCGTTTATCAATCTCCGACATATATAATAAATACAGATTGGTTTTCTAATATTAGCATATTATTATGGCCTGGCTTTCTAATATTAACATAAATTTGAGTTTCGCCGTCACAACAAATCAATTCGTAGAAAGTACACTTCTCTTGTTAAATCAGTATTGCATTGTGCGTGTTTTCGACTTGTTTACTCTTGGATTGTATTGAAAATGTATGAAAGTATTGTTTCTCACTAACTGTTATTTATTTGCAGGGAATTGTGAATTCAATTTGTTATCGTTTATATATTATTCTGTTATATAAATTAAATATTTATAATTTGTGAATACACATTAAATAGAATAAGTGTTATGGGCTAGATGGGTTATTTTGAGTTAAACAATTTACAATCTTAATAAGCATGCACCTCTTTGTCTATTTTATGCTTTTCTAGGCCAAATATGATCTATGTATGACTTAAAAAAATTCGAAATTACAAAAAAAAGTTATTGCCTAAATATTTTTACAGCAATGTAGCATTGTGTGTACATGAAGAGGATAATTAAATAAATATTTACCTTTACTTACTCGCAAACTGTAGAAAAAGAGCACAAAGCTTTACACATCTGATTCAGTCATTGTTGGGTATGACCGATGAAGCGCGTCGACTTTAAGCGCCACTGAGTATCATGGCTCGCTCGTTGGGTCGATCAAGTCTTGTATTAGTGTTGTTATTATCAAATGAATGTATATAAAATGCGGCTATTGTAGTCCGGGGCACTACGATAAGCAAAAAATAAAATAAATTGCAGTAATATACACTCAGCTAATGCAACAAACTTATCCTCTTTACGATCTACCATTTACTGAAGCAAAAGATAACTTGAAAATAAAATATCAAGTAAACCGATGGTCTTCTTCTTTCTCTTAGCGTTATCCCAGTTTCAGTCTGGGGTCCGCTTTCTAGTCTGAATATTAGCTTTTCCTAGGAGCGACTGCCTGTCTGACCTCCGCAACCCGAAGGGATAGCAATATTCCATGGTTTATACTAGTGTCAGTTTATTTAGAAGGTACTGACGCCCTGCAACGACTGTCAAAGATCTTCATGACAACCGAGACCGACGGCTTAACGTGCTCTCCGAGGCACGGGACAAGCGATAATTAACAATTCAATAAATTCAAGTAAACCGATGGTAAACGTGTTTAAAACAAGACTAAACGGTTGCAAAGCGAATTGTACCGAAGCGCGTTCAACTTTTATATTGTGCATCCGTGTTCGTGACTTAATGCTTATAATATTTGCTCCAGGCTTGAGAGACTACTAAGAATCGAGAAGGTAAACTTTGTAGTTCGGGTAAGCTGTTGCGTAGTCTAGAATGTTTTATTTATTTGGATATTTAAATAGATTTGTTTCTATAGCTTTTGGCACAGAGTAAAGTATTGTTTACAGGATTGAGATTGACTAGATAGTAAACAGTAATCACCAGTTAATATGGCTTAGACTAAAGAGAATGTGATCTCTAAGAAATAGAGTGACAGATACTTTAAATGTTGCCAAGTGAACATATCACTTGGAAACATTTGACCGTATCTCTCTACAAGCTTTTCTTTGCTTCATTTGTCACGTTTTTCATTTAAGAAATAAGAAATGTAATAAGAAACATTGAAAAACTAGAGATAATGGCTTCGATTCCCATACAGAAAAAATGTGGATGAATACAATTATTTGTTCTAGGTCTGCGTGTTAATATGTAAGTATTGAGAAATATAAAATGTATGTAATATACAAAGGAATGATTACATTGATGTTTTGTTCTGCGTTCGCAAATTCGGTCAATTTCATTTCAATGAAATCACACCCTGAAAGTTTTATTTGCTTGCGTGTCGTTATTATCGCAGTAAAAGTGCCGAGTCATCCATCATCCTAGTTTCCATAGTTTGGTCCGACCTCTACCCTCCGCCCACATTTGAGTACATTTTCATGTCGATACCAACCTTTGTTATACAATAATAATATTCGATATACAGTTATGGTCAGCATTAGAGCATTAGAAAATAAACTCCTTTGAAAAATCGGATTCGCGCCTTAATCTCTAAGAAGAGTACTGAGGTTATTTTAGAAAAGTTATCCCGTGACCAAATCAGGTGTATCGTATAATCAATACCAAAAGGTCCCGTTTTTGAGGTAAAGGTCACGCTTTTATTTTCAACTAATTATGAAACGTTCCGATTGACACCTGTTGCATATCAGTATGTATACAAATAGATAATGTTTGAAAGTATTTGGAAAATTATTTTGAACTTAGCAATAGGTACTGCAAGTTTCAAATATACTTTTCCTGAAATATGTCAGCAATCATCCTCTTAGCGTTATCCCAGTTTCAATCTGGGGTCTGCTTTCTAGTCTAACCGGATTTGGCTGAATATTAACTTTTCCACGGAGCGACTGCCTGTCTGACCTCCGCAACCCAAAGGGATAGCGATATTCCATGGTTTAGACTAGTGTCAGTTTATTTAGAAGGTACTGACGCCCTGTAACGACTGTCAAAGATCTTCATGACAACCGGGACTGACGGCTTAACGTGCTCTCCGAGGCACGGGACAAGCGATAATTAACAATTCAATACGCACATAACTCCGAAAAGTCATTGGTGCGCGCCGTGGATTCGAACCTGATAACCTCTGCATAGCAGTCTGTTGGTATATCCGCTCGCTGCCTCCTGGAATATGTCAGCAATATGCTAGTAAAATAAAACTTACATTATATTAAATTCGAATAACACCTTACTGCTAACAGCAATAAACTAGATGGGGCGTGTAAATACTTGAGAGCAATTTCACCTCCTTGCATTGATCCCCCTGGTACTTTGCTATCGGCTATCGGACATTATGCGTTCCTTGTTAGTAAGGCCTTTCTCTCACGAAGCAACTCTCAAGCGACTTTTGTTTTGTACACGTATCCTGAGCGTCGCTTGTGAGTCCGCTATACATATTCAGCTAGTTTCGCACACGACGAGTCGCTTGGAGGACGCGTTTGATATCACTCGCACGCTACCGTTTTGTTGGTCGTACGCTACTCGAGTCGTTTACGCGTCTTTTGTCATTCTATAAAAATTATGAAATTTCTCGTCATCACTCTCATGCAGTTCCGCTTGAGCGACGAATGCTCTACAATTGATATTTTTTTCGATGTACGGATGCACCCAGAATCTTTTTATATATTTTCGTTTATTCTTATAATATAATTTTAATTTTTCTTATAAAATATATTTTTATTTACTAATACAGGAGAACATTGTCTTCATCGCTAGAGTCATCGTCGTACGAATTTTGATCTTCAAATGATAAAAAATAGTGTCATTTGCATAGCACCGTGTACAGAAACGAGTAGCATACCAGTAGGCGATCATGGTTTGCATCTCAGTCTCGTAGCATTTGAATAGCTTCGGGAGAGAAGGGCCTTACTGTTCTTAATCTTTGAGCAAAGAAGTTGTAAATCTGATAGTTACTAAGAATATTGTCTAAATAAATAATTGCATTATATGATGATACTACTGTTTCTAATCTTTTGCTAAATATTTATAGAAGAAGAATTAAAATGTATTAATTACCTAACGACTAAATGTGAGATATGGACCTGAAAGTTAAATAACCGCAAATAGACAATTACTATTGGAGATTTACCGAGTTTCTTCCGATTTGTTTCATCGCTACATAAATCTCATTTCAACTTATATTCAAACAAAATGTTTTATTTATTCCTTCCCTCAGAGTTTATTACGAGTACTCGTAGTCTATTTATGACTATTATGGTACTTTACATCCTTCTGTCTGCTATTTTATAAATATTCGCTTAAAATCCACCAGGTACTTTGTCTGTCGTCATTTTGGCATCAAATTTAAAGAATATTGTAACATTAGTATAGATTCTCTTTTGCAAACAGCTTATTTTTGTACAATTTTTTTGTTAATTATTCTGAGTCAGTCTTGTGCTGCCTTCAGCTTCGCTTTAACCTAAAGGAACTTAAAAATAATGAAATCGTAAATCTCATCAGAACTAAGATTTATTCAAATAATTTCACATTTTAAATAACATTGAATTAATTATAGTCAATTTCAAAAATATATATTATATAAACATTTTTAGCATCAGGGTGTCTGTGTAAGGTTTATTGGGATACATATGGTGGTTTGAACATAATGGTGAAAGGAAGCCTCCTCTTCCCCTTGAGGCTTCCATGGTCGACATTACCTGGTTCGTTTGCCTCAGGGGTTGGTGCTACGGGTGCTTGTGCGTTTGTGTCACCTGCAGGTTCTTGCCTCCTGTAAGCCGCTGGGAGATAGACAAATTGACATTAATATTTCTTCAGATCACCAAATATTCTTTGCAGTCTTTTTTTACGAGCATTATGAAATACAGGACCCCTGCCAACACTAAGTGCAGAAAGATTAAGAAACCTTGGCCATATAAAACAATTACTTTCCTTACTTGAATTGAAAAACATACATGTATGCTTAATTTTTTTCCAACACATATATACATATTATACATGAAAACATCCAGGTTTATTGTGTGAATTGACCAGGAATTGAACCTGACAACCGGCGTGGCAATCCGTTACACGCCCGCTACGCCACTGTGTCGTGTTTAAATGTGGCTCCACAGTTACTTTTGATCTATCCATCACCATCCAGCCCGTACAAAATTTTCCCACTGCTCCGGCCTCTTCTCAACATGAGAAGGGTTTAAAGAACATATTTTACCATGCAAGCCAAGTGCGGGTTAACAGACTTCAACATTTCACTAGTGAAGAACTCTCAGACATGCAGGGTTACTCATGGTGTTATTCTTCACCGTATAGCAATCGATTAAAATTTAATACGCACATAACTTCTAAGAGTAAGTGGTATGCCTCTAGGTAGCAGTCTGTTTATCTTTCAAGTAAGTACTGGTAAAAATACAAAATTATTTATTTACCTCGCCTATATTTCATATTATTATAATAGTCTGCTCTGCGAGGATTGTGCTTCATCGGAGATTCACATGATGAGGTGCGGACATGACTCTTATTGCGGGTACATTTCGAAGACACAAACACAAGTAAAGAAAAGAGAACGACTGCTGAAGTAAATTTCATTGTGAAAATAATTATAGTTCACTGAGACTGCATATTATTTATACGTTTTATATTTCTAGACTTATCATGAGTACAATTAGTTCTATATCATTAGTACCGTATAATTCAACATGAGGAAAATAGATTATGATATTAGCGTAACCATTACGGATAAAGAATGGTTTTCTCTGCAGCAAAGGGGAGATGATCACTAAATGGTAAATTTTGACTCCCGGTGGATCTTAACAACGTATGCTAACCAATATTCACCTGATCCCGCCGATGGGAGTAGTCATTTGACAAAGGGATAATTTTAGTAAGTAGGCCTTGAAAGGATTAATGGACGAGTGCCACACCTCCTCCCCAGCCCCAAAATTGTATTGTAGAATAGACAAAAACGAGGGCTCGCAAGAGGATTTCCATACCGGAAAAATTAAAATTTTAAGCCAGTCTAGTAAGCAATAGCCTCACGTCACTGCGACGAATTTTGTTACTGAAATCTCACATAGGATAACACTGTATGAGGTGAATTATCATACACACTAACTTTAAGAAGGCCGCCTTTATTCTCACAGTCTATTCTCCCAAACCCCAAATACCGGGAGGAAGAAAACTACGAGCGCAAATATAAAATATAAAAAATAATTTTGGAACGAAACCCCATAAGTCTAAAAACCATAAACCAGATCAAACAAAACCAAGAAAATACATAATTTGCCGATTATGTCATGGCAGCTCGTGACGCCATCGAAACAGAATTGAATTTCCGTTGAAACAAAAGAGTTCGATTTAGGGCTTGCTATTTACAAACAATTTGCTTGAACGCGCGAGCAAACGTTGTTACTTTCTACCAAATAGGTTTGGTTAGCTAGGGTTGACTGGAAAGTTGGGAAAAACTAATTTTAGTTTGCATTGTTTAAGTGGGAGAGGCAGAATGTAATCACGCGATTTCTAAATAAAGGGATTGTTTTGCAATTGTGGATATACGCAGCTACGCTCGCGCATTTTATTTTGAATTAAGCGTTCCTAATACCGTTCCAATCCGGGAAATTTAGTGAATCCCGCCTTGCACCCTTGCCCGTGCACCTCTGCGGTCCAATAGCTTTAATTATGCGTTGTCTGACAGCCAGCCAGAAACGTGAGAATTTTTTTACACTGATAATTTCAGAATGTGACTGAAGTCAAAATTAGTGTATTCCGTGCATTTATTTTCTTTTTATAGAAACTACTGGCGTTATTAGAATATTTCTGCGATCGTCTCATACAAAATAGAAGTTGGTTTATTTTATATTGTTGCTATATATCTAAACCATTGTTTTATTTTTTGTAAGTTTTATAAATTCTTTCTTATTTTTTTACATTACTATGAAGGTAATTATTTCCTAAAATACACTCTAGCCTGTATAGAGAAACATATAACTATTATGGTATAGTGCATATTATGGCATAGGTAATGAGGCTATAATTTATTCCCCAGACCACCAGCAATAAATCAGTTTCAAAGAAAATTATTCTTTATTTGCATATAACTGGGCGATTATCCGTGTAATCCGATTACAGTACTCAACATATAACTAATCGAACTCATGAATAAAGTACTAATTGAACATATCTATAATTGAAGTAATGATCTTGTTTTTCATATTACGTATTCAATTATAACTGTTCAACCTGGTAAAATATTATAAATATGTTATATACTACAACAGAAAATTCCATAATTTACGGCAAATCGGCGTATAGTAGCAATGTTCTCCAACGACAAAGTGAGTGTCGGAGACCTAGCGGTAAGCGATGGATTGGTTATACATACATGCTTTTCTCACATTTCTTCTGCAAAGGGATCTCCCCTTTGCAGAAGAACATGGTACTATGTGAGTCTCACTGCCCTTCATGCAAGGTATAAGAAATACTTAAATAGTGACCTGGAGACCGGGAGTGCTTCTTAAACCGTTGATCTTCCCCATCTTCGTTGTAGCGTTATTGCGGTTGTGTCCAAAACTTTCGCATTAAAGCCTGGATTCCAATTTCTTGTGTAGTCAGGTTTGACATAATATTAGATTTTCCGGAGAGCAACTGCCGTCTGGCACCCGCAATCAACAGGGACAGCAAAATTCAAGGGCTTAGAGTAGGTAAGTCAGTGAAATAAAGGGTACCAAGTTCTAACTAACAAAACAAAATGCATAAATATAAAAATACCGTTAATTTTTTTATAATCACCTTCCATTGAAAAATGAAAATTATGTTTATATACTTCGTATAAAGTTTTTCAAGTTTTTGCAAGTTGGGTTATGTATATTTTGCATCCTATTCAGTTTAGAACGTTTCTCCTTGTAAGTGAGAAGTACATTTCAAGCTCCAGCTATTCAAGGCCAGTACGGATTCGACATCTTATAAGGAAAAAGAGGATCCCACAGCTACGCTCGCACATTTATTAAATTCAAATTTAATTTAATGCCGTAAAATTTCGGGAGATCCCTTCTTAGTGCATCCCTATGGTCTCAGAGGAACATACCAAATTTCAAGTTCTTGCGCCAAATAGTTTTGACTGTGCGTTGTCGCTCACTCAGTCAGTAATGCAAGAATTTATACATACAGATAAATTGTGGTGTATAATGATAAAAAATTATGACACAAAATTCAATAAAACTAACAAAAGTAACTCGCCAGTACGTACAACCCTATACTAAAATGTGACATACATTGCGTATGCGTTAAGCCTACATATGCGGTGCTTTTTCCACGAGCAGACAATGGAAGTTTCACGCAGATTGATTGCGATCGTATTGTTCAAAACTTGCACTAGACACAATACATACACGGCACGTTTTGGTAATTAAAATGTATTTTTGAAGGATCGATTAAATCCATGTTGTGAAAGTAATAACGGAAATGTTATGTGTACGGGTTCTAGAGTGGCGACCACGTACCGTACGACGCAGCAGGGGTAAGCCTCCAGCAAGGTGGACCGATGATCTGGTTAAGATCGCGGGAAGCGGTTGGATGCGGGTGGCTCAAGATCGGTCTGTGTGGAGAACCTTGGGGGCGGCCTATGTCCAGCAGTGGACGACTTTAGGCTGACATGATGAATATGGTGTTAATATTTACGTAAAATGACAGCGGCTGGACACAGAGCCCGAGCTTAGTGGCGTGGAGAGGCCTGTATTCAGCAGTAAACTATAAACGTCTGATGATAATAAATGTAACTAGGAATAGCTTCATCATGCACTTGTATTAGGTTGTTAAGTATAGAAATTTAACTGAGGTCTGGAGTACCAAATTAAACATTTTCACAATCTTCAGATCTTCCACACACTACATTAGTCGATTTCTCAGTGTATCTAACTGTAAAATCATATATTTTGTGTAAATGAATAAATTATTCTTGTTATTTTTTAACACGTTCATATCAGCTTGGCATGTATTCATGTAGCTCTGCAACGGTATCTTTGAACGTGATTTTCACCCACTTGAAGACGTCGAAATCACGTGCAACTTTGTACTCCTATAAAGGACAGGACAACATTATATTAACTAATTATATATTTATTTTACTCATTTATCATCATCACCGTTTCGAGTTTGGATTAGAAATACTTCACAATAAATCACTATTGCAAGTTGAACTTACTTTCTAAAAAGTTGCACTAAGCTCATTTTGCGGTGAACTTTCAACGAACACCCGTCAACTTTGGCCGAAAGTCGGTAGAACCCATTTATTAAATTGATTGATCTACCTAATTTACTTACAAATTAAAGTATAATCAATCAATCACCATCCCGAACAACTGAAGAGTTGCTAAATAAGTGTATGATTAATGCATCCATAGGCAATGGAACTGTCAAAGACAATAAAAAACACTACACTATTTAAGCAGAAATTTATCTTCAGATACATGAATGAGCATATTATAGTGTGCATTTCATAAAGTGTGTGCCCAACTTTATTTTGCGGTCAAATTTCGACGTGATAAAAACCATGTTTACTTAAAGATTTGTTACTAGACTTTTAAGTGATGCTTATATGTTTTCACGTGATATTCGTCGCCTTCAGAAATCTTAAGACCACGGGTTAAATAATAGGGAATATGCATGTTTTTTTTATTGTTGCTATCGTTTATTTATGTTAATATGATACCGTAAAAAAATATTAGTCGTGGAGTAGTCAACATTTATTTAAAATTAAATGTTGAAAATTGCAATGACATAACGCTGGTTTAAACAACCCCATTTTAACGCGCTTTGTGGTGACGTCAGCGTTCTCAACGTTTGACAATGTCTGGTACTGTTTTGACACTTTTGACATATCCTCTGCGAACCGTGTCGTCACTGGGGTCTAGCGAACCGCAACGCTATTGGCTAAACCGGGTAGCCAATAGCGTCGCGTTTCGACATTTTAAATTTCGCTCGTAAATTTTCAATATTTTATTAATTAATATTCGCAATTTTAGAGTGTTTAAATTTAAAATAATGAGGTGTCTTTTTTACCGAAAAAGAATGTCATAAGAATATATTCCCTTATATCTGAATCACACGCATATTCCCAATCAAGAAAGTGTTTACGGGTATATCTCAATGGTCACAATATAAAAAAATGCCACAGCTCCTAAAATTGTGTTGCGCTATCGTACATTTTTAATCCATATACGCTTGTCTCTCTGCCGCTCCCTGATGAGATCTTGTATTAATATCATCAACATGAATCAATTTTAAGTACAGTTTTGTTTTGCGTTTTTACAAGGAAATTGATGAAATAATAGGGTTTCATAATTTTTTGCAAGTCAGGTTGTTTGTCAAATGTTTTTTAAAGTAATCAAGTTCGATGGTTTATATTTTGTATATTTAAGAAGCTGTTATGGTCTTTTATCAAAGGATCTCCCACGATAAATATCTACTGATGAGATTTGTTTCCTTTTGTCAAATTTAGTAAATTAAATCGCGTCAATTAGAAGCTTAAATATTCCTCAAAAATCACACTATCTCTTGGCGAAAGCCGTACAAAAATCATTTTAGTAAATTTTGAGTTTATTGCGCTTACACAGACAGACAGGACTGCAAGGTGCAAGGTCTTGGATCGCAACCGGGATGATCAACGTAAGGATGATAATGTTAGAAGTTTCCGACTTCAAGCGTCACACCTCGATTGAAACGTAATCAGCTAGCTTCGGTAGAAAATCTTCTTTTGACTGGAGAAAAAAATCCCCAGCTTGTTTCTTCACAAAATATACTGTCACACACTCGTCATTTAAAAACGTCTTAGGTATGCCAAAGCCTGATATAAAATTACGTCCATGGTTCATTATATTCTAATTAAGTCCCAAAGTAATATGCCTTTCAGTTAAATTTATCTCGTCATTGTATGTAACATTTTCACACACCTAATCCAATATGAATAATAATTATTTTGAAATTTACATGAAACATAATCCCTTAAGTTATTAAGGTTCTATTGTAATTTATTTACGGTCTAATAATTTTAATGTTATTGTCATCTAAGCCTCGAGAGATAATATAATGCTATTAAATTATGGCTACTGGCAGGATCTAAACAATGGACATTATTGTGAGGAAATTGTAAGGATATCAAGTTGACGACCCGAGAAGGTTGTTTTACGTTTAGGAATATCAAGTTTATAATGGAATGGAATCATCCAATTCAAGTTATCCGAACAGACTGTCCGTTGGATTTTCAGTTTAATTTACGGAAGATATTCAACTATTTCAGTTTCGGAATACGTTTATTAGATGAGAATATCTGTTCCTTATCTGAAATCTGTAAATTCGCATTGTGTACGAGGATGTATTTCTGCGATGAGCTGCTTGTGGCGACACCGGTGATTAAAAGGCAAAATAGCGATTTAAGCAAGAAGAGCGATTTGGTAGGATATTTTTTAACTTAGAGCCATCAGTTTTGGTATTAAAATCTTATCAAAAGCAAATATTAAGCAATATATTTATGAGCAGGACGGAGTTATAGGAAAACTTGAATTATGCAGCGTATTTTGTTGCTGTCTGTGCTGTACATTTGCAGAACTAACGCCTGATGGTGGCGCATCTAAAGCTATCACATGCTCATGCATTATTCAAAGTTTGAACATTGCCTAAGCAGAGCATATAGGATGCTATTGGTGTCTGTGTAATAATGCGTTCATCTGATTATTCAACTATAAATTACTTTTGCTTTTGTTATGTTGCTGAGGTCTTTGCGGTCAAATTTTCAATATAAATACTTACGCAAATATTGTGCCATAATGTCGCAAAATTATATTCGGTTTAATATAATCAGTTACTACTGATTAGTACCCATATATATTTTTAAATCAGTTTAAATAGACGTGCTGAAATTATTTTAGTTTAACCATTACTATATTGCTTATTTTACTATCTATGCTGCTATGTTTAGTTCCTTAACATACAATCGTAAATGTTTAAGTCAGCAACATAATATTAAATGATTACTCGACATTTCACCCGAATATAGACAGGTAGCCAAAATCCTACCGAAATGCCAAGTAAAACAAATAACTCAACTAGAACTAAATTACATTAGGAGCAGGTGTGTTCAAATCACTTCCCTGAATATATGGTCTAGCTAGAACAAATATTTGACCAGACGGTATGACGTCATCGGCTTTGGGCAGTGGGCGCCGGACGGTCGTCGAGTAAATGGTTAGAACTACATGGATATTAGCCGGATAATATGTACATACGTGAAGGTTTTTCTGAGAACAGCTGCGACGTATAAAGGTTGTCGCTTGGCCTTTATAAATTACATGATGTTTTTAGGGTAATGGTCGTGTACACAAGTAAAAAGCCGTCTACATTTTTGTTCATTTACAATATTTACTTAGGTCTAACTTTTAGGATACACGTAGTGTTTATTCGCTAAAAGTTCTGTGACTAGATCTAAAAACCTAATACGTCGAAATATTTTTTAAGTGTTCGTGATTTGTCAACTGCACGGAACTGATTGAAAAAAGCATAATTTGCATCACAATACAACTGTGAATCAACTTGGCCGACATTTCTTCGTATTTACCCAAACATACTGTATGTTCATTAGTGGCTTCTAACAAGTTTCGATTCTTCTACCCACGGAATGAAATATGTAAGTGACCCTTTGTATTCTTAATCGGTAAGCACACAGCATTTTTATAGTTATCACATAAGTAGAATAATAAACATGCATTTGTATGCATGTTTTTTATTCTACTTATGTGATAACAGCATCTAGTCAAAAACTAAGCAGAAATGTTAAACTTGAGGCAGGAATCGAACTCGTGACCTTCGGCGTGAAAATCGTTTACATACCACGCCAAGGGAAAAGTAAAAATGAGCCGTATCCTTTTAACTTAATCTCATTCCGTTCACTTTGATCTCAATTACATTTTTTAAGCCCGGCAAATCAAATTCAAACAAAAATAACACTCTTCTTATTCTCAAAAAGTAGTAAGAAACAATGTTAAATAAAGTAATTAGAAGCTGAACATTTCACAGTTCAAACTGCTGAATAATTGCTTCGTGACATTATATTTTCTAAGAAGAGTATCGGTTGAATAATTTTACCTATTTGTAATCGCAACAAGAAAATACGAAATACGCAGATCACTACTTCAGGTAAATTTAATGAAAAGAAATTATATTCGACATTGGATTCCGTAGATATAAATAGTTTGGCCGTTGTCTGAAGGTACAGTGTCTTTCGAAATTTTATTTTACGGTCTACGTAATCCAAGGTTTTCCTGGATCAATCAGAATAAAGTTTAATAACTGAAATTAATTAAGGCTAAAATTTAATTAATCTAGCGATAGATAGATCCATTGACTAAAGAAAAAAAAATATAATTTAAAGTTGCTGAGTAAGACAATTCATTTGATATTTAAAAGTCGTAAGCAAGCTATCAAGGTTGCAATTGGCAAGCTGTGAGTACCTAACAAAGTAAAAAATCTAGACAGTAACAAAAAAACTTGTATACATAAAACAAGTAGAATAAAAATTTAAACTGTTAAAAAATATAAAATTCTTCGAAAACTTTGAAGCCCTTAAGGTTACGAAACTCCTTTTAAAGTTTTAAACAACCTTTCATCCTGCATACTGGAGTGAGCCGTAAAAATTTATCTACCGAAAACATTCTACAAGGATTTTTTTTCTTGGAACAACAACTTTGTTTCTGGCTAATGAGCCTTGTATCTTCAAGTTTATTGATTAGCGGCCGCTGTTACACAGACTTTGATTAAAGTTGTGCCGTCTTTATTATGAAATGTTTAGTATCTGTGTGTGAGTTTATTGTTTAACCTCTGCTACCATTTTCTGATGTTGTACAATTTATTTTGAACTTATTATTATTAGTATTTTCTTTGAATTGAGTGAATACCGAGCAGCAAAAATGAGCGCTGTTGTTAAGTAGACTCAGATGCTTAGAACTCAAATGTTGCGATGATTTGCCATAAGTAATATTTGACTTACGAACAACCAAATCTAAGTCCTTCGAGTGCAAAATGAAGCTGCAAAATCAGAAAAAGAAATGGCTTGTATCAAAGACTTTTTACACAAATTCCGAAATTTCGATAAGTATCTTAAAAAACAGACCATGGTTTAAATATATTTGCAATAATTATTGTCACGTTAGTGAAATAATTATCGCATATACAATGAAAATGTATAAGATACTTTACTTAATACCAGACTTCACTATAATGATATATATTTAATATATTTATCAAAAGATAATAAGTACTGTACTGTACGCAGACGAAGTCAAAGCCAAAAGCTATTTCGTTCAAATAACTCATATTTTTATGTAAAATTTGTGATTGTGTTTCAAAGTTTGTATAATTTACATGTGTAACACAGATCCTTTATGGCCTGTATCCACGCGAAGCCTTTTACCTGAAAAAAAAGTAAGTGACGCCACGGGCACAACTAGTTTAGCATAAAGGTAAAGCTAATACATTATATAGTAAATCAAAATGTCCTAGTGTTGCCGTAAGAACGTGTGAGATTACATGATTTATTACCCCTAATTAGGGACTGTGCGTCAACAGACGTTTACTGGTGAAAGATTACGGTATAATATACCTATGTAATATTGTGGAGACATAGGCGTGTAATAATATAGTGCTAAATATTATGAAATATGTGACTTACGTAGGATGATACTATATTACTTGCTTTTGCCCGCTGCTTCGCTCGCGTAAATTTCGCTTACATAAAATGTTTTGTACATTAAACTCCTCAAGCAACATACATTTCAGGAACCAATATACAAAATTTGAAGTTAACCCATTGAAGGAATAAAATGTTTCATACAAACTCGGACAACCTGTTTTACCTCCTAGGGGTGGAATTACCAAATATCATCCTCTCTAAGTGCTCGCCTACATTCCTCAAGGAACATACATGCCAAATTTCACCTACTTGCGACCAGTAGTTTTGGCTGTAGCGTGTCTGTTACTCAATCAGTAATGCAAGCATTTTATATATACAGATAACAGTCCTGTTATGAAACTGTTTAATGGCGGGGCGTGCACCTCTTCTAACTGCGGGAAGCGGGACGTCAGAGCCCACCACAGTAGGTAGGTACAGCCAAGCGTGGGTTGAAGGACTTCACGGATTTTGTGAAACTTATGGAGAACTTTCCTCGCTACGAGTATTGGCGATGCAAAAATTGTCCGTGCGCCTCTAGCGGCGAATTTAGGAAGTTGTCTAGGTACTACACTTTTGTTAGCTTTCAATACAACTTAGCTTCGAGGTTAAGGTAGTACTGAGCTGTGAAATGGTTGTACATGGACGACTTCAAATTTCGCCGCTGAAGTCGCTAGTTAGCATCTTAGCACCGCCAATGATGTCTTTCACCATTTATGATTTCAAAATAAATCGGTTTTCTCAAAATGAAAAGGTTATTTGACAGTTTATTTACAGTTTTGAATACTTGTCTGTCCTTTTTTATCTGAGATAAGGCAACTTCGTTTTAGTAATATGGCTATGAAAGGGTGATTTTTGACTAACAACTAGCCCGTTTAGTGGCGCTGTTATAGACATGTAGCAAATAACTCGTATGTAAACACAGAAAACAGCTAGTAATACAAAATTACCACAGACAGCTAGTAATACAAAATTACAAGATAAACCTAACCTAACATTACAATGGCACTGCGGTGCAAATTACTTAAATTGATGCACGAACGGTGTAACAGTTTAAGTGATCACGTCGCCAGCAATGTACGAGGAAGCATCACATGATGATGGTAAAGATTTTTTTTGTATAGACTCACACCTGTATCTCCGGAGAGGTAGGCAGAGGTGTAATATTACACCCACGTTTCGCTATGAATTTTTAGGACCCACGCATAAAAGGGCGAGCCTATTGCCGTTACCGGACACTTCACCAGACTCCGTGCTGCTACTGAGAATTCTGAAAAACTCAGTAACACATTTGCCCGACTCAGGAATCGAACCCAGGACCTCCGACTAGCAGTCACGTACGCTATCCACTAGACCACAGAGGCAGTCAGGTAAAGAATATTTGTGGTGGGTTAACGCAGTTTCTTGAGCGGTTCTGGTAAATATCATTGCAATATTTGCACGGCATCAACATTGCGTAATTGGTTAATTGAGAAATGCTTTTACTCTATTGAAGAGTATCTACAAAAAAACAAGTGCATATTTTATAACTTGGAACGTTCAGTGAGGTATAGATAATAATAATTCACTACTTGTTGAATATGTCTGCTGATAAATATATATCTTTTTCAATTTGTAATGTGTCTTTGCATGCTGTGTAGCGGCCAAATATGTGGAACCATACATATAATTTTGTAAGACCTATGTACTATACCATATTTAATGCAATAAATGATTTTATTATTATGTTATTATTTGTTTCTCTTTCTCGGGTATAATTCTTATTTGTTAGACCAATATTATTAATATTTATGTGTATAATAACGTCCTCTAGACCAAATTTGAGCCATGGCGGCGGGGGGTGGAGCGCATAATCAACGACTTTCGGAGGCATGGGGCGGCGTAACGACGCTAAATTCCTGAACAGCAACCTACAATCTACAAATATCAGTTCTGAGGCTGGATGTCAATGTGTTCATTATTTTCATGTTTGTAAACACGCTTGGGATACAAATGACTGGTCTGATAGTCTTATGGCTAGTGAGTGCTACACTGGAGGAAAAGGTATCGATCCTCGTCTATGACGAAACACTATTATTTGTAGGGTGTAATTATAGTATTATATACTTAAGAACTTAAAAATATAAGTATACATTTCAGAACATATAAAAGTATGTTAAAATTGATCTGGTGACTATAGCACCGACCCTGCCTAAATGGAAAATAGTTAACCATGTTTATACACGCTTAACTAGTAGTCCTGCATATTATTATAGTGATTAACATAACATGACTTCACTCACGCCTTTTATCCCCGAAGGGGTAGGCAGATGTGTATTACACACCCACACTTCGCCAGTTATGTTTCGGTCCCAATGTAATAGGGGGGCGAGCCTATTGCCATCTATTATAATACAAAATCTGTACCTAGTACAAGAACTGTCCATTCAAACAAAAATAATTATCTTCTTTCTAGTACTTCTGAAGAAATGCTTACATCATTATATTCAAGTGACGATTCCAACGTGTCAATTACATACTATCTCGTATCGATCGTGCCATTACCCCACATTCTACGTCCTACTCACAATATCCACAAAACTAAATCGCTATTCATCTGTGCGAATATTACGAGACTCTGTTTAGTATTACTTCTACTGGAATAGTAAGTAGAATCCACTGAAAATGTCTTGAATATAAAAAATATACTTATAGGTGTATGGATATCTATATCCCTTCTAATATTATAAATTCGAAAGTGTGTATGTATGTATGTATGTTCAGTTTTCACGCGAAAACGGCTGAACCGATTTTGTTGAAATTTAATACAGAGATATATTGGACCACGGAGACGAACATAGGCTACCATAAGTTGCAAAAATTAAACTGGGAGGGATTGTAGGGAGGATAGAAGTTTGTACGGCAGAAATTTTCCTCTTGGAAGTAAGAACGCGTGCGGGAATAATTGAGTACTGCGCATGTGCTATCTGTCAGTAATGTCACATCATACATAATATTGTCATATTGTGCACGGTGATTACATTGTTCGCATATCTAAACTAATAATTATATACTACGCTCAAACGGCTGAAACAATTTTCTCTACCTACTAAAATTATAAATGCGAAAGTATTTATAGAAATATATTGGATATGTATTGAAACATGGCTTTGACATTTGTCATGGATACTGACCGAGTTACTTTGTACCCTATAGAGCTTCTGACTCTTTAGAATAATCAGGAGTGTCTTCACAAAACTTGAGACTGAAAGTAAATTTGTATTACCCCGAATTTAACGCGCGCGAAGCCGCGGGCAAAAGCTAGTTTATTTTATATACATATATATAAAAGAAAGTCGTGTTAGTTATTTACAACTCAAGAACGAACTGAATTGATTTGGCTGAGAATTGGTGGGGAGGTAGCTCAGAACCAGGAAAAACACATAGGATACAATAAAATGCAAAAAAT
The DNA here is from genome assembly GCA_944739405.2 of Euclidia mi. Lineage (NCBI taxonomy): Eukaryota > Metazoa > Arthropoda > Insecta > Lepidoptera > Erebidae > Euclidia > Euclidia mi. The sequence goes on from OX123185.2 coordinate 72,151,918, forward strand.
TACCAGGGAGAGATTTAAGAGAGGGTCGAAGTTTGTGGGGACATACCTACTACCTATTGACAGTAAGAACGCATGCACTGTAATAATTGAGTGTTGCACATGTACTATATATGTCAGTACTGTCACATTATACATTGTCATATGGTGCACTGTCATTACTTCATTCGCTTATATTAATAAACTAATAATTATTGTAATAGCCTTGGCTAATACCTACTAATATAAAGTATGAATGCGAAAATGTGTATGTATGTATGTAGCAATTTCACGCTAAACCGGCTGAACCAATATTCTCTACTCACAAATGCGAAAGTGTATATATTCGGACCATGACTTTGACATTTGACTATATGAGATGTTGTTGAGCACCTTTTGGTAGATAATGTCATGAATACTGGCCAAGTTTTTTCGTACCCTATAGAGTTTCTGAACTCCTTACAATTATCAGGAGTACCTTCACGCAACTTGAGACTGAACGTGACTCCTATGCGGTATCTTAATGCACCAAAGCTTTGTAATGGCAAACGGCTACAAGTAACACCTAGGACGAAACATTATAAACCTATTCGCTATGAAGGGTTCCGTAGTGGAGGTATCCATTTACCATAGCCATTATCTTCGACTAAATATTAATAGTATGGCGTTCCGTAGTCTCTGCCTACCCCTCCGGGAAACAGGCGTGAGTCTATGTATGTATGTATAAACGATAAAGCTATATTTGCGGTTCTAAGATGTGCTTTATTTCAAAAACTGCTCAAAGGTTTTTAAACTTTTCAAAGGTTTTTATATCGATCTACAGCATGTATTTTTTTAGATTTGTCCCTCTCTTACTTTAAAAGTTAGAGGGACCCACACACCCATTTTACCACTTTGGAACCGTATATCTTTCAAACGATTGATTTTGAGAAACAATGGTTTTAGGAACCTCAAATTAATATTTAACAACCCATTTTCAACATCAGTTCCATTTATGAATAGCTCCCCTTACTATTTTTTTTTCTATAACGTCGTAAAGCGGTTCACAGAATACATCTACCTACCAATTTTTAAATGTGTAAACTGAATAGTTTCGGCATAAAGTGGCTATGATATACAGATAGACAAACAGATATAGCGCGTTTATAAGGATTCCATGTTTAGCCATTTTTAACTCTAAAAATACTGTTTACAGAAATATTTTGAATACTTCTTGCGGTTATATTTCTTCTATGAACAGAATTAAAACGAAAATTACCATCGAATGATGAAGGAGTTTTGTTTTACCCCGAATTTAAAGTGAGCGAAGCCGCGCGCAAAAGCTAGTAATATATAAGTCTCATACTCTAAAGGTCAATTAAATGACGAGTTACTAGAAAACTCATGACTACTAAGCAGCCCTCTATGAGTTAGATTCCCACTCACGACATAATTATCTTTGTGGTATAATTGCCACATCGTCCGTGTGGTGACGGTTTAAGAAAACGGATTGTCACCACCCCATATCACCCCATGTCATCCCATAGGTGTCATAAGAGCCGACAGAGGGAGCATATTATGAAGAGAACAGCACTGTAAGAGAAGGAAATCTTGATACAAACCCTATACCAACCCGTTTGGCCAGCGTGGTATAGTAGGCCAATTCCTCCTTTCAAAGGAGAGGCCTAGTCCAGCAGTGGACTGCTTAAGGCTGATGATGATGATGATGATAACTGCCACCAAGTTTGCCTAGTTGGAAATAGTTTGAAGAAATACTTAATAACGTCATCATCAATATCCCATAGCATGTATCCCGGTTGCATCCAAGACTAACCTCATGGAGCCCAGATATGAGAGAATATCAGCTTTTACTCAAAGCGAGTGCCTTCTGATTTATGCAACCCAAAGAGCTAGCGATATTCCGTAACTTAGACTGTGTTTGGACCAGCATCAGTTCATTTCAGGGTACTTATCTACTCCCCTTAGAGACTAATCTGATATTTTCATGACAGCCAGGACCGACGGTGTAACTCTCCGACGCATGGCGCCAGCGATATTTATTAACAATTTAAAACACACAAAACTTCGAGAAATCAGTGGTGCGTGCTTTGTAGTGGAACCAAATACCCTTTGAACGGCAGTCTGGCAGTATCTCCAGCTGACTACCGCTGCCTTCTTATACTTAATAGTGTCTTTTTTTATTAAAACGATAACTCCCACATTAGGAATAAATCCTTATCGCGGGGGACTTTACAAACATGCAACCAATTTATGAATCACACAAAGTGTTGTCTCGTGTAGGAATCGAACCCATAAAACTCGCCGCGGTGTCAAGCGGCGAGGCGGTCGCTTAAACCACTACACCAACCGTGCATGACATGATGTCCCGTGTGTTGACAAAATAATCAGGAACGCCATAACTACGACAGTATTTCCCTCTTAGCTACTATAAATCACAAATATTATGGTGGTCGTCATCTATGCACATTATTATCGTCCTTTTCATGACACACGTCAACGCATGCCACATCTATTATGTATTTTCTATTCCGAGTTCGTCTGTTACAATGAGCAATTGGACCTTATTGTGAATCTCAATGCGTGCTGTACATAGTTCAGTTAGGTGCGAGTGTTGTTAAGGCCACTCGCCGAGGCAGTATTATATACAGCGTAAATATTATTTGCGGAATTGAAAGTAGATTATCTAAAGAAAACTGTGAAATTGATTTGTATTTAAAACACCTTGTAATCAAAATGTTTGGTATAATATGATGAAGTGAAACCGATATATTGAATCACGTCGTATTATTGCATTTGCCTACTTTTTTTAAACATGGTGAGTCGTGTTTTTGTCACGTTTATAATAATTAATTGTGGAATACATATCAGTTTCAACTAATTTCGTGACTATTGTATGATTTTGATTCAATTCAGTACATTTAAGCTGTAAAAGTAACGTCGACTTCATATTTGATATACATTGTGCAATGAACAGAACATTCAATAGGAATACATACAAGGAATAAGTATTGTTACTGATCCAATGAAGAGGTAATCCTAGATTTAAGATTTATTCTTCTATATCAATACTTTGTAATTTTAAGGATTCTTATGATTGAAAGCAAGCCTCACCGCCTAGAATAAAAGTTCATTTTAGTTTTTTGTTCAATTACATCAATCAGATTTTGGGCACAAACATTCAATCAATTGACACTAAAAGCACATAAATTCATTACAACAACTTATGAATCACGTAACTTGTTGTGCTGCTAACCCACACTCTATGTTGTATGAAAGGTTGAGGAAGCCGTTCAAATCACTATGCCATTCGGGCAAATAGCTAGCGATGCTAACAGCATTTAAATTTTTTGAAAGCATACTATATTTATAACAATTGTAATATATCAAATAATTAGGAATATTGATAGAGATTAGTCTATTAATTTGCGTTATTTTACACTAGTATCGGAATCATGCTTATACCCTCAAATTTCTTTCTTGTAGAATCAAGCCTGTATCCCCTTAAAAGGGTAGGCAGAGGGGTAACATAACACCCCGATTTTGCTACATTATGAATTTTTTGTAATAGTACAGACGTGCCTATTGCCGTAACGAGACATTGCGAGACTCCGTGCTGATACTGAGAATTCGGGAAAATCAATAACACTTTTGCCCGACCAGGGATTCGAACCCAGCATTCGCATACGCTATCCACTGGACCACAGAGGCAGTCTTCAACTTTATTGCTAGCATAATTGACAATAAAGCCAATGTATTATAAAGACAAAATTTAGACTAGCCATTGTTCTGGAGGCGGGAGTTATTATTCTACATCCTTCTGGTTCTGGTTTTCTGGATACAATAAAAAGATCGCAAACTATAGTTTACATACGAATCTTCTGCAGACATCAAATGATACTCGTTATCATAGAAAGAAGATCAATGACATAGTACTTTATGTTATCTTTGATATCTGTTTATAAGGTACTTGATCTGAATTACACAATATTACGACATCGATAATGGTTTCTAAAATATAGAAACAAGGGCTGTACTGCCAAATTAAGAAAGGCTCATTAGTTTAAATGAAATATAATTAGTATGTATGTATATAGGTGAACATTGCACGGATAGTATAGTAGTTATAGTCGTCGCCTTGTCACTTAGTTTTGCTCTCCGCATGAGACAACACTGTCAATATTTTATTTTCTCTCTTTTCGTGTGAGTATGTGGTCCACTCTAGTATCGGAGTTTTGAGGCCACCAGAGGCCTCTGATATGGCCTAATGATTCCTATTCAGGACAAGAACCAGGCCGCCAGTTTAACGTGCCCTCCAAAGCACGGTGGCGTTCTAATATAAAAGCCACACGCGGTTACCCATCTAAGTGGCGACCTGCAGAAGCTTTGCTTTACTGTGCCGATCTTTTACCGACGGCAAGGCCGGTATGCATAGTGCTATTATAGCATATACTAGCATTATAACATTCACTGTCAATCCACGCATTGTTGTTTTGAATCTAGGTGTTCTTTGTGCCCGTTGGTGGAATGTTTGTAATGTCCTCCTGGCGAAGGATTAATTCCTAGAACAGACATTATTTTGTATATTGATAACTGCTAAATATATTTTAGTTGCATTCGTTATATAGCCCAGTCAAATTAGGCAAAATTAGGTGTAAATCCCGGAAATCGACATATTCAGTATATTACCACGTAAAACTTGTATTTTGACATCCTAAAACTGTTCTCAAAAGTCACATATAATTGGATGTCCGCAAGTTTTAAATTCAGGGGTCAAAGGTCACAAAAATCGATTTTTTTTAAATTTTTTGCAAATATTTCGTTTTTTTATGGGTTTTACGCTATTTGTGTTTATTATCAATATTGTAAATAATTAAATTCTTAACAACTTTTTCTTGAAATTTTTTTTATACCTTGAACTGTTCTCGAGATAGAGAGCGTAGAGCGCGCGGTCAGAGAATTATCTAAGGTCAACTATTAGTCTCGATCAAAAACTCGTTATATTAAGGTTATAATTTATTGGTAAACATATAATTATAAAACTTTTAGTTTAAATACAATCTTTCTTTATAATAATTGTTAAATTTATCAATTCAATAACACTCATAATCTCTTTTGGTAATTGAAAAATGTGGATAATATCGATCATCTCCGTTATGCACTATACGTCAAGTTAACAAAATCGAATAAAACTGTGCAGTTATCAAATATTCGACCAAGGAGTGGAGCAGTTCACCAACATTTCAATC